>CM033470.1:138599822-140999822 GCA_019447015.1 Hymenochirus boettgeri | reverse complement strand
TTTCTGCAAACAAGGAATGTTGCAAGTTACTGGTATTGATACATAAAGTAGAGTTGATCCAGGGAAATTTCCGATTGCCACTTCATAAATTTGGTGGGGGGTTTTGCCTTCCTCTGGAACAACAGTTAGGCAGGAAATGAGGATATTGCTAGATGGGTTGGACTGGATGGACATATGTCTTTATTCAACCTCAAATACTATACTATGCCCATGAAATAGTATTGGACATCTGCCATACACTTCCTACCAGAGGCAATGGACACCCAACTGGAGTATAACAGAGCTCACAGATTAAACCACCAACAGAAGGCCTATCACGAGATATCATTGTCAAACTACACCACTATACCACTAAAGAAAAATTAATGCAAAAAGCAAGTAACACCCACCCTATGGAATATAAAGAACATACTTTCCAAATGTTCACAGATCTGGCTCCCCAAACTCTAGTCGAATGGAAACAAATCGATCACCAAAATATTATCAGAAAATCAAATCCGATACCGATGGGGACACCCTTTCCGACTAAAGGACAAACAATACTCAACAGATAACGACGTTATGACTCTCCTCCGCAAACTACACATTCAGGAAAGCCATACAAGTCCGACCGCGGGAACTGAATCACACAGAAAACCACTACAAGCAGCTATGGTCCAAAATGGGGTCTGCTAAAACAACCGGACAAAGACGCCTATAGAACCCGAATAGCCAATCTCAACAAGATCTGGGGACTTGATGCCATTGCTACACCTACTTAACCTGATAAGTAAAAATGTAACTATTATATACTGTGCTTGTGAAGGTTCTCATTCATCCAGGTCATGGTATATCTGTTGTATTCAATTAGATCAACTGGACTTGAAGTTTAGTTCTTGAAGACGTTTCAAGAATACATAAGGAAGGGGCACCACTAAGGCCTATAGTCAGCAGCATCGACTCTGTAAAATACAAGGTAGCAAAATACCTAGCCAACATCTTAGGACCATTGGTGGGAAGTTCTAAGCATCACACCCAGAACTGTCAGGATTTCACCAACAAGATTGAAGATATAGTACTTGGTGCAGTAGAAACTATGGTGTCCTATGATGTGACATCTATCTTCACCTGTATACCCACCAAGGAGGCTGTTGATATGGTGAGAAAACGGCTAGGCCAAGACTGCACTCTTACCAGTAGAACTAATCTCAATCCAGAACAGGTGTGTTCCTTACTGGACTTGTGCCTGAATACCACCTATTTCAAATACAGGGATAAGTTCTATAAGCAAAAACTCAAGTCATTCTGAATTGAGAAAGCCAGTCGGATGACTAGCGAAACGTCTTCAAGAACTAAACTTCAAGTCCAGTTGATCTAATTGAATACAACAGATATATTATATACTGTAACCCTAAAACTTAGCGACTTCTGGATAATGGTTATTATCTCACATAATCCTTCTGCCCAGCAAAAGACTGTCCATATTTACCATCACCCAGTTATGTAACCTACAACAATTGAATATCTTCCCAGTGTAACTGTATTTAACAACCCAGAGAACTGGATTTTGAACAGGAGGACTGACAGACACTGGTTTTTGAACAGGAGGACTGACAGACACTGGATTTTGAACAGGAGGACTGACAGACACTGGGTTTGAACAGGAGGACTGACAGACAATGGATTTTGAACAGGAGGACTGACAGACACTGGGTTTGAACAGGAGGACTGACAGACACTGGTTTTTGAACCCTTGTCTGCATCTCCCACAATGTTCGAGGCCTCAATTCATATAATAAACAAACATTAGCTTTCAAGGAATATACAAAATATATATACCAACTCATTTCTTTCGAAGATCAGTCCCCAAATTTAATTATAAGCATTATGTGAGCCCCGCCGCACAAAGGGGAAGGGGCGACTGACTGTGAGGGGAGATCACTTCTTCAGTAGGCAGCATCAAAGGTCCACGCTGCATTCACTTGCGGTGCCCAGGAAGACTCGCGAGAAGCAGCGCCAGTGATGACGTCATCGCACTGCATCACGTCTCAACAAAGGACGGACGCTCGGTCATCACGCTCCACGCGGTCACCGGTGCCATGTTAGGTTTGCCGGTGACCATCTCATTCCTCCCTCCCTGTTTTATTGGTTGTGTTTATTGTGTTTTATAGAATTGTTGGGAGTCACAGCTGGCGGGTACACCCTATTTATGGAGCCGTTACATGCTCTCTGGTAACAGAGGTTGGCATGCAAGCTGAGATCTATGGCTAAGATGGTTAACAACAAGGATGGTTATGATGCAAGGGTGTACAGTGGGATTAATATGCTAAGGAGCATATGCAAATATGTAAATTAATTTAATAATAAAAAGCTGTGGCCAACCGTTTTCCCAAAAACTTCTGTGTCTGTGTGGTAATATTATTAATAAGATTTAGTTAGGAACAACTTTAATTTAAAATGTAGAAAATCCGTACTCACACAAATCGAGCTTCGGCGCACACTGGCAATGAAGAGCTACTACAGAGGTAAAATTATCAAAATATCCTTTATTAAGCCAAAGTGTATGTACACGCTACGCACATGGCCTAACGTGTTTCCAACTCAAAGGCTCTTAATCATAGGCACACCGAACACAGGTGCACCAGAGTTTAAAAAGTTTATAAAATTTTAAAAATCTGTGCGTCAAGTCCAATGCAGCTTTATAAAAAAGTTCTACGTCATACGTCATAAACATATGTACTGGCTGTAAGGTATGGCCGTATACAATGTCATACGTCATAAACGTATGTACTGGCTGTAAGGTATGGCCGTATACAATGTCTAGGATGACTAGACTCTGCACAGATTTTTAGAGAGAGGGTATAAGATGACCAATTTGTTAAGGGCTCGAGATCAATAGACAGATAAAAGCTGTTGACAGGTGTAAAAAAAGGTCGAACCACAGATGTGCTATCAAACAAACCCAGCAAAGATAGCAGAAAGGATATATATTTCACTACAGCTTTTAGCCCCTAGTATGATGAAATTGTTAAGATCATCAAAAAATATCTACCGGTTTTGAATCAAGATTCTACGCTTGGCATGGTAATTCACTTTGTGGCTAAAAAAGCTCAGTCTCTTAGAGATATTCTGTCACCCAGCCTATTCATAAGCCCCACTAACAATCAGAAAATGTGGCCTAAATACAAGGGATGTTTTCCTTGTGGTGCCTCTAGGTGTAAGACCTGTAGATATATTAATAAAGGTAACACTTATGCTAGTTCTAATACGGGTAAGATGTATTACATTGATTCTTATATTAAGTGTAACACTCAATATGTTATATATTTACTTATGTGCGTTAAATGCTACATACAATATCTAGGTTGCATGACCCGCTCCCTGAAATCTAGTCAGAGAGCATCTCAGAAACATAGAGGTGAAACGCCTGTCCAGCCCCGTAGCGAGACATTTCCTGACATGTAATGAAGGACAGGTTAGCTGCATGTCGGTGCAGGGTATTAAAGTTGTGCACCCTGATCCAAGGAACAGAGACAGTCCACGTTTTTGATATAAATTTTGATATAAATATTTCTGGCTGTCACGTTTATTAATTGTATTACATATGTGTAGGTTACATGTAATATACCTAGTAGGCTATCATATATGTTATGTTATTTTTTTAAGTTTTTTGTTTTCTACTTCCTTTTGCTGTAGAGGCACTTCTTCCTTATGTGTGAGAGGGAGCTCATGCACTGTCCGGCCCTGCCGTTACATTAGCGCTCATCGGAAGATGTGGTTTCTATGGAGAACTCATAGCGTTATGTTTCCATCTTAAGTGTTTTTTTGATACTTTCTTAACTTTAACTCTTTCTGTATATTGGATATCTTGTAAATACATTGTCATTTCTATCGATTTCCTCTTTACTTACCTTACTTCCTGTGAGAATTTGTGAATGCGATCTAGAAGTCCTCCCCTTTCGTTGTGATGTCATAGTGGAGGTGGGGACTTAACTTTTTAAACTCTGGTACACCTGTGTTCGGCGTGCCTATGAATAAGAACCTTTGAGTTCGAAATGCGTTAGGCCATGTGCGTAGCATGTACATACACTTTGGCTTAATAAAGGATATTTTGATAATTTTACCTCACCTGGGCCACCTGAATGGACGGATGAGTGCATTAATCTAAGAGTTAATACATTATTGTTTGGTGATCAACGTCGCTGTGACCGACTGGTGAACAAGTGAAGGGCTCGGGGCATGGGCACCCGGGCCATAGTTTCCATTAAGTAAGCCTCAAAACTTAGCTTTTAAAGGACAATTATACTCACCTCTGCCTCGTTCCTTTCCCCCCACTTCTGCAAAGTACCCAGGGTGAGGACCTAAAAGTCCTCACCTCTGGGTACTTTACAAAAGTCCTGCACTATTTACTTGTAATCTCCCTCGTCGCTCTGGTCTGATCCTACCCACTGGCACTAAGTTACAGGTCGCGAGGCAGCCAATGGGAAGACGCGCTCTGCAAGGAGGCGTGTCTTCCCATTGGCTGCCTCTCGGACTGTCACTGACAGTGCCAGTGGGGAGGATCGGACCGACGAGGTAGATTACAAGTAAGTAATGCAGGACTTTTGTAAAGTAACCAGAGCCAGAGTTTCCCCATTGCCCCAAACCAGATCCCCCCCCCCCCCCGTCAAAAAGGCAGTCCCTCCTGTCCCAAAGGCAGTCATGCACCTGTCCCAAAGGCAGATTCCACCCACACCCATCCCAAAGGCAGAGTCCTACCTTCTATGCCAAAGGAATCTACCTTATCTGCCGTCTGTGTCCGTGCCTCTGTGTGTTTCTCACTTTTCTCCCTCTAGTGGTGAATTAATTGAAACTGCAGGGACTATCCATCGCCCCTCTGTCCAAAAGCCAGAGCTGCCCCCCCCCTCTGCGTTGAAAGCCAGACCCCCGTCCCAAAGACAGTCCCCCCTCTGTCCCAAAGCCAGAGTCCCACTCCTGTCCCAAAGAATGAGTCCCCCCCCTCTGTCCCAAAGACAAAATCCCCCCTCTGTACCAAAGGAATCTACCTTATGTGCTGTGCTGTTTGTGTCCATGCCTCTTTCTTGCTTTTCTCCCTCTAGAGATTAAATTGGAACTGCAGGGCAACTGCATTTTATTAAAATGGATGCACATGGTATCACAGACTCTGATTTATATAAAAAAATTATAAATAATCACACCAATCACGTATTCTTTTGTTTTCAAACTTTATTGTAACAATGTATTATACGAAAACATAGCAATAAAAATCTATTGAACACTAAAATAGCAAGGTTAACTTACAGTACATGGCTCTGGGACCTGGGAAATGGTCTGGGGAACATGTATAAACATGCAGAACATGAAATAAAGTCACTTCCTTCACACAAGCGCCACTTTTGAGCTTCCGCATCTAAATTCAAAATCTTTACATATCTGCCATACATTGGTAAACAGGATTTTTAAAAAATACCACACCCCGATAACATCTGTCAGTTTATGGGACTGGTCACTTTCTAAACCTCCTGGCTTTGGTGCTCCAGTTTCTGCAGTCAGCATTAAAATCATACATTAGTATGTACTGTACATAGAATAGTAATTGAGTGTGTGTGGCCATTTCCTGTTATAATTGTTAAAGGGCAAGTCCAGCCCCAAAATGAAAACTTACATACAGGTAAACCCCCCAACAAAACCCTAAACGGTAAGTTTGAAATGTGAAATATATAAGTCTAACCTGAAATCCTGCACAATGTCCTGTTTCCTGTTTTTGCTTCCTGGTTATTCCAGTTAGCAACTGTCAGTTATGGATTTGACAGTTGACATCACAGCCAATGACTGAATGTTGATCCCGTCTGCCTCTTCTGAGCATGCCCAGGCTCAAACATGTTCTTATGAGGGTGGAGTGGATATAAGATGTAATGTTAAGTATGCCATTTTCAACTTGAGAAAGAGATCAGTTATTAATGACTTTGAATAAATCGAATATTGCATAGAGATTATTGCATGTTTGAACTTTGCTTATATGTATAGACATTTTAGCCACGTCTCTTGTAATATGTGCACCCGCAACTTATCATACAGAATCTCAATGTGTGCTGCTACAGTTGCGGGGATATTGTTAGGCCTATGACCTCCCAAGATTTAAAAATACGAAATAACTACAGGTATGTTGCGCAAAATTGCACAATCGCAGAGCGCATGCACGTTTCTGGCTGGCTGACTATGCAGTACTGTGGCCTTAAAGGGCAACTAAAGCCACAGAACAAAACTGAACCAGAAGGCAGAACACTTTGATATAAAACCAGCAATCTGTGTCTTACCTCTCATTTTGATACAGGCTCTGGAAAATTTACCTAAATAACATATGGTTTGTGCTTTACTTCTCAGCATTCTAGTATAAGACAGTTTGGTCAACGACCATTACGTTCTGCACATGCTCAGTCCTTTGCTATGGCACAAACTTGTTACAGTTGGACACACCCATTAATAATATCTAGCCAATCCTTTTACAGGACAGATAAAGCAAGGAAGCATGTGACTGAGGTCAGGAGGTGTGGCCTGACACAGCACATACACACAGATACTTCAGAGGCTTTGATTTGCTTCAACAGAGTTTACTAAAGTGGCGTTTTATAGTTTATTGGTGTTTTTAGGGGGGTTGTTTTCAGATTCTGGAGTATAAAAATTGGGTTTAGTTCTCCTTTAAAGATCATCATTCAAGTGGTTCAGGCTCTACAATATAAAACTTACATTTTAATAAAACATGCATAGTACCACGAGGAACACAATTACTTTGAATGCTCTAGCATTGCCCTAGGCTGCTTAAAGTGCCTTTCCACTCCCAAAACTGAAATTTAACCCACTATTGGCCCCACTGTGTAGTGTAAAAAAAACCCATACCTTACACATCTGAAAAAAGTGAAGAGTAGGAGGTGTCTAAGTCATCCGGTCCCTGCTGCTTTCTTGTCCACTGAGAGGATTCTGGCATATGCATGCCCTCTGATATGACCTATTAGTAAACAATGAACCAGAGGGTTTACTGTATGGCCCATTAATATATTTGTATAAAGTGATCATATATCCACACACAAATGTTGCTTCTCCAATGTAAATAGACCTAACTTGTCTAATCTGCCTGCAAAGTCAAACCCCTCCATTCCCTTTATTATTTTAGTTGCCCTTCTCTGAACAGCTTCCATTTCCAAGATGTCCCTTTTGTATATGGAATTCCAAACCTGCACCACATATTCCAAATGAGGCCTTACCAGTGCCTTGTAAAGAGGGTGATAATTTTGTAAATAGGGTAATATTTTCTCTCTTGAATCTATTCCCCTCTTTATACAAGACAATATCTTGCTAGCTCTAGCCGTTGCGGTATGTCATGGTTTGCTACAGCAAACTCCACCCTCATAAGAACATCTTTTAGAAAGAATGGCCTCTTTAAAATATGTTGATATATCATACTTTGTCCTATGAATTCATTACTGTATGCCTGCTATGCTTCTGGATGCCTCATGGAAACTGAGCAATTTAGAAACCTGTACTGAGCCCGAGCATGCTCAGAAGAGGCAGACAGGGGATTAATATTCAGTCATTGGCTGTGATGTCAACTATCAAATCCATAACTAACAATTACTAACTGGAAGAACCAGGAAGCAGAAACAGGGGAAACAGGACATTGTGCAGGATTTCAGGTTAGACCACATTTCAAACTATTACCATTTTGGGGGGTGATTTACCTGTATGTAAGTTTTCATTTTAGAGTTGGACTTGCCCTTTAAACAGTTATTTATGATGTAGCTGGCACAAATGAATCACCTTACATTTATCAACATTGAATCTCATCTGCCACTCTGCTGCCCATTTTGATATTCTATCTAGGTCAGCTTGCCGCAATTGCACATAATTTGAAGTTTCCAGAGCTTTGCATTGTTTAGTGTCATCAGCAAAGACAGAGAGCTTGCTCTCAATGCCCCATTCATTTAAGTCATTTATAAACAGATTTAAATTGGCCCCAGTACGGAACCCTGAGGCACTTCACTTAGAACTTCTACATAAAATGTAGCTCCATTGACCACTACTCTGTTTGCGATCCAATAACCAATTCTCTATCCATGTACAACAGTCCTAAGTTTATACATTAGTCGCCTATGTGGCACAGGATCAAAAGCTTTAGCAAAATATTAGTATACTACATCCACTGCTATGCCCGAATCTAAATTCTTAGAACAAACAAGAAAAGAGATGATCAATGCACATTCCTGGGCCCCATATATCATAATATCTATGCTAGTGCAAACAGTAAAATCATGGGGGTTTTTAGTTACAATTTTATGCATAAAAGTGAAAAGCCTTCCAACCACGTCAAGGTAACCCCAGTATGGAAGGTCCTAATAGTTTACCTTGGGTCTTTTATCTGGGCTGACGCTCCCTGCTTGGTTGCATTTTCTTGGGAAGGTTGTCTCCCTTTTGTGAATCTAAATTCTTACTCACTACTTCATAAAAAGTAAATTTTTTAGTCACAATCTATTTCTCATAAATCAATGCCAACTACTCATTAATAGCATCAGTTCTGAAGGCTATGATCCCGTAACAAAGTTTTCAGCACCTTCCCTACCACTAATGTTAGGCTTACAGGTCTATAGTTAACAGGTTGAGAACAACTGCCTTTTTTGTAAATTGGTATTACATTGGCTTTTTTCCTATCCAGCAGCACATCACCGTAAGTGAATCTGATAAAACTGGACTAAGCTTTAAGATCAGAGGATATACTTCATCTGGTCCTAGGGCTTTATTGATATTTACTTTAGCTAATTCAGGGGTGGGCTATTATATTAAACACTGTGCTGCATGAGAAACCTGGATTGATGTAAAGGGATGAACTAATAAATTCAACTCAATTCGCATTATAGAGACTAATGGGATTTTATAAAAAGATTAAAATATAATCACTGGTTTATTGGATTTTATTATTAATATTTGATAGGTGGTGTGTAATATTTTAGATCCATTAAATTAAATTAATCCGGTCATTTTTAAAAAAAAAAAAAATATTAAAAAAATCCAGCCTGAGAATCAATATTAAGATTTTTTTGGGTACAGGTCTAGTATTGAGGGGGCAGTCAATGGGCTGCATGTGGTCCCAGGTCTGGTCTTATTGTTTCCGTATCATATCCTCTGTTAGCCAGAGTGAATATTCCTCATTTATACCCTTCATATTATTACAGTGCCTGCTATGACTAGGATTCACTATAGTGAATATCAAGGGGGGGGGGGGGAATGGTTTAGCACATCTGTTTATATACTGTATTTAGTTCAATCAACTGGACTAAGTTTAGTTCTTGAAGAAGTTACTTGTCATCAGACTGACTCAATTCAGAAAGACTTGTACTAGAATCTGTGTTCCACCATTGGATTTACCACATTACAAAAAGCCCTTAAAGGGGAAGTTCAGTGCAAATGCATGTACTTCTCAGAAAAAATAGCAGTATTTTTCCATCCCAATGTCCTTAATCTGAAAATTCAGCATTTTGTCTGAATAAATAAATGCAACCGAAATACTGACTTCCTGTTTGCAGGACCCCTAGTACAGACCGTTATGGTCTGGGCAAGACCATTGACCCAGTGCCTGGGTTGATTGAGTTGCTCAGTAGAGATCTGAGCATCTTTGATCCATCCAACAGCCAATCAGTAGAAATAACTGTTAGGAACATTCCAAGGATGTGTTGCATCCTGGGAAGAAGGACCGTTAGAACCTGAAATGTCAGCTCACTAATATCAACAGCAGGGAACAACAAAGGGTATGAAATCAACTGATTTTTCAAAATGGGAGAGAAAATGTAGAATAGCTAAGTATGCATTACACAAACTAACAATTTAACACAATTTCCACTGAACTGTCCCTTTAAAACAAATTGTCAGTTACCTACTCCCAACTGATATTATGCACTTTATTCCTTCACTTATAAACAGATATTCAAGGCTAATTATGGTCTCCATTCTGGCAGAGTAAGCAGGCCCCTCCCTCCCTCCATGCAGTTAATGAAGGTGGTGACAACAGTAATCACAGCCAATGATTGACTGCCATTACACCTGCTGCCTCCTCTGTACATGCTCAAGCTTACAAAAAAGCTTATTGAGCAGAGGGAGGAGGCAGATACCTTTGCCAGAAAGAAATAGAACTAAACATATGGTTACAAATGTAAGTTATAAACTGGTAAAAAAAAAAAAAAAAAAAAAACCAAAAAACTAGCAGTTGGGGTTGCACGCAGATAACCTCAACTCACTCAATTTTTGTTTAAGGATAAAAAGAGTGCCCCACCCCCTCCGAGCCTACCTTTCCTATTGGAAAGTTGCTGACATCTTGTATCTGTATTGGGATTGTTTAGCTCCGCCCCCTCCACGTTTTCCCAGATATCCTTCTTCGGCCGCAAAATGCACTCTCCACTGGGTCCGTGTGAGTTAGGGACGTCAGTGCGTGGCATATTGTGGCAACGGGATGTCATGTGCACACAGACCCAACGCAGAGTGCATTTTGTGACCGAAGAAGGTGATCCAGGAAAACTCTGAGGAGCGGAACTAAAACACTCTGCCTCATGGACTTTTCAAGCACGTGTCCCCTGCAGAAATTTGTATACCTTAACTACATTTTTTAGAAATTAAACTAAAAAAAAAAAAAAAAGCAAAATTAGCTTACAAAGTTTCGGGAGCAGTAAAGTTTGCCGAATAAAATAGTTTTCTATAATGCAAGAAGTCTACCCTCCTTTATAGCATGGTAAATCCCACTCCCTTCCATTGCCATTAGAAGAGCAGGGAAAACAAAATAATTGTTAACGGGCTGGGCCACATCAAATCGCTTTAACACGCGATCCGATCGGGTGTTAAAGTGCACGCTAGTGTAGGCCAATTGGACAGACCACACTAGGTGCACTGGGGGTCCGTTGCCGTCATCCCCAAAAATTACAGGGATCACAGTGCAAGTGGGCACCAACAAACACTAATTTCACACGCTTAGTGTGGGCTTGGCCTAAATACTAACCATGATGTCTTTCTGCTGGTACACTAGGACTACTGGAATGTTTAATCAAGGCATAAAAGTAGAGAACAGCAGGGGAATACCGTGCAAGCAGAGAACACCTATCTGTGGGTGCAAATCCTGGTGAAAATAGCACGATCAAAAAGCGAAAAGAGCAAGTAGTAAAATATATAAAGAAACAAAAATGCAAAACAAAAGTCAGAAGAAGAAGGCAGAGAAACAGAACCATGCTAAACAAGGGGCTCACTGTCATGTTTAATCCTGGTAAGTTCATCAGCGCACACCAGACTCCTTTACTGAAGTGTTTATTGGCACATTGTGCTCCACAAGTGACGTTTGTGTCAAGATGGCACATTCAGACATGGTGACGAAAAATAGATTTTTTTTGCCTGAAAATGTCCTTTAAGAATGTGGCATTAAATGTAAACATTATTGGCTGGGGTGTCTGTCCACATATTGCACCAGATTACCCACACCACTAGAAATATACTGTAACTACTCAGCAGAAGGTTAACTTGTATTTCTGGAATAGGAGGACAGTGAAACTATATTACTGTTCAAGCTTACCCCATTTTTGCAGAATGTATTTTTCTCAGTACAAATTACCAGCCAGCAAATAAAGGACACCTGGGTGTGAAATCCAGCAACTAGCCAAAGAGACAATGGCATGTTTATTTTTGCCATTTATCTAGTTGCTGGATTTGACACGCAGACATCTTTTATTGGCTGCCAACTTGTACTGGGAAAAATAAATTCCTGCAGCATATCTCCCTTCCTGGTGCAGTCATTGACTGTTTGGCAAAACGATTGAGAATGGTGGTTGCCCAACTGCTCCTGGTAAAGGTAAAAAGACATTTGATTGAATGTTGAATGTATCAAATGTCTAACAAGTTTATGGCCAGCATAAAACCTATAAACACATCCTATTTACATCCCAACTTAACCATTATATTTAGGAATGTAATAGGTTTGACAGGGTGCAAGTAGAGCTGCCACTTTAGTATCTCTGGAACTACACAATCCAATTGTAGGCAAGACAACACATACCACATTGGACCATGCACTTCTATATTATAACACTATACAGAATATAACTCTGCATACATTTTATGAAAAAACTGGTTTATTAGAAAGACAGATTTAAAAATATTTCATATCCCAATAAAGTAAAATAAACTTTTATAAGCACAAGTGAAGGGAAGGGGGGGGGGGGGTTGGGATTTCCCAGTGTAAGACATTCCTGTTGGAAAACCACAGTTCGTTAAAAGAAAAAAAAAAAAAAAAAAAAAAGGGGGGGGGGGGAATTATATATATATAAAGAAATATTCTTCCTTATGAGATTCAATTATTAAAAAAATAAAACCATTTAACAAGCATAATATACCTTGATAAAGTTGAGAGGGAGGTTGTGGACATTACTGTAAACGTATGTTTAATTTTGCAGATATAACTGATATCCAATCCAACAGATATGCAATTTTTCTGTAAAGATTACAGGTCAAGTTTTAGAAAAACAGAAGCTAAAATCTACCCCCACCACCAAAAAACAATGGGGGATAGAGGAAGCTATTAAGCTGAAAAGGAGGCAGTATGACATGAAAAATTACCATCATGCAAAGTAAATATAGAAATATTTGGGGTACACAAGCAGGAGGGAAAAAGTGATTTCACAAGGGCCATTTTACAGATGACCATTTATTATGAGCCAATTAAAATTCTTGTATATTGTGCAATAAGCAGAATGGCAGCAGTGCTGCTTTGTTTTCCTACAAATTGTCTTGGTTGACTAATCATCTGCAAGCTTGTCAGCTGCTCTTTCGTACCAACAATACTGTGTGTTGCCCCCCACTGGACACTGATAGAACCTCACAACCATCAAGCTGCTTGCCAGACATCTCCTGGGGACTCCACACATCATCTTCCTCACCTGTACCCAGCTGCAAATTTGTGCCCATGCCCCAAGCAAAGACACGACCTGAAAAGTGAACAGAATCAAAATAAGTATGAGCACATGAAATCTGCATTTGTTGGGAATTAAGAAAGCCAATGGGAGGAGAGAAACACACCATCATTAGACACAGCATAGCTCACAGATGCTCCACATGCGACCGATGAGATCTTAGGAAGATTAGGAATCAGAGTGGGTTCGCTTTGCTCCTTTGCATCGTCACCAAGTCCAAGTCTGCCATATTCAGCACGACCTAGACTGTATGCCTTACCTGGAAAAGAAAATATTTTTTTCTTGAAACATTAAACAACTTTGCAGGCGAGGAGAGAGATTAAAAGCGGAGATCCATAAAGTTTTATCCGTTTTGATTAACAAACCCCATTTGCGCATTAACTTACCTTTCCTACCATCCTCTATCTTTACATTTAAATTAGATGGTCCTTGCAATCCAGATGCTTTATGCCTGAGCAAGCTCACACAGCTCCCAAAGCCGTAAGGGATTAGGGAATTTCATGGTAAGGTATCGGATGTTAGGAGCACCGGGGACAAGCATAGTGCAAAGAGGGTTGGGGGTTTAAAGCTTTGGTTGAAAATTGTTCAGTGTGATCATGACCTGTATGTTCAGGTCACTTTTTTTTACACTTTTATAGCTCACTCACCTTCAGAGTCTACACACACAGTGTGATGTTGCCCTCCAGAGAATCCTACCCAAGACTTGGTGGAATTTTTGAATGAAGTCAGGTTTTGTGGTGAATAGCAGGAATGAGTGGTCTTTGTTCCTAAATAAGGAAATCAGGTTCAGAAAATAAATGCTGTACAATGCTTTTAAAATGATTAAATATAGCAATAAAATGGTAAATTGGATTAAAGGGCAATTATGATACCCTATCAAACACCTTTCACTTTACTTTTCATTTACAATATATACGCACATAAATTTATTTTCTTTGAAGCTGAAGGGGGACCCAGGCACACTGGGGTTAAGTTCCTCACCTCTAGAAGCAGACACTTTTTCAAAAGTAAAATATGACCAGTTTGTCCCAAAGAGGGAGCGGGTAAACCCCCCCCCCCCCCAAAAAAAAAACACCTCCAACACTCCAGACCACCAGCCTTGAATCTGGCCCGCTTCTGACACATCTCCCCAGCCTAAAAGGTTGGCATCTGTGGTAACCACTGTCCCAAAGATCCTTGCCCTTCTGCAGATTGGCTGAATCCACCAGTGCAGGCACTGCCTTATCTGCAAAGGCAAGAGACTGAGGTAATTTGTACCATTGTCTTAGGACATGCCTGTACAGCAGGTATAGTTGGACCATCGTGTACAGGACTACCTCTGCAGAGGCTACCATCTTGCCTATTAGACCAGCTTGAAATTAAAAATAGGCTTGGCCAAATGTGAATCTCAGGAAACTGTAGTGACCTAGCTTGGAATGTGGAGACAAGCATCCTAGCGATATATATATATATATATATATATATATATATATATATATATATATACACAAGTTTAAAGTCCACCCCTTTTGGAAAGTAGAAAGAGTTTGGAGTAAAAACATTGTAATCTCTGGTTGGGTGCAGCTGGGGTGATACCCCTGCCTCCTGGAGGTATTGGATCACCTAGTTTAACGCCTGTAATTTTGTTGGAAATTTTGGAAGCCTGGATGGGAAGAACCAAGGTGTGGTGCTTTGGTGAACTTGATCTTGTAGCAAGTGTCCCCACTGTTGATGGAAAAGGCGAAGACATCCTCCCATGCGTACTCTGTGGGATAATCATGTCTTAGTCTAGTCCCCGACTGTTCCTCTTCTAGACGACCATGAACCCAGAGGTCTGATGGACAAGCTTGTGTCTGGCGAAGAGTCTTGGGAAACCTGGTCAGCCCGAGAAGTACAAAAGAGCTGCGACCTTTGCTGCCAAAGCACCCTTTGAGAAACCCTGATATAGAAAGCCTCTGCCTGTAAATTGGAAGGCGTGGGCTCTGGAACTGGAATAGCAGTTATTGTGGCTGTCTGGACCTTGAGGTGCCATAAATTAATCCATCTAGCCACAAATAAGTCTGCCTCCCTGTGCCAGAGATCTAGCCCAAGCAGGTTCGGCTTCCTATGGTAACCCAGGAGGATCTTGAGCTGCAGACCGTGTGATTTGACCCACTCTGGTTCCTGGCCCTTTAGGTGACCTTGTTCATTGGGGTCACAAGCCTTGCAGCAAGAGACAGTAGATCAAGTAGAACGGCTGACAACTTGATACTATATTTCATGCATGTATAGATATGAACTATTGGACCATGAGGATCCTTAATTTTTTTTTTTTTTTTTTTTTTTTTTTTTTAAAGGGACTTGTTTGGAAAGAACAAACAAAGAAAAAAATTCTTATCTGAATAAGATTGCATCGTTCAGGTCCTTGTAGGCTGGAGTGGAGTGTGATCTGCTATGTAGCTGGATACAAGATGGTCACCACCATGCAGAGATAAAGTACAAGAGCAAAGTTCAGAGTACACTCCAGCACACCGATGTTGGCTGTATGCCAGACAAATAAATAGGTGCTATCCCCCTAGCCCTCCACTCCACGCCAAATAGTTCTATAGCACAAGAAAAATGGTGGGGGAGCACACTAATCAGGCCCCAGAAAAAGAATGGTAAATCCATTTGTAAGGACATAGTGGTTTGTGCCATCACACTGGGCACCATCGATAGGGTGGGGGATGTTTAGGTGGAGTACAAGTTTCCCTTTTAAGTTAGTACACAAGTTTGGAAATAGACATTTCTATTTTCTTTACATATAAATGTAATACATAAAGGGCAGGTAAAATAAAAAAAGTTTGTCATTAACCTGCAGCAACCAATCAAATCTTAAACTTACTTCAGTAGCCTAGTAAAGTGTGCATTAGAAGGAACATTGTAGGCTTACTGTAGCTCCCATGTGTGCAGAATTGGCAAATGAGAGTAATTCTTAAGATAATAATATGAATATATTTTACAGTAGCAAATGGTATCCACCTGCACACATCTTCTTTACAAAATCTGCAGATGCCTCTTGCACACACACAGTATCCTCGCATTTTCTTTTTAGAAACTCCGGGCACACCGTTTAAAAAAGGTAACCTATTATTGAAATTGTCACTGGTCCTGGTGGCTTCATCATGGAAAACAAATTAGAATTACGTTTGAAGAAGTCTTGAGCGAGCTAAAAACGTTGAAATAGTTATTCTAGTTTAAACAGTGTGAATCGGGAGATTCTGAAAAGAAATAAGTACATTCAAGTAATTTCTTTCACATGTCACACTTCTAGAATAAACTTTCTGATCAAACACTGATGGAATGTACATATAATTAGGTTATAAGTGCCGTATTTAGCGGATATTTTCCACGATCGCACATGTGTACAAAATACCCTGAAGAACTGGATACGAGAACTGTAGATGCATTCTCTGGCCACACCCCCTGACTTCAGTCACATGCTCCCCTGCCCAATAGGGACTGAATGAGGATTGGCTAGATTACTAGTAGGTGTGACCTGCTATAACAAGCTCTTGAAGTAGTTTTGATTTTGGCATGTGCAAAGAACACAGTGGTCAGTGCCCATACAGCGCAATTCTGGAATGTTAGAAAGGTAAATTTCCCAGCACCCACATCAAATTGAGAGGAGAGACACTGATTTTTTTTTTTTTTAAATAAATAGATATGCTTACCGAGCTGGTGGTAGTTTGAAAGACCAAACCCATATATGTGGCCTTCTTGGGATATTGCAAAAGTGAAGTATGCACCACAGAAAACATCCTGGAACCGTACACGTCCACTCCCCTTAACCTTCAGATTTATACACTGTGGAATCAGCAGTCTTTCTGCAAAGAAGTATCAGTTTAAGTCAAAATCCCACAAATATATTCTGACCTCTTGTTAACTCAACACTACCAACGCATGGCACTGAAGAGGAATTTACATTTTTTTTTTTTTTTTTTTTTTTAAATAAACGTAATTGCAGATGGCCTTTTTTATTATTTGATTTATATAGTGTCTTCCGTGGCTCTTTACAATTACATAGTCATACATTACATACAGGGTAACACATTATACAAAGTCAATACCATAATATAATAGGAAAGAGGACCCTGCCCAAAGAGCTTACATTCTAGAGGAAATGGGGGCGAGACAAGGCGACAGGAATCGGTAGGATGTAAATAGATTGGCAGTGGAGTGTGAGGGTCAGTTAGGATCAGGTTGGGTCATGTCTAGGCCATGTTATATGCTTGCCTGAAGAGGTGGGTTTTGAGGTTATTAAACAAGAAGTTAAAGTGTAGTAGCAATAACACAGGACTGTAGCTGTGTGAAACAAGAATTTTATTTAACACAAACATGCATGCTACATGTTTCGGACAGGAGTCCTTTCTCCTGTACGAAACATGTAGCACACGTTTCAGTATTAAATAAAATTCGTTTCACACAGCTACAGTCCTGTCTTATTGCTACTACACTTTACGAGTCTCCACCATGCTGGATAATCAAGTTCGTAAAGCACTGGATTCATCGCTTAGGAATAGGGTTTTAAGGTTATATTTGAAGGTATTAAGGGATGGTAAATGGCAGAGGAAGGGAGTTCCAGAGCAGAGGGGCAGCACAAGCAAAGTCCTGAATGTGGGTATGGGAAGGTGACAAGGGATGAGAGGAGATCATTTGCGGAGTAGAGGTTGCGTCAGGGACGGTATCGGTGGACCAGCTCAGATACATGGAGGGGCTGTGTTGGGTAATGCTTTATAGGATAGGGTAAGCGGCTTGATACTAGATCATTTGCGTGATGGGAAGCCAGTGGAGTGACTGGCAGAGTCAAGGAATTAGAGAAGCGAGAAGAGAAATGAATGAGCTGGGCAGCAGAGTTGAGGTTGGATTGAAGTGGTGCCAGGCGAATGTTTGGCAAACCACATGCCAATTTGCGCAAATCTTTACACAATGCAAAAGTATTAAGAGAATACCTTGCTTATTGTAGCACGCCACATAACCTGTACCAAGATACCTGAAGCTATTGCTCGTATAGATTTTTGTTATAAACACAATTCCGTCAAACATAAGAGTTAGTATCTTTAGGACCCAACTTGTTCACTTTACATTTAATGTGGAAAGCAATATGGCTAACAATTACAAGCGTCCAATGTGGACAGAAATGACCAAAGAAGCATTGCAAAAGTGTTAGCAGATGTTCTAGATTTGTTTTAATAAACTCGGGTTTATTATGTCTGGGAGTATTGTAATTGTATTGCCTCAATGCAAATTTTAATTTCTTTAAAGAGTAAAGATATGCAGCCCTCCCCCTAACTTTTTCCTGATTTTGAGCCTCTCTACCTTCAATTAGCCATGCTGTAAAGAAGGCGTAACAAGTCTGTCTGCCTCTGTCATTTAAAGCTATTATGTGAGAAAACACACCTCCATCTACCCATGATCAGCTTTATGTAGGCTGTATCCTAGCAACAGGACATTTCAAGTTTTTTGGAGTGGCAGAGGTTGTAATAAAAATTCCCACCAGCCAGTGACAAGTGCCATGTTAACCACTGCCCTGGGCCAGCTTGGAGGTGGGCTTTTAGCTGCCAGCCACACATTTAAGTGTGATCATGTAATGGTGTGATTTTTTTTTCAGTTTGTTGGCCTTTAATTAACCTGCAATCATCACGTCTAATGGACAGTTACACCATTCTCACAGTCAAAAATCCCTTCCGAACTTAAAAGAATAACTATACTATTTAAAAATACTAGTTAACTATTTAAAAATTAAAAGTGCCTGGGGCAGAGAGGTAGGATTGATTATTCCTACTTCATAATAATTGTTTCGTTTAGGAGGTACAACACATACAGTTTTTTTTGCCAGGTTAGTCCTGAACTAATCCTGTATTAAAGATAGTGCTGAAGCCAGGAGCAAGACTGGCAGAACCACACTTTCTTTGGGCAGGTGCTCCTCACAGAAACAGTTTTGGGAGGTAGGAATTACCGGTCCTATATTCCTGTCCCAAGTATTTTTCATTTTAATGGCATTCTAAAATAACTTTAGTCTAAACTTATTTTGTTCCAGTCTTAAGGGATGTATCTGTGTCCTCCGATATGTTTTATTGAACAATTCCAGATAGTTTATTGTATGGCCCATTAATGTATTGGTTATATTCAGTTGGATCAACGGGACTTAAAGTTTAGATCTTGAAGACTTTTTGCAAGCGCCTTTTCTCCAGTACATAATTTTAACTTATCCAATCCGTCTTATGTAACCTCCCCCATTCCCCTAATTAATATAGTTGCCCTTCTATGAACCCTTTCCATTTCCAAGATGTCCTTTTTGTTGACAAGATTTCACAACTGCAAATGAGGCCTTACAAATGCTTTGTAAAAATGGAGAATACTTTTTTACCCTTTATTCCATACTCTTTATTCAAGACAATACCTTGCTGATGCAGTCTGGCACTGCTTGTTACATTTAAGTTTGATATCCACCAAAACTCAAAGATCCTTTTCCAAAAGGGAGAGTTATGCCTTACCTCCAGTTCTTCAATTAGGAGCTAGAAGCGAAGCTACAAAAGCTCAAATTCCAAGTAAAATTACTCACCTAGCCCTTTTCGTCCTCCTCGGTTAGTAAACCTCTCTGGAACACGGCCCAACTGGCCTTGCTCACCACAACCTGAAGTGTAGAGGTCACCATCTATAGTAAGCATCACAAGGTGGTCATTCCCTGTGAAAGACAATGCCAGTTAAGCGAGTCACGGGAAGTAGCTATATCATTTTAACTTGTGTTTGCCATTGTAACTTACCAGAGGCTATTTTAACTACTGGCACATTCATTTTAACTTGTACTGGTACGGCACATTTCTTCATAGGTTCTAGTAATCCAATAACACCATTATTATCCTGCATATGAAAGAATTTTACAAATAGTTTAATTTTCCATTAGATGGGACCACCTTGGTTATGTTAGCATAAAACTGCTCTATTTAAAGGGAATGTCCACCCCCAAAATTAAAATTTGAGGCTTTTTTTAGAAATCTAAATTGGCAGTTGTTGGTGGGCTGGGGTGCCCTACAAATTATTTAAGGGCTGGACAAACCCTTTCTGTAGAATTACAAAAGCATATTTTCTGCTAAAGAAATTAGTTCTTGCATCATTACCCTAAATGATCCAAAAACAAACACTCTTCCGTCTTCTGTCAGAGCAGCAGTGTGGCTGTCTCCTGCAGACACCTGTACCACCTTTTCTGCAAGCTCCACCTTTCCTGGCTGCATTTCAGAGCCTTCTTCTGTAGTATCACGGCCCAGTGCTCCCTCATCGTTGCATCCAAATGTATATATCTAATAGGAGTTAAACGGTTGGTAAGGGTATATATAAGTATAACAGATAGTTATAGTTATTTAACCAGCTTCAATACCCACACTTCCAGATGCTCCGAGGCATACAGTGTGCATTCCTCCAGCCACTGCTTGTACAATGCAAGAAAGGGGAACTAGAGCAGGCTTTTTCCTCTCCATTACGTCTTCCCCAAGCCCCAGTTGTCCAACATCTCCCTGTCCAAGTGTTAATACCAGACCGTTGACTGTGCCATGGGAAGGATGAGTGACTTAAAAAGTTGGGAGGGAGCAACAAAATAAGAACAAATTTTATTATACAAGCAGGAAACAATGCTATCGAAACAAAAAGATTAGGGATACAAAAATACAAGCTAATTTGAAGGTGTCCATACACATGCATAGTTGATGTCATTTTTGACCCCCCCCCCCCAATTCTTGGCAAATCCAGTCAAATTTGACAGGAGTTTCAGGTATAAACAATGTGTATCATCACCTTTACTTAGCAGTTGCTCAATTAAAGAGATGGAGCAAAGAAAAATGGCAACTGCAGCAAATAAAAGCATGCAACTATAATCTCAAAATGTTGAGCTTTGTAAGCCTTTTAAATAACAGTTCTGTGTTTTGTGCATTTTGACAATTTTTTTCTGTATTGTGTAGGGCAGCCAATACATTGTTAATTATTAACAACACTGCTTTCAGCTACCATGGAGATCAGCTACCTCAGGGTGGCTGATTTAGAACAGAAGTGGGCCAACAGCTTAGGGGAAAGAGTTAGACCCCATTTCAGAGTTAGAACCATCTCCTGTATAGATCCTCTCTTGTGGCTCCCATCCTCTGGAATTCTATTCCCCTCGCTCTTTAAAAATAAACCTCATTCAGCAGGCTTAAATCCATCCTAATATCCTACCTTTCTGGTATTCGGCACAGTATACGATTGTTTATTTGCACTGCACAAGTCTCACTATTGCACTTTTACCCTTTCCTTTGTATTTGTATGGTACCCTCCTAATTAGATTGTAAGCTACGGGGCATGGACCGCCTTTCCTCTTATAGCAAAATACTAGTACTTATGACTATTTATATATTTGTCCCCTTTTTATGAATTTCTTGTATTTTGTTATTGTACAGCGTTGCATCACCAAGTCGTGCGATATAAATAAACTATTGTATACATACACAAGGATAGACAACCAAAAGGGAGGCAAAGTTTTAAAAGTATTATGTACAGCATTAGTGTTGCATTACATTAAACCATCAAGGGCATCTATAGTAGGAAAATTAACCCTTTTTTTTTTAAATTTCCTTTCATGTGTTCTATAATTCTCCCCAACCCCCAGTGTCTTCACTTTCTTCAGTTTCTCCTGTGTCCTAAGATACACAAATTAGAAGACGCAATTGCATTCCTACGTGTACTGTCAATTAAAGCCCTGCGACGTCACCCTCTTCTCAAGTCACTCCCTCCTCCCTGCTCGGTTACAAACATAACATTAGCATGGGGGAGACAGGTAGCTTTGACTGCAGAGATAAGGCTGCACTTGACCCCCCTTCTTGATAGCTTTCACCGATTGATGATCGGTCACAAAGATCGTATTGCAGCAGTAAACTACTGTTCTCCCTTCTCTTCCGTGTCTCTAGGACAGCTTGCTTTCTATTGGCCACTGAGCAAGGGTGTTTTTCAGGATGTCGAACTTTAACTCCTGCTGCACATTATAAGCTTGTCGAGCAGCCAAAGTTAAAACATGGAGGAGGTAAGAGGGGGAGGAGCGAGTGCTGCAGAGAGATCTGGCGCCATGGAAAAACAGTCACCAACAGAGGTAGGAGAAAAAGTAGTGTGTAGTATAGAGCAACCAAAAACTCAGACAACCCCACAGGTATTGCTATAAACAAACGTGCACACCACGACATGTTTCGGACAGTCTAGGTCCTTTCTCAAGTGTGAAAGGACCTAGACTGTCCGAAAGATGTTGTGGTGTGCACAATAAATGCATGTTTGTTTATAGCAATACCTGTGGGGGTTGTCCGAGTTTTTGGTTGCTCTATACTACACACTTCTATTTTGAATTTATGTCCAGGAACAGACATCTGAGCAACCAAAGTCTAAAGGAGATGTGGTGAGCTGAATTGCAATTATAGTATTAGAAGAAAGGCAGCACGGAGTACATGAATTTAATGTTGCAATGGGGCAATTTGTTTTTCACTATAGATGGCTGTTGAATCCAGTATAAAGGGTTAATCAGTATTGTAAAGAGTTAACCAAAGCTTGTTATGTATGCACAACTGTCTTGCTTACTCACAAAGTAGTAGAAGTTATTTTGGAAAATGAAGTTCATCAGAAACATAAGTTGTGACCTTTTAGAGTGTAACTAAAGCCACTAGAGATGTATATAACTGGTCAGGATTCACACACTGTGAGAGTGGGAGGTAGGAGTTGGAGGTTGACGTTAGTAGGAGGAGGAGGTAAGCAGACACACACACACACACACACACACACACACACTAGACTAATTATGCTTAAAGTATATAGTTATAATTTGTAGGCTGTCTCTAATATACTTGACTGGCTTTTTACTTACTGCATAATTTGTAACTACTCCATACAATAAATCCTTATTTGATATATCACCTTGGTGAGTGTTATTATTAACCATAAGATAACTTACACGGAACTAAAGAAGTAAAATACACATACGTTTATATTAGAGATCTGTAGAGCTTCACTGTATAAGTATCACTTATCAGATCAATAATGTATTAAATGTAATTTTTTACAATGGCCTTTAAAGGAATAGTTCACTTAACCTTCATCTGCCGCCTGATTTATTGATTGAAGAACGGAAGGTAAGGCATATTTCCTTAATCTCCTGGTCCTCAATCAATACATTAAAGGAATAGTTAACCTTTCAAGTGAACTATTCCTTTAATATAAAAAGCCCATATCATTTAAAGGGCAACTGTGGTCTCAAAACAAGTTAGTGTTACTGCAGGTAAAAGCCTGCAGTAATTCCTTTAAAATGAGCCGACAATCACATCTCTGGCTGGAGCCGGTGAGAAATTACATTGGAGTGAATGTTCAAACTTCCTGCTTCCAGTAGGTTGAGTTACCAAAAAAGTTCCTCATAGTCCTTTAAAGCAGGGATTGTAATAATATGCAGGGGAGAAATGAGGAGTATTCACATTGGCCGATAGTGGATATGGTACTGAAACAATTAGACCACGTTAATATCAATAAAGCCCCAGGACCAGATGGATTGTATCTCCGGATTTTAAAAGAGCTTAGTTCAGTTCAATCTAGACCACGGTTTCTCATTTTTTCAGATTCACTTTGGTCTGGGGATGCGCCGCTGGATTGAAAAAAAGCCAATGTAATACCAATATTGAAAAAAGGTAGTCGTTCACAGCCTGGTAACAATACACCTGTAAGCTTAACACCAGTGGTAGGGAAGGTGCTGGAAACGTTGTTATGGGATCATAACTCTCCAGAGCTGATCTTAGCAGTAGTCAGCATGAATTTATGAGAAACAGATCATGCCAGACAAATGTAATTGTTTTTTTTTTTACGAGGGAGTAAGAATTTAGATTCAGGCATAGCAGTGGATGCGGTATACTTGGATTTTGCAAAAGCTTTTGATACTGTATACATTAATCCCCTAAGTGGCAAACCGAGGACTGTTGGCCTAGAAGAAAACATTTGTTCGTAGATAGAGAATTAGTTATTGGATCGCAAAAGGAGAGTGGTGGTAAATGGAGCTACATCTAAGTGGGCTAAAGTTCTAAGCAGAGTGCCTCGGGTTCTGTACTGGGGCTGCTTCTGTTTATAAATGACTTAGAAGGGGGCATTGAGAGCCGATGACACTAAACTATGCAGAGCTTTGGAAACTTCAAATGATGTGCAAGTGTGCAGACCTAGATAATCAAAATGGGCAGCAGAATGGTAGATGAGATTCAATGTTCATAAATGTAATGGGATGCATTTGGGATTTAATAATCCCTGTGCCACCTACACCATAAATAACCGTTAATAGTTATATACCAGAACCCCCAAACCTTTTTCCATTACAGATTCAGACAGCCACGACTAGAGATCGCAAGATATTGTCTTGTATAAAGAGGAATAGATTCAAGAAAAAAATATTATTCTCCCTCTTTACAAGGCACTGGTAAGGCCTCATTTGGAATATTCTGTGCAGATTTGGAATCCCATATACAAAAAGGGACATCTTGGAATTGGAAGCAGTTCATAGAAGGGTAACTAACTTAATAAGGGGAATGGAGGGGCTTAAATATTCAGGCAGATTAGACAAGATAGGGCTGTTTACATTGGAGAAGCGACATTTGCGTGGGGATATGATCACCTTACACAAATATATTAATAGGCCATACAATAAACTCTCTGGTGCATTGTTCACCAATAAGTCATATCAGAGGACTCGTGGACATCATTTAAGGTTGGAAGAAAAGAAGTTTCATCTTCAGGTTAGGAAAGGTTTCTTTACAGTGAGAACGGTGGAACTGTCTTCCAGCAGATGTGGTAGTGGCAAGTTCATTGAATAGCTTTAAAAGTGGCCTGGATAAGTTTCTAAAACTAAAAAAATATTGAAAATTACTGGTATTAATACATATACTGTAGATCTGGTTGATCCAGGGATACTTTCCAATTGCCAGTTGGAGTCAAGAAGGAATTCCCCCCCCCCTATTTTTAGATGTGTTTTTTGCCTTCTTCTGGATCAACTGTTAGGAAGGGTTTAAAAAAAAAGAAAAAAGTGAATAGGTTGGACTTGATGGACGTATGTCTTTATTCAACGTCAATTAATTCAGTATGTTACTATGATGTCAGGCAATATTTTAACTGCAGATCACAAAACATCATATATGCATTAATCTGCCCATGTCATAGAGTATGTTGGAAAGACTCGCCAACAAGTGGCCAGTCACTTAGATTAGCTCAGAGAATCAGAAGAGACTACACTTATCAGTGTGGCACAACATTTTCTTAATTGTCATCAGTGAAGGACTGATTGACTTCGCTGTGTGGGACTGAAAAAAATCTGTATCCGTATAAGGGGGGGGTATAGACAATGCCCTACTTTGCACTGAATCCCAATGGACTTGGAAGTGGGTATTGTCAGCAAGGTTTGTGTTTGCAGACGACAAAAAGGTGATGCATGGACTTAAAAATCCTTGCGCTGCTTATACTATAAATGGCTCTGTGTTAAGGGAATCCCTGTTGGAAAGGGATCTTGGAGTTTTGGTGGATAACAAACTTAAAGGAAGCAAGCATTGCCAGACAGCAACAGCCAGAGCCAGCATGGCATTGTCTTGTATAAAGAGAGGTATGGATTGAAGGGAGGAAAATGTTATTCTCCCTCTTTAAAAGCATTGGTAAGGCCTCATTTGGAATCCAGCGTACAAAAAGGACTTCTTTGAAATGGAAAGGGTTCAGAGAAGGGCAACTAAATTAATAAGGGGATTGGGGGAGCTTGAATATGAAGAGAGGCTGGAAAAGTTACAATTATGTACGCTGGAGAAAAGGCGCTTGCGTGGGGATATGATTACAATAAATGCACGTTTGTTTATAGCAATACCTGTGGGGTTGTCTGAGTTTTTGGTTGCTCTATACTACACACTTTTATTTTGAATTTATGTCCAGGAACCAAAGTCTATAGGTGATGTGGTGAGCTGAATTGCATTTATCTCTGGGAAAAACTATCATATTTAGTAGAGATTTATTTGCACATTTACTTGTTAAACTATCTTCTGATACCATTTTTTAAAATGAGAAAGTGTTTTTTAAGACTAGCCTTTATCCTCTAAAGCAGGAAGTAATATTGCTGAACCTTTCCAGCAATAGCTTCTCACAAATTTTATCTAGGGATGAGATTTAGGTTTTATTTTTGAAGGTATGATGGAAGGCTTTTTATATAATTCTTACTAGCTTGGAAGACAGACCACAGTTACCCATTAATAACAGCTTAAACTACTTAAAAATCTCACTTGCCTTTCTTCAGTTTAATTAAAGAACATGAGGTTCTGGAGCCATCTCTTACTACCCATGCTTAAATTAAACCAGCAGGAGACAGAAGCGAACAGAGGAAACTTAACCGTGGCTGTATTCCTCAACCAGATGTCGACTATAGCCACGCTCCCTTATGTACGCGCATGACGTACATTGTAAGGGTGCGTGAATGATGTGTAGGCGAATAGTTGCATAAGGCCGAAACATGTAGTATATATATTGCACCAATAAACAGCATCTATTTAGCACCTATGGATGAGTATCCTTGTAACTCTATAAAAAGTGGATATGCTTAAGCAATCTGGTGACTTCTAAAGAACAGGAGCCATATGGAGAAGCAGGAATGCACCAGAAGGATAAGTTATACATTTAATAGTACCAGGATGGTCAGCCTCACTTTCTTTATAAATTTACACTCTAGGAGTCACTATATTTTATGCACTTGTGGTCTGTGTGGACAGGTGATCGCATGCTCTGTGATCCACATTTGGAGCCCATGGATCGCAAAATGCAACCAGAAGCACATGATATACAACTTAATATGGATCACATTAAAAAAAAAAAAAGCTAACCTGGTGACATAGAAAAATGTAAGATTACTGGTGCAATCTCCCTCCTAAGTGGGTGCCGACTCAACTAGGCCCCTTAACCCTTTGGGGGCCACATACAACAAAAAGAGGTAGTCGCACTTAAGGTATGTACACTATAAATCCATCTTAACGATAAAAATTTTTTTTTTTTAAATGTTGACTTGTTTAAGGGTGGACGTGCCATTTAAAATAAGGAATAATTTAAACCCATACGTAAAGACTGTGGTACAACTCTGCAGGCCAAATTAAGTAAGTGCTTCTATCTGCCCCACCCCCCCTCTTAAACAAGAGATCATAAATCCAGGGCCAAAAATTCAGATGTATATAAAAACACCACATAAAAGTGCCTCATTAGCTCAAAGTTCTAACCTTTGTTTTTTTTCACTTCTGTAGTTCCATTGCTTTCTTCAGCAGGAAGAGTCCTCTTCATCATTTTTTTGCCTTTCATTATGCAGTCTAGAATTTAAAAAAAAACAAAAAAAAAAGTGTATTTTATAATAAGTGTATTAATAAATTTTCTTGTTATAGCTTACACCGTGAGTGCTGCCGCTTTGTTACTATATGACTTTTCTTGAAACTGCACCCAGGCATTGATGGGATTTGTTATGGTGTGCTAACCTTTTTGTTTTTCTGGAAAACAGCATTCAGTCACTGGTGTTTTCCCATGTACTAAAGAGTTAGTCCGACAGTTATCGCCCCTTCCAGTCCTACATGGTTTCCTCTGCTGCATCGCTGCCTGTCTGTGACTGATACTTAGTACCCGACAGATAACAGTATGTAGATAATACTGATTTTGTACTACTGCTTTAATATACTAAGGATCATGGGAGTTTGGACTGTGATTTTGCATTACTACTTACCGTATATACTCAAGTATAAGTTGATCAGAGTACAAGTCGAGGCACCTATTTTTACCTTAAAAATTTGTAAAAACCGATTGACTCAAGTATAAGCCGAGGGTAGAAATTAGTTGCCCTTTAAATGGACAGCAGAATTCATGAATCCCATACAAGTAACCCCCAATTCCTTGGCACTCCAGATGTTTGGAAACTACAACTCCCAGCATGCTTTGGTTGCTAGGAGTTGTAGTTTCTAAACATGTGGAGTGGCAAGGTTCAGTAAACTTTTAATTAAGCTTACCATTATTTACAATTCTCCTGAACCCCATATAGTAAAGGGCCCTCTGACCCCCATATAGTAAAGGGCCCTCTGATCCCAATAGTTAAAAATGTCACCTGAGAGTTGTAGTTTCAAGCTGTCATTTGCAATGTACTAGCAGCTGTTTTTTGCCCCAAACTGAGGAGACCCATCAGATTTACAGCATCCAGATGAGCAGTGACAGTGAGTCCAGCAGCCAGACTACAGGAAGCACGATTGTAAAAGGCAAGAACAGCTCCTGTAACTTTCTATGCAGGTTAACACAGCGCCACCTACTGGTTACTATCCACAATTGCAGAATTTGGATCTAAATTAGGACTTGACCCGAGTCAAGGTTAGGTTTTCAGGCTAACTTTAAAGCCTGAAAAATTCAACTTATACTCGAGTATATACGGTAATTGAACTAAGGATCACAGGAGTTCCGGGTGCACATTCAATGACTTAGGACCATGATAGCTCGAGGGTGCATTAGTGGGAATATAACAAATGTTTTTATACAATTGGTCTGAGCAATTTATTTCCCTATGTATTTAATAACAGAATTGTATACAAATAAAAGAATGTGCAAAGTATCTTTGGGATATCTATTCTTTCTGCGGTGTATAAGCATTCAGTTATCGGTTGTAATTTCATCTGGTACATTCATTACGGACAGCAGCTAACTGGTAGAACAAGGAAGCAGAAAGACAGGTTAGACTTACATCTCTCTGCATTCTAACTATTGCAGTATGTTGTTGTGAGGGTGAATTACCCATAACACAAGGACAAGTTATAGCTATACTAAATAAATGGTAAAGCTTCAGATCTGATTGGGATGTAGAGAATGGTGAAGACATTGTAATATACCATTAAGAATTATATATCTGATGTCCCCAGATCCAAATTCTCCCTACCCATAATCCTCTGCTCATTGTATTAAGGCAGGTAAAAAGCAGTGTGGGTAGAGGTTTTGTGGGTCGAGTCAGGTCTGGGAAAATAGACCCACGCAGGACTTTGTCAGACTTACATCTATTTAACAAAAATGGACTTGCCTTTGTGCGGATTGCTTTGTTACAAATAATATAATGTTTTGTCATTTTTAAATAGCATGTCCACCATCTTAATTTTACATCCTACTTAAAGGGCATCTATAGTGAAAAAAACACATTGCCCCTTTGCAAAGTTAAATTCATGTACTCTGTGATGCCTTAATCCTATCTCTGTCAGTGACTTTGTTTAACCATGGTGTCATATCTCTGTGCAGCACTCTCCCCTTCCTCCATCCCTCAACGCCGGCTAACCGACAAGCTTATCATGTGCAGTAGGAGTTAAAAGTTCAACATCTTGAAAAACACACCCACACACAGTGGCCAATAGAAAGCAAGCTGTCCTGGAGACACAGAAGAAGGATAGGTTACGATCTCTCACTTTGTGACCCATCATCAATCAGCTATTAAGATGGGGGGTCAAGTGCAGCCTTCTATCTACCATCAAAGCTACCTCTTTACCCCTGCTAATGCGCTTATCTCTATGTTTATTACAGAGCGGGGGGGGGGGGGGAATCATCACAGGGATTTGATTGACAGTCCAAGTAGGAGTAGAGGAATGCAATCACGTATTCTTCTAACTGGTGTATCTCAGTACAGAGAGGGAATCTGAAAAAAGTGAAGACACTCTGGGTGGTTGTGGGGAATTATAGAACACATGGAAAGAAACGGAAAAAAGTTAATTTTCCCACTATAGATGCCCTTTAAGCAGCTCACACTGAAACTGTATTTATACTCCTGTGCATGGATATAAAATCCTGCGAGTTCCCAAGATTAATGATTGTCATTGGCAGGAGAGCTATAAAGCGTGTATGGTGCTTTCCAATGTAATATACAATGACAGTGAGCTTTTGACAGAGGGGACGATTACTGCTTCTAAGGCCCCTCTCACAATTAGCGCTGCCAACTTGTTCCATGATACTTTAAAGAATGCCATGCTACTAAGAGACAAAATTACTGGATATTTCATGTGAGGTTTAAATGCCTCACATGGTAGTTACTCCCCGGTATACGGGCTAAAGCAGAGAAGTGCATTGAATCTGAATCTAAAGCAGAGAAGTTACATTGAATCTGCAGCAGCCAATCACGTTAGCTTTATATTGTTACTGCAGTTACATAACATCTGATTGGTTGCTTCAGATTAATAGCAGGAGAAAACATTGGCACCATGTATTACACAAATCTAAGCACTAGACTCAAAGCATGGCTACACTGAACGGCTGTGGCCCAGAAACCACCCTCTCCCTCCCTGCGGGCAAAAACGCAGTCCCCATTCTAAAATATAACATAGACACGTGTTTAAAGCGCTACTTCAACTTCGTTACCGGTTTGTTTTTGCTGATATGCCGCATCCTACAAACTTCTACATAGTTCGTGTGTAACCCCCAGGACAGCAGGGAGCACTTTCTGTAACTGGCCTGTGTACAGTCGGAACCGTTTACATAATCTTGCTTCACTTCACCCCCCAGACCCAAACCCAAACCCAAGCTCTCACCTGCTTTCCACGATTACTGCCAGACCCGCGCTCGGTTCCTTTAAACAGCTCCCAGACACGTGCAGCGCCTGTTTGACGTCATTTTCGCGCGACGCCGGAAACTATGACTATTGGGCAATTCTTCAACTCATCCGCCCTCTGAAATGACAAATTGTTGTAGTTCCTCTGAATTGCCGTCAGTGATGTTGACTCTAGCCACTGGGAACAGACAGCTGTGTAGTGCAGATGCTAATGCAAAAGGGTCGTTATAATATGTGTGCACATAAATTGTATGTGCCAGTGCCACTACCAACTTGTCCTTTGTACTTATTGGGAATTTGCTGACAGTCTGTACAGTGTCACCACAACTGCATCATACAGTGTTATGTAATCAGTACAGTCCCACATAGCTGGTTACATTGTACAATCACAGGTCATGGTGAAGGATGTGTTTGCAGTAGGTTTGGTTTTACTCACAAGTACTGAGTAATGAAAGAATGACACTGTTAGGTAGCTGCCACAGACACCCCTGGTTACTGGGAGTTATAGTCTGATATTCAACTTTTACCACCTTTATAAATAAAAACAAGTCTGCAAACACAGGGTTAGGGTAGGAAGTTAAATATAAGACTACAAATCCCAGCAACCACCTTTGTGTGTCTGTTTTGTTTATGTGCCACACACCCATTGATATTAGCCTCATTTACCAAGCGCAGTCACTTACTGGAACAGGACAGCCACAGTCAGCTTTTAGTAATGCCCAATTCCTGTTTATTACTATTGACCCCTTTAAGTTTAATAAAACGGAGTGCACATTCACTTAAAGGGGAAGTTCAGTGCAAATACATGCTTTTCAGAACAAAGAGCAGTATTTTTTCATCCCAATGACCTTAATCTGCCAATTCAGCATTTTGTCTGTGTATGAATACCGTAAATGCAACCCAAATACTGACTTCCTGTTTGCAGGACCCCTAGTAGAGACCATTATGGTTTTGCCCTTGACCCAGCGCCTGGGTTGATTCAGTTGCTCAGTAGAGATCTGAGCATGTTTGACCCATCCAACAGCCAATCAGTAGAAATAACCGTTAGGAACATTCCAAGGATGTAACATATAGTAATTGAGGTTGAATAAAGACATACGTCCATCAATGCTGCATGTGTCTGCCTTTTCTCAGTAAGTAACTTGTATAGTTAAAGGGCACGTCGACCCTTAACACAGAAAGCTGGCGACTTGTCAGTTATCTGCCTGCAACCCTCAGGGCACGGCCACACTGCGCCGCAATCGCACGTGATTCGGGTGCGTATGTGCATGCGATTTCTCCTTTTGAGATACAAAATCACATGCAATTGCGCATAGAAATGGTGATTGCATGCGATTGCGCAACTTTAGTTGCTGGGAGTTGTACTTTCCAACACCTTCAGTGGCAAGGAATTTCTGCAGGGATTACTGTTCCCCCATTCTCTGTTACGGCTGTGGCCTTGGATGCAGACCCCCACCTTTATAGACTTCAATAGGATGGACAAGCACTGCACCTACACCAACCCCTAGCCCAGAGCCCCCCCAATGGAGGAGAGGACTTGCCTTAAGGTTCTGCAGGAATCCAGCTGCCGCGGTTACCGGTAATCCTTCTGCAATCCGCTCCAAATACACTGTTCAGGCACCTGACATCACTACTAGTGCCGGTAGTGATGTCAGCCACCAGCACAGTGGATGCGGAAGAGTGCGGTTGCCGGGTTTAAAAGGTTAGTGACTCGAGTATAAGTCGAGGTAGGATTTTTATGCTTTTTTTAAAGCCTAAAAACCTTGACTTATACCCGAGTATATACAGTAATGTATTATATGTTATTGAATTATTTTTACTTATGCTCCCAATTTGATACATTCCTCTCTTATGTAGGCTTTGTGAGAGGCCCAGATCCACTATACAGTGGAGTCTTTTGTATCATTGGTTTTGAAAAATTTGGTATCTTTAAAGTTAACTAAAGGTGGGTACACACTATACAATCCTTCCTCCTGACAGACTGTTCAAGGCTTTCGACCGGTCGGCCAGGAGGAAGGACTGTTGGTCGCGGTAAAAGCAGCCGCGTCCGACAGTTAGGCGCGACCGATCGTGTGGTCCACAGAGGACCGCACGGTCGGTTGCGATTTTCCAACCTGTCTGATCGTTCATTCAACCGATTTGGATGAACGAACGGTCGATGGTCGTCGCGGTCGCCATCAGGAACCATGCCCCACTGACCGAAACACTGAAATGTCAGTGGGTCAGGCCGAATTATTGTATCGTACCTAGCTTAAGTGATATATGGAGGATACAATTGATTCATTATGTCTCTACCAGTGTAATGGGTAGATTTTGGGAGTGTTGTCAATATCTATTGAGACCATGTCATGGTCAGACCAGCTGCAGGGGATAATTGTAGCAGAAGATACTTTATCCAAAGTACCCTAAGTACTATAACATAGTCTAGCCTGGAATGGCAAACATGTGGGCATGAATAGAATGTATATTCTCGAGAACCCAAATTACGTTCTCTCCACAAATCCAGCATCCCTATATACCATAGTAATGTTTTTAATTTATGCATTTTTTTCTTTTGTAATTTCATTTAGTGTGGGTTTGATTTGTCCCACATTGGGGTCTAAAGGTATATTAAAATAACCGGCAATTAGTAATTCTCCTTGTCATTCGGATTCAATGATTTGTAGTGTGGTAATAAGAAAGGGTATTTGATGTGTATTTGGAGTGTATATGTTTGCTAGTGTGTATTCAGTGCCATCGATGATACAGTTTATAATAAAATATCTTCCATTTTTGTCTCTATAGGTATGTAATATCTGTACGGCTAAAGAATTATGGAAGAAAGTGGTGACCCCACAGGTTTTGTTTTCTCCTGTTACTGAGTGAAATAATGTGTAGTGTTTGCTTAGATATATTAGTATTGATTTGTGGAAGAAGTGGGTCTCCTGAAGAAACAAGATTTTAGGGGTATGGTGTGCATATGTTGAGAATGCCAGCTCTCATTTGGAATATGAGTTGAAGTCCTTTTACATTATATGTAATGCAAGGTAGTTTTCCTATTCGTGATAGTGGCCCTATATTTGTTTTACCTATTATGGACATGTCTGATGTTGGAAATTAGTAAATAATTCATAGTCAATTGTAAGATTGGTCCCTTTTTTAGTGATGTATAAACATATTCAATAGGACCCCCTCCCCCCCCCCACAAAATCACATTTAAAACAGCAATAAATAATAATCCAACAAAACTAGTTTAACTAGGTAATTGGGAGACGTTATTTACCCCTCTAAGAGAGGGGGATAAGTTATCTTGTTGCGAAAAGTGCCATTCCCTCCATACCTGAGTTAGTAAGTTAGAGTTATGGTTTTTGAGATGGTAAGGGATGAGAAAAAGGTATGTAGGAGTGACAGACGCCATATTAAGTCTTATAGATAAGAATATTAACTTCACATGATATTGTCCATCTGAGGTGGAAGTTGAGGTTCTTAATGTCTTCACTTTTGTGGAGTTACTTGGGTCCTAGTGTGGACAAGGTGTTTCTTTGGTGTAGCAGGATTTGAAGGGCTAGTAATGTCCACCGGGATTTGTAGATTTTCGCACATTTGTAGGTCCTCTTGTAAAGATGTGCAGGAGTATTTTTTTTTATTCCACATGAAAGACAGCTTGAATGGGAATCCCCAGTGATATTTTATTTGTTGTTTTATTATTAATGCCAATGTAACTGGTTTTATGTTCCTTCTTTTGGCCAACATAATAGCAGATAAATCTGGATATAGTTCAAATTTGTGGTTTTCAAATATCAGCTCTGATTTGGATTGTGAGATGGCTAGCAACTTTTCTCTTGTTGCAAAAAAATGAAGTTTTGCAATAATGTGTGCGGTATTTTCATTTATTGCCATAAGGGCCCTGTGTACACGGTCATATTCTAATCTGTCTGGGGGGGTTCTCTGGTAGAAGCATTGTCTTTAAAGAAGATAATCTTTAAAGTTGCTTTTGCATCAACATATTTCTCAGGGATGCCCCTTATTCAGATATTGTCCCTTCGGGATCTCAAGTCCTCAATCCATATTTGTTGCTTGAGTATGTCCTTGTTGGTCATATTGTCTTGTAAAGATTGTAGAGTCTCACTCATATCATCCCCACATGACTCCAAGTCTGACACATGGTGACCCAACTCCCTAAAGTTGATCTATGTTGAGTTCATGATAGGATTATTTAGATCCTGACTCGTTCTTGTCAGTTTTGGGAAGTTGGTCTTTGTTGTCATGTGGGGGATACCTCTGCGCCATTTGTGGTTGGAACATTGCAAATGAGCTGCGAAGGCATCTAGGTCAGTCCTGCACGCTTTTCTAATACAGAAAATTGGTTAAGCGGGATTGATCTACCGTTTATTGTTGTTTTCAGGTGTGGAGGTAGCAGAGCAGGTCAGTTATGCTGACACCATCATAGCTGCTCGTGAGTGCCCCCCCTGATTTTATTCTTTAATTGCACTTATGCTTTGTTCACCTTTTGGGTTAGTTGGTGGTCATGCCTCTGCTTACATACAAATATGGCATACTGTTTGGTTCAGGAAATGTGGGTGATTGATATTTAGCTGGTTTAAATAAGACCTCAAACTTTGAATCATCTTTTTCCTTCATTTTTAAACAAAATCTCCTAAAAGCTTGACGATCGATTAAGAACTGCTTCCAGAATTGTGCATGCATAAATGAATGACACTGTTAAGTAGTTGGCACAGACACACTTGTGGTTACTGGGAGTTGTAGTCTGATATTCAACTGCCTACCTTTATAAATAAAACAAATCTTAACAAACCCATGGTTAAGGTAGAAAAAGTTAAATATTAGACTAAAATTCCCAGTAACCACCTTTGTGTGTCTGTTTTGTGTATGTGCCATACAGTCCAGAGAACACTCCAGCACACCGCCGTTGGCGGACAAATAGGTAGGTGCATTCCCCCTGCCCTCCACTCCAGGGGCCAGAAGATTCTATAGCACAAGAATATATGGGGGAGCACACTACAATGGTGAATCCAAGAATATTTATTCAAACAACAAAATACAACGTTTCGGGGAACACCCTGTCCCTTCCTCAGGTATAACCAGTGTGACAAAAGCAGCAAACATTTAAACACACAGACTCCACCTACATATCATATGTTAACAGTGAATGGCAGGCCTGGGGACAAAGTGAGGCTACCCAGGTCTAGAAAGTGCAAAATAGTATATAAAGTGCAATCCTGTAAAGTGCAAATGCTATCCATACATGATACTGTGCCAATATGATAAAAATAAAACATATAAATATATTACTAATACAATCATGTTAATTGTCAGGAAAGTGTGTAGTGACTTGGCAAGAATGGGTTAACTATTGGTATTAGTTCTTGCAAAGGACCAATAAAAATACCATTCCACCCTGGAACAGTCCTATTGTTTATATTACGATTAGTGAAGCATGAAACCAGATCTTCTTTTCCAGACAATGTGGGGCCGAACCGTGTATCTGGAATTCTCTTCAGCTAGGGGTCTGGTGGGTAGTAAGAGGTCATTTTAAGGACAGTCATACATGCAAAATAAATGTATTTCGGTATTGGAATGTGTAAGATAGAAACCAATATTATATTTATGAATGGAACAGAAGGCCCCTCAAAATGATGGAGCCCTTATTCCCTTGCCAAGGCGAGTTATTAATATCTTGGGAAATATGGATTACACACAGGTCATGTTTGGTATTGGAGGAATTGATAATTAATACAGGAGAGGAATATGTGGTCAATATCCCAATACAATGTACATGTCTACATTTATGTGGAATCTGCCTAACTGAGGGGGAATGAATGCTTTTGGCTAGTCGTAAATCTGGAAATTCCTAGACACTCCCACCTCATGCATACCAGGAGGGGGGTAGTACATCAAATGGTTTAAAAATCCTTGTAGCCCCTATAACTTTGTTCATACTGAGGGGACATGCTAAAAACAAGAGTGTTTTTGGGGCGTCTTTAAGGCCGTAACTTAAAGTGGTGGCAGCAAGTACCGATTGATTGGTCAGATCACGTGCCCAGCGAACGTGCATTCGTTAAAAAATTGGCTGGCAGTGTGTGGGATAAATTATTTTTTATTAGAGCATTAGTGCTTGGATTAAGTATTTAACCCTTGTACTAAAGAACTGTATCCTTGCAAGGGTATCAGTCTTCAAAGACAAACTCAGTGCATTTATTTTTAAAAGACATACGTACAAACAGTTGTTCCCCCCTTCTCTGTTTTCTTTTATTTGGCAAGGTTAGCTGAGGATGGCAACCTTTTACAAGAGACAAACCAAGAAGGTCCTGATCAACCTCTGTGAGGAAAGAGGTATTGATGTCCTGGACAAGTCCATGGAGCTGCTGATAAGGGCATTGTTGGAGAGTGACCAGGAGCAGCAGAACTACACAACTGAGAGGCTTTACCTATCCCAGAAAGGACTGTTAACCTTGGATTTTCTCAACATGAGAATACTACAGTGCAGGAAGACCGTACTTCTTCCCTACAAAAGGATTTACAATTGTTGGGTTCAGATGACCCCCAGCTATGTCTTCAATTGATCTTGCAGCATCAGGAGAGGGAGGCAGCCGCAGCTGAGACAGCTGAACGGCAAGCCCAGCGTGAAATGGAAGCCGCAGCAGCTGAACGGCAGGCGCAAAGGGAAATGGAAGCAGCTGAGAGAGCTGATCGGCAGGCGCAGAGAGAATTCGAAGCTGCAGCCGCAGACGGTGCATTTCAACTGGAGTTAGCAAAGCTCCAGCACCAGACCCAGTCTCCACAGTCCAGTGAGTTCAGAGAGGGTCCATTTACTTTGCATGGTTCACCCAAGTTTCCTGTCATGGACAATGATAGCAATTTGGACACTTTTTTTGTTAAGTTTTGAAAAGTGCTGCAGACAGTATCAGTTGCCACAGGAGCAGTGGGCAAGATACTTGACACCTGGAATAAAAGGCAAAGCCTTAAATGCCTTTGTTGAACTACCACCAGAGCTAGATGGGGACTATGATGCTTTGAAACAGGCTCTGATTAAGAAGTTTAACCTCACGCCAGAGGTGTATCGCAAAAAGTTTCGGGCATTGCAGAGAGGTCCCACTGACAGCTACTCAGATGTTGTGAGTAATCTGAGAACCATTTTTCGCCAGTGGATTAAAGGACTGTCAGTTGCCAAATTTGAGGAGCTGGAGGATCTTATGATCTTAACATCTGTCCTGGAGATGTGTGACAGTTTGTATTGGATCGGGAGCCAAAAACAGCGCAGAAAGCAGCAGAAGTCACAGACACCTATGCAGCCAACAGAGTGCCAACATATCCGAATCGTCCAACTTTACAAAGATCACCAAGCTGGAAGGATCGTCACCACAGGGAAGCAGCACAGCAGAATGTCAAGGCTGGTGAGAATTTGTCTGAAAGGCCCAGTGTGAGCGTAAACCATGGAGATACACGCAGATGTTTTATATGTAACCAGACGGGACATGTAAGAGCTTCCTGTCTAGAAAGAAAGGGACCAGTGTCACCTGTCAATCCAGTGGTAATGTTTGTATCTGGTAAGACAGAGAATTTATGTCATCATATGCAGACTGTAACTGTGGGAGATAAAGTTACCCAGGGGTTACGGGACTCAGGAGCTAACTTGTCTCTGGTGCGTCCAGAGATGATTAACTTTGGGGACATTATTCCTGGGAAGACTTTATTGGTAAAGGGAGTGGGTGGGAGTCATCCACGGGTGCCTGTGGCTAATGTTTACTTGGATTGGGGTGTGGGGAGAGGTCTGAGGGAAGTTGGGATATCCAATGAAATTCCTGTCAATGTGTTACTGGGGAATGATTTGGGGAGAATGGTCTCTGCTTTTGTGCCAAATGATCCGGTCTCACTAAGTCCAGCCTCGCTGGAGTGTGACCACCCACTGCAATCAGTAAGGGGAACAGGTAACAAGGGGCCAGGTAACTGGGAGGGAGGGCTGAGAGACCAGAGCAGATGTCCGTCAGTGCCAGAACCAGTATTGCCTAACGGTGTGAATGGAGAGAGAGAGAGAGGGATCCCCCAGTTCACTCTCTGGTAGAGTCAGGTATAGTACCTGTAGGTAGGGATTGTCACAGTAGCTGGGAGGGAGGGCTGAGAGACCAGAGCAGGTGTCAGTCAGCGCCAGAACCAGTGCTGTCTACGGGTGTGAGTGTAGAGGGAGAGGAAAGGTATCCCCGAGGTGGTTTTCTGAGTAAAGTACCCATAGTAGAGAGGGATTTCCAGAGTAGGATCCCTGACCCTGTGCCCAATCTGCCTGAGGTCCTGGATAGCAGTCAGGAATTAGTGCAGGAGTGTGTGGGGCAGGTGGTAAGGACTCAGAGCAGGGTCCTAATGGATGTTTCCACTCAGACTGAGGGAGAAGAGGGTAGCTGTGGGCATGCGGTAGCGCCAGTACCAACCTCAGTGGTGGGCGGAGAAGGAAGAGCAAGGGCTAAAGAGGGACAGTTAACAGAGCTAGGAGTGTCCCAGGTAGATGAAAGGAAGGTAGGATGAAAGGAAGATCTTCTTTTCTCTTCAGCGAGGAGTCTGGTGGGTACTAAGAGGTAATTTTAAGGACAGTCATACATGCAAAATAAATGTATTTCGGTATTGGAATGTGTAAGATAGAAACCAATATTATATTTATGAATGGAACAGAAGGCCCCTCAAAATGATACCCAACATGGAGCCCTTATTCCCTTGCGAGTTATTAATATCTTGGGAAATATGGATTACACACAGGTCATGTTTGGTATTGGAGGAATTGATAATTAATACAGGAGAGGAATATGTGGTCAATATCCCAATACAATGTACATGTTTACATTTATATGGAATCTGCCTAACTGAGGGGGAATGAATGCTTTTGGCTAGTCGTAAATCTGGAAATTCCTAGACACTCCCACCTCATGCATACCAGGAGAGGGGTAGTACATCAAATGGTTTAAAAATCCTTGTAGCCCCTATAACTTTGTTCATACTGAGGGGACATGCTAAAAACATGTGTATGGACCCAATGTTTCTTCCTGCCCCGGGATACAGGACTTCTTCTAGTGAGTGGGGTCTGTGAATATTTTTATCCTTTTTATTTTATATAACTGTTGTAACGATTGTATGTCATTTTATTATAACACCATTTTCTTTTATTTTTGTATTATATGTACTGTCCACGTTTTGGAATATTAAATCTAAAATTTAATAAGTTTTGTCTTTGATGCTCTAAAATAACTCAGTTAGCCTCTGATAAGTTTATATGTGGATTGAATGGAAATGGAATGTTTTGCAGTGTAAATGCTAATTAACTGTGTGACTGCTTGTGAAGGACTGATGCTAATTAACCAGTTAGTTCCTGGAGTGAATGGTGTAGTGTTAACCATTTAGCTGCCAGGACAGGGGTGTGCATAGTCAGTGAGAGTCAAGAGTGTTTTTGGGGTGTCTTTAAGGCCGTAACTTAAAGTGGTGGCAGCGAGTACCGATTGATTGGTCAGATCACGTGCCCAGCGAACTGGCATTCGTGACATTAATATTCCTAAAACAGTGTAAATACTATAAAAAGTGTAAAACCAATAATACCAATAGTACTGTAAAAGTGTATCATGAATTCAATACAATAGTGACAAGAATATAAAAGTGTCATTAAAGGGTAACTGTGGTCTCAAATTCTCCCAAACTAGTAAGAATTATATAAAAAGCCTTCCATCGTACCTTCAAATTAAAACCTAAATCACATCTCTAGATAAACTTTGTGATAAGTTATTGCTGGAAAGGTTCAGTAGTATTACTCCCTGCTTGAACACCTCCTCTTTTTAGCCATGTGACCAGCTTGTAGTCATGTCCCACCCTCTGCCTGCATTAATAGGCTCCCTGTAGGGGAAATTTCTTATAATGTGTATGACAAAGGATTGCTAAAGGGAACCTAAAGTGATGTTAAGAGTTACAAGTAAAACTGTATTAATGAAGATATGAGGCACTGTGAGAAACCATTTGTACTGGAAGCAGGTGCTGAAGGATTTAGGTTCATGGAGAGTACAATCTGCCATATTGTAAGTTACGATCAGAGCCTTCCTGTCTCCGGCTGTAGAAAGACGAAGATTACACTATGCAGAGGGTCAATATATCATTCTAGTGTCCAAATAGGCCTTGGGGGTGAGGGGACAAATGGTTATTCTGTAGTTATTGGAATGTTGGAGGTAAAGGAATGGATGGTTACACCGGAATAGGAATGACCATTCATGGGAGACGGAAGGGGATGGCCATAGCCATTATATTATACTTATGTATTAGAATATGTATTCTTTGTTCCCTCCTCCTGCCATAATGTAATATATATTGCCTTATTATGTGTGACATATTATTTTAGCACCTAAGGCCTATAAAAGGCCTCAAGGTCTTTCATTCTCTCTCTCTCTCATAGTGACCCCGTTGCTGTGACTGAGGGAGCTGCTTGCAAGTATATTGTATGCGCAATAAAGGTGTTTCTTTTCTTTCATCAGTTTCTTTTCTCCTAAGTCTTAGTTTGCCGTAACACTCCCCTTCTCAACTGTCAATTTTTTCCCCAGGTACTTCCTGATTTCCCCAGCAAGTCTTAACTGAGCATGCTTCTCCCCCGGGGCGGATGGGCGGGGCAGAGGTCAGGTGATGTCACTCAACCTACTGGAAGGTTGAATATTCACCCCAATGTAATTTCTCACAGGCTCCAGCCAGAGATGTGATTGTTGGCTCATTGTAAAGGAAATACTGCAGGCTTTTCATTTAAGTACTGTAGGATAAGGTGATAGCTTTTTATTATGGACTAACAGTTAATTTTTACAGACAAGATTTCGAGAGATACACTTCTCTCTTCCTCAGGTCAAGCAGTACTAAGAAACACAGTGTACATCACATCTTTAAAGTTGATAGAGTTACAACCTTTTAACAGTTGCCCTTTAAACTCCGTAAAAGCATATTATTTCAAGATTATATGGAAACATACAAAATGCTACTTCAATAGCAACATTATACATACCGGTACATACATACATACATACATCACAGAATGTTACTTATATTCCTGTCTTGGTCCTGTAGATGGCAGTGTCTGACCTGAGTAAAAATGTACAAATAGTATACAATTACTTCAATAAATACTTTATCAAAAAACAATAAACAAATATTAGCTGGTTATAAATACTGAAAGGCAAGCTATATCTAATTTAGACAAAGCTACTCAATCCTTCTTCTTGGTTCATAGCAGTGGGATATAATGTCTGCAGCTTATCAATCCAAATGCCTTCTTTTCTCAACAAGGTTTTCCCCTCTTCTATTAGATTTAACTACTTCCAACACCTGCCACTTCAATTGAGAGGCACGATGCCTATTTTGAAAGAAGTGCCTGCTCACTGGGGTCTCATACCTGGACTGTTCGCCTGTATAGTTATTAATATCTCTTTTGTGTGCACCCATACAGATTATAGCTTCTCTTTCCATTTTGCCAACATATCCATTGCCACACAGGCATTTTAGGAGATATACCAGCCAAGTTCCAAGTGGAACATTTTGCGAAATCTCTTAGTGGAATCTTATTCCCTTTGCTCGGATGATGAATGAATTCTCCAGGAATGATTGCATTGCAGATGCCACATTTTCTACACAGGAATGTGCCAGCTTTAAGAGGACCTAAAAGGAAACTTTTCTATTGGGCTCAAATCAGTGTGAACAACCTTATCCCCAATACTTCTTGGTCTCTTGTATGCAGGGGTGTCTCTAGGGTTTTTGCCACCTGAGCCAAACTCTGATTGCCGCCCGTATGCAGTGGGCGCAGCACACTGCCGGCGAAACAACGTGAGTATGGCTTGTGGGTGGGCGTGGTTTTGTGGGTGGGAGCGCGGCTAGCCCTTTTGAACTTGGCAACATTTATTTGTACAGTTTCTTTAAATAGACATTTATCCACACCATAATTCCAGGAGAATAAAGAATGTTGCCCAAAAGAACCTGCGACTACGTCAAGGTAGACCCTTTTAATAGGGACCTAGCTTACCTAAGTAGTCTAACCTAACAAACTATCTAAACCTAGTCTTAGGCTGAGGCCACACTGCAAAGCACAGGAATCGCACACAAAATTGCGAGCGTTATCGCACGCGATTGTGTGAGCTTTTCTTGTGCGTTCGCGTTTTACATATGCGTTTTCGCCTTTTCGTGTTATGGAAAAGCTGCGTTAACACACCAAAAATGGTGAGCGCATGCGTTACCAAAACGCGAACGGACACGCAATCGCATGCGCATCGGAAATCGTGGGATTTTTTGCGTTCCCGCGATTTCCATTTTAGCGAAAATCGTGGGCGCGATCGCGCAAACGCGCTAGTGTGGCCTAGCCCTAACTGTATGAAATGCCTTTTAACAATATCTAACACATTTAGTAAAGAAAATGTGAAAAAATAACATCTGCAGCAAAGTATATGTTTGGTTGAGCAATCTACCGCTCATACATCTGTTGTATTCAATTAGATCAACTGGACTTGAAGTTTAGTTCTTGAAGACGTTTCGTTAGTCATCCAACTGGCTTTCTCAATTCAGAATGACTTGTACAAGAATCTGTGGCAATTACGTACCCTGGAAAATCCCAATTAGCATATCACATACACAGTGAGAACAGACGGTAAAGGTCCCATACAGAGAGAACAGACGGTAAAGGTCCCATACAGTGAGAACAGACTGTAAAGGTCCCATATAGTGAGAACAGACGGAAAAGGTCCCATACAGTGAGAACAGACGGAAAAGGTCCCATACAGTGAGAAACAGACGGAAAGAGTCCCATACAGTGAGAACAGACGGTAAAGGTCCCATACAGTGAGAAGAGACAGTAAAGGTCCCATACAGTGAGAAGAGACAGTAAAGTCCCATAAAGTGAGAAGAGACGGTAAAGGTCCCATACCGTGAAAACAGATGTTAAAGGTCCCATACAGTGAGAACAGACGGTTAAGGTCCCATACGTGAGAAGAGATGGTTAAGGTTCCATACAGTGAGAAGAGACGGTAAAGGTCCCATACAGTTAGAAGAGACAGTAAAGGTCCCATACAGTGAGAACAGATGGTAAAGGTCCTATACAGTGAGAACAGACGGTTAAGGTCCCATACAGTGAGAACAGACGGTTAAGGTTCCATACTATGAAAACAGATGTTAAAGGTCCCATATAGTGAGAACAGACAGTTAAGGTCCCATACAGTGAGAACAGACGATTAAGGTTCCATACAGTGAGAAGAGACAGTAAAGGTCCCATACAGTGAGAACAGACAGTAAAGGTCCCATACATACTTAGTACCAATCACTTCGGGCAAACTTAGTACCAATCACTGTGGGCAGACTTAGTACCAATCACTGTGGGCAGACTTAATAGCAATCACACTATGGGCTGACTTAGTACCAATCACTGTGGGCAGATTTAGTACCAATCACTGTGGGCAGACTTAGTACCAATCACTGTGGGCAGACTTAGTACCAATCACTGTGGGCAGACATAGTACCAATCACTGTGGGCAGATTTAGTACCAATCACCCGATCGCGCGCCCTATCTTTTGTATTGGCGCCTAAGATAGGTCGAGATACAGCGGCTGTCAGTGAAGGAGCGGCTTGCAGTGGAGCGTCGGTAAGGTAAGTTCCAGGTCCCCCGATCGTAATATTATTCACAGGGAGGTGAGAATAAGCGTTCTTACCTCCCTGTGAATAATAGAAATGAATGGCAAATAGTTATTTTTCTGGCTTTAGGTGAGTTTAGTGTCCCTTTAAAGCCAGCCAGTTCAAACAGGTGCCATTACTGTTTTTGATCAGTACATTTAAGAAGTTCATTTGATTTATGTGCCACATACCCATTAAAATTAGCCTCAATTACCAAGGGCAGTCACTTACTATAACAGGGCAGCCAGTCAGCTTTTAGTAATGTGCAATACCTGTTTATTAATATTGAACCCTTTTCAGTTAATTTGAAGAACAGGAGACAGGAGCAAACATGAGAAACTTACCGTGCTACTCTGCTGCTTGCTTTGACTGGTCAGGCGCTAGAATAAATATCTGGTTACAAATGCGTGTAATAAAATGGTAAAAATAGCGCAATTTGTTTGCGCTTGCGATTTTTGCTAACATTGCAATCGCGGTAACGCATGCGATTGCGTTTCCGTTAAGCAATCGCATGCTATCACCATTTCTATGTGCAATTGCATGTGATTTCATATCTCAAAAGGAGAAATCGCATGCGCAAACACACCGGGATCGCCTGCAATTGCCGCGCAGTGTGGCCATGCTCTGAGGGTTGCAGGCAAACAACTGACAAGTCACCAGCATTTTGTTTTAAGGGTCGACATTCCCTTTAACTATACAAGTTACTTACTGAAAAAGGGCAGACACATGCAGCATTAAGAGAATTTGCACTCTCTGTTTTATTAAACTTAAAGGGGTCAATATTAATAAACAGCATTACTAAAAGTTGACTGTGGCTGTCCTGTGATTGCGCTTGGTAAATGAGGCTAATATCAATGGGTGTGTGGCACATAAACAAAACAGACACACAAAGGTGGTTGCTGGGATTTGTAGTCTTATATTTAACTTTTCCTACCCTAACCGTTTTTACAGACTTGTTTTTATTTATAAAGGTGGGAAAAGTTGAATATAAGACTACAACTCCCAGTAACCAGGGGTGTCTGTGGCAGCTACCTAAGAGTGTCATTATTTCATTACTCAGTACTTGTGAGTAAAACCAAACCTACTGCAAACACATCCTTCACCATGACCTGTGATTGTACAATGTAACCAGCTATTTGGGACTGTACTGATTACATAACACTGTATGATGCAGTTGTGGTGACACTGTACAGACTGTCAGCAAGTTCCCAATAATTACAAAGGACAAGTTGGTGGCACTAGCACATACAATAACGACCCTTTTGCATTAGCATCTGCACTACACAGCTGTCTGTTCCCAGTGGCTAGAGTCAACATCACTGACGGCGATTCACAGGAACTACAACAATTTGTCATTTCAGAGGGCGGATGAGTTGAAGAATTGCCCAATAGTCATAGTTTCCGGCGTCGCGGGAAAATAACGTCAAACAGGCGCTGCACGTGTCTGGGAGCTGTTTAAAGGAACCGAGCGCGGGTCTGGCAGTAATCGTGGAAAGCAGGTGAGAGCTTGGGTTTGGGTCTGGGGGGGTGGAGTGGAGTGGAGCAGGATTATGTAAACGGTTCCGACTGTACACAGCCCAGTTACAGAAAGTGCTCCCAGCTGTCCTGGGGGTTAGACATGAACTATGTAGCAGTGTTCATAATAAGCACAGCATATCGGCAGTGACTAGTAATGAGATAGTAAAGGATATGTACACTGGGAAATTAATTTTTTTAAATTACCCATTACTGGAAACCATAATTCCTCCTAACTATCACTGTACCTTTTTATTGTTGATCTGTCCCCTATTTCTTTAGATATCCAGTCTGGACCATCTTACATTTCAGTTGTCAGTCAACTGCCTTAGTATCATAAACTCTTCTATTATGTAGTTTTGCTGTAGCTGGAATAGTGACAGTTGGTATGTGAACTGCATGGTGGGAAATTCCCTCTCCCAATGCTACCTAATAGGGATTACTCAGCATGAGAGTCAGATAGTCTGGCTGGGGGACCAAGAGACTGAGCTAGAGCGAAACAAGCACTGGGTTGAAGTCATGCTGCAACACAAACGCATCGGAGTAAGTTCTGCTTTCATGTATTCATTTATATATTGAAGTGAAGCAAAGTCATTTTTTTCAGGGTACAAATCATTTAAACCTTGTATTTTGCTTTAGAGCAGTCTAAACTGCTTCATATACAAGCAGCGGAAGGAGGTGGCCTTGGGGAGAGTTCTGTTATTGGCCAGCCATTCTCCTAGCCACCTCTTTTGTGTATGTGTAGGCTAATAAAAGAGCTTGAAGAGTAGATCAGGCAGAATATCTTCTTACTGGTACCTCATCAGCAAGGTAAGGGTTGGCCTGATATTCTCTTCAGGCACATTGCAGAATAACCCAATTAAAAAATGGCTTTAGCTGTAAAACTTGTGCATTGTATTTTGACTTGTTCTGATTGATAGTCAGCCTGTGTGTGGATTCCATTCTATGAATGCAATATCGGCCAGTCTATCAAACACTGATCTGGCCAGACAGAAAATATTCTAAGTAACCCATCAGCGCCTGCATTCTTTACAGTATTTCAAGCAGAAGTCTGGTTAAGATAGATGGTGCAAGATGGCTTCACCATCTTGCAGCCATCAAACCGTATATGGACTGATTTAGGCTTGTGAACTAACATAATGGGCTGTCCATTAATGAACCTTTATAGCAACTGTAAAATTTACTGCTATTAATGGACAATTTTACAATTGTGGGTCTATTAAAATCGGGCGGTATCCACATCGCCATTGGAATATTCAGGGTTATTTAATAATAATCGTTTAAAATGGTGCTTATTTTGCCCCAACCAATCAGATGTTAGCTTTCAAATGTTAACAAGTTCTGATTGGTTGGGGCAAAATTAGCACAATTTTAAAAGATAAGAACTTTTATTGAATCTCCCCGCTTGTCTGCTATTGGTGGTAAATATTATAATTGCTATAAAAGATCGTTATTTGACTTTATAGATAACAAAGCTTTACAAATGCATACCTATGTTATTAATACACAAGAATTTGGGTGAACCAGAATTTCCACTCCAGCTACAATCTTTCTTTGGCTTACCAGATTTGATATAGTTAATAACCTGAATCATAACATTGAGCATGTTCAGGTTTTGAATTCCTGTGTCTTTAAGGGCTTGTCCGCCCCGAAAACTAAAATTTAACCCACTGCTGGCCCCACTATGTAGTGTTAAAAAATCCTTACCTTTTTCCTGAGCTCCATATGGTTCTCCTGCAGTGCCTATACAAAGTTATGTGTAATCCGTATCTGCCCCTTCCATGCCCTTCTGGGGAACTCTGGCGTGTGCAGGGAAGCCCCTTCCCACCCTCTAGATCCCTAGTCTCTGCAGTGTTATACTTCAAAATAAACCTTTTGCTGCAGTGTAGGTACTCCACTCCCAACCCTAACCGCCATGTTAAAATGTTGAGGGAGTCCCTAGCAACGTACTTGCCAAGGTTCGTTCCCTCTGCTAAATCTGTGATTGGCTGCAATGACTCGCAGCCAGTCACGGATGCGGCTGCCGATCAGGCCCCTAATAATACTTCTCCTTGTCCTCTGAGAGGACAGTGGCATGTACTGGGGAGTCCTTTCCTCTCCCACCCTCCTGATCCCTCCATGACTGCCCTTCCACCTAGCATTAAAAGCATTTTCTGTAGTGTAGGGCACATCTGCCCACCTCCAACCTCCATGTTAGATTGTTTAAAAAAAAGATGCAGAATTAACAGACCTTCTTAACTGCAGCGCTCTCCATTGACTGCAGCTGTGTCTGTGATTGGCTGCATCTCAGCCAATCACAGCCACGGCAACCGGTTCGGCAAGCAGGGAGCCGGATCAGTGAGGGGCTGTAACAGTAGGCTGTAAGTAGTGTTCTGCCACGGTGGTTGGGGGTGTGCAGAGATGCCCTACATTATATAAAAATCTCCACTGCAGGGTTAACATTTTAACATGGCAATTAGAGTTGGGACTACACTACAACAAAAGGTTTATTTTGGGGTGGACATACCCTTCAATGTAAATATCAGAAGTGATTAAATTTTTTAGAAAGGGTATTGATGGGATGTGTTTGCATAAACAAAATGTGTCGGATTTACCAAACCACTTTTACGGTAAGTATTGAACTATTTGGGCTTCTCCAAAAATCCTATAGCCTCACTTTTCTAATAAAGTCTATATTATAGTATGTGATTAAAGTACAATAAGCATTCTCTTGGTAGTCCTGCAAATAGGAGAGTGCAGTTATTTATTTGTGTGTGTATAAAATATAATTATATATATATTTATTAGATGTAGGCACTCACACTTGATGGTATACTTGCCCAGGTGCAATCCAATTTCCAAATTGAATAAAAAAGAAGCAAGATGGTGCACTCAGAGGGTCTTTTCCAAAACTTTTATTCATATTGTGTTTCAGCAACGTTGCGGCTCGTCTCCTAGAGCTTTTATCAACCCTTGGCTCTAGGAGACGAGCCGAAACGTTGCTGAAACATTCTTTTATTCAGAAAGATAGGAGTAATGTTAAAATACATACAGGGTTATTCAATTAAAGTTCTTATCATTTAAAATGGTGCTAATTTAGCCCCAACCAATCCGATGTTAGCTTTCAAATGTTAAATAAAATCTGATTGGTTGGGGCAAAATTAGCACTATTTTAAACGATAAGAACTTTTATTGAATTACCCTGTATATGAATAAAAGTTTTGGAAAAGACCCTTTGAGTGCATCATCTTGCTTTTTTTTTTTTTTTTTTTTTTTTTAAGATGAAAAATGCTAAACCTCTTTTATCTCCTCTGAGTATGATTGTATATGTATTTATCACTTTATCTAGCATGAAGTACATACTTGTAACTGGAGGCGTGATCTCTGGCATTGGGAAAGGAGTCATTGCAAGCAGCATTGGGACTATCTTAAAATCTAGTAACCTGCATGTTACTTCAATTAAAATTGACCCCTACATTAACATTGATGCAGGCACCTTCTCTCCTTATGAACACGGTAAATGCAGTCTTAATTTTAATAAAGATTGGATTCTAAATATCTATATGAATATTTTGTTGAATTTTAATGGGGAATGAAACTTGTTCTTCAGCCCCTCCAATTATAGATCTACCGGTATTTACAGGTTAAACATATCTGTTTTTAATTTACCGTTTGTCGGAAGTAATGTCCATTGTAAGTCTGACAACCCAAAAGAGGGACCTAATTAGTTGGCACTACCCCATTTCAGCCTAGTAAAAGTACCCAGGTTTATTACGTTTTGGGCGTTACGCTTTTCTGTTATGTTTATCAGGGCGAGAGAGAGAAGAATTTCTATAATCCCTTAGAAAAGTTTCCCTTGGTTATCATTAAAGGATTAATATCTGTCCCTTACAAATATGAATATTTGTTTCCCTAAAGTACTAAGTACTTCATTTTTTGCCATGCAGAGAAAGCTGTGGTATGGATAGCCTTACAAAGTACTGCTGGCTGTACAAACAGCTGTGTAATTGAGGAATTTGAACATATATTTAAAAAAAAAAAACAAAACACATCCTTCTCATTAGGCCTGTAGTAGGCTAATGTATTGGACAGATTGATACTTTCCCATTGTCACAGGGAGTTGATACACGAATTTACCATGGTCCCATTTCCAAAAGCTGCTAATACTTATGATAGGTTGTATTTATGCGGATTTGGAAATGCGCAGGACAACATCTGGTGTCCTGACCTTGTAGAAAATGAACCAGACAAATAATACTTCTGGATTTATTTAGTTGCAGATAAATTTATTTATTTTTAATTCCAGCGCCGCCTCTTTAATGAGGCAAGTTGCAGCAGTTTTCAGACAAAGCATCACCCACTTTCAATTATAAAACCACACCCCTTCCGGCGGGGGGGGACAGCATTTGGAATTTATTTTCAGGTGCCAAAAAGTCTACAGACGGCCCTGCTTAATTCCCTTCTCAATTTAGACCTTTTTTTTTAAGCATGCTTTTAATGTAAAAAATGAAGAAAGTTGTTAAATGGTTAGCTAATGCCAAGTGTTTGGTTTTTTTTTTTGTTTGTTTTTTTTTGTTTTGCTCCTATATAATGCATTAAAATTAGAGCTGGACTATAATCACAGAAATTATGGGAAAGCTGCAAGGATTATCATTCGCTCTTTGAAGGAAAGATTTAATATGGCATAAAAATTGTTTATAATATACTAAGCATAAGGGCATATCCCCTTTTTTTACATCTTTTTCTGTAGTGTAGGGCTCCCAACACCAACCACCATAGTAATTTGAAAGAAAACTCCCCCGATCATTACTTGCATTGCCTCTCCTCCAACGTTCAGTCCCGGCCCTCTGCTTGCATGAAACTGCAAGCAGGGGGCCGGACCGGCAGCCACCTCCGTGATTGGCTAAGAGGCAGCCAATCACGGATGTGGCGCCTGGCTGTTCTGAATGTCAGGGGAAAGAGGCTATGTAAGTAATGATCAGAGAAGAGACAGGAGGCAGTCCTATATGGACTCGGCCAGGCTCCTGGTGGTCAGTTTTTGGGACTTTGGACACGCATTACAGGGCAACCATTTGGAGCAGGGATGTGAGGTAAGGATTTTTCTACACTACACAGTGGGGCCCGTAGTGGGTTAAATTGTAGTTTTGGGGGTGTCGGGTAGTGTTAGTGTTTTGTTTTTTTTTCTGTAATTTTAACTTTACATACTGCAGAAAACATTTACTTGTAACTCTTTTACCCAAGGCGAGGTTTTTGTGCTGGATGATGGAGGTGAAGTAGACTTGGACCTGGGGAATTATGAACGTTTTCTGGACATTCGACTAACAAAAGACAATAATTTAACAACTGGAAAAATTTATCAATCTGTCATTAACAAGGAGAGAAGGGGAGATTACCTTGGTAAAACTGTTCAAGGTTTGTGAGAGACCATAGGATGCTAAATTCCAAACAATGTGTAATAATAAGAAATGTCTGTTTTTATGGTTAAAGGTTATTTTAATGTTCTATTGCATGTAAGAAAGAAACACCTATGTGTAAAACAAGAGGAGTGTTATGGTTTCTTAAACACATGAAAGATGACAGATAAAACGGGTTGCATAAAGCGCTTTAAATATCTTTTTTTGACATTATTTTCAGTTGTCCCTCACATAACTGATGCAATCCAGGAGTGGGTAATGAAACAGGCTCTGGTTCCAGTGGATGAGGATGGCATAGAACCTGAAGTCTGTGTGATAGAGGTACACTGACTGTTTTCTCTTATTTTTTTTTTTTATTTTTTTTTTTTCTTTTATGGGTTCAAATCCCCTAAAAAAAACCTGCAAGGGCTAAACAAATGAGAAAGATGTTTGTTTGTTTTTTTTTTTTTTTTTTTTTTTATTTAAAGCTTGGGGGAACTGTGGGGGATATTGAGAGTATGCCATTTGTGGAGGCATTCCGGCAATTCCAATTCAAAGCACGTAGAGAGAACTTCTGCAATATTCATGTCAGTCTTGTGCCGCAGGTAAGAAGTCCACTGATTAAAAGGAAATGATTCCTTTCCACCCTTTTTTTTAATAACTAACTGTGGCAGTAAGAGTAAGAACAACTTTTCAAAATTCTCAAATTACTATGACAAATCTTGGCATCTTGTTACATTTTTTCCTTTTTTTTTTTTTTTTGAATAATTATTATTATAGCCTAGTGCTACAGGAGAACAGAAAACCAAACCTACACAGAACAGTGTACGGGAACTCCGTGGACTGGGCCTCTCTCCTGACCTTGTGAGTATTAGGACTGTCTCTCCTTGAGCTTGGGCAGTAATTAATCCTAATCTAATTTGTATGCTTTGCTATTAATATAAAAATAGAATGTGTACTGTTGTCAGATGGAAAAACTGTATATTTGCAGAGAGTGCTTACACTGTCTTCCTGCAGGTGGTATGTAGGTGTACAAATCCCCTGGATACTTCTGTGAAGGAAAAGATATCCATGTTCTGTCATGTAGAGCCACAGCAGGTAAAATAAGATGAATATATTGGGGAATATTCTTGAAAAGCTTTCCATGTGAAGTATAAGTCTTTTGACTTTTGATTTTTTTTTTTTTAATCACCACAAACGTGATGGTATTGTATGCACTCACCCCATCCAAGGTTGTGATTCATCCTGGTGCTACCAACCAAACCCATATTAGTTGTACAAATATGCACACAGGATCTCCTTCAAACTTATTCATAAAGTGCAAATGCTGCAATGTTTCAGCCCTTTGTGTATAGCCTTTCTTAAGTTCTGAGACTATATTATAAGTTTTTTTTTTTTTTTTTTTTTGTTTTTTTTTACCACCACCCCTTTCTTTTTTAGGTCATCTGTGTTCATGATGTTTCATCAATATACAGAGTTCCTCTTTTGTTGGAGGAGCAGGGTGTGGTGGAGTATTTTCGGAAGAGACTGGACCTTCCTATTGGGCGTCAGCCTCGCAGGATGCTGATGAAGTGGAAAGAGATGGCAGACAGGTAAAATTATGTTGTACCTATTAATTAAATTGTCGAAAAAAGAGAATGTAGAAAGGCGAGATGAAAAATTGCAAAGAATATGGTAATGACAACTTGAAAAGAAAATTGTTATTACGCCTTATAAATTGTAAAATATATTGTATATACTCGAGTATAAGCAGAGTTACTTATTTTTACCTGTAAAACTGATTGACTCTAGTTCAAGGGTAGAAATTATGACCACTATTGTCTTGTGATTCAGTATTGTTTTGAGTCATTACAACAATTTAATGCCAGTGGTAGTTGGTGGCCACACACACACACACACACACACACACACACACACACACACACACACACACACACACACACACACACACACACACACACACACACACACACTCCTGATGACATGTGTGAACTCATGTCAGGTTGGGGGATAAAAGACTAAAGGTTCGTACACATGTGCGATCGCGGGTGCCAACCTGCGACGCATGAGGTGTATGAACGACCGTTTTGGCCGATAATCCTCCCGAGATCCACCTGGTGGATCCAGCAATGATTCCCGACCGAACGGCCATTTCGGCTGATAAAGTAACCATACACGGGACGATTATCAGGCAAACGATCATTTGTACACACCATGCTTCGCAGGTCGGCACCAGCAATCGCACGTGTGTACGAACCTTAACTTTTTTGATCATTGTTCAAAATGTTTTTTTACTATACTTACCCTTTAAATATGGTTGCCACATGAATGAATGGGTAGCTCAGTGGTGTGTGTACCTGTGTCAGGTTGGAAGTTAATAACAAATTTTTTGATAATTGATCAATTTTTGACTTTAGTTGCTGCCACAGAAATGGAAAAGTAGGTATGTGTACCTAGGTTGGGGGTTAGGGAAAAAAAAAACTTTGATTAGTCAAAAAAAAATTGAGTATAGTTACCCTTTAAATACGACTGCCATGAAAATGGAAGCGTAGGTCAGTAGGCATTTGTACCTGGTTAAAAAAACAATTTGTTTATCAATAATCAAAAAGGTTTACTTCAATTACCCTTTAATTATGGCTGCCACAGTAATGGATAAGTAGATCAGTTGGTGTGTACCTGTGTCGGGTTGGGGATAAAAAAAACAAAAAAAATCCTTATGATTAAAAAAGGGTTTTTCCTTTGTGTTTCCGACCATAAAATTAGAAACTCATATCAACTTACCAAGAGTTTCTTTTCCTGGCCATCCCTCTGGGCAGCAATAACATAATGGGTAGCTCCCGCCTCCTCCAATCAGAAGAAACAGACTGCACTGGAAGTTATAAATTGCCCCTCCTCCACCTCCTCCGTGTAGTTAGTTTCAAAGCTTCTACAAAGAAAAATAGGAGGAAAGGAAGGGAAGGGTTGCTGCCCAGAGGGATGGCCAGGAAAAGAAACTCTCGGTAAGTTGATATGAGTTTCTATTTTCCTGGCCATCCCTGCACAGCAATAACATAATGTGTAAGTACCCAAGCAATAATGAGGGAGGGAAAACAAAAGAAAATTTTAATTAGAGGCTTCAGTCATAGCAGTTAATACACTGTGACCAAAAATTGACTTCTTAGCACTTCTTAAATCTATCTAATAAAAGTATTAGGCGTAGCCCAATTGGCCGCTTTACAAATATCTTCAGCTGTTGCCCCTACTTCTGCTGCCCAAGTTGCTGCCATGGCCCTTGTGGAATGAGCTCGGATTTTTAATGGAGGTGCCAGGTTCTGAACTAAGTAGGCCTTTTGGATGGCTTTCACCACCCACCTTCTCAAGGTTATAATGGATGCTGCTTCCCCTTTGTTACTTCCGTTCGGTAAGATAAATAGTCTTTCTGATTTTCTGAATATAGCTGTCTTTTCTAAATAAAGCTTTAGGCAAGTACAGACATCCAATTTTGCCATTTCTGTCAGGCTTTCATCTAAGACTGCTGGCAGAATAATAGGTTGGTTTAGATGAAATGTGGTCACTCTTCTACAGGATATAAAGTTACGGAATCATGCTGAAAGATTGTGGTTAAAGTTTGAGGACAATGCCTGGATTTCACAAATTCTTCTACCGGAGGTTAATGCTACAAGGAGAAGAACTTTATATGATAAATCTACTAAGGATGCCTTAGCTAAAGGTTCAAAAGGTGCAAGCGTTAGAGATTTTAACACTACCGGAAGGTCCCATTGAGGACATATATTCAGTTTCGGAGGCTTGATTCTGACAACTCCCTGAAGGAACTTCTTGATCAGAGGCTCTGAAAAAAGTGTAACTCCCCTAACAGCAGAAATTGCCGAAATTTGTAATTTAATGGTGTTGAAGGATAGACCTCTATTGAGCCCATTTTGAAGGAACTCTAATATTTCAGGAACGGAAGCCTGAATAGGATCCACTTTCAAATTACAAGCCCAAGAACAGAAAACACTCCGGATTTTATCATATCTGTTTATGGTAGAACTTCTTCTAGCTTTTAAGAGGGTTGAAATTGCTTTAGAGGAGCATCCTAATTGCATAAACCTTCTCCTTTCAATTTCCGTGCTGCTAGGCTCAGTTCCCACGGGTTGGGATGTAGAAGGCTGTCCTGATAGAGGAGATCTTTCCAAAGAGGAAGGTGAAATGGCCCATCCACTGTTAACCTCCTGAGTAGAGGATACCAGGGACGTCGTGGCCAGTCCGGAAGGACTGCCACTATTACCGTCTGGGATATCAAGATTTTCTTTAGCACCTTGAAAATTAGAGGAATTGGGAGAAAGATATATGCAAACATCCCGTTCCAGTCTTGACTAAGAGCGTCCATGGCCAGGGCTTCTCTGTGGTGATACCTGGAGGAAAAAAGTTGGAGTTTCCTGTTGTATATGGATGCCATGAGATCTGGGAGACCCCATTTGTTTGTCAAGATCTGAAAAATATAGGGATTCAAGGACCATTCCCCCTGATTCACTTTCGCTTGTGAGAGGCGATTGGCCAGTTGTTTGTCTTCCCCGGGCACATATTGGGCTGTGATATCTAATAGATTTCTCTGAGCAAATTCCATTATTTGTTTCAGTTCGACCATCATCCGAAAACTTTTTGTTCCCCTTCGCTTCCTTATATACACAGCTGCCGCTTGATTGTCTGTTCTGATACAGACTGATGTTCCCTGTGTTATCTGTTGAAATGACTTTAGTGCTTGAAATATGGCTTTCAACTCCAGGACTCCTGACGGGAGAAAAGGTAACTTCTCTATCCACAATCCCTGCGCTGAAAATTGCAGAGTGTGTGCTCCCCATCCACTGGCTGAAGCATCCGAGAACACTTCGATCCATTGAGGATCTGATAGAGGAGTACCCTTGCGAAGGTTGGCTGGATATGTCCACCACCGAATGAAAACTCTCAGATAAGGAGGTAAAGAGATCTTCTGGGACCAATCTTGAGAGAGGTTGTTACATTTCCTAGACAACTGGAACTGAATTGGCCTCATTTGCCAGGCTGCCCATTTCACTAGACCTATGGTCGAGGATAGAGTCCCTAAAAATGCCATATATTGCTTGGCTGACAGAACTGAAAGAGGCAAAATTTCTTCTGCTTGGTGAATTAGTCTTTATTTGTTTGGAAGGTAGGTAAACTAAATCTAGAATTGAAACTAACTACACAGAGGAGGTGGAGGAGGGGCCATTTATAACTTTCAGTGCAGTCTGTTTCTTCTGATTGGAGGAGGCGGGAGCTGCCCATTGTTGTTGCTGCCCAGAGGGATGGCCAGGAAACTATCTTTTATTGAGGATATATCAATTTTTTATTTATTTTTTACTTTACCATTTAAGTATGGCTGCCACGGAAATGGAAGGGTAGGTCAGTAGATGTGTGTACTCGTTCGAGGTTGGGGGTATGTGTTTTTGAATGTATGACCATATAACTATTGAGGATTGATCAAAATTAGTTTTTTGATTATAGTTACCCTTTAAGTATGGCTTCCATGGGAATGGAAAGGTAGGTCAGTAGGTGGGTGTACCTCTCTGTGTGGGAGGTTGGGGGATATCACCATTTGTGTTTTATGACCATGAAATAAACTGTTTTGAAATATTCGCATTTGAGGATTTTTACCATTATAGTCTATGGGGGAAAAAATGTCCCGTAATTCGCTGATAACGCTGTAACGATTCCGCGGATTCCTTTAAAGGGGAAGTTCAGTGCAAATACAAATGCTTTTAAGAAAAAAGAGCAGTATTTTTCCATCCCAATTACCTTAACCTGCCCATTCAGCATTTTGTCTGTGTATAAATAAATGCAACCGAAATACTGACTTCCTGTTTGCAGGACCTCTAGTAGAGACCGTTATGGTCTTGCCCTTGACCCAGCACCTGGGTTGATTGAGTTGCTCAGTAGAGATCTGAGCATCTTTGACCCATCCAACAGCCAATCACTAGAAATTACTGTTAGGAACATTCCTAGGATGTGGTGCATCCTGGGAAGAAGGACCATTGGAACCTGAAATGGCAGCTCACTAATGTTAACACTAGGGAACAGCAAAGGTTAGGAAATCAATTGATTTTTCAAAACCAGAGAGAATATGTAGAACTAGGTATGCATAATATACACCAAGAATTTTTAAAATATTGATTTCCACTGAACTTTCCCATAAGTTAATAGCACACTCCTCTTATATCTGTCTGTACGTCTGTACCAAATTTCATGTCTCTACCTCAAAAACTGTGGGAGGAGATACAGTCCAAAAAGCGTAAGAATAAAACGGAAGAAGAAATACAAAGAACAGTAATTTGTCTCTTCAAGTCAAATTAAGACTGCTAGGAAGCGAGGGGAGGGAGCAAGGGGAATCGAGCATCGGCCAGTGTAAGGAGGAGAAAGCGTGGTAAATGTAGAGGATTGAAACCGGCAGGGGAGTTTACAGGCTAAACGTGGAAATAGACAAATACAACAGACCGTAAAGCAAAGAATCACGGAGGTGAGTCGTCAGGAGGGGATATGCAGGGGAAGTCCCGCAGTGTGCGGGGGGGAGGGAGATTAAGACGCCCTTTAAACATTCATTAGTAGGAGATACATACCCACTTGATAAATTGCTGTTGGTCTGATGAACAATTAGGATACAAAACTAAAAAGGTGTTTGGTGGAATCGAACTCAGGAGTTCAGCGCTGAAGGGTAATTACATAAATGTATCCAATAGCTCTGGAGAATACCAGACACATCTGCAAGGAGTTTGTATGTTCTCCCCGTGCTTTCCTGGGTTTCCTCTGGGCACTCTGATTTTTTTCCCCCACAATCATAAAGACATACTGAAAGGTTGTATGTGTCGCATATATGTGCTTAGATTGTAAACTCTTCGGGGCAGTGCCTGATGTGAATGTATACATGTAATTGTAAAGCACAACGGAAGATGTTGGCGCTGTATAAATCCACAATAATAATAAATTTACTGTATAAATATGGTGGTTTCTATGATTATGTTCAAAGTGCAGCTGAACGGTCTGTAAGTTCTATCTTTTGGAACTACTTGTGTTAATTGTTTTAAAAGGGATACCCTGCTAGAACTGCGCCCAGAAGGGCGTAAGGCAAATCAACTTAAAAAGGTAGTGTGGGGTTCATATATGTTTTGACCCTATATGAAAGTCCCTAATAAGACTTTTAAAAGCCGATTGTTACCTTGCAGGTTAACATCCAGCGTGAATTGCATACAGCCTTCCTGGGGAAATTAAAAAAAATCGGTAAAATAATTTTTTTTTTCTATAATGCAATTTTTGTAGCAAAAGATAAAGCTTCTAAAGGTACCTGCATTCTTTTCATATGCAGTGGTGGCTTGTCTGTCTAAACACATGTTTTAGAAACACACAGCCCAAGACATCACTTATTCAATTTTCCAGACTTAGGGCTAGGTAACACTAGCATGTTTTTTAACGTGCAATCCGATCACACATTAAAAAAACGCACACTGGTGTTAGCCAATTGCAATCTGCTTTTCGGAGCACATGCAATAACCATTGCGTGGTTTGCAGCATTCATTATTCTGTTGTAGTGTGGCCTTGGATTTGCTCCCATCTCCCCCATTATGTTCCTAGCAAAATATAACGTTACTACATGTACCGATTTCTTCATGGTAGCTCTATTGGGATAGTGGTATAAAGCTTTGCTTTTTATCAAGACAAACTACATGAGGTTGCAAGTTCAACTTTCTAGATTTACTTTTAATGTTAATATTTTTCTTTTGCTGCAAAGATTACTTTTATTTTGTGTGAAAAGCAAAGTAATATCATTAAGGACAGGAGCATTTGTATGTACAGTTTATTTATAAAGCACCACTTGGGGATGCAGTGTACAATAATAAAATACAATAGTCATACAAGGGGGACAAATACATAGATGGTTCAGTACATAACAGTACATGCCTCCACAAGAGGTAAGGTCTCTGCTCTGTAGAGCTTACAATCTAGTTGGGTGGGTAACCTACAGATACAATGGAATGGGTATAAGTGCTGGAGTGAGACGAATGCAGTGCTAATTAAACTCATATACTGTGCTGGTTACCATATAGGTAGGATGTAAGGCTAGATTTAAACCTGCTAATTGAGGTTTCTTGTCGTGGAGAGAGGGGACTAGAATGCCAGAGGATGGGAGCCACAAGAGAGGTTTAAGGCGAAAGGAAGTCATAAGAGTAGGGGGGTCTGGTTCTGCGATGAGCTGAGGGTATGGGCAGGAACATATAGGGAGACTAGGGAGGGAATATAAGGAGGAGCAGCAGAGCGAAGGGATTTAAATGTTAGAAGGATTTTGTATGCAATGTGCTGTTTAACGGGGAGCCGGGTTGTTGTCCGGTACAGAGGAGATTTGGGATCCGGTTTATTAGAGAGTGAAACAGTACATGTGGCAGAGTTTAGTATAGACTGAAGGGGAGAGAGGTGGGAAGCATAAGCATAGCGATGGGAGAGAAAGGAGCCTGGGGATTTGGCTATATTGCGAAGGGAAAAGTGGCAGGTTTTCACAACATAGTTAATGTGGTTAGAAAAGAAGAAGCGTGCCGATTTGGATAGGGAAAATGGAGGTATTGTCAACAAAGATCGAGAGAGGTGGAAAAATGATCTGTTCAGTTTTAGAAAGATTTTAATTTGAGGTAGTGTTGAGACATCCAGGAGGAGATGGCAATGAGGCAGTCAGAAACACGTGATTGGATGTCAGGAGTTAGCATAGGGGTGGACAAGTATATTTGTGTATCGCCTGTATATAAATGATACTTGAAGCCAAAAGAGCTAATAACATCTCCCAAGGAAAGTGTAGAGGGAAAACAATAAGAGTCCAAAAACAGACCCCTGTGGTACCCCCCCCCCCCCCCCACCAAGAGGAACCGGATAAGAGGTATTGCTAGCATAATATACAGAGTAAGTTTGATCAGAGAGGATAGAAACCAAGATGCCACTTTATTCCGAATGCCTAAAGAGTGAAGTTATCTGCATTAGGAGGGAATGATCGACTGTCGAAAGCAGAGGAGAGGTCAAGGATAAGAATAGAAAAGGGACCATTGGCCTTTGGAACCTGCCGATCTCAACCTTCCACAGAGCTGTCTCGGTGAAATGTGCAGGACGGAATCCAGATTGCAAAGGATCCAATAGGTTATGAGCATGAAGGTAGTTGGCGAAACGGGAGAAGACTAATCTTTCTAGCACTTTAGAGAATATATTATGGATTTATATAGCGCCAACATCTTCCGTGGAGCTTTACAATTAGTCATACATTACATACAGAGTAATACAGTTTATACAAAGCCCTACATATTGCATACACAGGTAATACATAATATGAGTAAACAGTGAGTTTCTTACAGCAATACAATAGTGATATAATAGGAGAGAGGACCCTGCCCAAAGAGCTTACAGTCTACAGGATATTTGGGTGAGACATAAGGTTGCGGGAATTGGTAGGCAGTAAATAGATTGGCAGTGGAGCGTGAAAGGCTGGTTGGATCATACTGGGTAGTCAGATGGGTAATGTCTAGACCAGATTATATGCTTGCCTGAAGAGGTGGGTTTTAAGCTTACGTTTGAAGGTATTAAGGGACGGTGAGTGATGGACAGACGGAGGAAGGGAGTTCCAGAGCAGAGGGGCAGCACAAGCAAAGTCCTGAATACGGGCATGGGAAGAGGTGACAAGGGTGGATGCGAGGAGGAGATCATTTGCGGAGCCGAGGTTGCGTCTGGGACGGTGTCGGTGGATCATCTCTGAGATATGGAGGGGCTGTATTGGATAGTGCTTTATAGGATAGGGCAAGCAGCTTGAACTAGATCCTTTTGTGTGATGGGCAAACCAGGGAAGGGACTGACAGAGGAGAGGCATTAGAGAAGAGAAATAAATGAGCCGGGCAGCAGAGTTGAGAATGGATGGAAGCGGTGCCAGGCGGTTGTTTGGTAAACCACACAGGAGTGTGTTGCAGTAGTCTAGCCGGGATATTAGGGCATGGACTAGGATTTTTGTAGCTTCATTCAATAGGATGGGTCGAATTCAGGAGATGTTTTCGACGTCTCCCTAATGACATTGGGTTTGTAGGAAAGATTGGATTCTAGCGTTATTCCCAGGCAGTGGACATGAGGAGATAGGGATATAGGTGTATTGTTAATATTAATAGTAAGACTAGGGAGGGGAGAAGATTGTGAGGGTGGAAAAAGGACAAGTTCAGTCTTGTCCATGTTGAGTTTGAGGAAGCAGGAGGACATAAAGACAGAGATGGCACTAAGAAATACTCGAGGTACCTCCCAGGCGTCCAATCCCTTCTGGCCACCTCACTGCCAGATAGACAATACTAAGGAATAAAGAAAGTAGGGCTGTCCAGTCGTTTATATTTTACAATGGGTAATCCTTGTAAAATATAAACGACTGGACAGCCCTACTTTCTTTATTCCTTAGAGATGGCACTAAGGCATTCGGGGACCCGGGATGTCGGTGTAGGGAGATCTGGGGCAGAGATGTAAATTTGTGTATCATCCGCATACAGGTGATACTGGAATCCAAATGAACTAATGAGTTGTCCAAGGCCATAGGTGTAGATGGAGAAAAGAAGGGAGCCAAGTACTAAGCCTTGCGGGACCCCCACAGGGAGAAGGTGAGGGGTGGAGCTTATTCTGAAATGGAAAACACTAAAGGTCCTACCAGAGAGATAGGAGGATAGCCAATAAAGTGCAGTGTCCTGGATACCCAAGGAGGCCAGGATCTGAAGAAGTAAAGGGTGATCAACCATATCAAAAGCAGAGGACAGATCAAGAAGAATGAGCAAAGAGTAGTAACCTTTAGATTTAGCACTAAGTAGATAATTTGTCACTTTAATGAGGACAGTTTCCGTGGAGTGGTTAGGGCGGAAGCCTGACTGGAAGTGGTCAAATAGAGTTGGCAGACAGGTGACTGACCAGTTCAGCATAGACCTGTCTTTCCAGTAGTTTAGAAGCAAATGGGAGAAGGGGGACAGGCTGGTAGCTGGAAAGAGCTAGTTTTATGGTTTAAGTATAGGGGATACCACATCATGTTTAAATGAAGAGGGGAAAATACCAGTGGAGAGGGACAAGAAAAGAGAGGTTAGGGCTGGTATGAGAGAATAGGAGAGAGGGGGAATAAGATGAGGGAATGGGGTCAAGGGGGCTGGTGGTAAGACATGTCCTGGATAGGAGAGATAAAAATCCCTATTCTGTAATAGTGGTGAAGATCGTTGGGGTACAATTAGGTACTAACCAATGAAGGGAGATTAGCCGGTGCAGTGGTAGGAGTTGGAAGCTGTAGGGTGTACAGGAAAACCATTTCGGATGTTGAAGGTTTTTTTTTCTGTGAAATATGAAGCTATTTCCTCAGCCAATAAACTGGGTAGGCGGAGCAGGTGGTGAACAGAGCAAGGAGTTGAATACTTGAAAGAGCTGTTTGGAGTTATGGGATTGTGTGGATATGAGTGAAGAGAAATAGTTTTGTTTGGCTAAGGACAAAGCACCTTTGATCCGATAAAGGGCACTTTTAAATTCAAGAGTCTATATGTTACTCTTGCGCCATCGTCGTTCGGCTATACGGGATTGCATTTTCAACTTTCTAATCTGATCTGTAAGCCATGTGGGTTCTTGTGACTAAGGCGATGGGTGGATAAGGGAGCAATGTCGAGGGCATTGGAAACCGTGGTATGGTAGTGGAAGGCTGCAAGATCAGGGTCAGAAAAGGAGGGCATGGAGAAGTTGTTGGAGGGGGCCAGAGAGGGAATGGGGGTCGAGATTGCGCAGGTTTCTGCATTTGTACATTTGTTTGTTAGGGGTTACGGCTAGGACAGATGACAACAGATTAAATTTAAGATGATGATGATGATCGAATAGAGGAAAGGGAGAGTTGGAGAAGTTAGATATGGAGCAGAGGCGGGTGAAGACCAGATCCAGTGTGTGTCCATTACAATAGGTCCGAGCAGAGGACCATTGAGTAAGGCCAAGGGAGGAGGTTTAGTGGCAGAGGTGTTGGTATTTATGGGGAAATTGAAATCCCCTAAGATAATTGAGGGGATGAAAGTTGGACAACCGAGCAGAGACGTGATCAAAGAAAGAGTTGGTCGGGCCATGTGGTCGATAAATAACTGCAATCTGTTGGGGTGTGGCAGAGTAAACCCAGACTGAGTGAAACTCAAAAGATAGACTGGAGAGGGCCGGTAAGGGCACGATGGCTATATGTAAGAGACCGGGTGGTCTACACAAAAACTGCATTGGAATCCCTGTTCTGTTAGGGAGAATAAAGATCTCTGTGCTGTTATGATTGGGTGTAGGCTTCTAGGAGTAAAGGTTGCAGCTACCTAATCCAAATGGTTGAAGAAACCAAAGTAGAACACAGGTTGCACTGTGAAAAAATATTTGTTTATTACCACAGGTATACACGCGACATATTTCGAGCAACATGCGCCCTTTATCAAGTGTCAAAGGTTGCAGCTACCTTTTTGTTTTGATCTGTTAAGCAATACAAAGCATGTGATGTGTATTGCGTACACTTAGCTGGGAGTCACCCAGCCAAGGTGGATTATGGGAGCTGACTAGTTGATTTATGAAATTAACCCAGAGGTTAATGGTTACTGCCATTTCGCATGTGTGCGCTCTGTCCGGGAAAGTTTCCAGATATTCTATCTAGCCCACTATGTGCGCCATGCAGTTCAAACCAAGAACCCCAGCCTTTACAGATGGCACTTGCTAGTCAGGAATCCATCGATTCTCTAAAGAATCTGCTTCCATGGTCGGTGTTACGATCAGACCCCAGGGAGTCTGAACCAGCCTGGGCTAGGTCTCCAATGACTTCAATGTCTACTTATATTAGCCAGGTCCTGCAATCAGTGACCCCAGCTGGAACGGAACCCAGGGTTCAGAAAACAAGTAGACCTGTTAAAGCTACATCCACTCCCTCCAAAGAGGAAGTGTATTTGAAAGAAGTATTAGAATCCATAGCTTCCAAACAATAGCTCCACTCCACCTTTACCCCGAGGAGATTTAACTGAACGTGGAGGGGGACTACACATCGTGGTACAAACTTCTGCCAGTGTGAAGAAAAAAGGCCAAACATTCTCTTTTGACCACTCCATTCTTAAACACCACACCCCATTTTTCACCTCTCATATACCAAGATGTCCAACATGCCACAAAGCTCTACACTCCTTGGACGACCTGTTGATAAAGGCTACATCCTTAGACCTACCAAACCCACAGGTAGCATTTTGCTAAACTGGTTTGGCTGGGTCATAAATCCGGCAAAACCCTCCCATTTTTTTTTCAACGAAAGGAATTCCTGGGGATGATGATAGACACATCTATACACAAAATCCTTTTTCCACGGGACAAAGTTTCCCCAGGTCACCATGGCAACTAGTCACCAAATGAAGCCCCTCCCAATGCTGGCTATTGGACAGGAAGAACACTCCCAGATCTTTAAATAGCTCCTCCCTCCTCCGCTCCGTTCTGTTTGTTTGTTCCCCCCCCGACTGCTGGCTGATATGTTGTTGTTAGGAAGTCTGAACGCCAAACAAAGTCGCTGGATTGTGGCGTGTATTCATAAAGCTTACCAACTTAGAGAGGCTTAAAGATCCCAGAAAACCTAAAAGCGCATTCTACCAGAGGGATATCATGTTCATGGGTGGCCCAAGCTGAGGCCCCTTTGGAGTTAATTTGCAAAACAGCGAAATTAGCTTCAGCAAAGACCTTTTATTAAGCACTATAAGATGGAGGTGCTGATGAACCAGGACACTAGATTTGGCAGAAATGTCTTGCAGCCTGTAGTGTCATATTTGATATAATATTTTTGTTGTTTGAACATTCCCGCCCAATAGTGTTGCTTTGGTATAATCCATTTGATGACTAGCTGCTATGGTGACCTGGGGAAAACAAGAAATCAAAATCCAACTTACCTAGATTTCGGTTTCCCAGTCACTTCCATGGCAGCAGTCACCAAAACCCTCCCCTAATATGTTTACTTACAGCTTTAGAACCAGACCAAGGAGCAGAGGAGGGAGGAGCTATTTAAAGATCTGGGAGTGTTCTTCCTGTCCAATAGCCAGCATTGGGAGGTGATTCATTTGGTGACTGCTGCCATGGAAGTGACTGGGAAACAAGAAATCTCAGTAAGTTGGATTTTGATTTCTTGTTTTCCTTCCTGACTACTCTAGCCGCGAAGGCCAAGTCCTCCTCAAAGATGTCCATCCACCAGGTGATGCGCCTGGTGGGCTAGATATTTTTGTCGGCGGAATTGTCCCTTTTTGCCTTTTTTCACCTGCACCCCCTACAGAGACATCTTCAGTTTTGAGACAAAAGTCAGGAGTCCCTAGACTCTGATTCCCCTTCCAAGACACGTCCAGAAATCCCTCACTTGATGGACGTCAAAAGCTAACCGGTCATTAGGCAAACTTCTGTGCTTACCCTCTTAGACGGTGGTGACAACGGATGCCAGTCTTCAGGGATGGGGAGCAGTATGCGATTCACAAAAAGCACAAGGCCTGTGGTCCCTGGAGGAAACCCTACTTACATTCAATGTCTTGGAGCTACAGGCAATTTTCCTAGCCCTGTCTCACTGGACAGATACATTGGCGGGCAAGAACGTCTGTGTTAAATCTGACAATGCCACTGCCATTGCGTACATAATTTAACTAGAGGGCGCTCAAAGCGATATGGCCACGGCCACCGGATTCTAAAATGGGCGGAGCAATTTCTTTGAAAATGGCCTCTCCACGAGTGCCTTAAAGGGACGGGTTTTGGCTGTTTCGGTATTTCATTTTCATAGGAAACTGGCAGACAGGAAAGATATTCAAACCTTCTTGCAATGCATAGCCCACCTTTGTACAGTCTTCCTGTTCAGCCTTGGGATCTTACTCTGGTTCTCAAGGCCCTTTAAAATCCTCCTTTCGAACCTTTTACATTCAATCTCCCTATCTCCCCTTACTTGGAAGATGTTTTTTCTGCTGGCTTTGAACTGGCTGCCTTGTCTGTGGAACCCTCTTGCAAAGGTGGTTTCTTCCTTCCACATTAACAAGGAGATTGGGGTTCCTGCATTCTTTCTGGATCCTTCCTCTGCTAGAGAAAGCAAGTTGCATTCTCTTGCCGTGGTGCGGGCTCTTATCTATATTGGTCACATCCAAGGTTTCAGTTAGTCTCAGACTTTGTTCATGCTTCTAGTGGGGCCCTGCCGGGGTTTCAAAGCTTTGCCTCAGACTCAAGATATGTTAGCTAGCAACATGGTCTTCCATCCTCATGTTTTACTGCCTCCACGTGTTTGCAGACGCGGATATGACCCTAGGTTGCTCTGTCCTGAGAGCCGCAGAGGTTGTCCTTTTCTGCCCGCCCTACAATTTAGGGACTTTGGGACGTCCCCATGATTCCTGGGTCCCCCTGCAGGCTGAAAGAGAGGGGAATTTTTGTACTTGCCAGTAAAATTCTGTTCTCTGAAGCCTTAAGGGGGACCCAGGTACTTACTGGTTGACATATTTGTTCTTTAATTTCTGGCTTTGTTGCCTTTGTTTACTGATATTCTATTTTTGACTTTCACTCCCTCTTTGCGACTAACTTAAAAAGGCTCATATAGGTATACCCTTAGGGGAGGAGCACCAGAGCCTCATTTCCTTTACTTTAAGTGTCTGCTCCTGGAGAAGGGTGGATTAACCCCATGTTTCCTGCGTCCCCCTTATGGCTTTAAAGAGGATTTTACTGGTTGTACAAAAATTTCAGGGCTGGACTTGCCCTTTAACCATTAATGTCAGTCGATATATTTTTTGGGTATTTGGCGATATCTGCAAATGTTGTAAGACTGTTAATATGATAAATAAAACTGTGCATCTCTCAACCCCCTGACTCACTGAATTTTTTTTTTTTTTTTTTTTTGCAGATATGATCGTTTGCTTGAGTCCTGTAGTATTGCTTTGGTTGGAAAGTACACAAAATTCTCTGATTCTTATGCTTCTGTAATCAAAGCTTTAGAACACTCTGCACTAGCTATTAACCATCGCCTGGAAATTAAGGTATATAAATATATATGCTTATCCTGGAAAATGTACAATTATACTTGATACACTATGCTATTTTTTAATTGCCTAAATTGTATACCTGGCCCCTACTATATTCAGAATTGTCGGTATTTATTATAAAACCAAAGTGGCAACATACCTTCTGTGTTGATGATTTTAGAATACTTGTAGTTTAAGACTAGCAAAAGTGTGCCCATTGGTGCACAGTGGAAATTATGTGTGTCTTTTGCTATGTGTAGTTGCAGTGCTCACAGGGACCATCAGGAAACATGCAGGGGGGCAATAATAAAATCTGAAGGTCCTAAAAAAAAACAACAAATAATTGCATCATGTTAAATGAACAAACACACACTTATATCCTCCCTTACTTATACTACCTGCCAGTTTGAATATAGAGGGTCTATGTGGAATAAACCTGCAGGTCTGAGAACTGACCCAGGCAATCTAAACATCACCTTTAAGCAATCAAAAGCAGCCCATACATATATCCGATTTTACTTTCCCGACCGAGTGCTCTCGCGACTTTAGACCGATCCTGCAAGAACCGCCTGTCTGTGACATAGAAGAATGGGAAAGGTGGTTCTGGCAAGATCAAACTAATATTGCATGAACGCTTGGTTGGATAAGTAAAATTGGATATATGTATAGCCACCTTAAATACAGTATCCTGATTAACATGCAAGATTCATATTTATTAGTATTTACCACAACAAGTTTAAATAACCTATGGGGTTAGGACTTGGGAGCACAGGATACTGATTGAATATACATGTTAGGTAGAGGTGTGGATAGAGGAGCTAAAAGCTCCACACAGAGTATAAAATGAAAAAGAGCCTTCTTATAACAGAAGGTACCTCATAGAATCTTGTTATTATAATAGCATTGCCTTAATAATCTAACATATAAACACATATTTCTCACTTAAAGAAATGGGTTGGGACATGCAAAGTATCTTATTGCCTGTGGCAAAGGCATGTGTCTAAATATTATAAAGCCTAATGGTATAGAGCAGGCGTGTTTAACTTGTGACCTTTTACGTGTTTATAAACCGCAATTTGCAGCATTCTCTGTTTGCAGTAAGTTTTTTAATATCCTGTAGCTAAGGCATCTGTCTAGATCTAATACAGCCTAAGCTTGTGACCTTTCACATGTTTGAAAACTACAAATCCCAGAATTCTCTGTTTTGCAGTTAGTGTCTTAATGAATTTTTCACATGTTTAAAACTACAACTCCCAGCATTCCCTAACTGCACAGAATTCTGGAAAACTTGGTTTTCATACATCCTGGAATAAAGACATTTTCCTGACTTACAGACATTAAAAGCCCGCAGTCATGCTTTAGCGCTTCCTACCCAAGGGTTTGAACATGCAAGTGATTCATCTGCCCTTCCCTTACATCCATAGCTATTAGACTATTGGAAGGGAAGCATTACATGGGTCGATTGGTTGGCACAAAGTTAATGCCCGCTTTGCGGCGGCAGCGCAAGTACCAGAAGAGGCACTCATGTGGCCATTTCAAAGTAATTTACCAGAGGTTGCATGCCTCTTTACACGTAAGTATTAAACACCAACTAATAGCTGGCGATAAATACTTGTGTGCGGGTGAGATTCACCCAAAATCGCACAGCCTCTGGTAAATCCTGTACGGGAGATTTGCTCAGAGAACTTGTGTCTCTGGGTGAATCTCCCTGTTAGTCATAAACTTTACCATATTTGCACTCACTTCCAAATACCACCTACCTGGCAGTTATAATCTATAAAGTCTAAAGGTTCATGCACACATGCGAGATCGGGTGCCGACGCATGACGTGTGCGAACGGCCGTTTCGGATTTTATTTGTGCCGTGTATCGACAGATGGTATTAACCTGCAGATCTGAACACAGATCCAGGCAATCCTGCCACAATGTGCAATTCAATCTGAACAGCTCCATTGGACATCCTGAGACCCTATACAGGATCCAAAATAACATGCTAGGTTCATACTTATTGATAATTACCACAGCAAGTTCCAGATTAACAGTCACTATGGGGTTAGGAAACACAGGATTCTGATTAGCTGGGTAGTTTCAGAGACATGCAAAGTCATTTAATCACAAACAGACACTTCCTGTCTAGCAAACAGAAACTGGATTGTCTCATTACTTTCTATGGAGAGGGGAGGGGGAGTAAATGTGAGAGTCTGAAGAATTTTCTAATTGGCTAAGACTGTCCCATGTTTTACAAACCGCACATAACTGGGTGTATATCTGTTGTATTCAATTAGATCAACTGGACTTGAAATGTAGTTCTTGAAGATGTTTCGCTAGTCATCCGACTGGCTTTCTCAATTCAGAATAACTTGTACAAGAATCTGTGACAATTATGTACCCTGGAAAATCCCAATTAGCATATCACAGCCAGGGGTGTGATTGGATAGTGGTGTTATAGGAACGCCCAGAGTAAGGTGTTAAAACAGCATTGTACATGGCAGACAGTTGGTGTCGAACCCCCCCCCACCTCTATTTAGGCTTGGTTTCTTTATTTTCACATAAATGGCCTCCTTAACACCTCTCTTGAACCAGTCACGTTCCTTCGCCAATATGTTAACATTACAATCTTCAAAGGTATGTCCTTTATCCTTAAGATGCAGGTACACGGCTGAGTCCTGACCCGAGGAATTGACTCTTCTGTGCTGGGCCATACATTGATGCAGTTGCTGTTTGGTCTCCCCCACATACAAATCAGAGCATTCTTCTGTAGTTGTAGGGGGCCTCTCTTTGACCCTAAATGTCAAGATTTTAACTTTAAAAAGTTCCAAGAAATAGACTTACCCGACCTCGCTCTCTCAATGACCAGCAGCCATGTTCCCTGCAACATTACTTGTTTGCAGAAACTCATCCAGCTTTTTTTCGAAACGTACCAATGAACCTCTCATCACAACGTCCACTGGAAGACCTTTCCATAGTTTTACCGTTCTTACAGTGAAAAACCCTTTCTGAACTTGAAGCCTAAACCTTTTTTCTTAAGGGATGTCTGCATGTCCTCTGACATGCTCTATTGGTGAACAATGCCCCAGATAGTTTATTGTATGGCCCGTTAATGTATTTATACACAGTAATCCTATCCCCACACATGGCCTTTTCTCCAGCGTACATAATTGTAACTTATCCAGTCTCTATTCATATTCAAGCTCCCCCAATCCACTTATTAATTTAGTTGCCCTTCTCTGAACCCTTTCCATTTCAAGGATGTCCTTTTGTACACAATTTCAAATTCCAAAATTGCACTGCATATTCTAAATGAGGCCTTACCAATGCTTTTGTAAAGAGGGAGAATACCATTTTCCTCCCTTGAATCCATACCTCTTTATAGAAGACAATACCATGCTGGCTCTGGCTGTTGCCACCTGGCACTGCTTGCTTCCTTTAAGCCATTTATAGTATAAGTAGCACAAGGATTTTTAAGTCCAAAATGCATCACCTAACATTTCTCAACATTGAATCTCATCTGCCACTTAGCAGCCCAATGTGACAATCTATCTAGATCCCCCCTGCAACGATTGCACATCCTCTGAAGTTTTAAATGGTCAACAAAGTTTTTTGTCATCCGTAAACACGGAAACCTTGCAGACGTTATCCTCTTCCAAATCATTAATAAATAGATTAAATAGAAGCGTCCCCAACACAGAACCCTGTGGCACCCCACTTAGCACTTTAGTCCATAATGATGAAGCCCCATTTACAACTACTCTCTGCATCCTATTCATTAACCAATTTTTTAGCCATGTACAAATGTGCCTCCCCAGACCAACAGACCTTATCTTATACATTAGTCGCCTACGGGGCCTGTATCAAAAGCCTTTGCAAAATCTAAGTATACTACATCTACTGCTATGCCAGAGTCTAAATTTCTACTCCCTTTCTCATAAAAGCCAAGCAAGTTAGTTGAAAAGATTTATTCTTCCTAAATCCATGCTGGTTACTACTTATGTCAGTCCTTGAAGCAACATACCCTAGAATGTTTCCTTATGAAACTTTTCAGTATCTTCCCCACCACTGAAGTTAAACTTACACCTGATGATAGCAGCAAGCTGAAATGCGTGGGAGGACACTCCACCCCGACATTCCCCACTTTGAGACCACAGAGCTATTGAAGTGTGGAGCGGCTTACTTCCGACCAGTAGCTAAAGCACGGCACTCACTAAGGACCACGATAGCAGCCGAGACCACCTGCAGTAGTACCAAGCAGACATTCGAGACATCTGATAAAGGTACACTAATGGGTTGGAGCCGCAGCTTGTCCAACACAAAATGGATATGTAGGAGACGACCACTAAGAAACCTACCGGGAGTACACACAGGATCAGGTGTCGCTTATCTTATCACTTGTTTACCTGTTTAGGCAGGCAAGGCAAGTGGCAGCTTGCCTATATTGATTTAGACCCCAGAAGGGGTAGCTTGCTTGATATGAGCATTACTTAAATTTTAAGCATTCCACTTACCTGTTTGGAATACAAACCTTTATTCTCCATACTGGGGGCCCCTACGAATACCATCATTGGAATATAATGTCTACCACCACAGTGCTTTACTCTGATGATTGACTTTTAAGAATTTCTTAACAGTTCTTTAGAACATTATTTCTTATAGTGTATGTTCAGTGTACCTGCTATTTTAGATACCGCTAACAGATTGACAAGGGGCAGCAATAGAGGGGTGTGTTTTTTAGATATTATAAGTGGGGTTTTGATTATTGTGGTTTTGTTGTTTTTATATATGTGCACCAATAAATGTGTATAAATGTTTTCATTTATATAAATTATTATATTATTTACTAGCGTGGGATATTTTAAGTTTAGTTAAACTTACAGGCCTGTAATTACCTGGCTGTGAACGACTACCCTTTTTGAATATTGGAATAACATCCGCTTTTTTCCAATCCAGAGGCATTCATCTGGACATGAGGGAATCTGCAAAAATGAGAAACAATGGCCTAGATAAAACTGAACTTAGTTCCCTAAGGACCTGAGAATTTATTTTATCCAGTCCAGGAGATTTAATAAAATTAACCTTTAGTTGTTTCTGTACCATATCCTCGGTTAACCAAAGTGCACTTGCATCTTTTATACCATTATTGCTACTATACTCTGATATCTGTACTTGGATCTTCTATAGTGTATTCAGAGGGGGGGGGGGGGGAAGACATTTGCTTCCTCCATAACTAACTTATCCCCATTAATTAATGGTGCCACATTTTCAGTCCTCATCTTCTTACTATTAATATTCTTTTTCTTCCTTTCTATTTCCCTCTTTACATCAGAATTCAGCCACATGGGTGCGGATTTTTTTTTTTTTACATTTGCCATGGGTATAAATTTAGATATGAAATGACTTAAAATCCCCTTAAATACAGTCCACTTCTGTTCAGTACCTTTACCTGGTAATACCTTATCCCATTTGACATTCTGAAGTTACTTTTAACCTAGAAAAATGTGCTTTCCTGAAATTAAGTCTGTTAACCCAGTGCACTTTTCCTTTTAATAACATACACTAAACTACACTATTTCATGGTCAATATTCCCTAAGCCTCCAGGTACATTTATATCCATAATACGCTCCACGATGTTAGATATTACCAGATCCAACAGAGTTCCTTTTCTAGTAGGAACTTCAACCACCTGTGAGAGAAAATTAGCATGCATGGTAAAATTGTCTATGTGGTTTATCTCTATGTAATGTGTAATCTAACTTTTTTTTGGCAGTATGTAGATTCTGCTGATTTAGAGCCAGACACACTTAAAGAAGAACCTGTACGTTACCATGAAGCTTGGCACAAACTATGCAGTTCAGAGTAAGCAACCCTTTGTATATTCTGTCACCTAAGTAATATTTAGTTTTCTGATTTGCCTCCTGGGGACCCAAGCACCATGGAGTTAGATTTCCTTTCCTAGTTAAAAATTAAATGAAAGACTTGGAACTCTTCCCCCTCTGCATTTTCTGGGATCCACTTCGTGTTCCTCCAGGAATTGGACATAAAGGCAGCAGGTTTTATTAATCTATTATTTTTGGGCACACAGTACAGCCCAGGCTGGGTACATAGGGGCCAGATAGCAAATCGTAGAGAGAACCCTCTGGCATTGATCTTCATAACTTCCAACATTCACCTTTAAATAGGTACTTGTAAAAAGAACAGTGCAGAGCTTCAGGGAGATGACAATTAAGTGAACCTGGTCTTTGTGCAATGCATTTCTCATCAGTGTACCTATTTTGCCTGATTCCAGGCAATCATTGGTGGGGTTTTCCCCAGGTCACCATGGCAGCAAGTCACCAAATGGGTTAATCCCCACCCCTGCAGGTACCTGGACAGGAAGTTTTAAAGCATAAAGGTATAAAAGTAATTCAGATTATTCAGAGGAGCAACGATCTGTAATATCGGAAGATCAGTATTTTATTTCCAATGAGATTGAGAGAGACCAACTTTGAAACATCACCCATTGAGCTGTTAATAAAGGCTGTACGTAATTCGTTATCTCTCATGGTAGAGGTGCCCAAGTCGTCCACTGCAGGTAAATTATTTTCAACTGTGAAAAGTAAGTCTGCAACTTTTCCATTGCATTTTGGCCATGAAAAAAATTGAGGCAGAATGGAAAGACTGACTGACTGTTTTCCTTGGCAGGAAAATTTCTGGAAAAGTATCCCTTTGAGGAAGCGGAATCAAAAGTTGACTCTGATAATCCAACAAGGTTACGAAAATCAATTCCTAGACTTGCCAAGGAAAGATCAGTTCCTCCGATTCAGACATCCAATTAGTAAGGAAGGAGTGAGTGTTATTCACGATTACCTGTCCCAATATTTGGAAAAGAGCCATTGAGCATGTGTCAGAAACAGGGCCCTGGACTAGAAAAAGTCTTAAGACCAGTTCTTGATCTCTGACTTTACCATTTATATCAAAAGTTCAAAATGAAGTCGCTGTTATCAATTATAGCAGTGTAAAGGGACTCGTGATTAGTCATCATCGACCTAAAATATGTGTACCTACATGTGCTGGTCCGGCGGCTCCAGAAAATTCCTGAGGTTTACCATCGTGGAGAAAAACACATCTGCAACAGGTTGGGGTCTCTATAGAAGAACAGTGTTGTTCAAGGTCCGTGGCACAAAAGAGGAATCTGGAGCCGAGGGCGGTAGAGATGGCCCTATAGAAAGATGGTAGAAGACCAACAAGTCCTTATAAAAAGTGACTATTGCCACTGTTACACCTGAAAATAAGGAGGAACAAGGAACATAGATTCTTCTCTGCTCATTTGAAAATCTTGTTTGCCTTTTTTTGAGAAGAGCCAACAGCCCTTCATAAAGCAGGAAAAGAAAATCTTCAAGCAGATTACCTCGGCTGTCAAGAAGTGCAATCTGGAGAATGGAGCCTACATCCACCGATTATTCAACAATTTGGTGGGCAGATGGGGACAACCTACAGTAGACCTCCCATACCGCTCGTATGGAGGGTGCTACAAAAAATTCAAGCCCAAGGGGTGGATGTGATAGCAGTAATGCCGAACTAGCCTAGAAGACCCTGGTATCCCCTGTTGCTATCTGACAACCAAGCCACCGAGGGAATTGGATAATCTACCTCCACTCGTAACACAAAGGCAGATACAGTATCAGGATTACAGCAATCTGAGACTAGCAGCTTGGAGGTTGAACGGGAGAAAACAATAAATGTAGGTTTCCAGTAGGGAAATGATCCTGTTAAAATAAAGAAAAATCTCCCTTTCAAAAAAGTATTATAAATTATTATCATTTTAGCAAATTTTAAATGAAGAAGGGTTCCTTACCCTTAGAATTCTCAGGAACTAATATTGTTACGTTTCCTTTTTTTTTTTTTTTTTTTCAGGCTTTCAGAAAGGCCTTAGCACTCTAAAAGGTCACGCGTCTGCACATATTATAGGAATCAATTGGGCGGCTGATCCTTTAATCCACAGGTTATTTGCAGCCATGTTTAGAGTTAAAACAAAGACATTTCTGAAAACCCCTCCTTGGAGTTTGCCTTTAGTGTTACAGGTGTAAACAGTCTCCATTACATCGGCCTGTCGAGTGGGAGAAATTGGGGCCTTATCGGTTTAAAAAAAAAAAAAACACTGACATACAGTTCTATGAAGATAAAGTTAAGCTCAGACCATTGTTTCAGTTTTTACCCAAAGTCTTGTCAGGGTTTCATCTTTGGCAGAACCCTAGGACTGAGTTGGAAAGAAAGTGCTAGTCAATGGATCTAGTCTGAGACCTAAAGATTTATTTTGATAGAACGAAAAATCTCATGGAATTGAACCCCCCCTTTTCGTTGTTCCAGGGGGTTATCGCAAAGGTCAGGTTCCAAGTAAAAATATGATAAGTAGCTGGATTGTGACATGCATCAGGAAAGTGTACCGGCAGCTGAATGGCATTCGAATCCCTGAGGGGTTAAAGGCACATATACCAGAGCTCAAGCTTGTTCTTAGGCGGCAGAATCAAAGGCGCTAAAAGACCTGATCTGCAAGACGGCAAAGTGGTCTTAAATAAAAACTTTCACACGACACTATTAGTTGGACTTAATGGCCCCAGAGTTTGTCCGAATGGGTAGAAAAGTCTTGCAATCTGTTGTGGCCAGTACTTTAATAAATTGTGTTAAGCATTCATTTGTTGCCCGCCTTTTATTTAGTTTTGCTATATCCCATTTGGTGACTTGCTGCCATGGTGACCTGGGGAAAACAGAAATTTTCGTGAATATGATTTAATTTCCTGTTTTCCAGTCACTATCATGGCAGCAGTCGCTAAAATGCCCATCCCCTTTCTACTTTTCTCATTAAATGTATATTCCTTTGTTTTTGAGCATGTTAAGCTTTGAAAATAAGACAAGGTCTGGTTGGGGGGTGGGTACTTTTATACCTCAACTTCCTGTCTACGTACTTGCAGGGGATTAACCCATTTGGGGACTGCTGCCATAATGAATGAATGGGAAACAAATCTCGGTGAGTATGATTTGATATCTTGTTTTCATGCCTGTGAACCGCTAGAAGTCTGTGCAGCAGGAATGGTTGTACCCACTGAAGTATGCTTATTCCTCTAGTTAATTTCTAGCTACTTTTCCTAAGGAAATTTCTGATGTGTTCTCTCTTGCCTCCCCTGCAGTTGATAATTATACATAGTCATATGGGCACAGAAAACTTGTTTAACACATATGCACAATTCAACTTTTGATTAACACTTCCTTACTCTATGTGCTCAATGACCCAGGTGTGCAAACCCCGGGTCCGTCACTTCACGAGCGTGTCTTAATCAGGAGGGTAAAAATGTCTCATGTTAAACATGTTATGGGTGAATCTCATACCCATAAGTCTCTGTGGTCCTTAATCATAGGCAGTTGACTCACGTGTTGTTTTACCTTATTTGAACTACTGCTATCCCTCTTTTAAATGTGGCTAAAGGACCGGAAGCTGGACACTCTCCCCAAAACAGCAGTAGCTTGTCTTTGTTACTGCATGGGTCTCTAAAGCCTTGGAGTTTGACTTGACTAATTATACCGTGCATTGAAAGACAATTTAACCAGGTTGGCTCTTTTGTATTTGATCCAAAAATTTTCCATTACCATGATTTATATTGGTAATGTGGCCCTGGACTTCATTTGCATGGCAGCAAGACGTTTAGCTTTTCTAATAGCAGCGTGCCACTCCGTGACCCATATCCTTGGTTGCTTATTTAACCCTTTGAGTGCCAGAAGAATTTCGTTTTTTTTTTTTTGCGTTAACTGCCAGAAGAATTTTCAGGATTTTGACCTTAATCGCTTTAGACTAATTTTACAGTAGGAAACCTTGCAGTAAATCAGGAATATTTTCACCACAAAGTGTACTTTAACATGGTAACAGAATTTTGTAACTTTTCTGGAAATTTTACTGGAATTATAGGTAAAATATGTAAACATTTTTTAAAAAATTGCAGATTTTCATGGATTTTTCCTATATTTACTTAGTTATCTTAAAGGACAACTAAAGCCTCAGAACAACATGGAATTAAAAGGCAGATCTCCTTGATATAAAGCAGTAATCAGTGTTTCACCTCTCTTTTTGATTTGGTTGTTGAGAAATGTAACTTTCTAACATGAAGTTTGTGTCTTTATTTTCCATTGTTTCAGTATCGCACAGTGTGGGCACTGACCATTATGTTCTTTACACATGCTCAGTCCTAAGATACTGCAGGATCTTGTTACAGTTGGTCACACCCACTTGTAGCCTCTAGCCAATCCTTTTACAGGGCAGAATAGGAAAGGGAGCAAGTGAATGAGATCAGGGGTGTGTCCAGTCACTTTACATACACACAGTTATTTAATCAAGTTCTTTAAGTGGAAACATTTACTTTAATGCTATTAACTGTATTTCTATTTTAGAGTTGATTGGTGTTTTAGAGGGTATATTTTCAGATTCTGGAGTGTAAAAATTTGGGTTTAGTTCTCCTTTAAGGTTACACACAAAAATCTTACTGTTTCTAAAAGCTCTGATGCTCCCAAGTACAACGATACCAGATATATGTAGGTAGCCCACTTTTCCTGTACAGGAGACACCCCCCCCCAAACTAAAACTGCACCTTCCAGAATATTACACCAAATTAAAATGTATAACCACTTCTCACTGTTAACATAGAATATCTTCCAAATTAACTAAAATATCCCCACAAGTGAGATTTTTAGAAACTACACACCCGCAGGATTTTATGAGTGAGGTTAGTTTTGATCAAAATGCAGATACCCGGATGCAGCTCTTCGTCCAATTGTAAGTTTATTTTCTCACATTTTTCCTTTTTTTCCTCAACTGTAAAATCAGAGACAAAATCAAATGCGAATTTCAGCTAAAAACTGTAGAGGAAAGTTCAAACGCATCTCAAATATGAAAGCCTAACCCCTCCCGAATAAAACAGTATGCCACATTCATGGGTGTACCTAGAGACATGGCTACCAACTAATGTGACCAGTGCCAAATATCGGTAGCAGCAAAAAAAAATTAGCCAGTTTTGTATTTGAACAGTCTGCAGTTTTTCCACAAAACACCCCCCCAACTCAGAAATACCCCCCACAAACTATATATTCTGAAATCTACACACCTTCAGCTATGTCATGCTGTAGTTCGTTCATTCATACCATCAATGGTGTGGGCGCAGTTCTTCGTAGAAATTTTCACTTTTACCAGATTTTCAAAAAAAATGAACATCAAACAACATTCAAAATGGTAGAAATCATGCCAAAACACCATGGAATGTAAAAAAAAAAAAAAAAGTTACCAAATATCAATCTCCCAAATGTCCTGAATCAAACTGTATGCCATATGTGTGGTTATACATGCAGACATGGAAGCGAATAGCCACGAAGTGAGAACGCACGATGGCTTAGAAACAGCGAAAATATTTAGCCAACTCTGAATTTGAACAGTCATGGAATGTAAAAAAAAGTTACTAAATATCAATCTCCCAAATGTCCTGAATCAAACGATATGCCATATGTGTGGTTACACAAGTGGACATGGAAGCGAATGGCCATGAAGTGAGACAATGCACAATGGCTCAGAAACAGCAAAAATTTTCAGCCAAATTTGAACAGTCTGCAGTTTTCCCCTACAAAACAACCCCCACAAACCATATATTTCTCGAATCTACACACCTTTATCTACGTAATTCTGTAGTTTGTTCATTCATACCATCAATGGTGTGGGCGCAGTTCTTCGTAGAAGTTCAGTTTTAGCAGATTTTCTAAAAAATTTGAAAAAAAACACTCTCAAAGGTAGAAATCATGCCAAAATCCCAAGTAATGTAAAAAAAGGTTACCAAATATCAATCTCCTAAATGTCCTGAATCAAACGGTATGCCCTATGTATGGTTACACACGCAAACGTGGAATCAACTAGCCACAAAGTGAGCCAATGAACAGTGGCCCAATTACAGCAACTTTTCAGATTTATCGGATTAAACACCCCTCTATATTAGAAATACCCCCCAACCCTGCCCAACTTTTTCCACTACTACTTGGCCGGACAACTTAAATATTTTATAGCATGGGTAATACCCCCCCAGACCCCTCAGGATACACCACCACCAACAATGTATGATGCTGAGGGGCTTCTGCAGTCCTATCTCACCTCACTCCCTATAACCTTCCTAGACTCCCCAACATATCAAATAATTGGGGGAGGTACTCCGTTGCACATACAGCAATATAAAATCAGGCAGGAAATAAATAAATTACTCCAAATACAAAACCCCTCAGAAGAATCACCACTATGGTATAACCCTAGATACAAGGAACTGTCCACATTTACAGGAGCCGGAATGTGGGAGAGAAAAGGTGTCCGATACTTCTCACAAATAATATACAAGGATGAGTTTGTCTCATTTGAATATCTTCAATCTAAACTGCAATTGCCAAACTCATTTTTGTTCAGATACTGGCAGCTTCGACATTGTGTAAGAGGAGAATTTGGATCCACACATACACAGATGAACCCACACCCAATAATACAACTTATGAGAAATAAAGGTGAAAAAAGATTGGTTTCCCAGATTTATATGTACCTGACGATGTATAATTCCAGAGTAGCTATAAGACATCAATCCTCTCCAAATGGTCCAGGTATATGCAAGATGTTACAGAGGAATCATGGGATGAAATAGCTCGCTCCCACACACAGGCCACTAAATCAGCAAATAATAAACTGATCCAGTTTAATATTCTCCACTAGACATACCTGACACCCCAACGTATGTCAAGAATATCCCCCAGAAACTCCCCGAATGCCCAGAGCCGAACATCCCCGGCAGATTTCTGGCACATGGTGTGACATGCCCCAGTACAAGTATACTGGAACCAAATTATAAACAAACTATCAGAAATAACACAACAACCCATCCCAACAGACCCCATTTGTCTACTGAGTCTTAAATTAGAGATAATGGGGGCCAGATACCATATCACCTTTTTAAAAGAAACCTATTCTATGCAAGGAAGGTGTTAGTACTGAACTGGATGAACTCCAATGTATTAAGTGTTAAACAATGGGAAAACCTGGTGACGGACTCTTTGGCGTTCAATAGAGTTATATACCTGGACCAAGGGAATTCAGATAAATTAATGAGATATGGGGTATGTGGTTTGAATTTCTAGGGACTCCACGATTTGAGTGAAGCTTTAGCAACAGTGTACCACTTGAGAATGGGCGGTGGAGGTGGGAGAGGAAATCTCAGGGATAACTAGGTATAGTTTGAAGATTTAATCACAATACGAATAACACAAAACATGTCTCTAATTTCCCCCAGTTAACAGTTCAAAAGTTGGAATTATTATATGCAATGTATAAAAAAAAAAGAAAACAAAGACAATAACTGATGGATAACACTGTTTATTGAATAGATTATGTACAATGTATGTAAACTTTCACATTGCCGAAAACGATGCTGAATAAAAACAAGTTTAAAAAAAAAGAAATACCCCCCCAAAACTATATATTCTTGGAATCTACACACCTTTAGCTACACAATGGTGTGATTCTTTTATGCATACCACCAATGGTGTGGGCGCAGTTTCGTGTACAATTTTGCTTTCTTACCTGATTTCCATGAAAAATGTATAAAAATACAATTCAAAGTTAAAAATCATGGCAAATTTCCATGTCAATTATCAATCTTCCAAATGCCCTGAATCAAACGGTATGCCATATGTGTGGATGCACACAGGGATGTGGCCACCAACTAGCTCAAATTGGACACATGCACGAGTGTAATTACAAGAAAAAAATCATAGTGCTCTGTAATTTGAACACCCTACACTTTTTCTAAGGAAACAGTCCCGAAACATGGGAATTCCCCCCACAAACTATATATTTTTGGAATCTACACACCTTCAGCTACGTTACGGTGCCATGCTTTCATACATACATGAAGAATTCCAGACCCAGTGATCCAAAGAACTCAGTGTTTTTACTAGGTTTTGTGAAAAATAAAATGAGATGATTCAAGGGTTGAAATCCTACCTAAACCAACTTGAAAAGCAAAAAAACCCACTAAATATCAATCTTCCACATGTCCTGAAACAAACGGTGTGCCATTTGCGTGGGTGCAAACAGAGACGAGGCCACCAGCTAGCTCAAATGGGACGCATGTAGAAGTGCAGTTACAAGAAAAAATTTTTAAAAACGCCACAACCTACCCCCCCACACACACACACACTCTCCCCTTTAGTGGTATTTTAGTGAAAACCGGTTAGTACGAAGAGTCATACACGTTTTTGCACACTTCACTGATCCTAAAAATTCAATATGGTCTTTTTTTGGTACCTCTGCAAAATGTCCTTATAAAAAAAAAATAGGCTTAGTTTCCCTTGAAATCGTACAAATAAGTATCTGCGTTTACTTTACCGATATCACCGGGGACATTGGGAAGCTTGGAGAAGACAAAGTTTTTTTCTAATTTTATACTTTTAGGGTTAAAAAAAAAGGGGGGGGGGTGTATCACTTTAAGGATTTTTTTTGTGTGTATTTCCCCCTTTTTTTCCCCGATCATTCCCAAAGATAATCATCAAATCATCTTAGGGTATGATAACGAACTTGGAATACGATCGGAAAAATCACTTCCCGGAAATCATTTTCCAGGAAGCGATTTTTCATTCATTGGCAATGATCAATAATTTGGTGATCAGAAGTGATCACCAAATTTTGATCTGTCCCCATTTTTTTCCCTAAGCCTTTGCCTAAGTCTTTTTCCATTCACAAAAAGTATAGTAAAGCTGTCAGCATGACTGCTTTTACTATACCAGGTACTGCACTGTGATCTGAATGGAGATCGCAGTGCAGTACCTCCACTAGACCACCAGGGGCAGCCTCCTACCACTCTTAGGGAAGACCCCAGTGAAGGAGGAAGCTCCATGACGTCACCGGGGTCTCCCTTTCCGCTTCTGCTTCCTTCTCCACGTGGGACGCCCCAACCCCCTCCCCCCCGCTCAGATTTGGACATAACCGATCGCCCCTAGCGCCGGTATAGGGTATTCACTGCACAGATTGTGAATATACGATCTGTGGCACTTAAAGGGTTAAGCTTTAAGGGTCCTGATATCACTTTTATTTTCTGGCAAATGGCCCTAAGCTAAACAAAAGTATTGCCTAGGCTGCGGATAGTAAAAGTTCCTTTGCTTGCGGTGTACATTCCAGGATTTCTCAGTGGGAAAGCAGTTTTCCAGCAACTGGATGAGTGCTTGGGGATGCACTGACATTAATTTCATGGCCTACCTCTACGAGGGGGACCTTTGGGCAACCTTGCTAGGTGTTCTTATGGATTTGTGGATCTGCTCATAAGCAGTCATCTTCCAGGGCCTATCACAGGGTTTGGAAAGCTTACTCCTTCTAATGCAAGTCCTTACCTAAGCCCAGAGTTTTTCTTTGGTGAGGCTTCTAGGTTTTCTCTAGGTGGGGTTTGGATGATAGTCATAATGGTCTCTCTTGCTCTCTTTGAAAGCATAGGTGTCTACTCTTTTCAGTGTTTATCACTACCTTGCTCCCCTTTTGTTCCTGGGATGTCTCTAGTTCTGCAGGTAATTCAGTGTCCCCTTATCGAGCCCATGTCTCACACAACTTGGAGTTGAAAGATGGCCATCCCTTGGAAGTTGCCTCTGTGTGATGCTCTTCTGAATTGGCAACTCTATTCTCCATTGCCCTCAACCCCCTTTCACAAGGACACTTTCCTTCTATTTATCCCTCTGTGGTGCCTGTATCCCCCAAAGAATCTTTAAGTACTTTTTCATTGTTTGTTTTTGTGGTCTAGTTTGTGTGTGTGTGTGTATATATATGTATATGTGTGTGTATATATAATTTGTTGTTGTTTTTTTGTTTTTTTTAGCGGTATTTTGGTTCCCGGTGGATTTGGTGTGCGGGGAACTGAAGGAAAGATTCAGGCAATAGCTTGGGCACGCAAACAGAAGAAACCTTTTTTGGGTAATGTGTCAAATTTTCATGTGTAGACTGTATTGTGTACTATAGAAAAGTGTAGCTCTGTTGTTGTGTTTTTTTTTTTTTTGTTTTTTTTATTTTTATATATATATATACTATTTTGCCTTTGCCATTGCAGGTGTTTGTCTTGGAATGCAGCTGGCTGTTGTTGAATTTGCTCGTAATGTATTGGGCTGGAAAGGTGAGTGTCCCACTGGCAAAAGAAGCATTTTATTGTTCAATGCTTACATTTCTACCATAAGGAGTAACCCATAATATGTGTTTAGGATGTTTTTTCTTCAAAATTCTAAAAATGGTACACATTATAACATGTATTTCCCAGAAGAAGACAGGTAACCATCTCCTGCTCCATTCCGTCTTTGTTTTCTAATATCCACTAGAAACACCAGCCACCTCCTATTGTTGACATGTAAACTACTGAATGTCTAATTCGACTCATACACATGCGGCCCAGCCCTTGTGATGGCACAGTGTGTATGAAAGTTAATTTTGTCCATCAATCGTGGTGTATAGGTGCTTGTCCCCCGAAAAAGTCCTGTGGTCAGGGCTTGTTGATATTCCGCCTGGTGACCATACACCGCAATGGGGAGGTGCAGTGGCGAGAATCTATATATTCAGTCACTTCCTGTATTCCACTGTCCCTTCCCATTTCTCTCCCTGCCTGTATTAGTAATGTAGCAAACAAGCCCGTTTTTGTACACTGACTGAAGGAGCAAGAGGCCAAGTCAATTATGAATCACAGGAATGCGCTCGCTCCTCCTTATCAGCACAGTAATTGTCAGTGTAATGAACCGGAACTGCACCGGGTGTGAGACGTTTGTCTTCTTTTAGTTTGAGATAGAAACAGCAGTTAACTATTTGTATTTACAAAAATGGTCCACTAGAAGGAGTCTCTGCAGTTCCCATAGACTCACCACTAGAGGCAGTCACAGGAAACACAGACAGAACAAAAATTAACCAGACCGCAGGTAAGGTTGCTTGGGACCTGAGAGGGGCCCCCGGCCTTCTGACCCGAGGGGGGCCCATATATGGATATTACTTCACCTCTCTGCCTAACGGCATTGTGTTTTTATATGGTCAGGGAACTCCTCAGTGGCGTAATATCCTTGTATTACACTGTAGCTAGCGTATTATCCCTTATATAACCACCCCCTTAATGGATCCCTATGGATCCGAACTGTAAATAATCTTATAATCGGCACGCTACTGAGGCCAGGAATATCTTGTGGGGGAAGGGGGTGGGTTATAATAGATAATGTACCCCCTACTAAAAATTATACGGATATGTGAAGTCACCTCGGAGTTCCGCGCCTTGTATAAAAGGCCTCCGCGGTGACTTCTAATATCCTTATAATTTACAGTAGAGGGGGTACATTATCATAATAGTAGTAATAATAATGAAGACTGTTTTCTTTGGGCCAATGCTCCCCAGAGAAACAATATTTTCCAGTCCTATATCCCTGTCCCAAGTACTTTTAACTGTTTTTAAAAAAAACTATATACACTTGATACTTCTCCTTTAAAAGCATTCAAAGTATTGCCAAAACACCTACATTTGAATTAAATACACTAGAATCTATTTATTGTAAAATTAGCACATTTATTGTAAAATCTGGTTGGTCAGATTTGCATGGTAAATTTATAATGTAATAATTGCCTGGTATTTTTGTTTGCCTGGCTTGTGGGGTGAAGTGGTGGTCGAGAGATCTGAAATGTTCTCAATTGTATATAGCCAATGAAATTTTAAGTGATAATTTTTAAACTTACTTACATGTGTAGGGTCTTTGGTAATATTAGTTATGGGTGAGAATATGACTTTAATACTTACACACATTTGTTTTTGCTAGATGCCAATTCCACCGAATTCAACTCAAAAACAAATCATCCAGTGGTGAGTGTATTCTGGTGAATTTTCTGCATTCCTAAGGAGCTGATGTTGCACAGCTATTACTTTTTTTCCCAAAAATCTGAATTTCAATAACGCAATAAAATAAACCCTTCACTTATCTCTAATCTCTAAATGTCTCATTTCTATTTCCTCCTGGATGGCGCACCACTACCTTAAACTCAATCTATCTAAAACTGAATTATTTCCCCCCCTAAACTAGGACCTAGTCCCACCCTTCTCCATCTCTATTCACAATATAGTCATTTACTTAGTTAAACCTGCACACTGCCTTGGAGTAATCTTTGACTCCTCTTTCCTTCCATCATCACATTAATAATGTCACTAGGACGTGTAGTTTTCTCCTTTCTTCTCCATTCCTTTCACACTCCACTACTAAAATGCTCCTGCATGCTCTTATAATCCCCCTGTCTTGACTAATGTAACATTCTGCTGCTTGGTCTCCTGGCCTGTCATCTCTCTCCAGTATATTTTAAACTCTGCAGCTCGGATCACTTTACTCTCCTCCAAAAGAGAACCCGCAACCCTGGTACTGCAATCCATAAGGTGGTTTCCCATCAAAACAAAGAATAATATTCAATACCCTTCTTTTAACCTTTAAATCCCTTCACTCTACTGCACCTCCCTACTTATCTTCCCTCTTGGTCCCTTTATGTTACTGGATGTGCCCTGTGCTCCTCACAAGGCAATCTTTTCTGCAAACCCCTAAGAACACTGCTTCCTCCCATATTAAACCATTGTCTCTTGCTGCTCTCCTACCTTTGGAACGCTCTCCCCCTCTCACTTTGTCAGGTGACATCCTTTAGCTCTTTTAAATCTAAACTGTTATCCTACATTTCTGAAAATCAGCACTATTAATGATTGTTAGCTGTCTGAGCAATTTGTATCCCTCCCCCCACTTGTATCTGTATGTTTTCCCCCTCTCACTTACATTGAAAGCTCTTAAGGGCAAGTATCTCTTTCCTAATATGTCAAGGCACACCACACTTTGATTTTAAAAATCAACAGTACCTGAGGCAAGGATATAGGATTGATTATTCCTACCTCCCAATATAGTATATTTGCGGGTGAATAAAGACATACGTCCATCCAGTTCAAACCACTCTGCAATATCCACACTTCCTGCCTAACTTTTGATCCAGAGGAAGGCAAATAAAAACATAAGAATTATGAAGGGGGAAAAAAATTCCTGACTCCAATTGGCAATCGTAAATATCCCTGGATTAAGTCTACTTTATGTATCAATACCTGCAACATTCCTTGTTTTCAGAAGATCATCCAGCTTTCTTTTGAAATTATCCAATGAACCTGCCATCACAAATTCCAATGGGAAACCGTCCCATGCTTTTACTGTTCTCACAATGAAATACCCTTTCTGAACTTGAAGGCTAAATTTCTTTTCTTCAAGTCTTAAAGGGTATGTCCACCCTTAGAACTCACTTTTAACATGCTGCTCCCCCATGTCCCCCAGCCCCAACCGCATAATTTTTTTTCAGAAAGCCCCCAAACTCTTACTTACCTCCCCTCGTTCCTCCGCCGCACTGCCGGCCTCTGTTGCGAGAATGCAAGCAGAGGGGCGGGACCGGCAGTCGCGTCTGTGATTGGCTGAGCGGCAGCCAATCACGGACGCGGCTGCCGGTCATTCAGTGCAGCGGAGGAAAGCGAGGAGAGGTAGTAAGAGTTTGGGGAGCTTTTTGAAAAAAAAAATGCGGTTGGGGCTGGGGGACATGGGGGAGCAGCAGTTAAGGGGGATTGACGTAGGGGGAGGGATAGTAGACAGGGAGGGGGAGGGAGGGGAGAAGGACTGCAGTGTGATGGCAAATATCTACCGGAGGCAAGATAGCAGGCAGAGCCCTGCATCCTCCTGGTGGTTGTTTTGGGACTTGGGGGGGGGTCTACAGGAGAACCCTATGGAGTGGGATGTGAGGTAAGGATTAAACTACACTACATGGTGGGGCCAGTAGTTGGGGGGATTATAGTTTTGGGGGTGGACATGCCCTTTAAGGGATGTCGTCTGGCATGTTCTTTTGGGGAACAATGCCCTAGGTAGTTAGGTATGGCCCGTTAATGTATCTATACACAGTAATCATATCCCCACGCAAGCGCCTTTTTCTATGTGTACATCATTGTAACTTACCAATTTGTCTTCATATTCAAGTTCTCCCATTCCCTTTAGTATTTTAGTTGCCCTTCTCTGAACCCTTTCCATTTCCAAGATGTCATTTTCATATACTGGATTTATACTGGAAGTTGCACTCCATATTCCAAATGAGGCCTTAGCAATGCTTTGTAAAGGGCGAGAATAATATTTTTCTCCCTTGAATCCATACCTCTTTATACAAGACAATATCTTGGTGGTGCTATCTGTTGCTGCCTGGCACTGCTTGCTACCTTTAAGTTTGTTATCCACCAAAACTCCAAGATCCCTTTCCAACAGGGATTCACTTAACACAGAGCCATTTATAGTATAAGCAGCACAAGGATTTTGCATCACCTTACATTTATTTACATTGAACCTCATCTGCCAAATAGCATCCCAATGTGACTATCTAGATCCCCCTGCAAGGATTGCACATCTTCTGAAATTTTGAATGGTCAAAGTTTTGTCATCTGCAAACATAGAAACCTTGCTGACAATATGGACTTCCAAATCATTAATAAACAGGTTAAATAGAAGCAGAATAATTACATAATTATATTAAGGAGCGCCAACACATAGTTTTCATCTGCCAGGTTGGTTTCCTGGACATTTCTGTATAAAAGTTGGTGCTAAAGCACTGAATAAGCCTGGCAGAAGCAATTGTGCTTGTGTTCCTTTTTTTAAGAGACTTTATATGCACTATAGTTTTTGTAGTGCTGGATTTTTAATGCATCATATAAATCGTCTTTCTGGGCTAAAAGTTGGAAAACTATGGTTTTATAAAATATGCACTGTCAAGTCTGCATTTGTATGTGTTGCATTTAAATTATATAAAGAAAAACAACCAATACTTTTATTGCGATCTGTGCATGGGGTTGTGACAAATATGTGACTTGTTGAACTGAATTATAACTGGTTTTGGAAAAAGGGGAGATGGAATGAAAATTAGTTCCCAGTGTGAATGTAAATCTTGGTAATACTACGGTACTTATTGGCTAACTAAAATGACTGAAAAGATGAGTGTTATGTGTTTGGCATAATACAAATTTTGTTCTGCAGTGTGTAATAAGATTTTAGTGTGACCAGCATTATTAGATGAATTAAGATATATGCTTAAATTCTATGCATTTTTGGGGAGAAAAAAATATATTTTATTTGTGTATTTAAATTTCCTCTGTAGGTAATTGATATGCCTGAACATAACCCTGGTCAAATGGGGGGAACCATGAGGTTAGGGAAAAGGAGGACCATCTTTAGATCTGAAGCCTCAGTCATGCGTAAGTAAAAATGTGTTTGCATTATAAGTGTCCTGTCCAGAGTTTATTTGGATTAATAAGTTACTTATTTACTAAGTTACTTATTTAGTTGCTCCAGTCTCTGTAACTAAATGCATGCTGGCACCCTGTGATAGCCCTCGCCTGTGACAATTCCCCTATCTTGTAGGTCCACATACTAGCCAATATTAGAGAAGGGTAGAAGAGGTAGAGCTGACTGAGATCTGGGCTTTTTAGAACTGAAAATAATCTCCCCTACCTCCTTTGGAATTATATATTTTTCTAGTTTAAAAAAAAATAAAAATCCCAGTTTACTCTTTTAAATGTTTCGTCTCATTTATGGCTACATCTAGATCAAGAGACAAAGCATCTTGTTGATATTACTGGTGTAACTGAAAATGTCTGTTTTGTAAGATGTGTTTAAAGGGCAAGTCCAGCCCTAAAATGAAAAAACTTACATAAAGGTAATCACCCCCCAAAACCCTAAACGGAAATAGTTTAAAATCTGAAATATATAATAAGTCTAACCTGAAATCCTGCACAATGTCCTGTTTCCCCTGTTTCTGCTTCCTGGCTCTTCCAGTTAGCAACTGTCGGTTATGGATTTGACAGTTGACATCACAGCCAATGACTGAATGTTAATCCCCTGTCTGCCTCTTCTGAGCATGCCCAGGCTCAGTACATGTTTCTAAATTGCTCCGTTTCCATGAGGCATCCAGAAGCATAGCAGGCATACAGTAATGAATTCATAGGACAAAGTATTAGATAGCAACATATTTTAAAGAGGCCATTCTTTCTAAAAGATGTTCTTATGAGGGTGGAGTTGTCCTTTAACCAATACCATTACAGACAGCTTATATTAGGGAGTTAACAGTGTGATTTTTATTTTTGTCTGTCACTGGTACACATCTCTAGTAAGCCCAAAACAACTTTATAATGTTTACAGGAAAACTGTATTGTGGGGTTGAATATGTAGACGAGAGACACCGCCATCGCTATGAGGTAAGGTACCAGCAAAACTTTTTTTTATTTCTTTAGTATTTTCCTGAAATGAGGGAGATTTATTTCCCTTTATGGTTATTTAGGTAAATCCAGAGCTTAAAGGAGAATTGGAGGTCCATGGCCTAAAGTTTGTGGGCCAAGATACAGAGGGAGAACGGATGGAGGTGGTGGAGTTAGAAGGTAAGTGTTATTGTATGTGTCTGTTCTTGAGTTTTGTTTCAAATTCTATAAAATGTATGTACCTACCTTTTTTTAAATTTTTTTTTATTTTTTGTGATTCCTTCTACAGATCATCCCTATTTTGTTGGTGTTCAGTATCATCCAGAATTTACATCTCGTCCCATTAAACCCTCTCCACCATATTTTGGCTTGTTACTGGCTTCAGTTGGCAGACTCTCTCAGTTTTTAGAACGGGGGTGTCGGCTTTCTCCCAGGTCTGTATGCTGGGTTTATTGGATTTGGCAATGTTTATATTTTTCCCAGTACACTACTGAAGCTGACCTTCTGTTAATTCACCAAAAGCAAAAGCATAATTGATTATTTAGGGTAACTGGTCTACAATTGGTAGGGTAATAAAAGCCTGCAGTCTTTCCTTTTAAAGGGCAACTGTGGTCTAAAAACAAAAGTTAGGGTTGAACGAAAGTCTGCAGTATTTCCTTTAAAATGAGCCGACAATCATCTGTCTGTGAGAAACTTCCTGCTTCCAGTAGGTTGAGTGACATCACCTGACCTCTGCCCGCCCGTTCGCCCCCCAGGGGGGAGAAGCATGCTCAGTTAAGACATAACATTGGGGAAATCAGGAAGTACCTGGGGAAAAAATTGACAGTTGAGAAGGGAAGCCTATTAATGCAGGCAGAGGCTGGTCACATGGTTAAAAACAGGAAGTGTTCAACCAGGAAGTTACATTGCTGAAGCTTTCCAGCAATAACTTCTCACAAATTTTATCTAGAGGTGTGATGGAAGGCTCTTTATATCATTCTTACTAGTTTGGAAGAATTAGAGCTGTGTGGTATCTTATGCATCTCCATCACCTGCACCTCGAATTTAAATTCATTGCTTTATACTCCTTTTATTTCAATCTAAATTAATGTCTTTTGAAGTACTAAAACAGTGACAGAATCCACTATTGACTTTGTAGCTGATTTAGTGTAAGATCTCTGGTTTCTTTTGGTCGTTTACCGATCTTAGAATTAAATTGTAAATATTATTTGAGCAAAGGTGCCCCCCAACCAAAACATTTGGAAAGGGAAGTAGTTTACCTGTATATCCATAGCTGTTGCATAATAAGGACTACGAAAAATCTGCCAAAGTTTTTTTTCCTTAAATGACCAAGAAACCTACAGGGCAATGCACCGAGAGCCACTATCGGTTCTGCGCAAAGCGAAACACCAATAACTATTGTGGTATTAAATGGTGTTAAAAAGTGCTGCAATGGTTAGCCACCATCGGCATATGATATTTCTTGTGGTGGCTGTGTGGTTAACTTCTGTGTTAGCCTTGCAGACGCTGCAATAAAAGAGTTAATCATGCTAAACGATATTACATTTTCGTGCATTGCACTGCAAGATCTTTACTCCATTGCGAGGAGACCTCATGGCAGATGGCTCCAGAATTGTTTCATGCACTTGAAACTGTCCCAGCCAGCGACTGCAAACAACCTCCACACCTTTTCATTTCTTGCAGACTGTTTATATGCAGGGAATCTAAGCAACACTATACAAATTTGTATGCATTACGTTGTTTCCTATTCTAAAAATGTGAAAACACATTTGTAATTTTTTATTTTTTTTTTCCCCACTCAGGGACACTTACAGTGACAGAAGTGAGAACAGCTCTCCTGATGCAGAAATAGCAGAACTTAAGTTACCAATCATTAATCACCAGTGACAAATGGTAATGATAAAGACAATACACAGTATCTAGCATGTTGGTGGGAGTTGGAACTATAACTGGAGTATTATTAAAAACAAACGGGGAAGAACTACATATGTATTTTATTTTTTAACATTTTTAAAAAGAACAGTATCCAGTATTTCGAAATTACTTTTTTTATATGGTAACTGTGGTCTCCATACAAGTGCCCTTTTATTTAAAAAAAAAAAACAAAAAAAAAACACATTCACACCTTTAAAAAGACTCCAAAGTTACAGCAGTATAATGGGTGGTGTTTTCAGCTTGCACATGACCAGCACCATTGCTCCGTCCCCACTGGCCCACTGGCACCACTGCCATCTGCTGCATCCATAAGTCCTGTCCCCCAAACTACTTAATCAGCCGTTATTTAAGGTTAAAGGAAATGATCACCCTTGAAATCAAAAAGTAAATGTAGGTAAATCACCCCCAAAACCACAATGATTAAAACGTTAACATATCTAGAACTAACCTGTTTTGCAGCTAAATAATAGCTTGTAAGAATTTGGAGAGCAGGCATAAACTTTTTTAAGAAGCAAGGAAGGGAAGAACTTACACACACTCAGCAGATGCAGCTAGGGAATTAGCAATCAGTCACTGGCTGTGATGTTAACCGTCACATCATAGTAACATGGACTTGATGTCTTTATTCAACCTCAATTACTAACCTATTCACCCTATTTTTTTTTTATTTTTAACCCTACCTAACAGTTGATCCAGAGGAAGGCAAAAAAAACAGCAAAAAAGAGAGGGGAAAGTATCCCTGGATCAACCAGATCTATATGTATTAATACCAGTAATTCTCAATATTTTTTAGGTGTAGAAACTTATCCAGGCCTTTTACATAGTAACATAGTAATTTAAGGTTGAATAAAGACATACGTCCATCAAGTCCAACCTATCCACCCTTTTTTTTTTTTTTTAATTAACCCTTCCTAACAGTTGATCCAGAGGAAGGCAAAAAAAACCAGCTAAAAAGGGGGAAAAAATTCCTCCCTGACTCCAAACGGCAATCGGAAAGTATCCCTGGATCAACCAGATCTATATTCATTAATACCAGTAATTCTCAATATTATTCAGTTTTAGGAACTTATCCAGGCCTTTTTTAAAGCTATTCAAAGAACTTGCCATTACCACATCTGCTGGAAGACAGTTCCACGGTTTCACCGTTCTCACTGTAAAGAAACCTTTCCTAACCTGACGGTGAAACTTCTTTTCTTCCAACCTTAAAGGATGTCCACGAGTCCTCTGATATGACCTATTAGTGAACAATGCACCAGAGTTCATTGTATGGCCCATTAATATATTTGTATAAGGTTATCATGTCCCCATGCAAACGTCACTTCTCCAGTGTAAACAGCCCTAACTTGTATAATCTGCCTGCATATTCGAGCCCCTCCATTCCCCTTATTAATTTAGTTGCCCTTCTCTGAACTGCTGCCATTTCCAAGATGTCCTTTTTGTATATGGGATTCCAAAACTGCACTGCATATTCCAAATGAGGCCTTACCAGTGCCTTGTAAAGAGGGAGAATAATATTTTTCTCTCTTGAATTTATTCCCCTCTTTGTACAAGACAATATCTTGCTAGCTCTAGCTGTTGCTACCTGGCATTGTTTGCTACAGCTAAGTCTGTTATCTACCAGAACCCCCAAATCTTTTTCCATTTCAGATACACTTAACACAGAGTTATTTATGGTGTAGGTGGCACAGGGATTATTAAATCCCAAATGCATCACCTTACATTTATCTACATTGAATCTCATCTGCCATTCTGCTGCCCATTTTGATAATTTATCTAGGTCTGCTTGCAACACTTGCACATCATTTGAAGTTTCCAAGCTCTGCATAGTTTAGTGTCATCAGCAAAGACACAGACCTTTCTCTCAATGCCCCCTTCTAAGTCATTTATAAACAGAAGTGGCCCCAGTACAGAACCCTGAGGCACGCCGCTTATAACTTTAGCTTACATAGATGTAGCTCCATTTACCACCACTCTCTGCTTGCGATCCAATAACCAATTCTCTATCACTTCTATCAATTCACATCCACTACTGACAGCTGCTAGCCGGAAGAACCAGTAAGTAGAAAAAGGTGCAACAGGACTCTGGGCAGCACTTCAGGTTAGTCTCTCAGATATTGTGGTTTGGGGAATAATTTATCTGTAAAAAAAAATTTTTATTTGAGGGGTGGACTTGCTCTCTGACCCAGACAAAAATAGTACAATAACCTAATCCATAATCAACAGCTTATGCAGGCTTTTAGTTGAAAAGATGCACAGTAAACAGCCAATTGGTGACCAAAAGTTACATTTTTTAAATACGTATTATAAAATAAATACGTATTTAAAAAATAATACGTAGTATTGTATGATAATCATTGTATACTTGGTGACCAGTGACAAACTTCATCCATTTTTATCAGACACGGAGGGGGGGATTTTTATTGTGCAAATATTGATATCGATGTTATCAGGCCAGTTGATGATTGTACACATATGGCCTGATTTTAAACAAACCTAGTGCTTTGTATTACCAACATCGTAATTTTATTGTTTACAGGTTTGTGGTTCCTGGCAAAAATGAAGGCCATAAATGTCCAAAATTTTACACTTCATAGCTATCTTTTGTATATTAATAAAACAATTTTTTCTTTTTTTTTTTTTATAGATCTACACCTAACGAGGAAGCCTTAGTTTTACTTTTACAATGACTTTTTTTCCAATTTATGTTAAATTATAAGCTAAAAATTACCATTTTGTTTTTGTACTTATTGGATTTTTTTTTTATTTTTGTCTTTAACTCTAAGTTTGGTTAAGTTTTCAATATGTGGTGTTACATAGCAAATCTCCTTCCTGCTGAATTTAGTATTAAAGTTCCACTGAAGTATGTGTTATTGTACCTTTTGGCTACTCAGGGTTCTAATTATGCGAAAAACATTAGGACATTCTCTTTAGAAAGCCAATTTGCATATGATGTTGCATATTGTTTGTTCATACCCCTTTGACTGTTAATAGTTTCCCATTACTACTCAAATTCATTCTTTATTCATTTGGCCAAGAGTCTATTGGCTAAAAACTTTTACTAAAAAAACCCTTCACCTCAGCAATTTTTCCAGTCCCTTTCTAATTTGCTCTGCCCCTCATGCAGTTAGTATATGAATGCATATTACACACAACCCTGTGGAACTCCATGTTAACATGTGAAACTGGAAGGAGAATAAGTCTAATAATGAATTTGGTCTCCCAAATTACATAAAGGACATCTATACTTATACTTAACTTTTTAAAAATGGAAAGTACCTGGGGCTGCGAGGTAGGGTTGATTATTCCTACCTCACAATATCATTTTGTTGATTTACAGTTTTAACATTTTATATTTGCCAGGTTAGTCCTTGACTATTCTTGTACTAAAGATAGTGCTGAAGCCAGGAGGAAGACTGGCAGAATCTATTTTCTATAGACTGGTGCTCCTCACTGAAACTATATTGGGAGTTAGGAAATACCATTTCTATATCCCTGTCCCAAGTATTTTTCAGTTGTTTTTTTTTAAATAAACTTAATACATGAGTTATCCTTTAAGGGTCATGTTTCTAGCTGCAATCTAACCAGACTTACAGCTGTATAAGTGGTGGTGTTTCCTGGTTACACTGCGAGCTTGTGACATTACAAGAACCGTTGCTTAACCCCCTCAATACAGATTTGAGCATGCCCACTTATATCCTATTGCTGGGACAAGCCATTGTAAACCCGATGTCTGATCCAATTGCCCATGTATTGGGGGCACCAATATGGAGAGCAGTTACCCTTAGGAATAGTGCAGTTTGGAGAATTTCCTGAACTTTACTATTTTAAAATGTTATTAGTTGCTTAAAGGGGAAGTTCAGTGCAAATACAAAATGCTGAATTGGCAGATTTAAGGTCATGGGATGAAAAAATACTGCTTTTTTTCCCCCTGAAAAGCATATGTATGTGTATAAATAACTGCAACCGAAATACTGACTTCTGTTTGCAGGACCCCTAGTATAGACCGTTATGATCTTGCCCTTGACCCAGCGCCTGGGTTGATTCGGTTGCTCAGTAGAGATCTGAGCATCTTTGACCCATCCAACAGCCAATCACTAAAAATTAATAGTTGGGAACGTTCCAAGGACGTGGTGCATCCTGGGAAGAAGGACCGTTAGATCCTAAAAAGCTCGCTAATGTCAACAGCAGGGAACAGCGAAGGGTATGAAATCAATTGATTTTTCAAAATGGGAGAGAATATGTAGAATAACTAAGAAGGCATTACACAAACTAACAATTTAACAAATAATGATCAGTAGCACACGTGCTACTTCCTGTTTCTGCAGGCCGTTTTCGGTAATCCCTCGAACAGCAGATTCAAGAATCCCCGAACGGCCGAAGTCATGCTTATGGACGTCCGGGGGTCCCGCGGCTCAGCCCAGGACTCCATCCCAGGTCCCCAGCACTTAGAAGTTCCTTTGTGGACCTTGGAAGGGCCCTTGTGGCAATGACAATTGCCCTTTGGGGCTTACGGGGTCCTGCAGCTCGAACTGGGACCCCCCTCCCTGGCACTGAAAAGTGCCTTTGGGGGTCCTGCAGCTCAAAACCAGGACTCCCACTAGCTCTTAGAAGAGCCCTCAGCGCGTGTCTTTTTGGCTGTTGGATGGGTCAAAGATGCTCAGATCTCTACTGAGCACTGCCGCCGCCAGTGACACCGCAAGCACAAATTCAAATATGATTGGTTAATATTTCAATGCTTGAAATCATATGATCACACATAAACCAATCACAATTGGATTTGGTCCTTCAGCAAACCTATATAAAAAGGTGCAAACCCCTCGAAGCTCAGAAGTGAACACAGTGATGGCAGAAGAAAGACGACTCCGGCAGCACCAGCCATGATGATGTTGCCAGCGCAACAGTGTCACTGGCGGCAGCAGTGAAATTGCCCAGTGTCGACAACCTTAGTGAAGTTGATGTCGCTGGTTAAGAAGAAAGAAGACTTTGGATCAAGACACCGGCTACACTGTTGACATTGTCTCAAGCACCTGCAGTGTCACTGGTGGCCACAGTGACATTGCCTGGTGTTGGCAACATCAGCGGAGTTGGTGTCGTCGGCTGGGAAGAAAGAAGACATGCTCCCATGGGCATTACCCCCAACAAAGGCACTTGTCAGTGCCACAAGGGCACTTCTAAGTGACTGGGAGTGGGGTTCCGGTTTGAGCTGCAGGCCCCTTAAACAGTATGTACATTGGAATTTTTTTTTTTAATTGCCCATTAGTGGAAACTAATTTAATTCCAATTATCACAGTACCATTTTTTGTTTTTGATCTGCCCCCTATTTGATTAGATATCTAATCTGAAACATATTAAATTTTAGCATTTCTGTAAGCTGTTTTGCTGTAGTTAGAATTTTTTGACAGTTGGTGTATGCAGTTTTAACAGTTGGTTATGTGGGAAAATAGTCAGGTCAGAGCCTGAGCACAACCAGTATTGAAGGCATGCAGCAACACACACATGTAAGTAGCACTTACTCTGGAGGTGTATTTATTTATAGATTAAGATGAGTAATTTTTTTCAGTATACATACACTTTAAGCCCCAAAATGCACTTGTTAGTGCCACAAGGGCACTTAAAATTGCCGGGGAGGGGGTCCTGGTTCCAGCTGTGGGACCCTTTAAGCCCCAAAAGGCCAAAGGGTCCCTATAAGTGGCGGATCCCAGTTCAAGCTGTGGGACCCCTTAAGCCCTAAAGGGCCCTTGTAAGTGCCACAATGGACCTTCTTAGGATCGGGGAGGGAGTCCTGGGTTGAGCCGCTGGACTTTCGGCCGATTTCAAAAAGGAGTTTGGAAAAAGTCCACAAAGTGGATTTCGGGAAAATCTACGCTTCGTGGACCCCCCAAAAAATCCACTGCGGATCTGCGAACTGGCCATCTATAATTAGGAGCTGTGTAATAAAATATTTTCTTCTGGAAGCTGGTTACAGACCTGCGACCATTCTCTGTTCTTTCACCTTAGTGGGAGAGTGCTGGTGATTTAACAGGAAAAACCCTTTTATACTGCTTTAACTTTGGATAGACTGCAGCTACAAGCATTACCCTGAAGTCATTTTTAAACACAAATGTGTTCTTTTTAATAAAGGCCACTTGTTTGGAGCCCATAGTTCCGTTTCTAATAGTATTTTTTTTTCTGCTATTCTGAAATTAGGGTTTTGCTTTTTTACACTTAGGAATTATCAGGGCGATGCACCAACGGGCGCATCGCTCCTGATTTGGAGTTTAAGTCACGCTAATTGATGTTATATCATATAGCGTGACTTATACTCCTTCCTTGAGGCGGCTGCGTGGCTAAAGCGAAAGTTAACAGCGCAGCCGCTGCAAGCGATGTTATATGCCGAAATTGGCATTTTATTGTGGCACTTTTAACGGCAGCTAATAGCTGGCGTTGAAAGTGCCGGAATAGAACAGCGCCAGGTAGCGATGTTCCGAGCGCCGCTATTGGCGTATAACATTGCTGGGCTGTTTGCACCGGGTTGCCGATTGGCGTCACTCGGTGCATCGCCCTGTAAGTGTTAACTGCATAACTTGTACTTTAAAAACAATATTTTTACCCCTCCAGCAATGTTCTTCTATGCTCTACTGTGCCTCTGTATAAAATATATTAAGGATTCTTTTGTTCCTTTTTGCCAAGTAATCTGTAAAAATATCACAAGCTTAAAATATGATATTAAATGTGTTTTGAAATGCTAAAGAACATGTTTTATGTAATTTCTTTGCATGCAATGTTGTGTAAAAAAAAAAAAAAAAAAAGCTTGCAAAAAGACTCAATTAGACTCAAACATTAACTTCTCTCACAATCTTTTTTTGCACATTTGTAGGAGAAACACAGTATTTGTTTTTGCAAATTTACCAAATTATTATATTTTTTTTTTTTGTATTGGGGTTAAGTTGCATGTGATTTTTTTTTTTTTGCCGCTACAGTTTTCTTTGCAAATAACCACAATTTAAAGGGTTTCTCCACTGGAGAAATTGACTTGGTGGATTTCCGTTTTATTGAAGAACAGGTGGTAAAGGAGCTGTGTCTTACCTCCTGTTCTTACCCGGTAATAAAGCAAAACCCTAATCTCAGAGTAGCAGAAAAAAAGACTATTGAAGAACAGGAGGAAAGACATGGCTCCTTTTACCTCCAGTTGTTCAATAAAACTGAGACCCCCAAAGTCAATTTCTCTGGTGCTGATACCCTTTAAAGGGTAACTTTACTGGGGAAAATGGCTTTGCTTAATCTATAAATAAAGATTTATATCTTTAGATTAAAGGGTATGTCCACCCCCCCCAATTCTCAGTATAGCTAGAGCACCCCCCAAAACCTAGACTTCAAAAGGTCTAAACATTTGAAATTTGTTTCCTAAATGCACTCACCAGCCCTTGTTCCCTGGGCTTTCTTCTGCTGCTGTTCTGTGCCTTTTCTGTGCACAGAAGCAGAAGGGGCCGGATCAGCAGCATCATCCATAATTGGCTGGGATGTGATATCTCGGCCAGTCATGGACGTTGCTGCCTATCCATGAAGCCAAGGTAAGGAGGACTGGTAAGAACATTTAGGAAATGATTCGAAAAGTGTAGACTTGTGAAGTCTAGATTTTGGAAGTTGTTCTAGCTATCCCGAGATTTTTGTTTGGGTGGGGGGGTGGACAAACACCCTATAAGCAAAGCCATTTTTATCCATAGATACTAACAGAGTAAACCTAATACTAGATTGAAGGTGTGTTGATTTCTCTGGCTACTTTTCCCTCCCACTCTTAACCAACTCCTCCATCTATCTGTCATGTGCAAACGTCCCATTAAAAGAGTTTAATGATAAGGCACTTCAATGACAGCTGAAATATAAGCTGCTTAAAGGGCAAGTCCAGCCCTAAAATGAAAACTTACATACAGGTAAATCAGGTTTCTGCTTCCTGGTGATTCCAGTTAGTAACTGACAGTTGACATCACGGCCAATGACAATGTTAATCCCCTATCTGCCTCTTCTGAGCATGCCCAGGCTCACTAAAGGCTCGGTACAGGTTACTAATGAGGCATCCAGAAGCATAGCAGGCATACAGTAATGAATTCATAGGACAAAGTATGATATATCAACATATTTTAAAGAGGTCATTCTTGCCAAAAGATGTTCTTATGAGTGTGGAGTTCTCCTTTAAAGGCTAGGCCACACTAGTGCATTTTTTTGCTGCATTCTGCAATGCCATTTATAAAATATGTTGCGATTTTCTAACACATGCAATCACAATATTTGGTTTGTTTTAAGACACACTTAATACAAGTCTATGGAAGCACATAAAAAAGTGGGCATTATGACATGTGATTTCTTTTCACCCATATTCCCCTGGAAAACGCAAGTACAAATGCACATGAAAGCAGAAACAAGTGCATAGCAGAAATGCACAACAATTTTTGTTTCAGCCTCCAGGCACAGAAGGGGTTAAAAAGTCGGGCTTTAGTGCTCCTCCCCCTACCTTATCCTCCGCAGCACCTGAAGCCTACCCCTCAGTTTTTCAGATGATCCTAGGAGCAACTGGACTTGCACCTTCCATTTGCTCCCTATGTGGGAGGCATGCAGAGTGGACCTGTAATCCCCTTCTCATGCCCTGTGGAGGGGCCGCACATTATGCTCTGCTGCCTAAAATGTGCGGAACTCCCCTCTGCCATCAAGTAGGCTCTCTCCTGGAAAAACTTACAGTTGCAGAGGTTTGCTACTGTCCCCAACTTCTACCAACCCGTTGACCTCTGCTCTGGTATCAACCTATTTTTCGGTATAGATGCCCTTAAAAATGGACTATTTTAAAGTGATCATAAATGGAAACTATAATTCTTCCCAACCACCACTGTATCTTTTTTTTTGCCCCTTATTTCTTTAGATATCCAATCTAAAACTTTTTATTTCAGCTATCAATCAAGTTCCTTGATTTAAAAACTTCTGTGAGTAGTTTTACTGTAGCTGGAATGGTGACAGAGTTTTGACAGTTGGTTTGTGGGGAAAAAGTCAGGTCGGATGGGAGTGGTTAAAAAAGGGGTTTACTGCTCCTAAACAAAATGTGTGCTGGATTGAAGTCATGCAGCAACACACAAATCAGAGTAAGTGCTACTTACATGTATTCAATTTTATAGATTAGGATTAGTCCCTTTTAAATAGTTATCTGCAACTTACATTTTTTTTTTTTGCTCTGTAACAGGTATAGGTAACCAATAGATTTCCAGATGTTTTGAAAACTACAACTCTCATTGTTCCCCTACAAGCATGTAATAGCCAAGGAATGCTGGAAGTTTAGTTTTCAAACATCTGGAGATCTAGTAATTTATCCACGGTTTTATAACAGTCATGCAGAATATATATTTGAATATCCACCCACTGTCAACTTGAATTATGGGAGACCGTGAAAGTTACAGTGAGCATGAAATATAACCAAGGGTTATGGGCAGGGAGCAGTTGAAGCTGGAGACATCAAATATTAATTCCAATTGTATATTACAATATAATCCCCATTCCCTACATCCCAAACGTGTATCATTTATTCAGCATTTGTGTAAGTTGTCCTTGTGCTATGATTTATTTAGAATATATCCAAATGGTAAATTTTTTACTATTAACCTTTTCCGTGAGAGACAGATTTGCACATTAGCGGTCTTTTTTTGCCAGAAGAATTTTCAAGATTTCTCGCGCATACGGATTAGTAAAGTGTTGTGGTAGTGAAAACCACAAGAAATAGGAAATATATGATGTCCTTTTTTTTTTCCCGCCAAAAACTGTACTACAAAAATCTATAGAAAGGTAATACCGTAATTTTGTAACTTATCTGGATATTTCACTGGATTTTTGGGTGAAATAGTTTTAATAAAAGTAAAATTTACACAATTGTGTAGAAAAATTTTTATGCATATAATTATTGTTTCAAAAATATCTGATTCTTCTGAATACAACAATACTAGATATATGTAGGTGCCACACTTTTCCTGTCGAGGAGACCCCAGAAACTAAAACAGCACATTGTAGATTTTTACTCGAACAAGAAATATACAAGTTCTTCTGACAGTTAACGTGGAATAACTACCAAATTACCGCATGTACTCGAGTATAAACAGAGGTACATATTTTTACCTGGAAAACTAGTAAAAATGATTGACTAGAGTGTAAACCAAGGGTAGAAAATACGAACACTAACACAAACCTGTAATTAGTAAAAATAATTAGAAAATGAACATGAAAAAACAGGTCTATTAAAGTATTTTAAATAAAAACAACTTGTTCAGTAGTCCCTTCACTTCAGAAGAATATGCACTAAGCAGTATTATGTAAAGTCACAAAACATCTACATAACCGGTACATACCGTAACTGTGGTACAGTAAACTAGTACTAATGGTACCGTAAATATTTTAACTGGGGAACCCAAAGTTCAATGGCTTGAACAGCAATAATAATGTACTATAAAAACACTACCTCCCACAATAAAAAAAAATCACAGCTATAGCAGTATAATATACAAGATATATATTTGGTGTAATCACATATAGACACAAATAAATAACTGGCCAGCCATGACAACACAGTAAACCCTATATATAAAAATACATATATAATATAAATATTTTAATAACAACCTGTAAAAATAGACATAGCAAGATATAAATATAGATAGAGGGCAAACAACTGAAAATTCCAAAGAGGTAGTTCAGCTGATAGAAATGTCCTAATAAGTAGTGGGAAAGTCATCAATAGTCCACAGCGGTGTGCGCACACCTCAATATGGGATACCAAAAATAGCGGAAGTCAAAATGTATTAATACTGCACCGTGCTCTAGTCACATCAAAGTGGGCACCCGGCACACATCCCCAGATCCCCCGGATAATAGAAGCTTACAATCCGTGGCAAGCGAGCTCCCGGGATGTACCTCTGGGTAGTGCAGACTTGGCCCAACAGAAGATACGTATTAGTGTCTATGTGTTCCTTCTTGAAGCGACACCGGCATCAGGCAAATAGGCAAGCACACCTAAAACCAGTTGAGACTCCCGCAAGTTCCGTGGACACGTCACTACGTCACAACTGCTTGCAATATAAAACACATTTAAAATCCTTCAAAGTCGGATTCCTCATCATCGGTTTCTTCCAATAGTGCCTCACATTCAGTTGGTGTAATGTCATCTGCATAGACATTATCATCACCATCATCAATATCTCCATCATCTTCATCACTGCTGCTAAGCTGAAACAAAACATTGTCTTCGCTACCATCCATGGCATTACTTATACCGCATTTCTGAAAAGCACATTTGATGATGTCTTCTGGAATGTCCTCCCATGCATCTCGTACCCACTTTGCTACTAATTCTGTCAGGCTTCATAAGATTTCCACCTTTTGTCAATTTGGCTTGACCTGATAACATCCATTCGTGCCACATTTTTTGCACACTTGAAATTACTTTTTTGACATCTTCACATATATGGGCTCTAAACATATCCCAAACTAGCAGTGAGGGTTTTTAAAAAAAAAAAAAAAAAAGCTACTCCTGGTCGCCCATTCCAAATCTCTTCTAGCCATTTTTTTTGTTCCTTGTTCATCCATCCAGCATTTTTGCGAGGGAATTTGGCATTATTAAATATTATAATAGGCTGCAGCTTGACTCCATTGGCCAAACATGCCAGAACCACTATGAAATGATTTTTTTCATTCCCTGGTGTTCTAAGGAAAATATTTTTTTTTCTCCCAAGGATGCCACGGTCCTGTTGCTTGGAAGATCAAAAGTCATTGCTGTCTCATCCATATTCCCGATACTTCCGAGGTCATAATTATAAAGCTTTCTTTGTTTTATAATGAATTGATGGAATGACATAACCTTTTCTTTAAGATTCTGTGGCAGCTTTTGGGATATCTTCGTTCTCTGGCCGATTCTCAAACCGATTCATGAATCGGGTACACCATCCAGCTGATGCAACGAATTTCTCAATACCCACTGTTTTATATTGCTTATTTTTAGCCATTTAAAGGGCACGTAATTGAATTCCCATGCATGTTACACAGAATCCATTTAGACGACATTCCATAACCCATTTATGCAAGTCTTCTAGGGCCCCATATGAGGTTGTTAAACCACGCCAAGCCTTTTTTGATTTCTGCATCTTTTCCAATTCAGTCTTCATCTTTTGCCAGTCTCCAACCTGTCTTTCATCAACGCCAAATTCCCGGCCTGCAACAGAATTATTACTTTCTTCTGCACTTGTCACAACCCTTAGTTTAAAGCCAGTGTCGTATGATCTGCGCAATTTTTTAACACGATCAACCGTTTCTAACAGATTAAATAAACACAGAAGAACCAGTAAGAAAAATTTCTCAGCAAACACATTAAAATTAGAAGCGAGGCAATGATTACTGCTTTTATATCAAGGTATTCTGCCTTCTGATTCAGGATTGTTCTGAGGCTAGTTGCCCTTTAAACTGACTTTTATAATTAACAGCTATAATAAACAATAATAAGCATAATAAACATCAATATTCATAGTTTCACACAGCAGTTGAAGAGCCTATTGCCCCAATAACTGTAATAATAATCTATTAACCAACTACCTACTTTGCACTTCAGATGTTTGTAAACTACAACTCCCAGCATGCTTTGGTTGCTGGGAGTTATAGTTTCTAAACCTCTGGAGTGGCAAGATGTTTAGATTGCTGGAATGCTCCCTACAGTAAAAGGATACGAAACCTTTAAATAACCTTTAATAAATTACTGTAAATGTAAATCATTCATACTGTGCCACCCAGCAGCCACTCCCACTACATAAGGAAGACCTAAAAAAAAAAATTACCCAGCTTCAGTTTTTCAGACTAAAATACAATTAAAATATCCTATAACTATATATTTCTGGATCAAATTTACAAATTTCTCAAAGGTGGTAAATTTTTCGCCGACCCTATCTTTAAGTTCCCCATCTCCAAGGGGGATGTGGGGGGGGGGGGGGGGGGGTATCTTTGATTGGTGCAGTCGATCTGAAAAATATCTGCCTGTGCATTAGTGTTATTACAGACAGCTCTCTCTTCATAGACAAGAACAAAAGCTTTTTTTTTTACAGACTAATTCTGCCACCTGGCCACACACAACCCACTCAAACACAGTGCAGTTTACCTGGACCCGACCCGCAAAGTAGATAACTCACGGGTACCCGGCACGATGCAGGACTTTACTTAAAGGAATAGATCACTCTTGAATTGAACTATTCCTTTAATATACTGATTGAAGATCAGGAGGTAAGGCACTGCTCCTTAACCTCCCGATCTTCAATCAGTATTGCAGGGCCCGAGAATGAAGATGGGAGCTAACTTACCTTTTACGCGATCCACTGCGGCCAAGCTGGAATCTCCAACCGCTTCACTCTCCTGTACAGCCATAGCGCGCATGAGCTATGGCTGATTGAAGATGGGGAGGTAAGGCATTGCTCCTTAACCTCCCGATCTTCAACCAGTATATTTAAGGACAATTATACTCATAAAATGGTAAAAAAATTAAATGTTTATGTATTTTGTGCTAAATCCCCAACCTTCCTTCTGCCTTTTTAAAAAAAAAAAAAAAACAAGAATGCAGAGAATTCCTTCTTTAAAGTCCAGCTCGTTACAGCCACGGAACTCTGGAAGCTCTGGGCAGTACATAAATCACACTATTAGCATGTTGTAGATGAGAAAGGGTGGCAGAGATCAGCAAAGCTGCATGCTTCCTGACCAGTCAAATGGCACATTCTAATTTTTGTCACTGACAAGAGAGGGAAAGGCAGGATTTATGGTCTGGGGAACGGGAGTTTGGACATTAAAATCTTCTTTCTGAAATAATGCAGGAACACAAGGGCCAATTCCATTAAGAGTATCAATATCTGTAATAGAGATTCTATCGCAGACTGCAATGTGAAAGGTTAGTGTTATTATGCAACCACAATAGATTCAGTGGCTCTACCCTAAAACATGCTACATCGGACTTATTAAAAGGATAAACATTTCCATGGTGGTATTCGTTGACTTATTATACTGGTGTCTTGACTGTTTCCTTTTTAGCTGGTCTCAGGTAAGTGATCCATGTCCAATACCAAGGAACACCTTATTTAAGGAACAAAACCAATCTAGGCTGAAAGCAGGGCAAAAACAATTGAAAGGTAAGTAACAATGAAGGATTTATACAGAAGTTTTGCTAGCTGCTGAACATGATATATACTTAAAAGGGAACTGTGGTCCAAAAATAACTTTAGGTAAATTGATAGGAATATGAGTATTTTTGCAATTTACTTTCATTGGTTTTTTTGTATAGTTTAGAAGATATTTACATTTTTGTGTGTGATATGGCAGCAACATCACCCGATCCACTGCACTTCCTGCTCTGAAACCATGTGACAGCCACTCTGCCCTGTGTCATCTCCCCCCTTGCAGCCCCCCCTCCTCTTGCACACCCCTGGCCCCTCCCCTTTCAGGCCCCCCCATAGCTCCTTCCCTTACAGCCCCCCTAGGCACTTTCATTTAAAGCCCCACTTGGCACTGGCCACTCACGGGTGCTGTGACCCCACCCACTCATGGGTGTTGTAGGCCCGCCACTTGTGGGTACCGTGGCCCCACCCACTCACGGGTGCCATTGCCCCTTCCCCAAACATCTCATATAGAAAACTATGTAAAAACAGCTTTGTGTGAGAGTGCCAACTGCCTGAAAAGGCTGTTTTCACACAGTAAGAAGGTAGGGCTGTACATTCCCTTACCTTCTCTGTGGTAATCTTCAGACAGCAGGGAGGGGGAGGGACTTCCTGTCTTTCTCACACACTCAGGCGGTGTTCTGCCGCGGCAACTTGTAGTAGAAGCCTTTGGGATCTCACGTCAGCCTCCCACCCATTAACTTTCTGGTCAGTAATTTCTTTATACCCATTAAAGGGTATGTACACTGGCAAATTTGTATTTTTAAATTGGCCATTAGTGGAAACTATAATTCATCCCAACTATCACTGTATCTATTTTTTTTTTTTTTTGATCTTCCCCCTTTTTCTTTAGATATCCAATCTGAAATATTTTTGCTGTAGCTGGAATGGTTTGACAATTTGTGTGCTGTATATTGTATGTAGTATTGACAGTTGGTATGGGGGGAAATAGGTCAGTGGTTAGAGCCTGAGCAAAAAAAATACTTTATTGAAGGCATTTAGCAACACACACACACACCTCAGAGTTAGTGCTACTTACACATATATTTATAGATTAAAATGACGCAAAGTCATTTTTTCAGCATACATACACAGATTGGTACATACAAGATGCCACACAGACTGGTATATACAAGTTGCTTAGAGTGAAAAAGTGACTGGTTTATATAAAATGCCCAACAGTGAATGGTAAATGTTGCCCTGAAGCCCACACTAACCTGAATCCAAAGAGACACTGCAGAACAGAAAGAATTCTCCATTACACATTTTCCCCTTCCTTTCACGTCCAGCACAAACTAGCAGCACATTTCTTGTTTCTTGACTTCAGGGGCACACGTCATGGCCAAATGTTTACTTCACTGTAGTGACACCCCTGCCTATTCCCCATATAACAAGAGAAGAAACCATTTTAAAGGCTTGTTTAAGGGGGATTACAGGTGCCCAGAACACCCTCCTTCTGCTGGCACAGTTAGCTGCTGTTTTTGACACTTCTTATAGAGATATGCTAATTATCTTCATACTATAGGTGTCAGGTTGATAGTAAAATTTCATTTGATAGGAACCAAGGTGCAGATACGAAAAGTAAGTTTTTATAGTTTGCGGACAAGTGTGAAATTGAATGATAAATCGCACAATGGCACAAAATGGTGCTTGTTCCCGAGATGCTTATTGTCCTGGTATCAGTATTAGCATGAACTGGGCTTCAAAATATCATATAACATCAATAAATATACATAGATAACATTTTGGTGGCAGGGTGATTGCACTACTAGCCATGAAACCCCTTTCAGGAGTCCCCCCACCCCTACTCCCTGGCAATCCTACACTTTCCCAAGGTAGTTCTCAACACATATAAAGATTTTGTTCTACGTCACTAGGACCACATTGGGCCACTAAATGGGGAAGAAAAGAAACAAAGAAAAAAATTCTTTAACTGCTTTATTTTTTTCTTAAGAGACCTCCCTGTATAGGTTTTTTTTCTGATCAGAATATTTTCTCTAGTACATATCCATCCAGTTCCAGATTTACCATTAGACATGTCACGTGTGGTTTCAGGAGCAACCTGAAACCACACGTTTCCCTTTTTAATCCCGCCACACTTGACAATTTATTGGCATCTTGATACCACCTAAGCCGGTTTGCCCCTATAAGTATAATGGTTGTGGGTTGGGGAGCATGTTGAGGGGTGGAGTGAAGGCTTTCTGTGCCTATAGGTTCCCAAATGTAAATCAACACTTGTATCTATCCTTCCCTGCTCAAATGTTATTTGCCCCCACAAACACTGGTAGATATTTTGACTTGACTGACTGACCTTAGCAATATTTAGTGAATCGGGTCAAAATATCAGCAGGAATATTCAGTGACTAGTTTTTTATTAGATTTCTTCTTTGTCAAAATCAAAAAATGAATCAGACATGTTGATAATTTTTTGCAGATTAGGCCACACTATCAATTATGCAGAAAAAAATACAATTGATCGCTTTCTAAAAAAATATATATACTGATCTGTAGTCTGCAGAAATCATTTAGCATAGTAACAGGATTGCAAGGAATTTTTGTTTTTTATTGTTAACTTTTTAAAGCGGTATAGGAAAAAGTTAAAAGTATGTTTTACTTTATTTCTACTATATTAAGTTCATAATTAAACCTAATATTGCTTTCCTTCATCATAATTAAGGGAAATATACACAAAGCTAGTATAATTTTTTAGTAACAACACAATAAGCAATTAAAGGGCATCTCTGCCTCCCTCTTCCCCCCCCCCCCCTTTGTAATGGCTGATAACCTAGACATTGCTTGGTCCAAATGTAAACTAAGGCTGGGTACACACGGAGGGACTTTTTGTCCCGACTGAGCGGGCTGGGACAAATGTCCGTCGGTCATGGCAAATTCGGGCGTGAGCAAATTTGCGAACAATAGATCAATAGGAATTTTCCGACATCCCCAATCATTCGTTCGTCCGATCCGGGTGAACAAACAATTGATGTTGGTCGCGGCCTCCCGGCCCACACCAGATGATATTTTAGGCCGATCAACCGAAAGTGCCGTGATTTGGTCGGTCGGCCAATAATATTGGCTGGTGTGTACCCAGTACTTACCGGCCCTTATTCCAGCGCTTTCCTTCTGCTGCATTTCCAAATCTAAGAAGCAGAACCTAAACCTCAGCCAATCAATGAGCAGCTACAGGTCTGGTCCATTCTGCTGCTTACCGTATATATGCAAGTATAAACCGAGGTACCTATTTTATCTGAAAAAAGAATTAAAACTGATTGACTTGAGTATAAGTCGAGGGTAGAAATTATGACCACTACTGCCTTCTGATTCTGTATTGTTTTGAGGCCCTTTAGTTGCCCTTTAAATGGACAGCAGAATTCCCATACAGTAATAGCCAAATCCAGTATGGCTATCACTGTATGGGACTACTGTATGGGAATTCTGCTGTCCGTTTAAAGGGCCTCAAAACAATATAGAATCAGAAGGAAATCTTTTTAACAATAGATACCATCTTCATGATTTTGTATTGTTTTGAGGCATTAGTTGCCCTTTAAATGGACAGGAATCCCATACAGTAACCTTCTTGGCACTCCAGATGTTTGGAAACTACAACTCCCAGCATGCTTTAGTAGCATGGAGTTGTAGTTTCCAAACATTAACAGTGGCAAGGAATTGTGGGTTACTTTATGAGATTACTGTTCCAGTTCAGGTAGTATGGACATTTTAATGATTGTTATTTTACCAAACCATGATAGAGTGAGGCTTTTCCAGGAGTTAATTAGTTGTATGGTGTCTTTCATGAGTGATGGATAGTTGGCTGAAAAAATAGAGGGGGTAATATTTATCCCCAAGTATTTGATAGATTTATTTTTCCAGAAGTATGGGAATGTTTGAGTAAGGGTATGTATGGTTGATGAGGGTATGTTGATGGCCAAAAGGCTTCTGTTTTGTTTTGGTTAATTTAATATCCAGAGAGTTTACTATATTTTGCTAATTCTTTATGTAGGTTTGGTAAGGAGACCAGTGGGTTAGTTATGGAGAGTAGTACATCATCGGCGAATAGGGAGACTAAGTAAGTAGATTGTTTTATCCTTATTCCTGTGATGTCTGGGTTTAGTCTTATATGGCATGCTAGTGGTTCTATGGATATGACATATAGTAGTGGGGACAATGGACATTCTTGTCTTGTTACATTAGATATGGTGAATGGCTGGGATGAAGTCATAGGGAATTTGACTGAAGCTGTAGCTGTGGTATATAGGGGCGCATTTATAAAGCCGCAATACCGCGCCTTTAACGGTTGGTACGATCGTTAAACCGATTGTTAATTTTCATTTGGTTTAACGATCGTTAATTTATAATTGTTAATCTCCGATCGGTTTAACGATTGTAAAATTACGATACGATCATAAGTTAACGGTACCGATCGTAAATCTACGATAACGAAAACGTAGATTTACGATCCCCATAGAATACCATTGCGGTAGTTTACTACCTCACGGTATTTCTACGACCGATTGTACATTAACTAACCCACGGTATCGCTAAAAAGCGATACCGCAAGTTTATAATATGGCCTATAGGTTGGTGATTGCTGTCATGTATTCACCTTTCAGACCTATGTGTTGTAGAGTGGAGAGCAAGTAATTTTTTTCAGCATCGAGACTTATGAGTATTGCCTCCTGTGATTGTTTATTGAGGACCTCGATCAAGTCCGTTATTCTGTGACTGTTATCTCCTGCTTGTCTATGGCATATAAAACCCACTTGGTCATGTATTATTTCCGGTAGGAATGGAGTTAGTTTATTTGCGAGGAGCTTAGTGAAGTTTTTATAGTCACAGTTGAGGAGAGCTATTCATCTATAACTAGGGCATGGTGAGGGTCCATTCCTGGTTTGGCTATGACTACCATATGGGAGTTGGTGAAAGATCTTGGGATTAAATCTCTTTGCATTATACTGTTATATACAGGGAGTAGGTGGGCAGTTAATAGTTCCTGGTAGGTTTTGTAATAGCTATTGGGGAACCCATCTGGACCTGGTGTTTTCCCATTAGGTAGGGTTTTGATTACTCTTTTCAACTCATCCGTGGAGATGGGCTTATGTAGAGTGGTCAGTTGGGATTATGTCAGAGTGGGCATAGAGCTTTTTGTAATATAGTTCTTCATGTAGGTTTTGAATTCAGGGGTCATGTTTTCTTTAGTGGGTTGGACTGACTTGTAGAGGCTTTCATAGTATCTTCTAAATCTATTCACTATTTGGTTTGGGTCATATATTGGTGTTCATTTTTCATATTTAATGTTAGCTGGGTTGGTTTGGGTTTACTATCTCTAAGTAGGTTTGCTAGTTGGGTAGATGGCTTATTACTTTTTTTATAAAATGAACGTTAAGCCCATCTTGGTTATTTATCGACATTTGACAGATGTAGATCTTTCAATTCTGTTATTAGGTAGATTACTCTCCTTGGTTTTGTAACAGATGGCTTTTGGTATAGGCGCTGTTCTGCTTTGGTAAGGTTAGCGATAAGCTCATGATAGTTTTTTTGTTTGATCTTTTTTAAGCCGTGAAACCATCTGTATACAGTGTCCTCGTATGGTTGCTTTATGGTCTTCTCTTAGTATTATTGGGGATTGCTTCTTTTGTGTTTTCTCTATGAATGGGGTGTTTAAGGTGACTTTCGTTAAGTCTCCATTGGTATTGTTTGGGGGTTTGTTTTGTTAATGTGATGTTGGCCGTGACTGGGGCATGGTCTGACCAGGCTCGAGAATTTGTATGGGCTGTTTCCAAGGCTTTCAAACCTGTGTGTGTGAAAAGCCTGGGAGAGACCCGCTGAGTTGTGAGATGGTATGGTAGTTGTTTAATTCACCCAGCCCCAACCACTATAGTACTTTTTGCAGAAACTCCCCCGGACTCTACTTACATTACCTCTCTCTTTCAGCGTTCTGGATAGCCAGAAGCCATGTCCGTGATTGGCTGCCTCTCAGCTAATCACGGATGCAGCTGCTGGTCCAGCCCCCTGCTTGCAGTTTCATGCAGAACGTCAGAGGAGAGAGGTAATGTAAGTACAATTCGGGGGAGTTTCTGCAAAAAGTACTATAGCAGTTGGGGCTGCGGGAGGAAGCCCTACACTACAGCAAACTATGAAAAAAAAAAAGAGGCGGGAGGAAGAGAGGGCCTGGCGGTTGTGGGTTGCGAGGTATATCTGTATGTCCTTATTTATAAATATGGAAATCGTATTTAAGCTTTAAAGGGCATTTCCACCCCCAAAACTATATTTTTAACCCACTACTGTGTAGTGTTATAAAATCCTTACCTAGCAGTATTGTTAGGATCGTTTTTTTACAAATAACTATAGCGTTTGGGGATGGGATAGGGAGTACTACAGTATATAAAAAAATGAACTTGGACATGCCCTTTAACACTTTCACTGCCACAGATCGTATATACACGATCTGTGCAGTGAATGACCAAACTGCCACAGATCGTGAATACACGATCTGTGGCTTCCCCACTGTTAAAAAAAATTTGCCCCCCGCTAGGGGCGATCGGGGGGCAGCATTCAACTGCCCCCCTAGCCCCCTCGATCCCCCCTTGGTTGCGTCCAAATCCGAGGGGGGATCGGAAGTTACGGTACCTTATTGCCGTGACCGTATAAGGAGGAAGCTGGTCCCACGTGGAGTTCGTCCGGATCCGGAAAGGGAGACCCCAGTGACATTGCAAAATTTTCTCCTTCACGGGGGTCTTCCCTAAAAGTGGTAGGAGGCCCCTGGTGGTCTAGTGGAGGTACTGCAGTGTGATCTCCATTCAGATCACGCTGCAGTACCTGTATAGTACAAGCTGTCATGCTGACAGCCTTACTATACATTTTGTGAATGGAACTCAAAGTTCTATTCACAAATAGGATTTTTTCTAAGTCTTTGCTACTTAGCGAAGACTTAGAAAAAAAATGGGAACAGAGATCAAAATTTGGTGATCACTTCTGATCACCAAATTATTGATCTTTGCCAATGAATGAAAAATCACTTCCTGGAAAATAATTTCCGAGAAGTGATTTTTCCGATCGGATTTCGAATTGGAAAACGGGCATTTATGCCCGTATTCCAAGTTCGGTATCATTCCCTAAGATGATTTGATGATCATCTTTGGGAATGATCCCCCCAAAAAAGGGGAAATGCACACAAAATAAAATCTTAAAGTGATACACACACCTTTTTCTTTTTTTACCTAAAAACTATAAATTAGCAAAAAAATTGTCTTCTCCAAGCTTCCCAATGTACCCGGTGATATCGCTAAAGTAAACGCGGATCATTATTTGTTCGATTTCAAGGGAAACTAAGCCTATTTTAGTAGGGAATTTTGCAGAGGTACCAAAAAAAGACCGGATTGAATTTTTAGGATCAGTAAAAGTGTGCAAAAACTTGTGGGACTCTCCGTACTAACTGCTTTTCACTAAAATACCACTAAAAGGGGGAGTGGGGATAGGTGTGGGGGTGGGTTGTAGCGTTTAATTTTTTCTTGTAATTGCAATTGCGCATGGATCCCATTTGAGCTAGTCTCTGTTTGCACCCACCCATATGGCATACCGTTTGATTCAGGACATGTGGTAGATTGCCGTTTAGTGGTTTTTTTTTACTTGCCAAGTGGGTTTAGGTAGGATTTCAACCACTGAGTCCTCTTATTTTTTTTTCACAAAATCTCCTAAAAGCACGGAGTTCTATGAATAACAGCGTCTGGAATTCTTCATGTATATACGAAAGCATGATACCATCACGTAGCTGAAGGTGTGTAGCTTCCAAAAATATATAGTTTGTGGGGGGTATTTCCAAGTTGATTAGGCTGTTCAAATTACAGAACACTTTGATTTATTTCTTGTACTTGGACTTGTGCATGCGTCCCATTTGAGCTAGTTGGTGGCCACGTCTCTGTGTGCACCCACACATATGGCATACCGTTTGATGCAGGATATGTGGGAGATTGACATTTAGTGGGTTTTTTTGCTTGTCAAAAGGGTTTAGGTAGGATTTCAACCCTTGAATCATCTTATTTTATTTTTCACAAAACCTCCTAAAAACACGGAGTTCTTTGGATCAGTGGGTCTGGAATTCTTCATGTATGTATGAAAGCATGGCATCGTAACGTAGCTGAAGGTGTGTAGATTCCATAATATATAGTTTGTGGGGGGAATTTCCATGTTTCGGGACTGTTTCCTTAGAAAAAGTGTAGGCTGTTCAAATTACAGAGCACTTTGATTCTTTCTTGTAATTGCATTTGTGCATGCGTCCCATTTGAGCTAGTTGGTGGCCACGTCTCTGTATGCATCCACGCATATGGCATAACGTTTGATTCAGAACATGTGGGAGATTGATATTTAGTGGGGGGTATTATTTGTGGGGGGCATTTCCAAGTTTTGGGGCTGTTTGAAATTACAGAGCACTTTGATTTTTTTCTTGTAATTACACTTGTGCATGCGTCCAATTTGAGCTAGTTGGTGGCCACATCTCTGTGTACATCCACACATAGGGCATACCGTTTGATTCAGAATATGTGGGAGATTGATATTTAGTTGGGGGTTTTATTTGTGGGGGGCATTTCCAAGTTTTGGGGCTGTTTGAAATTACAGAGCACTTTGATTTTTTTCTTGTAATTACACTTGTGCATGTGTCCCAATTGAGCTAGTTGGGAGTTGGCTAAATATTTTCGCCGTTTCTGAGCCATCGTGCATTGTGTCACTTTGTGGCTTTTCGCTTCCACGTCCGCGTTTGTAACCACACATATGGCATACCGTTTGATTCAGGACATTTGGGAGATTGATATTTGGTAACTTTTTTTTACATTCCATGGGGTTTTGGCATGATTTCTACCTTTTTGAATGTTGTTTGATGTTAATTTTTTTGGAAAATCTGGTAAAAGTGCAAACTTCTACGAAGAACTGCGCCCACACCATTGATGGTATGAATGAACGAACTACAGCGTTACATAGCTAAAGGTGTGCAGATTTCATATAGTTTGTGGGGGGTATTTCTGAGTTGGGGGGGCGTTTTGTGGAAAAACTGCAGACTGTTCAAATACAAAACTGGCTAATTTTTTTTTGCTGCTACTGACATTTGGCATTGGTCACGCTCTGGGTTAGTTGGTAGCCATGTCTCTGGGTACACCCATGAATGTGGCATACCGTTTTATTCGGGAGGGGTTAGGCTTTCATATTTGAGATGTGAATTTCAGCTAAAAACTGAAACTGAAAGTTGAAACGCATTTGATTTTGTCTCTGATTTTACAGTTGAGGAAAAAAAGGAAAATGTGAGAAAATAACTTACAATTGGACGAAGAGCTGCATCTGGGTATCTGCATTTTGATCAAAACTAACCTCACTCATAAAATCTTGTGTGTGTGTAGTTTCTAAAAATATCTCACTTGTGGGGATATTTTAGTTAATTTGGTAGATATTCTATGTTAACCGTCAGTAGTGGTTATACATTTTAATTTGGTGTAATATTCTTGAAGGTGCAGTTTTAGTTTGGGGGGTCTCCTGTACAGGAAAAGTGGGCTACCTACATATATCTGGTATCGTTGTACTCGGGAGTATCAGAGCTTTCAGAAACAGTAAGATTTTTGTGTGTAACCTTAAGAAAAATGGGAAAAATCCATGAAAATTTGCAAATTTTTCATTTTTTTTACATATTTTACCCATAATTCCAGTAAAATTTCCAGAAAAGTTACAAAATGTTTTTACCATGTTAAAGTACACTTTGTGCTGAAAAAAACAATGTATAATATTCCTGATTTACTGCAAGGTTTCCTACTGTAAAATTAGTCTAAAGCGATTAAGGGCAAAATCCTGAAAATTCTTTTGGCAGTTAACGCAAAAAAAAATGAAATTCTCCTGTCAGTGAAAGGGTTATGGATAACAGTTTTGGGGGGGGGGGGGTGTTACTTATAAAAGCAATACAGCCACTAGTTTTCCATCAGATTGCCAAAAGATATTTTTGAGGTTTTCTCCGAGAACTATCCTTGTCTGGCAGGGGGAGGAAGTGTGAGGGTAGGTCCTCTGGGTAGGACAAAGCGTGGGTTGATCCAACATGGCTGACTATTCGTTGAAAATGGTAGCCCCAGAGGTAAGAAATATTTTTGTCTTTTAATCTTTGAAGAAGAGGTTTAAGTTGTCTATGACATATCAGTGTTGAGGTTGCTAGGTCTGGAAATAGCTGAATATGCTCCCCTTCATGGACAAGGTCAGGGATGTTCCTATATTCAGTCATTATGGTTCCCTTTTGAGCAAAGAAGTGAATTCTGCAGATCACATCTCTAGGAAATTTAGACAGGACTTTTGGTCTGAGGGAGTGGTGAACCCTATCCAGTTCAATTTGTTGTGGCGAAGGGTTGCCTAATATTGCATGAAATAAGGAGTGGACTAAGTCGATTAAATCTACATCTGAGACGGATTTTCCAAATCCTCCAATTATCAGTATAGGTCACATATTCCTCGGGATTGATCATATACTATTTCAGTGACTATATTGATTTGTTGTCCCCCAGGGCCATATTTATTAAGGCGCAGTTTTGCTTTTTAGCGATACCGCAGGTTAGTTAACATACGATTGCGGTCGTAAATTTGGGATCGTACATTTACGACCGAACGTATGGTAATTAACGCAATGATATTCTATGGGGATTGTAAATCTACCATTTCGTAATCGTAGATTTACGATCGGTACTATTACAATAGGAGATTACAGATCGGAAATTAACATTCGTTAAACCAATCGGAAATTAACAATCTGTTTAACGATCGTTTTACCGATCGTTAGACGCGGTATCGTTAAAAAGTGATACCGTGGCTTTATAAATACCCGTATTAGTGTGATGATTGCCCTCTAGGTTTTCGATCCTGTCTAGATCGCTTTGTGGTCCTCTCTCATGGCTGTGATCCTGTCCTACAAGTTTGCTGTATTTGTTGTGCAAACTGTATAAAATCGGCTTTTGTAGTCTGTCCTCTCTATATTATTGTAGGTTGTATCAACCTTGTATGTGGTGGCTCAGCACTTTGTCCTGGGTCCCCCCATTGATAGAATTGGGGAAAGGGACTGTGAGCATGCTGTAGCCATGCCATGGTCTGTACTTGTGGGGGTAGTTGGTCGTGAGTCAGATAGAGGGGAGGACATATTCCTCCCAAGCTTTAGTGGGACCCTAAATGGTTTGTGGGTACTCATGTGGTGGCTTCTTCGGATAGCTGTTGTAGGACTCGGATTGCTCTAAGGTTCGGTGGGTGTAGAGGTTTTTTTATTACATTTTGCACAACTAAATAAGGTTAATATTAATAAATTTCCTGGATCAGATAAAATACATCCTCAGGAGCGAAGTTAAGTTTTATCTAGAGAAGGAGGGGAAGGAAAGATAGGGACGCTTTTTCAAGCTGGTTGATCCCAACAGATTTGCCATTTTTGGGCGAAGATGTGGAGGACAATGGCTTGGAAGTAGCATGTATGGAGCGGGCCTTTCCCTTGAGCACCCTGGGGACCATCTCCAATACAAGGGAGGGAGAACTGGGGGCTGGGAAGGATAGGCAGGTGGTAGGGGACTCCATTATTATAAGGTTAGAAAGGGTAATCTGTCACCAAGACCCTACATGCCGAACAGTGTGTTGCCTGCCTGGTGCTAGGGTTCGGCATGTGGTGGATTGTGTAGACAGATTATTGGGTGGGGTTGGGAGTGACCCGGCGGTCTTGGTTCACATTGGTGTCAATAACAAAGTTAGAGGTGGAGGTGAGGTCCTTAAAAATGATTTCCGAGAGTTAGGGGCAAAGTTAAAAGTAAGGACCTCAAGGGTAGTGATTTCAGAAATACTAAGCATAGGAGTATAAATGCGTGGCTAAGAGCATGGTGTAAGGAGATGAGGTTTGGGTTTTTAGAGAACTGGGCTGACTTTTCTGTTGGCTACAGGCTCTTTAGTAGAGACGGATTGCACGTCAATGATGATGGTGCAGCAGTTTTGGGGGAGAAGATGGCTAGGGGGTTGGAGATTTTAAACTAGGTATGGGGGGAGGAGGGTATGTTGAACTACACAGGGGTAGACAGAGAAGTTAGGGATCAGGGGGCTAATGACACAATGGAAGGAGGAGACAGGGGAGAGGACAGCATAGAGGAAAAGGAGGCATGTACCTCCAAGTATGGAAGTAAATCAATTGACAATCTAAAATGTATGTTTACAAATGCAAGATGTCTGGCTGGAAAAACTGGGGAACTAGAACTAACCTAAAAGGAAAGGTATGATGTGATCGGTATAGCAGAGACATAGCAGAAAGCTAAATGATTCACATGACTGGACAGTAAATATTGAAGGATACTCCTTATTTAGACATGACAGAGTTAATAAGAAAGGAGGAGGAGTATGTATGTATGTTAAACAGGAATTGAAGCCAAATCTAAAAGATGGAATAGATGGGGGTATAAACGATATGGCAGAAACAATATAGGTAGAGCTGTCTACAGGAAGCAAGAAGGTGGGTATATTAATTGTTGGTGTATGTTATAAGCTGCCAAATATGCAGTTGGCGAAGGCTGCTGGTATGAGGCATGTTTTGGTTATGGGGAATTTTAACTATCCTGACAGATTGGAGTAAGGGAACTGCCAGCACCTCAAAAGGTATAAAGTTCTTACATTTCCTATATGAGCATTTTCTTTCACAGATGGTAGAAGTTCCTACTAGACAGAATGCGTTGTTGGATCTGGTGATATCTAATAACCCTGAGCTCATTTTGGAGATGAAGGTTATGGGAAGCTTAGGGAATAGTGATCATGATAAAGTCTTATTTAATATAGGTTGCCCTGGGTTAACAAAACTTTTAACTTTAGGAAAGCTAATTTTATGCTGTTAAAGGAATCACTCCTGCTCATAGACTGGGGGGAATTGTTTCCAGGTAATGATTCTGAGCAGATGTGGACCACTTTTAAAGGGATATTAAACTATTACATTTTTAAATTTGTACCTTTAGGGAACAAGTGTAAAAAAATGAGGTCCACTCCTGCATGGATTAATGCTCAGGTAAAAAGGGAAACCGAAAAAAAAGAAAAGGGCTTTTTAAAATTTGAAATCAGATGGACACAGAACAGTCATACAGGGAGTAGAAAAGCTGTATAAAGAGTGCAAGAAAGCAATTAAACTAGCTAAAATAGAAAATAATATACGGATATCCAAACAAAGCATGTTCAACCCCAAAATGTATTTTAAGTATATGAATGGTAAAAAGATGAGGACTGAGAATGTGGGACCATTAAATAATGGGGCTGAGGTGGTTGTAGAGGATACCAAAAAGGCTAAATCTGCTAAACCGTTTTTTTTACATCTGTTTTCACTATAGAGAATCCTATTCCTTACAGCAGGGATTGTAATAATATGCAGGAGAAATGGGGAGCATTCACATTGGCTGACGGAGGATATGGTACGGAAACAATTAGACAAAGTTGATATCAATAAAGCCCCAGGACCAGATGGATTGCATCCTCGGATTTTAAAAGAGCTTAGTTCCGTTTTCTATCTAGACCACTGTTTTTTATTTTTTCAGATTCACTTTGGTCTGGGGATGTGCCGCTGGATTGGAACAAAAGCCAATGTAATACCAATATTCACAAAAAGATAGTCGTTCACAGCCTGGTAACAATAGACCTGTAAGCCTAACATCAGTGGTAGGAAAGGTACTGGAAACTTTGTTACGGGATGATATCCTTTACTTTGTCTCCAGAACTGATCTTATTAGTAGTTGTCAGCATGGATTTATGAGAAATAGATCATGCCAGACCAATTTAATTGTTTTTTATGAAGAAGTGAGTAAGAATTTAGATTCAGGCACAGCAGTGGATGTGGTATACTTGGATTTTGCGAAAGCTTTTGATACTGTGCCACATAGGCGACTTATGTATAAACTGAGGACTGTTGGCCTAGAAGAAAACATTTGTACATGGATAGAGAATTGGTTATTGGATCGCAAACAGAGAGTGGTGGTAAATGGAGCTACATCTATGTGGGCTAAAGTACTAAGCGGAGTGCCTCGGGGTTCTGTAATGGGGCCGTTTCTGTTTATAAATGACTTAGAAGGGGGCATTGTGAGCAAGGTCTCAGTGTTTGCTGATGACACTAAACTATGCAGAGCTTTGGAAACTTCAAATGATGTGCAAGTGCTGCAAGCAGACCTAGAAAGATTATCAAAATGGGCAGCAGAATGTCAGATGAGATTCAATTTTGAGAAAATGTAAGGTAATGCATTTGGGATTAATGATTTGGAAGTGGGAATTGTCAGCAAGGTTCCTGTGTGCTGATGACACAACTTTGTCAACCATTAAAAACTTCAGAGGATGTGCAATTGTTGCAGGGGGATCTAGATAGATTGTCACATTCAATGTTGAGAAATGTAAGGTGATGCATTTTGGACTTAAAAATCCTTGTGCTGCTTATACTATAAATGGCTGTGTTAAGTGAATCCCTGTTGGAAAGGGAACTTGGAGTTTTGTTGGATAACAAACTTAAAGGAAGCAAGCAGTGCCAGGTGGCAACAGCCAGGACCAGCATGGTATTGCCTTGTATAAAGAGAGGTATGGATTCAAGGGAGGAAAATGTTATTCTCCCTCTTTACAAAGCATTGGTATGGCTGGTAAGTCCTCATTTGGAATCCTGCATACAAAAAGGACATCTTTGAAATGGAAAGGGTTCAGAGAAGGGCAACTAAATTAATAAGGGGTTTGGGGAGCTTGAATATTAAGAGACTGGATAAGTTACAATAATGTATGCTGGAGAAAAGGCGCTTGCATGGGGATATGATTACTGTGTATAAATACATTAACAGGTCATACAATAAACTATCTGGGGCATTGTTCACCAATAGAGCATGCCAGAGGACACGTGGACATCGCTTAAGACTTGAAGAAAAAAAGGCTTAGGCTTCAAGTTCGGAAAGGATTTCCACTGTAAGAACAGTACAACAATGGAACGGTTTTCCAGTGGACGTTGTTATGGGAGGTTCATTGGTCAGCTTAAAAAAAAAAAAAAAAGGTTGGATGAGTTTCTGCAAACAAGGAATGTTGCAAGTTACTGGTATTGATTCATAAAGTAGAGCTGATCCAGGGAAATTTCCAATTGCCACTTGGAGTCCGGAATAATTTCCCCCCCCCTTCATAAATTTGGTGGTGTTTTTTCACCTTCTTCTGGATCAAAAGTTAGGCAAGAAATGTGGATATTGCTAGATGGGTTGGACTGGAAGGACGTATATCTTAAACCACAAGTACTATACTATATAGGTACGTTTTACAGAACTTTCCCAAATGCAGGTAAACATACTTACAAGAACAGGTCCCTTGCAGACTGGGTGCCACCTCCTGCTGCTAGCTTGTTTCAAGTAAGCACAGGAGCTGTAAGACACTTCCTGGTTGCGGCTATCAGTTATTGGGCATGATGTCAACGGTGCACCTTTGAGAGCCGTGACCAGGAAGCAGAGAGGGGAAGTGAAGCAAAGCAGTGAGGGACCAGGTCTTTTTTTCTTACTACTGTCAATATTGAGATCATAGCTTATAAAGAAACTACTAGGTTTCTTATACACAACCAGGCTTATTTAAAAAAAAGTGCAAAACGTTAAAGGGCATGATGGTTACTTTGTTAACTGAGCTGTGAGTGAGAAGCAGCTTTTTTTTTGTTTGTTTCAAAAATGTATCCAGTCTGGCTTGTGATTGACAGCTGCATAGACAACTGTAACAACATTAACCCTGCAGCTGCCTGAGGTGTTTGCGGAGACTGGGTTTAGCTACAGTTCTTACTGTACCTACTCTATTGTGAGGGAGCTTAGTTAGCAGGAATAGGGCCATATTCTTTATAGCGTGCGGGGGGAATGCTTTCGCAGGGGAGGGTGTGCGCAGATAAGGGGGGGGGGGTTAGGGGTGCATGTGCCACAAGGTTTGCTAGTATAACAGAAACATGGATGTCCCTGCAGCCCTCATTCCCTTGCTCCCTCCCAATTGTCTCCCGTGCCTTTTTCATGCACAGAAGCAGAAGGGGCTCAACCGGCAGCCGCGACAGTGATTGGCTGAGACATTGCGTCTCAGCCAATCACTTTGGCAGCTGCCGATCTGGCTGGTAAGTATGTCCAGGGGCCTTAATGATTAAACCTAGCGAAGTCTAGTCTTGGGGGGTGATCTGCCAAAGTTGAAATTTGTGTTGGAGGGTTGGACTTGCCCTTTAAACATTCGGACCCTCCTATATTGATTTTATTGCCACTAGGAATGTAACATTCCAAGAATCTAGTTTGTTCACTTAAACTAAACCTAAGATAAAAACATATTATGGTAGCCTTATATAAATGATGCACTAGATGCCTGAACAAATGTTATTTAGAACAAATCGTATAACAGATTATTTTTAGCATAGTTATATTTTCAAACCGCTAGCAGTATTCACGTCAATGTTCCTTTGTTCAGAGATTAGCTGTCAGTATGTCTTGCTGTCACAATATAAATATAGCTTATCATTCTGTCTTGCGAGGGAAAATACAATCTGTCTTTCTAACTTTGAGTTCTGTAGATACTGCAAAAGAAAACTTCTACTGGTAGTCTAATAATGATGTCCTTTCCGTTAAAGGGCTTTTAATCAAATAGACACAAATAACAGAATGTATTGTGGAATGTAAAGCCTCCCTAAAAATATATGCTGCCCTTTTTTTCCCTCATGTGAGGAACATTACAGACCGATTTCTTCCCTATGAATCATGGCCCCATGATAACCCCCCAAAAAATTAAATTTCAGTTTGATTTTGGCCAATATTTAATTGTGCCTAATTTATTCTACTATGTACAGCGCTGTGTGCACTGTCAGTGCTATATAACATAACATAAAAATGTATAGTCTGGATTAATTGGGCACACAACCAAGTGCAGATAAATTTACATTGAGTTACCAACGTAATGCCTTGTTTCCCCTTTCTCCTGCAAATGTGAAATATAAAGGACAAGTTCATTGTATAAGAAGACACCTCTCCTCCATTATAAACCATGTTTATCAATGTCGACAACCAAATAAACCCCCCAAAATGGGGATCTCCGTTGTCCAAGTCAGTCCTGATCCTCAGTGGGCAACTTCCCAGCTTACTCAGGCAGTGAAGTCCAAGGCTTTATTAATTATAGGGTGCAAAAAGGCAGCCAGAAGTAGTGGTCAGAACTTCCCTTGCTTGAGTTTGTCTATGTGGTGAGAGAGCTTGAGAGCAGGACCCAACTTTAAACCCATGTATTTCATCATCACGTCACTTCTTAAGAGGAGCAAGGCCTTGCCATCAATTTCCTGCAGCCATGAAAAACAGTTGTTAGGAGTATACATCACCAATGCAATTTAATAGCCACAAGGGTGACAAATAACCCAGTCACCCACATCCCTTAACAGTAGAACAATTCATTGCTATTTTACAGAAATGTTTTCTTAGGTGCTGTTCTATGGTTTCTAAACAATCATATTTAAAGGATTTAAAGGATTAGTTTACTAGATAGCCGTAGCTTTAAAACTAAAGGTGTGTAAATTTTTTTGTTCTATTTCCCCCCATAGCCTACCTTTCCTCCTAGAATCTTGCTGTGTTCCTGCTCTTGTACATTGCAACTGTTGCTCCGCCCCCCACGAGATTCTGAATGGAAAGCTTCTGATGGTCAGAACATTAAATGCTTATTTTCAGCGTGTGCGCCATGACGTCATTCTGGGCACTTTGTGGCGCCATTCTGTGAACATGCGCGCACATGCTGAAAACAAACATTTAATGTTCTGTCCCGCACTCCAGGCAACATGCCCCGGTGCTACTATATTATACAAGTAGATAATGTGACAATGGGATAGAGCACTCGTGGGTCTTATTATTAGAAATATTTATTGTTACAACGGTAACATAGGAAACATCTAAACACGTGTTCCCTCCCCTTTTACGATACGTCTTTTAATCCATTAATATCATTTCACTACAGTTCACTCTTCTGTTTGTGAACCCGATATAAAATGCCAAAGAGATAACAATAAAATATCAAACAGTGTCCATAAAGTGCAACATAAGTGTTAAAAAAGTTAAGTGTTAAGATAGTGTCTAAAAGTTATAAATAAACACTGTATAAAATTTACAATGATACAAAACATAACACAGTCCTCCCCTATCATTATACTTCCAAGCATATATTAGTAAATACCGCATTTTTAGAAAGAAAAAAGGCCAACTTAGCGATTTCTTAATATAAACACTTCCTCCAAGAAACTAAACTTCACAGTATCAGTTACAGGGGCAACATAGGTTCAACCATTATCTCAGAAAAGTCCGATAGAGGTAAATTAAATCTCTCCTCGGTTTTTAAAGTGATGACTGGGCTTTTTTTTTGGTTCTAAAGTCTGACTTGAGCTTTTTCAATAAAAATGAACATCCTTATATAAATAAAGATCAGTATTCAGCCCTGAGGGACCTTACAATGGATGTAGTCCATTTACTCATAGGATCACGCAGTCCTACTCTATAGGGAAGAATCCCAGAATATAGAAATAGAACCAGGAATTACATAGTGTCCTATAGGAAATAGGACAGGACCATCTGTTCATTTAGGCCTCTAGGGGCAAGTGTCTTCAGTTTTTTTTATCCAAAAGGCCTCTCTCAGTTAGAGCCGTCTGTTCCTTTTTTGGGTCCCCTGGATCCCTACCACTTGGTCAATAGCCATCCACTGAATAGTTGTAAGGGGATGTCCCCTCTCCCTAAAGTGCCGAGATACAGACAGTTCACCATATTTGTTAGGCAATAAATCTAATAAGACCCGCGAGTGCTTTATCCATTGTCACATTATCTATCTATATTTACTATATTATAGATAGATAGATAGATATGTTATTAATTTACTATATTAACTATTTAAAAAAAAAAAAATTCCAGTATAGATGCCCTCCTTTAAGTTTAAGACAACAGCAGCTCGAGATATACCATGAAGATAGCTTTGTCAGAACAAGGAAAAAAACAGCATTATTAATCCTGCTAATCCTATGTTGAACTGTAAATTGAAAAACTAACATGGCATCAACTTACATGTTTTCGGAAAAGATCTGCATGTGATCCTAGCTGAGGGTCAGCTTCCCTGACAAACTGCATAACATCCTCCATGTTCCACAAGGATGGGTCACGAGACGCTGCTCGATTGCTGGGGTATCTCTCGGGCTCTAGAGAAGAAAAATTGTACAAATAAATTGTCAGTTTTATATTACCGCTATCATTCTTTTATGGCTACATCAGCAACATGTAGTGAAGATTTAAAGTAACAATACAAAGCAGAGATTAAAATTTCTTTCATTTCTTATTCTGCTATCATCATTTAATACAATCAGATATCAGGTGCCCAATGTCTTATTGCAGGAAAATTTGGAGAGGTTTCTAAGAATCCACCAGCTAATCAGATATCACATATAAAGTATAAGAGAGCTGCCAATGGTGAAGTATTTTTATGTTACACCTTCAACACTTTCACATAATGTTTTGGGAGATTGGTAAAAAGGCTTTTGGGCAAATCCAGTCTGTGAAAAGAAGAAACATGTGCATTCGGACCTGAAGGACACATGCTTATTAGCCATGAACCACTCAAATGGGTGCACAATGATGGATTCAATCACTATTTGGGAAGTAGCAACCTTAAACAAGCAATCTTGAACAGATTTCAGTTTGACACCTATCCATGATTATGCAGCCATGAATTGGAAACCTATATTTCCATAAACGGCTCAAGATCGACAAGCAGTCTATTGAACAAAAGGGTGAACATTAAAATCAAGTCTAAATTCTATTAAAGTGATGTTTGGACAACGGATGTCACAACACGCCAGGTCAAGTTACGCTGAGAGGTAAAAAGGCAGATTACTTAGATATTAGAACGAGTAGATTACCACACAACAATTTTCATAACAAGTGTATGGCAAGTATAGCGTTAGTGTGGATATCTCTGAAAACAGTTGCATAGATTCCGGATAAGATAGTAAGTATTGGTCATACAGAAAATTCATTGAGAAATTTAATTAAAGGCGAACAGAGGTGTCTAAACAAGATGATTTCAATGAAAGACCAGGTTACCACCTTTAAAATGAGCCATTAACCACCACTCTACATGCTGCACAGCCCAAGAAATAAAGAAATCACTGACCAGGGGTGGGCAGTTCTAAATCTTTGGTCAAATTCTAGTTCCTCCTTCTAATCTGCATTCATAATCCTTTAATCTCCTTCATAATCTGTTACAGTGATTGACGGAGAACTGAAGGGGGTGGGGTGGAGAGAACAGCACAGCCCAGCCCACAGCAGGGAGTGTGCAAGGTGAGTACATTTTTGTTTTTTTTGTAATGCCTCCCACACATGCAGGTCCGCTCCTGGAAGTAGACTGCTTAACCCCTGCTGTGCCAGAGTCCTCCAAGGCTGAAAGAAAAAAAGTTCTTATTTAAAATGGTGCTAATTTTGCCCCAACCAATCAGATGTTAGCTTTCAAATGTTAAATAATATCGGATTGGTTGGGGCACCATTTTTAACAAAAAGAACTTTTATTGTATCTCTCTGATGGTTTTTAGAGCAGGAAGCGCAGGGGATCTGGTGATGTTGCTACCAAAAAATAAATGTAAATATCAAAACTATGAAAAAAAAAAAGTAAATTGCAAAAATATTAAATTACTTTACCTAAAGTAATTTTTGGACCACAGTTACCCTTTAAATAAATTATTTTTGGTAGTACACAAATATTTTATTCTTTTACACTAGTTGTCACTTACCAGCTGAGCTTAGCCTACGTGCAGTTCCCTGAGAAAGACTGCTAGGCTGGTGGTTTCGGTAAGATGGAGGGCGATATTCCCTGGATGCTCGACCAGTGTTTGGGCTAGCAGGAGAGTCAGCTGTACCCAGACGCTGTTCCATAGCCCCAGGTAGCCCAGCATCCAGTAGGAATGTTTCACCTGTAATAAGATTTAAACACTTGATCATATACAACAAAATCTTATAATGATTTAGGGCAGCCCTAAAACTCATAAGAAATAAAAGCTTACCTTCTGATGCATGGCAATCATTCTTTGGGAGCTTGGGACACAAAGGGGCATTATAAGGGGGAGTTTCGTGAGTATATCTCTTGGAACCTCTTCCTGGACCATGGAGGCTGCCCTCAGAGTTACTCCTTTCTTCAGAGAAAACACAAAAATAAAGGTTTGTCATTTAAATTCTAAAAGGCACATCTAGTAATTACGGAAATAAAACATTTTTATACCTGCCATAAATCTGTCACTTTCATATGAACCTGACTGCTGAATATTCGGGGTAAAAGGTTGGTTTCCAAAAATATTGTCACTTTTCAGGTTCCGGCAAAGCTTCTCAAGAAAACGGAGAACATAACCAATACTGTTGACTGATGGAAGATTAAGCGTATGCTGCTCCCTCTCGAACACAGCTAGAAGAGTGCATTTGAATTAAATTATTTCATTATAATATACAAATACTAACAGTAAAGCTGTTTTATATGTGGTTTACACATGTCCGTAAAAACAAACAGAATCTGCAATCTGTATCTTTGCCTTTATATCTTTAGTATCGTTATAATATTTAGAATAGCTACCATATATATTTGTAAGCATATCAAACAGCCTGGTTTATAGGATATAACAAAAGTAACTGGGCACTTTTACTATATACCTAGATAGACCAAGTGTTTTGCTTGTTGTTTTTAACAGTTTTTGTGATCTATTGTAATATTAGAGAACAACTAAAGCCTCAGGACAACAGTGAATCAGAAAGACAGATCACTTTGCTATAAAAGCAGTAATGTGTCTCACCGCTCATTTTGATGTGAGTCGTGAGAAATTTACCTTTCTTTTATGGGGTTTGTGTTTTATTTCCCAGCATTCCAGTATCGTGCAGTGTGGTCACTGGTAATTGTGTTCTTTTACATGCTCCATTCTAAGCTACTGCAGGAACTTGTTACAGCAAGTCACGCCTACTAGTAGTCTATAGCCAATCCTATTATATTCTATATTAGACAGGAGACCATGTGACTAAATTTAAACTAGGTGGAGTGGACAGATAATGCACATACACACAGTTATCTTATCCAGTTCTACAGGGGGTTATATTTACTTTATTACCATATACTGGGACATTTACACTGTATTGGTGTTCTTGGGGCGGGGGGGGGGGGGGGTTGTTTAGTTTATGGAAGTATAAACATTTCAGTTTAATTCTCCTTAAGTATTCTATAGTATGTTCAGGAATGTTGCTTATTGATCAATAGAAGGTAAAAATAAAATGGAAAATAAGGGGATTTTTGTTTACTTACAGTACAATCCTTTTCTTCAAGGCCAGTTGGGGGACCCAAGACGTTGGGGCTGCTACAGGAGCAAAGAAAATTGCTACTCCTATTACCCTGCACTTAGCCCCTCCCAGCTCAGCCATGCTTGTTTAAGTTTTGTACCAAAAAGTGTCAAAGAGAATATGAAGAGGAAATTTAAGAAGGAGCTGGCCCATAAAAGAAAATATAACATGGGCCTACTGGAAATAAATAACAATATAGCAATATAAACATAACAGAAATGTTAGGCAACAATAGCGCCAACAACTCTCAACAAGAGCCAAAAAAATCAGAATTAATGACGTCCAGGCGGGATGGCCTGGTTCCTGGGATGACCTCGAGGAAAGGATTTTACAATTGGGGGACAGAGGCATGACGTTAGGGGCATCCCAAAGACCTCTTACTGGGAGGGAAGGGTGTTGAACTTTAAGTAACCATTCGGCCCAAGGCCCGCAGTCTGTAAAATTTAATGATCATAGACAAGGACCACATAGCTTGCACGGCAAAGCTGTTCTACTGATGCCCTATGATGTGCTGCCCAGGAGGCCCCCACAGCACATGTGGAATGGCAAATTGTGGAAGCTTATAGAACGTATAGAACAGGGTTGCCTTTGAAGAAGACCAGTCCAAAAATGCTTTCCAAATTTGGTGATACACCTTTGCAGAAGACTGCTTTAGGGCTTCCAGTTAGGTTGGAATGACCTGTGGTGGAACGCCTCTGTGTCGAAGGCTTCAAAAGCCATGCTGTCTAATTGCAGGCAAGTCAGATTGGGATGCTGAAGCGGCCCTTAAGATAGTAGCTCGGGGCAGAGCAGAACAACCCATTGAATGGCTGCTGAGAGGAGCAGGAGGTCTGAAAACCACGCTCTTCAAGGCCAATAAGGGCCTACTAGGATCACTGGCACTGCTTCTGCTTTGATCTTTTTAGAATGTATTTACCGTAGCCTTAGCCAGTCTTGAGTTCAGGGGGACAACCAATGGGGATGAGGTCCATCACTCTGTGTCAGCCTTTGGAAAGAGTAATTACGCCTGAAAGTGTCTTCAGGATTGGTGACGTTTTTCGGGACAAGACCATTCCTGTTGGACTACCTGTTCCAGCTGCTTGTGTTGGAAATGTACTTGTAGGGCATTTGGTATGTGAGAACATGGATTTGTGAGGATCCTCAGGGATTACTCAGAATATCGATACTCCTTTGAAGATGCAGGTTGGGAATCCCCATCTGACCAAACTGAGACATTGTCTGGATTACCCTGAGAAAATTCTCCTTCCTCTATAGACTTTTAGTCGGATGGTAGAAGGTGTTGGAGTTTATGATGGTTTGGACCCTTTGCCAGGCCTAGCCTTTGTAAGGCTCGACACATTGAATTAGAGAATGCGGACATAGGTGATGACAGTGAGCGCACTCATGCTGGTTCTGCCTCGAGGAGGTCTTGTGGGAGGAACTTCCACCGAGGCAGATAGCTGCGGTAAATCCTTGAGAGTTGTCTATGGACACTCAGCGTTTTTGCCCATTTGGGTTCTTGAGTAGTGTCCGGGACCGTGATCAGCTGAGCTTTTGCGGCAGAACAGGGTCCACATATGTGGTCTGTTTGACCAGTAGGTAACTTAGACTAGCAAACATAGCAGGTATAATTTTTCTGTAAGGCAGCTTTAGAGCTTTTTAATCGAGCGCCTTCCTTAATTTCTGACATACTGCAGATAGTAAACAATCAAACCACCTACGCAATAGTCAATCTCCTTGACTTTGCTCAACTCCTCTAAGGTACTTGCTTTAAGCCAAGTGTCCACCTTCAGTAACAGACATTTTACCCCCTGTCTTGCCTGGGTCCCCCAATTGGCTGAAGGAGAAAGTTTAAATTAATATCCTAAGCCTCTAGGTATGTGAACTTAAAAGGACAAGTGCAAAATTTTTTTTTAACTTGTGGAATCCAAATAAAGGCATTTAAAAGAGTTTTTATCATACAAAAGTGAATGTTACAACTACAATCACACATGTAAACTAGGCCACATAGTTCTATCATATGGATGGTGGCTCAGAGTTGAATGTGGTATTGCAGAACTGGTCCTGGGAGTAATTATCCCCTTAACTACATCTTTGTGGAGTCTTTATGTACACTCTGGATACATACAGGTTTCCTCTGGGTATTCAAATTTTCCCCACAAAAGTTAAGACATACAGTACTGAAAGCTTGTGCCATGTCTCAGTATTTAAACTACATGTTCTTTGGGACTGGGTCTAATTTAAATGAATAATCTAACAGTAAAATAGGATGTAATTTATATTCAAGCACTTTATAAGAAAAGTAAATACAATATACTTAATTATTAAACCTAAATCACGAAGGACTAAATAAGCCTTAAGTTATTTGCAGTAAGACAATTAATTTTACAGAAGTAACAAAGAAGCATCCGTTCCTAGGCTACCTCTTCTAGATGTACAGGAAACAGAATCATGACCCTTACTCACCAGATATAACCTCCCCACCGTGGCCCTGCTTTAGGAAGCTGAAAACAGTTTTTTGGTGGTATGCACAATCTATGCAAGCTTGCACAGCTTGCTGCAAGACCACAGAAGCCCGAGCAGGTCCAAAATGATCTGGGAGATGTTGAACTTTCTTTCGATCCAGATGAGGGCCCGGATCCCCATTCTTGTTAAGGTAAATGCAAACTAAGAATGAAAAGAAGAGATTAATGTGGAACTGTTTTGTAATGAAGTTTACATATACATGTGAAGTACAGTAAAGAAGCATGTTAAGAACAATACAGGAATTTTACCTTATAAAGAGCAAGCCTACAACAGATTAAAACCTTGTATACATGATAGACAGTTGTCGGCCTAAGCCACTTCAGCCAACATCTAAACATTGGGATGGGGAGGGAGATAAAATCTATAGCCACAATGCCTCACTTTTGTACTTGCTACTAAAATTATAAAACCAAAATCAAGGGGGGAAACAGTGAGAAAGCTATGGCCAAACAGAGCCAAGGTAAGGAATTTCTGAATTAAACAGTTTTCTCAATGTTTTTGCCAACCAGGCCAGTATATACTTTTCCAAAATCTTTCATAGGTTAAAAACAATTAAAACTTGTCCTATTCTCCTTCATAATATTGCCAAGCTCACTCAATCATGCTCTCATTCTTTTATGAACTACTATAAACAAATACTAATTTACCTTCCTGCTTTCTTTCTCCACTTAAGTCCATCTTAAAATGCGCTGTAATACCATGTGATTGCAGATAGCGTAATAAACGATTTTGTATGGCACTATTTGCTAGGGAAAAACCAGTGAGATCTGGAATGCAGTAGGTGGGGAAGTCCATAAAGCACAAAGAGTGGTGCAAGATTAACATGTGAAAATGCAATGATGGTCAATGGCCCATATGTAACCATACAAAATGTGCCATGTGCTGTTTTACAATGCAGACATAAAAAACTGATGCAGTTGAAAAATAACAGTACTGCCAGTATTTTAAGAAAACTATAAAGAAGCAAATAGCAATATAGCTATAAATACATATGTACACCTACGAATCTGTAACCCCAGAATTCTGCCTGTTGTCTTTTATTTGAACCCTTTAAAAAAAACTGATATTTTTATAGCACCCTTTATCTTATTCCTCTTACCAGTGCAGTTGCTTTTCTTTATGCACTTTCCAATTCATCATAACTCCTTCCATTGAGAAGTGTCCAAAACTGCACAGCATTCTCAAGCAGAGGCCATAAAATGGATCTACAAAGCAGTACAAATATGCTTTTGCCCTCAACTATATACTCCTTGTAAAGGAAAGTATTTTATAAAAATTTAGCAGACACTAAAACTGCTTACATTTACAAATTTTAGCCTTAAGTCCTACTTAATTGAGTAAGTGCCTAATACCATTTTATTTGGGGTATGACTAATATTTATGTTTTTGCCCAAATGCACAACTTTGCATTCCTCGATATTCAATGTCAACTGCTATTTTGCAGCCCCAGGTTAATTTAGATCACTCTGCAAGGTCTGCAGTTCTGTACTTTAAAAGCATTATTCAAATCCATTAATGAACAAAGATGGAGCATAAAAGAAAGCAGTTGAATTTCATAGGTAGTCATGGTAAGTCAGTCATGGATAGAGCCAAGTACAGACCAGTAGGGTGCAAAAGTTTGCCCGTGATATTAATTTTTAGCAACTAACCAGATATTATCTAACTTCTGTAACCCAATAAAAATATTAAAATCTAATTAGTTGTTGTAAATAAATAGCACAGGGAAACTTTTTTTTTTTAGTCTGAATTGCAGGTGACACAAGTGCTGTTTAGAATATCCGAAGCTACAAAATTTCAGACAAAAGATATGAGAGAGGTTAAAGGGCATGTCCACTTTAAAAAATTACTTTTGATATAATGATCTTTAAGGTTGCCCATCGCCAACCACTACATTAAAACAAAAAAACCCAAAACTTTCCAATATATACTTGCAGCCCCTTCGCTCCTGTTACTTTCTTCTACCCTCTCTGCTAACAGGAAACAGCAGAAAGGGTCCGGTCAGCCAATCACAGATGCGGCTACCAGCTAAGAAGATAGGTGTGGGAGTGAGGAGCTGTAAGTAAATATCTGAACTTTTTTTAGTGTTATTATGGTGGTTGGGGGTGGGCAACCCTAAGCACCATTAATTCAGAAGCATTTTATGCTAGGAGGAAGGGGTGGCAGATGGGATCCAGAGGGAGGGGGTGAAAGGGCTCCCTTGCGCAGGTCAGCATCCCTCCTGGAGGCATCACAGAAGGCAGAGACAATTGGACAGGAAGCCATCCACTACTCTTCAGTTTCCTGGATTTGGACAAGGACTATAGGAGAACCATAAGGAGCAGGAATGTAAGGTAAGGATTTTTTAAAACTATACATAGGGGCCAGCACTTGGGAACATTTCTAGATTTGGGAGTGAACATGCCCATTTAGGCTGAGGCCACACTACAACGCATCAAGCTCGCGCTTTCTGTGCGTTAGCGCGTTTGCACTAGCAGTTTCGCTATCTTTAAAGCGGAAACGCAAGCGATTGCGCGACAAATGCTCGCTGCAAAACGTGAATGATGCGCAAGCGCATCGGAAATCGCAGGAACGTTCCCGCGATTTTCATGCTAGCAAAAATCGCGCGCGCAAAATTCGAACACGCGAAAAATGCGCTAGTGTGGCCTGGCCCTAAGAGAGGTGTAAAAAGGGTATACAAAAGTGTGGATTTAGTCAGTCACTCACCAGTTGGTATCTTATACATTACATATATTTAAAATAAACATTAAAAACACTTATATTTCCAGTATTTTTATTGTCTCAAATCAGCATGAAAATAACATTAAAGTTTAGAATCCAGCTCAAGCCAAACTCCACTTTTTGGGTTTTTTTCAGTCTTCAGAACAACTTTTTACAAATGTTCTAGGTCTTTTAGCTGATAATCTCTATGTGTTTCGCTGCCTTAGTTCACATAGTAATTAAGGTTGAATAAAGACATAGGTCCATCAAGTCCAACCTTTTCATCCTCCTTTTTAATATAACCTAACAGTTGATCCAGAGAAAGGCAAAAATCCCCAGCTAAAAAGGGGGATCACTGTAGTATATGTATTCAAACCAGTAATTCTCAATATTTTTTAGTATTAGGAATTTATCCAGCTCACTTTTAAAGCTATTCAGTGAACTTGCCATTACCACATCTGTTTTACCATTCTTACTGTAAAGAAACATTTCCTAACCTGAAGATAAAACTTCTCTTCTTCCAATCTTAAATGATGTCCATGTGTACTCTGATATGACCGATTAGTAAACAATGCACCAGAGAGTTTACTGTATGGCCCATTAATATATTTGTATAAAGCGATCACATCTTCATGCAAACATCACTTCTCTAATGTAAACAGTCCTAACTTGTCTAATCTGCCTGCTTAGTCAAGCCACTCCATTCCCTTTTTTATTTTAGTTGCTCTTCTCTGAACTGCTTTCATTTCCAAGATGTCCCATTTGTATATGGGATTCCAAATGAGGCCTTATCAGTGCCTTGTAAAGAGGGAGAATAATATTTTCTTTTGAATCTATTCCCCTCTTTATGCTCTCTGGCAATGTTTGAAACAGCTAAGCCGGTTATCTTCAATATTCAAAATGTAAATACGGTGAGATGCACACACTCAAGTTATATGGCTTATTGTGACAAGCGGTGTGCACAACGTTTCAGGGCCTCCCCTTTCCTCAGGTGCATAATTCAAGATACCATGTGCTCTATTAAATACTGTGACCACTCCGATTATGGGGTGGGATTAACAATCATATACATAGTGTCAATTAAAAAACTGATTAAATACTTCACATTTTCACTCTAATACAAGTATACATTTAAATAAATATTAAAACATTTAAAATAGTGACTATCTTATCAACCGTGGTTATTATATTAGTGAATCGATACAATTTGTTACTATTAGCTAATAACCTTTTTATAAAGTGCTTTTACTTTCATTTACATATTTTGTGTATTCAGTGCTAAAGAAAATAAAAAAAAAACCTTTGGATTAGACTTCTAATGTTCTCCTAGTGTTGCTCTAAATTTGAATGTGTGCAACTCACCGTATTTACATTTTGAATACTGAAGAAGCTGCTGGTGGTTGGTAGCGTGGAGAACCAGCACCATTCGGGTTTAATAAATATATAAGGAGTGCAAGGAGAAAGCACATACATTAAGCCTGTTATCTACTAGAACCCCCAAATCTTTTTCCATTAGACATTCACTTTACACAGTTATTTATGGTGTAGGTGTCACAGGGATTGTTAAACCCCAAATACACCACCTTACATTTATCAACACTGAATCTCATCTGCTATTCTGCTGCCCATTTTGATAATCTGTCTAGTTCAGCTTGCAGCAATTGCACATCATTTAAAGGTTCTAAAGTTCTGCATCGTTTTGTGTCATCAGCAGACCTCTCTCTTAATACTCATTTTCAATTCATTTATAAACATATTAAATAGAAATTACCCCAGTACAAAAACTCTCTCAATACCCCCTTCTTAGTCATTTATAAACAGATTAAAGGACAACAATATAAAAAAAAAATAACATTACCCCCATTACATGTCCACAGCAGCTGAAATCGTTTACTCTTATTTACAACTGTTGCCTTCCTTTAGATATCACACAACAAAGATAAGTGCTAAAAGCCCACCTCCTAGAGGGCCCAGATAAACATATTACTTGTCATTGGCTGGTGGGAATGTCTGTTACAACCTCTCTCCTCCTTCTCTGCCAGTCAAACAAACCTGAACTGTTGAGGCATGAGGCATTTATGGGCTCTACCCCCAATAACATATACGCTTATTAACAAAGTCCTTACGTGGACAAATAGATGGGTGTGTGATACCCCGGACCAGTCGCTTGATCAGCTGTACACCAAGAAAGAAAGAAAACTCATCTCGAGGTAAGTGCCGGTAGCCCCAGGTCCGCCGCAAATGCCATTATGTTCAAAGTCAGTAAGGTAAGTAGTAGGCTCCGCACTGTCCAAGATCACCGGACTAAGCAAACCGAGCTGCACGAATGTAAGTTTATCTGCTTTATTGAATCACGCCTGACGCGTTTCGGACCCGATAGTCCTTAATCATAGGCATAATTTTCCTGTGTGCACACCCCCTTTAAATACACCAATCTCTAAACAAAGTTCCACCCATGTGATCAACGTTAAAACAAGCTTCTGCACGTACGGATCGCTCTGTCCCTCCTGTTACCGGTGCAGCCGATTCTAAGATTAACCAATTACAGGGTTAGCCGGTTGGCAGCTGCTCTACAGAATGCACAAAATGTAAGGGATCTCACAAGAGCAAGTACAAATCGATACATATAGAAGGTACATTGAAAACATAAAATTGACACAAAAGTGTCCTATTCTAATTAAAGGGGAACTGTGGTCCAAAAATGACTTTAGGTAAATTGATAAGAATTGCTCTCCTGAGAATTTTTGTGTGTGATACGGCAGCAGCATCACCAGGTCCCTTCACTTCCTGCTTCCTTCTCTGAAACCATGTCAGTCAATCTGCCGTGTCCCCTCCTCCCCTTTGCAGCCCCCCTGGTCCCTCCCACTCATGGACCTCATGGTCCCTCCAGTTGCAGGCCCCCCTTGGCCCATTCTCTTACAGTCCCATGTGGCCCCGCCCACTTGCGGGTGCACAAGCCTGCCCACTCACGGGTGCATAAGCCCTGCCCACTCACGGGTGCCGTGGGCAACTCAGACCCCCCCCTACAAAAAACTCTATGGAAACTGACTTTTCAGGCAGAGTGAGAACTCTGCCTGAAAAGGCTGTTTTCACATACTGGGAGAGAAGGGCTGTAGATTCCCTTAACTACTCTGTCAGGACACACAGCAGAGGAGGAGGGACTTCCTGTCTCCCTCACATACTAAGAGGGGGTCTGAGGCTGTGCTCACCGGCCGCACTGTGCAGGAGAAGCCTTAGGAATGTCACGTCAGCCTCCCACCCATTAACTTTCTGGTCAGTCATTTCTTTATATCTGACCAGTTCCCCTTAAAGCTCCACATACACTAATAATGCATGTATCTACCCGTTCCAGTGAGATCTCCGAACACCAAATAACACACATTGGACATCTTAACTTAAAGTGTCCATATACAATGATAAGAGGAAACACATTCCTAATCACGTTATAGTCAATGGTATCACATACAGATCATACATTTCTAACAGCAATATGCTTAATAATAATAATAATAATAATAATAATAATAATAATAAAACAAAAACATATGGTATAATCAATAATTAAAAATGTATTTCCTAATGATATAATCATATATGCTAATTTTAACATTGTTACACAGCATGCTGAAATGTAGATAATTAATCTCACCCAATGTAGCAATTCACATCAAACACTGAATTCATACCTATGGGATATCTAGTCTCTAAAGTGAAAATCCATTTAGTTTCCTGCTTTAATAATCTCTCATGCCTATCCCTATTTCTGGTATCTCTTTTTATATATTGTATGCCTTCTACTGATAGTTTGTTAATATTGCCATTGTTGCAGGCATTAAAAAGTCTGGCTACTGAGCTGTCAGTATCCTTTTTAATGGCTTTTACTTGTTTGCGTACCCTGGCCTTCAATGCCCTGTTAGTACAGCCCACATATTGTAATCGACATGTACAGCACTCCAAAAAGATATACAACATGTGTGGTGGTACAATTGATATACTCTCGAATGGAGAATTGTTTACCAGTATGAGAGCTGGTAAAATTACCACTAACTCTTACATGTTTACATGTGATGCATCTTGAATGCCCACAGCACCTGGCCCATTTGCTGGACTCTTTTCTGATAGAAAAGAGTCCAGCAGATTTCCCAAAGTAGTTGAACGGCATGGAACAAAACGGTAATCCACTCTGGTTTTTGTACCAAGTTTTTTATCTGCTTTCAGAATTGGAAAAGATGTCTTTTAATAATTTTCATTGTATCATTAAATTGAGAGCTGTACCTCGAGGTAACGGTAACAGGTTGTTGCTTCACAATAAAGGTATTACCCTTAGTCAGTTCACTCTTATCTGGGTAATCTTTGCTATTACCCCTATGTAAAAGGGATCCTCTACCCATACACAATGCTTTTAAGAACTCTCGTTTGAAGTCTAAATACTTATACCCTCTCTCCATGAATCTATCACAGAGAGTAACATGCCTGTTTAACAAACTCATCGACTATAGAACAATTCCTGCAAAGTCTGATAAATTGGCTTAGAGGAATACCTCTAATACAATGTTTTGGATGATTTGATTTGGCATGTAACAATGTATTTCTGGAATTTTCTGTGGTGAAAATCTCACACTCCTTGACCTGTATTGATAGATCAAGTGCATTCACTGCTATGCAAGAATCTAAATTCTTATTCACTTCTTCATACAAAACAAGCAAATTTGTCTGGCACAATCTATTTCTCATAAATCCATGCGGACTACTACTAAGATCAGTACTGGAGACAAAGTCAAGGATATGATCCCGTAACAAAGTTTCCAGCACCTTCCCGACCACTGATGTTAGGCTTACAGGTCTATAGTTACCAGGTTGGAAACTACTACCTTTTTTGAATATTGGTATTACATTGGCTTTTTTCCAATCCAGCGGCACATCATCAGACAAAAGTGAATCTGAAAAGATAAGAAACAGTGGTCTAGATAAAACTTGACGAAGCTCTCCTAAGATCCGAAGATGCATTCCATCGGGTCCTGGGGTTTTATTGATATTAACTTTGTCTAATTGTTTCCGTATCATATCCTCTGTCAGCCAGAATGAATATTCCTCATTTATACCCTTCAAATTATTACAGTCCCTGCTATATGGACTAGTATTCTCTGTAGTGAATACCTCGGCATCCTCTATAACCATCTCGGCCCCATTATTTAATGGTCCCACATTCTCGGTCCTCTTTTTACCATTGATATATGTAAAAATCATTTTGGGGTTAAACTTGCTTTGTTCTGCTATCTGTATTTCATTTTCTATTTTAGCTAGTTCAATTGCTTTGTTGCACTCCTTATTACAGCTTTTATACTCCCGGTAAGCCTGTTCTGTTCCCTCTGATTTCAAAATTTAATAAGCCTTTTTCTTTTTTTCCATTTCCGTTTTTACCTGGGCATTAAGCCAGACAGGAGAGGACCTAATTTTTTTTACACTTGTTCCTTAAAAGCTATACATTTAGAAATGTAATAGTTTAATACCACTTTAAAAGCAGTAAACTTCTTCCCAATATCTTTACCTAGGAACAAATCCCCCCAGTCTAAGTTAAAAGTTTTTGTTAACCAAGTGCACTTTTGTATTTTGCAACCTATATTAAATGACACTAAACAGACTCTTGAAAAAGCTAAACTAAGTCAGTGAAACTTGTAGAGATTATCATCTAAAAACCTCTAGACCTAGATCATTTGTATACACAGAGTACCACCTGATGTACCAGGTATATTTTGGGGGTCCGAGACAATTCCATAAAAATATTGTGAAGAAGGGGACGCCACACAGTATATTTACTGCAACCCAAGTGGCGTTTATTGCAATGTTTCGGACTAACACAGAGTGTTTTTTTAAAAGGACGTGAAAAAGTACTGTGTTAATCCGAAACATGTTGCAATAAACGCCACTTGTGTTGCAGTAAATATACTCTGTGGAAAAAGACCCTTGAGCTGGATTTTAAACTTTTATGCTATTTTTATCTTGATTGGAGACAATAAAAACACTAGAAATCTAATGTAGGTGTTTTCAATGCTTATTTTATTTATATGAAATGTATAGGATATGAACTGGTAAGTGACTAAATCCATACTTTTTATATCCTTTTTATGTTATTTAAAGGATAAGTATGCTGTAAAACAAAGTTAAGTTTAGTTGGAAGCTGCAGCTTTAAAAAAAACTTTTGGCATTTTTTTTTTCTATGCCCCTCCCAGAGCCTACCTTTCCTGCTTTAAAGTTGCTGACATCTTGAATCTGTACAGGGGAATGTGTAGCTCCGCCCTCCAAGATTTCCTGGATCCTCCATCTTAATTAATCGCAAAAGGTAATCTCCATTGGTTCCGACTGCATGCACGGACGTGTGTACGCGTAAAGTCGTCAAGGCGAGATGACGTCACGCGTGCACATCCGTGCATGCACCGACGCCACGTCGTGTGTGCAGCAACGTCATGTGCATGCAAGTGCAATCGGAACAAACGGAGATTACCTTTTGCCACTAATGAAGATGGAGGAACCAGGAAATCTCGTGGGGGGTGGGGTGGAGCTACACAGTCAACTATACAGATTCAAGATTTTAAAGCTGCAGCTTCCAACTAAACTTAATTTTGTTTTACAGCATACTTATCCTTTAACTACACCAAATATACACAGGGAGAAGGATCACGCAGCAAGAAACAGTTAAGAAATTCTGAAAAAGTAAACGTGGGGACTGAGCTTCGCAGTGAGCCAAAAATAACCTAGAAGAACCATACCCATAGTGCAGAGAAAAAACGTATGTCTGAGAGGTGTACCTGTTGGTGCCTGCATAGCAGCACATGGAATGGTTGCAGCATCCTGGGGAACTGTACTAGTGTCTGGCTCTGGAGTGCTGTTGGTGGGGGATGTAGGGACCTGGTTAAGCAAAAGCCGAGGTTTCCTCTGTAAATGGCAACAGAAATACCAAGATTACTACAAACACTGACTTTAACACTGTGTAATTATGATATGCCCTAAATATAAGTAATAGACTACTGATAAAAACAAAAGCAAATCTTTCTAGACTTTGAGGGCATGTCCTACCTTAAACAAAAAAAACTAGTCACTTAGTTACCAGCCCTAATTCCAACCAATAGATCCAGCATATTATTATTATATGCATTACTAACCAGATATTTAAGGATAATTACTGCCCCCATTCTGGAAGAGTAAACTGGCTCCTTTCTCCATGCAATCAATCAATACCGTGACTGGTGATATACCAGTCAATGACTCTGAATGGAGTCTCCATTCCCTGCTGCCTTCTCTGTACATGCTCAAGTTCCTCATTGAGCAGGGGGAGAAGGCAGCAACCTCTGCCAGAAAGGGAAAGAACAGAGGCAATACTTCAAATATATGGTTAGAAATGCATGCAACATACAGGGTTATTTAATAAAAGTTCTTATCGTTTAAAATGGTGCTAATTTTGCCCCAACCAATCAGATGTTAGCTTTCAAATGTTAACTAAGTTCTCATTGGTTGGGGAAAAATTAGCACCATTTTAAACGATAAGAACTTTTATTGAATCTCCCTGAAAGTGCTTAAAATAGCTATAGGGGTTAGGGGCAAATAGTAATCTCGCATATACATAAAAATATTGTCAAGAAACAATTCTCGTCATTAGAGATACGGTAGAATGCTTCCTGTCTAAACAGATATTTTTGAGTCTTGAGTATACGCATACTTATTTTTTACTTAGTAATAAAGTTTTGACTGTTATAGGACACTAGTTTTACACAAGTTTGTAACTATGCATTTATAACAGAATATAATCTGGCAAATGTGGTTACTGAAAACCATCTGAATTCTGTATACATTTTTAAACAGTTAAGTGTTTACTAACAAAAATTTGTATTTTGTAAATTTGCTAGCCACTGAATTATATTTGGAACAATTATTACAGAATCAGGAAAACAAATCTGGTTGCTGCCAGACATTGTTTAGTGATCTGGAAAGACATGCTAGTTTTGTTGGCCAAAGCATTTTTTCCTCAGGTGCTTTGGGCAGACAATTTTCTACCATTTGTAAAAGACATTATTAAGTGACTGGGTATACTGCACTACTGAAATAAAGACTACCTGGCTAGACCCTGCACAGCTACACTACATAAGTGCAGAACGCATTAATAACCATTGCACACTACTTTGGTAAACTGCAGTTTGCAAGGGGTACTTTACATATAATGGTAAATAGCACTGGAGCTTAAAATTGAAATTATGAGCAAAACTAGGGTGTTCGAACACCTCTATGCAATATGATAACCATTTCTTTAACCAACAGATATTAATACTGAAAATCTTCTGAGAAATGCGCACTTTGGTGTTGGAACTATAGCATAAAATGCACTAATACCAGACCTGTGAGTTTAGAAAAATCCTACCAGATAAAGTTGAAACAGCTAGCTTGCTTGTTTATTTAAGTCACTGGTCTCTGATTGAGGAATTATTTTACAATCAGATAACTTTATGCAACACTTAACGTTTTAGATATCTCTTTCGATTTTCTTGCTCTGAATAAATGTTTGCAGGAAAGCATAACATTTGTAATGTTTTCTAAGAAAAGAGATATGTACAGCATTTATCACAGTGAATTGACACAAAATAAAATGGTTGCAAAGATAAAATATGAACAGCTTTAAAACTGATGTAATTTGACTGATGTCATGTGTGCACAGTGCTAACTGCTATTTACCAATATATACAGTGCTACTCAACATTAAGAGATTTAACTGACCTTACTTCCAGGCTTGGGGCCTCTTTTCTTAGGGAAACGAAACGGCTCACAAAGTTTAGATGACTGACTAGTCAGTTGGTGTATTAGAGCCTTTGATAGTTGGCCCTTCTTTCTTCCTGGCTTTCCACGCTTACCACCAGGCACAGCAGGAAGCAAGTTCTTTGGGCCTCGCATCATAGAAGTGGCAATTCCTGCAGCTGGAAGTGGACTCTTTGGAATGGCAACTACATAAAAGAATAACATTTAATATATTTTTATTACAATATAATAAGGATATTATATTACAGTGCAATATAAGGACAATATAAAAATAATAATAATAATAATAAAGCCACCAAGGAGTTTCCCGACCATATAAAAGAACAAGGCCACAGGCCTTTTATACAGGGCAGGGAGCTCCAAGGCATCATAAAATCCTTATATTATAATGTGAAGGGGTGCATTATTTCGGATTCCCCCCCAGTTGCATTTTAAATTCTAGCCTTGTCCATATTCCCACCTAAATTTAAACACCCCCCCCCCCCAGCTACATACTCCAACATAAAACAAGTAGAAATGAATATACTAGCCCAGTAGCTATCTGGTTAAATAAATCTTTGTGGTTATGGTTATGATGTGACAGGAAGCAGCTCCAGCAGATCCTGTTAGTGAAGTTAAACAAGTGCACCAACTGATGAGTCATTGTTCAGGCATCCGCACTGTGCTGAACTTCTTTAACAGGAACTGGAATGGGAGTAGTATATAAGAAATCAGCCACTTAGTGACATAGCCAAGTGATTTATATAAGGATTTATACCACTGCACCTCCCATTATAAAATATGACATTTATGTATCATATCTGTATTATCAGTCTAAACACAGTTATTAAATGCTAACAGACACCCTAATATGTCAATAAAGGTTATTTCACTTTGAATCCTGGTACCTTTGGTCCCGGGAGGCTGCAGGTTATCTCCCGTAAGGGAGCACCATCCCACCGGAAAGATATCACGTGAGTCATATCGACACCAGTAATCAAATGCTCCTCTCCAGCCATCAAATGTCACTAGGATTTCGCTGCCTCTCACCTCCCCAATTGTAGCAGGACAGATAAAATGTGGATTTTTTCTGTCCACAGCTTCCAACTTCATTCCTATTTCAAAATGGTTCTGGGGTGGTGATGGCGGCTCCTGCAATAAGAAAACATTAGAATTGCAAGCTTTTAAATCTTTTTTTAAATCTCCACTGGTAAATTTTTTTTTTTTGGTATTCAGTTTTATTGAAGAACAGGTGGTAAAGGAGATGTCTTAACTCCCGTTCTCCAAAAATGGAAGTTAAGGTACATAACCGATTGCTCGCTCCTCCGCCACATAGTCCGATAGGTCCCCACACATACTTAGTATGTATGTATTCTATGACCATCAATAAAATTGAATACCAAACTTTTTTTTTTTTTTTACCACTGGAGATACCCTTTATTAGATTCAAACAAAGTCTAAATTCTTTACCTTATGGAAGATTTTTGCAGGTGCCATCTCAGCTCCATTTAGGGTCTTTAGAAGGAACATTGGCCATGAGGAGGCATTAAGTCTGAATCCTATACAATGTTTACAATGTAGATTTAAAAGAAAAAATATGAATCTATAAAATACATATTGTAAACTGCTACAAAAAAAATAAAAAAAATTAAAAGAAGAATTATTATATACCAAAAGAATAGGTTTGATATAAATAAAGCGAAGGACAGATCTGTGTCAGTCCCCGACAAATGGATATATCAAAGATTTTAAGGCAATAGTGAACAAGCACTAAGGGCTAGGCCACACTGAAACGCAAACGCAAACGGAATAGCATGCGATTTCATGTGCGATTTTCGTTGCGTTTGCGATTTCTTCAATAAGTATAGGAAAACGCATGCAATTGCGATTAAAAATGCAGAACGCAAAACGCAATCGCACCGAAAAACGCGCGTTTTTTTTCGTTGCCGCGTTTTCAATAATTTTGGAAAATCGCAAGCGCAATCGCAAACGCAAACAAAACGCAGCAGTGTGGCCTAGCCCTAAATATCGTTTTCAGACAACATTCATCTATCAGTTCATATAATGTGATAAATTCTTATAATTTTCTATGTGCCATGTTGCAAAGAGATTGGTTTCATGACAGCTAGAGGGTTATACAGGTGTGGGAACTTTCCAGAATGTATTCATTTCCTTTTTTAATGTATTGATTTCCTTTTTCAATCAGTATTTAATTGTTTGCAATACTGTAAGTAAAGCTAAATGCTTATCTTCCATTTGTATTTTAGACTGTTGGACTTAAAGGGACACTAAAGTCCCATAATCCAGAAAATCAACTCTGTGCCATTCATTTCTATTATTCACAGTGAGGTGAGAACGCTTATTCTCACCTCCCTGGGAATAATAGGACGCTCGGGGGACCTGGAACTTACCTTAGCGCCACTCCTTCACTGAGAGCCGCTCTGTCCCGACCGCGCGCCAATACAAAAGATAGGGCGCGCGATTGGGAGAGAACAGCTGTTCAGTGAAGGAGCTGCTGCGAGTGGAGCGGCGGTAAGGTAAGTTCCAGGTCCCCCGAGAGTCCTATTATTCCCAGGGAGGTGAGAATAAGCGTTCTCACCTCCCTGTGAATAATAGAAATGAATGGCACAGAATTGATTTTCTGGGTTTAGTGTTCCTTTAATAAAGGAAATTGTTGTGGTTTTTGTATAAGGCAGGTTGATCCTCAAAGCCAAGAGAGCAAGTAATATTAATGTGACAGGAGGATTTAATTCTTCTTTTGATGTCAAAAGCTTGTGCGAACGCACACAGCTCTGCAGGCCTGCGCACACAGGTTAAAGTGATGTGCACACAAAAAATCAGCTGGAATAGAAGTGCTGTGGTATGGAGTGTACAAAATGTTATTTTATATGCGCACAGAAAATATTTCTGTGCACACAGCTGATTTAAAATTAGAGGGAACATTGTTTGATGTCCGTGTCATTTTATGGCGTATTTTGTGACTAAACATTTGATTAAAATGTTTGCCTTACCTAACGGGGGCTGCAGCATGCCTCCATTCTTCTCGCATGTTCCAATTGGTTGGATCTCAGAGGAATCTACTAGTCTCCAGAAGTCATTTTTATTGTCACTCCCATCAAGCCGAAGTCTGAGCCTAGCTCCTGTGAGTCCCACTACTGAGGCAATGCAAGTGGATGTTGTGTTCCTTGGGTCTTGAGCCTCCAACTTCATTCCAATCTTATAATCATTGGAGGGAGGTGAACATGACTTAAGACAGATAAAAAGTAGAGACTTTTTCAGTGAAACAGACTCTTTTATTGGTACAAATGCTACTAGAATCTTTTGTGTAGGCATTCCCATAACTTATCAAACAAACCCGTCCATCCTCCCAGGGACCCAGACAGTTACAGTAAAACACAATTATTCCTCTACATCAGATAATTCCCAAATACTCACTTGTCGGAAGCAGTGAGGGGGTGCTGGCTGGGATCCAGTCTCTTTAAGGTACTTCTCCCAACTGAAATGACCTGCAAATGAAAAGTATAGTTACCATGTATTGTTTGTTTATTCCCACGGCCCGTAAATTCAATAATTAACGAGTTTTCGATAATTATCAAAAATACAGCGGCGAGTCTGGAAAACCAAACTAGTTCGAATAGTTTGAGTTCGTCCGAACTCCTAAAGTTCTCTAATCTGCATGTGTTGTTGATCTAGAAATTCTAACTCAGGGCAATTTATTTAGCCAATTCTATACCCACCAGAGATACAAAACTACTTTTTAAAACAACAGAGTGAAACAAAGTGTTCAACTTAACTAGTTGATTTAACATATTTCAAATTTATACTGATTTAGTTAGTTTAATGTGACAAGTGTTATTGCTTATGTCAATTGCCTTGTACTTGGGTACTTTACTTGGTGCTTGGCAAATACCAGAATCCAGGTAGCTACTGTACCTGGAAATTTGCCCCAAGTTTACCATTGAGGTTTATAGAATGATGCCTTGTAAAGAAACTCCAGGAAGACAATTTTCAGAATACATGCAACCAATGCTTCAAACAAATGTATACCTGGTGGAAGAGTTTTCAGTTGATGTCTATGCTTAGAATACAGAAGTGCCATAAATCCATTGCAAATTTTATTCTTATAAATGGTACCTGTCAGTTATAATTAGTGTTTAGCTAGATCGCACAAATCTTTAAAATGTGTGTATTATTAGAAATACACTTTACATTCAAGGATATAAAATATCCCCTTAAGAATTTTCTTATCAGTATAGAAAAACTAATACTGTGGTCTCTTACTTTTAGGTGGTCATGAAACTGCTTGCTGACTTACTATCTTCACAAAATTCAAATACTACTGATTCAAAGCGAACAGGCAATTTTATATAAATATATAAGATAAACAAAAAAGAACAGGGCACTTGCAAACAAGTGGGTTTATTCACATCACTCAAATGGCAACGTTTCGGTCCCTGGTCTTGGACCTTTCTGAAGCCTATACCAAGGTCCAAGACCAGGAACCGAAATGTTGCCATTTGAGTGATGTGAATAAACCCACTTGTTTGCAAGACCAAGGAGTGCCCTGATCTTTTTGTTTATCTTGCATAATTGGATCTTTCAGGAGCACCCTGGCAGTTGTACCTAAGAAGTGAGTGCCAGTCTCTACCGCCTCTTTCTCTCTATATATATTATATATATATATTGATATATAAAGTGACTTGTGATGTCACTCCCCCCCTATGGAGGGGCTTTCCCTTTAAAAAAGTTGTAAGATTGGAAATGGATCCCTTGCTTACAAACTTGACAAAGGGAGTTGTACTCCCGAAACGTTGCTGTGTTTTTTGTAAGCATGTCAATAAAATAATGTTTATCTGCTTATTATCTACAGCATGCAGCTCAGTTGTTAACTGTTATATAATTGAGGAAGATTGGATCCCCGTGGAGATACGGATCTAATATAAACCCCCCAAACTGGAGTGCCAATGCTATTATTTGCTAACATATACATATATTATTTCTATGTATTTACCTTGGTGGGTATGGGTGTCTGTTGGTCGTCCATGTCTTCTACCATCCTTCCATTCAGTAACTAAGAAGAAAGCAAAAATGGTACTTTTGCATAGGTCTATAAAGATATATTGATTATTTAAGGACAATTATACTCACTTTTCTCTGATCCATAGCTGCAAAGAATCCAGGGTGAGGACCTAAATCGCTAGGTCCTTACCCTGGGTACTTTACCTAACCCCCTGCAAAACTTACTCTAAGTCTTCCTAGGTGCGCCACTTTGTCCCTTCTCTTTTCCACTATCGGTGAAAGTCTGCAGTGCAGCCAATAGGAAGACACACCCTATTGCAGAGAGTATCTTCCTACTGGCTGCCTCGCAAACTCGGATGAAGTGTCATGTCTTTACACGAAACACATCAGGTTCTTTCTACCTATTGAATCTGCTTTAATAGTACTAATAAAGACTCACTTTTTATGCTACCTCGATTGGAGCAAGCTGTATGATTCTGGTCTTCCGAGTGGTAGTACAACCTTCCATCTTTCTGCTTGTGAAGGTTCTCATTCATCCAGGTCATGGTATATCTGTTGTATTCAATTAGATCAACTGGACTTGAAGTTTAGTTCTTGAAGACGTTTCGCTAGTCATCCGACTGGCTTTCTCAATTCAGAATCACTTGTACAAGAATCTGTGGCAATTATGTACCCTGGGAAATCCCAATTAGCATATCACAGCCAGGTGTTAAGGGCATGATTGCATAGTGGCTAAGAGGTGTTATAGGAACACCCAGGGTAAGGTGTCAAAACAGCATTGTACATGGCAGACAGTTGGTGTCGAACCCCCCCCCACCACCTTTAGCCATGTACCTGCATCCTAAGTGTAAAGGACATACCTTTGAAGATTGTAATGTTAACATATTGGCAAAGGAGAGGTGTCAAGGAGGCCATTTATGTGAAAATAAAGAAACCAAGCCTAAATAGAGGTGGTGGTGGTGGTGGTGGGGGGGGTTGACACCAACTGTCTGCCATGTACAATGCGGTTTTGACACCTTACCCTGGGCGTTCCTACAAAACCTCTTCCACTATGCAATCACACCCTTAACACCTGGCTGTGATATGCTACCTTTCTGTTTTACTGTGTATGCTGGGAACAATGTTCCGAACTTTCCCCTGTAGGAGTCCTCCCACCGGATGTTATTTCAGCCATTGGTAAGCCTGCCGGTTACAGTGTGTTCACGTTTGTGTGCCTCACAAACTGTCACTGACAGTGGAAGAGAGAAGGGATGAAGCAGAGTACCAAGGGAGACTGAGTAAACATTGCAGGAGTAAGGTGAAGTACCCAGGTAAGGACAATTTAGGTTCTCATTCTGGGTACTTTGCAACTATGGAGGAAGAGAAGCGAGGGGGGAGGTGATTATAAATGTCCTTTAAAACACTGCATTCAATTCTTTTGCTATGCATATCAACAACAAAAAGAAAACTCAAGCATACTTGTTTGGATAGAGTACACATGCATTAAGGTGGTGGTTTCTCTTAGCCTGCTAATCATTTGAAGGTTTAAAAAAAGGGGAGGGGGTACTGCTTTAGTAATTTTTTTTTTTTTCCATAACATTTGCCTCTTTACTGAACTTACCTCTCAGATGTCCAGGTTTCCGCATGGCCTCAAAAGGCATGGGATGCTCTGCAGATTCAACTCAGTGGAGAGTCAACAAACAAGGAAGCTAAAGAAGCCTGTAGAAATATTTAGCAAAGGGATACAGGACTGTACCACTGAAGAATGGGGAATCTTCTGCAGCCAGTCAGATGGTGGCTATGCAGGTTAAGAAATAAACAGTATTTTAACTGCATGAGAGAGGTTGTGTTGTCCAATAAAAGCTGTCAAAGCAGTCAAGCGGAGGCCAGCAAATTTGAGTAGGGAGACACCACTTTTTAGCTGTACTAGAAAAAAAAAAAAGAAAGCCTGCTTAAAATGCACACATCTTAGCAGCACACAATATATACTGTTTACATGCATTAAAATTACTATTGTCTAAATTTAGCCCCAATTGTCCAAAATGTTAGCCTTTGGCAGTTAATTGTGCCAAAATATCAGCCAATGTGTACACAACTTAAGGTGGCCATACACAGTACTCATCAGAATTTGTAAAATATCTGAAAGACATACAATAAACATAATGGTGTTTGGGTTCCTTTGAACCTAAAGGTAAAGACAAAAAGTAAAATAAAGTTGAGATTATTTAAAATGTAGGAAAGGAAAAACAAAGTTATGAACACAGCAAGGACTTCCTGGAATATTCCTTTAAAGGACATACCCCATTAGACCAGATGAAACTTTCTCCTGCCTGGGATGAAGATTGCTATTGTGGGGGCGGGTGAATGAAGTGAGCCCTCACCCAATCACCTTCCTACTGCACTAATGTCAGTGTGTTTTACATAACACGACACAGCAAATAAAAGGGAGGAGTTTGTCCTGTGCATCAACCATTTATATTTTTTTTTTTAGTTTTTGCACTGGGTCTGAAACTGTGCAGGTCTCATTAAATAAAATGAATGTAAACACTGTGATGTCGGTCCTCCAGGCTGCGGAAGTTCCTGTTGGTGAAGGAAGGAACCTTTCCAACGCCAGAGCTGACATTCTAACACATTGACATCACCTGTCTGCTGCTCTTCATCCCTCCAGTCACTTTCACACAACCCTGGCCATAGAAGCCGTCTCAGGCCTCCCCCACATTATTTCCCCATTCTCCCTCCTAATTGGGCCCAGCAGGAAGGTCCAAGTCCATTCCCTCATCCCACCTGGTTTAGGGAAATACAAACCCGCATCTCCACCCACCCTACCCTCCGCTTCCTATCCCGCCCCGTCTCCCACTCACCCTCGCTCCTTATTATGTTAATCCCACAGGCTTCTGTAACACAACAGTGACGGTTCTACACTCCGTCCGCCATGATCTTTCCTACGCAACCAGACGTAAAAAACCTCAGCATCCCTCCCCCCGCTCCTTCCTTCCTTTCTTCCTGGAGACCAGACAGGAAATGTAGCGCCTGGTCAGTAGAACGTCATGGCTTAACCCTTTCACTGCCGCTCCGTTCTAGTAGCAGATTCTTCCTGTCAGTAGGGCAAAGGGTAGGAACAGGATATTGTATGTGTGTGAGAGGGACTGGATAGTGAATGTAGAAAAGGCAGCTAGAAAGCTGGTGAGAGTGAGTGGATAGGGAATGGTGAGAGTGAGTGGATAGGGAATGGTGACAGTGACTGGATAGTGATTGGTGACAGTGACTGGATAGTGAATGGTGAGAGTGAGTGGAAAGGGAATGGTGACTGGATAGGGAATGGTGACAGTGACTACATAGGGAATGGTGAGAGTGAGTGGGTAGTGAATGGTGACAGTGACTGGATAGGGAATGGTGACAGTGACTGGATAGGGAATGGTGAGAGTGAGTGGATAGTGAATGGTGACAGTGACTGCGTAGGGAATGGTGAGAGTGAGGGGATAGTGAATGGTGACTGGATAGGGAATGGTGACAGTGACTGGATAGGGAATGGTGACAGTGACTGGATAGGGAATGGTGACAGTGACTGCATAGGGAATGATGAGAGTGAGTGGATAGTGAATGGTGACAGTGACTGCATAGGGAATGGTGACAGTGACTGTATAGTGAATGGTGAGAGTGAGTGGATAGGGAATGGTGAGAGTGAGTGGATAGGGAATGGTGAGAGTGAGTGGATAGGGAATGGTGAGAGTGAATGGTGACTGGATAGGGAATCGTGACAGTGACTGGATAGGGATCGTGACGTGACTGGATAGGGAGAATGATGAGAGTGAGTGGGATAGTGAATGGTGACGGTGACTGGATAGGAATGGTGAGAGTGACTGGATAGTGAATGGACAGTGACTGGATAGTGAATGGTGTGCGAGTGAATGTGATTAGTGGAATGTGACAGTGACTGCATAGGAAGGTGAGAGTGAGTGGATAGTGAATGGTGACTGGATAGGAATGGTGACAGTGACTGGATAGGAATGGTGACAGTGACTGCAGAGGAATGATGAGAGTGAGTGGATAGGAATGGTGACAGTGACTGCATAGTGAATGGTGACAGTGACTGTATAGTGAATGGTGAAGTGAGGTGATAGGGAATGGTGATAGTGATGGATAGGGAATGGTGAGGAATGAGTGGATATGAATGGTGAACTGGATAGGGAATCGTGACAGTGACTGGATAGGGAATGAATGAGAGTGAGTGGATGTGAATGGTAAAATGATGATATCGGATGTGACGGGACTGGATAGGGAATGTGTGAGAGTGTACTGGATAGTGAATGGTGACAGTGACGGGATATGGAATGGTGAGAGTGACTGGATAGTGAATGGTGACAGTGACTGGATAGTGAATGTGAGAGTGAGTGATAGGGAATGGTGAGAGTGAGTGGATAGTGTAATGGTGACTGGTAGGAAATGGTGACAGTTGACTGGATGGGAGTGGTGACATGACTGCATAGGGAATGATGAGAGTGAGTGGATAGTGAATGGTGACGTGACTGGATATGAATGGTGACAGTGACTGTATAGTGAATGTTAGAGTGAGTGGATGGATGGTGAGTAGGATGTGATAGGGAATGGTGAGAGTGAGTGGATATGATGGGACTGGATAGGGAATCGTGACAGTGACTGGATAGGGAATGATGAGAGTGAGTGGATAGTGAATGGTGACGGTGACTGTGGAATGGTGAGAGTGACTGGATAGTGAATGGTGACAGTGACTGGATAGGGAATGGTGAGAGTGACTGGATAGGGAATGGTGAGAGTGACTGATGTGAATGGTGAACTGGGATCGGAATGTGGACTGAATGGATATGAATGGAGAGTGAGTGGAAAGGGAAGGGTGAAAGTGACTGGATAGTAATGGGGAAAGGGAATGGGAGAATGACTAGGGAATGGTGTGAGTGACTTGATAGGATGTTGAGAGGGACTGGATATTGAATGGTGAGAGTGACTGGTGAGGATAACTGGGATAGTGAATTGGTAGTCAGTGGATAGGGAATGGAAAGAGTGACTAGGGAATGGTAAGAGAGTGACTTGATAGGGAATGGAGAGAGGGACTGGATAGTGAATGGTGAGAGTGAGTGAAAAGGGAATGGTGAGAGTGACTGGATAGTGAATGGTGAGTAAGGGTAAAGGGAATGGGTGAGAGTAACTGGGTAGTGAATGGTGAGAGTTACTGGTAATGAATGGTGAGAGTGACTGGATAGTGAATGGTGAGAGTGAGTGGAAAGGGAATGGTGAGAGTGAGTGGAAAGGGAATGGTGAGAGTGACTGGATAGTGAATGGTGTGAGTGACTGGATAGTGAATGGTGAGAGTGACTGGATAGTGAATGTTGAGAGTGAGTGGATAGGGAATGGTGAGAGTGAATGGTGACTGGATAGGGAATGAGATGAGTGTAGTGAATGGTAAGAATGAGTGAGAATGTGATGGTGACTGGATATGGGAATGGTGAGAGTGACTGGATAGTGAATGGTGACATAGACTGGATAGGGAATGGTGACAGTGACTGGATAGTGAATGGTGACAGTGGACTGGATAGTGGATGGTGGAGTGAGTGGATAGTGAATGGGTGACAGTGACTGCATAGTGGAATGGGTAGAGTGAGTGGATAGTGAATGGTGACTGGATAGGGAATGGTGACAGTGACTGGATAGGGAGTGGTGACAGTGACTGCATAGGGAATGATGAGAGTGAGTGGATAGTGAATGGTGACAGTGACTGGATAGTGAATGGTGACATTGACTGGATAGGGAATCGTGACAGTGACTGGATAGGGAATGATGAGAGTGAGTGGATAGTGAATGGTGACGGTGACTGGATAGGGAATGGTGAGAGTGACTGGATAGTGAATGGTGACAGTGACTGGATAGGAATGGTGAGAGTGACTGGATAGGGAATGGTGAGAGTGAGTGGATTGTGAATGGTGACTGGATAGGGAATGGTGACTGGACTGGTAGTGAATGGTGAGAGTGAGTGGAAAGGGAATGGTGAAAGTGACTGGATAGTAAATGGTGGAAAGGGAATGGGGAGAATGACTAGGGAATGGTGTGAGTGACTTGATAGGGAATGTTGAGAGGGACTGGATAGTGAATGGTTAGAGTGACTGGTGGGATACTGGATAGTGAATGGTGAGTCAGTGGATAGGGAATAGAAAGTGACTAGGGAATGGTAAGAGAGTGACTTGATAGGGAATAGAGAGGGACTGGATAGTGAATGGTAGAGTGAGTGAAAGGGAATGGTGAGAGTAAGGGTAAAGGGAATGGTGAGAGTACTGGTAGTGAATGGTGAGAGTTACTGGTAATGAATGGTGAGAGTGACTGATAGTGAATGGTGAGAGTGAGTGGAAAGGGATGGTGGAGTGACTGGATAGTGAATGGTGTGAGTGACTGGTATGTGAATGGTGAGAGTGACTGGATAGTGAATGTTGAGAGTGAGTGAAAAGGGAATGGTGAAAGTGACTGGTAGTGAATGGTGAGGGTGACTGGATAGTGAATGGTGAGAGTGAGTGGAAAGGGAATGGTGTGAGTGACTGGATAGTGAATGGTGAGAGTGACTGGATAGTGAATGGTGAGAGTTACTTGGATAGTGAATGGTGAGAGTGACTGGAAGTGAATGTTGAGAGTGAGTGAAAAGGGAATGGTGAGAGTGACTGGATAGTGAATGGTGAGGGTGACTGGATAGGGAACAGTAAGAGTGACTAGATAGTGAATGTAGAAAAGGCAGCTAGAAAGCTGGTGAGAGTGAGTGGATGGTGACAGTGACTGGATAGGGAATGGTGAGAGTGACTGGATAGTGAATGGTGTGAGTGAGTGAATGTGACAGTGACTGGATAGGAATGGTGAGAATGATGGATGAGGATGGTGATTGGATAGGGAATGGTGACATTGACTGGATAGGAATTATGAGAGTGAGTGGATGTGATGGTGACAGTGACTGGATAGGGAATGGTGGAGAGTGACTGGATAGGGAATGGTGAGAGTGAGTGGATAGGAATGGAAGAGTGACTAGGGAATGGTAAGAGAGTGACTTGATAGGGAATGGAGAAAGGTCTGGATTGAAAGGTGAGAGGGACTGGATAGTGAATGGTGAAGTGGTGAAAAGGGATGGTGAGAGTGAGTGAAAAGGGAATGGTGAGGTGACTGGATAGTGAAGGGTGAGGGTGACTGGATAGTGAATGGTGGGTGACTGGATAGGGAACAGTAGAGTGACTAGATATTGAATGTAGAAAAGGCAGCTAGAAAGCTGGTGAGAGTGAGTGGATGGTGACAGTGACTGGATAGGGAATGGTGAGAGTGCCTGATAGTGAATGGTGAAGTGAGTGAATGGTGACAGTGACTGGATAGGGAATGGTGAGAATGAGTGGATAGGGAATGGTGATTGGATAGGGAATGGTGACAGTGACTGGATAGGGAATTATGAGAGTGAGTGGATAGTGAATGGTGACAGTGACTGGATAGGGAATGTGTGAGAGTGACTGTAGGAATGGTAAGTGATGATAGGGAATGGAGAGAGTGACTAGGGAATGGTAAGAGAGTGACTTGATAGGGAATGAGAGAAGGTCTGATAGTGAAAGTGAGAGGACTGGATAGTGAATGGTGAGAGTGAGTGAAAGGAATGGTGAGAGTGAGTGAAAAGAATGGTGAGAGTGACGTGATAGTTAGGGTGAGGGTGACTGGATAGTGAATGGTGAGAGTGACTGGATGTGAATGGTGAGAGTGACTGGATAGTGAATGGTGAGATGAGTGGAAAGGGAATGGTGAGAGTGACTGGATAGTGAATGGTGAGGGTGACTGGATAGTGAATGGTGAGAGTAAGTGGAAAGAATGGTGGGAGTAACTGGGTAGTGAATGGTGAGAGTGAGTGGAAAGGGAATGTGTGAGAGTAACTGGGTAGTGATGGTGAGAGTGAGTGAAAAAGGAATGGTGAGAGTGACTGGATAGGAAATGGTTGAGAGTGACTGATAGGGAATGGTAGTGACTGGATAGGGAATGGTGAGAGTGACTGGATAGGGAATGGTGAGATGACTGGATAGTGAAGTGAAGACATCTTGGATATAAAATAATACCTTTTATTGGCCAACTAAAATGATTGAAAATGCAAGCATTTCGAAGCACTAGGCTTCTTCCTCAGCATGATCAATACTGAATTCTGTAAGCACTATTTATTACATACTAGAACAAAGGTTTTCTGACATTACACAGATGTTATCTTTTGCCCCCATGCCTGATTGGCAATGGCTGTCATAAATAAAACAGTAATGCACATTCAATGATCACATGCAGTAAAAGAATTAGCAAGGGTTAAACAAACATCAGATACACTTCCCCTCTAGTGTCCATGGAGGGTCTGGTATAAATGAGATATTTATGGGTTTTTGGGTGGTTTAGAGGAATATACAGATATTCAATAAAAGGTCTTATCGTTTAAAATGGTGCTAATTTTGCCCCAACCATCAGATCTTATTTAACATTTGAAACTAAAATCTGATGTTGGGGCAAAATTAGCATCATTTTAAACATAAGACCTTTATTGAATAACCCTGTTAGTCTGATTAACTCTACATGACATTAAGATTAGAAACATAGTGACACATAAATATTAGATCTTTGTTGAGTCCAGAGACCCACATTTTGTATAAGTTTACATGGGGTAGGGATGATGTACTCATCTCACCCATTAGACCACATGTATTATCATGTATAACCTTATTATAATACACTAACACAGAGATGTGGTGAAAAATGGCCGCAACACCTTTTATTTTTCAAATTCAATTCAACAATCCAATACTTTAACTTTTTTTATTTAAATAACCAACTTTGTTACCCAGCCAACCCCTGATTAAAAACCCCCAGCAGGTTGCCCTATTATTCATATTCCATACTCACTTTGGCTCCGCCTTAATGCAACCATATTTAGCCAGGAGCCTGCAGTTTTTTTGTCTGTTACCTTTGGCCACCCAGGCTCATTTAAAACATTAAATTGCCTGGCCTGACCCAACACAAAATTTTTCAATGGCTGGACTACTCCCAACGACCTATTCTCATGATTTTGGCAGAGTCCATGCCTAGTATGGAGGCTTGGGTCGCTGCGCCTATTCTGAATGAATGGATGTAATGTTCTGACTGGGAACCTTAAGTGAATCCAAAGTAAGTTTTAGTACCTTTGAAAATTGGAATTTGGACACAAAGGACCTTGTGGGTGTATGAAGAAGGGGCCTGGTGTTGATGGTCTAAGTGCAATGTAGTTTAAGTAGCATTTTTATGGGCATAGATTGGGGCTAGCGAATGGGCCCAACCATGATACCAAGCCTTTGCCGGTTTTGTCCGTTTTTGACTGGCGATAAGTATGCAAAGTTTGTTCTCGATAATTTTGATGTCCTCTATGCTCAGGCCGCCTGGAATTCATTTACTTGGGGAGACTGCTTCACTTATTCTTAAAGCAGCAAAGAAAGTTGTAACATATAAACATTTAAACAGGACTGCCTCGTAGGCATTTAAACAAACCGAGGGAAGTACTCCTATTATTCTGTCAGCAGTGGGAGGGTAATGGATTTTCTATTATCAGGTGACGTTTTATTCTTTCCAAAACCCTTTAGGAGTTTTTTTGTGAAAGGGGAATTGGTAAAATCTGCTTCCCCGAGTAACTGAAGGAAAGAGATCCCTGACACCCTTTTCTTCAGTATCCAATGGATGTTTTACATTGATGTGTTTGAGGATAAAGTATAGGAATAGATCTTTGTCTGATAAATGTGGTGGCAGTGAACTCTGGGCTTTAAATTCAGCCCAGCTTTCCACACTGCCACATATGAACCTCAGGTTTGTTTTGATATGGACGCTTGAGTAATTCCTTTAGTGGTTCCAAATCAGATCCCATAATTATTCTGGGCAGCTCACTCCTTGGGCCTCTGCGTTCTCCCTCCCGATCCCAAAATACTCCGAACTGAAATCGAGACAACGAGTCTGCAGATACGTTGTCTACGCCTTTTATTGCTTTGCTTTAAACCAGATGTTATTTGGTAGACATCTTAAATGCCTCAATAACTTAGAACGGGAGGAGATTTGGATGACAGGTGGTTATGACTTGGACTACCCCTAAGTTGTCACATCTGAATACTATTCTCTGTTTGCTAGTGTGGTTACCCCATATTCGATGCCCACAATTTTGGAAAACTCGAGAAGGACTTAGTTTTTGGTAAGTCCTTCATCAATCCATTTTGTTGGCCATTTTCCTACAGACCATTTTCCGTTTAGAAATGCTCCATAGCCCACCGATGTGGCCGCATCGGGGAACAACTGCAGCAAATTGTTGTTGCCCCGTCTTCCCATTGAAATAGTTAGGAATTCCTCCCAGACTTTTAATCTTCCTTGCATTCAGATGATAAACGGATGTGGTGATATGGGTAGTTGTGCCTATGGTTAGTCTATAAGTCATTGTTAAAGACCCTGCCTGTGGTAAACCCTTGTGGCAAAATTAAGGTGGCCTAAAAGGGATTGGAGTTCTCTCAGCTGTAACTTTTTTGCTCCTAGTGCCCTGGCTACTAGGGTTTTTAGCTTTTCTAATTTTTCCTTTGGAAGTCTGAATTGCATATAGATGGAGTCGATCTCTATCCCTAGAAACTGGATGATATCACAAGGGGGGACCATTTTTGAACTAGATAGGGGGATGCCGAACTGTTTGCAGATCCACATGAAAGTATGGTGCTGGCATGTGTTGGTCTTTTGGGGGCCGATATAAAAAATCGTCTAAGTAGTGAATGACAAATGATGATCCTGATTCATATTTTACTGACCATTGAGAATTTGCGAAATTTCGAAGTAGTGGCATGAAAGGGAACATCCCTGGGTAATTTTTTATCGTGAAAATATTGGCCGTTGAAGTGAAATCCCAGTGTCCATACAGTCGGGGTGGATAGCAAAAGACGGAAAGCAGATTCTATGTCGGACTTAGCTAGCATAGCCATTGGGCCGCATTGCCTCAAAATGTCTAATGCTGCATCAAAAAATTATGGAGACCGAGCATTTTCTGGTTCAATTCCGTCATTTACCGAATCCCCTGCTGGAAAGGATAGGTGATGTATCAGCCGAAAGGAATTTGTTTCCTTTTTTGAAACAACCTAGGGGCGATACCTTGAATTTCGGGAATGGAAATTCATTAAAGGCCTGCTATCCTTCCTAGTTCCATTTTCTTTTGAAGTTTATTGTTAACTATTTTTGGGTTTGAGCGAACTGATTTAGGTTAATGTTGGGCAAATGTTTTTCCAATGGGATCCAAAACCTGATTTAAACCATCCTTATTAATGCTGCTGTCTGTTGTTTGGATAAGCCTCTAGCCGGGCAGCATTTTTAACCACTTCACTGGTGTATTCAATTCTGCCTGGAGTGTCTTTTGGCGTTTTGAGGGAGGGGCTGATTTTTTGATGCAACAAAAGGCCGGGTGGCCTCCGTTACAGACTGAACATTCTGTGTCTGTATCACAATTTGCCTGCCATTTACAACTAGATTCAATTTAGCCCAGCAGTGTTGGCTCTGTTTGTCGATTGGCTCGGCTTATTAAGCGTGGTGAAAGTGAGTGGTTTGGGTGCTAACATACTCAACCATAAGTCTATGTCTTTTTCACCCCAGCTAGGCCTGGGTGGACGGCCAATTTTTGCCGAAATTTTTCGTCGTAGAGGAACCTGCGATGCCGCCGTAGCCCCTGTATGCCTCGAGAACTAATACTATATGTTTGAAAAGTTATTGGCCTAACTCCGGTTTTGAAGAGCAAAAATGTTTGAGTAAATGCAAAAGGCCGTGAGCCAACTGGAAAAAGTGCGAGGGACCAATTGTTTCCTATCTTCCTTGGATTCATCAGATTTTTTTGGCTTGTTTATTGAGGGCAGTAAAGCCAACAAATCCGCATATTCACCCCTTGCTATTTTTCCTTTGAGATAGGGATAATGGAGCCCAATGCGTGGTATCGCACGCCAACATCTCTCCGCAAATCTCAGGAACGGGAGAATCTGTGACCCTAGTACCCTTTGAACTGTCGGCTACTGTCTGACTAGCACCTATGACATTTTGACTAACATTAGCGGGAGGGTGATTAATGTTAAGTGGTTCTGGAGTTTAAGTAAAGCAGTAGAGAGCGTATTAATTGCCTCTCTAAAGATAGTAATTGGTCGTTGTAATTACCTGTGGCTGCAGCCAGTCTGACTCCGCTGTGGCTGGCTGGCTGGTGCTGTGAAGGATGATGTGGGTTGGTTTCTCACAGGGGCTTGGGCTGTGGTTGCTGGTGAGACTTGCCTTTGGAGGGTTCTGATCTTCTCCTTGGGTTTGGCCGTCTCTACGAATGGGGCTTGGTGCTGGAGACTCCGGAGTACCTGTTAGGGAGAAAAAGAACACCCACCACCAACTCATTTGAAACAACGGTCTGCATGGCGATGGGTGTATGTGTTACAGCTCTCTTGCTGCCTGGCTTGGCAGCATTGGTTGCAGCTCTTGGTGGAGACAGGGCAGCCAAGTGAGTGTGCCTGGCCTGTGGATCTTCCTGGTTCTTTTCCACGCTGTAGGGCTTCCCCTGGGGGAGACAGCTTGATCGCCTGCCTCTCCTGTTTTGGATGCCTGCACGGGTTGAACCGGAGCCGGAGGGGAGATTGACAGCAGGGGCTCGGCTGACACACCTCCGCTCCTATTGGCCGGCTCCGCTTTGTCCCGTCTCCCTTTTTTGTCTTGCGAGACTTAGGCCTAGCCGGTGCTTTGGATGGTGGGTAGATGGCTCCGCCTCCTCCTCCTGTGGATTGCCGCTTGCTCCGATGCTGCGTCCTCCGGATCTTTGGGCCTATGGCGCGAGAGGCCAGGAATTGCTGCAGGGCCTTCCTCCTCTGTTCCTCCCCCGTCCGATCCATTCCGCTACCTTGCCGGTGATTCCTGCCATTGTCTAGGTGCGTGCTGATTTAAGTTTTTGGTTTGAAGCTGGGGAGGGGGGGTCCGACCTAAGTTATATACACACATAGATGTGGCCAGGTGGATGCTGGGAAGGGAAAGCTCCAATCCCCTGGCCGGCAACACTGTCACCACGCAGTGATGTGTTCCCAGGTCCCTGGAACCAATCAAATCCCCCCAGTGACACATGGGAAAATTGAATTTCCCACTGAGTCTCTAGGCAGAACTGGGCTAGCCACCCCCCCCCCCCCCCATGCCCTCGCGACCTTAGGAGCCTGCTTGGTACATCCCATTCTTCTATTAAAGATCTAAACTTTATGTGTCATGTTTATGTATGTTTTATACCAGACCCTACATGGCCACTAGAAGTGAAGTGTATCTGATTATTTGTTTAACCCTTGCTATCTTTTATTACTGCGTGTGATCATTGAATGCGCATTACTGTTTTATTTATGACAGCCATTGCCAATCAGGCATGGGGGCAAAAGATAACATCTGTGTAATGCCAGAAAGTCTTTGTTCTAGTATGTATAAAATAGAGTGCTTTACAAGATTCATGCCTGAGGAAAACTAGTGCTTCGAAAGCTTGCATTTTCATCATTTTAGTTAGCCAATAAAAGGTATATTTTATATCCAAGATGTCTTCACTTTCATCTATGGCTAACACGGTACATTCTCTACTACTACTGGATATGAATGGTGAGAGTGACTGGATAGTGGAATGGTAGAGTGACTGGATAGGAATGGTGGAGTGACTGGATAGTGAATGGAGAGTGACGGATAGGAATGGTGAGAGTGACTGATAGTGAATTGAAGTGCTGGATAGTGAATGGTGAGAGTGACTGGATAGTGAATGGTGAGAGTTTGGATAGTTGAATGGTGAGAGTGATGTGATAGGGAATGGTGAGAGTGACTGGATAGTAATTGGAGAGTGCTGGATAGTGATGGTAGTGACTGGATGGTGGTGAGGAGGTGTGACTGATATGGGATGTGGATGAGAGTGACTGCATAGTGAATGGTGAGAGTGAGTGGAAAGGGAATGGTGAGAGTGACTGGGTAGTAATGGTAAGAGTGAGTGGATAGTGAATGATGAGAGTGACGGATAGTGAATGGTGAGAGTGAGTGTATAGTGAATGGTGAAGTGAGTGGAAAGGGAATGGAAAGAATGACTAGGGAATGGTGAGAGTGACCTGATAGGGAATAGAGAGAGGGACTGGATAGGGAATGGTAAGAGTGAGTGAAAAGGGAATGGTGAGAGTGACTGGATAGTGAATGGTGGTACTGGATAGTGGTATTTGGGGAATGTTTGCTACTCTCAGTTACATAATTTAGCCAGCACTAGCTGGATTTACAAGGTGATTTTATGCAGAACACAACCACATAGCAGCTATTTGAATTGCAAGAGAGATACCTATCACCTGGAATCGTAACTTAATATAAAACCAGAAATACAGGAAGGCTGAAAAAATGCATTGTATTCAAGGAATGGGAGATTTGATTAAAAGCTAAAAGATGCAATTCTTATTAGGGGGAAAAAGAACATATTTGTGCACGCATTGAAAAAAATCCTTCACCCAATGCCAATAGGATTGCGCTATTTTGAAGTGCCTTAAAGATTTCACAAACTAACTTCATTTTCATTTTAGAAGGTTATAATGGAGCTTTTAGGAACACCTAAGGAAGGGAGGATCTGTTCAGCTTATGTATAGAACAAACTTTGTTCTATACATAAGCTGCTCTATATTTTATTTATTGATTAAAGCATTATTGTTTGTGAGCACAGGCAGCACACAAACAACCAACGGCACACTTATCTACCCCCTCCTGTTGATACTCCCTGTATCTACCCCCCCTGTTACCTCCTTCCAGTATCTACCCCCCTGTCACCCCCTTCCTGTTTCTACCCCCCGGTCACCCACTTCCTGTATCTATCCCCCCGTCACCGCCTTCCTGTATCTACCCCCCCGCCTTCCTGTATCTACCCCCACCTCCCTGTATCTACCCCCACCTCTCTGTATCTCACCCCCCTATCTACCCCTACCCCCTGCCCCCCTGTATCTACCCCCCTGTCCCTCCCTCCCTGTATCTACTCCCACCCCCCTCTAACCTGGTCAGCACATTTAATACAAAACGGCATCTTAACCCTTTATATCCGAAATCAAATTCTCTTGTATGAGTATGGAGGGGGGAGAGGTGGGAGGTGCATGTGGATGAATTCTTATTACAGCCACTCAGTGACGCACCTGAGTGACTGTAATATAGATTCTCGCCACTGCACCTCCCCATTGAAAGTATAGGAGCCTTATGTATTTATATCCCTCCAAACTACCCCCCCTCCCATTAAATATCCTTAGGATGAGGGCCTGCCAGAATTCTAAAGAGCTTGTCGAGAGTCTAGAATTTTTTCATTCTCTCCAGGTCAGCAGAGTGGATCTGAATCCAACTGACCATATCATAATACTTAGATTATCTTTAGAAGTGAATGTAGGAAAATGATTGATTCATTAGTATGAACAAGACTCCCCATTCAAAAGGTTCAGTGGCCAAAGCTCTAAGTACAGTGGCAAATCCCATTGAGGAATAGATTCTTGCTCTTGTCTTATTTTTAGTGCACCTTAAAAAAAAACGTTGCACTAAACCTTGAAAACAATTCTTATTTAAAATTGCTGATAATGCAAACATGTATGTATATTTATGTATAAAGCGCCACTGGGTACGCAAAGCTGTACATTATAAAATACAGAGTATACAACAAAGGGATAAGTGCAAGCCATTCTACAGATAGATAAAAATTAAATTAAATACAATTTCATACATTGTTAAGAAAGCATTTATATAATTTATGTATAAATGGATATAAGTCAACAACCTCGACACATTAGGACACATAATCCCTGCCCCAAGAGCTTACAATCTAAACTTGGACTGCTCTCAGACTAAGACACTTGTTCAGTCCTTCCTGCAAAAGTTCCAAAGTTACAGAGTAGATGACTAAAGAATCTGGGCACTATTCTGTCCCTATGCAAAACTTTCCATCAGTATTTCCTCCCACGGGATGCACCACCAGCAACAGCTGGAGGGCTTGGCGGCTGCCTCCTGAATCATCTCTGACCCAATTTTTTCAGAGCAGAAGTACCGTAAGTCCCGGGTTGCCCCAAGGTCTCGCGAGATCTCGGCTCCAAGTCAGATTTTTTTAGTGCTGCCAATGGAGGAGACAGTGTGAGCATAGCTGCAACAGGTAGTGTCCTATTTATCACAGCTACACATAAAATACCTAGGTCATGAAAACTCCTTTTCTCCCCAAGATGAGCTCGTCTTTAAAGGGAAGTTCAGTGGAAATACACCTGCTTTTCAGAAAAATAGCAGTATTTTTTTCACCCAATGAATGACCTAAACCTGTCCATTCAGTATTTTGTCTGTGTATAAATAAATGCAACCAAAATACTGACTTCCTGTTTGCAGACCCCTATTAGAGACCGTTTATGGTCTTGGCCTTGACCCAGTCCCGGGGTTGATTCATTGCTCAGTAGAGATCTGAGCATGTTTGACCCATCCAACAGCCAATCAGTAGAAATACTGTTAGGAACATTCCAAGGAAGTGGTGCATCCTGGAAAGAAAAACCGTTGGAACCTGAAATGGCAGCTCACTAATGTCAACAGCAGGGAACAGCAAAGGGTATGAAATTAACTGATTTTTCAAATGGAAGAGAATAGTAGAATAAATAGGTATGATTACCAAAACTAACAATTTAACAAATGTTGATAATTTCCACTGAACTGTCCCTTTAGAGGGTGGAAAACTTTCCTCACATAAACTTCCCTCTGACTCCACCTGGGCCTCTGAGCAAGCCCTGTCCAGAGCCACAGTTTTATAAGTAAAACATGGGGGGTTTGTTTAAAAAATTTAACACCCCAGAAATATTTCATCTGTTCTCCCAAAAGCTAATTTGAGCAGAAAAATAGAGGGAGAGAGGCGTTCGCCTCACACAAAACTGCATCATTTGAGACCATTAAACCCATTCCACGGTGGATTGGGACTCTTAAAATGTTAGCAGATCATCTGCTCCCTCTGAAAGAAGTAAATAAATGAGCTTCAAATGGCTCGATGGGGGCTAGCAGGAAAGGCACCCCCTTCTAAGCTATTCTCCAACGCTGGGATAATTCTGATTCCCCTGAGGTGTTTAACTTTGCACAGCTCGATTTTAGGTCAACTCTAGTTTAAGGAGATGACCTGGTCCTAAGAAATTACTTAGGGCTCCCTGATATGCAGGCCCTCATAGCCCGAGAACTGGACCCCCCTGCTTTCTATTTGCAGCGACTCCAATTCCAAGGACCAAAACATGGACCAAACACTTTGTAACTTCCAGTTCAAAATTGCGGATGCTGCAGGTGACCATTGCGAACAAGAAGAAACATATCGGCAGATAAGTCTGTCCGCTTCCTCCTGTCTTCAAACAGCCTATTAAAGGCCACAGCAGACCCACCCAAATTATTGATCAGGCCTATGCTTGTGAAAATAAAGAAACCAAGCCTATTAGAGGTGGGGGGATTTGAGAAAGCCAGTCGGATGACTAGCAAAACGTCTTCAAGAACTAAACTTCAAGTCCAGTTGATCGAATGAATACAACAGATATATTGGTCAGACCATTAACCAAATCTCAAATACAAGACAGGCACCACTGGCTTACCTCAGCAGGGTTGGCTGAGCTAGACCCTAAGTCCCATGAATTTCCTAATATAGACTCCAGCGCCAATTCGGAGCTGAGTTTATTCAAGAGGTTAAGGGCAGATATAAGGAGAAAAATAATTCACTGACTATAAAAAGCTGAATATGTCACCACCACCGCCAAGAGGCCCTTTTGCCAAGAGGGATGCCATTCAAAGCCCAAGGGACATCCCGAGACCTTAGTAAGGCATCCCTGGTAGATTTACCAAAGGACATGTCTCAGACCAGAACCCCTCCTTCTAACAACATCATCTGGCCGACCCTTTACAGGTAGGTACTCATTCTACCCGCCTCATTCATTCAGCACAGTTCTAACCAGCATGGGAGGCCATTTGTAGGATCATAAAACATGACCTATCCATCCTGCTTTAACATTTCCACCAACACAAACCTCCCAGATTCCCTATACAAAAATAAAAGACGAGATACTAGCTCTCGCCTTGTGCCATCAGACCCCAAACTGAGGGGCTGAATAAGCCACATTTTCCCAGTAATGAAACAGGATGGTTCTATAAGGCCAATCCTAATGTAAACCTCTTTAAGAAGATAACGAGGTTCAGATTAGAAAGTTTTTTAGACCTACAAATTCTCATACACAAGGAATACTTATGTTGAAAATAGACATAAAGATGCATTCCACACAATTTCAATTTCAAGATCCACGAACGTCTCCTTCAGTTTCAGTGAGAGTACAATATACCAGGGTGTTTAAACCTGAAATCCAACATTTCACAAAAGGGAATGTATTTGACGACCGCTATTCTTCAACAGAGAAACTAACAGTTCTACCTTCACTCAGCTGGGTGTTTTCTCAAGGACATCTCCAAAGAGGACACTCCTGGTCTCAGATAGTAACTCCTTGACTACAGTAAAACAGAAATACGACAGATACTGCACGTTCCCCATCTCTGCCTTCACCCATTCAGAATAGGGCTCCCAGATCTGACAGTGATGACAGACGCTTCACTGACTGGTGGGGAGCTTCACGCCATCATGGTCATCAGGAATCCGATCTCCACAGAAACCTCCTAAAACTCAGGGCAGCGAGACTAGCCCTAAGAAACAGAAGGGGAGGAACCCCCAGACATCTGGAAGACAGAACTAGCTCTTCAGATACACCTAATAGCCCAGTATGTCCCGGGCAAGTCCAGGGGAAGACTGGCCCAGTAGGCTGAGGGCAAATGCCCCCGGCTGGTGCTCCAATAAAATTTACATTACTTACATCCTTAAACAGCACACACCTCTAGCCTAACATGGGCAAGGAACAGAAGACAACTCTTCTGCTGCTGACTTCTATCTTTAGTGAAACTGGGGCTGACCATGCACCATAGCTTAAACTAAAATGATTATAGAATGGGCAGTAATGAGGTTTTAGAGACACTTCCTCAGTTATGCTAACTATGTGCTGCCTGCCTTGGCTGACATGCTAAAGGTGATTGGGGGGTAGCATGTGCTTATATGAGACTACATACTTGTTCTGCTCTTGGCTCCCTTCAAACTCTGCCAGGCTGCCAGATTAATAAAGACAGCAGTGTTTAAAGTTTAGCAGCTTACTTACTACAGCCTGGGCATGAAGCTGTGAGCAGAGCAATATATGGAGATCTCGGGTATATAATCACATTTATTATTAGTCAGCCCTCCAGTTCATAAGCCAGTGTTAGTCAGCCCTCCATTTGATTCGCCAGTGTTAGTCGCCCTTCAGTTCATAAGTCAGAGTTATGTTAGTCCTCCAGATCATTAGCAGTGTTAGCCAGCCCTCAGATCCTTAGCCTGTGTTGTCAGCCCTCCAGATCATTACCTATGGTTGTAATACCTCAAGATAAGTTGCCAGTGTTATCAGCCCTTCAGATCATTATCCAATATTACGAGCCTTACAATCATTACCGTGCGTTTTTCATCCTCCAATCTTTACTAGTGTTATGATTCTTCCAGATCACCAGATCATTAGCCAGTGTTTTCAGCCCTCCAGATACTATCCAGTATTTCACCCTCCAGATCATTACCCAGAGTCCACCTCCAGTTTATAGTCTTATCTCAACAAAATCATACATTATTTTCATGTTGCAGGCAACCATGAAAGAAATAATAGTCTTAAAAATGGGTTAACTTAATTTGCAATCTACTGTGAAAGGGCCACTTGGCTGTATTTGCCCCCAGGCCAAAAGGTCCCAGTCCTCCCCTGGGCAAGTCAAACAAACTTGCACATGCTCAATCCAGGCATCAGATGATCCTATCAATTCTATGCCTCAAACATACCACTATTTGCCAAATAAATCAAACTTTTGGCGAGAGACCAGATCTGTTGCTTATAGATGTTGACAAAATGCAGATGTTTGTATGCGACAGAAGTTGAGAGTGACATTCCATGGACAATCTAACCAGTCTTTACGCATTCCTTTCCCCCCTATTCTCATGCCACAAGTCTTACTAGATGTGGCAGACGATGGAGAGATCTAGTCCTAAAACACCAAGTATAGCCATCCAAACCATGGTTCCCCAAGATAAGCCATTAATAGCGGAACGAAATTACCGCTAGGCATGACAGTGAATTGCTTCCAGGTTTCTAATAGTCCTTTTTCCAAGCTGCCACAGTTAATGCGGATCGAAGCTTGAGTCACTTCCTCTGCTTCCAGCACTATCTGCCACATCTAATAACTTAATTGACATAAAACAATTCTGAATATAAAAACTTGAATACAGATTTCTTGTTGTTGTTCGAGAGCAAGGAATCATAATTTGAACAACACTCTTCCCTATGAGGCACACTAGATTCCTAATTCTAATGCGATGGGCACAGGGCTGTTTGCACCCAACCACTACTAACAAGCGGTGAGCCATTGTTTCGTTTGAACTGTGTCTGATCTGTTTGATGGGAAAAGCTGAATTTAGATGGTCTGGGGCTGAATGCCCCAGGACCACCTTTTTATATGCTGTGAGTCAGTTTTGTTTGGGCTTTTCTTTCTGCAATCCACTTTTACTGTGCTCACTAGTTAAAAGATTATGGTGGTTTTTCTCCCCTATGTACATATATACATAATGTTATTGAATATACTGTAGACAGTGATTCTCTTACCAGAAACTTTCTTGTTTAGTGGCAATTCCTATATAGATTGGAGCTTAGTTTTGTTTGTTTTAGGATCCTGGTTGCCTATTATGAAAGAACTGAGAAAGAAAGAAATACTCTTAAAGAAAGGTCATTGTATTTAACTTTTAATGGACTCTCATTAAACTCTCTCAGTTTCTTGTTTACCATTTTTGTTTAATAGGGTTCCAACTCTAATATTCATCACACCCTGGTCTAAACTAGACTTCTGGGTCAAAAAGACGTCGCTGCTTCCAATTCCTGATCCATCAGTCTCTATAAAGTCTTTTCTATTCACCCATCCCGGTTATTTGTGTTTTATAAAACTTTCATCATTTCCAGAAATGTAGCAGTGCTAAATACCTTTACATTACCGTCATAGGGTAATTAAGGACGACAATAAATATACATCTATTATCACAATATACTGCTGGAAATGTGTTTCATTGGCATTGTTAATTCGAGTTTCTTAACCAGGGGTCTGGGACCCCCAGGGGTTCCCTGAGAGTTTGCTAGGGTTCCACAAGAGTATAATTACTGAAACTGTACAGAATCCCCCTGGGATGGATTTGCACACGTTTGTTATATACATTATCTCTATTTAATTGAATGAATATAGATTTTGCTAAATTGATGACAGAGGGTGGTTAATGGGATTGTAAAACAACTAAAACCCTGCCTTGCAAACATTCCGTGAAGCTGGACACTCATTGTCACTAATGTATATGGCCATAGACCATGTCCCACAATTAATGCGAGGTGGGACTGATCTAAAATTTTATTAGAGAGGGAACTGTTTTGGATTAAAAACCCTGGACACCATTAACCGAAAGGTTTAATGAACATTGTTCTATAGGAAAGGTAATTAATACCTATTGTTGATTCGGTATTGTTTATTGTGTTACTATTCTTATGGGTCTTGTAGATTATGTTCACAAGTGATCTGATTGTCATTTGCACCTAGTCTATTGAATCATTAAATATTTCTTCTTTTGAAAAAAGTCTTTTACTAAAAGGTGTTCTAAACTTTTTCGATATAATGGAGTATTTAATATACTTTTAATTAATTTGCACTTTATAAATAGCACTTTATTGCACTTACTTATATATCTATACACTTTTATAATTCATTTAGCATTGCATATACTAGTATGTGTTTTCACTTATGCATATCCCTGGGTTTCCAGGGTAAGATGTTTTCATGTGTTTTTGGTTCACAGAAAATAGTTATTCATGATGTCACAGGAAGTGACACACTATGCACTTCATAAATATTTGGTACTATGAGGTGTGTATCATTTGGCTTCATGAAGGCCCAGAACACAGGGCTGAAACAGTGCCTGTTTTTTGATGTAGCCAATTAAAGGTATTTTTGAGATAACCCCACGTGTGCACTGGATTATATTTACTTCTATTGACTTATCTACTGGTAGCACCGGGGTATGAAATCTTTTATTTGTTAACTCCTAACACAAGAGAAGGGCCCACAGTTTTGGACTATATATCCCTTATATAAATACATTTATATTTCATGGGGAATACATTGGGTTTTCGGAGGTAGATGTTTGTGTGGGTGTGGGTAAAAGTAATATACATAGGGACAGTGTTTATGTATTGTTTAGCACTAAATAAATAATTATATCATATTAACAAATATGTAGAATGACTTAAAGTATATAGAATTGTAAATAAGGCAAAATCTATAATAAATAAATTAACTTGGCAAAGTCCCCACTCCCTGTTTGTAATGGTATCTTCAAATGGACTGTTAAGCCACCCCCCAGGAAGTTTTACCGGGAGGCAATGGAAGCTTACAAAGAACATATTTCTCTCACTTCCCTTTTAGTGTTGTTTCCAACGGTGTGGCTTAATATTAATTGACAGCAGTGTTGCGAATCAAAACATTTTCTGAGTGTTAGTAGGAAGACTTATCTGTCCCTTCCTTTGTAAAACATGTGACAGTCTCTCACCTCACCCACCCTCCCCTCTCAATAGAAACAAAGGAGCCCCTCTCAATAGAAACAAAGAACTGCTGTTTGCTGACATATTTATATATCAGGTGATACCAGTAGATCTCCAGATGTTTGGAAACTACAACTCCCAGAATTCCCTAACTAAAACTACAGGATAGTCTGGGTTCTTTATAGGACCTCACATTTACGAATAGTGATGCCTTTCTAACACATTTACCAATAGTGATCCCTCTCTAACACATTTCCCAATAGTGATCCCTCTCTAACACATTTACCAATAGGTGTCCCTCTCTAACGGAACCCTGGGACAGCTGTGAGTTAGGGCTAGGCCACACTAGCGCGTTTTTTCGTGCATTTGCACACGCATTTTTGCTCGTGATTGGAACTTGAAATTTCCTGCGATTTCTGATTTGCATGCGATTGTGCATCCGTTTGCATTTGGTAATGCATGCGTTGACCATTTTGTGCGTTAACGCATGCGTTTTCCTTAACGGAAACCGTCAAATCGCATGCGCAAACCACCGGAAACACAAATGCACAAGATTCATGCCAAAATCACATCGATATCACTCACTCGCGTATGTGGCGCCATTTAATGCATTTGGTGGCCTCAGCCTTAATGAGGAGGGTGAGTATTGAAAGACAGACTTAAACTTTAATTATAGAAGATCCAATGAGCTGCTATGATCTTTACTGGTTGGAAATTTAAGGGGGAAGATTGATTCAAGCTCTGCACAACAACATACAGTATTTCACTGTGTTTTCTACTGAACTATAACACTCTAGACAATGTTACAATAAATAGATCAAGAGTAGAGATGGCTGGATCTCTGATATGAACCCAGTTCCATAACGGATTTCGGTGATTCACGGATTTTTGCGGGAATTCTGCTTTGCAGTTTTTTTCGAGACGTGTTCGAAAATTCGAAGAAAATTTCAGGATTTTTGAAATTTTGTACAAATTATACAGTAACTTACAGAAAATAGTTTTGGGACCTGAAAATGGTCTGGGGAAAAGACAATTAGATTCTTTCTGAAGAATCTAATTTTAACCAACTCTGATTAGAAAAGAATCTGATTGGTTAGTATACCAATCATATTATTCTAAAAGATCTAATTGTAATTAATTCTGATTGGTTACAATTATATTCTTCCCCAAAAGCCATACCAATCAATTTCTTTTTGAAAGAAATCTGACGTAACCAGATTACAGCTTTTTTTTTTAAAAGAATCTTATTGGTATACAATCAGATTATTTTCCAATTAGAATTGGTTACAATGAGATCCTTTCAGAAAGAACTTGATTGGATAGTATACCAGTCATTTGTTTACCAATCACAATTAGTTAGAATCGATTCTTCCAGAAAGCAATAAGATTATTTCTAAAGTATCTAATTGTAACCAATTCTGATTAGATACAATCGATTCTTCAGTGAATGTATCAGATTGCTATACTAACCAATCAAATTCTTTTCCAATCAGAATTGGTTTCAATCAGCTTATTTCAGAAGAGTCTAATTGGTTTATACCAATCAGATTATTTTCCATTATATACATTAATTACAATTATATTTCTTTCAGAAAGAATCTGATTGGTTAGTATACCATCAGTTATTTCTGAAAAAATCTGATTGTAACCATTATGATTTGAAAGAATGGATTATCGGTTTTCCCAGACCATTCCCCAGGTCCAGAGCCATTTACAGTAAGTTACTGTATCATTTTTACAAATTTTTCAAATTCCTTTAAATTCTAAATTTCTAAAATTTCGGTGATCCTTGAAAATAGATGCATAACGTGAGGAAAGTATTTTTTTTACACTTCTGGATGTATGTACGTTTTTTCCCAGACCATTTTTCCAGGTCCACAGGTGGAACGGATTAGTAGCAGTTTCGCCCATCTCTCAAAACCCTGGATTTAAATACCTTCCTGTATAGATTTATCAAAACAAATCGATAAACGTGGCGTATCTACGTAAAACATTCGGGGCAACGTTCCCCGATGTTTTGGCAAAGTGCCCCGAATGTTTTCGCCGCCTGTGCCCTTGCAAGTGCCCCGAACTTCCGGATTTCCCGGCTGCGTGAACCTCTGGAACGTCGCGCAGCCGCGCAGTCGCAACAATGACTCATGCGCAATGCCGGCGCGCCGATGTCATGAGCGCGGCCGTAACGAGAGAGAGCTATCGGAGGGAATCCAGGGACAGGTATGTAGCATGTGCATGCAGAGCCAAGCCATCTTAGATAGATAGCAAGCAGTTATATAATAGATAGCAGTTAGATAGATAGATTCGAGATAGATAGATAGATAGATAGCATTTATTAGATGATAGACTATATCGATAGATAGCTTTAGTATAGTAGATAGTATAATGATAGATACGTTTAGATAGATAGATAGATTGCAGTTAGATAGATGTAGATGGATAGAAGATAGATCACTGCTATCTATCTCATCTATCTATCTAACTGCTATCTATCTATCTATCTATCTATCTAACTGCTATCTATCTACTATCTATCTATCTATCTATCTAACTGCTACCCCCCCCTCTATCTATCTATCTAACTGCTATCTATCTATCTAACTGCTATCTATCTATCATCTATCTATCTATCTAACTGCTATCTATCTACTATCTATCTAACTTCTATCTATCTATCTAACGCTATCTATCTATCTATCTAACTGCTATCTATCTATCTATCTAACTGACTATCTATCTATCTAATCTATCTATCTATCTACTAACTATCTATCTATCATCTATCTATCTATCTAACTGCTATCTATCTATCTATCTAACTAACTGCTATCTGGATAGGGAATGGTGAGAGTGACTGGATAGGGAATGGTGAGAGTGACTGGATTGTGAATGGTGACTGATGGGAATGGTGACTGGACTGGATAGTGAATGGTGAGAGTGAGTGGAAAGGGAATGGTGAAAGTGACTGGATAGTAAATGGTGGAAAGGGAATGGGGAGAATGACTAGGGAATGGTGTGAGTGACTTGATAGGGAATGTTGAGAGGGACTGGATAGTGAATGGTGAGAGTGACTGGTGAGGATAACTGGATAGTGAATGGTGAGTCAGTGGATAGGGAATGGAAAGAGTGACTAGGGAATGGTAAGAGAGTGACTTGATAGGGAATGGAGAGAGGGACTGGATAGTGAATGGTGAGAGTGAGTGAAAAGGGAATGGTGAGAGTGACTGGATAGTGAATGTTGAGAGTGAGTGGATAGGGAATGGTGAGAGTGAATGGTGACTGGATAGGGAATGATGAGAGTGAGTGGATAGTGAATGGTAAGAATGAGTGGATAGTGAATGGTGATGGTGACTGGATAGGGAATGGTGAGAGTGAGTGAAAAGGGAATGGTGAGAGTGACTGGATAGTGAAGGGTGAGGGTGACTGGATAGTGAATGGTGAGAGTGACTGGATAGTGAATGGTGAGAGTGACTGGATAGTGAATGGTGAGTCAACGGATAGTGAAAGGGTGTGAGGGTGACTGGATAGCGAATGGTGAGAGTGACTGGATAGTTACAACTGTACTGTAAAGGGTTAATTTTACTTTACACCTTGTGTCTCATGTGACCACACACTCAGTCTCCTTCTATCACGTTAGTTTCACTCATACAGGAGAGGAATATGTGGTCAATATCCCAATACAATGTACATGTCTACATTTATGTGGAATCTGCCTAACTGAGGGGGAATGAATGCTTTTGGCTAGTCGTAAATCTGGAAATTCCTAGACACTCCCACCTCATGCATACCAGGAGGGGGGTAGTACATCAAATGGTTTAAAAATCCTTGTAGCCCCTATAACTTTGTTCATACTGAGGGGACATGCTAAAAACAAGAGTGTTTTTGGGGCGTCTTTAAGGCCGTAACTTAAAGTGGTGGCAGCAAGTACCGATTGATTGGTCAGATCACGTGCCCAGCGAACGTGCATTCGTTAAAAAATTGGCTGGCAGTGTGTGGGATAAATTATTTTTTATTAGAGCATTAGTGCTTGGATTAAGTATTTAACCCTTGTACTAAAGAACTGTATCCTTGCAAGGGTATCAGTCTTCAAAGACAAACTCAGTGCATTTATTTTTAAAAGACATACGTACAAACAGTTGTTCCCCCCTTCTCTGTTTTCTTTTATTTGGCAAGGTTAGCTGAGGATGGCAACCTTTTACAAGAGACAAACCAAGAAGGTCCTGATCAACCTCTGTGAGGAAAGAGGTATTGATGTCCTGGACAAGTCCATGGAGCTGCTGATAAGGGCATTGTTGGAGAGTGACCAGGAGCAGCAGAACTACACAACTGAGAGGCTTTACCTATCCCAGAAAGGACTGTTAACCTTGGATTTTCTCAACATGAGAATACTACAGTGCAGGAAGACCGTACTTCTTCCCTACAAAAGGATTTACAATTGTTGGGTTCAGATGACCCCCAGCTATGTCTTCAATTGATCTTGCAGCATCAGGAGAGGGAGGCAGCCGCAGCTGAGACAGCTGAACGGCAAGCCCAGCGTGAAATGGAAGCCGCAGCAGCTGAACGGCAGGCGCAAAGGGAAATGGAAGCAGCTGAGAGAGCTGATCGGCAGGCGCAGAGAGAATTCGAAGCTGCAGCCGCAGACGGTGCATTTCAACTGGAGTTAGCAAAGCTCCAGCACCAGACCCAGTCTCCACAGTCCAGTGAGTTCAGAGAGGGTCCATTTACTTTGCATGGTTCACCCAAGTTTCCTGTCATGGACAATGATAGCAATTTGGACACTTTTTTTGTTAAGTTTTGAAAAGTGCTGCAGACAGTATCAGTTGCCACAGGAGCAGTGGGCAAGATACTTGACACCTGGAATAAAAGGCAAAGCCTTAAATGCCTTTGTTGAACTACCACCAGAGCTAGATGGGGACTATGATGCTTTGAAACAGGCTCTGATTAAGAAGTTTAACCTCACGCCAGAGGTGTATCGCAAAAAGTTTCGGGCATTGCAGAGAGGTCCCACTGACAGCTACTCAGATGTTGTGAGTAATCTGAGAACCATTTTTCGCCAGTGGATTAAAGGACTGTCAGTTGCCAAATTTGAGGAGCTGGAGGATCTTATGATCTTAACATCTGTCCTGGAGATGTGTGACAGTTTGTATTGGATCGGGAGCCAAAAACAGCGCAGAAAGCAGCAGAAGTCACAGACACCTATGCAGCCAACAGAGTGCCAACATATCCGAATCGTCCAACTTTACAAAGATCACCAAGCTGGAAGGATCGTCACCACAGGGAAGCAGCACAGCAGAATGTCAAGGCTGGTGAGAATTTGTCTGAAAGGCCCAGTGTGAGCGTAAACCATGGAGATACACGCAGATGTTTTATATGTAACCAGACGGGACATGTAAGAGCTTCCTGTCTAGAAAGAAAGGGACCAGTGTCACCTGTCAATCCAGTGGTAATGTTTGTATCTGGTAAGACAGAGAATTTATGTCATCATATGCAGACTGTAACTGTGGGAGATAAAGTTACCCAGGGGTTACGGGACTCAGGAGCTAACTTGTCTCTGGTGCGTCCAGAGATGATTAACTTTGGGGACATTATTCCTGGGAAGACTTTATTGGTAAAGGGAGTGGGTGGGAGTCATCCACGGGTGCCTGTGGCTAATGTTTACTTGGATTGGGGTGTGGGGAGAGGTCTGAGGGAAGTTGGGATATCCAATGAAATTCCTGTCAATGTGTTACTGGGGAATGATTTGGGGAGAATGGTCTCTGCTTTTGTGCCAAATGATCCGGTCTCACTAAGTCCAGCCTCGCTGGAGTGTGACCACCCACTGCAATCAGTAAGGGGAACAGGTAACAAGGGGCCAGGTAACTGGGAGGGAGGGCTGAGAGACCAGAGCAGATGTCCGTCAGTGCCAGAACCAGTATTGCCTAACGGTGTGAATGGAGAGAGAGAGAGAGGGATCCCCCAGTTCACTCTCTGGTAGAGTCAGGTATAGTACCTGTAGGTAGGGATTGTCACAGTAGCTGGGAGGGAGGGCTGAGAGACCAGAGCAGGTGTCAGTCAGCGCCAGAACCAGTGCTGTCTACGGGTGTGAGTGTAGAGGGAGAGGAAAGGTATCCCCGAGGTGGTTTTCTGAGTAAAGTACCCATAGTAGAGAGGGATTTCCAGAGTAGGATCCCTGACCCTGTGCCCAATCTGCCTGAGGTCCTGGATAGCAGTCAGGAATTAGTGCAGGAGTGTGTGGGGCAGGTGGTAAGGACTCAGAGCAGGGTCCTAATGGATGTTTCCACTCAGACTGAGGGAGAAGAGGGTAGCTGTGGGCATGCGGTAGCGCCAGTACCAACCTCAGTGGTGGGCGGAGAAGGAAGAGCAAGGGCTAAAGAGGGACAGTTAACAGAGCTAGGAGTGTCCCAGGTAGATGAAAGGAAGGTAGGATGAAAGGAAGATCTTCTTTTCTCTTCAGCGAGGAGTCTGGTGGGTACTAAGAGGTAATTTTAAGGACAGTCATACATGCAAAATAAATGTATTTCGGTATTGGGTGGTGGAAAATCTCACACCTCCTTCGACCTGTATTGTAGATCAAGTGCATTCACTGCTATGCAAGAATCTAAATTCTTATTCACTTCTTCATACAAACAAGCAAATTGTCTGGCACAACTATTTCTCATAAATCCATGCGGACTACTCTAAGATCAGTACTGGAGACAAGTCAAGAGATATGATCCCGTAAACAAAGTTTCCAGCCCTTCCCGACCACTGATGTTAGGCTTACAGGTCTATAGTTACCAGGTTGGAAACCTACCTTTTTTGAATATTGGTATTACATTGGCTTTTTTCCAATCCAGCGGCACATCATCAGACAAAAGTGAATCTGAAAAGATAAGAAACATGGTCTAGATAAACTTGACGAAGCTCTCCTAAGATCCGAAGATGCATTCAATCGGGTCCTGGGGTTTTATTGATATTACTTTGTCTAATTGTTTCCGCTATCATATCCTCTGTCAGCCAGAATGAATATTCCTCATTTATACCCTTCAAATTATACAGTCCCTGCTATATGGACTAGTATTCTCTGTAGTGAATACCTCGGCATCCTCTATAACCATTCTCGGCCCATTATTTAATGGTCCCACATTCTCGGTCTCTTTTTACCATTGATATATGTAAAAATCATTTTGGGGTTAAACTTGCTTTGTTCTGTATCTGTATTTCATTTTCTATTTTAGCTAGTTCAATTGCTTTGTTGCACTCCTTATTACAGCTTTTATACTCCCGGAAGCACTGTCTGTTCCCTCTGATTTCAAAATTTAATAACCTTTTTCTTTTTTTCATTTCCGTTTTACCTGGGCATTAAGCCAGACAGGAGAGGACCTAATTTTTTTACACTTGTTTCCTTAAAAGCTAACATTTAGAAATGATAGTTTAATACCACTTAAAAAGCAGTAAACTTCTTCCCAATATCTTTACCTAGGAACAAATCCCCCAGTCTAAGTTAAAAGTTTTTGTTACCAAGTGCACTTTTGTATTTTGCAACCTATATTAAATGACACTAACAGACTCTTGAAAAAGCTAACTAAGTCATGTGAAACTTGTGAGAGTATATCTAAAAACCTCTAGACCTAGATCATTTGTATACACAGAGTACCACCTGATGTACCAGGTATATTGGGGGTCCGAGACAATTCCATAAAAATATTGTGAAGAAGGGGACGCCACACAGTATATTTACTGCAACCCAAGTGCGCTTTATTGCAATGTTTCGGACTAACACAGAGTGTTTTTTTAAAAGGACGTGAAAAGTACTGTGTTAATCCGAAACATGTTGCAATAAACGCCACTGTGTTGCAGTAAATATACTCGTGGAAAAAGACCCTTGAGCTGGATTTTAAAACTTTTATGCTATTTTTATCTTGATTGGAGACAATAAAAACACTAGAAATCTAATGTAGGTGTTTTAATGCTTATTTTATTTATATGAAATGTATAGGATATGAACTGGTAAGTGACTAATCCATACTTTTTATATCACTTTTTATGTTATTTAAGGATAAGTATGCTGTAAAACAAGTTAAGTTTAGTTGGAAGCTGCAGCTTTAAAAAAAAACTTTTGGCATTTTTTTTTCTATGCCCCTCCCAGAGCCTACCTTTCCTGCTTTAAAGTTGCTGACATCTTGAATCGTACAGGGGAATGTGTAGCTCCGCCTCCAAATTTCCTGGATCCTCCATCTTAATTAATCGCAAAAGGTAATCTCCATTGGTTCCGACTGCATGCACGGACGTGTGTACGCGTAAAGTCGTTCAAGGCGAGATGACGTAACGCGTGCACATCCGTGCATGCACCGACGCCACGTCGTGTGTGTGCAGCAACGTCATGTGCATGCAAGTGCAATCGGAACAAACGGAGATTACCTTTTGCCACTAATGAAGATGGAGAACAGGAAATCTCGTGGGGGGTGGGGTGGAGCTACACAGTCAACTAACAGATTCAAGATTTTAAGTAGCTGAGCTTCCAACTAAACTTAATTTTGTTTTACAGCATACTTATCCTTTAACTACACCAAATATACACAGGAGAGAAGGATCACGCAGCAAGAAACAGTTAAGAAATTCTGAAAAGTAAACGTGGGGACTGAGCTTCGCAGTGAGCAAAAATAACCTAGAAGAACCATACCCATAGTGCAGAGAAAAAACGTATGTCTATGAGGTGTACCTGTTGGTGCCTGCATAGCAGCAATGGAATGGTTGCAGCATCCTGGGGAACTGTACTAGTGTCTGGCTCTGGAGTGCTGTTGGTGGGGGATGTAGGACCTGGTAGCAAAAGCCGAGGTTTCCTCTGTAAATGGCAACAGAAATACCAGATTACTACAAACACTGACTTTAACACTGTGTATTATGATATGCCCTAAATATAAGTAATAGACTATGATAAAAACAAAACCAAACTTTCTAGACTTTGAGGGCATGTCCTACCTTAACAAAAAAAAACTAGTCACTTAGTTACCAGCCCTAATTCCAACCAATAGATCAGATATTATTATTATATGCATTACTAACCAATATTTAAGGATAACTACTGCCCCCATTCTGGAAGAGTAAACTGGCTCCTTCTCCATGCAATCAATCAATACCGTGACTGTGATATACCAGTCAATGACTCTGATGGAGTCTCCATTCCCTGCTGCCTTCTCCTGTACATGCTCAGTTCCTCATTGAGCGGGGGAGAAGCAGCAACCTCTGCCAGAAGGGAAAGAACAGAGGCAATACTTCAAATATATGGTTAGAAATGCATGCAACATACAGGGTATTTAATAAAAGTTCTTATCGTTTAAAATGGTGCTAATTTTGCCCCAACCAATCAGATGTTAGCTTTCAAATGTTTAACTAAGTCTCATTGGTTGGGGAAAATTAGCACCATTTTAAACGATAAGAACTTTTATTGAATCTCCCTGAAAGTGCTTAAATAGCTATAGGGGTTAGGGGGCAAATAGTAATCTCGCATATACATAAAAATATTGTCAAGAAACATTCTCGTCATTAGAGATACGGTAGAATGCTTCCTGTCTAAACAGATATTTTTGAGTCTTGAGTATACGCATACTTATTTTTTACTTAGTAATAAAGTTTTGACTGTTATAGGACACTATTTTTACAAAGTTTGTAACTATGCTTTATAACAGAAATATAATCTGGCAAATGTGGTTACTGAAAACCATCTGAATTCTGTATACATTTTTAAACAGTTAAGTGTTTTACTAACAAAATTTGTATTTTGTAAATTTGCTAGCCACTGAATTATATTTGGAACAATTATTACAGAATCAGGAAAACAATCTGGTTGCTGCCAGACATTGTTATGTGATCTGGAAAGACATGCTAGTTTTGTTGGCCAAGCATTTTTTCCTCAGGTGCTTTGGGCAGACAATTTTCTACCATTTGTAAAAGACATTATTAAGTGACTGGGTTACTGCACTACTGAAATAAAGACTACCTGGCTAGACCCTGCACAGCTACACTACATAAGTGCAGAACGCATTATAACCATTGCACACTACTTTGGTAAACTGCAGTTTGCAAGGGGTACTTTACTATAATGGAAATAGCAACTGGAGCTTAAAATTGAAATATAGCAAAACTAGGGTGTTCGAACACCTCTATGCAATTGATAACCATTTCTTTAACCAACAGTATAATTATACTGAAAATCTTCTGAGAAATGCGCACTTTGGTGTTGGAACTATAGCATAAAATGCACTAATACCAGACCTGTGAGTTTAGAAAAATCCTACCAGATAAAGTTGAAACAGCTAGCTTGCTTGTTTATTTAAGTCACTGGTCTCTGATTGAGGAATTATTTTACAATCAATAACTTTATGCAACACTTAACAGTTTTAGATATCTCTTTCGATTTTCTTGCTCTGAATAATGTTTGCAGGAAAGCATAACATTTGTAATGTTTTCTAAGAAAAGAGATATGTACAGCATTTATCACAGTGAATTGACACAAAAATAAATGGTTGCAAGAAAAATATGAACAGCTTTAAAACTGAGTAATTTGACTGATGTCATGTGTGCACAGTGCTAACTGCTATTTACCAATATACAGTGCTACTCAACATTAAGAGATTTAACTGACCTTACTTCCAGGTTTGGGGCCTCTTTTCTTAGGGAAACGAACGGCTCACAAAGTTTAGATGACTGACTAGTCAGTTGGTGTATTAGAGCCTTTGATAGTTTGGCCCTTCTTTCTTCCTGGCTTTCCACGCTTACCACCAGGCACAGCAGGAGCAAGTTCTTTGGGCCTCGCATCATAGAAGTGGCAATTCCTGCAGCTGGAAGGACTCTTTGGAATGGCAACTACATAAAAGAATAACATTTAATATATTTTTATTACAATATAATAAGGAATATTATATTACAGTGCAATATAAGGACAATATAAAAATAATAATAATAATATAAAGCCACCAGGAGTTTCCCGACCATATAAAAGAACAAGGCCACAGGCCTTTTATACAGGGCAGGGGCTCCAAGGCATCATAAAATCTTATATTATAATGTGAAGGGGTGCATTATTTCGGATTCCCCCCCAGTTGCATTTAAATTCTAGCCTTGTCCATATTCCCACCAAATTTAAACACCCCCCCCCCCCAGCTACATACTCCCAACATAAACAAGTAGAAATGAATATACTAGCCCAGTAGCTATCTGGTAAATAAATCTTGTGGTTTATGGTTTGATGTTGACAGGAAGCAGCTCCAGCAGATCCTGTTAGTGAAGTTAAACAAGTGCACCAACTGATGAGTCATTGTTCAGGCATCCGCACTGTGCTGAACTTCTTTAACAGGAACTGGAATGGAGAGTAGTATATAAGAAACAGCCACTAGTGACATAGCCAAGTGATTTATTAAAGGATTTATACCACTGCACCTCCCATTATAAAATATGACATTTATGTATCATATCTGTATTATCAGTCTAAACACAGTTATAAATGCTAACAGACACCCTAATATGTCAATAAAGGTTATTTCCCTTTGAATCCTGGTACCTTTGGTCCCGGGAGGCTGCAGGTTATCTCCCGTAAGGGAGCACCATCCCACCGGAAAGATATCACGTGAGTCATATCGACACCAGTAATCAAATGCTCCTCTCCAGCCATCAAATGTCACTAGGATTTCGCTGCCTCTCACCTCCCCAATTGTAGCAGGACAGATAAAATGTGGATTTTTTCTGTCCACAGCTTCCAACTTCATTCCTATTTCAAAATGGTTCTGGGGTGGTGATGGCGGCTCCTGCATAGAAAACATTAGAATTGCAAGCTTTTAAATCTTTTTTAAATCTCCACTGGTAAATTTTTTTTTTTGGTATTCAGTTTTATTGAAGAACAGTGGTAAAGGAGATGTCTTAACTCCCGTTCTCAAAAATGGAAGTTAAGGTACATAACCGATTGCTCGCTCCTCCGCCACATAGTCCGATAGGTCCCCACACATACTTAGTATGTATGTATTCTATGACCATCATAAAATTGAATACCAAACTTTTTTTTTTTTTTTACCACTGGAGATACCCTTATTAGATTCAACAAAGTCTAAATTCTTTACCTTATGGAAGATTTTTGCAGGTGCATCTCAGCTCCATTTAGGGTCTTAGAAGGAACATTGGCCATGAGGAGGCATTAAGTCTGAATCCTATACAATGTTACAATGTAGATTTAAAAGAAAAATATGAATCTATAAAAATACTATTGTAAACTGCTACAAAAAAAATAAAAAAATTAAAAGAAGAATTATATATACCAAAGAATAGGTTTGATATAAATAAAGCGAAGGACAGATCTGTGTCAGTCCCCGACAAATGGATATATCAAGATTTTAAGGCAATAGTGAACAAGCACTAAGGGCTAGGCCACACTGAAACGCAAAACGCAAACGGAATAGCATGCGATTTCATGTGCGATTTTCGTTGCGTTTGCGATTTCTTCAATAAGTATAGGAAAACGCATGCAATTGCGATTAAAATGCAGAACGCAAACGCAATCGCACCGAAAAACGCGCTTTTTTTTCGTTTGCCGCGTTTTCAATAATTTGGAAATCGCAAGCGCAATCGCAAACGCAAACAAAACGCAGCAGTTGGCCTAGCCCTAAATATCGTTTTCAGACAACATTCATCTATCAGTTCATATAATGTGATAAATTCTTATAATTTTATGTGCCATGTTGCAAAGAGATTGGTTTACATGACAGCTAGAGGGTTATACAGGTGTGGGAACTTTCCAGAATGTATTCATTTCCTTTTTTAATGTATTGATTTCCTTTTTCAATAAGTATTTAATTGTTGCAATACTGTAAGTAAAGCTAAATGCTTATCTTCCATTTGTATTTTAGACTGTTGGATTAAAGGGACACTAAAGTCCCATAATCCAGAAATCAACTTGTGCCATTCATTATATTCACAGTGAGGTGAGAACGCTTATTCTCACCTCCCTGGGAATAATAGGACGCTCGGGGGACCTGGAACTTACCTTAGCGCCACTCCTTCACTGAGAGCCGCTCGTGTCCCGCCGCGCGCCAATACAAAAGATAGGCGCGCGATTGGGAGAGAACAGCTGTTCAGTGAAGGAGCTGCTGCGAGTGGAGCGGCGGTAAGGTAAGTTTCCAGGTCCCCCGAGAGTCCTATTATTCCCAGGGAGGTGAGAATAAGCGTTCTCACCTCCTGTGAATAATAGAAATGAATGGCACAGAATTGATTTCTGGGTTTAGTGTTCCTTTAATAAAGGAAATTGTTGTGGTTTTTGTATAGGCAGGTTGATCCTCAAAGCCAGAGAGCAAGTAATATTAATGTGACAGGAGGATTTATTCTTCTTTTGATGTCAAAAGCTTGTGCGAACGCACACAGCTCTGCAGGCCTGCGCACACAGGTTAAAGTGATGTGCACACAAAAAATCAGCTGGAATAGAAGTGCTGTGGTATGGAGTGTACAAAATGTTATTTTATATGCGCACAGAAATATTTCTGTGCACACAGCTGATTTAAAATTAGAGGGAAATTGTTTGATGTCCGTGTCATTTATGGCGATTTTGTGACTAAACATTTGATTAAATGTTTGCCTTACCTAACGGGGCTGCAGCATGCCTCCATTCTTCTCGCATGTTCCAATTGGTTGGATCTCAGAGGAATCTACTAGTCTCCAGAAGTCATTTTTATTGTCACTCCCATCAAGCCGAAGTCTGAGCCTAGCTCCTGTGAGTCCCACTACTGAGGCAATGCAAGTGGATGTTGTGTTCCTTGGGTCTTGAGCCTCCAACTTCATTCCAATCTTATAATCATTGGAGGGGGTGAACATGACTTAAGACAGATAAAAAGTAGAGACTTTTTCAGTGAAACAGACTCTTTTATTGGTACAAATGCTACTAGAATCTTTTGTGTAGGCATTCCCATAACTTATCAAACAAACCCGTCCATCCTCCCAGGGACCCAGACAGTTACATAAAACACAATTATTCCTCTACATCAGATAATTCCCAAATACTCACTTGTCGGAAGCAGTGAGGGGGTGCTGGCTGGGATCCAGTCTCTTTAAGGTACTTCTCCCAACTGAAATGACCTGCAAATGAAAAGTATAGTTACCATGTATTGTTGTTTATTCCCACGGCCCGTAAATTCAATAATTAACGAGTTTTCGATAATTATCAAAAATACAGCGGCGAGTCTGGAAAACCAAACTAGTTCGAATAGTTTGAGTTCGTCGAACTCCTAAAGTTTCTCTAACTGCATGTGTGTTGATCTAGAAATTCTAACTCAGGGCAATTTATTTAGCCAATTCTATACCCACCAGAGATACAAACTACTTTTTAAAAAAACAGAGTGAAACAAAGTGTTCAACTTAACTAGTTGATTTAACATATTTCAAATTTATACTGATTTAGTTAGTTTAATGTGACAAGTGTATTGCTTATGTCAATTGCCTTGTACTTGGGTACTTTACTTGGTGCTTGGCAAATACCAGAATCCAGGTAGCTACTGTACCTGGAAATTTGCCAAGTTTACCATTGAGGTTTATAGAATGATGCCTTGTAAAGAAACTCCAGGAAGACAATTTTCAGAATACATGCAACCAATGCTTCAAACAATATGTACCTGGTGGAAGAGTTTTCAGTTGATGTCTATGCTTAGATACAGAAGTGCCATAAATCCATTGCAATTTTATTCTTATAAATGGTACCTGTCAGTTATAATTAGTGTTTAGCTGATCGCACAAATCTTTAAAATGTGTGTATTATTAGAAATACTTTACATTCAAGGATATAAAATATCCCCTTAAGAATTTTCTTATCAGTATAGAAAAACTAATACTGTGGTCTCTTACTTTTAGGTGGTCATGAAACTGCTTGCTGACTTACTATCTTCACAAAATTCAAATACTACTGATTCAAAGCGAACAGAGCAATTTATATAAATATATAAGATAAACAAAAAAGAACAGGGCACTTGCAAACAAGTGGGTTTATTCACATCACTCAAATGGCAACGTTTCGGTCCCTGGTCTTGGACCTTTCTGAAGCCTATACCAAGGTCCAAGACCAGGAACCGAAATGTTGCCATTTGAGTGATGTGAATAAACCCACTTGTTTGCAAGCCAAGGAGTGCCCTGATTTTTGTTTATCTTGCATAATTGGATCTTTCAGGAGCACCCTGGCAGTTGTACCTAAGAAGTGAGTGCCAGTCTCTACCGCCTCTTTCTCTCTATATATATTATATATATATATTGATATATAAAGTGACTTGTGATGTCACTCCCCCCCTCATGGAGGGGCTTTCCCTTTAAAAAAGTTGTAAGATTGAATGGATCCCTTGCTTACAAACTTGACAAAGGGAGTTGTACTCCCGAAACGTTGCTGTGTTTTTTGTAAGCATGTCATAAAATAATGTTTATCTGCTTATTATCTACAGCATGCAGCTCAGTTGTTTAACTGTTATATAATTGAGGAAGATTGGATCCCCGTGGAGATACGGATCTAATATAAACCCCCCAAACTGGAGTGCCATGCTATTATTTGCTAACATATACATATATTATTTCTATGTATTTACCTTGGTGGGTATGGGTGTCTGTTGGTCGTCCATGTCTTCTACCATCCTTCCATTCAGTAACTAAGAAGAAAGCAAAATGGTACTTTTGCATAGGTCTATAAGATATATTGATTATTTAAGGACAATTATACTCACTTTTCTCTGATCCATAGCTGCAAAGATCCAGGGTGAGGACCTAAATCGCTAGGTCCTTACCGGGTACTTTACCTAACCCCCTGCAAACTTACTCTAAGTCTTCCTAGGTGCGCCACTTTGTCCCTTCTCTTTTCCACTATCGGTGAAAGTCTGCAGTGCAGCCAATGGAAGACACACCCTATTGCAGAGAGTATCTTCCTACTGGCTGCCTCGCAAACTCGGATGAAGTGTCATGTCTTTACACGAAACACATCAGGTTCTTTCTACCTATTGAATCTGCTTTAATAGTACAATAAGACTCACTTTTTATGCTACCCTCGATTGGAGCAGCTGTATGATTCTGGTCTTCCGAGTGGTAGTACAACCTTCCTTTTCTGCTTGTGAAGGTTCTCATTCATCCAGGTCATGGTATATCTGTTGTATATCAATTAGATCAACTGGACTTGAAGTTTAGTTCTTGAAGACGTTTCGCTAGTCATCCGACTGGCTTTCTCAATTCATGAATCACTTGTACAGAAGTCTGGCAATATTGTACCCTGGGAAATCCCAATTAGCATATCACAGCCAGGTGTTAAGGGCATGATTGCATAGTGGCTAAGAGGTGTATAGGAACACCCAGGGTAAGGTGTCAAAACAGCATTGACATGAGCAGACAGTTGGTGTCGAACCCCCCCCCACCACCTTAGCCATGTACCTGCATCCTAAGTGTAAAGGACATACCTTTGAGATTGTAATGTTAACATATTGGCAAAGGAGAGGTGTCAAGGAGGCCATTTATGTGAAAAATAAAGAAACCAAGCCTAAATAGAGGTGGTGGTGGTGGTGGTGGGGGGGGTTGACACCAACTGTCTGCCATGTACAATGCGGTTTTTGACACCTTACCCTGGGCGTTCCTACAAAACCTCTTCCACTATGCAATCACACCCTAACACCTGGCTGTGATATGCTACCTTTCTGTTTTACTGTGTATGCTGGGAACAATGTTCCGAACTTTCCCCTGTAGGAGTCCTCCCACCGGATGTTATTTCAGCCCATTGGTAAGCCTGCCGGTTACAGTGTGTTCACGTTTGTGTGCCTCACAAACTGTCACTGACAGTGGAAGAGAGAAGGGATGAAGCAGAGTACCAAGGGAGACTGAGTACAACATTGCAGGAGTAAGGTGAAGTACCCAGGTAAGGACAATTTAGGTTCTCATTCTGGGTACTTTGCAACTATGGAGGAAGAGAAGCGAGGGGGGAGGTGATTATAAATGTCCTTTAAAACACTGCATTCAATTCTTTTGCTATGCATATCAAAACAAAAGAAAACTCAAGCATACTTGTTTGGATAGAGTACACATGCATTAAGGTGGTGGTTTCTCTTAGCCTGCTAATCATTTGAAGGTTTAAAAAAAGGGGAGGGGGGTACTGCTTTAGTAATTTTTTTTTTTTTTTCCATAACATTTGCCTCTTTACTGAACTTACCTCTCAGATGTCCAGGTTTCCGCATGGCCTCAAAGGCATGGGATGCTCTGCAGATTCAACTCAGTGGAGAGTCAACAAACAAGGAAGCTAAAGAAGCCTGTAGAAATATTTAGCAAAGGGATACAGGACTGTACCACTGAAGAATGGGGAATCTTCTGCAGCCAGTCAGATGGTGGCTATGCAGGTTAAGAAAACAGTATTTTAACTGCATGAGAGAGGTTTGTGGTCCAATAAAGCTGTCAAAGCAGTCAAGCGGAGGCCAGCAAATTTGAGTAGGGAGACAACCACTTTTTAGCTGTACTAGAAAAAAAAAAAGAAAGCCTGCTTAAAATGCACACTCTTAGCAGCACACAATATATACTGTTTACATGCATTAAAATTACTATTGTCTAAATTTAGCCCCAATTGTCCAAAATGTTAGCCTTTGGCAGTTAATTGTGCCAAAATATCAGCCAATGTGTACACAACTTAAGGTGGCCATACACAGTACTCATCAGAATTTGTAAAATATCTGAAAGCATACAATAAACTAATGGTGTTTGGGTTCCTTTGAACCTAAAGGTAAAGACAAAAAGTAAAATAAAGTTGAGATTATTTAAAATGTAGGAAAGGAAAAACAAGTTATGAACACACAGCAAGGACTTCCTGGATATTCCTTTAAAGGACAAACCCCATTAGACAGCATGAAACTTTCTCCTGCCTGGGATGAAGATTGCTATTGTGTGGGGCGGTGAATGAAGTGAGCCCTCACCCAATCACCTTCCTACTGCACTAATGTCAGTGTGTTTTACATAACACGACACAGCAAATAAAAGGGAGGAGTTTGTCCTGTGCATCAACCATTTATATTTTTTTTTTAGTTTTTGCACTGGGTCTGAAACTGTGCAGGTCTCATTAAATAAAATGAATGTAAACACTGTGATGTCGGTCCTCCAGGCTGCGGAAGTTCCTGTTGGTGAAGGAAGGAACCTTTCCAACGCCAGAGCTGACATTCTAACAACATTGACATCACCTGTCTGCTGCTCTTCATCCCTCCAGTCACTTTCACACAACCCTGGCCATAGAAGCCGTCTCAGGCCTCCCCCACATTATTTCCCCATTCTCCCTCCTAATTGGGCCCAGCAGAAGGTCCAAGTCCATTCCCTCATCCCACCTGTTTAGGGAAATACAAACCCGCATCTCCACCCACCCTACCCTCCGCTTCCTATCCCGCCCCGTCTCCCACTCACCCTCGCTCCTTATTATGTTAATCCCACAGGCTTCTGTAACACAACAGTGACGGTTCTACACTCCGTCCGCCATGATCTTTCCTACGCAACCAGACGTAAAAAACTCAGCATCCTCCCCCCGCTCCTTCCTTCCTTTCTTTCCTGGAGACCAGACAGGAAATGTAGCGCCTGGTCAGTAGAACGTCATGGTTAACCCTTTCACTGCCGCTCCGTTCTAGAGCAGATTCTTCCTGTCAGTAGGGAAAGGGTAGGAACAGGATATTGTATGTGTGTGAGAGGGACTGGATAGTGAATGTAGAAAAGCAGCTAGAAAGCTGGTGAGAGTGAGTGGTAGGGAATGGTGAGAGTGAGTGGATAGGGAATGGTGACAGTGACTGGATGTGATTGGTGACAGTGACTGGATAGGTGAATGGTGAGAGTGAGTGGAAAGGGAATGGTGACTGGATAGGGAATGGTGACAGTGACTACATAGGGAATGGTGAGAGTGAGTGGGTAGTGAATGGTGACAGTGACTGGATAGGGAATGGTGACAGTGACTGGATAGGGATGGTGAGAGTGAGTGGATAGTGAATGGTGCATGTGACTGCGTAGGGAATGGTGAGAGTGAGGGGATAGTGAATGGTGACTGGATAGGGAATGGTGACAGTGACTGGATAGGGAATGGTGACAGTGATGGATAGGAATGTTGTGACAGGACTGCATAGGGAATGTGAGCAGTGAATAATGAAAAAGAGTAAAAAGATAAATGAGTGAAAGAGATGATGAAAAAAAATGGAACATGAATGATAGTGATCAAGTGAGTGGATAAGAATGGAAAAAAGTGAATGAAAGAAATAATGTAAAATGACATAAAATGTAGAGGGAAATGATAGAAAAAAGAGTGAAAGAATGAAAATGAGTGAAAAATAAATGAGAAAAAAAAAGATAGGAATGGATGAAAAAATAAAGATGGAAATAAGAAAAAAATGAACATGATAGGAATAAAAATAATAGAGAATGATAAGATGGATGAAGTGAGTAAAATGAACATGGAATGAAAAAACAGACTGATAGGGAATGGTAAGAATGAGATAAATGAAATAGTGAATGGATGATTGAAGTGAAGGACACAATATATTGAATATGATGATGAAGAATGATGGAAGTACTATGAAATGATGCAAACAATGAGTGAGGAGAAAAAGATAATAAATGAAGACTGAGTAAATGATATAATAATGTAAGTGATGAAGTGATGGGGATGACAGATGAAATGAATAGGATATAAATGAAAAAAGGAATGATGAGAGTGAGTGGATAGTGAATGGTGACAGTGACTGAGGGAATGGGACAGTGACTGTATAGTGAATGGTGAGTGAGTGGATAGGGAATGGTGAGAGTGAGTGGATAGGGAATGGTGAGGAGAGTGAGTGGATAGGGAATGGTGAGAGGAGTGGATAGTGAATGGTGAGGATAGGGAATGTGAAGTGACTGGATAGGAGGGAAGTGTGACAGTGATGGATAGGGAATGATGAGATGTAGTGGATAGTGAAGGGTGAGGACGGAGTGACTGGATAGGGAATGGTGAGAGTGACTGGATAGTGAATGGTGGGACAGTGGACTGGATAGTGGAATGGTGAGAGTGAGTGGATAGTGAATGGGAAGTGACTGATAGTGGAATGGTGAGAAAAGTGAGACTGGATAGTGAATGGTGATGGAGGGAATGTGAAGTGGGATGGATAGGGAATGGTGAAGTGAATGCTAGGGAATGTGAGAGTGGTGGATAGGAATGGTGACAGATGACTGGATAGTGAATGGTGAAGTGACTGGATATAGTGATGGTGAGAGTGAGTGGATAGGGAATGGTGAGGGGAGGGGATTAGGGAATGGTTGAGATGAGTGGATTAGTGAATGGTGACTGGGATAGGGAATGTGAGTGACTGGATAGGGAATGATGAGAGTGAGGGATAAGTGAATGGTAAGAATGAGTGGATAGTGAATGGTGACGGTTTTGGGACTGATAGGGAATGGTGAGAGTGACTGGATAGTGAATGGTGACAGTGATGGGATAGGGAATGGTGAGGGGAGATGTGACTGGATAGTGAATGGTGACAGTGACTGATAGTGATGGTGAGAGTGAGTGGATAGGGAATGGTGTGGAGAGTGAGTGGATAGTGAATGGTGATGGATAGGAAATAGGAAATGGTGACAGGACGGATAGGGAGAGTGAGTGGTGACAGTGCTGATAGGGAATGATGAGAGTGAGTGGAGAGTGAATGGTGACAGTGAATGGATAGTGAATGTGACGTGGACTGTATAGTGAATGGTGAGAGGAGTGGATAGGGAATGGTGAGAGTGAGTGGATAGGGAATGGTGAGAGTGACTGGATAGTGAATGGTGACTGGATAGGGAATCGTGACAGTGACTGGATAGGGAATGATGAGAGTGAGTGGATTGTGAATGGTGACGGTGACTGGATAGGGAATGGTGAGAGTGACTGGATAGTGAATGGTGACAGTGACTGGATAGGGAATGGTGAGAGTGACTGGATAGGGAATGGTGAGAGTGAGTGGATAGTGAATGGTGACTGGATAGGGAATGTGACTGGACTGGATAGTGAATGGTGAGAGTGAGTGGAAAGGGAAAGTGTGAAAGTGACGGATAGTAAATTGGTGGAAAGGGAATGGGGAGAATGACTAGGGAATGGTGTGAGTGACTTGATAGGGAATGTTGAGAGGACTGGATAGGAATGTGTGAGAGTGACTGGTGAGGTGAGGATACTGGATAGTGAATGGTGAGTCAGTGGATAGGGAATGGAAGAGTGACTAGGGAATGGTAAGAGAGTGGACTTGATAGGGAATGGAGAGAGGGACTGGATAGTGAATGGTGGAGAGAGTGAGTGAAAGGGAATGGTGAGAGTGACTGGATAGTGAATGGTGAGAGTAAGGGTAAGGGAATGGTGAGAGTAACGATATGGGTAGTGAATGGTGAGAGTTACTGGTAATGAATGGTGAGAGTGAAGGATAGTGATGGGGTGAGAGTGAGGGAAAGGGATGGTGAGAGTGAGTGGAAAGGGAATGGTGAGAGTGACGGGATAGATGATGGTGTGAGTGGACAGGATAGTGAATGTGGAGAGTGACTGGATAGTGAATATGTGAGAGTGAGTGGATGGAATGGTGAGAGTGAATGGTGTGAGCTGGATAGGGAAGATGAGAGTGAGTGGATGTGAATGGTAAGGATGCTGGATAGTGAATGGTGAGGTTGACTGGATAGGGAATGGTGAGAGTGACTGGATAGTGAATGGTGAAGTGACTGGATAGGGAATGGTGACAGTGGGGACTGGATAGTGAATGTGGACAGTGACTGATAGGTGGTGAGAGTGAGTGGATAGTGAATGGTGACAGTGACTGATAGGGAATGGTGTGGAGTGAGAGTAGTGGAGAGTGATGGTGATGGATAGGGAATGGTGGACAGTGACTGGATAGGGATGGTGACAGTGACTGATAGGAATGATGAGATGTAGGTGGATAGTGAAATGGTGGACAGTGACTGGATAGTGAATGGTGCATGACTGGATAGGGAAGGTGAAGTGGACTGGATAGGGAATGATGAGAGGGAGTGGTAGTGAATGGTGACGGTTGGATGGATAGGGAATGGTGAGGTGACTGGATAGTGAATGGTGACAGTGACTGGATAGGGAATGGTGAGAGTGACTTGGATAGGGAAAATGGTGAGGTGAGTGGATTGTGAATGGTGACTGGATAGGGAATGGTGACGGGGACGTGATAGTGAATGGTGAGAGTGAGTGGAAAGGGAATGGTGATGAAAGTGATGGATAGTAATGGTGGAAAGGGAATGGGGAGAATGACTAGGGAATGGTGGAGTGACTTGATAGGAATGTTGAGAGGGACTGGATAGTGAATGGTTAGAGTGACTGGTGAGGATAACTGGATAGGAATGGTGAGGTCAGTGGATAGGGAAATAGAGAGAGTGACTAGGGAATGGTAAGAGAGTGACTTGATAGGGAAGGAGGAGAGGGGACTGGATAGTGAATGGTGAGAGTGAGTGAAAAGGGAATGGTGAGAGTAGGTAAGGGAAATGGTGAGAGTAACTGGGTAGTGAATGGTGAGAGTTAATGGGTAATGAATGGTGAGAGTGGATGGATAGGATGGTGAGAGTGAGTGGAAAGGGAATGGTGAGAGTGACTGGATAGTGAATGGTGTGAGTGACTGGATAGTGAATGGTGAGAGTGACTGGATAGTGAATGTTGAGAGTGAGTGAAAAGGGAATGGTGAAAGTGACTGGATAGTGAATGGTGAGGGTGACTGGATGTGAATGGTGAGAGTGAGTGGAAAGGGAATGGTGTGTGTGAGTGACTGGATAGGAAATGGTGTTGAGAGGGATGGATAGTGGAATGGTGAAGGTTACTGGATAGTGGAATGGTGAGAGTGACTGGATAGTGATGTTGGAGAGTGAGTGAAAGGGAATGGTGAGAGGGTGACGGTAGTGGATAGGGAATGGTGACAGTGACTGGATAGGGAATTATGAGAGTGAGTGGATAGTGAATGGTGACAGTGACTGGATAGGGAATGGTGAGAGTGACTGGATAGGGAATGGTGAGAGTGAGTGGATAGGGAATGGAGAGAGTGACTAGGGAATGGTAAGAGAGTGACTTGATAGGGAATGGAGAGAAGGTCTGGATAGTGAAAGGTGAGAGGGACTGGATAGTGAATGGTGAGAGTGAGTGAAAAGGGAATGGTGAGAGTGAGTGAAAAGGGAATGGTGAGAGTGACTGGATAGGGAATGGTGAGAGTGAGGACTTAGTTTTTGGTAAGTCCTTCATCAATCCATTTTGTTGGCCATTTTCCTACAGACCATTTTCCGTTTAGAAATGCTCCATAGCCCACCGATGTGGCCGCATCGGGGAACAACTGCAGCAAATTGTTGTTGCCAACAGGTCTTCCCATTGAAATATGTTAGGAATTCCTCCCAGACTTTTAGATCTTCCTTGCATTCAGATGATAAACGGATGTGGTGATATGGGTTAGTTGTGCCTATGGTTAGGTCTATAAGTCATCTGTTAAAGACCCTGCCTGCTGGTAATACCCTTGTGGCAAAATTAAGGTGGCCTAAAAGGGATTGGAGTTCTCTCAGCTGTAACTTTTTTGCTCCTAGTGCCCTGGCTACTAGGGTTTTTAGCTTTTCTAATTTTTCCTTTGGAAGTCTGAATTGCATATAGATGGAGTCGATCTCTATCCCTAGAAACTGGATGATATCACAAGGGGGGACCATTTTTGAACTAGATAGGGGGATGCCGAACTGTTTGCAGATCCACATGAAAGTAATAGGTGCTGGCATGTGTTGGTCTTTTGGGGGCCGATAAATAAAAAATCGTCTAAGTAGTGAATGACAAATGATGATCCTGATTCATATTTTACTGACCATTTGAGAAAATTTGCGAAGATTTCGAAGTAGTGGCATGAAAGGGAACATCCCGTGGGTAAGTTTTTATCGTGAAAATATTGGCCGTTGAAGTGAAATCCCAGTGTCCAGTAACAGTCGGGGTGGATAGGCAAAAGACGGAAAGCAGATTCTATGTCGGACTTAGCTAGCATAGCCATTGGGCCGCATTGCCTCAAAATGTCTAATGCTGCATCAAAAGAAGTATAGGAGACCGAGCATTTTCTGGTTCAATTCCGTCATTTACCGAATCCCCTGCTGGAAAGGATAGGTGATGTATCAGCCGAAAGGAATTTGTTTCCTTTTTTGAAACTAATCCTAGGGGCGATACCTTGAATTTCGGGAATGGAAATTCATTAAAAGGGCCTGCTATCCTTCCTAGTTCCATTTCCTTTTGAAGTTTAGTGTTAACTATTTTTGGGTTTGAGCGAACTGATTTTAGGTTAATGTTGGGCAAATGTTTTCCAATGGGATCCAAAAACCTGATTTAAAACCATCCTTAATTAATGCTGCTGTCTGTTGTTTTGGATAAGCCTCTAGCCAGGGCAGCATTTTTAACCACTTCACTGGTGTATTCAATTCTGCCTGGAGTGTCTTTTGGCGTTTTGAGGGAGGGGCTGAATTTTTTGATGCAACAAAAGGCCGGGTGGCCTCCGTTACAGACTGAACATTCGTGTCTGTATCGACAATTTGCCTGCCATTTACAACTAGATTCAATGTAGGCCCAGCAGGTGTTGGCTCTGTTTGTCGATTGGCTCGGCTTATTAAGCGTGGTGAAAGTGAGTGGTTTGGGTGCTAACATACTCAACCATAAGTCTATGTCTTTTTCACCCCAAGCTAGGCCTGGGTGGACGGCCAATTTTTGCCGAAATTTTTCGTCGTAGAGGAACCATGCGATGCCGCCGTAGCCCCTGTATGCCTCGAGAACTATATCTATATGTTTGAAAAGTTATTGGCCTAACTCCGGTTTTGAAGAGCAAAGAATGTTTGAGTAAATGCAAAAGGCCTGAAGCCAACTGGAAAAAGTGCGAGGGACCAATTGTTTCCTATCTTCCTTGGATTCATCAGATTTTTTGGCTTGTTTTATTGAGGGCAGTAAAGCCAACAAATCCGCATATTCACCCCTTGCTATTTTTTCCTTTTGAGATAGGGATAAATGGAGGCCCAATGGCGTGGTATCGCACGCCAGAACATCTCTCCAGCAAATCTCAGGAACGGGAGAATCTGTGACCCTAGTACCCTTTGAACTGTCGGCTACTGTCTGACTAGCACCTATGACATTTTGACTAACATTAGCGGGAGGGTGATTAATGTTAAGTGGTTCTTGGAGTTTAAGTAAAGCAGTAGAGAGCGTATTAATTGCCTCTCTAAAAGATAGTAATTGGTCGTTGTAATTACCTGTGGCTGCAGCCAAGTCTGACTCCGCTGTGGCTGGCTGGCTGGGTGCTGTGAAGGATGATGTGGGTTGGTTTCTCACAGGGGCTTGGGCTGTGGTTGCTGGTGAGACTTGCCTTTGGAGGGTTCTGATCTTCTCCTTGGGTTTGGCCGTCTCCTGACGAATGGGGCTTGGTGCTGGAGACTCCAGGAGTACCTGTTAGGGAGAAAAAGAACACCCACCACCAGACTCATTTGAAACAACGGTCTGCATGGCGATGGGTGTAGTGGTTACAGCTCTCTTGCTGCCTGGCTTGGCAGCATTGGTTGCAGCTCTTGGTGGAGACAGGGCAAGCCAAGTGAGTGTGCCTGGCCTGTGGATCTTCCTGGTTCTTTTCCACGCTGTAGGGCTTCCCCTGGGGGGAGACAGCATTGATCGCCTGCCTCTCCTGTTTTGGATGCCTGCAGCTGGTTGAACCGGAGCCGGAGGGGAGATTGACAGCAGGGGCTCGGCTGACACACCTCCGCTCCTATTGGCCGGCTCCGCTTTGTCCCGTCTCCGCTTTTTTGTCTTGCGAGACTTAGGCCTAGCCGGTGCTTTGGATGGTGGGGTAGATGGCTCCGCCTCCTCCTCCTGTGGATTGGCCGCTTGCTCCGATGCTGCGTCCTCCGGATCTTTGGGCCTATGGCGCGAGAGGCCAGGAATTGCTGCAGGGCGCATTCCTCTGGGTCCTCCGCCCGTCCGATCCATTCCGCTACCTTGCCGGTGATTCCTGCCATTGTCTAGGTGCGTGCTGATTTAAGTTTTTGGTTTGAAGCTGGGGAGGGGGGGTCCGGACCTAAGTTATATACACACATAGATGTGGCCAGGTGGATGCTGGGAAGGGAAAGCATCCAATCCCCTGGCCGGCAACACTGTCACCAACGCAGTGATGTGTTCCCAGGTCCCTGGAGACCAATCAAATCCCCCCAGTGACACAGTGGGAAAATTGAATTTCCCACTGAGTCTCTAGGCAGAACTGGGCTAGCCACCCCCCCCCCCCCCCCAGCCCCTCGCGACCTTAGAAGGTTGCTTGGTACATTCCCATTCTTCTATTAAAGATCTAAACTTTATGTGTCATGTTATGTATATGTTATGTATACCAGACCCTACATGGCCACTAGAAGTGAAGTGTATCTGATTATTTGTTTAACCCTTGCTAATTCTTTTATTACTGCGTGTGATCATTGAATGCGCATTTACTGTTTTATTTATGACAGCCATTGCCAATCAGGCATGGGGGCAAAAGATAACATCTGTGTAATGCCAGAAAGTCTTTGTTCTAGTATGTATAAAATAGAGTGCTTTACAAGATTCATGCCTGAGGAAAACTAGTGCTTCGAAAGCTTGCATTTTCAATCATTTTAGTTAGCCAATAAAAGGTATTATTTTATATCCAAGATGTCTTCACTTTCATCTATGGCTAACACGGTACAATTCTCTACTACTACTGGATAGTGAATGGTGAGAGTGACTGGATAGTGAATGGTGAGAGTGACTGGATAGGGAATGGTGAGAGTGACTGGATAGTGAATGGGTGAGTGAAAAGGGAATGGTGAGAGTGACTGGATAGTGAATGGTGAGGGTGACTGGATAGTGGTATTTGGGGGAATGTTTAGCTACTCTCAGTTACATAATTTAGCCAGCACTAGCTGGATTTACAAGGTGATTTTATGCAGAACACAACCACATAGGCAGCTATTTGAATTGCAAGAGAGATACCTAATCACCTGGAAGATCGTAACTTAATATAAAACCAGAAATACAGGAAGGTCTGAAAAAATGCATTGTATTCAAGGAATGGAGATTTGATTAAAAGCTAAAAGATGCAATTCTTATTAGGGGGAAAAGAGACATATTTGTGCACGCATTGAAAAAATCCTTCACCCAATGCCAATATGATTGCGCTATTTTGAAGTGCCTTAAAGATTTCACAAACTAAACTTCATTTTCATGTTTAGAAGGTTATAATGGAGCTGTTAGGAAACACCTAAGGAAGGGAGGATCTGTTCAGCTTATGTATAGAACAAAACTTTGTTCTATACATAAGCTGCTCTATATTTTATTTATTGATTATAAGCATTATTGTTTGTGAGCACAGGCAGCACACAAACAACCAACGGCACACTTATCTACCCCCTCCTGTTGATACTCCCTGTATCTACCCCCCCTGTTACCTCCTTCCAGTATCTACCCCCCTGTCACCCCCTTCCTGTTTCTACCCCCGGTCACCCACTTCCTGTATCTATCCCCCCGTCACCGCCTTCCTGTATCTACCCCCGCCTTCCTGTATCTACCCCCACCTCCCTGTATCTACCCCCACCTCTCTGTATCTACCCCCCTATCTACCCCTACCTCCCTGCCCCCCCTGTATCTACCCCCCTGTCCCTCCCTCCCTGTATCTACTCCCACCCCCCTCTAACCTGGTCAGCACATTTAAATACAAAACGGCATCTTAACCCTTTATATTCCGGAAATCAAATTCTCTTGTATGGAGTATGGAGGGGGGAGAGGTGGGGAGGTGCAGTGGTGAGAATTCTTATTACAGCCACTCAGTGACGCACCTGAGTGACTGTAATATAGATTCTCGCCACTGCACCTCCCCATTGAAAGTATAGGAGCCTTATGTATTATATCCCTCCAAACTACCCCCCTCCCATTAAATATCCTTAGGATGAGGGCCTGCCAGAATTCTAAAGAGCTTGTCGAGAGTCTAGAATTTTTTTCATTCTCTCCAGGTCAGCAGAGTGGATCTGAAATCCAACGTGACCATATCATAATACTTTAGATTATCTTTAGAAGTGAATGTAGGACAAATGATTGATTCATTAGTATGAAACAAGACTCCCCAAATTCAAAAGGTTCAGTGGCCAAAGCTCTAAGTACAAGTGGCAAATCCCATTGAGGAATAGATTCTTGCTCTTGTCTTATTTTTAGTGCACCTTAAAAAAAAACGTTGCACTAAATCCTTGAAAACAATTCTTATTTAAAATTGCTGATAATGCAAACATGTATGTATAATTTTATGTATAAAGCGCCACTTGGGTACGCAAAGCTGTACATTATAAAATACAGAGTATACAAACAAAGGGATAAGTGCAAGCCATTCTACAGATAGATAAAAATTAAATTAAATACAATTTCATACATTGTTAAGAAAGCATTTATATAATTTATGTATAAATGGATATAAGTGCAACAAGCCTCGACACATTAGGACACATTATCCCTGCCCCAAAGAGCTTACAATCTAAACTTTGACTGCTCTCAGACTAAGACACTTGTTCAGTCCTTCCTGCAAAAGTTCCAATAGTTACAGAGTAGATGACTAAAGAATCTGGGCACTATTCTGTCCCTAATGCAAAAACTTTCCAGATCAGTATTTCCTCCCACGGGATGCAACCACCTAGCAACAGCTGGAGGGCTTGGCGGCTGCCTCCTGAATCATCTCTGACCCAATTTTTCAGAGCAGAAGTACCGGTAAGTCCCTGGTTGCCCTCAAGGTCTCGCGAGATCTCGGCTCCAAGTCAGATTTTTTTAGTGCTGCCAATGGAGGAGGACAGTGTGAGCATAGCTGCAACAGGTAGTGTCCTATTTTCACCAGCTACACATAAAATACCTAGAGTCATGAGAAACTCCTTTTCTTCCTCCAAAGATGAGCCTGTCTTTAAAGGGGAAGTTCAGTGGAAATACACATGCTTTTCAGAAAAAATAGCAGTATTTTTTTCATCCCAATGAATGACCTAAACCTGTCCATTCAGTATTTTGTCTGTGTATAAATAAATGCAACCAAAATACTGACTTCCTGTTTGCAGGACCCCTATTAGAGACCGTTATGGTCTTGGCCTTGACCCAGTCCCTGGGTTGATTCAGTTGCTCAGTAGAGATCTGAGCATGTTTGACCCATCCAACAGCCAATCAGTAGAAATTACTGTTAGGAACATTCCAAGGAAGTGGTGCATCCTGGAAAGAAGAACCGTTGGAACCTGAAATGGCAGCTCACTAATGTCAACAGCAGGGAACAGCAAAGGGTATGAAATTAACTGATTTTTCAAATGGAAGAGAATATGTAGAATAAATAGGTATGTATTACACAAACTAACAATTTAACAAATGTTGATAATTTCCACTGAACTGTCCCTTTAAGAGGGTGAGAAAAACTTTCCTCACATAAACTTCCCTCTGACTCCACCTGTGCCTCTGAGGCAAGCCCTGTCCAGAGCCACAGTTTTATAAGGTAAAACATGGGGGGGTTGTTTAAAAAATTTAACACCCCAAGAAATATTTCATCTGTTCTCCCAAAAGCTAATTTGAGCAAGAAAAATAGAGGGAGAGAGGCGTTCGCCTCACACAAAACTGCATCATTTGAGACCATTAAAACCCATTCCACGGTGGATTGGGACTCTTAAAATGTTAGCAGATCATCTGCTCCCTCTGAAAGAAGTAAAATAAATGAGCTTCAAATGGCTCGAGTGGGGCTAGCAGGAAAGGCACCCCCTTCTAAGCTATTCTCCCAACGCTGGGATAATTCTGATTCCCCTGAGGTGTTTAACTTTGCACAGCTCGATTTTAGGTCAACTCTAGTTAAGGAGGATGACCTGGTCCTAAGAAATTACTTAGGGCTCCCTGATATGCAGGCCCTCATAGCCCGAGAACTGGACCCAGCCCTGCTTTCTATTTGCAGCGACTCCAGATTCCAAGGACCAAAACATGGACCAAACACTTTGTAACTTCCAGTTCAAAATTGCGGATGCTGCAGGTGACCATTGCAGAACAAGAATGAAACATATCGGCAGATAAGTCTGTCCGCTTCCTCCTGTCTTCAAAGACAGCCTTATTAAAGGCCACTAGCAGAGCCACCCAAATTATTGATCAGGCCTATGCTTGTGAAAATAAAGAAACCAAGCCTTAATAGAGGTGGGGGGATTTGAGAAAGCCAGTCGGATGACTAGCAAAACGTCTTCAAGAACTAAACTTCAAGTCCAGTTGATCGAATTGAATACAACAGATATATTGGTCAGACCATTAACCAAATCTCAAATACAAGACAGGCACACTGGCTTACCTCAGCAGGGTTGGCTGAGCTAGACCCTAAGTCCCATGAATTTCCTAATATAGACTCCAGCTGCCAATTCGGAGCTGAGTTTATTCAAGAGGTTAAGGGCAGATATAAGGAGAAAAAATAATTCACTGACTATAAAAAGCTGAAATATGTCACCACCGCCAAGAGGCCCTTTTGCCAAGAGGGATGCCACTTCAAAGCCCAAGGGACATCCCGAGACCTTAGTAAGGGCATCCCTGGTAGATTTACCAAAGGACATGTCTCAGACCAGAACCCCTCCTTCTAACAAGCATCATCTGGGCCGAAGCCCTTTACAGGTAGGTACTCATTCTACCCGCCTCATTCATTCAGCACAGTTCTAACCAGCATGGGAGGCCATTTGTAGGATCATAAAACATGACCTATCCATCCTGCTGTTAACATTTCCTTACCAACACAAACCTCCCAGATTCCCTATACAAAAAATAAAAGACGAGATACTAGCTCTCGCCTTGTTGCCATCAGACCCCAAACTGAGGGGCTGAATAAGCCACATTTTCCCAGTAATGAAACAGGATGGTTCTATAAGGCCAATCCTAAATGTAAACCTCTTTAAGAAGATAACGAGGTTCAGATTAGAAAGTTTTTTAGACCTACAAATTCTCATACACAAGGAATACTTTATGTTGAAAATAGACATAAAAGATGCATTCCACACAATTTCAATTTCAAGAATCCACAGACGTCTCCTTCAGTTTCAGTGGAGAGGTACAATATACCAGGGTGTTAAAACCTGAAATCCAACATTTCAGACAAAAGGGAATGTATTTGACGAGCCGCTGATTCTTCAACAGAGAGAACTAATACAGTCTACCTTCACTCAGCTGGGGTGTTTCTCAAGGACTATCTCCAAAGAGGACACTCCTGGTCTCAGATAGTAACTCCTTGGACTACAGTAAAACAGGAAATACGACAGATACTGCACGTTCCCCATCTCTGCCTTCACCCATTCAGAATAGGGCTCCCAGATCTGACAGTGATGACAGACGCTTCACTGACTGGATGGGGAGCTTTCACGCCATCAGTGGCATCAGGAATCCGATCTCCACAGAAACCTCCTAAAACTCAGGGCAGCGAGACTAGCCCTAGAGAAACAGAAGGGGAGGAACCCCTAGACATCTGGAAGACAGAACTAGCTCTTCAGATACACCTAATAGCCCAGTATGTCCCGGGCAAGTCCAGGGGAAGACTGGCCCAGTAGGCTGAGGGGCAAATGCCCCCCGGGCTGGTCTCCAATAAAAATTTACATTACTTACATCCTTAAACAGCACACACCTCTAGCTCTAACATGGGCAAGGAACAGAAGACACCTCTTCTGCTGCTGAACTTCTATCTTTTAGTGAAACTGGGAGCTGACATGCACCATAGCTTAAACTAAAATGATTTATGAGAATGGGCAGTAATGAGGTTTTAGAGACACTTCCTCAGTTTAATGCTTAACTATGTGCTGCCTGCCTTGGCTGACATGCTAAAAGGTGATTGGGGGTAGCATGTGCTTATATATGAGACTACATACATTGTTCTGCTCTTGGCTCCCTTCAAACTCCTGCCAGGCTGCCAGATTAATAAAAGCACAGCAGTGTTTAAAGTTTAGCAGCTTACTTACTGACAGCCTGGGCATGAAGCTGTGAGCAGAGCAATATATGGAGATCTCGGGTATATAATCACATTTATTATTAGTCAGCCCTCCAGTTCATAAGCCAGTGTTAGTCAGCCCTCCATTTGATTCGCCAGTGTTAGTCAGCCCTTCAGTTCATAAGTCAGAGTTATGTTAGTCCTCCAGATCATTAGCAGTGTTAGTCAGCCCTCCAGATCCTTAGCCTGTGTTGTCAGCCCTCCAGATCATTACCTATGGTTGTAATACCTCAAGATAAGTTGCCAGTGTTATCAGCCCTTCAGATCATTATCCAATATTACGAGCCTTACAAATCATTACCGTGCGTTTTCATCCCTCCAGATCTTTAACTAGTGTTATGATTCTTCCAGATCACCAGATCATTAGCCAGTGTTTTCAGCCCTCCAGATAACTATCCAGTATTATCAGCCCTCCAGATCATTACCCAGAGTCCACCCTCCAGTTTATTAGTCTTATCTCAACAAAATCATACATTATTTTACATGTTGCAGGCAACCATGAAAGATGAAAATAGTAGTCTTAAAAATGGGTGTAACTTAATTTGCAATCTACTGTGAAAGGGCCACTTGGCTGTATTTGCCCCCAGGCCAAAAGGTCCCAGTCCTCCCCTGGGCAAGTCAAACAAACTTGCACATGCTCAATCCAGGCATCAGATGATCCTATCAATTCTATGCCTCAAACATACCACTATTTGCCAAGATAAATCAAACTTTTGGCGAGAGACAGATCTGTTTGCTTCAGAGATGTTGACACAAATGCAGATGTTTGTATGCAGACAGAAGTTGAGAGTGGACATTTCCATGGACAGATCTAACCAGTCTTTACGCATTCCTTTCCCCCCTATTCTCATGCCACAAGTCTTACATAAGATTGTGGCAGACAGAGTGAGAGATCTAGTCCTAAAACACCAAGTATAGCCATCCAAACCATGGTTCCCCAAGATAAAGCCATTAATAGCGGAACAGAAATTACCGCTAGGCATGACAGTGAATTGCTTCCAGGGTTCTATAGTCCTTTTATCCAAGCTGCCACAGTTAATGCGGATCGAAGCTTGAGTCACTTCCTCTGCTTCCAGCAGCTATCTGCCACATCTAATAACTTAATTGACATAAAACAATTCTGAAATATAAAAACTTGAATACAGATTTCTTGTTGTTGTTCAGAGACAAGGAATCATAATTTGAACAACACGCTTCCCTATGAGGCACACTAGATTTCCTAATCTAATAAGCGATGGGCACAGGGCTGTTTGCACCCAAGCCACTACTAACAAGCGGTGAGCCATTGTTCGGTTTGAACTGTGTCTGATCTGTTTGATGGGGAAAAGCTGAATTTATGAAGGGTCTGGGGCTGAATGCACCAGGACCACCTTTTTAATGCTGTGAGTCAGTTTTGTTTGGGCTTTCTTTCTGCAATCCACTTTTACTGTGCTCACTAGTTAAAAGATTATGGTGGTTTTTCTCCCCCTATGTACATATATACATATATGTTATTGAATATACTGTATACAGTGATTCTCAGTACCAGAACACTTTCTTGTTTAGTGGCAATTCCTATATACGATTGGAGCTTAGTTTGTTTGTTTTAGGATCCTTGGTTGCCTATTATGAAAAGAACTGAGAAAGAAAGAAATACTTAAAGAAAGGTCATTGTATTTAACTTTTAATGGACTCTCATTAAACTCTCTCAGTTTCTTGTTTACCATTTTTGTTTAATAGGGTTCCAACTCTAATTCATCACACCCTGGTCTAAACTAGACTTCTGGGTCAAAAAGACGTCTGCTGCTTCCAATTCCTGATTCATCAGTCTCTATAAAGTCTTTCTATTCACCCATCTCCGGTTATTGTGTTTATGAAAAACTTTCATCATTTCCAGAAATGTAGCAGTGCTAAATACCTTTACATTTACCTCATAGGGTATTAAAGGACAGACAATAAATATACAATCTATTATCACAATATACTGCTGGGAAATGTGTTCATTGGCATTGTTAAATTCAGAGTTTCTTAACCAGGGGTCTGGGACCCCCAGGGGTTCCCTGAGAGTTTGCTAAGGGTTCCACAAGAGATAATTACTGAAACTGTACAGAATCCCCCTTGGGATGGATTTGCACACGTTTGTTATATACATTTATCTCTATTGTAATTGAATGAATAATAGATTTTGCTAAATTGATGACAGAGGGGTGGTTATAGGGATTGTAAAACAACTAAACCCGTTGCCAAACATTTCCGTGAAGCTGGACACTCATTGTCAACATTAATGTATATGGCCATAGACCATGTCCCACAATTAATGCGAGGTGGAGACTGATCTAAAATTTTATTAGAGAGGGAACTGTTTTGGATTAAAACCCTGGACACCATTAACCCGAAAGGTTTTAATGAACATTGTTCTATAGGAAAGGTAAATTAATACCTATTGTTGATTCGGTATTGTTTATTGTGTTACTATTCTTATGGGTCTTTTAGATTATGTTCAACAAGTGATCTGATTGTCATTTGCACCTAGGTATATTGAATCATTAAATATTTCTTCTTTTGAAAAAAGTCTTTTACTAAAAGGTGTTCTTAAACTTTTTCGATATAATGGGAGTATTTAATATACTTTTAATTAATTTGCACTTTATAATAATAGCACTTTATTGCACTTACTTATATATCTATACACTTTTATAATTCATTTAGCATTGCATATACTAGTATGTGTTTTCACTTATGCATATCCCTGGGTTTCCAGGGTAAGATGTTTTCATGTGTTTTGTTCACAGAAAATAGTTATTCATGATGTCACAGGAAGTGACACACTATGCACTTCATAAATATTTGGTAACTATGAGGTGTGTATCATTTGGCTTCATGAAGGCCCAGAACACAGGGCTGAAACAGTGCCTGTTTTTTGATGTAGCCAATTAAAGGTATTTTTGAGATAAACCCCACGTGTGCACTGGATTATATTTACTTCTATTGACTTATCTACTGGTAGCACCGGGGTATGAAATCTTTTATTTGTTAAATCCTAACACAAGAGAGAGTGCCCACAGTTTTGGACTATATATCCCTTATATAAATACATTTATAATTTCATGGGGAATACATTGGGTTTTTCGGAGGTACTATGTTGGTGGGTGTGGGTAAAAGTAATATACATAGGGACAGTGTTTATGTATTGTTTAAGCACTAAATAAATAATTATATCAATATTAACAAATATGTAGTAATGACTTTAAAGTATATAGAAATGTAAATAAGGCAAAATCTATAAATAAATAAAATTACTTGCAAAGTCCCCACTCCTGTTTTGTAATGGTATCTTCAAAATGGACTGTTAAGCCACACCCCAGGAAGTTTTACAGGGAGGCAATGGAAGCTTACAAAGGAACATATTTCTCACTTCCCTTTTAGTGTTGTATCCAACGGTGTGCTTAATATTAGATTGACAGCAGTGTTAGCGAATCAAAACATTTTCTGAGTGTTAGTAGGAAGACTTATCTGTCCCTTCCTTTGTAAAACATGTGACAGTCTCTCACCTCACCCCACCCCTCCCCTCTCAATAGAAACAAAGGAGCCCTCTCAATAGAAACAAAGGAGAACTGCTGTTTGCTGGACATATTTATATATCAGGGATACCAGTAGATCTCCAGATGTTTTGGAAACTACAACTCCCAGAATTCCCTAACTAAAACTACAGGATAGTCTGGGTTCTTTATAGGACCTCACATTTACGAATAGTGATGCCTTTCTAACACATTTACCAATAGTGATCCCTCTCTAACACATTTACCAATAGTGATCCCTCTCTAACACATTTACCAATAGTGATCCCTCTCTAACGGAATCCCTGGTGACAGCTGTGAGTTAGGGCTAGGCCACACTAGCGCGTTTTTCGTGCATTTGCACACGCATTTTTGCTCGTGATTGAACTTGAAATTTCCTGCGATTTCTGATGTGCATGCGATTGTGCATCCGTTTGCATTTGGTAATGCATGCGTTGACCATTTTTGGTGCGTTAACGCATGCGTTTCCTTAACGGAAACCGTCAAAATCGCATGCGCAAAACGCACGCGGAAACACAAAATGCACAAGATTCATGCACAAAATCACATGCGATATCACTCGCGATTATGTGCGCCATTTAATGCATTTGGTGGCCTCAGCCTTAATGAGGAGGGTGAGTATTGAAAGACAGACTTATAACTTTAATTATAGAATGATCCAATGGATCTGCTATTGATCTATTACTGGTTGGAAATTTAAGGGGGAAGATTGATTCAAGCTCTGCACAACAATACAGTATTTCACTGTGGTGTTTCTACTGAACTATAACACTCTAGACAATGTTACAATAAATAGATCAAGAGTAGAGATGGACTGGATCTCTGATATGAACCCAGTTCCATAACGGATTTCGGTGATTCACGGATTTTGCGGGAATTCTGCTTTGCAGTTTTTTTCGAGACGTGTTCGAAAATTCGAAGAAAATTTCAAGGAATTTTTGAAAATTTTGTACAAATTATACAGTAACTTACAGAAAATAGTTTGGGACCTGGAAAATGGTCTGGGGAAAAGACAATTAGATTCTTTCTGAAAGAATCTAATTTTAACCAACTCTGATTAGAAAAGAATCTGATTGGTTAGTATACCAATCAGATTATTTCTAAAAGAATCTAATTGTAATTAATTCTGATTGGTTACAATTATATTCTTCCAGAAAGCATACCAATCAATTTCTTTTTGAAAGAATCTGACTGTAACCAGATTACAGCTTTTTTTTTTAGAAAGAATCTTATTGGTATACCAATCAGATTATTAGTGAACTGGGGCTGACATGCACCATAGCTTAAACTAAAATGATTTATGAGAATGGGCAGTAATGAGGTTTTAGAGACACTTCCTCAGTTTAATGCTTAAACTATGTGCTGCCTGCTTGGCTGACATGCTAAAAGGTGATTGGGGGGTAGCATGTGCTTATATATGAGACTACATACATTGTTCTGCTCTTGGCTCCCTTCAAACTCCGCCAGGCTGCCAGATTATAAAAGCACAGCAGTGTTTAAAGTTTAGCAGCTTACTTACTGACAGCCTGGGCATGAAGCTGTGAGCAGAGCAATATATGGAGATCTCGGGTATTAATCACATTTATATTAGTCAGCCCTCCAGTTCATAAGCCAGGGTGTTAGTCAGCCCTCCATTTGATTCGCCCGTGTTAGTCAGCCCTTCAGTTCATAAGTCAGAGTTATGTTAGCTCCAGATCATTAGCAGTGTTAGTCAGCCCTCCAGATCCTTAGCCTGTGTTGTCAGCCCTCCAGATCATTACCTATGGTTGTAATCCTCAAGAAAGTTGCCAGTGTTATCAGCCCTTCAGATCATTATCCAATATTACGAGCCTTACAAATCATTACCGTGCGTTTTCATCCCTCAGATTCTTAACTAGTGTTATGATTCTTCCAGATCACCAGATCATTAGCCAGTGTTTTCAGCCCTCCAGATAAACTATCAGTATTATCAGCCCTCCAGATCATTACCCAGAGTCCACCCTCCAGTATTTAGTCTTATCTCAACAAAATCATACATTATTTTACATGTTGCAGGCAACCATGAAAGATGAAATAGTAGTCTTAAAAATGGGTGTAACTTAATTTGCAATCTACTGTGAAAGGGCCACTGGGCTGATTTGCCCCCAGGCCAAAAGGTCCCAGTCCTCCCCGGGCAAGTCAAACAAACTTGACATGCTCAATCAGGCATCAGATGTCCTATCAATTCTATGCCTCAAACATACCACTATTTGCCAAGATAAATCAAACTTTTGGCGAGAGACAGATCTGTTTGCTTCAGAGAGTGTTGACACAAATGCAGATGTTTGTATGCAGACAGAAGTTGAGAGTGGACATTTCCATGGACAGATCTAACCAGTCTTTACGCATTCTTCCCCCCTATTCTCATGCCACAAGTCTTACATAAGATTGTGGGACAGAAGAGTGAGAGATCTAGTCCTAAAACACCAAGTATAGATCCAACCATGGTTCCCCAAGATAAAGGCATTAATAGCGGAACAGAAAATACCGCTAGCATGACAGTGAATTGCTTCCGGGTTCTATAGCCTTTATCCAAGCTGCCACAGTAATGCGGATCGAAGCTTGAGTCACTTCCTGCTTCCAGCAGCTATCTGCCACATCTAATAACTTAATTGACATAAAACAATTCTGAAATATAAAAACTTGAATACAGATTCTTGTTGTTGTTCAGAGACAAGGAATATAATTTGAAAACACGCTCCCTATGAGGCACACTAGATTTCCTAATCTAATAAGCGATGGGCACAGGGCTGTTTGCACCCAAGCCACTACTAACAAGGGTGAGCCATTGTTCGGTTTGAACTGTGTCTGATCTGTTTGATGGGGAAAAGCTGAATTTATGAAGGGTCTGGGGCTGAATGCACCAGGAACACCTTTTAATGCTGTGAGTCAGTTTTGTTTGGGCTTTCTTTCTGCAATACTTTACTGTGCTCACTAGTTAAAAGATTATGGTGGTTTTTTCCCCCTATGTACATATATACATATATGTTATTGAATATACTGTATACAGTGATTCTCATCAGTACAGAACACTTTCTTGTTTAGTGGCAATTCCTATTACGATTGGAGTTAGTTGTTTGTTTTAGGATCCTTGGTGCCTATTATGAAAAGAACTGAGAAAGAAAGAAATACTTAAAGAAAGGTCATTGTATTTAACTTTTAATGGACTCTCATTAAACTCTCTCAGTTCTTGTTTACCATTTTTGTTAATAGGGTTCCAACTCTAATTCATCACACCCTGGTCTAAACTAGAATTGGGTCAAAGACGTCTGCTGCTTCCAATTCCTGATTCATCAGTCTCTATAAAGTCTTTCTATTCACCCATCTCCGGTTATGTGTGTTATGAAAAACTTTCATCATTTCCAGAAATGTAGCAGTGCTAAACCTTTACATTTACCTCATAGGGTATTAAAGGACAGACAATAAATATACAATCTATTATCACAATATACGTGGGGGAAATGTGTTCATTGGCATGTTTAAATTCAGAGTTTTCTTAACCAGGGGTCTGGGACCCCAGGGGTTCCTGAGAGTTTGTAAGGGTTCCACAAGAGATAATACTGAAACTGTACAGAATCCCCCTTGGGATGGATTTCACACGTTTGTTATATACATTTATCTCTATTGTAATTGAATGAATAATAGATTTTGCTAAATTGATGACAGAGGGGTGGTTATAGGGATTGTAAAACAACTAAACCCGTTGCCAAACATTTCCGTGAAGCTGGACACTCATTGTCAACATTAATGTATATGGCCATAGACCATGTCCACAATTAATGCGAGGTGGAGCTGATCTAAAATTTTATTAGAGAGGGAACTGTTTTGGATTAAAACCCTGGACACCATTAACCCGAAAGGTTTTAATGAACATTGTTCTATAGGAAAGGTAAATTAATACCTATTGTTGATTCGGTATTGTTTATGTGTTACTATTCTTATGGGTCTTTAGATTATGTTCAACAAGTGATCTGATTGTCATTTGCACCTAGGTATATTGAATCATTAAATATTTCTTCTTTTGAAAAAAGTCTTTTACTAAAAGGTGTTCTTAAACTTTTTCGATATAATGGGAGTATTTAATATACTTTTAATTAATTTGCACTTTATAATAATAGCACTTTATTGCACTTACTTATATATCTATACACTTTTATAATTCATTTAGCATTGATATACTAGTATGTGTTTCACTTATGCATATCCCTGGGTTTCAGGGTAAGATGTTTTCATGTGTTTTGTTCACAGAAAATAGTTATTCATGATGTCACAGGAAGTGACACCTATGCACTTCATAAATATTTGGTAACTATGAGGTGTGTATCATTTGGCTTCATGAAGGCCCAGAACACAGGGGTGAAACAGTGCCTGTTTTTTGATGTAGCCAATTAAAGGTATTTTTGAGATAACCCCACGTGTGCACTGGATTATATTTACTTTATTGACTTATTACTGGTGCACCGGGGTATGAAACTTTTATTTGTTAAATCCTAACACAAGAGAGAGTGCCCACAGTTTTGGACTATATATCCTTATATAAATACATTTATAATTTCATGGGGAATACATTGGGTTTTTCGGAGGACTATGTTGGTGGTGTGGGTTGGTAAAGTAAATACTAGGGACAGTGTTTATGTATTGTTTAAGCACTAAATAAATAATTATATCAATATTAACAAATATGTAGTAATGACTTTAAAGTATATAGAAATGTAAATAAGGCAAATCTAAATAAATAAAATTACTTGCAAAGTCCCCACTCCTGTTGTAATGGTATCTTCAAAATGGATGTTAAGCCACACCCCAGGAAGTTACAGGGAGGCAATGGAAGCTTACAAAGGAACATATTTCTCACTTCCCTTTTAGTGTTTATCCAACGGTGTGCTTAATATAGATTGACAGCAGTGTTAGCGATCAAAACATTTTCTGAGTGTTAGTAGGAAGACTATCTGTCCCTTCCTTTGTAAAACATGTGACAGTCTCTCACCTCACCCACCCCTCCCTCTCAATAGAAACAAGGAGCCTCTCAATAGAAACAAAGGAGAACTGCGTTTTGCTGGGCATATTTATATACAGGGATCCAGTAGTCTCCAGATGTTTTGGAAACTACAACTCCCAGAATTCCCTAACTAAAAACTACAGGATAGTCTGGGTCTTTATAGGACCTCACATTTACGATAGTGATGCCTTTCTAACACATTTACCAATAGTATCCCTCTCTAACACATTTACCAATAGTGATCCCTCTCTAACACATTTACCAATAGTGATCCCTCTCTAACGGAATCCCTGGTGACAGCTGGAGTTAGGTAGGCCACACTAGCGCGTTTTTCGTGATTTGCACACGCATTTTTGCTCGTGATTGACATTGAAATTTCCTGCGATTTCTGATGTGCATGCGATTGTGCATCCGTTTGCATTTGGTAATGCATGCGTTGACCATTTTGGTGCGTTAACGCATGCGTTTCCTTAACGGAAACCGTCAAAATCGCATGCGCAAAACGCACGCGGAAACACAAAATGCACAAGATTCATGCACAAAATCACATGCGATATCACTCGCGATTATGTGCGCCATTTAATGCATTTGGTGGCTCAGCCTTAATGAGGAGGGTGAGTTTTGAAAGACAGACTTATAACTTTAATTATAGAATGATCCAATGGATCTGCTATTGATCATTACTGGTTGGAAATTTAAGGGGGAAGATTGATTCAAGCTCTGCACAACAATACAGTATTTCACTGTGGTGTTTCTACTGAACTATAACACTCTAGACAATGTTACAATAAATAGATCAAGAGTAGGGATGGACTGGATCTCTGATATGAACCCAGTTCCATACGGATTTCGGTGATTCACGGATTTTGCGGGAATTCTGCTTTGCAGTTTTTTTCGAGAGTGTTCGAAAATTCGAAGAAAATTTCAGGAATTTTTGAAAATTTTGTACAAATTATACAGTAACTTACAGAAATAGTTTGGGACCTGGAAAATGGTCTGGGGAAAAGACAATTAGATTCTTTCTGAAAGAATCTAATTTTAACCAACTCTGATTAGAAAAGAATCTGATGGTTAGTATACCAATCAGATATTTCTAAAAGAATCTAATTGTAATTATTCTGATTGGTTACAATTATATTCTTCCAGAAAGCATACCAATCAATTTCTTTTTGAAGAATCTGACTGTAACCAGATTACAGCTTTTTTTTTAGAAAGAATCTTATTGGTATACCAATCAGATTATTTTCCAATTAGAATTGGTTACAATGAGATCCTTTCAGAAAGAATCTGATTGGATAGTATACCAGTCAGATTGTTTACCAATCACAATTAGTTACAATCAGATTCTTCCAGAAAGCAATAAGATTATTTCTAAAAGTATCTATTGTAACCAATTCGATTAGATACAATCGATTCTTTCAGGAAGTATCAGATTGCTATACTAACCAATCAAATTCTTTTCCAATCAGAATTGGTTTCAATCAGTTATTTCAGAAAGAGTCTAATTGGTTAGTATACCAATAGATTATTTTCCAATTATAATTAATTACAATTATTCTTTCAGAAAGAATCTGATTGGTTAGTATACCAATCAGTTTTTCTGAAAAAATCTGATTGTAACCAATTATGATTTGAAAGAATCGGATTATCGGTTTCCCAGACCATTCCCCAGGTCCAGAGCCATTACAGTAAGTTACTGTATCATTTTTACAAAATTTTCAAAAATTCCTTAAAATTCTAAATTTCTAAAATTTCTGGTGATCCTGAAAATAGAATGCATAATCGTGAGGAAAGTAATTTTTTTTACACTTCTGGATGTATGTAGTTTTTCCCAGACCATTTTCAGGTCCCACAGGTGGAACGGATTTTAGCAGTTTCGCCCATCTCTCAAAACCCTGGATTTAAATACCTTCCTGTATAGATTTTATCAAAACAATCGATAAACAGTGGCGTATCTACGTTAAAACATTCGGGGCACGTGCCCGGATGTTGGCAAAGTGCCCCGAATGTTTTCGCCGCCTGTGCCCCTTGCAAGTGCCCCGAACTTCCGGATTTCGGCTGCGTGAACCTCTGGGAACGTCGCGCAGCCGGCGCAGTCGCACACAATGACGTCATGCGCAATGCCGGCGCGCCGATGTCATGAGCGCGCCGGAACGAGAGAGAGCTATCGGAGGGAATCCAGGGACAGGATGTAGCAGTGCAGTGTCAGAGCCAAGCCATCTTAGAAGATAGATAGCAGTTAGATAGATAGATAGCAGTTAGATAGATAGATAAGCAGTTAGGTAGATAGATAGATAGCAGTTAGATAGATAGATAGATAGATAGATAGATATAGCAGTTAGATAGATAGATAGATAGATAGCAGTTAGCTAGATAGATAGATAGAAGTTAGATAGATAGATAGATAGATAGCAGTTAGATAGATAGATAGATGGATAGATAGATAGATAGCACTGCTATCTATCTATCTATCTATCTAACTGCTATCTATCTATCTATCTATCTATCTAACTGCTATCTATCTATCTATCTATCTATCTATCTAACTGCTATCTATCTATCTATCTAACTGCTATCTATCTATCTAACTGCTATCTATCTATCTATCTATCTATCTATCTAACTGCTATCTATCTATCTATCTATCTAACTCTATCTATCTATCTAACTGCTATCTATCTATCTATCTAATGTTCTATCTATCTATCTAAATCTACTATCTATCTATCATCTATCTATCTATCTATCTATCTATCTATCTATCTATCTAACTAATCTATCTATCTATCACTATCTTCTATCTATTCTATCTACTTCATCTATCTATCTATCTATTTATATATATATCTATCTAACTGCTATCATAGCAGTTAGATAGATAGATAGATAGCAGATAGATAGATAGATAGATAGCACTGCTACCTATCTATCATCTAACTGCTATCTATCTATCTATCTATCTAACTAACTTTCTATCTATCTATCTAAACTGCTATCGATAGCAGTTAGATAGAGATCGATAGATAGCAGTTAGATAGAATAGATAGCAGTTAGATAGATAGATAAGCAGTTAGATAGATAGATAGATAGATAGATAGATAGAGCTAGCAGATAGATAGATATAGATAGCAGTGATAGATAGATAGCATTAAGATAGGATAGAATAGTAGATAACAGATTAGATAGATAGATAAGATAGATAGCAGGTTAGATAGATAGATAGATAGCAGTTAGATAGATAGATAGATAGATAGATAGATATAGATAGCAGTTAGATAGATAGATAGATAGATAGATAGATAGATAGATAGATAGATAGCAGATAGATAGATAGCAGTTAGATAGATAGATAGACAGATAGAGACAGAGAGATAGACAAGAAGCAGATAGACATAGTTAAATAGATAAACAAGAGGCAGATAGACAGATATACAGAGAGAGAGAGGGACAGATAGAGATAGATATACAGAGAGAGAGTGAGAGATAGATATACAGAGAGAGAGAGGGACAGACAGAGATAGATAGGGGCAGAGATCCATGAAGAAGGTACAAGAAGATCTCCCTGGCCAAAGGTGTGGGCAAGCATCTGACTACAACTGAACACAACAGTAAGTTTAAAATGACCAAATTGCTACCAGTATATAATGAAATTGCCAGTTTACTGTGCCTTTGTGTCATTAATTTGTGTCTCTCTGTCCAACTCTCTGATCTCTATCTCTGTCTGTCTATCTCACTGTCTTTCTGTCTGTTTATCACTATCGGGCTGTGTATCTATGTTTGTGGTTGTCTATCTGTCTGTATCTTTTTGGTAATCTCTATAAGTACATAGTGGCTGTGGCTTAATTGGGGCGGAGAAAGGGGCATGGCCTAAAAATTTTCGCCGCGCTACGCGCAGCACATGGAGTGCCCAGAAGTGCCCCTGATCTTCTTAGACCCTAGATACGCCCCTGTTGATAAACAAACAGAAAAATGTGATAGTGTTATACAACAAATATAAGATGGATAATATGTGTCTTATCTAGATGTTAGGCTGCACTTTATGTATATTTAACATGTATTTCTAAAGCACTGACACTTCCAGTACAATACAAAAGATGTGTGTATATATGTCCCCTCTAATACCTATTGGGGTACACCCAATAGGTTCCCTTCTGCCTCTGTATATTGTGTAAAATATTCATTTAGGTTGATGTGACACTTTTATTTTTAATATTTTTTTGTACAAATCCCTAATTTTTATGGTAGTGTGTAAAGATTTGATATCATCTGTATCCACATATAGCTAAACACACACCCACATATTTCCCACTGTGCACCAACAGGCACACTTTTGCTGGTATATATACCAGCATCCCGGCTGCGTGAACCTCTGGGAACGTCGCGCAGCCGGCGCAGTCGCACACAATGACATCATGCGCAATGCCGGCGCGCCGATGTCATGAGCGCGCCGGAACGAGAGAGAGCTATCGGAGGGAATCCAGGGACAGGTATGTAGCAGTGCAGTGCAGAGCCAAGCCATCTTAGATAGATAGATAGCAGTTAGATAGATAGATAGCAGTTAGATAGATAGATAGATAGCAGTTAGATAGATAGATAGCAGTTAGATAGATAGATAGCAGTTAGGTAGATAGATAGATAGCAGTTAGATAGATAGATAGATAGATAGATAGATAGCAGTTAGATAGATAGATAGATAGATAGATAGCAGTTAGCTAGATAGATAGATAGAAGTTAGATAGATAGATAGATAGATAGCAGTTAGATAGATAGATAGATGGATAGATAGATAGATAGCACTGCTATCTATCTATCTATCTATCTAACTGCTATCTATCTATCTATGCTATCTATCACTATCTATCTAATCTATCTAACTGCTATCTATCTATCTAACTGCTATCTATCTATCTATCTATCTATCTATCTATCTAATGCTATCTATCTTATCTATCTATCTACTGCTATCTATCTATCTACTCTATCTACTATCTATCTACTGCTATCTATCTATCTATCTAACTGCTATCTATCTATCTATCTATCTATCTATCTAACTGCTATCTATCTATCTATCTAACTAACTGCTATCTATCTATCTATCTATCTATCTAACTTCTATCTATCTATCTATCTATCTATTTATATATATATCTATCTAACTGCTATCATAGCAGTTAGATAGATAGATAGATAGCAGATAGATAGATAGATAGATAGCACTGCTACCTATCTATCTATCTAACTGCTATCTATCTATCTATCTATCTATCTAACTAACTGCTATCTATCTATCTAACTGCTATCATAGCAGTTAGATAGATAGATAGATAGCAGTTAGATAGATAGATAGCAGTTAGATAGATAGATAACAGTTAGATAGATAGATAGATAGATAGATAGCAGTTAGATAGATAGATAGCAGTTAGATAGATAGATAGCAGTTAGATAGATAGATAGCAGTTAGGTAGATAGATAGATAGAAGTTAGATAGATAGATAGATAGATAGCAGTTAGATAGATAGATAGATACGTAGATAGATAGATAGATAATAGATAGATAGATGCAGTTAGATAGTAGTAGATAGATGATATAGATAGCAGTTAGATAGATAGATAGATAGATAGATGATAATAGAAGATAGATAGATAGCAGATAGATAGATAGCAGTTAGATAGATAGATAGACAGATAGAGACAGAGAGATAGACAAGAAGCAGATAGACATAGTTAAATAGATAAACAAGAGGCAGATAGACAGATATCAAGAGAGAGAGAGGGACAGATAGAGATAGATATACAAGAGAGAGTGAGAGATAGATATACAGAGAGAGAGAGGGACAGACAGAGATAGTAGGGCAGAGATCCATGAAGAAGGTACAGAAGATCTCCCTGGCCAAAGGTGTGGGCAAGCATCTGACTACACTGAACACAACAGTAAGTTTAAAATGACCAAATTGCTACCAGTATATAATGAATTGCCAGTTTACTGTGCCTTTGTGTCATTAATTTGTGTCTCTCTGTCCAACTCTCTGATCTCTATCTCTGTCTGTCTATCTCACTGTCTTTCTGTCTGTTTATCACTATCGGGCTGTGTACTATGTTTGGGGTTGTCTATCTGTCTGTATCTTTTGGTAATCTCTATAAGTACATAGTGGCGTGTGGCTTAATTGGGGCGAGAAAGGGGCATGGCCTAAAAATTTTCGCCGCGCTACGCGCAGCACATGGGGTGCCCAGAAGTGCCCCTGATTTCTTAGACCCTAGATACGCCCCTGTTGATAAACAAACAGAAAAATGTGATAGTGTTATACAACAAATATATGGATAATATGTGTCTTATCTAGATTTTAGGCTGCACTTTATGTATATTTAACATGTATTTCTAAAGCACTGACACTTCCAGTACATAACAAAAGATGTGTTATATATGTCCCCTCTAATACCTATTGGGGTCACCCAATAGGTTCCCTTCTGCCTCTGTATATTGTGTAAAAATTCATTTAGGTTGATGTGACACTTTTTTTTAATATTTTTTTGTACAATCCCTAATTTTTATGGTAGTGTGTAAAGATTTGATATCATCTGTATCCACATATAGCTAAACACACACCCACATATTTCCCACTGTGCACCAACAGGCACACTTTTGCTGGTATATATATATATATATATATATATATATATATATATATATATATATAATGTATATAATATATAAACCTTTCCTATATATATTATATAAATAAATTAATATTTTTACGAAGATTGCATTGAGTTTTTAGGAGCAACTAACTAGGTGGTGGTATATAGCATTATTACTCATAGGAAAGGTCCATATGTATGTGTGTAATTAGCACTATTTAATTAAAATCACCATAAGAAATAACACCATACAAAGTATAGTACTACTACCTACTACTGAATTACAAAACAATTTATATACAATTAATAAACTAAACTTACTTTACTGGACACCCCTAAGTTTGAATGGAAAACTCAAAATGATAGGTTAAGACACACCTCCAGGATTTCTACAGGGTCTCCATGTAGACACTAAAAGGAAGTGGAATTTTACTAACATCCAATAAGAGGTTCTCATCTTCCACTGTTAGCAAATCAAAAAATTCTTAGGCACTGTCCATGACAAGACAGGAAGTGTTAAGGAAGTTCCTGTATTACATCCAGTTATGTGCGGTTTGTAAAAAATGTGACAGTCTTAGCCAATTCGAAAATTCTTCAGACTCTCACATTTACTCCCCCTCCCCTCTCCATAGAAAGTAATGAGACAATCCAGTTTCTGTTTGCTAGACAGGAAGTGTCTGTTTATGATTAAATCACTTTGCATGTCTCTGAAACTACCCAGCATTCTTAGAGAAATGGGCAGTTTTTACCCCAATATTAATATATTAAACATGAGGCTGTCAGGTACCTTCAGTTATAAGAAGGCTCTACTTCATTTTATACCCCGTGGGGAGCGTTTAGCTCCTTTATCCAAACCTCTCCATAATTTGTCAAGCTAATCAGAATCCTGTGTTTCCTAACCCCATAGTGACTGTAAATTTGGAACTTGCTGTGGCAATTACCAATAAGTATGAACCTAGCATGTTATTCTGGATCTTGTATAGGGTCTCAGGATGTCCATTGGAGCTGTTCAGATTGAATTGCACATTGTGGCAGGATTGCCTGGATCTGTGTTCAGATCTGCAGGTTAATACCATTTTGTCTGGATACATATAACTCTATCATGTGTCCCAACTGAGCATCTGCTTTGTGTGAGAGCTCTGCCAGGACAGATGACTGTTGGTCACAGTAACAGTGGCTGCAGCCAGAAGCGCATGTGACAGACTGATCATGTGGTCCCAGAGGGAACTGCATGATTGGCCGTGATTTACTAACTGACCCATTTGTCTGATACGGATGACCGAACTCGGTTGCGGCTGGCCGCCCCACACCATCACATATTTTCAGCCGACTAATCCGTGGCACTATTGGTTCATTACTGGTGTTAACCCAGCCACACATGCGATCGCGGGTGCCAACCCGTGACGCACGATGTGTACGAACGGCCGATAATCGTGCCATGTATAAGCACTTTATCGGCTAAAATGGCCATTCTGTCGATACACGGCACGAATATAATCCGAAACGGCCGTTCGCACACGTCATGCATCGGCACCGGCGATCACATCTGTGCACGAACCTTTAGACTTTATAGATTATAACTGCCAGGTAGGTGATATTTGGAAGTGAGTGCAAATATGGTAAAGTTGATGACTCTTTACAGGGAGATTCACCCAGAGGCTCAAGCTCTCTGGGCAAATCTTCTGTACAGGATTTACCGGAGGCTGTGCGATTCTGGGTGAATCTCACCCGCACATAAGTATTTATCGCCAGCTATTAGTTGGTGTTTAATACTTATGTGTAAAGAGGCACGCAACCTCTGGTAAATTACTTTACTGCAAACAGAGAATGCTGGAAATTGTGGTTTTCAAACACGTAAAAGGTCACAAGTTAAACACGCCTGCTCTATACCATAAGGCTGTATTATATTTAGACACATGCCTTTGCCACAGGCAATAAATAAGATACTTTGCATGTCCCCACCCATTTCTTTAAGTGAGAAATATGTGTTTTGTTAGATTATTAAGGCAATTCTATTAAAATAACATGATTCTATGAGGTACCTTCTGTTATAAGAAGGCTCTATTTCATTTTATACTCTGTGTGGAGCTTTTAGCTCCTCTATCCACATCTCTCCCTAACATGTATATTCAATCAGTATCCTTTGCTCCCAAGTCCTAACCCCATAGGTTAGTTAAACTTGTTGTGGAAAATACTAATAAATATGAACCTTGCATGTTAATTAGGATACTGTATAGGATTTAAGGTGGCTATACATATATCCGATTTTACTTATCCAACCAAGCGCTCATGCAATATTAGTTTGATCTTGCCAGAACCACCTTTCCCATTCTTCTATGCCACAGACAGGCGGTTCTTGCAGGATCGGTCTAAAGTCGCGGGAGCACTCGGTCGGGAAAGTAACATAGGATATATGTATGGGCTGCATTTGATTGCTTAAAGGTGTTGTTTAGATTGCCTGGGTCAGTTCTCAGACCTGCAGGTTTATTCCACATAGACCCTCTATATTCTAGCTGGCAGGTAGTATAGGTAAGGGAGGATATAAGTGTGTGTTTGTTCATTTAATATGATGCGATTATTTGTTTGTTTTTTTAGGACCTTCAGACTTATTTTATTATTGCCCCCCTGGATGTTTCCTGATGGTTCCTGTGAGCACTGCAACTACACATAGCAAAACATACACACATAATTTCCACTGTGCACCAACGGCACACTTTTGCTAGTATATATATATATATATTTATTTATTTATTTATTTTATAGGGATTCTGAGATATAATTTCTGCAAAAGAAAAAAAATAGGTTGGGTTGCACTGAGTTAAACCTATATATTTTAATTATACGTATAATAAACAACATGAATGCAAACATTACATGGTTTAAAATAAGTAACAAAACGTGCCAACGTTACATGTGTTTTCTTATATGACCACAGTGAGGAGCTCATATTCCACAAAATTCTCCCTTTTCAGTTGCTTAGGGAAATACAGCAAGTAAAAAATATTTTTCTTGTATCCATAAATCTTTTATTTTTGTATGCAGGATTTTTTTGTATATATATATATATATATATATATTTAAGGGATAATGAACCCATAAGTTAATGGGACTCTGACTTTTAACATCCTTTAATAATTTACTACTGGCAGTGCAGACCAATACTTACAGGTAGAGTGGATGCTGAGGAATCACTTATTGAGTCTGGTGCTTTGGAGGGAGGAGTCTGACTGGTGCAACTCTGAGTCTATATAATATTAGAATTCTAGTGGTGAATCCTTATTCAGGTTGTTGAAGGGATGACCACTACCCACTGTAAAATTTAAATCTTCCCTGACACTTACTGACCTCATTAGGAGCTTGGGCATGCACGGGGAGTATGCATCGTGAACCCCATTTAATCATTGGCAATAAGAGGTAACTACCTTTGTGGAGAAACAGTGTTTTTTTGCTATAGTAGTTTCAACATGATCTTTAAGGAGAGGGGACAATTCTCCCTTCTTCATCTATTATAAGAAGCTTATGAACTGGGCATTCGTAACAGATTCTTCCCCACTTAAGTGCTGAACTTATTTATTCCTGTGACTGATATGTGCAGTTAGTTTTCTACATTTCCAGGGAGACTGGCACGTATGCCTTGTGTTTTTATATAGTAAAGGAACTAATCAGTAACTTCTTAAAAGGGGGGTACAGTAGCCACTACATATTACACAGTAAGGATTTTTTTTAATATTCTTTTTTTCCAAAAAAGTCAATGAGAGAAGCAGAAAGAGTGAAAATGTATTGCAACACATAATAATATAATAATTCATTATATACATCATTCCAAATCATTCTGGTGTAAAAAAAGCCAAATACATTATTTTTTCTTATTAAGCTGTGCTGTCCACATACGTGGCTTTAGTGTTTCCTGCCGATTGTGCTTTCAGATTGGATTTCATTTAGCAGAGAAGAAAGAGCTTTTTTTTTATAACATTGTCATTTTTTAAAATTACATTCTATTGATTAATGAATGAGGTACAGTAATTTTTAGTATATAACTGTCATCCCAATGCTCCAGAGCTATGTGACTTTTATATATAATATATATAATAATATATAAATATCAGATTTCATAAAATTTGAAAATTTAGGTTTATAGTGTAAATTTAATGTGAATTTTTCACCTCACCTTTTTGTAGGGAAAAAAGATATCCTGCTCTGCGTGTCTCGAGAGCCAAGTGTACTTTTCATTTCCTGGTGGAATTTTGTGCTGTAAATAACTTCAGGTAGAATCTTCCATCACTTTTCCACCCAAACCTATAATCTTGCACTTTTATAAATATTCCCTATAGGGACCAAGATAAATACAAATGTAAGCTATTTAGATGGACGGGGTTATCAATGAGGGCTTTCAGAAAACAGCTGGACAGATTTTTACACTGATGTTCTGGTGCCCTGCAAATCTGCCATGTTCCTGATAGATTTAATTACAATAATTTAATAGACAAGCCTCCTCAGGAGTTCTTTGTAAGTTACAGCTAGAAGATATACCTTCTGGACCTGTCTACACAGAAGTTTTTATCATGAGCAGAGAAAAGGCCAGGGAGCATAACCTGGGCCCATTTCATTTGATATCATAAGGCGACTATCACATTCCAATAATAGTGTCCCTTTTTTGTAAACTGTTGCTCACAGGTTACCGTCTGGATCCCCATGAAAGCGTGAATCATTGTTTAATGTGTCATCTAATTAGTGAGAGTACTTTCATTTTCTCCCCACATCCACACACTCTTTCATCACCCCCCCCATATGCCCCGAGGTTCATTCTTCTCTCTATGTCTTCCCTCCTCTCTTCCATTCCCAGTATACCCCCCTCTGTCTGTTTCTCTTCCCTCCCCACTTTTCTCAGCTATCACTAATTACTCTGCCCACGGAAAACAGGATCATCTGGCACAAACCGCGCAAAAAATACTTTATGAGAAAAGGCGTCAGGAAGACGAGAAGGGAATTAACCCTCTTGACTACTAGCAATGCTCACATCTATTTTCTATGAAGAGTTGGATTAAAACTAAGTGAGGCCCTAGACTATATTGTGGTTGGGGGCCCTCCCTCTAAGCTATATTTATTAAGAGGGTGTATCTTTAAGAAACAGTGATTTGGGGCTTTTGGAGCACTAAGTAAAAAGACATAGACCATATTATTGCTTCTTCTGCAGTAACTGGGACTCCTAATGTTTCCCTGGGCCCAAGGCAACAAGCCTAGTTTGTCTTGTGGATAATCCAGTTCTGGTTTCATGTGTTTGCTAAATGTTTCCTTCTATTAAATACAGTTTGATATTTTAATTTTTGTTATAAATGACAATGGATGGTTATGCAGTTTATGCTATCATTCCAGACTTTTACCACAATATTAAGTTCCCCACAATGATTTTTTTATCTCATAATCCCCTGTTCTATGAACATTGTAAGGGTTTGTTCTTCTCGAACCCAGACTAGAGACTTCCTGGACAAATAATATGCAACCTGAAATCTAAAGGTTTGTACACACGTGCTATCGCAGTTGCCAACCCGTGACGCACGATGTGTATGAACGGCCATTTGGCTGATAATCGACCCATGTATGGGCCCTTTATTGCCTGAAACAGCCGCTCATTTGGGGATCGTTGCCCAATCTCCCGGGCAATTATACACACCCCAATTATCGCAGCCATTTGTACACATCGTGCTTCGCGTGTCGGCACCCGCGATTGCACGTGTGTACAAACCTTTAGTTTCTAAGAATGATGTCAAAATCCCTTTTATTTTACGTCTAAATGCCCAGAGCACATTAATCTATCCATACGGCAGTGACATACGGTGCCTAGCGTACAACGCAGCAGAACATTTTTTATAAAACCCTTTTTAAATTCTGAAGAAACATTTTTCTTTGCTGTGTGTTTGGTATTTAGCAGCAAAATGTTAATGTGTTGTAAAGAGATAATTAATGCATGTAATAAGGGAGAATGTGTGCCCATACACAGAGTAGGAGGGAAAGTGTGTGTGAATAGGAAAAATGAAAGGACATGTGTAGTAAGGAAAATCATAGTCTGTCTGTTGAAGAGATCATTTTTTTTTTGTAATGAAATAGAAAGCCAGTTACTTTAAAGGCACAACACACCCACAACCTGCTACGTTTGCTGCTGCCTAAAGGAGAACCAATATCTAGTCAAAAAAATATATTTCATCAAAAACATATATTATTATCATGAACTTGAAGGGAAGCTCAAAAACTTGCCTATTCTGCTAACCTTGCAAGAACGATTTGTGCTACAGGCCAGCTTTGCCTACTAAGAAAAATCAAATTAAGGATACTCCTGTCAGAATTGTATCCACTAGCTTAACCATAGACAGCGTGCAAAGCATGAATGTAAATGAATGAATGACCCTGACCAAACGCATACACATGCGTGACTATCAGCCGAAACGGACGTTCGTTGGGGGTCTGGTGAAAATCTTTAGGTGTGTACGAACCTTTAATGTCTGTTCCATTGAAATAATGATCAACTCAGCCATAGTTTTAATAATTGTAGATGTTGGTCCTTCTCTTTCCTAAACTAATCTGCTGCTGATTATGCCTTCTGGATGGCCAGATCTCATTTTGGCACCAGCCTCAAAGACTTGAATGGGGCTGACACCATCAAATGCAGAAGACTATATGAAATAGAAAGACATACAGTGTCAATGACACTGTAAAAAAAAAAAAGTTAAACGTATTATGGTTCAGGTTCCCATGAATCACCAAAAAGCTATTACTAGAGATTATTTTCCCTTTAATAGATGTTATCAGGAGCCAACATAAATCCTGAGTTAAAAATATTAATAAATGATATTTATGATCATTGGATGAATAGGAAAAGGATTGTATAAATGAATTTAAAAAAAAAATCCTTATAGAACTAAACAATCAAAAAAAGAACATCTTCCATTTGCAGCCAGTAGGTATAAGCATATAGTGTGTACTTTTGAACTCTATGGCATGTGAGCACCAATGAAAAGGCTTTTACATAGTGATTTTATAATGTCAGACAGGTTTTCTGACTTTTTGGAAAATCCACCACATAAAATATAGTTCAGGATCTGTAGATCCTTCCCACTCATACAGCCAAATTAGTCAGACATTAGATAGATTAGACATTTGTTTAATGTCTAAAGGTTCGTATCACAGTTGCTGACCCCCGATGCACAACTGTTTCGGCCGATAACCGTGCCATGTATGGGCTTTATTGGCTGAAACGGATGCTCGTTCAAAGATCTGCCCGGCTGACCGAATGGCTGTTTTGGCCGTGCCCATACATGTGCCCATACACGGCACGATTCTAGGCTGAAATGGGCGTTCATATACTTCATTTTACAAGAAGCAGTTCTTATCTTGAGATAATCTAATTTGACTCTTTCATTTTGTAATCTCAAGTTGATTGCAAAAAAGTATGGGCTAGGCAGTTGTTAAGCTAGGTACACACACTAGCGTTAAAGACGCGACGATATCGGGGCTTTATCGCTAGTGTGTGTAGCAGTTTTCCCGAATGAGCATGCGGTCGCCGAACGTTCCCGTCTCCTAAGTGGTCATTCAGGAAAAAACTAAAATTTCCCTCTGCCGCAGTAGACTCCCTATAGAGGTGTCTGCCGCGGCCGAGGGAAACACACAGTCCCGAGTGTTCTCCCTCTGATGTGTATAGGGAGCGCTCGGGACTGTGTACCCAGCTTTAGATAAATTAGATATTTGTCTATAGACAAAAGTCTATAGACAAATGTCTAAAGTAGTATACGGGTACGCACTACGAACGCCTGCTTCAGCCAATAATTGCACTTGTGTATGTGTTCAGTCGAGCGACATTCGATTTGCCATTCTGCATAGTATTTTCAAGATTTTTAGAAATTGAGAAAATTTGCAATTTCTGATTCAGCGGTTCAAAAAAAATGTGAGAAAGTCAGAGATTCGCAAAATCCGAGTTTGGGCTGATTCATGAAATCTGCTTCGAAATCGGGTTTAGGTTCATGTTCAGGTCTATCACTACTTACAAACTAATTGGACAACATGCATACAATTTTATCACAGGCCCAAATGACTGAGATTAATTTAGATTTCATAGACAGGCTTTCAAATGACACAATTTTGTGTATAATTGTGTGAAAAACATGCAAATAGCATTGTGTGCTATGTATTTATGTATTTGCAGTTCTTGCTCTTAAGGTGGCCATACATATATCCGATTGTACTTACCCGACTGAGCGCTCCCGCGACATTAGACCGATCCTGCCAGAACCGCCTTTCTCATTCTTCTATGCGAGTGACATGCGATCGCAAATCCCCTTTATTTTTTGTCGGTCGCATAGAAGAATGGGAAAGGCGGTTCCGGCAGGATTGGTCTAATGTCACGGCAGCGCTCGGTCAGGTAAGTAAAATCGCGTATGTATAGCCACATTTAGTCTATGTGAATCAATTGATTCATATACAAAGTTTAATGGATTTTTAGAATTCTGAGGCTGTCATTACATTCCTCCAACAAAGTGTGTAGAAAGGGTTAAAGAATGTACTATAGCGAAAGTGTAGAGCACTTTGGTGCAACAAGAGTTCCACCTGCTGTTTACTGAAAAGGATTGCAGCTAAATGTAACTAGTAAAGTAACAGCAACTGTCATTATACTAGTTACAAGACAGGTACATATTTAAGTTGCACATATTACTGTTCCTTTAAAATGTATCCTTATTTCTGTTTTTACCATTCCCCGACTTTTTTAATGCAAGTCCTAAATACTTTTAGAGCAGCAAAAGACATGTCATACACACCCAAATATTACCATAAATATGCACATACCTTAAGATTGCAAAATGAAAAACGAACACATAGTACCAGTTGCATCTCATAATCAGTGTATTTAATTCTGTTTCCATGAAAACTGCACTTGGCTTGGCTATTACAATCAATTATATGGCTCTGCCAAATGCAATAGGTATATCATATTATAGTGGCTGGATGTTTTATTTTTATTATTAGCTACAGGTGATTTTCATTACTGTCCGTCCGTCCGTCCACCGCCCGTCCACCGTCCGTCCGTCCGCCTTCCGTCTGTCCGTCCGTCCATCCATCCATCTAGCTACCTATCCATACATTTGTATCATTATCTACTTATCTATCTATCTATAAATGTGTGTATGCACCTATTTACATACCTAGTATATGGATTTTTATTTTTATTAAAAGGAGAACTAAAATCTAATTAAAATCTGTTAAAGTGACTCCCTGTGTAAAATTCATTTTCTTACACAGGACTAAAAATCTAAGCGCTTTCTAAGATACAACTGTTTTTAAAAAAAGAGACAGACATTTTTACGCTACTGTCATGTGGACAGCCCTCTTATTAGCAGTTCCTGAGCAGTCTCCCAGTGGTCATCGCTTAAATACCTGGAACCACTCAGATAAATGGCTAATTTCAGTCCATGTGAAAGAAGGCTTACTCCCAGGGGTACCCCTACCTTGAAAAATTGCTAGAGGTGTGCAAATGTTTTTTTAACAAAAGGCGGCAGTTAAAAAAAAAAAAAACTCCGTCCTGCAATACTGCACTTCAGCACCAGTTCACCAATCAGTTGTAAGTCAGCCCTCTGGTCCACCAATTGGTGTTAGTCAGACCAACACACCCACCTCCACAAGCCACGCCTATGTTCCCTGATGAAGCCACACTCACTTCATGTGCCACCATCCGTCTGCCGATAGGCGGCATTCAAAATTGTTTCAGGTGTCAAATACCCTAGGAACACCCCTCCTTACTCCTATAAGAATGTCACTTAACGCTACCTTTCTATAGACACAGTGTGGGCAGAGATGTATTAGATTTGGTTTTATGACATTGATGGACACCTCTAGCATTCTTTTGTGTATTCTTCTAAGTAAAAAAAAAAATCTTCTTAAAAATGTCTGTCTATGACTGTGAATTCATTCAAAAAGTCATTTTCCATTTCCTTATTTGGCCAGTGCTCGAATAACAAGATTTCTGGTATCTGAACTGTTTTAAGATTATTTTTCAAAAGAAATAAAAAAAAAAATTAAAAAAAACCCAGCCCTGCCGTGTTTTTGGACGCCTCACTGAGGATTTCTGCGATTTGTTCTCAGATTCCAAACTGAATCAGAGCCAGAAGCTAATTAAGCAGGAGGAGAAATTATAGAACAGGTGGTGATGTCAAATATTCCTAAAGGAAGAGGGGGGTGAATTATCCCACTATGTGCCATATTAGAACCCCAAACCAATCCTTTTTCTTCTATCTGAGCGCTGAGTAGGCGGAAAAAAGTTAAAATGTTGTTATCTCTAAGAAAGCAAATCTCACTTCAATGTAAGCCTATACTTCAGGGCCAATCCCTACAAAGTACTTGATGCGGGTGAGAAAAGCATTTTACAGAGCGGGGCTAAACTAGGTTCAGTTTATTATTACCCTCTGCCACTGTTGGCCATGTTGCTTCTAGTAAATAGAAGATAGAGGCGTTCTCATAAAGTGCAAAACTTAGACATTTATTCAATTATGCTGAAATACACAACGTTTCAGGTTAGTCCCCTTCCTCAGGTGAGATTACCTCTACCTTCTAATTTCTTCTATTATATTTCCTGTTTGGTCCAGGTTGGTGAGGTGCGATTACGCCCGCGATTTCCGATGCGCATGCGATTGCGTGTCCATTTGCATTTTTGTAACGTGTGTGCTCACCATTTTTGGTGCGTTAACGCATGCGTTTCCATAACGCAAAACGGTAAAAACGCATGCGCAAACGCAAAGCGCACAAGAATCGTGCACACAACCGCATGCGATAACGCTTGAGATTTTGTGCGTGATTCCTGTGCGTTGCAGTGTGGCCTCAGCCTTATTGCTTCTAGAAGTGTCCTTCTTTACAAGGGGACTGGGCAACAGACACCCACAGGAAACTGGTTATGGTTGCAATGCAAACTTATCCAGTTTTTTTGTTGTTTTTACAATTTAAAATAAGATCTTACTAGTAGCTTGAAAATGGATTTACTAGTAGTTTCAATGCAACTCCATGGTGTAACTGGTCAGATAAGACTGACGCCTTTTGTCCCTATTCAGTATGTATGTGTGTATCCAGCTTTAGTTAGATAAGGAGAATGTACAATACTTTTGAAAATGTTGCTAATGGTGGAGTCGAACCCAGGGCTTTAGTTTCCTTTTATATAGACTAATCAAACAGTGACAGAAAGCACCTTTGACGTAGGGTTCCTATTTAACGTTGATCTTTTACTTTCTTAATATTTTTTGAAAATGTAACTTATTATATTGCTTTATCAATGACACCTTATCTTTATTCCTCTGGCTGTTGTACAAATCTCCAATTATTTGATCTAACTGCAGTAAAATGATGGCTTCATAAATACAGCTGCCTTTAAAAAGAGAACAGCTGCAAGAAAAGAGAAAGCATGATTCTGTTCGGCTGGAATAGTCTACTATGTCAGGTCTGTCTAAGAAGGGAGACTATAACCATAAGTGAGATTAAAATTGCTGCCACTGCTTGATACTGTTCTAGTAAAAATCTCTGTTATGAACAGTCTTATAGAAACTAGTAAGAGAAATATTGAAATCATCATACACATCAATAAAGTAAGGGACAGTAAGCAATTTTCTTTTTGTATGCTGAGTTTAAGATTTCCCTCCTTTGACATGTAATGTATCATTTCTCTGTGTGTAAAGGGGAAGTTCAGTGCAAATACATGTACTTTTCAGAAAAAAGAGCAGTAGTTTTTCATCCCAATGACCATAATCTGCCAATTCAGCATTTTGTCTGTGTATAAATAAATGCAATCGAAATACTTACTTCCTGTTTGCAGGACCCCTAATAGAGACCGTTACAGTCTTGCCCTTGACAAAAGGCCTGGGTTGATTCAGTTGCTCAGTAGAGATCTGAGCATCTTTGACCCATCCAACAGCCAATCAGTAGAAAGTACTGTTAGGAACATTCCAATGGAGTGGTCCATCCTGGGAAGAAGAAGGACTGTTGGAACCTGAAATGGCAGCTCATGAATGTCAAAAGCAGGGAATAGCAAAGGGTATGAAATCAACTGATTTTTCAAAATGGGAGAGAATATGTAGAATAACTAAGTATGCATTACACAAACTAACAATTTAACAAATATTGATAATTTCCACTGAACTGTCTCTTTAATCAGAGATCCGTTCAAAATGTCTCTTACAGGGGAGGACTGGGACCTTTTGGCCTGGGGGGCAAATATGGCCAAGTGGCCCTTTCACGGTAGGTCACAACATTTTTGACCACACCCACTTTGTTAAGGTCACCCACTTTGATTAGGTTACATCCATTTTTTAGACCACTATTCCCATCAAGTGAATGATGTGGTTAAAGGACAATTATAATTATAAAATCTACCCCTTATAAGTACCCAGGGTGAGGACCTGAATCACTAAGTTTTCACCCCTGGGTACACTTTGTAGGTCAAGTTATACTTCCAAATGAAATGGAGGGCTGACTAACACTGGCTAATGAGCCGGAGGTCTGACAACACTGGCTAATGAACAGGAGGGCTGACAACACTGGCTGATGAAGTGGAGGGCTGATGATACGGGCTTATTAACTGGAAGGCTGACTTACACTGGCTAATGATCCGAAGGACTGAAAACACTGTCTAATGATTTGTAGGGGTGACAACACTGGCTAATGATCTGAAGGACTGACAACACTGTCTAATGATTTAAAGGGCTGACAACACTGGCTAATGAACTGGAGGGCTGACAACACTGGCTAATGAACTGGAGGGCTGACAATACTGGCTAATGACCTGGAGGGCTGATAATACTGGCTTCTGATCTGCAGGGTTGACAACACTGGCTAATGATCTCAAGGGCTGACAACACTGGCTAAGAGCTGGAGGGCTGGCAATACTGACTAATGAACTGGAGGGCTTATGATACTGGCTAATGAATTGGAAGCCAGACTTTCACTGGCTAATGATCTCAAGGGCTGACATCACTGGATTATAAGCTGGAGGGCTGATAATACTAGCTAATGAATTTGGGGACTGACTTACACTGCTAATAAATTGGAGGACTGATTAATGCTGCTAATGAACTGGAGGGCTGACTGGTAAACAATCTGAACTATGAGGAGGGGTTTCCTGTTCCTTGCCCATGTTAGAGCTAGAGGTGTGTTCTCTGCCTTTCAAGCACGTAACTTACTAATAGCTTCTGTGGCAGCCCAAATCTTTCATTGGAGATCAGCCCGGGGGGCATTTGCCCCTTAGCCTACTGGGCCAGTCCTCCCCATGTCTCTTATTTAGAAGGCTGCCCTTACACAAACCCCAGTGTAAATTGTTATAGGATCACTCTCCAAGGTTGTTACACCAAACTCTAATTATACCTACAGGTGAACTCCCAGTAGTATGCTACAAAGTATCTAACAGGCTATAGTACAATTAGCTTATAAACAAAAAAAAATCCATATTAGATTGTATATTTAGTATGACACTACTGGTATCTGGCATGATTTAGATATTTTTGAATAAAAACAATGCTGTCAAAAATATAAACTAGAAATCGTTGGAGATGGACGAACGTACTGACGTTTGGTTCGTTTCTGAACTACAGAACGCCAGTAAAAGTTTGGTAATTTGGAAATTAACCCATTATAGTCTATGGGAGACTAATAGTTAAAATAAAAATGGTAACTTACTGCAAAACTGGGGCACCTGGGAAACAGTCTGGGGAACTCGCACCTGTCACTAAAACTTGTTTAAACACTTCCTTCCCCACGATCGGGAACTTGTAAAGTTCGGCCCGAACTCGGGTTAGGGTTCGGGTTTGAGCTATCCCTATAAATCATATGAAAACATTATTGCTGCTTTTTAGTAAGTAATTATGGACCTTATGCCATTAAAGGTTTCAACAGTTTGCCAGCGCTATTAATCAGCAGCCACCAATCAGATGGTATTGAACTGCAGTAACCCAGCAGAAAGCTAACATCTGATTGGTTTTTGCAAATGAATACCTTGAGAATTATTGTTCCCATTCTGGCAGATGAAGTTGGATATTGACTCCATGCAGTTAATCAAGGCTGTGACTGCTCTTTCCCCTGCTGTCTCTTCTGCACATGCTTAAGTTATGCTTAGGAAAAAACAGGGCAATACTTTTAATTAAATATCTGGTTAGAATTAATGTAATAAAGTGCTAAAAATAGCAGTTGGAGTTAGGTGCAAATAAATGACCAGTGATCAGTTTTTTTGTTTTAAGGTTGGACTTGTCCTTTAAATTACTTTTAAATTCAATAGGGCATTTAATATGGTGAAAAAACAATTGATATGAACTTTTTCTCCCACAGAGAAAAGAATTCTTCTATTTTTAAACATCATTTTGGCAGCATTTCAAAAAAATGTTACCATGTTGGAAACTTTATTTATAAACATGTGGTAAAAAGGTAGCAACATTCAGAAATATTTTGGGGTTACTTTATGGGTCTGGTAAAGCAAAGCTTAAGTATGTAAACACGTACTTAAATGTTTATTGACGCATTTTATGCATAAATTTTATTTAATTCTTGTTTTTATTATTCTTCCAATATCAACATTATTTCCAAGTAGATAAATTCTATGTATAAAGAATGTTTTTTTCATGCCCTGTTATATTTCCATATTTCATCTACCCCATTGTCTTTTAACCCTTTCTTGCCATATTTGAAATAATGCCCATGTGGCAAATTTTAGCCTACAGTAGTTCTCTCAAATCATTTATTAGTAATTTTGTACAGGGGCACTTCTAGTGTTTTTGCTGCCTGAGCCAAACTTTTGAATGCCGCCTTTGATCATTTCCGGGCGACACATTTTCTATCTATCTACAGTATCTCTGTATGTCTCTATCTGTATCTGTCCATCTATATCTATCCATCCATACATCTCTGTATTTATCCATCTATCTCTGTATCAGTCTTTCTCTCTATCTATCTATCTATCTATCTATCTATCTATCTATCTATCCAATCCCTGTCTGTATCTCTCTATCTCTTTCTATCTATGTATCTATCTATCAATCTCTCTATTTATCTAATCTCTGTCTGTATATCTCTATCTCTGTATCTATCTATCTAATCTCTGTCTGTATATCTGTATCTATCTATCTCTGTATCTATCTATCTCTCTGTATCTATCTATCTTTACACATCTATCTATCTCTGCATCTATCTATCTTTCTATTAGCTATCTATTATCTATCTATGTCTATCTATCTCTATATCTATCTATCTATCATCTATCTATCATCTATCTATCTATCTGTCTGCCTATCTATTATTTATCTATCTATCGCTATCTATATGTCTATCTATTATCTATCCTTATCTATCTATCTCTATATCTATCATAAGTCTATCTATTATCTCTCTATCTATCTATATCTATCATCTATCTATCTATCTGTCTGCCTATCTATTATTTATCTATCTATCGCTATCTATTTGTCTATCTATTATCTATCCATTATCTATCTATCTCTATATCTATCTCCGTCATCCATCCCTTAGCACCTGATCCATACATTGGTTAGCATTCTGCTTATCTTTCGACGAGATTCGACTGTGTGTATGCAAACATTTTACCCCCTCCTCAGTTTTATTTTGAGTTTTATTTTTATTCCCAGGGGCCTGGACCCCACCTCTCCTTCATCTCTGTTACTACCGTGCCTCGGTCACACACCGTCGTTCTCTTGACAGGACTCCCAATACTAAGCGGCTTTTAAGATACCAACGGTTTTGTAAATAAGCGAAAGGGACCTTTTCAGCTGTCATGGTACCAGCCCTCCCTCTTAGCCGTCCGAGCCAGGTTCCCAGAGTCCCCCCGCTTTTAACTTACGGTGACTATCATCACTCAGCATACAGTGTAAGTTCCCTTAGTTCCATGTGAAAGATGGATTTACTCCCGGCCCCGGACCCCCTCACCCCCCCCCCCACTCATGCCCGGCCCGCTTGTGGCTGCCCCCTGTTTTTTTTCCCCCCCGGCGGCACGTCCCACCCACCACCCCCCCTCCCCCGTCTTGCCCTCATTTGTCCTGTGCCTTCTTTATTTTCTTCAGCGAGTCATCCCCTTCAGCTCTGTACGTCGTCCTCTGGTCCCCCCCCATTGGTTGTCGTCCCGATTTCCCATTCTTTCACCCCCCCCTCCCCTCGCCCCGCTTCCCGTGTTATCTTTGTCTTGCCCCCCCTCATTCCCGTGACACCCCTCCCGCTTGCCGCCTCCCACGCGGGCCTTCACAATTGTTTTTCTTCTTTTTGCGGGCCGTTCATAATCCCCTAGGACACCCCTCCTTACTCCTATAAGTGTCACTTACCAGTCCTTTCTATAGACACAGTGTGGGCAGAGATGTATTAGATTGGGTTTATGCATTGTGGACACCTCTAGATTCTTTGTGTTCTTTAGTTAACAAAAATTCTTCTTAAATGTCTGTCTATGCTGTGATTTCATTCAAAAAGTCATTCCATTTCCTATTTGGCCAGTGCTCGAATAACAGATTTCTGGTTCTGAACTGTTTTAAGTTATTTTCAAAAGAAATAAAAAAAAATTAAAAAAACCCAGCCCTGCCGTGTTTTTGGACGCCTCACTGAGGATTTCTGCGATTTGTTCTCAGATTCCCAACTGAATCAGAGCCAGAGCTAATTAAGAGGAGGAGAAATTATAGAACAGGTGGTGATGTCCAATATTCCTAAGGAGGGGGGTGTATTTCCCACTGTGCCATATTAACCCCACACCATCCTTTTCTCTATCTGAGCGCTGGTGGCGGAAAAAAGTTAAAATGTGTTATCCCTAAGAAGCAAATCTCACTTCAATGTAAGTCCTATACTTCAGGGCACTCCTCAAGTACTTGTGGGGTGGAGCATTTACAGCGGGGGCTAAACTAGGTTCAGTTTATTTTTACCTCCGCCACTGTTGGCATGTTGCTTTCTGTATGAAGATAGAGGCGTTCTCATAAAGTGCGCAAAACTTAGACATTTATTCAATTATGCTGAAATACACAACGTTTCAGGTTAGTCCCCTTCCTCAGGTGAGATCCTCTCCTTCACATTCTTTCTATTATATTTCCTGTTTGGTCCAGGTTGGTGAGGTGCGATTACGCCCGCACGATTGCCGTGGCATGCGATTGCGTGTCCATTGCATTTTTGTAAGTTGTGCCACCATTGTGTCCTGGTGCGTTAACGCATGCGTTCCATACGCAAAACGGTGGTTAAAAACTGCGCACACGCAACGCAAAGCGCACAAGAATCGTGCAAAACAACCGCATGCGATAACGCTTGAGATTTTGTGCGAGATTCCTGTGCGTTGCAGAGGTGGCCTACGCCTTATTGCTTCTAGAAGTGTCCTTTCTACAGGGGGATGGGCAACAGACACACAGGTAACGGTATGGTTGCAATGCAAACTTATCCAGTTTTTTTGTTGTTTTACAATTAAATAAGATCTTACTAGTAGCTTGAAAAGGATTCTAGTAGTTTCAATGCAACTCCATGGTGTAATGGTCAGATAAGACTGACGCCTTTTGTCCCTATTCAGTATGTATGTGTGTATCCAGCTTAGTTAGATAAGGAGAATGTACAATACTTTGAAAATGTTGCTAATGGTGGAGTCGAACCCAGGGCTTTAGTTTCTTTTATATAGACTAATCAAACAGTGACAGAAAGCACCTTTGACGTAGGGTTCCTATTTAACGTTGATCTTTTACTTTCTTAATATTTTTTGAAAATGTAACTATTTATATTGCTTTATCAATGACACCTTATCTTTATTCTCTGGCTGTTGTACAAATCTCCAATTATTTGATCTAACTGCAGTAAAATGATGGCTTCATAAATACAGCTGCCTTTAAAAAGAGAACAGCTGCAAGAAAGAGAAAGCATGATCTGTTCGGCTGGAAATAGTCTACATGTGTCGTTGTCTAGAAGGAGACTATAACCATAAGTGAGATTAAAATTGCTGCCACTGCTTGATACTGTTCTAGTAACAAATCTCGTATGAAGCAACAGTCTTATAGAAAACTAGTAAGAGAAATATTGAAATCATCATACACATCAATAAGTAAGGGACAGTAAGCAATTTTCTTTTTGTATGCTGAGTTTAAGATTTCCCTCCTTTGACATGTAATGTATCATTTCTTGTGTAAAGGGGAAGTTCAGTGCAAAACATGTACTTTTCAGAAAAAAGAGCAGTAGTTTTCATCCCAATGACCATATCTGCCAATTCAGCATTTTGTCTGTGTATAAATAAATGCAATTGAAATACTTACTTCCTGTTGCAGGACCCCTATAGAGACCGTTACAGTCTTGCCCTTGACAAAAGGCCTGGGTTGATTCAGTTGCTCAGTAGAGATCTGAGCATCTTTGACCCATCCAACAGCCAATCAGTAGAAAGTAGTTAGGAACATTCCAATGGAGTGGTCTCCTGGGAAGAAGAAGGACTGTGTGGAACCTGAAATGGCAGCTCATGATGTCAAAAGCAGGGAATAGCAAAGGGGTAGAAAATCAACTGATTTTTCAAAATGGGAGAGAATATGTAGAATAACTAAGTATGCATTACAACAAACTAACACAATTTAACAAATATTGATAATTTCCACTGAACTGTCTCTTTAATCAGAGATCCGTTCAAAATGTCTCTTACAGGGAGACGGGGGACCTTTTGGCTGGGGGGAAAATATGGGCCAAGTGGCCCTTTCACGGTAGGTCACAACATTTTTGACCACACCCACTTTGTTAAGGTCACCCACTTTGATTAGGTTACATCCATTTTTTAGACCACTATCCCACAAGTGAATGTGGTTAAAGGACAATTATAATTATAAAATCTACCCCTTTAAAGTACCCAGGGTGAGGACCTGAATCACTAAGTTTTCACCCCTGGGTACACTTTGTAGGTCAAGTTATATACTCCAAATGAAATGGAGGCTGACTAACACGGCAATGAGCCGGAGGTCTGACAAAACTGGCTAATGAACAGGAGGGCTGACAACACTGGGATGAAGTGGAGGGCTGATGATACGGGCTTATTAACTGGAAGGCGACTTACAAGGCTAATGATCGAAGGACTGAACACATGTCTAATGATTTGTAGGTGACAAACATGGCTATGATCTGAAGGACTGAAACACTGTCTAATGATTTAAAGGGCTGACCACTGGCTAATGAACTGAGGGCTGACAACACTGGCTAATGAACTGGAGGGCTGACAATACTGGCTAATGACCTGGAGGGCTGATAATACTGGCTTCTGATCTGCAGGGGGTGACAACACTGGCTAATGATCTCAAGGGCTGACAAACATGGCTAAGAGCTGGAGGGCTGGCAATACTGAATAATGAAACTGGAGGGCTTATGATAATGGCTAATGAATTGGAAGCCAGACTTTCACTGGCTTGATCTCAAGGGCTGACATCACTGGATTATAAGCTGGAGGGCTGATAATCATAGCTAATGAATTTGGGGACTGACTTACACTGCTAATAAATTGGAGGACTGATTAATGCTGCTAATGAACTGGAGGGCTGACTGGTAAACAATCTGAACTATGAGGAGGGGTTTCCTGTTCCTTGCCCATGTTAGAGCTAGAGGTGTGTTCTCTGCCTTTCAAGCACGTAACTTACTATATAGCTTCTGTGGCAGCCCAAATCTTTCTTGGAGATCAGCCCGGGGGGCATTGCCCCTTAGCCTACGGGCCAGTCTCCCCATGTCTCTTATTAGAAGGCTGCCCTTACACAAACCCCAGTGTAAATTGTTATAGGATCACTCTCCAAGGTTGTTACACCAAACTCTAATTATACCTACAGGTGAAACTCCAGTAGTATGCTACAAAGTATCTAACAGGCTATAGTACAATTAGCTTATAAACAAAAAAAAATCCATATTAGATGTATATTTAGAGACACTACTGGTATCTGGCATGATTTAGATATTTTTGAATAAAAACAATGCTGTCAAAAAAAAACTAGAAATCGTTGGAGATGGACGAACGTTTGACGTTGGTTCGTTTCTGAACTACAGAACGCCAGTAAAAGTTTGGTAATTTGGAAATAACCCATTATAGTTCTGGGAGGGACTAATAGTTAAAATAAAAATGGTAACTTACTGCAAACTGGGGCCCTGGACACAGTCTGGGGAACTCGCACCTGTCACCTAAACTTGTTTACACACTTCCTTCCCCGCGCCATTGCGTGCGGCGCCGCGGGTTCGGGTTGGTTCGAGCACCACTCTAACCTCATTCGAACCATCTTGCGCCTTTTTAGCGCTAAAATTAGGACCATCCTACCCGGTTTCTTTTTTCGACACCCCTTGTGCCTCGCCTATGCATGAATGCCACCCATTCTGGATCTGCGTCTTCGGTCTCGACACACGGACAGTTCCCTCTCTCTACCCCTATGCCAGAAGATGATACCCTCGATCTCGGTTGGTTGTCTGCATCCTGTCTATGCATACTTGTAGCATCACGTTCCAGATCGGGCAGCCCTGACGTGGTACTTTGACCCCCCTCCGTACAAGCAGCGCACACGTGCCTGCATCTTTCATCCTTGTCTGTGTTTAATCAGCCAATGGCTTCCGTCACACCTGGCTTAGGCCCACCCGGGAGCCCTTTTCCTCAGATAGATGGGTCGCTTACAACGTCCCTCCGTGTCCCCCTCGCCGTTGGCCGTTCGGTGCTACTCCCTGCATCCCCGTGCTCCGTCACTTTGTTTTCCGCGTACCCCCCCCCACCCCCCCCAGGTTGGCTTTGGTAGCCTTGGTCTTCCCTTCCTCCTCCGCCACCCACCCTCGGGCACCCATCCACCCTCTGACGCCTGCACCCCCACACCGAATACCACCTTTTGAGCTCCCACAGCGCCCGCACTTTCGTCTATTTTCTCTTTCAACCCCAGCACATTTTGGCCGCCTTCTTACCCAACCTGTGCCCCCTGTGGCCCAAAGATTCTTAACCACCTGTGGTAATCCCCGCCCCCAGGTAGTCGCAACCAGCATCGTCTGGGGGTCCGGGCTGGCGCCCCGTCGTAGTAAGTCTCCGTCTGACGTTATGTCCCATATCCTTCCTGTTTCTCATACTCCCTCTTCCGCGCCCTCGTCCCGCCTTCTGCCCTCTTCCGCTTGCTATATTACACTAAGGCCCACTTGGTGCGGCACCGTTATGACTAATAAAGTTTTTCTAACCTTCTCTTACTTTGTCACACAGTGCCCTTGCTTTCGCTGCTTGGCTTCTATGAGCACAACCCTATCTCTCCTGTGCCATTTACGATAAGATGTGCACAGATTAGATTAGTCCAGCTCCTTATATGCTCTTCCGATTTCATTCTCATCACGCATCCAGTCATGTTCTCCTCTGTATACAGTACAGTAGCGCTCGCTTAGACTGCTTCTTTATAGCCGATTTCATTACTACGATTCCTTGTAGACATCGTCTCCGCTACTGCTAGTGTACTTCTACACTCTTCGACGAGTATAGAGACGTCGATGAATATAAAGAGTATCCAGAGTCAAGATTTCCAGTCTGTTGTATATTTCTCTCCTCCCCCCAGACTAGATTTAATCAAAACTAAGTCCATCACGTCTTCCTGGCGGAGCTGCTAAGCTCATACGACAGAGGACTGTGATAGATATGGATATCCTGTAGCCATGCTTAGACGTGTATTCCTCCTGTCGACTTATCTACCCTATCAGGTCCACACAGTCCTATCTATCTCCGTAATACTCCGCCATCCTTCGAACTCCAGCTATCGATAATCATCACGCTATGTACCATAGAAATATCTCATAATATCTCCGTCACTATCTATCATCCAAAGCTTAATCTATCATCCTATATCTGTCTGCCCCTCATCGATTCTGTTTGATTAGCTGATCAAGACTATATAGATGTCTATCATATATATATCCAGTTAGCTTATCTTCATCTTACATCTATCATATAAGTACTATCTACTTATTATCCCTATGCTATCTCTCATCATCTATCTATCATCTATCCTAATCTAATATCTATCTGTTGCTTTTTATTATGTATTTGATCTATCTATCGTATCTACTATGTCTATATATTATCTATCCATTATCTATCTATCTCTATATCTATCTATAAGTCTATCTATAATTATCTATCTGTCTACGATTCATCCACTACTCTCAGTCTAGCTATCATCTATCATCTATTATCTATCTATCTCTATGGTTCTATCTAATCTCTATATCTAATCTATATCTATCTCTATAATAAATCATCTATCTATCGATCTATCTATATCTATTCTTATCTATCTATCTATCTATCTATCTAATCATCATCTATCCTACTATCTCGCTATCTCTTCTATCTACATCTATCTATCTATCTATCTATCTATCTATCTATCTATCATCATCTATATCTTATCTATCTATCTTCTTGCTGCTATCTGTCTGTCTGTCATCTATCTCTATAATCTATCATCTATCATCTATCTATCTATCTATCTATCTATCGTGTCTGTCTGTCGGTTGTCTTGTCTGTCTGTCTTATCATTATCTATCTTTCTTGCTTGCTGTCTGTCTAATCTATCTATCTTCTTGCTTGCTATGTCTGTCTGTCTGTCTATATCTATATCTATATCTATTATCTATCTATCTATCATCTATCTATCTCTATCTGTCTGTCTGTCTGTCTGTCTGTCGTCTGTCTGGCTTGCTGTCTGTCTGTCTATCTATCTATCATCTATCTATCTATCTTTCTTGTTGTTGTCTGTCTATCTATCTATATCTGCTTGCTTGCTGTCTATCTATCTATCTATCTATCTATCTATCTTTCTTGCTTGCTGTCTGTCTGTCTATCTATACCTATCTATCTATCTATATCTATCAATCTATCTATCTTTCTTGCTTGCGTCTGTCTGTCTATCATACTATCTATATTTATCAATCTATTTATCTATCCATCTTGTGTCTATCTATCTATCTATCTATCTTTCTTGCTTGCTGTCTGTCTGTCTGTCTATCTATACCTATATCTATCTATCTATCTATCTAGCTGCTGCTGCTGTCTGTCTGTCTGCCCAACTATCTATCTATCTACTTTCTTGCTTGCTGCTGTGTCTATCTATACCTATCTATATCATCAATCTATCTCTATCTAGCTGTGTCTATCTATCTATCTATCTATTATCTATCTATCTATCTATCTTTCTTGCTTGCTGTCTGTCTATCTATATCTATCTATCTATCTATCTATCTCATCTATCTATCATTTGCTTGCTGGCTTGCTGCTGTTTGTCTGTCTGTCTAACTATCTATCTATCTATCTTTCTTGCTTGCTATCTAGCTTGCTGCTTGCTGTCTGTCTGTCTGCCTAACATCTATCTATCTATCTTTCTGCTTGCTGTCTGTGTCTATCTATACCTATCTATATCTATCAATCATCTATCTATCTAGTGCTGTTATCTATCTATCTATCATCATATCTATCTATCTTTCTGCTTGCTTCGTGTCGTATCGATATCTAAATCTATCTATCTAATCTATCTATCTATCTAGCGATCTATCGAGCGATCTAGGCTGATCTAGGCGTGCTTGGATTGGCTTGCTTGCGGTATGTCTGTCTGTCTGTCTAATATCTATCTGATCGATCTTCTTTGCGTTGTGTCGTCTGTCTATCGATACCTATCTAGTCTATCTATCTATCTATCTATCTATCTATCTATCTATCTATCTATCTATCTATCTGCTGCCTGTCAGGAAAGTCCAGAGTTTCGGTAGTGGAGTGTTTTGCTGTTACTGTTCTATCTTCTGCACATGAAGCAAGAAGGTCTGTATCACTGACCTCTACCATGGCCCTTCCTCCGGTTAGCAGCAGGGAAAACAAGAAACTTTGCACGGGAAGGCAGCCTACAGTGTTGAGAGGAGTCAACTTATGCAGCACTTCCAGCAAATCACCAAATAGGAACCTGCATTGAGGGGCAGCACCACCAACCAATCAGATTCTCCAACACCTCAGCCTACCTACTAGAGGCATGCAGTACGGCCCTGGTGCTGCCCCTTAGCAATAACCACAGTTTGGGGTACGCAATCTGGCTTGATTCCTCATTTCATCTGCTAGTTAAAAAAACAATAACTTTGCCCAACCTCCAATTTCTGTGCCTACACACTTTTATCCTTGCAGCGCGCGCTAAGCCTTTTCTTAACTGCAGCTCTGCTCGCTCCTCCAGAGTCGGAGGGGTGTGTTTCTTGTGCAGCATCTCTCTGATTGGCCAGAATCAAGGAAGGTTGCCAAAGACGGAAGGGAGCAGAGATCAGCACAGCAGCGCTTCTTGTGACAGTCGCGCACGTGCATTATCACGGCCGCGGCGGCCGCCAGTAAAGTGTAGAATTTTTTTTTTCCCTAGTCACCTGCCTGCCGCTTTTGTAGGGATGCCGCCTGAGCACATGACTCAGTGTGCCTATAAAGATAGGAATGGCCCTGATTTTGTATTTTGTATTTTGAGGTTCAATAAAGACATATACATCCATCTAGTCAAACACATCCTCAATACCCACATTTCCTGCCTACGACTTGATTAAACAAAGAAAGAAAAAAAAGAATGAAAAGACAAATAAATTTCTTCCTGCAATCGAAAATATCCCTGTCTCAACTTCAACTCTATGTTTCAATACCAATAACATGCAACATTCTTTGTTTTAAGAAAAAAAAGTATTTTGTTTTGGCATGTATGTGTGTACATAAAGTTCAGTGTTCTGCCATGATTTAAAGGGCAAGTCCAGCCCTAAAAAGGAAACTTACATAGAGGTAAATCACCCCCCAAAACCCTAAACGGTAATAGTCTGAAATCTGAAATATATAAGTCTAACCTGAAATCCTTCACAATGTCCTGTTGCCCCTATTTCTGCTTCCTGGTTCTTCCAGTTAGCAACTGTCAGTTATGGATTTGACAGTTGACATCACAGCCAATGACTGAATGTTAAATTCCCTGTCTGCCTCTTCTGAGCATGCCCAGGCTCAGTAAATGCTCAGTACAGGTTTCTAAATTGCTCAGTTTCCATGAGGCATCCAGAAGCATAGCAGGCATACAGAAATGAATTCATAGGACAAACTATGATATATCAACATATTTTAAAGAGGCCATTCTTTCTAAAAGATGTTCTTATGAGGGTGGAGTTGTTCTTTAAGTACTTTTCCCAGGCACAATCATCAAAATCTAAAATCGTACTAAATAAAGAGGAAAGTCTAGGGATGGAACCAGCCAAACTTTGACTAATCTCATACAAGATAATTGTACCTAAAACACATGGGTGATCATCAAACTTTACATTTGCATTTGGTTAAGAAAATGTATCTTCTCTTTTATATGAAAGATCATGTTAATACACAGTGTGAAGTACATTCTAGCTCATTATACCTGTGCAGTTCTACTTGCCAACCATTTCAAGTGCTGATCTCTTTGAAATTGAACTAAATTGTCTCTGGCCCATTTAACCCTCTTCTGACGAACCATTTCAAATAAAACACAATTTTTCTGCAATTCCTTTCTTAGATTGGTTGCTATGGCAACTAGAACACGCCAGTGACTACATTTTAAAGGGCAATGTCTAACTGTATATTTATTTTATGATTAACAGACCCCCCCCCTAATGTTTTTATAGACATTTTATCACAGACACCAATCACTAAGAGAGAGCTTAAAACACCTTAATGGTTCATTCCTACCAATGGCCCCTTATTACTCACATGGCAGGAAAGTTGTAGAAATGAACCTTATATTGTCTGTCGAATAATGGCTTACTTTACAATGAACCACAAACCCCCCTGAAATATATTTGGTTTATACAGTTATTTGGGACAGTAAGTTTAGCATAGCTGGTCCTTATAATTTTTGAACTAGACAGGGATGAAAGTCGAAGCATTCAATATTTCAATATTATTTTTTAGTATTTAAAAACACATCAGGGCAGTGCAATAACGGTGCTAATTGGTTAAATCAGTGTGAAACCAACGCTACTGATGTATTATTGGGTTAACTTTTTACACTGATTAAGTGGTGCCTGCATGAAGCCTAAAAAAAGGTTTTTGCTTTGCCCATCACAACTAGTTCAACACCATTAAAGTTAAGTTTTGTGCAACCTAGTAGCTCAAAAATGAATGCGATTTGTATGAAGGTCTAAATGCATCGCATGCTCTTGCCAAGATCCTGTTATGTACTGAATCTTGCGAGGGTATTCAGCACATCTTGGGATCTAGCCAAGGTACGTTTGTGACTAAAAAGTATTGCATCTCCCCTATATGTGTTTATTAAAGAAACACATTGATCATAGAGCTGCTGCATCTTTGGACATTTAGTCTAATACCCACGAAAAACATTTGTTAACTTAAACTAAACTCAGGTCCCGGTATTATAAGATGGCATCATTCACCATCTTTTCCACCATTTGTATTTTATAAAGTGATGAAAAAATTAATTTTCTGGGGAATTTTACTCCCAATCTACTTTTCAATATTTATTTTTTTTTTAATGTTTTTCTGTATCCAGGGAATGTTTTTCAGTATTCACTGAAATTTCATAACAGCACAATTAGCTTAAATGTTGATTATTCCTACCTCCCAATATCATTTCATTAAAAAAAATTAAACACTTTAATGCCCTACTTCTTATTTAGTTCTTTAGGGTTGTTTCTGGTTTATAAATCCAATTATAATCATATCTGTTAACTTTATGGGCTTAAAGGACTAGTTCACCCCTCAAAGAAAAATTGCATATAGGTAAATAACCCCCCAAACTGCAATAGTTAGAAAGCTGAGAATTTAAGAATTACCTGCCCGGTGTTCTGTTACCTTTCATTCTGCTTCCTGGTTCTTCCAGTTAGTAGCTGTCACTCATGGATATAACAGATGACATCACAGCCAATAACCTTATACTATATCCCTAGCTGCATCTACTGAGTGTTTATAAACTTGAAGCATGAAGAGGAGGTGGAAACTGAGGCAGAGGGAAAGAGAAAATTATTTTAAAGCATAACAGATTAGCTCTACATCTGTCAGGTTTCTAACTATTGTAGTTTTGGGGGTTAATTGAACTATATATAATTTTTTATTTGAGGGGGGAAAATTATTATTATTATTGAAAACATAATATTTTGTTTCCTTTTTTCTCTGTGGTAATTGTCTATTTTGTGTCTTATCATGTGTCTGAGTTTTGTTTCATATCCCCCGTTCCAGCTGAAGTACTGTTCCTGTATTGTATGTACACTGTACATGTTAATCTAAACCCTCTTTCTGCCTGTACTTTATTTCATGAAATGTTGCCAGATACCCCTCTATATCCATAAAAATTTTACCCCATCTCATTGGCATTATCCTCTTTTTCTTGCTTGTATTTATGTAGCCGATAAAAAAAAGAAAATTTAAAATATGAAGGATATAGGCTGAGTGTCTCCATATTTTACATGTGTGTGTGTATTTCACAGTAACTCTCCCAATTTCCCATCAGCCCTTTCCTCTGTAATTATTATATAACCAGTTGGAATGTTGTTTGTATTTTTTTTTTTGTAAGTTGTAAATGTCCTTTCATTGTGCTAGCATAGTCTTTATTCATTAGGTTTAAAATATTTTGTACACAATTACTAATAGTTGGTCAAAATTGATTTTCAGTGGAACTTTTGTTTATCTCAAAATCAAATTTAGAACGTCTGGATGTCTGTTGAATAGCAATTAATGTAGAATTTACTAAAAATAGGCCTATTCTTATATCTATCTACTACCCTCTGGTATTGCAAAGGTTAGCATGAGCTTAACTGCTCCATTGCGCCTGCTGCACAGGTATCCATAAGACAAGCATGCAACCTGTGCAATGTATTTAATACCGTGTTTGCGCTACTTTTAACGCCACTATTTGCCTTCCTCTGCATCAACTGTTAGGTAGGGGGAAAAAAAGAGGGTGAATAGGTTGGACTTGATGGACGTATGTCTTTATTCAACCTTAATTACTATGTTACTATGTTACTATGTAAGACCAGCTAGTACTTTTGGGATTTACCCCCAGGCGCAAATCTGGTAATAAAGGTTATATCCATCAAAGTATTTTTTATTCAGTTTAACTAAAGAATGGGAGGTGAATGAGCTATGTCTTACCACCCCTTCTTCAGTAAAACCTGCAGGAGAGAGGAAGAAACTTATCACGGATTGTTCCAGCGTCGGCTTCTCACAGACTGGTCGCGACGTATCCACACTCCCTTGGTCTGTGCGCACATGCGTTCACAATGCAAAGGACTGTGAGTGCATTGGAGAATGTCAGTGGCATTGGAGACTGTCAGCAGCAGTGGAGCGAGCCGCATAAGTTTCTTATTCTCTAATGCAGGTGTTACTGAAAAAACAGGAAGTTATAGCACATTAAGCTCCTGTTCTTCGGTTAAACTGAATAAAAGATACTTTACAAATTGGTGGAAAAAGACACATTTACCAGGATCAATTGCGGATCCGAGTAAGTAAGGCCCTATGTGTATTTGCAAGCCTTGTCCATGACTGATTTTACAAGCCTTCTCAATACACCCAAATTTCAAAAGTTTGTGTCCCAACAGGTAAAGTAGGAGGTGCACCCCCTGAGGCCTGTGCCATGTCAGGTAAGTATCATATCCAATGTAGGGCTGCAGGGAGGCACACTCAGGTAAGTATTTAACAAAGTTTCTTTTATTAAGTGCTGAACAAACAAGCCAGGTACACAAAGTTCCGTGGGGTTCAAACCTGAGGAAGGGGGTTTGACCCCCCACGGAACTTTGTGTACCTGGCTTGTTTGTTCAGCACTTAATAAAAGAAACTTTGTTAAATACTTATCTGAGTGTGCCTCCCTGCAACCCTACATTGGATATGATACTTACCTTCTCAATACACCCTTATAGTACAGGGGGTATAGTATTTGAGGTTGAATAAAGACAAACGTCCATCCTGTCGAACCCATCTAGCAATATCCTCATTTCCTGCCTAACTGTTGATCCAGAGGAAGGCAAAAAAACCCCCACCAAATTTATGAAGGGGGAAAAAATTCCTTCCTGAATACAAGTGGCAAAAGTAAATTTCCCTGGATCAACTCTACATGGCTAATTTTCCCTCCATGGCCAAAGAAACAGAGCATATATATAAATAACACATTTTGTCCCATGTAAACATTTTGCACCATTATTTCACAGATAATTTGCAATGAACGATTCTATTCTATCCAGCATTTCCCCCTACTGTGCATCAATTAATTTTCCCCTTACACATGCACACTTTATACTATGGAGACCGTAAAGTGCTGGATCAATATTTTGAACGATTAGGTAAATGTGATCGACTCACACAAATTATCACTAACCTTTTTTTCATTTTGCCAATCAACTGCTCATTATCGATTAGTTTATTGGAAAAATTAAGATGGGGCCGTGCAGGAAATTTTCCCCCAACCCTATCTTCAAGACCCCAACTCATGCAGATCTAAAGTGGAACTATACACAAGGTGGGGAATTTCAACTGCTTCTTACAATTGGATTTTTGATCCTTGCAGTCGATTGTAGATCCTATCAAAAATACCCCTATATGGGTAACTTAACACTAAACGCCAGGCTACAGACCTATTTAACTACTTTTTTTAATATCACTTAGATTCTTATAAGATTAGCAAGTCAAGAATTCAACTTATTTTCTTAAATTTGTATTAAACATATTGTAGCTGCTTATACAAGTTTCAACAGAAGCATCCTCAATAAGTCCAAGCCCACAATGGGTACACACGATGAGATATTTCGGTCCGATCGACCGATAGTTTAGTGTATTGGTTGATTGGACCAAAATTATCGCATCCGAATGCGACCATGTCCGACCGACTGTTCGTCCGAATCGGACGAAAGGACAATCGGACATGGTGGAAAACCTCGATCGGCCGCGGTAACTGTCGGACGCGGCTGCTTTTGCTGCGACCGACAGTCTTTCCTCCTGGCTGACCGGTTCGAAAGTATTGAACGGTCAGTCAGGAGGAACAATCGCTAGGTGTGTACCTAGCTTTATTCTCACTCCTATATCTTTACTGGTGGGGCACCTTAAGAGGTGTTTCAATTGTACAGTTTTCTCTCTAATCCAACTCTTTGTCAATGCCACATCTACATAAAAAGTTTAGGACTCTCACTTTTTCATATTGATCAGAGATCTCATCTCACACATTATTATTTGTTGCCATTTATCTCCAAGGCAGGGACCTCACTCGTAATGTGTCAAGGCACCTCACAATTATAGATAGAATATCTAGTCATAATTTATTTGTTTACTTAACTTTGTATTATCTACAGAAGTTTTTAAAATGTACCTGTATAATGTCTTATACACTGTATTTTTATAATGCACAATGCTGCGTACCAAAAAGTAGTGTTTAAATAAATACATACATAATATACATATATACATAATTATTATAGGTTTTGATTAGTTTTTCTACAGTAACCATAATTCATTTTGCGCTGTAAAACTACTTCAATAATGAGAACATGGTGTGTGTAACTTATTCCCTAAAACAAAACATAGAACTATAATTATATACAGGGTCAGGGGTTCCTAAAACATGTACCGTACAAACACTTAAATATTTTTTTCACAGTAATGGCTGAGTATGTAATTTCTGTAAAACCTTGTATATTTATGAATTTAAGAATAAGATATGGCTATTACAGTTCAGTCATAACACCCCAGAAATATGTAGGAGTTTCTACTATGGTTTGGTTTTTCAGATTTGCACAACTAAATACCCCATCCATATAACACATTTATTAAATGATGCCATAATTTTCATGAGCTACTTGTTATAAACACACAATGCATGGATGAATAATTCAGGAGTCTTTCTAATGATAGTTCTGAAGCCTGGAGATGTATCCTGTTTCAGACTACCTAGATGAAGCTTTACTTTGTTATTGATTTCAGCAGAGACACTATAGAAATATGTGGCCAGTTTAAATTTCCAAAAGAAACTTTTGTCTTCAAGGCCACAAGTGACAATCATTATGTACATTGCCATTCTAATGTTTTGAGTTCTACTTGATGGTTGCACCTGCAAACCTGTATGGTGTCTACTGCATCTTACTACGGTAATATAATAAAGTAATAAGCTGATACTAAGCCAGTCATATGGCTTGACTATCATGGCCAGTGTATGAAATTATTGAACTTTATTGCTTATTATTTTGATGCAGTATTTTGCATGAACTTTCAAAAGAATGTCTCTTTGTTTTTTGAGGCATTTTGCAGGATGCTGGTATAAATGTGCAAATCTATAAATGTAAGGTGATGAGTATTTTGTAATCATTGTACAATAAATGGCTCTGTGTTAAGTGAATCTCTGTTGGAATAGGAACTAGGATAACAAACTTAAATGTAGCAAGCAGTGCCAGGCAGCAACAGCTAGAAGCCAGCATGGTATTGTCTTGTATGAAGAGAGGTATGGATTCAAGGGAGGCATTGGTAAGGCCTCATTTTGGTTTTTGAATCCTGTGTACAAAAAGGACATCTTGGAAATGGAAAGGGTTCAGGTAAGGGCAACTAAATTAATAAGGGGGAAAGGGGGAGCTTGAATATGAAGACAGATTGGATAAGTTACAATTAGGCACACTAGAGAATATGCGCCTGCATGGGTATATGATCACTGTGTGTAAATACATTAATGGGCCATGCAACAAACTGGGGTTTGTTTGGGCATCTGGGGCATTGTTTGCCAGATGACACAAGGACATACCATAAGACTAAAAGAAAATAAGTTTAGTCAAATAAATTTGGAAAATCTGTGAGAACAGTTTAACTAAAGAACTGTCCTCAATTGGATATAGTGATGGCAGGTTAATTGGATAGTTTAAAAAAAAAATTACTGGATAAGATTCTAAAAATAAAGAATGTTAAATATTTCTGATATTGATATATAGAGTTGGAGTTGATACAGGGATATTTCCGATTGTCACTTCATACTGTTTTGTTTTGCCTTTCTCTGGATCAACTGTTTGGCAGGAAATGTGAGTATTACTGAGTAGGTTGGACTAGATGGATCTATCTTTATTCAACCTCAAATACTATATTATGCCATGACCCAGTTAACTATTTATGCTTTTCTGTCCTGACTTGTTTGTTTTCTGGATTTCCCCTATCATCTGCCATCTGGAGAGACAACCCAAGGGCCATGAAAAGGTTGAAAATTGTAACAAACAAAATAAAGTCTCAAAGCCACTAGCAGCGGTGTGTGTAACAAAATACCTACTTCTTAAGGAGGTAGGGCCAGGTGGATAAACCCCTAGACCTGGTCGTTTATGAACAGTAGACAGTTCCTATATAGGCACTGAACATCAGAAATGGATAAGTCAATCAGCTTACCCCCGTGGATGAGTGCATCCAAGCCCCAGGCCCCTAGCTTGGCCAACACACAAGGATACTTTTAATACGCCAGGACGAGTTTCGTGAGGAAGTGTTTTACTAAACATGAAATGCGTCAGGCATCTGTGTTTTTGTGTGTATATATGCAAACTGTAATAAACTTTATATATATTTCTTTTATGGGAGTTTGCTGTGTGTTATTCAGGTTGCATGGCCTCTCCTGACGTATTGAAAGTATCCTTGTGTGAATATTGTAATAAAGCCCATGTCTTTTTTGGTGTCTATTAGACCCCATGCCTCTAGCTGTCTCCTTGCCAAGAAGGCTACATGCATGTGGCATCAATCTTAGGTAAAAAGAAGAAATTTATGCTGCCCTAATGTTCTAGAAAAGAAGCCTTTGAGAAAGTAAAGTAATTTAATGTGTTTGAAGTCTGAAAGTCAATAAGTAATACCGGTATTAATGATTCAGCACTCATGCTAGATCTATGCTTTTAAGTTTTCCTTTTTTAATGGTTAATTGATGTGTGAAGCAGGCATACAGAAAGAAGGGGTTATGCATATCTCACAAACATTGAAGAAACAAGGCAGTTAAACACTAGGGGGGAGATTTACCCAGAGCCCCTATTGCCCTAGGCAAATCTCCCTTTCCTGTGACTTAATATCACATTAGCACACGTGGGTAAATCCCAAAAGGGATTAACCGGCAGTGTGATTTCAAGGCGGGCGAGGGTGTCTTTTGCATAACCCGCATATCTGGCGCTAATATGGAGTTAAAGGGCAATTCCAGGCCCAAAATGAAAACTTACATACAGGTAAATCCCCCGCCAAAACCCTAAACGTTAATAGTTTGAAATGTGAAATATATAAGTCTAACCTAAAATCCGGCAAAATATCCTGTTTCCCCTGTTTCTGCTTCCTGGTTCTTCCAGTTAGCAACTGTCAGTTATGGATTTGACAGTTGACACCACAGCCAATGACGGAATGCTAATCCCCTGTCTGCCTCTTCTGAGCATGCCCAGGCTCAGTACAGGCTCAGTACAGGTTTCTAAATTGCTCAGTTTCCATGAGGCACCCAGAAGCATAGCAGGCATACAGTAATGAATTCATAGGACAAACTATGATATATTAACATATTTTAAAGAGGCCATTCCTTCTACAAGATGTTCTTATAAGGGTGGAGTTGTCCTTTAAAGCTGCACTAAGCGACAGCAAACCGGTTAGCGTGACTTTAACTCCATATTATTGCCCAGCGGCTCTGAGATTACAAAACATCAATACCAGTGGGATCATCATCAGGATTAGAAAAATTCTGTGGTGGATTTCTTTATGAGAGGGCTCGTAAAGCGTAATTCCTTTACATGTGAACATCAGTGGAAAAGTTCACAGATCAAGTCTAAACCTTATTAAGTCTGGTTAGGCTTCCCTGCCTGATGGCAATTCATACAGTGATAATATAGTGGATAATGCACCCCCAACTTTAAATTATAAGGATATTAGTAGTCACTGAGGAGTTCCGTGACCATATAAAAGCACGAGGCTGCAGGCCGAGTACCTTTTTTACAGGGCACGGAACTCCAAGGTGACTTCTAATATCCCTTTAATTTACAGTTCGGGGGGCATTATTTATTATAATCTACCCCTTTGTGGCTTCTGGTTTCCTTCTCCTCCTGGAACTGTAAGATTATAAGGCTATAATCTTACAGTTCCCCCGATCCTCTATAGGGGTAGGTTAAACATCAATTAGTGATCTTTTTCAGCATTCCGGGAATGCTGTATGCAAAGATTTTCCTGTCTTTAACTTTTTACAGTAGGTATGGTAAATCTGAACTGTCTTCAAATAGATGCGACAATGGGTTCATTGGATAGTTTGACAAGTGGCCTGGATTAGTTTCTATTATTACAGAATGTTGTAAAAATGACTGGTATTAATACATAGAGCCCCCTTTTGGACTTTTTAAAAAATCTTATTCTGTATCAACTGTGAGGTGTTTCATTCTGATTGATGCCACACAGCCCACACCATCTTATCAAAGGAGAACTGCAAAACATTGCTTTCTACTGGGACTAACTAGTGCAATGAAAAATTTCAACTGCACATGAACAAGTTCTGTGTTTTGGATTTGTATAAAAAAGTTTATTTTCATGTGCCATGGTGAAAGGTTAATTAGCCTGATTATTGCTGTGTCAATAAGCCATTAATATAGTTACATAGTAATTGAGGTTGAATAAAGACATTTGTACATCAAGTTCAACCTTTTCACCCTCCTTTTTAACCCTACCTAACAGTTGATCCAGAGGAAGGCAAAAAACCCCAAACAAAACGGATAAAAAGGGGGGAAATAGAGGGTAAATTCCTTCCTGACTCCAAATGGCAATTGGAAAGTAATCCCTGGATCAACCAGAACTACAGTATATGTATTAATACCAGTAATTCTCAATATTTTTATCATTTTAGAAACTTATCCAGTCCACTTTTAAAGCTATTCAATGAACTTGCCATTACTACATCTGCAGGAAGACAGTTCCACAGTTTCACCGTTCTCACTGTAAAGAAACCTTTCCTAACCTGAAGATGAAACTTCTTTTCTTCCAACCTTAAAGGATGTCATGTCATGTCCACGAGTCCTTTGATATGACCTATTAGTGAACAATGCAGAGAGTTTATTGTATGGCCCATTAATATATTTATATAAAGTGATCATATCCCCACACAAACGTCGCTTCTCCAATGTAAACAGCCCTAATTTGTCTAATCTGCCTGCATAGTCAAGTCCCTCCATTCCCCTTATTATTTTAGTTGCCCTTCTCTGAACTGCTTTGATTTCCAAGATGTCCCTTTTGTACCTGGGATTCCAAAACTGCACCGCATATTCCAAATGAGGCCTTACCAGTTCCTTGTAAAGAGGGAGAATAACATTTTTTCTCTTGAATCTATTCCCCTTATCTTGCTAGCTCTAGTCATTGCTGCCTGGCATTATTTGTTACAGCTGAGTCTGTTATCTACCAGAACCCCCAAATCTTTTTCCATTAGAGATTCACTTAACACAGTGTGATTTATGGTGTAGGTGGCACAAGGATTGTTAAACCCCGAATACATCACCTTACATTTATTAATATTTAATCTAATCTGCCATTCTGCTGCCTATTTTGGTAATCTACTGTATCTAGGTGTGGTTGCAGTAATTGCACATAGAGTTTACCAAAATCAGAGGCTACATTCGAGGGTTAATGAATTTGAAGGTTACATTCAAGGGTTATCGAAAATCGAACATTACATTCGAGGGTTACAGACCATTACATTCGAAGGTTGCCGAAATCAAAGGCTACATTCTAGGGTTTACAAAATCAGAGGCTACATTTGAGGGTTATTGAAAGTCGAACATTACATTTGTGGGTTACCGACCATTACATTCGAGGGTTGCTGAAATTGAAGGTTACATTCGAGGGTTACTGAATTTGAATGTTACATTCTATAATTATTGAAAATAAGTCTGTGAGTTCGGAAAACCAAACTAGATTGAACCTGTACTAGTTCAGATAGTTTGAATTCGTCCAGACTCAGAAAGTTCGTCCGGAACTCGGGTTCTGGTTCGGGTTTGGGTCCATCATTACTGACTACTACTAATAAGATCAGTTCTGGAGTCAAGGATATGATCCCGTAGCAAAGTTTCCAACACCTTCCCTTCCACCGATGTTAGGCTTACATGTTTATAGTTATCAGGTTGGGAACGATTACCTTTTTTTAATATTGGTATTACATTGGTTTTTTCCAATCCAGCGGCACATCACCTGACAAAAGTGAATCTGAAAAGATAAGAAAATGGCAATATCTTAAACTTGTGCTAGAAAGGTTTGGCTTTCCTCCCTCCTACACAAAAGCAGTATTTAGTCTCAATGACAGCCCTATAGCTAAAGTTCGTAACATGGGATTCCCATCAGATAATTTTCCGATTAGAAATGGGACAAGGCAAGGCTGTCCACTATCGTTCTCTGCATGGAACCTCTCCTGGAATTGATATGACCTTCCCCAAATATCCACGGTATAGAAATAAGAAGATTGGAATCAAAAATTTTCCAATTTGCAGACGATACCTTGATAACAGTGACACAACCCCTTATATCCCTCCCATCATTTTACAAATACTAGAGAAGTTTGGAACAATATGAAGTTTTAAGATTAATAATTCCAAAACAATCGCATTTCCTCTATACTTGACACCCCAACTCAAGAAATCACTGTCTGAACACTTCCACTTCAAATGGTCAAATAGCTCATTTAAATATTTGGGAGTTGCATTTAGGTATAGTATAATATAGTATTTGAGGTTGAATAAAGACATACGCCATCCAGTCCAACCCATCTAGCAATATCCTCATTTCCTGCCTAACTGTTGATCCAGAGGAAGGCAAAAAAAAACCCACCAAATTTATGAAGGGGAAAAAATTCCTTCCTGACTCCAAGTGAAAATCTGAAATTTCCCTGGATCAACTTTATGTATTAATACCAGTAACTTGCAACATTCCTTTTTTGCAGAAACTCATCCAGCTTCTTTTTGAAACTGACTAATAAACCTGCTATAACAACGTCCACTGGAAAACAGTTCCATAGCTTTACCGTTCTCACAGTGAAAAACCCTTTCCAAACTTGAAGCCTAAACCTTTTTTCTTCAAGTCTTAAGCTGGGTACACACAGTAACGATAAAGCCCCGATACCGTCGGATCCGACGGTATCGGGGCTTTATCGTTATGTGTGTGCGCTCGTTTCCCGAACGTGCGTGCGGCCGCCAAACGATCGGGTCGGTCGAACGCTCATTCGGGAAAGGCTGAAAATTTCCATCGGCCGCGCTAGACTCCCTATAGAGGAGTCTAGCACGGCCGATGGAAACACACAGTCCCGAGCGTTCTCCCTATGATATTCATAGGGAGAACGCTCGGGACTGTGTGTATGCAGATCTTTGAAAGATGGCAGACAGGATCTTGCAGATCCTGTCTGTCATCTTTAAGAAATCTGGACTGTGTGTGTGTCTGTGTGTGTCTCTGACATGCTCTATTAGTGAACAATGCCCCAGATAGTTTATTGTATGGCCTGTTAATGTATTTATACACAGTAATCATATCCCCACGCAAGCACCTTTTCTCCAGCGTACATAATTGTAACTTTTCCAGTCTCATATGTAAGCTCCCCAAATCCCCTTATTAATTTAGTTGGCCTTCTCTGAATCCTTTCCATTTCAAAGATGTCCTTTTTGTACATAGGATTCCAAAATTTCACTGCATATTCCAAATGAGGCCTTACGAATGCTTTGTAAAGAGGAAGAATAACATTTTCCACCCTTGAAGCCATACCTCTCTTTATACAAGACAATACCATGCTTGCTATTTCTGTTGCCGCCTGGCACTGTTTGCTTCCTTTAAGTTTGTTATCCACCAAAACTCCAAGATCCCTTTCCAACAGGGATTCACTTAACACAGGCCATTTATAGTAGAGCAACACAATCTTTTTAAAGTCCAAATGCATCACCCTTACATTTCTCAACATTGAATCTCATCTGCCACTTAGCAGCCCAATGTGACAATCTATCTAGATCCCCCTGCAAAGATTCCTCTGAAGTTTTTAATGGTCGACAAAGTTTTGTGTCGTCAGTAAACACAGGAACCTTGCTGACAATACCCACTTCCAAATCATTAATAAATAGATTAAACACAGAACCCTGTGGCAACCCACTTAGCACTTTAGTCCATAATGATGAAGCCCCATTAACAACTACTCTCTGCATCCTATTCATTAACCAATTATCTATCCATGTACAAATGTGCCTCCCCAGACCAACAGACCTTAGCTTAAACATTAATTGCCTATGGGGGACTGTATCAAAAGCCTTTGCAAAATCCAAGTAAACTACATCTACTGCTATACCAGAGTCTAAATTTCTACTTACTTCCTCATATAATCCAAGCAAGTTAGTTTGACAAGATCTATTGCCCCTAAATCCATGCTGGTTACTACTTATAATGTCAGTCAGTCAAACATACTCTAGAATATGCTCCCTTATTAAACTTTCCAGTATCTTCCCCACAACTGAAGTTAAACTTACAGGCCTGTAATTACCCGGTTGTGAGCGACTACCCTTTTTGAATCTTGGAACAACATCAGCCTTTTTCCAATCCAGAGGCACACATCCGGACATGAGGGAATCTGCAAAAATAAGAAACAATGGCCTAGATAAAACTGAACTTAGCTCCCTAAGAACCCAAGGATACATTGTATCTGGTCCAGGAGATTTATTAATATTAACCTTATTTAGTTGTTTCTCTACCATATCCTCGGATAACCAAAGTGCACTTGAATCTTTCCTACCATTATTGCTACTATACTCTATGATATCTGTACTTGGATCTTTTATAGTGTATACAGAGGGAAAAAAAATATTTAAGACATTTGCTTTATCGCCAGCATCCATAACTAAATTATCCTCAATTATTAATGGTGCCAAATTTTCAGTCCTCATCTTCTTACTATTAATATACTTCAAAAAAATTTAGGCTTAGTAATGCTTTGTTCAGCTATCCTTAACTTCATTATTAATTTTAGCTAGTTTGATTGCTTTCTTACACTCCTTGCTACAGTTTTTATAATCCCCAGAGGCCCTTTTCATTCCCTCTGACTTAAAGGTTTTAAATGCCTTTTTCTTCCTTTCCATTTGCCTCTTTACATCAGCCACATGGGCACAGATTTATTTTTTTTACATTTATTTCCCAAGGGTATAAATCTAGATGTGAAATGGCTTAAAGGGCAACTATAGTGAAAAAAAAACTTTGTCTGTATACAATGTATAGATCACTTAGTATAAGCTGCCTTACTTTCATGTTTCTGTGTGGCTTCATTTCTTCACACTGGCAGAAGTTTGTACCAAGCTGTGTAGTCCCCCTCCCCTCTCTGTCTACTCCCCCTCAAGCAGTGACGGGCTGTATACAGAGTCCGAGCATTGTCAGTTGAAAGGACTTTAAATGAAGTGCTGACATCCTGTTGACCCCTCCCTTCCAGAGCTAGACTGCAAGCAATCAAAGTGTGGAATAAAGTAGCAATATGCTGAAGGGAGAGGGAGAGAGGAGGACAAGTGGTGCTGAGATTCTTTACAAGTAAGTTACTGAACTCTCCCTGTTCTCTAACTTTGCTAATTGTTATTTATTTTTTACCTAAAGTTCATATCTCTCCCCTGCTTAGCTGAGATCATAATCACTGAAGAGAGTCAGTGTAACAGCAGCTTGTAGTGAGAGACCTTCACAAACACAGTGACACTGCTTGTTGTCCTGTTATATTTCAGTTGCTTTAGTCTATATATTTCATACATTGCACTGTGTGTCTTGTTTGGTATATAGTCTGTATTACTGTATTATATATACTGTATTAGTGTTCCATTTGAGTCACTGGTTTTGTATGTATATAAGATATTTTTTTGGGGGGGGGAGGGGCTGTTTTATAGTGTGTTATGCTCATATTACTGGGTTAATGGTTTATTGATTGTGTTTAGCACTACAGCATTTGACTATATGTTGCACATGGTACATATAGTGTGGGTGAGAGAGTGTGTGCCAGTACTGCAGGGGAGCTTTGGATTGTGTGGGTGTGTGCCTTTGAGTGACAGATGAGGTGTAGCAGCTCCTACAAATCACAGCATATTCAAAGGCTTATATCTCGGGGACTATGAAGAATTTAAAGAAACTAAAGGTACCCTGGTGGTTGGGATGACTTATAGGATACATTAGATGAAATTAAAAAAAAAAAATTCTCACTATAATTGCCCTTTAAAATCACCTTAAACACAGTGCACTTCTGTTCAGTACCTTTACCTGATAATACCTTATCCCAGTTGACATTCTGAAGAGCTACTTTTAACCTTGGAAAATTTGCTTTCCCGAAATTAAAGGGCCTTTGTTAACCCAGCACACTTTTCCCTTCGATAACATACTTCAAACAACACTATTTCATGGTCACTATTCCCTAAGTCTCCATTTACCTTTATATCTATAATACACTCCATAATATTAGATATTACCAGATCCAACAGAGCTCCCTCCTTTTCTAGTAGGAAGTTCAACCACCTGTAAGAGAAAATTATCCTGCAGCAAATTCAGGAACTCGTCGCCCTTTTCTGTGTTGGCAGTTCCACTCCACCAATCAATGTCAGGGTAATTAAAGTCCCCATAATGAGTACACTCCCCAAACTTGCAGCCCTTGCCAACTGCATATGAAGCTAACTCACTTCCTCCCTGCTAGCATTTGGCGGCTTATAGCAGATACCAGCAATGACATTATCTCCTTTCCTGTTGCCTAATTCCACCCATATTGCCTCTGCTTTAACATCCATATCACCTATTATCTCTTCTTTTAAATTTGGCTTCAATTCTTTTTTAACATAAACACATACTCCTCCCCCTTTCCTTTTTTCTCTGTCCTGCCTAAACAAGGCGTATCCTCCTAAATTTACAGCCCAGTCGTGAGAACTGTTCAACCACGTTTCTGCTATACCTATCTGCTATACCTATTACATCATACATTTTGTCAGCCAGGCTTCTCGCATTTGCAAACATACATTTTAGATTATGATCCTGTAATTTATTCATACACTTTAATACACATGCCTCCCTACCCACAATAATGCCCCACCCACTTTCCACCCACCATTGGCCTATCTACACCCTGCTTTCCTCCTGGGCTATCTATCCCAGTGAGACTGCTAATACCCCACCCTAAACCTAGTTTAAAATCTCCTCCAACCCTCTAGCCATCTTCTCCCCCAAAACAGCTGCACTGCCATCAGTGAGGTGCAACCCATTCCTACTAAAGAGCCTTTAGCCGACAGCAAAGTTTGCCCAGTTCTCTATAAACCCAAACCCTTCTTCCTTAGACCACCCTCTTAGCCACGCATTAATGCTCCTAAGCTCCCGCTGTCTCCCTAGCATAGCATGTGGCTGCGGTAGTATTTCTGAAAACACTACCCTGGAGGTCCTAGCTTTTAACTTGGCCCCTAGCTCTCGGAAATCATGTTTAGGGACCTCTCCTCCTCCTCTAACTTTGTCATTGACACCAATGTGAACCTAGACTGCCGGGTCACACCCGGCCCCACCCAATAATCTGTCTACACGATCCACCACATGCCGAACCCTAGCACCAGGCAGACAACACACAGTTCTTGGCGGCAGATTACCCTATCTACATTCCTTATAATTGAGTCCCCTACCACTACCACCTGCCTAGCATTCCTGATCCTAAGTTCATCCTCCCTTGTACTAGAGATGGCAGCCCCCTAGGTGCTCAAGGGATTAGCCCGCTCCATACATGCTAATCCCAAGCTGTCCTCCTCCACATCATCACCTAAGATGGCAAATCTGTTGGGATGGGCAAGCTGGGAAGAAGCAACCCTACCCTTCTGTCCCCCACTTCCCCTAGTAACCCTAACAAAACTACCTCCCCCTTCAACCTTCCCTGTCCCACGTCCACCCACATCTATACTGGCCCCAGCCAGTGACTGCTGTCCCCCCAGATTTCCCAATCCTTGCAATGCTGCAAGCTGCCCTCTTAGACTCTCCACCTCAGCTTCCAAACGGGCAACTCACTCACACCTAACACAGACATAGGTCCCCTGAAACATCTGCTCCAGGTTCCTATACATGTGGCAGGATGCACATTGTATGGTACCGACAAAACTGTCCCTTCTTATACACAACACCAGCACAGTGACACACCAACCTTGTTTAATTGCCCTTCTTGTTTCAATGTCCTTCTTTTTCTATGTCCTTAAGACCAAGGTCCTTCTTTTTCTATGTCCTTAAGACCAAGGTCCTTCTTTTTCTATGTCCTTAAGACCAAGATCCTTTAGGACAAGGGACACGTCCACTCTAGTTTGTTCCCACTCACAGGAAACTTCTTTTTGTTAGGTCCAAACCACAGGTCCAAATGTGAATCCTATTTAATTAATTGGTCCCAGCCCCCACACCAATTAGTGCAAGAGCCAGGAAGAGAGGGAAAAAACAAAACACTTATTAACCCTTTCACAACCTGTTTGCGATTACAACAGGTGCAATACTAGAATATAGAAGTCCAGTACACCCCTTTAACTGGAAGAAAGAAAGATTAATCTGCTTACTGCACACACAGTCCTTAACACACAGTCCTTAACACACTGTCCTTAAAGGGCAAGTCCAGCCCTAAAATGAAAACTTACATACTGCTAAATCACCCCCCAAAACCCTACATGGTAATAGTTTGAAATCTGAAATATATAAGTCTAACCTGAAATCCTGCACAATGTCCTGTTGCCCCTGTTTCTGCTTCCTGGTTCTTCCAGTTAGCAACTATCATTTATGGATTTGACAGTTGACATCACAGCCAATGACTGAATGTTAATCCCCTGTATGCCTCTTCTGAGCATGCCCAGGCTCAGTAAAGGCTCAGTACAAGTTTATAAATTGCTCAGTTTCCATGACACATCCAGAAGCATAGCAGACATACATTATTGAATTCATAGGACAAAGTATGGTATATTAACATATTTTAAAGAGACCATTGTTTCTAAAAGATGCTCTTATGAGGGTGGAGTTGTCCTTTAACACAGCACACTATCAGCACAAACAATCCCTATTTTCAAACTTATTTTCAAACTTTCACACACACCATACAACCACAAAATGATTAAATGTCCTTCTTTTTCTATGTCCTTAAGACCAAGGTCCTTTAGAACAAGGGACACAGCCACTCTAGTTCATTTCCACTCACAGGAAACTTCTTTTTGTAAGGTACAAACCACAGGTCCAACCAATGTGAATCCTATTAAACTAATTGGTCCCAGCCCCCACACCAATTAGTGCAAGAGCCAGGAAGAGAGGGAAAAAACTAAACAATTATTACCCTTTTACAACCTGTTTGCGATTACAACAGGTGCAATACTAGAATATAGAAGTCCAGTACACCCCTTTAACTGGAAGAAAGAAAGATTTATCTGCTTACTGAATACACAGTCCAGCACACACAGTCCTTAAAGGAGAACTAATCCCAAAATACAAAGGCAGCTCCACAGACTCTTTAACTGTCACTTAGCAAAACCATTTGTTTCTCACCTCTGAATTCAGCTCCTTAGTGTAGAAATCATTTATAGAACATTTCTGAGTACTAGCAATCTATGATGTCATGTCTGGCTTCTAGTGTTGCCTCTTCCTGGTGGTCCAGGTACCAAAATTCCTTCTGCACATGCTAACTAACCTTGTGTTTGTTTCCCACTCCCCTTATGCTAAGCTACATGTAACAGTTGAACTCAGAGTCCCCACCTGCCAGTGTCTCCCAGCCAATCATCAGAGATAGCAGTGAATATTATTAGCAGATTTTCCTGCTCAAACAGAGTGGGGGAAGGTGTTAACCCTTTTTATATGTATTTAGGAAGCAACTTGTTAACCCTTTATATATGTGAGCATTTCTGCAAGAGACTGTCAGGCTCATTTACCCAGACTCACTGGGCAGATATATGGAGTTAAATTTGTGCTAGCCGGTTCACTACTGGGTAACATCATGCACTAGCAGAGAGCATGCAATACATACCAAAAATGGTGATCGCATGCACTCCAATAACACACTTAAACGCATTGCATGTAGTGGGGCCAGTCCCATAGTCTATTACATGACTGCACTCCCACTCGCACAATCGGATCGCAAACCTAAAACGTGCTAGCGGGAGTAGCCCTAAGAGTTTGAGTCTTAAAGGGAAAGATGGCAACCCCAGTAGAATTGAACTGACAACTTTACAAGGTACACTTATAAAAACAAAACAGCTCAGAGCTGCAGGTGCAGCATATTGACTTGAACATGGTCTTAGCACAGCTCTGTGCAATGCATTTTACAGGCCACCTTGCCTTTAAATCCAAACGTATTAAATCTACATGTTGCAGTACTAACTACCATTGCATTAAATACAAACTGTATCAGCCTGCATCATGCTTCTATAGAAAATACTAACAACCTTTTGTTGTGTAGATATTATCAGGCCTATGTAATAAAAATGTGCATCATTTTTAAAGATAAGAACTTTTAATACATAGGCCTGTATATGTGCTTGGGTCTTAAAGGCAAAGGTGGGAACCCTAGTTGGAAGAGGGTTTTTGATTATGCAAAACTTCCCACAGGCAGCCCACCTGATGCATTAATTTTATATAACATGTTTGCATCCCTCTAACAGTGCCCCTTTAATTGGCATTCCCTCCAATAATTCCGATTAATATGTACATTTATAGAAACAACATGGTGCAGAGCTGCAAGAGGCATACCCTCCAACATTCCCCTTTAATGAGTACACTTCTAGAACATGGTGCAGTGCTGCAGATGGAGGATAATATAATGACCCTGATGTTAGCACAGCTCTGTGCAATGCTTTTTTCTGTGTAATGCATTTCTTAGCTTAGCTGTGTCTTTGTATGTTTCACCTGCAAGTTATTGTTTATATATCGGATTTGGTGGAGTGAAAGCCGTAGGTGAGATATACATTAGATCCGGACACACTAGATACCCAGACCTATATACATCACACTACAACACTGCTACTAGGAAAGGGTTAATCAGCTGCACCACCAATTTGAATAAATATTGGTGATTTAATATATTCCTACATCATAGGGAGAGGTGGGAGTGGAAGTCACACAGGTGCTGAAAATGTAATCAAGGTAAAAGTACTGGCAGGCAAGGGAAAATGTCAGCTTCAGAGTTGGGGAACAAACAGAACCTAAAATGAGCTCATAGAGGTAAAGAAAAGGCCTGTGGAATCTTCCATGCTGAGAAGGATGTTGAGGAAAGTACTTTCTAACTTAAACTTTGATTTTTTGGGGGTTTAGTTCTCCTTTAACACACAGTCCAATGTTTCTGTGTTTGCTGACGTCACAAAACTTTGTTGACCATTAAAAACTTCAGAGCATGTGCAATCATTGCAAGTGGATCTAGATAGATTGTCACATTGGGCTGCTAACTGGCAGATGAGATTCAATGTTGAGAAATGTAAGGAGATGTATTTTGGACTTAGAAATCCTTGTGCTACTTATACTATAAATGGTTCTGTGTTAGGTGAATCCTTGTTGGAAAGGGATCTTGGAGTTTTGGTGGAAAACAAACTTAAAGGTAGCAAGCAGTGCCAGCCAGCAACAGGTAGAGCCAGCATGGTATTGTCTTGTATAAAAAGAGGTATGTATTCATGGGAGAAAAATGTTATTCTCCCTCTTTACAAAACAATTGGTAAGGCCTCATTTGGAATATGCAAAGTGATTTTGAAAACCTGTGTACAAAAAGGACATCTTGGAAATGTAGTGGGTTCAGAGAAAGGCAACTAAAATAATAAAGGGAATGAGGGAGCTTGAATATGAAGACAGACTGGATAAGTTAGAATTAAGTTCACTAGAGAAAAGGTGCTTGTATAGGGATATGATTACTGTGTATACTGTATACTGTATCCTGTTGTTCACCAAAAGAACATGTCAGAGGACACTCAGACATCCCTTAAGACTTGAAGAAAAGAAGTTTCAATTTCAGAAAGGGTCTTCCATTGAACGTTGGATAGTTTTAAAACAAAGCTGGATGAGTTTCTGCAAACGAGGAATGTTGCAGGTTACTTGTATTGATACATAGAATAGAGTTGATCCAGGGATATTTTGATTGCCACTTGGAGTCAGGAACCAATGAGGTGCATTCCATATCTTCTAAAGAGCTTGTAGCCAACAGAAAAGTCAGCCCACTTCTCTAAAAACCCAAACCCCATCTCCTTACACCATCCTCTTAGCCGCCTCCATAGCGTAGCATGTGGCTGCGGTATTATTTCTGAAAACACTACCCTTGAGGTCCTTACTTTCAACTTGGCCCCTAATTCTCGGAAAAATAATTTTTAAGGACTTCACCTCCACCACTTTGTCATTAGCACCAAGGTGAACCAAGAACGCTGGGTCACTCCCAGCACCACCCAATAATCTACACAATTTACTACATGTCGAACCCTAGCACCAGGCAGGCAACACACTGTTCGGGAAGTAGGGTCTTGGTGGCAGATTACTCTATCTACCATTCTAATAATGGAGTCCCGTACCACTACCACCTGCCTATCCTTCCTAACCCCAAGTTCTCCCTCTCTTGTATTAGAAATGGCTGCCCCCTGGGTGCTCAAGGGAATTTAAAAATTAAAACTGTAGATGTTGTAATAACAGGTTCATTAGATATTTTTAAGAGGGCTGGATACATTTCTAAAATTAAAGGCTATAATAATTCCTACTACTGCCATTTTGAAGGAAGGATTTTGCCCCTTTTATACTGAGTCAACATTAACATCCCAGGAGCTTATGTCAGCTTGACCCTTTTTTTTAAACTAATGCCCTTTATCAATTCAACCACTTATGGTGTACTAAAGTGTCACATTTCGCAATGTAACTATTATAGAGAGTTAGAAAATGCAAAAAAAATCTGCCAGAAAGAGCTTGATCACTTGCTGTTATTCCTGCTCTCATCCCTAAAAAGTATTGTTGTACATCTGTATGCTATTTATAGAAACAATTCTGCAGCTCAAGTACAGTATAGCTTCTCTTCCAAAAGGACTTTGGAAAGTTTATTGGAAATGTGTATTGAATAAACACATACAGATTGTGAACAAAGAAATGGAATGGCAATGCCTTTGGGCCCAAACCTCTAAGGGGACCTCTAATCCATAGAAATTGAATGACTGAGGTATAAGGGTTTCTGCTGTCTTTTTAATCTGCAGTTCAGTAACATTGAGGCTATCAGGAAGGCCAAAGGGTGTCATTCTGAATAAAGGGCATGTCCACCCCCAAAACTATAATTTAATCCACTACTGGCCTCCCTCTGTAGTGCATAAAAGTCCTTACTCTACATCCCAGCTTCAATTGGTTCTCCTTTAATGCTCCTCCAAAGTCCCAAAAACTGGCCACCAGGAGCCTGGCATATAGGCCTCCTGTCTCCCCTCCAGGAGAATTCATGCGCACTGCAGCCCCCCCCCCCCCCTCCCTCCCTCTCCCACCCATTTTCCTCTCCCTCCCCCTAGTGTAAAACCCTTTTCATATATTGTAGGGCTTCCTCCCCCAGCCCCAACCGCATTATTCTTATTTCCAGAAACTCCCCCAAACTCTACTTACCTTCCCTCTCTCCTCCGGCATTCTGAACTACTGGCTACTACTACTGGAACAGTTTAATGCGAGCAGAGGGCCAGGACAGTACGGTGGAGGAAAGAGGGAAGGTAAGTTAAGATCGGGGAAGTTTCTGGAAATAATAATAATGCGGTTGGGGCTGGGGGAGGGAGACCTACAATATATAAAATTTAAAAAAAAGGGGTGGACATGCCCTTTAAGGCTACACTACGACGCACTGGAACGCACACGTAATAACGTGCACTAACACATGCAATTTCTGGTACGATGTTACGATTTGACTCACATTTGTGTTGCGATTCCACAATGCTCCAAAAAGCTGATTGCAGCACAACAGACATCAACGGACTAATGTGACAAGCCCCATTACCTTGTAATTGGATTGGATCGCGCTTAAAAGTGCACTAGTGTGGCCTAGCCCTAAAACAATGGGAGCCAAGATACAGACATCAACAGTAAATGTTAAGGTGGGTACACACACCAACGATAAATTCACAGTTGGCCTCGTGATTTTTCGGGAATGCCCAAAAATTTTCCTCGATTGCGGTCATCTTCCTTAAATTAAAGTATAGGGAGTCGGCCACAGCTGAGGGAAATTTGCAGTCCCAAGCATTCTCACTATGCTTTACGTACGGAAAACTTGCAGAATCTGTCTGTCGTTTTTTAAGATCTTTCAAGTGTGTACCCAGCTTTATTTGCATGAAACTGATCACACAGACATTGACAGACACCTCACGTTAAAGAGATTATCTAGGGGCAAAGAAAATATTAAAATGTTATACTTTGCCAGTGAAAGGGCCTTTACAAAGGAGTGTGTGAATAAAATGGGGTTATGATGTGCTCACCTGTGGGACAATGAGCTGCAATCTGCACAATATTGCACTAATGCAAATTGCAGCACACCTAGTATGGCCAGTTTAATTGGCCAACACTAGTGTGTGCTTTTTGACGCATGATCGGATTGCACGTTAAAATGCCCTAGTGTGGCCTTGCCCATGGCAAGTCTTTTCCAATCAGAACTGGGTAAACAGGTTTTTGTATTATAGTACTTCATGTAACTGTAAAAGATAGACAATATTTTGATGTTACAGTTTGTTGCATGGCTTGTTTCTAGAATCAGCGACTAGTGATTAGCATGCAAATGTATTAAAGGTGTGACCATTAACATTAATTGGCATAGAAACTCCATTGTAAAAAAATATTTCTAGGAAACACACTCATTCAAACTTCAATTAATTTATTTGTGACATGCTGGTTTACACAACGTTTCGGGGTCCTCCCCCCTTCCTCAGGTTATGTCATAGAAACTCCAATTAAGGGCTAGGCCACGCTGCTGCATTTTTTGTGCGTTTGCGTTTTTTCAGATCATTGAAAATGCGGCAATGCACCCGAAAACGCGAATTTTCGGGTGCGTTGCGATTTGCTTTCCGCATTTTTAATTGCATGCAGTTTCCTATACCTAATGAAGAAAACTCATGTGCAAACACAAAAAAATTGCATGCGATTCCGTGTGTGATTGCGTTTGTGGCGCAGTGTGGCCGTGCCCTAACTCTTCACTGACTAAACATGGTAACTGGCTTGTTCACTTTCACCCTTACCTGTATTCTTTATTCTTTTTATTCTCATATGCTGGCTGGTAATGTGTTCCTATCCAATCTCCTTATAGGCTGAGAACACAGTACAACGCACCAAATTGCGCACAAAATCGTGAGCGTTATCGCACGCATGCGATTGCACGAAAAAATGCTTGAACGCAAAACGCGAATGGACGCACAATCGCATGCGCATAGAAATTGCAGAAATGTTCGCTTTCTCGCAATTTCCATGTTAGTGAAAATCATGAGCAAACATGGAACGTGCTAGTGTGGCCTAGCCGTAACTCTTTGCATTACAGAATATTCTACAGGCCCTGGACTTTCTAACCTTTCTAGATAAATTTCAAAATTGTAAAATGTGTATCAATAGCATTGTAACACAATGAACTGTACTTCTCTCTATGTTTCTTATTTATTAGCAGGGGTGTTCGTATGGTTTTGATTGGGGCCTATAGGCAAAGAGGGGGGGGCATGCAAAGCACGCAAGTAAAGTAAAGTGGGCGTGGTTTCATTGGGGGAGTGGGTGTGGCCTGTGGACATGGCCATGGTTTGTGGAAGTGGGTGTGGACTTAACACTGGCTGTTGGACTGGAGGGCTGACTTTATACTGACTGGTGAATTGGAGGGCTGGTGAACTGGTTAATATGCCCACAATACAGACTGCTAAATAAGATGACCACACATACAGAATGGCACATACACATATATATATATATATATATATATATATATATATATATATATATATACACTTGCATGCATACAGATACAATTGCATGCGTAGATAAAAGTATTCAGACAGTGCATAGATACAGACAGGCGCACATACAGATCCAGAATCCCACACAGATACAGACGAGTATCACATGAGTACAAACGAGTAACAAATTTCTCCCCTGACCACAGTTCTCATCATTCTCTATTCCCAAACTATAACCTAGGGCCCCCATAAAATGGACTCTACCCCAGACAGTGTCTGTCAGAGCCATGACTGTTTCTGACAGGGGCCATGTACCCCAACCATAAGGAAATGTGTTCAGTCCCACACTGCCAGTGTGGAGAATTCTGTCCCCTGTACAATATTGTTTCTATTACTAGTTTCTAGGTGACCACAGGGGACACCATGAGCAAATGTTTCAGTGGCCCCCTGTTCATTAGAAGTGTTGTGTAACAGGATGAGTATGTGATGCTGAAATAAAATTGCCTATTATAGTAAGGAAAAAAACTAAAATTAATAATATTAATCAATAAACAAATTCTTTAAACAGAGAACCAGCAACATCAGCTATTTCTATATGATGCTGTGCCAGAACTAAATCTTTTTAGGCTTTTCTTCTGCAAACCTTATAGAATGTTTTGTGCTGCTTAATGAAATGTCGTGGTACCTGTTTGCTCATTGGTGGAGAATGGGTTTGCACAGGATTTGTTAGTTTTCAATGCATGCCAACCATCAGGGTAACAGCATTAACCACATGTTCCATTTTATCAATCCACTGTATGCAAATATGTGTGCCATTTAAAACAAAGAGCCGAGGAAGACTGTAGGACTGATCATCTAACGTTGGTTAACGCTTTAGATTTAGCTGGATCTTGATATCTACTCAGAAGGGCACAATGCAGACATGAAACAGACATAAATGGGATTGAATTAGAGGAGTCCAAGTCACCTCAGGTAAGCTGAAGATGAGGGAGTGTTAATGGGGGTTGTTAGAGGTGTAACATAAGTATTAGCATGTATGTATGTATGCTAGGGGACACAGCGCTGTACAATATAGAATACAAAAGTCATACATACATGTAAGTAGCCCAACGTAGGTTAGATGGTTTATCTTTCTTTTTCAGGTTGTTAGGATGGAAAGACGTGACCAAGGAATTTGTAGTAAGGGCCATTCTTAATGGTTGGAAAAAAGTGGCAGTTCAGCCCAGGCGTCCCATTACCTTTAAGTTGATTGTTAGGTTAATCGAAGTCCTGCCTCATATCTGTAATTCTCCCCATGAGACCAGTTTATTTCAAGCCAGTTTTGCGCTCGCTTTCTTTGGGGCGATGAGAGTGGGGGAGCTAGTGTCAGCCAGTTCAAAAAGACCAGGTGGCTTATTGCTAGAAGACCTATTTATTTCCATATCTGTAATTAGGGTAAACATAAAGAGATCTAAGACAGATTTATTCGGAAAATGGTTTTCAATCTTCCCCATTTCATCCTCCTGGTGCCCAGTCCAGGCGATCTGTAATTTTGCTTCTGTTAGACCGCCCGCTCTCCCCTTCCTATCACATCAGGATGGTTCCCCATTAACGAGATTTCAATTCGAAGCTGTGTTGAAAAAATCGCTCGGTGTATTGGGTCTATCCCCTAGGGAATTTGGGACCCATTCATTCCAAATCGGGGCGGCAACAGAAGCGTATTCACTGGGTTTTTCAGAGGAAAGAGTTCACAGGCTGGGGCGCTGGCGGTCCAGTTGTGTAGCACGTTATATCCGCCCTGATTTGGCCATTAACTGAATTTTCTATTCTAGGTACCGCGGTCTGGCTGGTGGGCCATTTATACCTGTACTGGGTGGCACAGAGAGCAGAAGTTCGACCGGGAGGACGCAACCTAGGATTCCAATTGGCGACGTTATATTGGAAGGGGATAAGGGGGCTAGCTTGGTGGCAAGTAATGCTCGAAGTAGTCATGATAAGCAAAGCCGATCCAGGACCCATTGTCCTGGTGATTCATGCATCCGGGAATGACTTCTGTCGGAACCGTCTCTCGGATCTATTATTTCTAATGAAAACGGATCTGATGAGATTCCGATCTTTATTCCAAGAGATGGTTATAGTCTGGTCGGAGGTCATCCCTAGGGTCCAGTGGCAAGGGGCTAGAGATCAGGGTGCAGTTGAAAAAGCCAGGAGGGTTCTGAATACGAGAATCTCTAGGTTCATTAGGTCCCAAGGAGGGGTAGTTGTTAGACATCGCCAGTTGGAGGCCGACAATAGATTGCTTATGAGGCAGGACAGGGTGCACATTAACGAGATAGGCTTAGATATATTCTTAACAGGTTTACAAGATGGGATTGAACAGGCGCTATATATGTTGGGTGGCGGTCAGAGTTCAGTGTAGGATTACACTGTCTCCTTAGTGGCGGATTCATCCTTGCGAACGGTATGGTTTTAGAAGCCGTTACATACCCTCTGGGGACCCAGAGGCCTGGCATTCAGCATTGGCTACGGCTGGTAGTTTATTGGAGTTATCGCAAGGATATAGAAATTAAGATCGGGCCTATTGTGGTAACACATGTTGTAATGTGTTAAATAAAGCTGTGGCCGTTTATTTACACCCAACTCTGTGTCTGCCTGTTCATTTCCATTTAAGTTAAGATCAAGCAAGTGAGTAAGGTTAACATGGGAAGCAGCCTAGTTTATCCCAATCTAGGTCTGATAGCTCCGGCCAGGGTTAGGGGGTGGGGCATCTGACCTCGAGTGGGGTCACCAGCCAAGGATGCTGGGAGTTGTAGTCTGGCGTTCAAGCCACTCCTCGCGGGTCCCGGTCGCGGCGCGCGCTGATGATGTCAGCACGTTGTTGTGTGCCGCCTGATTGGCCAATCCGGGTCTCGTGAGGTCAGGGAACGTGACATCACGGATGACGTCACGTGAGCCTATAAGATGGGGGCGGCCACGAGGTTCAGGCGCCATTTTGATTAAACATTGCCAGAGAAAACAGTTCTCCCCTCCCTCCCTCCCTCCCCAAAGTTAAGATTGTAAGTTAATTTGTTATGTGTGGTTTTATAAAAACATGTTAAGGAGAGTGGTTTTGGAGTCACAGCTGGCGGATACATCCTTGCGAACGGTATGGTTTTAGAAGCCGTTACATGCCCTCTGGGGACCCAGAGGCCTGGCATTCAGCATTGGCTACGGCTGGGAGTTTATTGGAGTTATCGCAAGGATGTAGAAATTAAGATCGGGCCTATTGTGGTAACACATGTTGTAATGTGTTAAATAAAGCTGTGGCCGTTTATTTACACCCAACTCTGTGTCCGCCTGTTCATTTCCATTTAAGTTAAGATCAAGCAAGTGAGTAAGGTTAACATGGGGAAGCAGCCTAGTTTATCCCAATCTAGGTCTGTAGATAATGCATGTTTAATGGGGAGCAAGGTAGATGTGCGGCAGAAAGGAGATTTAATATTCCGATTGTTAGAGAGCCAGACAATGCGTGCGGCAGAGTTAAGTATGGACCGAAGAGGAGAAAGATGGGAAGCAGGAAGACCAGAAAGCAGAAGGTTACAATAATCCAGATGTGATAGGATGAGAGTCATAAGCATAGCAGTAGTTGGAAGAGAAAGGAATCTGCGGATCTTAGCAATGACAGGATATTAAAGAAATACAGATGCTTAGTCAAGGTAAGCTTCCTTAACCAGTGTTAAGGTTTCCATACATGGGTCAATTTGTCTTGATTGAAATTGAATTGAACACAGAACCACACACGATTTTCGATTCTTTACTAAAGCGATTCCTTTTTAAATGTGATTCCTTTATAAATGTGATTCCTTTATAAATATGATTCCTTTATAGTATAGGTATAGTATAGTATTTAAGGTTGAATAAAGACATAGGTCCATCAAGTCCAACCCATCTAGCAATATCCTAATTTCCTACCTAACTGTTGATCCAGAGGAAGGCAAAAAAAACCCCCACCAAATTTATGAAGGGGAAATTTGATGGGCAAGTGGCAATGGGAAATTTCCCTGGATCAATTCTTCTTTATGTATCAATACCAGTAACTTGCAACATTCCTTGTTTGCAGAAACTCATCCAGCTTTTTTTTGAAACTGACCAATGAACCTGCCATCACAACGTCCACTGGAAGACAGTTCCATAGCTTTACCAATCTCAGTGAAAAACCCTTTCCGCACTTAAAGCCTAAACCTTTTTTCTTCAAGTCTAAGGGAACGGCCACACTGCAACGCAAACGCAATCGCACACAGAATCGCATGTGATTTCATGTGCGATTACGTTGCGTTTGCGCATGCGTTTTTTCATTAAGTATTGAAAAACGCATGCGATTGCAATTTAAAATGCGGAACGCAAATCACAATCGCAATGCATGTTTTTGGTGCGTTGCCGCATTTTCAATGATATTAAAAAAATGCAAGCGCAAACGCAAAAAAAGCGCAGCAGTGTGGCCTAGCCCTTAAGGGATGTCTGCGTGTCCTCTGACATGCTCTATTGGTGAACAATATGAATGTGATTCCTTTATAAATGTGATTCTTTTCAAAATAGGATTCTCTTCCTTTGTGATTCTTTTCTAAATGATTCTTTACTCTTAAATTGTGATTCCTTTATTAATGCGATTCTTTACTGATCTGATTTATAACTGATATTTCAACAAGTTTGCATGCTTTTTAATGTGATCGAAAATAAATTTTCTGACCTGACCGATCAAAATTCGATCTATTCTAAAAAGTAATCGATTTTAAAAGCAATCGTTTTAAAGAATCAAATTCACTAAACAATTGGAAAGAAAAACCGTCAGCTAGCTTAACATATATATCTTGGACATCTAATGGGAGGCAGAAGATGGTGCATGGGGTAATTTAGACTCAGCATTTTCATCCTTTGTTCCATACAGTTTTAGCATGACAAAATGTTTTGGGCCGGTAAAGCAGACATTCAATTATTTAAATCAAGGAATTAGTTACCATTCACGGGTTTGTCTGACTGGGAGTGTCTTTGGCGGTAGCGCATACATGTAATTTTCAAATGAGTATCAGTAAATGAACATGTTATAGCAAAAATGGAAAAAATTAAAAAGAGTTACGGTAGGCATATTTAGACAGAAGTGGGTGCTTATATGAGAGGGTTGGGGTACTAACGATTCTGATTTCTAGGGTTGCTGTCATGTTGGAATAATGTAACATCCTTGACATTGCCTGCAATAATATAATAATGGGGAGACAAATGGGGAGAAGGGGGCAGGGCAGAGCTTTCATTGTTAATTGGTTCTGAAAACCATATATAAGTAACCAGTGAATTTCAACAAACCAAAGAACATAAATCTCTTACATTATATAAAAATAAAGGCATGCCATATCACTGCACTTTGGTGGAAGACTGGTGACAGAGGAACAAGCCTCTTTCAATGGTTCTCTGCCCAGCTGCTTTGCATTTAAGATATGTCTCTTGAGAGTGCAGAAAAGGGTTAATTGCAAAACTGACTGACTAATTAAGCGGTTAATTGGATTTGAAGGGAGCGTGGGGGTGTCTTCTCTTATGTTCTGCTGTTATTTCATTCTCCCTCCCCCCTTTAACTGGATTTGGGCCAGTCTTATTTTTAATCATGAATCAGGAGACGGTGTGTCATATGCAGGGGCTTTTAAGCATAATAAAGTCCCTGTTACATTTAAATATTCTGCTGAGCACTTTCATGCAAATAGTACAGGGACTGATAGATTTATTCTCCTGAAAACAAAATGTCAAAATCCAAAACAAGTGTCAAATCCAAAAGCTAACTACTGCAGAGGTAATAATTTGCTCTTGTGCCAGCTAGGTTAATAAAAATGTTTAAGGGTTAGGCCAGACTAGTACGTTTCTCACGCACGTGTTTGCGTGTGAGAAACACAGAGCAGAGTATGTCAATGTGACTGACCATAGTGACATTCCCTGCACTGTGATTCTTTTTTTTTTTGCGAATTGCATCCGCTCAGATTGTCTGTATTCATGGTAATTTTATTACCACTTATCTTTTCTCTGAGCTAATCACTGGAGGTACTTTAAGGTGCCCATACACTATTACAGTGATTCTGAAATGGTGTGCCTCCAGATGTTTGAACTCCTAGTTCACTACAACACCCAGTATTCCTCAACTAATGAGGGAAGCCAGGGAATGCTGGGAGTTGTAGTTTTTAAACATCTGGAGGAACGCCGTTTGATCGCTGCATTAGTATCCTACATTCAAAGTTCTAGCGACTTTCCCCAAACCGAATTTCCTGATCCACTTTATGGCTGACATTACAGCTTTTAAAAGGAAGTAATTGTGAACTGTAATTATACTGGGAAACGTTGTGGAAACCTTGCAGGTAAGATGTTAAAGTTGATTGAGCACTCTTCAGAACGAAAGTTTAATCGGCTTTAACATCGATTAAATATGCATTAGATAGTGTCAGCTTTGCCTTCTCAGATAAACCCAACCCTTGTATTTATTCACGCCTTAACGTAAAAAATTGTAAAATCAGTGACATAACTAACAATCTAGGCTCCCCAAGTTTGAGTAAAATTTTGCCACTGCAGGATTCTAAAGTGATAGTTGTTTAAACACAGTGGGAAATATATTGAACCCTAGATTGCTGACTTTCTGTGTTTTTAACAGATACTTAGGTGGCTTTCTGGAAACAGTCCTTAAAATGGGGTTGTCCTAGCAAAACCATCACAGTTAGGATGTATGTGTGCATGTTTTCAATGTTATTAAAAGAAGAAATGTCATTCTTGTGGTTCTAAACTAGCTAAATGCCAAAACACCCCACATTGCAAAGCAAGTGGTGATAGATTGGCGTATCTGTGCTGAAGGGATACTAGGGTACAGAATCATTAAGCTGCTTATGAGAGAAGTTGGATGTAATCCAGCTGTGACTGGTGTGATTATTCTCTGTCTCTCCTTTTTCATTGAACAACAAACAGGGAGATTCAAAAATAGTTTTAATCGTTAAAAAGTGTGCTAATTTTGCCCCAACCAATCAAATCTTATTCAAAATGGGAAAGCATCTGATTGGTTGGGGCAAAATTAGTGCCATTTTTAACACTAAGAACTTTTATTGAATCTCCCTGTAAGTGTATATTTGAACTTTGATATTCCTGGAACTATCAAGCTTTTTAATTGTAAGCATGGTAGCAATCCAAGAATACAATTGGATACATTTTACTTGATTTGATGATCTAAAATTTAAAAGGTGACTTTACACATTGTTAGGACATGTATACTTATTTCTTATGCTTCCAATGGAACTTCTAGTGACCATTATCCCAAATGCTCAGCATTTGGTTGTATGTGTATTTTTAACTGTTTACAAGGAAATCTTTTACATCAAATCCTTTTCCTGTAAAACAGTTACAGCTGTATCATGTTATTATCAGTGAGTAGCTATGTCATCCGTCACATGGCTAATTAAAATGTTTGTATTAAAGACAATAATGCTACCCCGTCTTTAAAATACAAGGATATTAAAGGGCAGCTAAAGCCTTAGAACAACACTCTTTCAGAAGGAAGAGCACCTAAATATAAAAGCAGTAATCTGTGTCTCACCTCTTATTTTGATATGGTTGTTGGGAAGTTTACCTTTCTAAGGGCACGGCCACACTGTGCCGCGCATGCAATTGCACACAGAATTGCACACAATTTCGTTGCAATTTTGATGCGTTTGCGCATATGATTTTCCCCATTTGAGATATGAAATCGCATGCGATTGCGCATAAACATTGCGATCGCATATACTTGCATATCACAAATTAATGCGCAATTGCATCGCACCCAAAACCGCGAGTGTGGCATAGTCCTCACATGATGTTTGTGTTTTATCTCCCAACATTTCAGTATCACACAGTGTGGTCACTGACCAGTGTGTTATCTAGACATGCTCAGTCCTAAGATATTGCAGGAACTTGTTACAGTTGGTCACACCCACTAGTAGCCTCTAGCCAATACTATTACAGGACAGATTAGGCAAGAGAGCAGGTTCCTGACGTCAGGGGTGTGGCCAGTCACTGTACATACACACAGTTATATCATACAGTTCTTTAGGGGGTTAAATTTACTTTAATGATGTATAACGTTGTGGGATTTAACAGTTTATTGGTGTTTGTAGAGGGGATATTTTCAGATTCTAGAGTGTAAAAATTTGGGTTTAGTCTTCCTTTACGTCTCCTGCTCAATGAACAATATACAGCTCAACGTGCAGTTTTTTTTAAATTTAATATGGTCATGGAACGCCACTGTGACTTTTAATATTGTTATATTTTACAATATAAGGTGTAATACTAACAATATATAAAACTTAACATATAAACTAAGAAGGTATCTAAACTGCAATTTCTGCTTGACCCCAGTACTTATTCAAAGTATCTGTGTTTTAAATAGCCTCCCTGTTTATGAAGTGCACTACAGTGTATGACAGATGGTTAGTCATTTAAAAGCTCCCTGTCTTTTCCTTGGGCTCAGTGCCAAGAGAAGATAAAAACTGTCCCTTTCTTTCTCTGTCCAATGAAATTCATTTTCTAATTCCTCCTTCTTTAAGCTCTTGTGCCATGTTGTTTTCTAGAATTAAGAAATTTTGTACTGTTATTCAGATGGGTGAGCTTTCATGGTTATCAATGTCTTACTTTCTAAACTATTCTTTTATTCTTTACTTTGCTCCTAGGATAGTGTCACTTGACTTCCAGTTTTATAGTGGTATGAAATGATGTTTAAATTGTCTATTAGTTTATCGTCATTTTTCACTGCCGAAATCCGAATGATCTGTCCGAATCCGGTTGGATCATCCGGATTTTGGGACTTCGGAACCTGTTTTCTATAATTATTGAATGTTCAAAAATAGCCTTGAACGTTCGATAATCCATGAAAATATGATCAGAAACATGAAAGTCGTCTCCAAACGTATTTTCGAGGATTATCAAAAATAATTTTCTCAAACAAACTGGTGAGTTTCGGCCATCTCTACTTGAAACCCATGTGTTAATTTTACTATGCATTAAATAAGAGGTATTGTACCTTATCAAGTTTATGGTATAAATCCCCACTGAAACCAATTGCTGGATTAAAAATGAATAAGTCTCACCAGATGCTTCTCCATATCTCTTAGGTCATTCTAGTTTCTTTCAGGTGTTCACTGCTCCTTTAGAAACCCAAAACCTGACAGATCCCAGATGGGTTCTGGACTTTTAATAGCTAGGCGCCACTTACGCATTTTTGCACGTTTGCATGCACGATTTGGTTATAATGGAAATCACAAGAACGTGGAAATTCCTATGCGCAAACGAAAAACGCACAAGAATTGCGCACAGAATCGCGTGCGATAACACTTGCGATTGCCTGCGCGATTTAGCGAGTCGTAGTGGGGCCTCAGCCTTATTATCAACTATGAGGTATTAGTTTAGGTCCTTACCAGGCGCGTAGGAATAACAATAGGAACCATAGAAGTTGCTATGGGGCCAGAGCCAAAGAAAATTTTTACCTGACGGAGTTCAGCGCCATTAACTCCATTTTTGTTTTACTTAAACCTTTCAAAGATGCCCCCAGTTTTAAGTAAAATGAAAACGGGGTTTGTGGGACTGAACTACGTGAGGATGTGTGTGTGTGTGTTGGGGGGGGCATGTAAAATCTTTCTATGGGGCCCTGTGATATCAAGCTACGCCAATGGTCCTTACCCTGGGTAGTCTTAATGGGAGGATGCTTGGTCTGGGGGCATAAATTATTCTTTAATCAATAAAATATATAACTTCTTTTTAGACTTTCCTTACTATTAAGTTTTGCATTAGATATCTACATAATGTATAGCAAAAATAGAAAACTAGGTGACAAATACAGCAATTGTTGATGAATATATAATGATTAGGTATTTATGGTATCTATGTGAATATATTAGTGACTGTAATAGGTAGAGGAAAATGTGTTTTGTCTTTGTAAAATGATGCCAATTTTGACTTACGCTGCTATCTTTTTCTGTATTGGGCTAGTTCTGTAATACAACTAGTTGGTAGACTACTGTGGTAGTCTGTGGTCTTAGGCTGAAAATTGGTTGTCATCCGGTTGGTGTTTCATTTGCCAATCCAGTAAATATGTACCAGTGTTGTTAAGTCCCATCCCCATGCCCTGTTAATGCTATGCCTTGGTTGATATTTTTCAGTGGGTTCAATGGCTATTCTGTTTTAAAATAAGAATTTATGTTATTGGGTGTTATTCAAAGGAGCCCGGGCATCAAATTACTAACTTTGTCTGAGCTACAAAGGAAAATTAGAGGGGCAAGTGACCTTATGGAAATTACCGTATACAAAATATATATAAAATAGGGTTGCTGTACATCCATATTAACAGCCTAAAATAGAATACATACAAACAATAGAATTCTAGTGCACAAAAATTCTAACTGCACATTAGCTATATCTCCATAAAGGCTGGTACAGACGTGCCAATTCTTCCTCCTGACCGACCGAGACTTTCGACTGGTCGGCCAGGAGGAAGGACTGTTGGTCACGGCAAAAGCAGCCGCGTCCGACAGTAACCACAACCAAACAGACAGCACGAGGACAGCACGATCGGCCGTGGTTTTCCGACCTGTGCGATCGTACGTTCGACCTGTGGGTGGTCGGTCGCCACCAGGAACAATGCAATAATTCAGCCCAACCAAATGAAATAATAAAATGTCGGTCGGTCGAGCCAAATTATTGGATAGTGTGTACCTAGCTTAAGGTTGCTGCTACAAAGAGCCTGCCATAAACCCTGGAGAGCCTGCCATAAACCCTGGATAAATAAAAGCTATTAGTTCAATAAATTGGCCAAATTATTTTAAGCCCAGTCACCACATCAAGGTTACTTTGTATAGCTGGGTCCTGCCAAAATGGCAAGTACCAGTAGGTTAGGACCCAGCTATATAAAGCAACCTTGATGTGGTGGCTGGGCTTAAAATAATTTGGGGTTACAAATAAGAATTTATGTTATTGGGTGTTATCCAAAGGAGCATCAAATTACTAACTGGATCTGAGCTGCAAAGGAAAATTAGAATAATTAAAATAATTTGGCCAATTTATTGAACTAATTGCTTTTATTTATCCAGGGTTTATGGCAGGCTCTTTGTAGAAGCAACCTTATGGAGGTAGCCAATATGCAATTAGAATTGTTTGTGTACTAGAATTCTATTGTTTGTATGTACCTTATGGAAAAATAATATATTTCAGAATGCTTAAAAACCCTGTACAACTTCTCTCCCTATGACATAGACATAACTAATGTGATTACATTTTTTTCTGTGACAGTTCCCTTTTAAAATCCGTAACAAAAATGCCTATTCATGGTACAGCTAAATGGAATTGAGAAAGTCTGGCCTTAGGAGTCCTACCCAAGATCCCGTGAGTGGGTCATCCATGTGCCACATGACAGGGAAGTGAAACATGCAGATGTTGTTTATATCAGCTAGGGTAAATTCCAGACTGAAAATATTTACATTTGAAAAAAATTAATAATTTTGCTGTATGATCATTGATGACGCATTTAAAAGGGCTACATACCTTATGATACTGTAAACGCTATATAATGGTGCTTATGTGATAAGAAATGCAAACGTTTGCCTGGGCTATTAATCCGCAGCATACCCATATGACTCATCACAAATTCCATTGGAATCTGCTGTGAATTTGTGATTATTTGCAAATATACTTACACGATCAAACTCTGTATTATGATCAATTGTTCAGGTTACCACACAGAGTGACTATTATCATTTAGGTAGTTGATAATGACCAGTTGTATCGCTTTGGCTGAAATGACTGTTCCTGCAGCCTCCTTTATGTATTTTTGAATATAGATTTGTCTAACGTTACTTACCAACATCAGTCAATGACATTACGACCAATACCTGGCAGCCATAACTCAAAATCAGCTTGCAACAGCAGTAGAGGAGGTATGTCAATGCAGGAGAGGGATTGCAGTCTGTAAATTACTTATGACACATATGGATGCTGTGCTTAAGCTAAATATAGATTTTTAATGAAAGGGTGTGAACATACCTTTTACAGGGCAATGCAATATATGTTGTTTTGACATTAAACACTACCAAAATGTCTGCAAAACGTGTTGCGTGTATGTATCAAGGCTATAGCGGGTGATTAACCTACAAGTAGCATGGTATGCGCCTAAAAAAAGGAACGACCATTTATGCGTGACGCAAGTGATGCAATACTTTTTTACGACAAATTAGCCCCACTTTTGGGGGCATTTTTTAGCGCCGACAAAAGGAAGGTGAAAACCACATGCAAACTTCTCACAACCCTGCAATGTAATATCCTACAACACTTACGATAGTACATTGCACAGAGAGTGAAGGTATTGGACAACGTCACCTCCGGGGGGTGGGCTTCATTGCGCAACCATCCACATTACGACATTTCCAGAAAAATTTTGACAGTGGATTCCCATTTTCCATGTGCGCAATACCCACTTCCTATTGCAGGCAGATCCAATGGAGCGTGCTGGGTGTTCGTATGTGTACGTAAGCTCCAGATGTTTAGCAAGCTGTACCTCTAGTGAAGGCGACATTTTGAAGGGAGGTATGTTCAGATCGCAACTGGAAATAATGGATGCCACGCGCGCGACATACCAAGGACATTCTCGAACTGGAAGATGTTGTCCATGTCCCTCGGGGCAACAATGACAACAGCACAGCCTTGACCTTTTTTGAAAAATTTGATCTGCAAAGTCCAGAAAACAAGTTCCAAAACTACACAGAACTTGGTTTATGGAGGAGCCATGCGAACACGTTGAAGAAGGACCCAGATCATCAACAATGTATTGTGTCGAAGCCATCAAATCCATCTTCCAAAGGTAAAGTCCGCTCTGCACAACAAAATACCCCATCATCAGAAAAATATGTCAACATTGCCTGTCAAGAATCACGTAGGCAAAGTATTAGAAAGAAAAAAGGTCAGAAACTCGAGCAATGTATTTCAGATCCTGTTCCACAATGCAGTGCACTTGTCAGGCACCGTCAAGCCAAGCAACATGCCATGAAGCGCAAGCCTTGTGATTCTCCAGTTGTCCCCAATGTCTTGCACCATGTGGCAAAGGGTTCAAATCATTCTCCTGACCTTCTAAAAAAAAAAGGAGCCTCAATTTCTCTGCAGAAGAGGTCACATATATGGTTGTCTATCTACACAGACATCACTATGACAGGCCAAGTTTAAACACATGGCACACTCCTGCTGTTCACTAACCTTGTACATTCTTATAATATTAGCTTACATTTTTTGTGTGTGTCCTAATCTTGTTTTAAAGGGTATGTCCACCTTAAATGACATTTAAAATAGCCTTTCCTGGTCCCCCAGCCCCAACCGCATAATTTTATTTTAAGAAAGCTCCCCAAACTTTATTTACCTCCCCTCTTTCCTCCGCGCGCTCCCGGCCCTCTGCTTGCGAGAAATGCAAGCAGAGGGGCGGGACCGGCAGCCGCGTCTGTGATTGGCTGAGCGGCAGCCAATCACGGAGCGGCTGCCGGCAGCTCACTTCGGCGGAGGAAAGAGGAGAGTTTGGGAGCTTTTTTTAAAATAAAAATTATGCGGTTGGGGCTGGGGGACCAGGAGGAAGGCTATATTAAATGAGATTAAAGCTAGGGGAGGGAAGCCGGAGAGGGAGGGAGAGAGAGGGAGAGGGAGGGGGTGGGAGGGGGAGGGAGGGGGAGAAGGGCTGCAGTACGCATGCCAAACTTCTCCCGGAGGCCAGGTAGGAGGCAGAGTCCTATATGGACTCTGCTAGCCTCCTGGTGGGCAGTTTTTGGGACTTTGGGGGGGGACTACAGGAGAACCCTATGGAGCTGGGATGTTAGGTAAGGATTAAACTACACTACATGGTGGGGCCAGTAGTTAGGGGGATTATAGTTTTGGGGGTGGACATGCCCTTTAATGTGTATATTTTAATATTTGTAAATTTACACATAGGCAAATGGATTTTCATTACTTAACATACACACTGGTCAACATCCATACTTTTGGTTATTACAACGTTTTGTACATGCCCTGACAACATATTCAACAGGGTGTCCTATTGGTGTTTAAGTTGGTGTTTATGTGGTCACACAACAACCTATATCCCACGCTGTTCAAAAAAATTACATGTTGACTTACATGTTGACTAAATAAACACCACAGGATTCTGCATCAGGGGTGAACACATGCATGTATGGATGCCCACACACATACATGTGGACCCACATGCATTTTAAGGTGCACATGAATGCACACAAACCAGCAAGACCCTCCCCAATCCTTCAAGCACCAGCAGTCACGCTGCCACTGTCTGCGCGATTCAGACCCCTAGTAAGTTGTTTAATCCTCACCTGTTTATTTTAATATATCTGTGTTTTTAACATATGTTTGGATTTTGTTGGTCACTTACATTCAATTAGGATCACACGTATTTCACATACTTCATTTTAAAATGTCACTAAAACAAATAAGAATACGACAGTTACCACATTATTAGATTTTCCCACCTGTACCTTTGAAAATTTGAGTACATATAAGAATCAGTCGCAAAGGGCTATGTGTTAAGGTTCAAACTAGCAGCTTGTTATCCCTTGGCTCTCCATGGTACCAGAGACACAGATTTCCCATATTCACACATGAATACTTACATATTTCAAGTGACTTTTACACTGGCAGACACTCACTCCAACCAAATCATGTCCTCTCCCTAGAAAGGTACACAGGAGCGCCAATTATCTGTCACACACAGCCATCAAATACACTCTACAAATAACCAGCCAAATCCTTTTAACATTGGGCTGGATATGTGATTTAGTTGTCCTTTATTACTGTTGAGTGTTTTCTTTTTTAAAATTACATTATTATTATGTTGGTAACTTCCTGCCCTGAAAGCAGATTGTAGGTATCATGGCAGCAATCAAACGCCTCTCTTTACTGTAATTGTTTGTTCTGCCTCTACCCAGTATAGTGAGAACTTTCGAACCTGCATTTTCCCCTCGACCACAGGGAATCCCTCTATAGACGGAGATACCTGCCAACGAGGGCTTTGTGACATATTTTTCTGAACCAAATTTGGGTACATTTACACACAGTACTGATAAAGCACCGATACCGTTGCATTGTGTCATTCTCATTGCTGTATGTAATCTCTAGTTACACACATATGATCAAGGGTAAGACCCACGGTGTGTATGTTCGTCGGTTTTATTTGATATTTTGAAGGTGTATGTCAACTTTGTCTCTTTGCCACAACAACTGGATTTGTTGGACATTGAGCACGTCTCTTGCTACTCGTGCTGGTCACTAGATATAATATTCCTAATTTGCCAATGTTCTTTAATGTTGATCTGGATTTTCTCAATTTTTGTGGACCTTGCCTTCACACCTACCAAGACAGTCACATCTTTATTGAAACATGCAAGCAGCTTCCAACAGCATAATTAATCACTTTAATAACACAAGAAAAATCAAACATATTCCTGACCAGCCCATTCACGCCTTATACATACCTTAGATTTTATCCTGACTGGCTACTCATCTTCTTGTTTAATCTCCCTGTCTGAAAATAGAAAAATCAACACCTAGGATTGAAAACATTTGCTAAACAATTTTCACTCTCCATTGTGGACCAATCAACTCAAACAGACTAGCCTTATGGTAAGTGAAGCAGTAACATGTCACCCACAACAGCATCTTTAATCATCCAAACATTAATAAACTTAAATTAAACAATGCACATATCATTTGATAATATTATTTTATGACCACACGTGTTCATTACAGGTTCATTAAAAGAATTAAACTTCACACACTTACTCCAACACTGTTTATTGTTTGCATACAGAATATAACATGACATGTATAAACACGTGCAATTGTTAGATTCTCCCCTTCTACTATATGTTGCCTATAATGTCACTGTTTGCCTTGCAGCTGATTAATTTTTTTGCTTACATTAACCACGACAGCCAAGAATGTTCCAGTTTGTGTCAGTGTGGATAAATCCAATGCATCTCGTCATTCACAACTCATACATCATCTTGTCCAGGATATATAGCAAGATTTCAAAAGTGTATATGTGAAGTTTGAGAAATTACAGGACACTGTCAGCAAATGTTTCTAAAAGTCCTTATGTTTTAGTGTTTGTAATTTTTGGCAATGACACTGGAAGTCAAAGATTGCTATTATTTATATTTTTAAAATCTTTGTAAAAATTCTATGCCTTTAAATTGTAAATACATTTTTAGGTTAATGTGTCAATAACAGGAAACTAGGGTGGCTTATTAACAGTTGAGTGTTACAAATGCAACCTAGGCTATGTAGTGTTAATTGGTGTACACATAACAACAATATGTCCAAGATGCACAATACTCACGATGTAATGTTAATGATGTTGTAAAACCCTTTCAGCAACACAAGAAGTTGATGTCTTGCCATTGTTAAAGCACACTATTGTTATTTTTATGTGTTCCAAATTCCAATACTCTATACAACACTGTTTTTAGTGCTGAGGAAATTAACACTTTGACATGGGCCAGGATATTCAGGGCATTTGCTGCTTGAATATGTATCTAAAGAAATGAAAAAAAAAATCTATAAAAGTGCAGAAATAAAACTGTTTGGGACAAAAAAGGAACATGTTTATCTTCTTTTTTTCTTTATTTGTTTACTTTAGAAGATTGTGTTAAGGCAGTCAACAAACAATGCCTAATAATGTGCTTTATAGTGCTACATATACCTTGGAGTATAAACAAGAGTTATTCCTATGTTTTGGTTTGTTAACTTATTTTATTTATTTTCCACAGCATTGAGATTGTACATATAACCATTTATCTTATGAGATTTATTTCACTAAACACAAAAAACTAAACCATAACCAAACTGTGGTCTTGTTTGATCAGACTAATATATTGAAGTTTAGCATATGCACGTAGTGACATATTATATCAACTTTCTTAATCTACAGTTATGTCACTATTTTGCCATGGTCCCCATACCTTGCTCAATTTTTCAGGGCAAGCCCTGCGACTGTATATTAATTTGTAGTATGGTACATCCTTATTCACTACTGAGATACACATCTTTAGATAGGTGATATTCCTATGTTTACACACAACATAGCGAAAAATATATATGAAATACATTTACAACTCAGATTTTGACAGATTTTGACAAATGGACTTGATTAGATTTTGGACAAAAGGTTGGAGTTTACAATTACAATATCCCTTTTACCAGGCACAACACTCCTATACCAATAGCCCAATACCGACTGACTAGACTTTAGTCCAGAGATACAAGCACATACAAAGTAAAATTACCTATTTTCGGGGGGAAAAAAACTATAAGGAGAAATAGACAATGCCGCCATTCAAATGAAAACACATCCCACAAAGTTTAACAAACCTTGGTTACTACATTTTTTGTAAATTATCACCAACACACTTTGGATTTAGCCTCAACTTTCGGCCTTTACGACCACGAGCTAGCTTGTGTGCATGAAGCCACATTACTTTTGAGTACAACATCAGCACCATTCAGTACTTCAGGGGTGGAAACAACTTAATGCACACTCTCCTTTTTGACATAACCCATGTTTGCTGCACTTGCCAACCAGTGCCAATGTAAGACATTGCAGGTTTGGTAATATTCTTGTTTATTTCTTTCACTGCCTGTGTTAAACTGACAATGCTTGCAACAAGGTCCACTTGTATGGATTGTTTAAGGTTGTTTATTTCCTTGCATATCTTGGTACAACACTCCTACATCTTAACAAAATAAGCACACTTCAAACTCTCAATTGTTTGTGCAATTATATCATTTTCATTGCAGTCTACAGTGTCCTTCGTGTTATATTCAATTCCATCACTTTCACTTGTGTTGGGGATGTCACTGGACAAATCCTTTTCTACTGGCATGGTTGCAGACACATTTTTGTCTTCTGTGGGGGGAAACAAAAAGCACATTTTATTTTATTTTTTTTTTGTTTTTTTCTTCAAGTATAGTCACAAGTTTATCTTTTGACTTTTTGGTGATTATAAACAATGTGCAGTCTTCTATGTGTAGCAAAGTGTACACACTAAATAGAAGTTAGCCACAATATGAATGCAGGTACATCTAACCTTAAGTGTTTGACTATTTGGACTATGTGATGTCCCTTTGTCATAGGTGATCCTCAAACTGCAGCTCTCCAGATGTTTGAAAAATACAACTCCCAGCATTCCTCAACTACAGAGGCAATCATAGGAATGCTGGGAGTTGTATTTTTCAAACATCTGGAGATCCGTAGTTTGACCATCAGTGTCATAGGTAAACATTACAATAATACTTAAATTTGCTATATAATTAATTTGCGTTGCCTAACGCAAAGTTTGACGTGATTTTCAGGAAACTGCTAACATATTACACATGCAGTGTTATTACAGTGGCATAACTCTTGCTCCTGTGAACGTGTGTTCCAGACGATACAAGCCCCTAATATTTGCATCGTCCATTGATTTTGTAACAACTGATCGTGCATGTAAAGGAAACATTTGCACAGATGTTTAAAAAAGTGTACTGGAACTTCCGTGTTTCTTACTGAAGTTATGATCCACTCTTTTAAACATCTGATCGTCCATATGTTTCCTTTCTATGTGCAATCAGAAGATTAAAAATGGATTGTTCGCTGCAGAAAACATGGGATGGAGGAGGGGCCCCGGGCCCCTGCAGGGACGCAACTGAGTGCTTATACATGCCTGCTAGTGCAGATGTATCTATATCAGAATATCCTGTAATTTGTCTGGTCCTGTAATTTGTTCCTCTCTGGTCAGCTCTTGCATATCGGCCTGTCCTCCTCCTGTTTTCTGCATTTCTCTGACTTGTTTGGCTACTTTCTCCTTGGTTTTTCTTCATGAATCGTTCCAGCGTTTTTTAAGATCATCTATACTTCTAAATGTGGCAGCAGACGAGTTCACTTTACTTTGAATGTCTTTCCACATTTTCTGCTTAAGTTGCATTGATGTTTTGTTGGATAAATCCCCATACAGACATTTATAGTTTTTCTCAATCTGTGAAGTCACAAAGGCAAAATAAATAAAACTTAAAATACACAACATTAGCCTCACACTATACACATGTTGCATGAATGACACATAGTTATATGGACACACGCCACTCAATAGTGTTAGTGTTTAATGTTGCCTTAAGAAATGGTTGTTGTTGCATTTAGATCACAAATTGATGTGTGTCATAGTGGATAATGCACCCACAACTGAAAATTATAAGGATACTAGACATTAAGCCCGTTACAATAACAGGCGCTAGAAGCCCAGAGTGCCTCCAGGCGCGGTCCCAAGGCCACAGTTCCCTCTTAGTGTCCCAGACCCAGGGTCCCCCCTCTGTCCCAGACCCAGGGACCCCCCCTCTGTCCCAGACCCAGGGCCCCCCCTCTGTCCCGACCCAGGTCCCCCACTCTGTCCCAGACCAAGGGCTCCCCTCTGTCCCAGACCCAGTCCCCCGTCCCAGACCCAGGGTCCCCCACTCTGTCCCAGACCAAGGGCCCCCCCTGCCCAGACCCACCCCCCGTCCCAGACCCAGGGTCCCCCACTCTGTCCCAGACAAGTTCCCCCTCGTCCCAGACACAGCCCCCCTGTCCCAGACCGAGGGCCCCCTCTGTCCCAGACCCCCCCTCTGTCCCAGACCCAGGGTCCCCCACTCTGTCCCAAACCCGGGCCCACCTTCCCAGCCCCCCTCTCTTCCAGACCCAGGGTTCCCCCCTCTCTCCAGACCCAGGACCCCCCACTTGTCACAGATCCAGAGTCCCCTACTCGTTCTCAGACCAGGGTCCCCCACTCTGTCCCAGACCCAGCCCCCCTTCTGTCACAGATCCCGGGTCCCCTCCCTCTGTCCCAGACCCCCCCCTCTGTCCCAGACCCAGGGTCCCTCACTCTGTCCCAGACCCAGGGCACACCTCTCTTCCAGCCCCCCCTCTTCCAGACCCAGGTCCAAACCCTCTGTCCCAGACCCAGGGCCCCCACTCTGTCACAGATCCAGAGTCCCCTACTCTGTCCCAGACCCAGGGCCCCCACTCTGTCCCAGCCCCAGCCCCCCCTCTGTCACAGATCCAGGGCCCCCTCCTCGTCCCAGACCCAGGGTCCCCCATCTGTCCCAGAACCAGGGCCCCTCCTCTGCCCCAGACCCAGGGCCCCCTCTGTCCCAGACCCAGGTTCCCTCACTCTGTCCCACACAGGGCCCCCCACTCTGTCCCAGACCCAGGAGATAGAGTTACATGACATTACAGCAGTTCATCTGTCCCCAGCTCTCTTTCCCAACCCAGCATGATCTCCTTCAGTAAACTTTTTTTTAACACTCACTGTGTTGTGAAGTTCCTAGTCAGGAATCTCAGGATCGAGGATTCTGGATCTTGATCCCCTCCAGAGGGGAGGACCCAGAGCCGCTCCACCCACAAATCTCTGCAGACTGCTGGGGAACTGGGGAAGGAGGGGAGGAGTCAGAGTGAGAGTCCCGTAGCTGTAGCCTGTGTGAGATTGTGATGTAAGCTCTGTTCTGATTTTTACAGTGAGTCAGAAACCTCCTGCTCAGGACACACACACACGGACACAGGGACGCACACTTGCATTTTATTATATAGGATTAGAATTCACCGAGGAGTTCCATGACCATATAGAAGCACGAGGCCGCAGGCAGAGTATCTTTTATACAGGGCATGGAACTCCAAGGTGAACTCGAATATCCTTTTTATTGGGGGTACATTACCCACTATATAATTTACAGTTGGGGTACATTACTTACTATATAATAAACAGTTGGGGGTACATTACACACTATATAATTTACAGTTGGGGGTACATTACACACTATATACTTTACAGTTGGGGTACATTACCACTATATAATTTACAGTTGGGGTACATTACCCACTATATAATAAACAGTTGGGGGTACATTATACACTATATAATTTACAGTTGGGGGTACATTACACACTATATACTTTACAGTTGGGGTACATTACCCACTATATAATTTTCAGTTGGGGTACATTACCCACTATATAATTTACAGTTGGGGTACATTACCCACTACATAATTTACAGTTGGGGGTACATTACCCACTATATAATTTACATTTGGGGTGCATTATCCACTATCTGTTGACAGGATGATCATTTATTTATGTAAATACTAAAATGTTACATTACCTCTGCCCTGTTTGCATGGTGTCATCCACTTCATTTGTTTGGTCTGTAAGATGACTGCTTGAGAGCGAGGTTTCCACACTGCACACAGGAGTAGAGACGCTTACATTATTGTTTGTTGGTGAGCAAGCACTTTTCTCTTGGCGTAGCAATGCAGTCAGAACATTATATAAATTCCCTGGCACAGATATGTTATCACTCATTTGTGTCCATTGCTCAGATGCTGTCTGCACAGGTGTATGGGTTTAAAGGACAACTCCATATGTCGATATATCATAGTTTGTCCTATGAATTCATTACTATATGCCTGCTATGCTTCTGGATGCCTCATGGAAACTGAGCAATTTAGAAACCTGTACTGAGCCTGTACTGAGCCTAAGCATGCTCAGTAGAGGCAGATAGTGGATTAACATTTAGTCATTGGCTGTGATGTCAACTGTCAAAGCAATAACTGGCAGTTGCTAACTGGAAGAACCAGGAAGCAGAAACAGGGGAAACAGGACATTGTGCAGGATTTCAGGTTAAACTTATATATTTCAGATTTCAAACTATTACCGTTTAGGGTTTTGGGGGGTGATTTACCTATATGTAAGTTTTCATTTTAGGGCTGGACTTGCCCTTTAAGTATTGATTGGCTCGTTTGCAAATGTGGTGTGAGGTGGAAATACACCTTAAATAATCCATTTATGCTATGCATGCATTCACGTTAGAGTGAATGTGCGTGTTCGCAAGTCTAGTATGGGGTGTTAACCAATGATATTTGATTGACGCATTGAACACAACCAAACAGATTGCAAAAACCAACATAGTTGCACTTCTTAAATTTGCATCGTTAAGTTGTGTGCAATCATATCTTGGATATTTGGATAAATAATTGGCAAGGTTAAATAGATATGGATCACATCATTTCTTCTGTCCTTCTGGCCAGACAATGGAGAATCAGATGACAACAACAGGCAAATAGAAATATTGAGGTGGAGGAACAAGTGCCTACGAAAATTTATAGAGCAAGGGTCATTTTATCAGAACTGACTGATGAGGAAATTGTAAGGCGTTATCGACTTACAAGACTGCAAATCCTTGATTTGTACAGTGATTTGTCTGCAGATATAGACCCCATATATAGAAGAAATAATACTGTACCAGGTTTGACACGATTATTGGCATGCCTACATTTTTTTGCATCTGGCAGCTTTTAAAGAAGCATAGCCGTTATTGGAGGCATGGACCAAGCCACATTTAGCCGCACCTTAAACATAGTGATGCAGGCAATGGTTAAAAAAGCCAAAAAATAGATAAAATTTCTACAAAGATTCTACAAAGTAGCTGGCTTCCCTAATGTTGTAGGAGCCATTGATTGCACCCATGTCGCTTTGGCTCCTCCAAAAGAGGAAGATCAAATCTTTAGGAATCGGAAAAGGTACCACTCTATCAACATCCAAATGATTTGTTCTGCTATCATGAGAATTTTGGATGTTGTAGCCAAATATCCTGGTAGTACCCATGATTCCTCTATCTTAAGAAATTCAAACATTTATGATCGTTTTGAAGCTGGAGAATTTAAGCAATCATGGCTGATTGGGAAGTTCACAAATGACTCCTACCTTCAAGTTGTTCACACTGAAAAGTGGATTGACAGGGCCAATTTGAGGAACATCTACCCTTGATGTTAACAAAAAGTATTGTCTCTTTTAAATGTAGTGTTGCCTTCCTCTACATTGAGTGCTATTTATGGTTAAACAGTAAGGTGTCAAGGTCGGACTACATGCAAAATTGCATAGTGTTACTGTGTCATATTGTGATGTTTATAGGTAAGTAACAACCAAATGAAGCTAGATGGTTATTTGGCCAAGCATATGATAACATAGCAGTGTTTAGCTAACATTATTAACCCCTGCCATTATAAAGTATAGGTAAGCATGTTTTTTTTTCACAATTTTTTTGTAAGGTATTGTGATTAAGTTTCGGGTATCCTCATAACATAAACCAATTCCTTTACGCTAAATTAAGTTATTTTTCGAGAATTATGTATCTCTCTATGCCAGCTACATACAGCAAAAGAGAGAAACACACAAACAGACAGATAGATAGATAGATAGATAGATAGATAGATAGATAGATAGATAAAAGATAGACAGACAGACATAAAGATAGATAGATAGATAGATAGATAGATAGATAGGCAGACAGACAGACAGAGAGAGAGAGAGAGAGAGAGAGAGAGAGAGAGATAGATAGATAGATAGATAGATAGATAGAGAGACAGAGCGATAGATAGATAGATAGACAGACAGATAGATAGAGAGAGAAATAGATAGATAGATAGACAAATAGAGAGATACATACATAGACAGACAGACAGACCCAAAGAGAGAGAGAGAGAAAATAGAGAGAGAGATAGACAGACAGACAGACAGAGAGACAGATAGATAGATAGATAGATAGAGAGAGAGAGGAGGAAGCCACAGTAAATATTAGGGCACACTATGTAACGTCATGTCACAGACTGAGAGGAGCATAAATGAACTCAGTGTCCAAGGACTACTTGCCCAATTATCTTTATCCTTCCCCAATCGACTTAAAGACTAAAACCCAATATACCCCTTATAGTACTGTCCATATATTAATTATCCATTGATACCCATGTCCCCCTGCTGTGAAACTCTCTATACTCCCATACTAACATGTTTTATTATTTTATTATTTTTTGTTTGCTTTGGCAATGTCAAAATGTAAATTGATCCTGCCAATAAAGCTCTATTTGATTTGATTTGATTTAATAGATAGATAGATAATAAATGATAGATAGATAGATAGATAGCTAGATAGATGATAGCTAGATAGATAGATTGAACAATGAGAGATATATACATAAAAAGGTACAGAGAGAGACACACATATAGTCAGATGTACACACCTCTCTATGTATATGTAGGTATATTTGTATGTGAGCATTTTATTTTCTGTGGTAAGTTTTTTATGGTTTTTGGATTAATTTTAAAAAGGTCACGTTAATGAAGTTAAAGAGCTTTGTGCAAGGATGAGAGGCGGTATTGATGCAGGGATGTATGTGGGCCATAGATAAAATTTCAGGAGCAAGAATATCTATTTCCTTATCATCCCAAGGCAGCAGTAATACTGAGATGTTAGTCCCGCCCACCCAAAGGTAGGACCAGCCCCCAAAGCTTTAAAAAAACACCCCCCTGCATACCTCCTCTAGTGAAAACTGCCTCGAAAGCTACCATTGGCAGGTGGTTGAAGTTAGCCATCTCCACAGCTTATCAGAGCCTGAATCTTCCAGCTCCAGAGCGAGTGAAGGCGCATTCAACCCGGGCAGTCTCTACCTCTTGGGCAGCCTATGCGGGCGCCACTCCAGAGCAAATTTGCAAAGCAGCCACCTGGGCCTCATATCATACCTTTGTGAGGCATTACAGATTGGATATTCTCCACGAAAGGGAAGCGGCTTTCGCTAATAGTGTTCTGCAAATTAAGAACCCTCAAAGTTCCCTCCCTTAATTCCCTCACTGCTTTGGGACATCTCAGTATTACTGCTGCCTTGGGATGATAAGGAAAATCCAAATTTATACTTACGTAAATTTGCTTTCCTTGAATCCCAAAGGCAGCATATATTTAACCCTACCCTATTAAAACTTTTTTTTTTTGAGCATATTACTGGCATTCTTTACTGCTTTGGAATATTTCACTAGAGGAGGTATGCAGGGGGGTGTTTTTTAAAGCTTTGGGGGCTGGTCCTACCTTTGGGTGGGCGGGACTAACATCTCAGTATTACTGCTGCCTTTGGGATTCAAGGAAAGCAAATTTACGTAAGTATAAATTTGGATTTTTTAGGTCTAATGAGTTTGTTATGACAGTGGTTATAGCTTAAAAAAATGGCTTATGACACCGATCCATACTCCATGAACAAAAGGTGAAGTCATTATAATTGTAGCCACATCAGCACAAGAAATGTGTTTGAGCGCACTTTTGGATTATTAAAAAGTCAATTCCAATGCTTGGACTCTTCTGGGGGAACTCTGCTATGTAGTCCAGAAAAAGTATGCAAAATTGTCCTGTGCTGCTGCATATTACACAACATAGCCATCAACACACCTACCACATTTAACATTACACCAGATGAAGGAAACTTTGCAGAAGTAAATATTGACAATCCAGCTGATGATGAGGAGGGTAGGTTGGTGCGTAACAATCTCATTCACACGTTCTTCTAAACACTCCAAGTCAACATGAAGTACACAATATTTTTCTGTTGGACAATTGTTCCACTGTATTACTGTATGAACACCATGGATGATCGGAGCTAATGATCCCTACCTGTGCAGCATGTAAAACACATTGTCCGAATTATTTGGGGAAAACAACAGCTACAGCTAAAGGTTTAAACACATAAGAACATCATTCACCTGCACTAAATACAATTACACACTACTTTTGGAAATACTCAACACTTTATTTCCTACCCCTACCCTAACACATAAAATATAACAAGCAGCAAAGGTAGAAAAATAAGAACATAATGAAACAACATTCAAAAGGTAAGTTGTGAAATTTGAACTCGGGTCATTCTGGTATCTTCACGTGCAACGCTGACTCCTTAGCCGATGCGCTACTATCTCCTACGTACAGGTTGGAAACCTTTTTAACATTTAATTGCAAATGAAGAGCAGAATGATTAAATATATGAATGTTTATACAGCACTATTAATGAGATGCATTTCCAACATGTTGGGGAAAAAAAGACCTTTTAGCATTTCTGAGTAGTCAAACAGGATGAAAGATTTGACAAATATTATATAGTATGTATCTCACTATGCCTAATAATTTAAGATAACAATTAGTGTAGAACAAAAACCCTCTAGTAGAGATGGACTAGAACTCGAACCCGAACCCGAGTTCGAGCCGAACTATTAGAGTTAAAACGAATTCGGACTTCTCGAACTATCCTGGACCCAGATTTTCGATATTTTCCAGACTTTCGATAATTATCGAATGTTCAACCGAATATGCGAGTAAAATGCCTATTAAACCTATACGCGAGCATTGAATCTGCAAGTAAAATGTCCATTATACCTAGGCATGAGCATCGAATTCGCGAGTAAAGTGTCCATTAAAGCCTATACGCGAGCATCGAATCCGGAAGTAAAATGTCCATGATACCTAGGCGCGAACATCGGATGTTCGAACGCGATAGCTCGAAAGTAGTGGGTGTGAGAGTAAAGTTGATTTTTCGAATGTCCTGGATATTCAAACATGTTCCCCAGACCATTTCCCAGGTCCCACAGCCATTAAGTTACCATTGATATTTTAATTGTATTTAATTAGAACTAATTGACTCCCATTGAATTTAATGGGTCCGTTTTTGAACTTTCGAACTTTCCATATAGTTCAAAAGTTCGAAAACGGACCTTTCGGAAGTTCGTCCATCTCTACCCTCTAGTAACAAATATATATGTCTTATGTTACTTTAGTATAAGCATAATGTAAACTGACGTCTGGGGATTTAAACTCGCTGCTTTCTAAACTGTGTGCTTAGAAGCCAGTTACCTTACCAATCACGCCACCTTTGCGTAAGTATCCTATTGGTGTTTATTTATAATTTTTAGTTTTGGAGATTAACAGACATAAAAATATAAATATATTAAAGCAGATTTATTTGTACGGAAATTAATTTTTAGAACATTGTCAATTTATAACTAAATCTGATCACTAAATGTAATAACTCTTTTGAACAGATTTTGGGGAGGAATTCTGTAGAGTAAATAGAATGGGCTTAAAGACACTGTGATTATCAGTCACAATTAGGTAGTTCAAAATGGCATTAAAACAACACAGATAAAGATATACCCTACATGAAATATAAAGAAAGACACCACAAAAGGATGTGATTTACGTCAAACAGAAATACTGTACATGTTCCTTTAAAAAATAAAGATGTACTCCGTAATAACTTTCAATCATATCTGACGTGCATACTGTCACCAAGTTATTAACCCTCAATAGGGTATGCACACAATACTCATGCGTATTGCAGTTTATTGGATAGACGTTACAGACATGTTCGGGGAATGAAACCAAGCGGGAGTTGTCTACATGAAGCCTTGCCCATGGAAGTTGCATCACTGTAAGTCCAAAACGGAGCTAAGGTTTGCATGATGTATTAACACAGAATTAGGACGACTTTTGCACTATTTTTGCGGAAATAACAAGCCATGTTGGTATGTAATATCCAGGATAATAAATAGGGCGCATTGGATTACGCTATTTTTGAGTTAAATAAACATATGTATTAAAAGACGCAAGGAACATATTACATCACTCTAACTTTGCGTTTTGTATTCTTTTGCATTTTATATTGCATCGCCCCGTTAAAGGGCATGTCCACCCTTTATAAAAAGTTTTTTATAATATAGTTCATGTTCCCCCAGCCCCAACCGCTATAATTATATCATCAGAAAGCCCCCCAATCATTACTTACCTTCCCTCTCTCCTTCGCCGCACTGCCCGGCCCTCTTCTTGCACGGAACTGCAAGCAGGGGGCGGGACCGGCAGCCGCGTCAGTGATTGGCTGAGAGGAAGCCAATCATGGACGCGGTTGCCGGCTGCTCACAACGGTGAAGGAGAGAGGTAAGGTAAGTAATGATCGGGGGACTTTCTGATGATATAATTATAGCGGTTGGGGCTGGGGGAACATGAACTATATTATATATAAACAGATTTACGCTAGGGGGAGGGAGACCAAAGCGGGTGGGAGAGGGAGGGGGGGGCCCTCCTGCACATACCTCAAACCTTGTCGAGGTTGAGGCAGACGCAGGAGCAGGACTGATCCTTCACTGCAATTTCCTGGACTTTGGAAGGGCATAGCAGGAGAACCATTTGGAGCAGAAATGTAAGGTAAGGATTTTATTAAACTACAGAGTGGGGCCAGTATGGGGTTAAATTTTAGTTTTGGGGTGGACATGCCCTTTAATGTCCCCATCCAATATTTGACCTAAACTGTGTGCATATGCACTCTGTATACCTAATGAGCTGCACTCTGCACTCAACACAGCTAAAAGTTTTCGACCCAAAAATATTTTGATGCAGAGTTTTAAAAAAACTCCTTTCCCACTGTTAAGTTTGGTCATTAATATGCAGTACATTTTGTTTCAAAGGTCAAAATTCCAAATCGAAACCCAATACATTTCTGCAAACATGCTAGCAAGGACTAACTAATTAGAGTAGGAGTTCAGTATGAACCTAAATACAATTTGCATGAAACTTTCAGAATTAAAGTGATGATTTCTCCTCTGTGCTGCTGAATTCAGAGATACAGCAGTTAAAATGAACAAAAAAACAACTCTGACTAAAGATTGTATTTAAACCATTCAGAAGAAAAACAAATGGTAGGTATACTTCTGATTGTTTGAAATACAATTACCAATCAGAGATGAAGTTCCTAAAAAAGTGTGTCTAGAATAGTGTATCATAGGCTAGGTTCATACTACACTCCTTCATACTCGATTTTGAAGTTATTTCTCAGGTCTGACTTGACTGTTAACACAAAAAATGACCAATATCCTATTTCAGTTTGTGGACCCAAAGGGGCTCGTGTGTGCACTATCTACGATTTCCAATGGTTAGCAGCTGAGTTTATTACCTAGCACATGGTCGAGCTTATGGCAAAAAAGACAGCTAATATAACCACTCTTGTGTGTAACCACACTGGCTTCTTTGGTTAAAATACTTTAAATTTTGTTTCAGACTCTTTACTTTTCTTTGGCACTGTAGCCATGATCTTTTGTGGCCCCAATCCGCCATTTCCGTAGTGATTTCCTCAAACACTGTACAGTTGTGTTAGGTGCCCTCCAGTTATGATTGTATTGAGACCTTGAGACAACATTGCTGTCCCACCATTGTCCAATGCTTCAGAGCAGCTGTCCTCCATCTTTCTTTGTGTCTAGTAGCACACTTACGACAATATTATCGGCCTAATGTGACATAAAAAGTGCTTAAAGTGAACTCAAGTCTGATTATTTATTCAGAATGTCCATCCGACCTGAATCATCAGGCCTAAATCCAAGTTAGGCCACATATATATGTAGTCAAAGTCTAATACAGATCTGATTTGGCTTGTTCACACTGGTTTTAAGTATCAGACCTGAGTCAGGTTTGAGGGAGGAAAAAAAATCATATTTGGGCCACTTTTTGGTGCAGTATGAACCTAGCCTAAAGCTCCTAAAGGATAACTATACTCTAAAATGTATCTTTTTAAAAATGGAAAGTACCTGGGGCAGGGAGGTCGGATTGATTATTCCTACCTCATAATATCATTTCATTGAGGAGCTACAGCACCAACAGTTTTCATTTGCCAGGTTAGTCCAGGACTATTCCTGTATTAAAGATAGTGCTGAAGCCAGGAGAAAGACTGGCAGAATCAGTTTTCCTTGGGCTGGTGCTCCTCACAGAAACAATATTGGGAGGTAGGAATTACCGGGCTTATATCCCTGTCCAAAGTACTTTTCAGTTTAAATGTATCTAAAAAAAACTTTATACACACGATAGTTATTCAGATAATTGTTAGATAGAATGTGAGATAATTTTTCAATAAAAAGTTAGAAAATTGTCAACTGAAATGGCCTTTAACAGCCATTTTGCCCGACAATCAAATGTGTTTAGGGGCCCCCAACAACATTGTTAAGTGATTCTAAGGAATTGCACAACAATCACGGAACGATTGCATTGTTCTCCCATGCTGCAGGAGACCTTGCAATCAATACCCTCCCTCCCCTTCCCATAAAGCAGTACAGGTGACTAGTATGAAGGACAAGCAGTGACTAGTATGAAGGACAAGCAGTCTGTCTGTATGGGATCAGGTGATAAATCCTGTTTGGCAAGCAGTAATTTTGTCCAAATGTCAGTCAACTCTAAAAGAGTCAGGAGTCAGGGAGGCCCATCTTCTTACTTTCCCTATGACAGAAACAGTCCCAGAAAACTGCTTTAGATGAAGCAGGACAGGGGGCCCCATCATAGTTTGCTGATCTTTATAGATTTATAACAAGACTGAACATATTTTTCTCTCTTGAAATTGTAAAAATAATAATTATATTTTTCCAAGTGGTTAAAAGTACTAGGACAAGTCTTGTTTTGGGTAGTAGTATTATAGCATTCCCCATTAGTAATCATACACTTCTCTCAACCCCTCCCTTTTCCTTTCCCATAACAGCACCCAGAGTGAGGACCTAAACGCAGCCCTGGGTTTACTATAGTTTATATGTAATACTTTATTAGTAGTTATTAATAGCTATTATATGTGTCTATTTCGTTGACTAGTCTCTCATAAAATATGTTGTAATCTGTGAGTACGAAGCTGTGGCCAATCGATCCAAATAAAGTAGTAATCTGTCTTTTTAGGGGGTAAGGCTGGGTACACACATGATTTGTATCTTTTGAGGAAAGATTCTTTTGTTAACCTTGATTAACATTTTCATTTTTGGGGGGACTGCTAATTAATTCTTCATATATTTGATTTATGCACTAGACATTTATTTGTAAACAGGACATGAATTGATTTTATTATAAACTGTATACATTAAAGGAAACATTTCTTCTTATTATAAAATTTCCCTTCAAATCGTGGTGGTTTTTATTAGATTGCCGGTTTTGTATTTTTTCACCTATTAAAAGCAGTAAAAAGAATTCTGGATGCTCTCCCTCTATACTTTGTAAACAGGGGCGTCTCTAGGGTTTTTTCCACTTGAGCCAAACTTTTGAATGCTGCCCTTATGTACCACTAGGCGCTATGAAGTGCGCCACCACAAAGGTGTGTGTGGCTTCCAGGAATGGGTGTGGTTAAACATTTGCTCTTTTCAAACTGCACATTACAGCGGTATTTATATAATTCCTCAAAAAGACATTTATCCATACCATAATTGTACAAAAGTGAGCTCTGCCTGCCGCCTGTTTATCAGGGGTGCTGCCCTGAGCATTTTGCTCATATTGCCTCATTAGAGAGACATCCCTGTTTGTAAAGAGACATTGCTCAGGTTGCCAGACACAGCTATTGGCTCCTATACTAGGTATAGTCTTAGTCGGCATCAAGAGTAGTCTCTGTAATTTGTTGGCTGTGAGATTGGCCGTTTCTCTACCACACGTGTCCAATAAAAGTCAGATCCCATTCAGCCTTATATTGGTACTGTGTGTACCCAGCTTGAAAGATGTTGGCTAAAGGGCATTTCTACCCCTGAATCAATATTTTATATATGTGTTATATATGTTAAAGGGGAACTGTGGTCTCCAAACAAGTTGAGTTTAAATGAAAGGCCCGTACCTTTAAAATGAGCCATCAACCACCTCTCTACATGCTCCACAGCCCAAGATATAAAGAAAAGACTGACCAGAAAGTTAATGGTTCTGAGGCTGAAATGTGACATTCCTAAGGCTTCTCCTGCACAGTGCCGCCAGCGAGCACAGCTTCAGACTCCCTCAGTGTGTAAGGGAGACAGGAAGTCCCTCCTCCTCTCTGCTGTGTGAAGGACCTGCAGCTGCAGAGAAGGTATGGGGATCTACAGCCCTTCTCTCTCACTATGTGAAAACAGCCTTTTCAGGCAGAGTTCTCACTCTGCTTGAAAAGGCAGTTTCCAAAGATTTCTCGGGGGTGGGGGGGTTGTCAGAATGGCCCACGGCACCCGTGAGTGGGCAGGCCCACCTCACCTGCGAGTGGGCAGGGCAAGTGGGGCTGTAAGGGAATGGGCAAAGGGGGGCCTGCAACTGGAGGACCATGGGGTCCATGAGTGGGAGGGACCAGGGGCGCTGCAAAGGGGAAGAGACACATGGGCAGATTGACTGACAGGTTTCAGAGCAGGAAGCAGGAAGTGCAGGGGACCTGGTGATGCTGCTGCCATATCACACACAAAAATGTGTAAAATAAACAATGGAAATAAATTGCAAAAACTCTCAGGGGAGCAATTCCTATCAATTTACCTAAAGTCATTTTTGGACCACAGTTCCTCTTTAAGGACCCCCAAAACCCCATAGATCATAAATAGTCCTATATCTATGGAAACTTAGATCTTAGTCCAAAATTTAGCAAGCAACATTAATGCATTTAAAGGAACACTAAACACATAAAAATGACTAAGTGCCATTCGTTTCTATTATTCACAGGGAGTGAGAACGCTTATTCTCACCTCCCTGTGAATAATAGGACGCTCGGGGACCAGGAACTTACCTTACCCGCCGCTCCACTCGCAGCCGCTCAGTCTCTGAACAGCTGTTCTGTCCCGATCGCGCGCCCTATCTTTGAATTGGCGCGCATGCGCCTAGATAGGCGCGTGGTCGGGACAGAGCGGCTGAGCGGCTGTCAGAGACTGAGCGGCTGCGAGTGGAGCGGCGGGTAAGGTAAGTTCCTGGTCCCCCGAGCGTCCTATTATTCACAGGGAGGTGAGAATAAGCGTTCTCACCTCCCTGTGAATAATAGAAACGAATGGCACTTAATCATTTTTAAGAAGTATTGTAGTTTACAGGTCCTTTAATTGGAAGATATTTTACAAAATATATGGCCTATCATATAATAATCAAATCGAGTTATCAGCTTTTTAAAGACTCCCCCTACCAGGGCCATTTCTAGCTATCTTAGGACTATATTTAAAAACCCACTGTATTGCACCGCACCGTGGGTTATCGTTACTGCACGACCGTGGCTGTACATTTCGGGGGAATACTCAGAAATTTCTGAACATTTTTTTTCATAGAATATGTCCCTTAATGCCCTAGGCGCCCTCCCACCACACACTCACCATCCCTCACCTCCAACATTGGCCTGCCAATCTGTTGGGTTCCCCCACTCAATTCATTCTGACAGATGGTCACTGCTGCTGTGCATGCTTCTTTATAGCTTTACAGCTTTAGTTGGTAAGAGGTGCATGCTGCACCAGGTAGGACAGGCGTGTAAACATGCGTTCGTGCTTACGCAGTGTCACTGCCAACCAATGAAATACCTATTGGAATGACAAGTTAGATTATGGGTGGATGCGCAGTAAACTGCGCCAATATTCTCCCCAGCAATCCCGCCCAAATAAGGACCCCTGGCAACCCTTGTGCCAGCAGACTTCCCCAGAGTATTGCCATTAACCCTTCAGTGCCAGCAAACTTTCCTATTAATGCTTTCAGTGCCTTTCCATGAGTATTGTCATTAAACCTTTCAGCTTCCATCATTGACATGATATACAGTATGTACCTGCTGTCCATGTCTCCTCCATTAAATCGCTCACTCCTCACCTACCTTAAGAGACAGGGATCATGATCTCATGGCTGCTAGTCACAGGGGCCAAAGTCTGCATAAGCTTTTACCTGGCATTTTAAAACAACTCTCCTTGGTTCTTTTGGTTGAGCTTATCCTCCTCCTCCTTCCTTCACCTTCAGTTAATTTGCAACATTATTTCCAAGTAGAATTAGCTGAGTTCAGGCTCTCTACTCACTACAATGTTGCAAATCAAAGCAGCTGAACAAGGAGAGCAGTTCTAAAACAGCAAAAGCTGACAAGGAGATACTAGGAAGACCACTGGACACCCTAGTTCTTTGCCTAAGTGGCCTATGCCTAGAAATGGCGCTGCCCCCTACACACACACAACATATAGCATGCAATGGATGAGAACCAGACATTTGTTTAGGATGTTTAAACAAAGGTTTCCAAAAAAGAATATATACAAGGAACATGGATGGATGAAGACCATCTGGAAGACCTAGAAACAGATGGCGTGATGAAGTCAACATGAATGCCAGAAATTTAACTGGAAACAGACAGGGATGTTTGGGCAAGAAATTTAAGCAAGCCTGGGCTGTAGTGCCATCGAACAAAGAGATAACACAGAGTACAATCAGCATGGTAATGTTTAGAGTATATAGTTAAGAATATGCCCAGACTTAACAGTAATCAAACATACCCACATATTTATGATTGATCATTTTCATCCGATTTGTCAGCAAAATTAGTTGGTCCAGGCTATCTGTGCGGGTAAATCATGGCTGATTGCATGATCTTTATTAGGTTGCAAAATGTTTGAGTCAAAATACAAGTCATTAGTTTATCCGTTGTAAAACAATCATGGCAGAGAACATTGGGCCAATAAATAATATGGCTAAGATGGTTAGAGGATAATGTACTAAATCATTTTTCTAATCTTTTTAATTTTTTTGTGCAGAGAATAGAGCAGGCTATTTTTAATGATTGGCTTTGTGTTATATAAGATGCTGGGCAGCAGGACAACAGGAGCCAGAATTGTCCTGAACACAGATTTATAAATGTACTCAAAACTTTTGCCTAACAGGTTCAGTTTACTACACATTACAAGTCCGGATAAGGTGAGCTTTGTATGTAGCATAAATGCCAGGGACAAACAAACAAACTCAGGTCAATAAATTTAGTTGGTATCCTCACCTGAATCCAACAAGAAAGGCTTCTCTTGAATGTGGATAATATAGATTCTCCACCTTACTTTACAGGAGCTTGTCTTTCAGGATGAGGTTTGAAGGGCCATAACTAATTTGTACATTTCCTCTACAGCTCTAGTTTACACTCCACATGTAATCTTTTTAACGGAACCTGACAGGACTGCCCCCTATTCTCTCTTCTTTTTATATTACGCATGGAGCCTCTTGCAGCCCATGACAGATATCACCTGCTCATAAATGAAATCCAGTTACTCCATGCAGACTACAAACTTTCTATATATGCCGACGATGTTCTATTCACTATCACGTCACCATAACAACCTCTACCCCACTTACAGTACAGTCTCTTTTGTCACAGTTTGGTTTTTGGTATGGTTACAAAATGAACCACAATAAAACAGAAGCTCTCCCTATTAACATGCCCCCATAAACCTATAAAATGATGATCTTTCAATACATGTGGTGCTCTGAATCTTAAACTTACCAGGGCATTCATATTATCCCCAACTATTTCTCCTTTTACAAACAGAACATTTCTCCAATCCTGCACAAACTGCACAGGGACATGCAATGCTAGTGAACTCAGCGAATCTCCTGGTTTGGCAGAATTGCTACTGTTAAAATGAATATACTACCTAGAATATTATACTTGTTTGAAACCTTACCAATCCAGATCTTCCAATCCACTCTATGACAATTTCAAAGGCAGGTTATGAACTTTATGTGTTAGGTAAAAAGCCACCAGATCCCCCTCATTCTTCTGATGGCCAACCACAGTGATGGGTGCTTGGTGGTAACCAGCTTCTTTAGGCAGCTGTAAGCAATAGCATATTGTTCCCACCCACAATCTCAGACAGTATGGGCATCCCTTGAAAGGAATGCATTCCCCAGGCAAACCAAAACTCTAGTGTGGGCTACCCCTTCCCTAATACTGACCCTTGAACTAATGTCATTCACCAGATATGTTCTGACAGTGTGGAATATTGTTCTCAGGAGGTATGCTCACCCTGATCGCCCCTCCACCTGTCTCTTTTTATTTGTAATCCTAGCAAACCATCTAGGAAACACAGGCAGCCATTGTACTTGATTTCAACAGAGGGGGTTGCCCATGGTACAGGACCTTCGACAGTAGTGGATACTTGTATGGTGTATTTTACTGGAACGCAGTATAATAGTGGACCCACTGCTATACTTGCTTAATGCCCCAATCCCAGAGGCCTCAGAACCAGCCCAGTGTCTTGCAAAATAACAAAGGGATAGAAATCTACTTCCCCTCCTTCATTGCATACTGCATGTCCGGTGCATGGATTCCTTACAGCTTCATCGAAAACCTGAGTATTTATATTTTATTAAGTGTGGGTCCTCTAGGACAAAATATTGGAGTCCCTGTAGCCCAGACCAACTATTGGAGAACATTTAGCTCCCAAAAAGTGTTTAAATATCCCGGCCCCTCCCTGTCTATAAGCTCCCATTACTAACTTTGCCCTTAATCAGTATAAAAAGGGTTATTGGACTAAAGCTTGAACCCCCTTCTATTCCTTCTACTGAAATGTACTTGTATATTAGCTACACTTTGGAAACATGGTTTACTTTATTACATAATTCAATTGTATTACTGTTAATTGTATATACTCGAGTATAAGTCGAATTCTTCAGGCTTTAAAATTAGCCTGAAAACCTAACCTCGACTTATACTCGGGTCAAGTCCTAATTTAGATCCAAATTCTGCAATTGCAGATAGTAACCAGTAGGTGGCGCTGTGTTAACCTGCATAGAAAGTTACAGGAGCTGATCTGCCTTTACACTTCCAACTTCCTGTAGTCTGGCTGCTGGACTCACTCAGCACTGTCACAGCTCCTCTGGATGCTGTAAATCTGATGGGTCTCCTCAGTTTGGGGCAAAAAATGGCTGCTAGTTCAGTGAAAATGACAGCTTAAAACTACAACTCTCAGGTGACATTTATCTATTGGGGTCAGAGAGTCCTTTACTATATGGGGGTCAGAGTGCCCTTTACTATATGGGGGTCAGGAGAATTGTAAATGATGGTAAGCTTAATTAAAAGTTTACTGAACCTTGCCACTCCACATGTTTAGAAACTGAAACTCCCAGCAACAAAGCATGACAACATCTGGAGTGCCAAGGAATTGGAGGTTACTGGTACTGGATGTGGCTATTACTGTATGGCATAAGGCAGCAGTGGTGATAATTTCCACCCTCGACTTATACTCGAGTCAATCAGTTTTTACAAATTTTTCAGGTAAAAATAGGTACCTCGACTTATACTCGGATCGACTTATACTCGAGTATATACGGTAATAACTTAAAGGAAAGCTACAGATGATCTGCCATTGCGGCAGGCAGATCTAGACAGATTGTCAAATTAGGCAGCAAAGGGGATGTGATATTTATAAAATATGAATGTATTAAATGTAAGGTGATGTGTTTACCCTCAGAATAAACTTTTAACCTCACACAAATCACCTACCCAAACCTCAATTTTGCAAAACTTACCTCTCTCCCTGGCATACCTGGCAGAAGCAATCTTACCTTGAGGTCCACCAGTCCCTCTCCTCTCATTGAAGCCATCAGTCAAAGCCATGACAGGGACATCACTGCCAATTACAGCTGCAATGCTCATTTGCTTTACAGCTATTCAAGCACAAAAAGCTGTAAAGTAGGCAGCGGAGAGTGTTAAGGAACCAGCAGGCTTCAAGGTAAGTTTCCTTTTTTATTCTTGGGGTGAACAAACCCTTTATGTGTATGCTATTCAGTAGCAAGTGCAGGATTTTCAAGGGGGGATTCCTAAATGGGTTACAACTGAACAAGCCCAAAAGCAGGGTTATAAATAAAATCATGTATTCTATTATATATGGATCATAAAATATAATAATATAATATATTCTCTACTTGCCATAATGATCACCACAGTTGGCCAATACAGATATCCCCTTTACTTTTTTTTTTATAAAGTATATTCATTAAGGCTGGGTACATACAAACAGATTTTTTGTGACAACTGTCCAATGTTTCCATGAATCGGTCAGTTGGAACTAAAAATCTGAGGTGATTTTGGCAGCGGCAGTGAATGATGTCAGTCACCTATTCACCTGGATCGCATTAACAAGCAATTACCGTTGATCGTGCAGTCCATAGGAGACATTTGCCACAACCAACAGCGCTTTGTTCCAGACCAACCTCTTGATAGCGGAGAATAGTCGGGACAAAACATGTGGATCTGACAGAATTTGTTGAATATTGTTGGTATTGTGACCAATCATGCAAGATGAAAAATTTTCATTATTGGCTCTCTTTACTACAGTAGAAGGCGACAATAACACCAGACCATGTATAGGCATATTGAACAATAATTCTGTATAAAGAATATAGATGTGTGTATATATAAAATACAATGCTGACAGTCAGCTATTATTCCATTTATTAATGTCCCCAATTCCAGCTCACTAAGGGCCATATTTAAAAAGGTGTGGTAAAGCTAAAAAGCAATACTGTGCATTTAACAATTGGTTTAACTATCATTAATTTACGATCAGTATAGTAAATTAACAATACTGATCCTTAATTACCGATAATGATCCCCATAGAATACCATTGCGGTAGTTTACTACTGCATGTTATTCAATTAAATGTTAAACCGCGACCATACATTTACAGGTAACATAGTAACATAGTAATTAAGGTTGAATAAAGACATTCGTCCATCAAGTCCAACCTATTCCCTTTTTTTTTTTTTTTTTTTTTTAACCCTACCTAACAGTTGATCCAGAGGAAGGCAAAAAACCCCAGCTAAAAAAGGGGGGGAAAAATTCCTTCCTGACTCCAAACGGCAATCGGAAAGTATCCCTGGATCAACCAGATCTATATGCATTAATACCAGTAGTTCTCAATATTTTTTAGTTTTAGAAACTTATCCAGGCCTTTTTTAAAGTTATTCAATGAACTTGCCATTACCACCTCTGCTGGAAGACAGTTCCACAGTTTCACAGTTCTCACTGTAAAGAAACCTCTCCTAACTTGAAGATGAAACTTCTTTTCTTCCAACCTTAAAGGATGTCCACGAGTCCTCTGATATGACCTATTAGTGAACAATGCACCAGAGAGTTCACTGTATGGGCCATTAATATATTTGTATAAGGTTATCATGTCCCCACGCAACCGCCGCTTCTCCAATGTAAACAGCCCTAACTTGTCTAATCTGCCTGCATATTCAAGCCCCTCCATTCCCCTTATTAATTTAGTTGCCCTTCTCTGGACTGCTTCCATTTCCAAGATGTCCCTTTTGTATATGGGATTCCAAAACTGCACTGCATATTCCAAATGAGGCCTTACCAGTGCCTTGTAAAGAGGGAGAATAATATTTTTCTCTCTTGAATCTATTCCCCTCTTTATACAAGACAATATCTTGCTAGCTCTAGCTGTTGCTACCTGGCATTGTTTGCTACAGCTAAGTCTGTTATCTACCAGAACCCCCAAATCTTTTTCCATTTCAGATGCACCTAACACAGAGTTATTTATGGTGTAGGTGGCACAGGGATTATTAAATCCCAAATGCATCACCTTACATTTATCAACATTGAATCTCATCTGCCATTCTGCTGCCCATTTTGATAATCTATCTAGGTCTGCTTGCAGCACTTGCACATCATTGGAAGTTTCCAAAGCTCTGCATAATTTAGTGTCATCAGCAAACACAGAGACCTTGCTCTCAATGCCCCCTTCTAAGTCATTTATAAACAGATTAAACAGAAGCGGCCCCAGTACAGAACCCTGAGGAACTCCGCTTAGAACTTTAGCCCACATAGATGTAGCTCCATTAACCACCACTCTCTGTTTGCGGTCCAATAACCAGTTCTCTATCCATGAACAAATGTTTTCTTCAAGGCCAACAGTCCTCAGTTTATACATTAGTCGCCTATGTGGCACAGTATCAAAGGCTTTTGCAAAATCCAAATATACCACATCCACAGCTGTGCCTGAATCTAACTTCTTACTCACTTCTTCATAAAAACCAATTAAATTTGTCTGGCATGATCTATTTCTCATAAATCCATGCTGACTACTACTAATAAGATGATCTCTGGAGACAAAGTCAAGGATATGATCCCTTAACAAAGTTTTCATCACCTTCCCTACCACTGATGTTAGGCTTACAGGTCTATAGTTACCAGGCTGTGAACGACTACCTTTTTTGAATATTGGTATTACATTGGCTTTTTTCCAATCCAGCGGCACATCCCCAGACAAAAGCGAATCTGAAAAGATGAGACACAGTGGTCTTGCTAGAACTGAACTAAGCTCTTTTAAAATCCTAGGATGCAATCCATCTGGTCCTGGCGCTTTATTGATATTAACTTTGTCTAATTGATTCCGTACCATATCCTCTGTTATCCAATGTGAAAACTCTTCATTTCCTCCCTGCACATTGTTACAATCCCTACTGTAAGGATTCTCAACAGTAAAAACCGATGTAAAAAAACGGTTTAGCAGATTAGCCTTTTCGGCATCCTCTACAACCACCTCAGCTCCATTATTTAATGGTCCCACATTCTCAGTCCTCATTTTTTTACCATTTATATACTTAAAAAACATCTTGGGGTTGGACTTGCTTTGTTCGGCAATCCGTGTTTCATTTACTATTTTAGCTAGTTTAATTGCTTTCTTGCACTCTTTATTACAACTTTTGAAGTCCCTGTAAGCCTGTTCTGTGCCTTCTGCTTTCAAAATTTTAAAAGCCCTTTTCTTTTTTTCCATTTCCCTTTTTACCTGAGCATTAAGCCATGCAGGAGTGGACCTAATTTTTTTACACTTGTTTCCTAAAGGTACCGATTTGGAGATGTTATAGTTTAATATCCCTTTAAAAGTGGTCCACATCTGCTCAGTATCTTTACCTAGAAACAGTTCCCCCCAGTCTATGAGCAGGAGCGATTCCTTTAAAAGCATAAAATTAGCTTTCCTAAAGTTAAAAGTTTTTGTTAAGCCAGTGCACTTTAGTTTTCTGCAACCTATATTAAATGACACTATATCATGGTCACTATTCCCTAAGCTTCCCATTACCTTCATCTCCAAAATGAGCTCTGGGTTATTAGATATCACCAGATCCAACAACGCATTCTTTCTAGTAGGAACTTCTACCATCTGTGAAAGAAAATGCTCATATAGGAAATTTAAGAACTTTATACCTTTTGAGGTGCTGGCAGTTCCATTACTCCAATCTATGTCAGGGTAGTTAAAATCCCCCATAACCAAAACATGCCCCGTACCAGCAGCCTTCGCCAACTGCATATGGAGATTCATTTCCACCTCTTCCCCGGCATTTGGCGGCTTATAACACACTCCAACAATTAATTTACCTACCTTCTTGCTTCCTGTACACAGTTCCACCCATAATGTTTCTGCCGCATCGTTTGCTCCCCCATCTATTCCATCTTTTAAATCTTTTAGGTGCTGTCGTATATTACCAATAACGCGTCCCAGTCCCAGGAATCACCTCAGGCAGCTGCAGGGTTAATGTTGATACAGTTCTCTATGCTGCTGTCAATGACAGAGCTGACTGGATACATTGATCTCAATGGCACTGCTATTCGGTACCACAGCAAACTAACGGTACCACTCACTCCTATGAGCATATTTCACCACATGAAACTGGACCAAAGTTCCCCCTAGTGTGAATGAGCTCTTTTAATTTTCTCTCTTTACAAAGAACTGGTACTGTCTCATCTTACATTATTTAGTGCATTTTTGGAATCATGTGAACAAAAATAACATCACAGAACTGAAGTGGTTTCAAAGAAGAGCAACTAAATTAATAAAGGGAATGGAAGAGCTTGACTAAAAAGACCAATTAGAAGAGCAACTGTTTTTCACAATGGAGAAGAGGCACTAGTGTGGGAATATGAACAATGACATATGTTCACCAAATCTGTACTACCAATTTTTGCAGAATTCCACTTTGTGGATTTTTTTCGAGCCGCATTTGAGAAAATTTCGAAAATTCAGAAATTTGTATTTTTGTAAAAATTATACGTAATTTGTTGTAAACAGACAACCAGATTATTTCTGAAATAATTGTAACCATTTAGATTAGTAACAATCACATTTTTTCAGAAAGAATCTGACTGGTATACTAACCACTCAGATCTTTTCCATCAGAATTGGTTACAATCAGATTCCTTCAGAAAGAATTTGATTGGTGTTACTAAGGAATCAGATTATTTTCTGAGAGAATCTGATTGTAACAAATTCTAATTGGAAAAAAATCTGATTGTTAGTATACCAATCAGATTATTTCAGAAAGAATCTGATTGTAACCAATTCTAAATATACTAAAAGGACATCTTTGAAATGGAAAGGGTTAAGAAAGGGCAACTATTAATAAGAGATTGGGGAGCTTGAATATGTAGAGAGACTGAAAAGTTACAATTATGTAAGATGGAGAAAGAGCACTTGCAAGGGTATTACTTGTATAAAATACATTAACGGGCCATAACATATTCTATCTGGGGCATTGTTCCCACACAATAGAGAATGTCAGAGGACATGTGGACATCCTTAAGACTTGAAGAAAAAAGGTTTAGGCTTCAAATTCGGAAAGGGTTTTTCACTGTGAGAACGGTCTTCCAGTGGACTTGTTATGTCAGGTTCACTCATCAGTTTAAAAAAAAAGCTGGATACGTTTATGCAAACAAGGAATGTAGCAAGTTACTGGTATGGGTGCATAAAGTAGACTTGATCCAGGGAAATTTCCGATTGCCACTTGAGTCAGGAAGGAATTTTTTTCCCCTTCAAATTTGGTGGGTTTTTTTGCCTTCCTCTGTATCAACAGTTAGGCAGGAAACGAGGATATTGCTAGATGGGTTGGACTGGATGGATTTATGTCTTTATTCAACCTCAAATACTAAACTATACTATACTAATACAAACAAATTCTTTCAGAAAAGAATCTGATTGGTTAGTATACCAATCAGATTATTTCAGAAAGAATCTGATTGTAACCAATTCTAAATTAATACTAAAGGACATCTTTGAAATGGAAAGGGTTAAGAGAAGGGCAACTAAATTAATAAGGAGATTGGGGGAGCTTGAATATGTAGAGAGACTGAAAAAGTTACAATTATGAGATGGAGAAAAGCACTTGCAAGGGTATTACTGTGTATAAAACATTAACGCCATCAATATTCTATCTGGGGCATTGTTCACCACCAATAGAGAATGTCAGAGGACATGTGGACTCCCTTAAGACTTGAAGAAAAAAGGTTTAGGCTTCAAATTCGGAAAGGTTTTTCACTGTGAGAACGTTCTTCCAGTGGACATTGTTATGTCAGGTTCACTCATCAGTTTAAAAAAAAGCTGGATACGTTTATGCAAACAGGAATGTACAAGTTACTGGTATTGGTGCATAAAGTAGACTTGATCCAGGGAAATTTCCGATTGCCACTTGGAGTCAGGAAGGAATTTTTTTCCCCTTCATAAATTTGGTGGGTTTTTTTGCCTTCCTCTGTATCAACAGGCAGGAAACGAGGATATTGCTAGATGGGTTGGACTGGATGGATTTATGTCTTTATTCAACCTCAAATACTAAACTATACTATACTAATACAAACAAATTCTTTCAGAAAAGAATCTGATTGGTTAGTATACCAATCAGATTATTTTCTGAAAAAATCAGATAATAACAAATTCTGGAAAAAAATCTGGTTAGTATACCAATCTGATGGTAACCAATTCTAAATGAATACAAACAAATTATTTCAGAACAGAATCTGATTGGTTAGTATAAAAATCAAATTCTTTCTGAAAGAATTTGTTTGTATTAGTATAGTATAGTATAGTATAGTATTTGAGGTTACAATCAGATTCTTACAAAAAGCAAACCAATCAGATTGTTTCTGAAACCAACTAAATGATAAAGAAATGAAAAAGCTTGACTACAAAGACAATAAGAAGAGCCACTGTTTTTCATAATGGAGAAGAGGCGCTAGTGTGGGAATATGAACAATGACCTATGTTCACTAGACATGGATCAGATTTTACAGAAGATGCAAACCCTGTTCCGCGGCAGATTTCCGCAATTTGCAAATCACGTATCTAGCGGATTTTGTGGAATTACGCTTTCAGAATTGGTTACAATCAGATTGTTTCATAATAATCTGGCTGTAACCATTTCTTTGGGTTACAATCAGAATCTTCCAGAAACATACCAATCAGATTCTTTCTGAAATAACCTGATTGTAACCAATTCTGATTAGTTACAATCAGATTTTTTCTAAAAGAATGTTACTGGTATACCAACCAATCAGATTCTTTTCCAGTCAGAATTGGTTACAATCAGGTTCTTTTAGAACGAATTTGATTGATTAGTATACCAATCTGATTGTAACCAATTCTAAATGAATACAAACAAATTATTTCAGAACAGAATCTGATTGGTTAGTATAAAAATCAAATTCTTTCTGAAAGAATTTGTTTGTATTAGTATACTATAGTATAGTATAGTATTTGAGGTTACAATCAGATTCTTACAAAAAGCAAACCAATCAGATTGTTTCTGAAACCAACTAAATTGATAAAGAAAATGGAAGAGCTTGACTAAAAAGACCAATTAGAAGAAGCAACTGTTTTCACAATGGAGAAGAGGCACTAGTGTGGGAATATGAACAATGACATATGTTCACCAAATCATGTATCTAGCCAATTTTGCAGAATTCCACTTTGTGGATTTTTTTCGAGCCGCATTTGAGAATATTCGAAAATTCAGAAAATTTGGAATATTTTGTAAAAATTATACAGTAATTTGTTGTAAACAGACAACCAGATTATTTCTGAAATAATTGTAACCATTAGTAGATTAGTAACAATCACATTTTTTCAGAAAGAATCTGACTGGTTATACAACCAATCAGATTCTTTTCCAGTCAGAATTGGTTACAATCAGATTCCTTCAGAAAGAATTTGATTGGTGTACTAAGGAATCAGATTATTTTCTGAGAGAATCTGATTGTAACAAATTCTAATTGGAAAAAAATCTGATTGGTTAGTATACCAATCAGATTATTTCAGAAAGAATCTGATTGTAACCAATTCTAAATTAATACTAAAAGGACATCTTTGAAATGGAAAGGGTTAAGAGAAGGGCAACTAAATTAATAGGAGATTGGGGAGCTTGAATATGTAGAGAGACGAAAAAGTTACATTAATGTAAGATGAGGAAAAGGCACTTGCAAGGGTATTACTGTGTATAAATACATTACGGGCCATACAATATTCTATCTGGGGCATTGTTCACCACCAATAGAGATGTCAGAGGCATGTGGACATCCCTTAAGACTTGAAGAAAAAAGGTTTAGGCTTCAAATTCGGAAAGGGTTTTTCACTGTGAACGGTCTTCCAGTGGACATTGTTAGTCAGTTCACTCATCAGTTTAAAAAAAAGCTGGATACTTTATGCAAACAAGAATGTAGCAAGTTACTGGTATTGGTGCATAAAGTAGACTTGATCCAGGGAAATTTCCGATTGCCACTTGGGATCAGGAAGGAATTTTTTTCCCCTTCATAAATTTGGTGGTTTTTTGCCTTCCTCTGTATCAACAGGCAGGAAACGAGGATATTGCTAGATGGGTTGGACTGGATGGATTTAGTCTTTATTCAACTCAATACTAAACATACTAACTAAACAAACAAATTCTTTCAGAAAAGAATCTGATTGGTATACTAACCAATCAGATTATTTTCTGAAAAAATCAGATAATAACAAATTCTGGAAAAAAATCTGGTTAGTATACCAATCTGATTGTAACCAATTCTAAATGAATACAAACAAATTATTTCAGAACAGAATCTGATTGGTTAGTATAAAAATCAAATTCTTTCTGAAAAATTGTTTGTATTAGTATAGTATAGTATAGTATAGTATTTGAGGTTACAATCGATTCTTACAAAAAGCAAACCAATCAGATTGTTTCTGAAACCAACTAAATTGATAAAGAAAATGGAAAAGCTTGACTACAAAGACCAATAAGAGAGCCACTGTTTTTCATAATGGAGAAGAGGCGCTAGTGTGGGAATATGAACAATGACCTATGTTCACTAGACATGGATCAGATTTTACAGAAGATGCAAACCCTGTTCCGCGGCAGATTTCCGCAATTTGCAAATCACGTATCTAGCGGATTTTGTGGAATTACGCTTTCAGAATTGGTTACAATCAGATTGTTTCATAAATAATCTGGCTGTAACCATTTCTGATTGGTTACAATCAGAATCTTCCAGAAAGCATACCAATCAGATTCTTCTGAAATAACCTGATTGTAACCAATTCTGATTAGTTACAATCAGATTTTTTCTAAAAGAATGTTACTGGTATACCAACCAATCAGATTCTTTTCCAGTCAGAATTGGTTACAATCAGGTTCTTTTAGAACGAATTTGATTGATTAGTATACCAATCAGATTATTTCTAAAAGAATCTGATTGTAACCAATTCTGATTGGTTACAAACAGATTCTTCCAGAAAGCATACCAATCAGATTCTTTCTGAAAGAACCTGATTGTAACCAATTCTGATTGGATACAATTAGTTTTTTGCAGAAAGAATCTGATTGATTAACTAACCAATCAGATTCATTTGCAATCAGAATTGGTTACAATCAGATTGTTTCAGAAATAATCTGATTGTAACCAATTCTGATTGTTTACAACAGAATCTTCCGAAAGCATACCAATCGATTCTTTCTGAAAGAACCTGATTGTAACCAATTCTGATTAGATACAATCAGATTCTTACAGAATTCGGGAAATTGCCAAAATTCAGGAAATTTTTATATTTTGTAGAAATGATACAGTAACTTACTGTAATGGGTGGGGACCTGGCAAAGTCTGGGGACAGGCAGACAATTATTTCTGAAATAATCTGATTGTACCAATTCTGATTAGTTACAAACAGATTCTTCCAGAATCATACCAATCAGATTATTTCTGAAAGAATCTTATTGTAACCATTCTGATTGGATACAACAGATTTTTTGCAGAAAGAATCTGATTAATAAACTAACCAATCGTTTCATTTACAATCAGAATTGGTTACAATCAGATTGTTTCATAAATAATCTGGTTGTAACCATTTCTGATTGGTTACAATCAATTCTTCCAGAAAGCATACCAATCAGATTCTTTCTGAAAGAACCTGATGTAACCAATTCTGATTAGATACAATCAGATTCTTACAGAATTGGACATTTTCCAAAATTCAGGAATTTCGAATAATTTTTAGAAATGATACAGTAACTTCCTGTAAATGGGCTCTGGACCTGGCAAATGGTCTGGGGAACAGGCAGCCAATTATTTCTGAAATAATCTGATTGTAACCAATCTGATTAATTACAATCAGTTTTTTCAGAAAGAATCTGATTGGTATACTTACAATCAGATTCTTTTCCAGACGAATTGGTTACAATCAGATTCTTTCAGATGAATTTGATTGATAGTATAACAATCAAATTCTGTTGAAAAAATCTGATAGTAACCACTTCTGATTGGATAAAATGATTTTTTCAGAGTAATCTCATTGGTATAATAACCAATCAGATTATTTTCAATCAGAATTGGTTACAATCAGATTGAATCTGATTGGTTGCTATAACGATCACATTCGTTACTGAAATAATCTGATTGTAACCAATTCTAATTGGTTGCAATCAGACTCTTCCAGAAAGCATACAATCAGTTCTGATTGCTTACTATACCAATCAGATTATTTCAGAAATCTGCTTACAATCACATTCTTTCAGAAAGATCTGATTGGTATAATAATAATAATTGGTTAGTATACCAATCAGAATTGGTAACAATCAGATTCTTTCGGAAAGAATCTGATTGGTATTACAAACCAATCAGATTATTTTCTGATTGCAAAATAACTGATTGGTTAGTATACCAATGAAGTTCTGAAAAAATCTGATTGTAACCAATTCTGATTGGATACAATCAGATTCTTTCAGAATGATTTGATATCAATCCTTTCTGAAAGAATCTGATTGTAACCAATTCTGATTGGTATATAACCAGTCAGAATCTTTCTGAAATAATCAGATTGTATCCAATCGAATTGGTTGCAAATTACAATCAAATTCATTCAGAAAGAATCTAATTGTCTTATCCCAGACCATTTCCTAGGTTTGAGAGCCATTTACAGCTATTGCATCGTGTATGGCCCTTGCTGTTGTATGAAATGAACTCCACAATTGAACATCAATTGTTTGGTTAAGGTATAGATAAAGTCTGGTGCAATTAATTGAGAAGATCTGATTGAATGTGAAGGTGATCGGTCAGTACGAAATGATTGATCCAACGAATGTTTTCCATCTCGATCCTGGAGTGTCAAATAAACAACTTCCTGGTAAAAGCAGAAATCACAGTCTGGAAGGTGTGAGACCATAAGTGTATATTGTGTTCATGATGGCAATGTGTGCTGCGGTACGCAGGACAACAACGGACACTTAATCGATGTACGAACACACAGCAAGATTAGTTACAAATAAAATATGAAAAAAATCCAAACATAATCGCAAATTACTTCATTCTTTATTACCATTCGAGACCTCAACCCCAAATGTGTCTTGTTACGTTTGTCATTTCCGCCACATTACACTATCGGCAATGATGAAATCGCCCATTTACATCTTGCACAATCATATCTGCCTATTAATGCCAGATTGTACACAGCATTTCCAACAATTTTATCGTGTTCGTTTATGTCCGATTGTACGACAATCGTTTCTAATTTAAATCTGTCGGTAGTTCATCAACCGATTTCATTGCATCGTGTATGGGCCCCTTAAGTTCCCATTGTTATTTTAACTTATTTTAGGCAGATCTGTGAAGATGTCTTCTCCCATTGACTTCAATGGGTTTTCCTGAAGGATTTAATTTTTTTTAAAAAATTCGAAAATTTGCGAATCCCCAGGTGTATCGGATTTTAACAGTTTCGCCCATCTCTAATGTTTTACTATTTCAATACATTGGGGGGAGATGTATAAATCTTATTGGGTTTCAGCCCTGCTACTTACCCACGCATGGTCCCATGATTCAATAATGTGTACACGTCACTGCTTGGCGTTATTGCATTGGGGAGTGAGGGTAAGTAGCAGGACTGAAAGCCTGCAAGGGGCAGGGGGAGGTTATTGTATCTCCCTAATTGTGTTCTAAAAAGTTTGATCCTAAAATATCCTATTTAATAAATTGTTCTGTTGTTCTGACTAGTTTGATTGTACTACAGTGGTTTTGCATGGTACATTTATACTGTGAAGTTTGACTTTTGAGTGCAGAGAGCTACAAATTTTATCCAGGACAAAAATTTAATTTCACTTACATGGCGAAGCCCAGAAACTGATGGTGTTCAAAGATTAGTGCTTGTCTCCATTTAATAGATGTTTACAGCATGTTGAGTCTACTGTTAAAAGAAACTCTAATTTTCTTCTGATCAAGGTGTGTGGGAATGCAGCTACAGTGACACTGCGCCCACAATAGCGGACGCCAGAACCTCATTACCTAAATGAAAATGATGCTTTATTGTTCCATTCAGTAACTGGTTGTTCTCTGACAACTTTTCTAAAGCTTTTTAACAGAGATCACACATAGCTTTTTAATATTTGGTATTCAAATATTACAAGCTTTGGCCTGGCTGCAAACCACATTGATATGCATTTTATGCTTAGCGATGTGCGTGCAAGTGCTTTTTAAATCGATACCTCTGGGCCTGGAATATATTACAAGGAAAGCTGGGTGCGTCACCCATAACCAATGGCTGCAACAGGTTTGCTGAAGCTGATGGAATAACGACAACTTTGAGCCTTGAGGTTCTTTTGTGAAAATGACAATACTGCTGCTTAGCAACACTAACCCCTTATGATATGTATGTATAGTGATAAACATTATATTCACTGTTACGAGGTAAGTGAAGATTTCCTTAAATTAGTTGCACTAACATTGTTTTAAGGCAGAGTGCTCTAGTTAGAATTTAACTAGATGTTTCCAGCCACTTCGTCATTCATGTTTCTAGAGAATTATGCCCTACTGTGTTATGCTTTCAATGATCCTTTCCAAAAAACAAGTCGGGAGCTATAGAAGCAATTGTGAAAATTAACTTTTTATTCACCCATCTTGGTGATGGGTGAATAAAAAGTATATTTTCACAATTGCAACTATAGCTCCCGACTGTCTTTTTTGGAAAGGATTATTGAAAGTATGAACCATTTGCAGGGTTGGCAGCAGATGGGAACAGGTGAATAAACAGGGTAATATATGAGGAATTCTACTGTGTTATACTGTTATATTTCAACCAGAGAAAATACAGAAGAGGCTGCTATATTTTTATTGGTTCAAGGCCGTTCCAAAGTCACACCTGTGTGTTCTTAGGATAAAGGAGAACTAGAAAGTTAACCACAATATTAGAAAAAAAGGCTATAATCTACACACCCTTGATCCTGCCCTATTGTTTTCTAAGTGGCTGTTTTTATGAGAATTCCAGTTCACAACTATAGTGTGTCCGGGTAGCAATCCTCTCTAGTTCCATTGTATCTTTAGTGGATTTCCTGTTAATACGGCCATTTACAAATAATAAGGCATAGAAGTGTATTTACTTCTATATACAGAAACCATGAGCTATGCCAACAGTTTACTTGATACACATATCAAACATAGGGAAAAACATGCACCCAATCAATTCAATCAAAACTTTAAACTTTCAACAGGAGAAGGACCCACCAATCCTGTGAACAATGGAGATGGGTAGTTTTGGGATAATGTTGTTTATAGGGATAATGGGTGAAATCTCTTGGGGAACTCTAGCTATTTTTTATCATGCTCGTCATCTGTGGCATCATGCGGTAGACTAAAAGAAGCATATTTATAAAGCGTGTTTTGGACATAGTGTGTATGTTTGTGAAGTTGTCATTCATCCAGGTCATGGTGTATCTCTTGTATTACAGTTTAGGTCAACTGGACTTAAGTTTAGTTTCTTGAAGACGTTTCGCTAGTCATCCGACTGGCTTTCCAATTCAGAATGTCTTGTACAAGAAGTGCAGTAGTGAGACTTGTGTAGTGCAAATTAAAACAACCATATACTGTGCTGGTCACCAGATATTTAGGATGTAAGGGTAGATTTAAAGCCTAATTGACGTTTCTTAAGATGAGCGAGGGGAATAGACAAGAAATAGCACAACGCTCTACCAATATCAGACCAGGCCTGTAATGAGAATTAGGCAACACTGTAGCTTGGTATGGGGGTTTAGGCAAACTCATGCTGAACACCAAAGGACTATACATACAGCTTCCTGTAGACTGATCCCACAACATTCAATCTATTTCCAAGAAAGATCCTTTCCGGATCTTCTTTGCACAACATACGATTGCAAGGTCCCATGGTTTACTATATATTTTGTGATCGTATATCAGTTGCAAAGAAGATCCGTAAAGGCGATTTCCTTGGAAAGTGATTGAATGTGCAGGATTGGTCTGCAGGTAAGCTGTAATGTATGGGTACCGTAACATTTTGTACTTAGAGGAGAGGGGGTTGTGTGTGTGTATGTTGTGTGTGTGTGTGTGTGGGGGGTTACAGAAGAGTTTCAATCTTCTTTAAAGAATAACTAATAACTATTTAAAACTGGAAGTACCAGGGACAGGAAGGAAGGATTTTGATTCCTATCTCACAGTATTGTTTTGTTGAGGAGCTACAGCTCTAACAGTTTTCATTTGCCAGTTTAGACCTGGACTAGTCCTTATTAAAGCTAGTGCTGAAGCCAGGAGGAAGACTGGCAGATTCTGTTTTCTTTGAGCTGGTGCTCCTCAAGAAACAAATTGGAGGAAGGAATTACCACTCCTATATCCCTTTCCCAAGTACTTTTCATTTTAATGGTATTTGAAAAAAAAAAAAATTATAACACAATAGTTATCCTTTAATTACATGTCAATTCTTAATTACCCAGTATGAAAAATTAATAGGTTGTTCCATTTTATTATTCCCTTATGTTCTTAATGTCACTCTCTAGTCCTGCTTTTTCCCATTGTTCCATTTTTTTGTTATATTAGTCATAGGCGTGTAAAAAATATTTAAGAGCCACAGAAACATCTTGAATCCCTGATAAACCCTGGTACATCGAAATCAGAAAGAAAGAATATATAGAATTTAAGAAAACATTGATCTGACCTATTCAGGCAGTGCACGGCTTTAATATTTTTTTTAAAAAAAAACAACTTTACATGTGGTGTGTAGTAATTTTAACATTGCTGCCATTCAGAATTCTTTCCCACAGTGTACATTGATTTCACCAGTGTCAATGCTAGACAGCCTCAGGGAGCACTGTCAGGCCTCTGTCTCTCTCAGTTGCCCCTGGCAACCATTTACAACAGTTTGGTGACGCCAAGCACAGGGATTTCCTTGTTTTTTTTTTCTTTTTCCTGCTGTTTCCCTAGCCAATCTATCTATCCAGACAGGTGGCATGTTTCTACATCACGCTAATAAGATGGGAACCAGCACTGCTGCGCCAGTATTTCTTGGCGATACCTGGGTTTTATATAGGCAGGTTTAGATTGCAATGACTTTACATTGTTGGGGTTCTAAATGCAGATGTACATGAATAGTTTTAATCATGTGCACAAATTCCCTATCATTTTACACCACAAGAACATTATTAAAATATACACAGATTTGGCTAACATGCCCCTTACTAAATGGATTAATAATTTGGCATTGCCTCTTAACCATACATCATCACTTCAGTTCTTGTCCAGCTGCCGGCATACACATGCATTTTGATGTATAATGTATTCTAACATTTCCTAACATTTCCAAATGCTCATACAAAATGATTGTGAACAGAAGGTCATTTCAGGGAATGACCATTGGTCTCCAAAAGATTATTATTAAAAAAACAAAAAAAACAACACTCTTATGGGATGATCAAAATCTGCATTTTTTTTAATCAGAGAAAACTGTCAACCTTCTTGTCTGAAAAAGGTACCGGACGGTAACGAAACGTCACATTTGTTTCTGCTTGTCATGTAAATGAAAACACGCTTGCTGAATACTGTGTGTATTTTTTACTCCATTTTGTATTTACCCACCTGCCCACGGTTCACCATTGCACCCAGCAAACTAAACATTTATTCATACATGTAGGAGTGTGCAGAAATAACTCTATTTTTGTACATAGAGGAGGCTACAGAGCGGCCCCTAGTTGCAAGTCGGTGCTTAGCCAGCAACCCTTGTCATAATTAAGAATCAATGATTTTATTCATCTCCAGAATTGCTGTACACCAGATTCTAGTAATCACCTGTTTGCAATCTTAGCTAATATATATGGAAGTATGCAAATCAAACTTTTTTTAAGTGTATATCCCTTTCAAAACTTAATTTCACAGACATAATTGTACTATCTGTCCCTGTGTTTCAAGGCACAGCACTTTAATCATGGTTATATGCTCATCCATGCTGTTGTACCAGAAACACACACACACACAACCACACACAATATATTTAACCCAATACATACCTAATTCAAAGGAATTGTTGCATTGTAAATTTCTTAGTACAGGTATTTTCTACACAGATATGTTTAATTTACATACTTATCTCTCAGCTTGTACGTGTTTCATAGTTATATGCACTGTTGGTGGACTAGGTAAGTAATATGCCACGCATATATATATCCACCAACAGTGCATATAACTATAAAACACGTACAAGCTGAGAGATAAAGTATGTAAATAAACATATGAGCATGTTGTGCATGACTTTTATGAAGCATGTTGTGTATGTCTACACATGTATATAAGATTTTCTCTTTGTCTACCCTTTAAAATGGTGTTTAAATTTTGTGATTATCATTTTACAAGTGTGTATATTGTATTGACTGAGTGTACAATAAATAAAAACTAGCCAGATATACTGCTCAGTATTTATAATTATATAGGGTGTGTATCTCTCACTCTCTCTCTATCTATCTATACATCTATCTATCTATCTATGGTATTCCTATTACATAGTGTGTCTAAATTCTCAGTGATCACACTCTTTAGTATTGTACAAATCCCACAGTCTCTCATGTAAAAGCAGAAGAGGAGGAGGAGGAGGAGGAGGAGACGGGAGAGGAGGGCAAAAGTGCATTTTTATTTATTTATTTCTCTCTCTGTGTCTCGCTCCCTCTCTTTAAATGCTTAAGGTGAAGAGTGCACAGCTAGCCGTTCCCAACACATGGTCCACCCCTGCTCTGTCCCAGGAGGAGAAAGACACAGAGCAAGGGGGGCAGAGAGAAGACTCCCTGAGAGAGAGAAAGAGAGAGAGGGGGAGAGAGAAGCAAGGATCATCTTTCTCTCTTATTCCTGCCAAGCAGGTGTGATCCCCCTTCTCACACCTAGCTTTTTGCTTTCCCAGCAGATCCCTCTTCTCTGGCTTCAGATCCTTCCTATTAAACTGGGGGAACGGATGACCCCACTGATCCTCAAATGGCCACCGAGACTGTCATTATGATTATTTTTGCATCTCTCTCCAAAGCTGCAGCATCTCCTCACGTGTGGCTCCGGGTTGTAGTAAGGCTCGCGCATGAGGTTCTGGAGAAGGTCGACATTCTCACCTGGCCAGAGCAAATTATATCTAGTATTAAGAAGCTGTAATCTGGAATAATCTTGGCATCAGATACCCTGAGAGAAGATTAAAACACCATGATTTTACTTCTCATTATTTGGTCACCTGTAAAATAAGAAGGAATATTTTTTTATATATATATTTCTTCTTGCCTTTTTTTTTCTGGAACCCTTCCTGACAACATCCTGCAAATTCTGAATTTGAATTCCCCATCTATAGGCACCTTTTTTGGACAGCTTTCAAACACACCTCCCTTTCTTCCAAATGTGCAGAAATCTCATTATAGATCATATCTGGAATTCAAATATCTGGCAAATGTGCCCTTGTAGCGTTAACCCTTGATGTCTGGAAGGGAACACTCACTATACCAATGCACAAGCAAATCTTTTAGCATTTTGTTCAAATTCTATTTATTGGGAAATACAGTTTCTAAATTTTTTATTAAGATCAACTTGAATGGCTTTCTACCTGCATACAGTATGGTTTTTCAATCCCAATTAGTTTCTGTACTTAACAACCATTAAAATTAATTTGACAGTCAATTAAGATTTTACCTCTAACTTTCTATCCCCTTACTAAGTGTTTGTTTCAAACATTTATTGATTATTGACATTTTTAGATATTTTTCGTTGCTATCCAGTTGAATACTGCTTCTTTCTCTTTTCAATTACAATTTCACGTGGTGCAATTTGTGCTTTACTATTTTTCATGTTGAATAATTGTTCCGTGAACACACTTTTCTCATTTTTTGGACCATACTATATTTTTATTTTTTTATGTGAAAACTTTGCTTTTAAATCTCAGCTTGGAGGCCTTCTTTTTTTGAGTTTTTTTTTTTTTTTTTTACAAATGAGACTAATTTGGTTTTTTTATTAATTTTATGAGAAGACAGACAGAGGGTCATATTTATAGCCCCAGTGATGGAGAAGTTGGAAACTGAATCAGATGTGGAGCCACAGGGACGCCCTCGTTCCTGCACATGGCCTCCTCTCCCGGAACCTCCATCAGATTTGCCATTACAACCTCCTGGTCTGGACCCAGGGCAAATGCGGAAAGCCAAGAGTTCACGCAGAAATGCCTGGGGTAACTTATCTTATGCTAATCTCATCACCAAGGCCATAGAAAGCTCTCCTGAGAGGCGGTTGACCTTGTCTCAAATATATGATTGGATGTTCCGATTTGTTCCCTACTTTAAGGATAAGGGAGATAGCAACAGCTCTGCTGGGTGGAAGGTGAGAATTTTACAAGGGACGAGAATTAATTTATATCATTGAAACAGTAGGAGGGAAATGTGGATGTTTTAATCTTCTGAGGGTCAATGCTCAATAAAATGAATGCATTTTAGTTTTTAAAAAATAATAAGTCCTACAGGTGTAAAATCGAATCTTTATTAGGGATCTACATTTGGACCTAGGTACTTTAACTATGTGAATATTGTGCAACAGTTGGGCAAGAGAGGATGAAAAGCATTTGTTGTAGCTATTAAGTAGGTGGAGTAGCATTTATCATTGATTCTGTGGAAAAAATACATTTTCCTCAATGCAACTAACAGCTATTGTTTTAAAATCTGTATTGCATTTTTTAATTAGCTGCATATGAAACTTGTAAAAACTATTATTGCTTTAATTGCTAGGAGTGGAGACAAATGTGTTTGTTGTGTGTGTGGTGTGTGTGTGGTGTGTATATATATATATATATATATATATATATATATATATAGTATATATATATATATATATATATTATAAATATGATATATGTATATATATATATATACTGTATATTATATACATATATCACTTTATTTTAAACAATTTTAAGCATGCTTGTAAAAATGCAGGGATAAAATCACATCCGTGGCTGTAAATCAGAATAAGGTATATCTTTACATTGCTAAAATAGCAATTTGAAAATGAATCAAAAGGTCTCCCTGGATAGTTATTGCAGTGTTTTACCATGGAGCAGCTGCTGTATAGAGGGCAAATGCTTGATACAGGGGGCAATGCAGCATGACTAAATGATGTGATGTTTTAATCTGTTTTCCTTAGGGCAATTAGGGAAGTTCATATGATGTGAGAAGTATAATAATTCTGGGGACATGCAATATTATTTTTTAGGAAATGATTCAAACACAATGTCATAGGCACTTATTAGAAAGTGAAAATAATATACTAATGATGGAACGGGTACACTGCATTGTGTCTTTTAGAACACTTTCTATAGGCCTATTCCAATAACTGGGTGAATAAGACCATAGATTTCCCACAGAAATAGCTTTGCAGGGTAAAGGAAAACCTAGGGTGCTTCTGGTTTGGCAGATTGGACAGTAAATGCAGGGCTTTAGGAGGTGGGGACAATGCTTGCTCATCGACCACCTGACTACTTTCTCCCACCCCTTTCTTATAACAATATTCTAATGTATCTTATAATATAATCTTTCTTCATAACACAGGAAATTATAAGTGGATTAATATAATCAATGTATTACTAGTTTGCTTTTTGCCACTTAAATGTACTCAGTGTGTTACTAGTTTGCTTTTTGCCACTTAAATTTGACCTGAGGTTACTGTTTTCATAAATTATTAATCAGGCTCGTAAACAGAATTTAAGAGAACCAGATCCAATGTAAGCCTATTAATTGCAATAATTTCTGTAATTAAATGTGCATATGCCATAGGTTATGATCATAGGTCTACTACTTAGAACTCAAGTTATACAAGGTGGCACATTAAAGTGCAACAATTTTATTATAATTATTCTCAGTCAATTTGTTTGCAATCAAGCCAAAAACTACCTTAAGCTGGGTACAAAATTGTACGAGAAAGGGACTATTTTGTCAGATTCGACGGAATAGCCACTTTCTCGCCAAAGTATGTACCACAAAAACAAGCGTTCCCGATGCAATGAATGCTCACCATCAGTGCTGGGATCGATCTTAAGGTTCGTAAAATTTCCCTCGCCCCCGGTCAACCCCCTGTACTAAAATATAGGGAGTTGGCTGTGGTTGTGGAAAACATGTCAGTCCCAAACGTTCTCCCTATACTTTACATAGGGACTGTAAGAACGCTTGGGACTGTGTGTAACCTCATCTTTGAAAAATGACAGACAGATTCTGTCATTTTTCAAAGATTGGTACTGTGTGTACCCAGCTTTCAGTTCTTTTTTTGCAGCTGGGGGAATCTAAGACAGAATAGGGTGAACTACTATTTTTCATATATTAAAGGTATTACCATAATGAAGTGTTCTCCTTATAATTTGTCAAAACTCACCGTGTTGGACTTCTATGTTGGTATTCTTCATTGAGAAATATTGTACCAATGATTCCCAGTTCCCTAACACAAATTGGATATGTTCTTTAAAAGTTGACGTTTCAAGCTCTTCAATTTCAGATTTTATCTTTCATCTTAAGTAAAGATCTCATTAACTTCCCTCTCTATGTGCCTTCAATATCTCATCCTGTCTACATTCCCTCTCCTCCCCATGATCAATCTCATAACCCCCCCTCCCTTCTCTTTTTATGTTGCACAAACTTGTGAAGTGTGTCAGCAGTAATGCTAAGGAATTTTAATATGAAAAAAAAGCATTAAACAACCAAATCCAAGTGGACTATCTCTACCCCTCACTGACTGTGCCAGTCGCATATTGTGTCCATCCCACTGCTATATGACTTACATTCTGCCTTCTCACTGTTGCTCTCCAAAAATTCTCATTTTGTGATTTATTGTTTGTTAACCTTCTAATTCAGATCTCACAGCAGTCAGACTTCACAACATTTTCTAGACAGGTGTATAGAAATCCCGCTAACCAAAACATTAGTTACTCTCCTTATTAGTTTACTGTATATGGTACTGAATGTTATATCCTAGAAGTATATCCAATTGTATTGATGTCCTTGTGCACATCACCATTTTGTAAAAATACACGTTAATGGTACAAATGCAGCACACTGCATTCAAATCTTGGTGTAAATACTGGAGATTGACTGATGTACATAAGAGTACACAGTCTAGAGCTTCCAGAAAGGTATATATCAGTGTAGTGATACCATACATCACTATAATTTCAGCTGCATTGTGGGAAAAGGCAACCGTTGGCACTCAGGCTCTTGATAAACTAAATCTCCCAACTGGGTGGGGCATTGGGTGTTTTATATTTACAATAAATTAAGTTTGGTGTTTTTGATTTGCTGCTCTTAGTATATATCTTAAATCTAAAGAAACTTGTATGAGTATATATTGTCTATATAATGTATTTTTATAGATTAGTCATTATAGTTAGTCATTATTACATCAAGCTACACTGTGCATTGTTTTGTATATGTGGTAAACTCACAAAGAAAGCTATTTGAAATGATCAGAGCAGACAAAAGACCAATGGATATTGCATATTTAAGTTTATTATTGAGTATTTGAATGTCTACCAACTACTTGGTTTTCATTGCATGCTGGGAGTTGCAGTTCAAAAACAGGTTAGGAGCTTAGGGGGGGGAATTTGTAAACAAAAACCTTATATTATTATACTGTAAATAGCAAGATCATTTTTATAATACAACCCAAAATTCATTATTCCACTATCAAGTGCATCTTAAGTGTCTGCACAAACATGTACATTATTATCATATTTTGCAGCCTGTGATTAATATTGTTATAGTAAGGAGCACTGATAAGGTGAGGACAGATGGACAGATGTCATTGGTCCCACGATCATTGCTTGCACCTTCACATGGGAAACAAAATATATTTACACCTGTACTACTTTGGCTCTTCCAGATTCACTTAAGTTTTTGATCTTGCGTGTTTAATATGGTCATTGGTACCGAGTGGAAATGCCTGTAACTGACTGTAAATATCTGTAAAAAAAAATCTTACACACATACAGTATTTAATAGGTATTGATTATTATTAGAATAGTGTTATGTGATATCAGAACATAACCGTGCCATGTAATCAGTATAGTCAGCTTCATTGGACAGAATAGTCTGACTACTGTCAGGGTCACAGGAGGACAGTGTGAGGTAACTTTGGGGTTTACTTAGGGACAGATCTGCCTTTTATTATAGTCAGTGCGCAAAGTGTCTTAAGTGTGCTTAACCCTTCTTGGGGGGAAATTAGACTTCCTACCTCACAAATTCAGATTTACACTGCAAAATTAACACCTCATTGTTCAGCTTTTATTCCCATTTAGTTTAAAAGTAAAACTGTGACAAATTTACAGGGTTATTCAATAAAAGTTCTTATCGTTTAAAATGTTGCTAATTTTGCCCCAACCAATCAGATCTCATTTAACATTTGAAAGCTAACACCTGATTGTTTGGGGCAAAATTAGCACCATTTTAAAATATAAGAACTTTTATTGAATAACCCTGACAGTCTCTTATTTTTAGTTCAATTAACCCTCTTAGACTGTATAAGGAAATGGAAGATTTTTGCATCTAATGGAAAAACGATATAATAATAGACACCAAAAATCTAATCTAATTTCAAGTTGACATTATAATCCCAGGTTATTATGTTCTGATTTTATTATTATGTCACTGTAAACATTGGTTCTTGTCACCCAACAGGAGGGACAGACCATGCGGGCAATATCGCATTCAACCAGGGTTGCCATCTTGCTAGAGTTACCAGATTTTTAAAAAACAAAAAAGGACAAACCCCCTAAAAGATGTTATAAAATAGAATCCATCATTTACAGTACAGCATCATCAGGCGCTGTTGGGAAAACATTGCAGCTCCAAAATTCCTGTCCCTCTTCCTGACCAGATTAGTTATATAGGCCTAGGGTTGGTGTATATATAGGTGGCCTTACATTCAGCTATATTACATACAATCTGTATTGTGCCAATATACATCACAATATAAATTTTCCAGTATGTCTGAAAGGCCATAAGGAATCTCTCAGTCCCATTCAGTCAGCGGATGCTACTTGCAGTACATTTATGTAAGATAAAAATGTACGATCCTATAGCTTCATGTATAAATACCTTACTGTAATTTATAATTATTTATTACACTTCATCAGAAACAGGTCTCTCTCTGACCTGCACATTTATACATAGTTTCTCTCAAACACGCAAACAGACTCTTCCATGAGCTGTCTCTCAAACACATAGTGTACCATACTGTAACCTATGAACTTATTACACACACACACCTTTCAGCTATCTCACACACAAGTAACAAACGCTCAATTTGAAAAGGTGTTAATGTTTAGGCTAAAATGTAGCACAAACATTAACGCTATCCAATCCAAATGCAAGCAAAAAATGGCTGTAGGTGCACTCCAGAGTGAACTGCACACAGTCTCAAAAGTTCAAAGTATTTTAAATATTTTTAATAAGAATACACCATAACCATCTTGGACAACCCTGGTGCGTTTCGGCTGCATGCCCTTAGTCACAAAAAAAGTGCAAAACCCTCACAAACCTAAAAGTAAATGAATACGGTAAATGCACAATTTATAATAATATATAATAATATATATTTGTCATTGTTACTTTAAAAGGAAAAGAACAACAAAATGTTTTAAAGTACAAGCGATTCAGTATAAAAACAATATAACTAAACAATTAACCACCAAGATAGGAGTATATTAATAACATTAAAAACCTACATCCTTTCTATAAAACCTAAATATTTAAGGCCATAATTGCCTTAGGATAAAACTTTTTTTTCTTAGTTTCATTTGCCTGTATCTCCTGCTAGACGGCAGAAGCTGAAAAAAACAGTAACCTAGGTGAGATGGATCCTGTATAATTTCTGTTGCCTTCTTCCTACAACAGGAAGTATATAATTGATCCAGGGTTGGTAATGCACAGCCAATTGTTTTCTCTGCCACCCTAACCACCCTCTGTGAAGTGCCTTCCTTTCTGAAGCAGTGCAACCACCATACCACACACACAATCCGTATGTAGGTACACTGCCCACAACACAGTGGTAAAAAGCAAGCAACAACCGGGTTGGAAGGTGGTTCTTTTTTAGAATTAGCAGAAATAAAATCTCTGCTGTGCCTTTTTTACCAATGCCATATTATTGTAACCTCACGTTTAGTCATCTTTCAGCTCCATACATAAAAAACTAAAATCTGTAACCCTCTCAACACATTCCCCCTCAATAATGAGTGGTTGGATATCAAGTTTATGGTTCCTAAAATTAATGACCAGCTCCTTTGTTTTTTAATGTTAAGGTGCAGGGAATTTCACCTATTACACAAGGAAATTCCCCAAAACACTCACATCAAAAATATGTCTGTACAATTTTTCTATTGTTTTTGTCTCTCCTTATTCATTCACTAGTCCACTAGTGGCCATTCAGCGCGGAACCACCCTCTGACTGGTTGCTAGTTCTCTGTACAGCACAACTTTATGTTTAAATTTTTTTTTATATATATATATATATATATATATATATATATATATATATACATACACACACACATCTAGTAACCCTCTACACATTGTCCACCTTGTTTGTGCTGCTAAGCATGCAGAATCACATTAATTTATAGGAGCCAAGTGAAATACCACCAGCTACACCACTTGCTGTAGTTAGATTAAGACTAAAATGTTTTGTAAGCTTAGTTATGAAATTGGAGCACTCCTTCTACAGCCATGACTGGGCTCCTTGAAGATTCCTGGGCCTTGTGGATAATCTTCTATCCATGAGAACTGTTCAACAACATATCCTCATTGTTAAGAGTCTGTGTCATTTATGCTTCCTCTATATTGTGAGACAGAAATGGGTGGGGGGTCTTGGTGGAGAGCTGCTACTTTTTAGAGGAGGCTGGCAGTGTAAGAAATGACATGGGGATATATTGGAAAAACAAGTCCAGAATCCTTTGTGCTATTGCTAAAACAAGAGAATGGCCTTAGACAAAAAGAAGGGAGGGTGGAGGAATAGCAAGAATGTAGCAAAAATTAAATAGGAAACATCAGAAGCCCAAGATAGGACAAGGGTGTTCAGTCCTGTAAATGAACCTGCTACTTGGCATAGTGGCCTTCCTTATACAAACTTGTATAAAATTATATTTTATGTGTTGAAGGCTTGCATTTTTCTTGTGTTCACACTAGATTGTTAAAATGGCCAAGTGTGCCACGGCCTAAAAAAGAAACGTCTGGTTTAGGTGATGAAGTTATTTCTGAGTTGCATACACAGTCCCTTCAAAGAGGACTGTATTGTATATTATAGAGCTCTTCTATCAGATTAAAACTTGAGGTCTTACTTCAAATTTCAAGGCTATCCACTAATAAATTTTATTTAAAAATTAAAAGTAAAACATTTGCAGTACAATATCTTACATGGCCACATTCTGAACGATTTATGACCATTTTTATTACTGTTCTTATAGCTTTAACTGTCCCCACCCCCTGAAGTTTCTTGAGCCATAGGAACCAGTTTAGGTTGTTTATGCTCCTACGAACCCCTATAGGATTATTATAGTGTAAAAAGGTTTGTGTGCCAAATACCAAGCTTGCAGCATGGCAAAAAAAGGATATCCGATGCATGCCAATATTTCTAGATAAATACAGATAGCCACAAAGTGATCCGTTATAGATGAGGAAGAAGTTCTATTTTACTGCAGCACATGGCTGCACACTGTCTCCATGATGATATGAGCAATGTTCAGAAACTCTTGTAGAGAAAAGCAGATGTTTCATAGCAGGGTCTCCTTTAATTTTTTTAAATCAGAATTGTCACTCACAAGGACAGAAAAAAAGCTGAAACAAAACTAATCTCCCATCTTTGGAATGATTTACCACGATTCATGAAACCTCTATTCTTAATGCAGTGTGGCCATGTTGCTAAATATGAGACCTTAGCTATTGTCTTTGTGGGCGACTTTTCAGCAGTGATTTAGCTCCACTCTCTAACTGTGACAAGTATGGAACAAGCAAGTGTTAGCCACGCTCTATGGCCAGATCTCAGCGATTTTGGGAAGCTGCCTGATGGATTCAGCCAGCATAAAATGGCGTGCAGTCTTTGTGCTTGCAAGCAACTTTGACAGGCTAATTGATTAGTTGCTTGCTTACTTTGGTGTGCGACACATTGCAGTGAGTTTGCCAGAATATCATTAATTACATCCACAGCTCTTGTTTGCTTGCCACTTTCTGCTTCCTATGCCTGCTGATACTTACTAGACAGGAAGAAGCAAGTCCTGCAAAATATTAGGTTTTGTAAATATGGCCATTTAGGTCGAGTAATCCCAATGGATCCCAGTGGATCCTTAGTAGATTATGATGATACCTGCCTGTTTAGATACTGCACATATCCCAAACAACAACCCCAACACCATTAGGTGACCTCCACCTGTCACTGATATAGATGATTTAGACATTCTTCTTTTTATCTTTAGCTGGGAATGGGAACATCTGAAATGGTCCAATCTCCTTCTTCTTAACAGACAGCCATACATCGGTTGTTATTTTCAATTGGTTCAATCAAACAGTATTAGCCCATGTATCCCAGGCATACATGATCATTCAATCAATTAAAAATAGTTTACAATTGTATAAATTTCAGATTCACACTAGGAAAAATCTAGGGTGCCACTAAGGTAACAGTCACCTACAGGTGCGAGAAGACTGAAACAATATTGGACAAAAAATGTGGCAGTTGTACATTTGTTATCACAAATCGCTGTAGCTTGATAAACCAGGGGAAGTGCAAGTACTGGCAGGGGTCATTAAACTACCTGTCATAGGAAAAATAAGAAGGTGGGGGCCCCTTGGCTCCTGCAGTTGCTCCCCCTGCTGCCCTGGTAGTTACACCCCTGCAATTGCTACAAGCAGACCTCGATAGATTATCAAAATGGGCAGCAGAATGGCAGATGAGATTCAATGTTGATAAATGTAAGGTGATGCATTTGGGATTTAACAATCCTTGTGCCACCTACATCATAAATGGCACTGTGCCAAGTGCATTTGTTGAGGAAATATTTGGGGGTTCTTGTAGATAGCAGACTTAAGGTGGCCATATATTCAGAAGATTTTCTTACCTGCCAAGCGGTCTTCTCTGAGACCGACATGCGACCGCAAAATTAATTGGGTTTTCAATTGCATGTCGGTCACAAAGAAGAACGGTAAAGGAGGATTGGCCTAATGCAGGGCCGGATTATGGACAAGGCACCCGAGGCAAGTGCCTGGGGCCCGGATGCCAGGGGGGCCCTTCGGGAGACGTCCATGGGCCCCAGTATCTATGTTACAAATTTCGGGCATTTACCTTTAAATAGGACGGAGTCCTGTGGGGGACCTGGCCCTGACATCCAATCAGGAGTCGGCAGACACGGCACTGGTAGAATTCAATCATTGGTGGTTCCTCAGACGTCGGCGCGCAGCGCATCACTATGCTGTGCGCCTGCGTGAGTGATCACATGGGGGAGCATAGCGCAGGAGAGGAGACGGACAGCATTGGCTTAGTTCCATCTGCTTGCTAGACAGCCACTAAGCCACAGCCTCACACCGGTACCCAAATATAATAATATTCTGCAAAAGTTAATGTTGTATGCCGGGGGGTGGGGGTGCTGTGTTATGCTGCAGACAGTCAGTGTGCAATAAACAAAATGATGCCAGGGCTCAGGGGGACTCGGGGAGGGAGGATATGATGGTGGTGTCAGGTGGATGTGCTGGTGGCCAGGGGTGTGTGTGCTGGTGGTGCCAGAGGGAATCATTCCCCCAGCACATTCCCCTCGCACCACCAGTGCTGGTGGTGCGTGGGGGGGGTGTTATGCCAGACAGTGTGCATAAACAAAATGTGTGGTGCCAGGGCCCAGGGGGACTCAGGGAGGGGGATGTGCTGGTGGTGCCAGGGCCCAGGGTGTGTGTGTGCTGGTGGTGCCAGGGGAGATGTGCTGGTGGTGCCAGGGGAGATGTGCTGGTGATATATATTTATTTAATGGGACGTTAAGGGGCCCCCAAAAATCTGACTTGTGCCTTGGACCCCATTTGTTCTTAATCCGGCTCTGGCCTAATGTTGTGTCATATAAAAAGGCCAATAGATTAAAGCGAGAAAAATATTATTCTCCCTCTTTACAAGGCACTGGTAAGGCCTCATTTGGAATATGCGGTGCAGTTTTGGAATCCCATATACAAAAGGGACATCTTGGAAATGAAAGCAGTTCAGAGAAGGGCAACTAAAATAATAAGGGGAATGGAGGGGCTTGAATATGCAGGCAGATTAGACAAGTTAGGGCTGTTTACATTGGAGAAGCAGCAGTTGCATGAGGATATGATCAATTTAAATATATTAATGGGCCAACTTTATATAAATATATTAATGGCCCATACAATGAGCTCTCTGGTGCATTGTTTACTAATAGGTCATATCAGAGGACACGTGGACATCCTTTAACATTAGAAGAAAAGAAGTTTCATCCTCAGGTTAGGAAAGTTTTTTTTACAAAGAGAACAGTAAAATTGTGGAACTGTCTTCCAGCAGATGTGGTAATGGCAAGTTCATTGAATGGCGTTAAAAGTGGACTGGAAAAGTGGACTAAAAAATATTGAAAATGACTGGTATTAATACATACAGGGGGTGATGCTATAATTTTGCTGGGGATCCTGCAATGAAGTAAACACCTTTACTTTCCTTCTCTGGATGAACTGTTAGAATGGGTTAATGAGTATAAAGGTTGTACTAGATGGATGTGTGTCTTTATTTTAATCTCCATTACAATGCTACTTTGTAACTATTAGACATTATGGGTAAGGTATAAAGGTTGGACTAGCAGGATGTATGTCTTTATGCAACCTCCATTACATTGTTACAGTATGTCCCTCCTTAGGAGACATGTTTCAACTGTTCTAGAATAGTTTATATAGCCTTTTAGCTTCTCACCCTGGGTAAAGAAGATGGTAAAGGTTTATGTCTTTATCATTTTCCCTTTAAATCAAGTAATGATATCTAATGCAATCTCCTCCCTCTCCTAAATAGATTAAATCAATAGCAAATCTAGAGAAAAAAGCCTTTATTAAAATGCATCACAGAGAAGGGAAAGCATTTAACTGTGAATGTTTGTGTCTACACTGATGTATTACCGATTTGCCTATAATGTATTATTAAAGATTGGGAAATTGGTGGCCATCCATTTAAAGATGGCACATAAGGTCCGGCAATGTGGGAAAGCATGTGTTTTTATAACAGCTGTTCCTTAGCTGGGTTGAGTGTTTAATGCTTGCCTGCCAGCACCGGGCCTTGGTCCCTGTGACTCTGACTAATTAATATCTTCCTGTTTTGGTTTCTGAGAAACTTTCCCTATAAGAATGCACCCTGCATCATCTCCTCCCTATTTTCTGCCCGTATTGCTCAGTCAGTTCCCTTCCCTTTTCATCATCTGACTTTAATGTGCACTTCTTATTATCCTCTTTCTCCTCTTCTTGCTTTTCCTTTGCAACTCCAATAGGCTAGTTTCTATGGTTTTATTTGGCTCTAGAACTAAGTCAGATCCAGCTTCTCTGGTTTCACCTGAAAAACAGGCAGGTCCGTTTGAGATATAGAAAAAATAGAGGCAGCAACCAGGTCAATATTGTGATTATAAATTGGATAAATCCCAACAAATGATATTTCCATAACTTGGAATATATATATTTGTATAATTAAAGTAGACAATGTTAAAATCAGCTTATTGTGAAAACGGCCAAAAATAAAAAAAATGTTGCAAGCTTTCACGACACAGGTCATTTCAGACCCCTTCTTCAGGGACTTTAAGCTTCCAAAGTCTACTCACTTTGGTTTGTTTCTACTTGAGTGCACATTATTCTCCACATTTGACGTGCATCACTGAAGCCGCATTAACGTTCTGACACAAGTTAACATGCCTTTCATATTTAGCTCTCTCTACTAGGGAATTAGCTGTCTCTGCAATAATGCTTCAGCGCAAATGAATGTATAGCACTAAAATCAGCCCGTTCCCCTGCAACACACCCCTACATCCCAGAGTTCTGAGCCTTGGGGGGGGGGGGGCTCTTGTAGTCAGTGCATTTTATCATGCAGACAAAATAGCAACTAACATGTTATTAACAGATAATAAACCCCTTGAAGCATTTTCTTAGCTTAAAGTTAGCATCAAATCCAATGAACGCTGGACGTTGCTACAAAGCCTTGAGAAAGCTATCAATTAACGGCAGAGGTACTATGCATATATCTCATAGTCTGTGATTGTATTTGTGCCCTTGAGAACACAGTTCATTGAACATCAATGAAAAATACTTAAAAGTGCTGCCAACAATTTTATGGGGTGGGACAATTCTTTTCAGCTTCACATGCCTCTTAGTAAAACCCATTCAACGAATTGTTCTATACCTAAAAGAAAAAATAATTACGTTACAGTAGTAAGTAATAACATAGCAATGACACAAGTGCACTAAAGTATATTGGACTGAAAAACAATACAAAGCCTTTGAAATAGTGTGCTTTTAACACTGAAAATGTACATCTCATGTTAATTTACAACCATGGGTATTTATTTATATATTTCTAAATTAATTGTTACTATTTAGGCTTTTAAAAAAATAAAATAAAAATAAGTAAACTTTGATGTTGACCAATAATAGATTTTCAGGACAGTATAGTTTGTTAAAAAATAATATTGACCCCATGTTTCGAGTGTCAGGGTACATCAATACTTTTTCATATTTTATTTGACAAATAAATAATACACACAATATGCACCAACTATCGTTTAATGAATGCATGTGTCGGGCAAAGTGGCTGTTTGTTCAGGCATGGACTTTTCATGCTTTCCAGTTTCCAGTAGGTTGTGTGACATCACCACACCTCTGCCATGCCCTCCGCCCCCTGGGCATGCTCAGTTAAGGCTTAAAGGGCATCTCTACCAAAAAATAGGTTAATTTAAATTGACCATAACTGGAAACTATAATTCTTCCCAAGCACCACTGTGTCGTTTTTTTGTTGATCTGCCCCCAATTTCTTTAGACATCCATTCTAAAACTTCTTATATTTCATCTGTCAATCAAGTTCCTTGCTCTCAAAAACTATTCTTCTGTGAGTAGTTTTACTGTAGCTTGGAATGGTGACAGAGTTTTGACAGTTTGAATGCTGTGTGCAGACTTGACAGTTGGTTTGTGGGGGAAAAAGTCAGGTCAGATGAAAGTGGGAGTGGTTTTGCTCCTAAACAAAATGTGTGCTGGATCGAAGGCATGCAGCAATACAGGCAAATCAGAGTAACTGCTACTTACATGTATTCAATTATAAATGAAGATGAGGTAAAGTCATTTTTTCAGTATAGTGTCCCTTTAATGCTGGGGGAAACAGGAAGTGCTGGGGGGGGGGGGGAATGACAGTTGAGAATGGGAACCTATTAATGAAGGCAGAGACTGGTCACATGACTACAAGCTGGTTACATGGCTGAAAACAGTAGGCGTTCAAGCAGGAAGTAATATTGTAATAAGCCTTACGGTTGAAGGCTTTTTATATAATCCTTACTAGTTTGAAAGAATTGGAGACTACAGTTACCCTTTAAGAGCCAGAGGGACAGTGAGAAATGCAGTTTAATAATCAATAGGAGTCAGTAGAAGTACTGTACGATATATATATGTAAATGAGTGATAATACAGATACGAAATGTTAGTTGGGTTCCTAAACTTGTCTTGGTGGGCCCCTTGTCTCAGATTTTCTGGAGGGCCCCAACATTCCAGAATGGCACTGAGATTAGCCAGTGGTTAAATTAATTGTAGCTGTATAAGTGAACATGAAGCAACAATATCTATATGCCCCTTAATTTGTGGCCTAGTTAGGAAAAATGTGGCAGGATGGACAGTTAATGATAGAGCACAGATTTAGGACACTGGTGGGCAGACATAGGTTAAGATCAAATTGGTATAACAGTCACAAGCAATATGCTGTTACTCACTCAGCTTTTCCAAACCTCTATGAGTCTCGTCTATTCCACTCCGTCCTCTGTGGTCATCATATGTACAAAAATATGTTGTAGGTGAGTATCAGGCAGTGTAAACCACAACAGTTGCGGTTCAGACTGCCTGAGACTCACCTACAACTTTTATTTTTGTACATATATCAAATTGGGCCTGGGCAAGGCTGACATTTGGTGGGGGGGGCTTGTTGTATTGTATGAAGTACTGAAGTACTGAAGCAGAGCCCTCTGAATGCGTGGCATTTTAATGGCAGATACAACAATGAGGGGTTCTTCTGCCATTAAGTGTGGTGATCAGGGATTTCAATTCTGACACCTGTGATTATCAGAATTATCATATATGGGTATAAGGGGTGGCAACTGACCAGACTGCATCTTGATTGGCACTAAAGATTAGTGTTGCTAGCCTTTCAATTTTACTTTTTTTTGTTTTTTTCTTTTAAAAGTTCAAGGTTTTGAAAATGTGTTTGATTTGCGGATTTTCTGAACCAGCAGTTCCGAATCTAAACCAAGTTCAGTTTGAAACCAGGATTGATTACTAAGTGGCACCAAAGTAAAAAGTGTAGTTTTGGAAACTCCTGGTAACTCTCAAGAGGAAGAAATTAGATTTAGTCTAGAAGAGATTGTCAATTGTTTTGTTACGCATAGAAAGCAGTAAGTAGCTTAAAGAGTGAAACATCAAACCAATACAATATTGATAACCACACTATAGGCATCTCTGGGGCATTACTATTCTGCCAGTTTTGGCAGAATAGTAAATACAATTAAAATTCTGCATATTCTAATTATTATATTTATTATAAAAATATTCCCAGCAATATTTCAAAGAGCTATTTACCAACATACCCACACCTCACATAATTTACATACATGGGAAGGGAGATGTCTTTTAAGAATATTTTAATTGGTTCAACATGTAGGAAGAAGATCTTTAGTGAAATGGAACAGGTTGAACAGGGACTCTATTATACTAATTGTGTGATGGTGAAATCTTACACAGAAAGTATATAGTGTGTGAAAACCAGTTCCTTTTTTTAATCTAGTTTGAGAGGAGATTATAAATATATACATATAAATTGCTTGAGAATAATCGATTGTTAGGGGAAGGTATTTAATGAAAAGAGCTTCCCTCAATATATGTAAAATGTTTTTATTTTTTACTCAAAATTATATATTATCTTTATATTATCTTTCCCATGTGCACAAAATGCAGAACACATACAGGCTCATTTACCCAAAGCCGCTATTGCTCTGGGTAAATGCACCTTCTGTGACTCAATATCGCGATTGCGAATGTGGGTAAATCCCGCAAAGTGATTTACCCACTGCGGAATTTCAACGGCAGCTATTTGCTGGCGTTAAAATCTTGCGCTAAATCTAGCGCAAACGTGATATTGAATCACGAGCGTAGGATGTGCAGGTGATTTTTACATAACCCACGCATCTGACGCTAATATGGAGTTAAAGTCACGCTAACCTGTAGCAACCGGTTAGCACAAGTTTAACTTCATTTATTTGCCCAGCTAGTCTGGGTAAATGAGCCTGATAGTAACATAGTAATGGTGGTTGATATGTGACACACGTCTGCCCAGTCCAACCTTATTAGCCCACACCTGCCTAACAGTTAGTTGATCCAGAGGAAGGCTGTTTCTTGTAATGAAGTAGCTGTTACTCTTTGTAGTAAAGGAGTTATATAGATAATTGCACTTTTTTACTAGACGATACATTTTCAAAATTTCTAAATACATATTACAATGATACCTTTAATTATTAAGAAAAAAAATTGAAAGAATCTGTTTTTAAGGCTGTGTACACACAGTCCAATATATCGACACAAGAAAAGTTTTGGTTGATCATGATGAAATATTGAAGGTAATTGTCGTCTGCAGAGAAAAAATGTTGGGCGAAGGTTCGTCCAAATCAGACCAACATTTGATCAGACAGGGAGGTAAATTTCGAGCCATCGTGTGGTCTTCTTCTCTTGTTCCCAAGTGCTCTGTTGGTGTTACTATTTCAAGTAGATTCAAATGGCCATTGTCCATGTTTCTTCTAATTTCATGGATTATAAATGCACCATATCAAAATTATGCGCAATAAAAGTAACCCAACACCTTCCCCTAGAGCCTTCTCACCCCAGGGGATGTTGCACTGCTCAGTGAAAAGAGTTTACAACACTTACATTACTAGTAATAAGCATCAGAATCAGTTATTCGAGTATTATTTTAAAAAAAATAGGTACCTACTGGTTTCAGATTAAAAATTCATTTATCAGTAGAGATTGCCGTATCGGGGTTCCACGGCAGAATCTCAGATTTTCCGGAATTCCGCTTTCCGAAAATTCACATTTTCAAAAGCTTCTTCTGGTTTTCCATGGAACGTTTTTGATCATTCTTGAACGTCCGAATTCGAGAATCCTTGAATTCTTATAAGCACTTATAAGTGCTGGGGAGGCAGGTCCCAGTTCGAGCTGCAGGACCCCTTAAGCCCCAAAAGGAACTTGTCAGTCCCACAAGGACCCTTCCAAGGGCCACAAGGGGGGTCCTGTTTTGAGCTGAGGGACCCCTTAAGCCCCAAAAGACCCTTTCCAGGGCCACAATGGTCCTTCTAAGGACCTAGGAGGGGGTCTTGTGTTGAGTCCCAAATGTTCAGTCGTGGGACTTTCGGACATTTGATAATCCTTGAATGGCCAAATTTGAGAATCCTTGAAACATTCTGCGGCATGGATTTTAACAGTTTTGCCTGTCTCTATTTATCAGTACAAATGTTAAAGTAACATTTGCTCTAAGTATTGTGAAAAATCTGGACATATAGGGCCAAGTATTCTGAAGGATTTTGATGTACCCCAAAAGAATATGCAAATATTTGCTTACTCCGTGGTGACCTCACCAGTCACAGCACCATTAATCTTCTCCAAAATTGTATGATGGTTTGAGTTTCAGGTCTTTTTGGTGTAAAGGGTCAGGAGGATGAGCAGTTTCATGTACATCAATAGTAAGGTGTTCCTGAATGTGTATGCCCAAATCGTGGCACTGAAAGTGATAATCTGCCATGAAGTTGGTGGGTTAATCTTAGTTAAAGGGCATGTCCACCCCCAAAACTAAACTTTGTATTTGAGCTAGTTACCCACCCCCCAGCTTAACCTTGCAAGGTTTTAATAAATATGCAAGGCTTGTAAATATATTTACCAGCCCTTGTTCCTTCAACTGTCTTCTGCTGCTGTGCTCTGTGCCTTTGTATGCATGGAAGCAGAAGAAGGGGCCAGACCGGCAGTGGCGTCAATGATTGGCTGAGACATCTGACCTTTCACAACATTGGCCATAAATGTGAAATCATTCTAGACATACACATATCTTATTATTGCATGTGTGTGGACATTCTGATAGGTGTTGTTGGTGATCTTACCCAGCAAATCAACAAACAATGCCTGACTGAACTACCACACATAAAGTTATCAGTGAAATGGACATTAATCACATGCTTGGTCACTATTCATTTCATGGGCATTGGGGTCTTGGTCAAGCTTGTGATCAAGCCATAAAAAGGGAGAACTATGGTCTAAAGGACTTTGTCTTACCTCATATCCTTGGCAGCAAGGGTTGATTTAGAGCTCCCGTTCCTTTCTCCACAAACATGAATTCAATATTTGCACACTTCTCCTCCAAGCAGTGCAGGTATGTGCCGTCATTTCTTGAGGATATAATAGAGGCAATGTAGGGGCAGGTGATGTGAGCAGTATTAAGAAACTGACATTTCTTCAATCCTTGGAGCAACAAATCTTCTGTTCCCAAATCGATGTGTAGATCAGGTGGTCACCAAAAGGGCCATGCTTATGCTAATTCACTTCTTGACTGTAGATTGTAGATTTGGAAAAAAAGATATGTCCCTTACCTTTCATGCAATCACATGTTAAGGTCCATTTTCTATCTGCAAGGTGCCACTTCCTGTGCCTTCACCTGTCTCCCATATTCTGTGTGCATTTTCACCTAAGATGGCGGGCACATAAAAATTGTAGGCATATAGTCTTTCTGCTCTACTATTGGCTTTTTATTAGGAGGAAGTTCAATGTAGAAGTCAATGATGATGTGAGGCTATGTATATCAGCTGCACTTTTATATCAGTGGGTGTCCGATATAATGGTGTAGCTATGGTCCTAAGGGCCCTAATGCGGAATTTAGGAATTATACATTATCCCGATATCCAAATATATTTTAAGCCATTTACATTGGGCATTTAAATGGTCTTAAGATATTGGGATAGTACAGCTGTTCTCTTTGCTTCCATGGCCAACGTTACTCTTGACATTAAAAAAAAAACCTCAGAGAAACTGAACCAAGCAACATGGAAGCTACCCTCACATATAAATGCAGATATACAGTGAGCTCATAGATATGATCTGCTGCTTTACAACATATTACACTGTAAATTAAACATAAACTGTACTTGTACAAAGGATTTTATGGAAAAATAGATTTACAATGTTGAACAAATCTGTTTAATTAGGCCAGATAGGTTTGACCATAATATTTATTTTGATGGCTGTTCTTGAAAATCATTCTCGAGAAACCCTGTACCAGATCACATTTCCCCTATCTTTGTAAGTAGATTAATCTATCACTGTTAGATAGCGAACATGAAATCCTCTATAGATTCCCGGAGAGACACAGTCTCCCCACAGAGAGTGGCAGTGTGGATGCCTGAATCTCTTGGGGGAATAATGCTGTAACGTTGCATCATTAGTAAAGGAGGGGGGTGTCCAAGGAGACAGGTCTCTGGGTAGCAGTGCTGATTAACCCTGCATGCTTACTGTTTCCACAGATATGTCTCCATTCTGTGTAAACCCTTCACTCCCAGAGAGAAACAGGTCCCACGGACAGTGACGGAATGAAGAAAGAAACTAACCACACTGATATCTTTTAAGGGCTAAATACTTAGTCCCTTTGGGGAGTCATTATTCACTTTGATTTGTATTGCCAGATAATCCAGATTTTATGTAGGTTTAATGCGGTATGGAAAGGTTGTCTGTACAGTCATTTAATACAATCAATTAATCTAACACTCAAGGGTTAACTGGCACACTATCAAGAAGCCGTAAGAGGCTTTTTATTGAACACAGGGATCTGTATTCTGTATATGCGCTCAATGAAGAATCCTTTCTCTGTACCTTTTTTTGTGGGGGTGACGTTTTATAAGTGCTGGGGAAATTATAGAATTATATGATAGGAATAAAGAGAAAGAGGAGGAGTGAACAGGAGGAAAGGAGGAAATGAAAGGGGTGAGAGTAAGGGAGGTCAGCAAGACTCTAGAAGTGGAATTTCTGTAATTGGTCCCTTAGTGTGAATGCTGTAATACACACACAGAGTTACATACGAGAAATACAAAGATATAAGCTGATATAGCAAGCACTATCTACACTTTTCTTTCCACGTGGGTCTTCCCACTAGTTCCACATTGGTAATTGGCCTGTGTGGCCGGTTTTCATTTCTTCACTTACCTTTTAATCTTTTTTCCCAATAGAAATGGGCCAATAATCAGAAAATACTTGCATCATGTCCAAACTGTTTTTAACACATATTCTCGCCTCCCCAAGCTGGAGGTTGTCAGGGGTTGCTGGGATTAGACATTTTAAAACTGCTGGGGGATATCAAGATACCCACTGTTTAGAGTTATCTGTCTACCTGGTAATTGGAGGACACCCTTAGTAAATATTATTTAAGCTGAAATGATTGCATTGAAACTTCTTTACTGTCATCTCAAGTTCTCAATATTGCTGAATATGTTTCCAATGGGCATCCTCAAGTGAAAAGCTGGGTACACACTGCACAGATGTTTGAAAGATGACAGACAGGATCTGCAAAGATCAGTGTACACACAGTCCAGAGTGTTCCCTCTATAAACAGTATAGGGAGAACACTCGGGATTGAATGTTTCCCACGACCGTGGCCAACACCCCTATACTTTAGTACAGGGAGACACCCAGCAGACGAGGGAAATTTTCATTCTTTATCGAACGACCGCGAGACCGTCAGAAACGATTGTCGGCCTCGCAATACTTTGTAAAATGCACTACACACACTCACGATAAAGCGTCGATACTGTGGGATCCAACGCATTCTGTGCTTTATCATGACTGTGGGTACCCACAATCATTTCTGTGGAAGGGTTACCAGATCCTCTGCTGATTGGGATTCAGGGTTAATCTAATTAATCTGGGGTTTTCATCATCATCATTTAAATTCTCAGAACTGCGCAAAATGGAAATTTTTAACCTGACCCTGCATATTTTAATATACAGGATCAGACAGTCAAGACGAAATATCAGGTGTACACCTTTCTTTTGTAGCAACAGTCCAAGTCCGAGTATCAAGCGCTTCATAGAAAAGATATGTCGTAGCTGACCCCTTGTTTATCTAGGGTATGTAAACTGTCATTCTATTATTAAGTAGAGCTACTTCTGTTACCTCCTGTTCTTTGTTTTTAATGGATGGGGGAACAGCAGTGATCACTAGAGATGGACTCGAACCCGAGTTCTAACCGAACTTATCGAATTTAAAGGGACTCGGACTTCTGGAACTATCCCGGACCCGGATTTCTCGGACTTTCGATAATTTTTGAATTCGAAAAACGAACGATCTCCAAATCGTTTATGGGATAATTATCGAATGTTCGAATTGTTTATGGGATAATCATCGAAAATTGAACGCGGGAGCTCGAAAGTACCGCACGTGAGAATAAAATCGATTTTTTGAAAGTTCTGGATATTCGAACATGTTCCCCAGACCATTTCTCAGGTCCCACAGCCATATACATTAAGTTACCATTAATATTTTATTTGTATTTCATTAGAACTTTTCAAACTATTTGACTCCCATTGACTTTAATGGGTCCGTTTTCAAACTTTCGAACCTTCCATATAGTTCAAAAGTCCGAAAGTTTCGGAAGTTCAGCCATCTCTAGTGATCACTTTGGAGTTGCAGATCTGGAGTTTAAATTAAGAACGAAAGGTGAGAGTAGTGGCTTTTATATTCTTTAGATTTATAGAATTTAATAAACTGATTTCTAAAAGCTTAATATGAGGGCTAGATCCCACTATCACACACAGCAGCGCATGCAGGATTTTTGCAATGTACTGCTGTGTATGAAGTACATGAGCACTGCGTTCTGGGTCATGTTATTGGCACGCACGCATTCCGCATGAAAAGTCGTGCACGCATGCGAACCAACAACAGAAAGGACCGCTGTGCAGGTAATGGGAACTGTCCGGTAGTATTGCATTGGCAATGCGAACCAGACTTGTGAATGGAGCACAAATCGCACTCAGACACGCACAAGGGGAACTAGCCCTTAATGGGGTTTTTTCACATGTTTAAATTTGTTCTTTAACTTTCTACAACTTTTATAAAATATTGTTCTCTATCCCTATGTTTGTCTTTCTGCCTTCTACAAGTCCCTATCTGACCCTTTTCTTCTTTTAGAGTTGGGAAAGACATTTTGCTTCCCCTCTCAACCCCTCCTTCATTTTAGCCCCCCCCTTCTATGCACCAGGAAGTCAGGTCCTGTCCTCACACGATCCCCATAAAACTTTACTCCCATCCACCATAGATTTCAGTAAATGGCTCCTAGAGAGATTATACAGATGTTTTATCTCACAGAATATTAAAGGAGAGTTAACAGTATGATTTAACTACTTGCAGCTAAAATAACTAGGTTATTTAACTATTTGCACATTTCATATATTAGAAAATGCAATTAGTTGCGCTTGCATGCATTTTTTTCATGTGTTTTTGAACATTTTCTGTACATTTCTGTGTGATTGCATTTACCAAGGGATCGTAGGTAAAGATGCTTCTCAAAACTGAAACAGAAGTGCACAATAAAAGTAAAACACAGCACCCTAAGCCTAGTGAGTAACCTTTGCCTACTTTATTAGTTAAATGTTGTAGTGGTTTGTATGCTGCCAACATTTCTTCTATCCACCTTCTGTGCTTTAAATATGTTAGCAAATAAATGGTTAAGCATCCAGGCTGAGGAAGGTATTTATAAAGGATCAGTACTGGGAAACTCCATTATTTAGGGGGGGGCTCATTATTTTATGTTGCTGCTGTTGAAAATAGCACATTAACATTAGCGGTAATTTATCTGTAATTTACACCTATGTCGTTATTTTACAACCATGTGTAAAATAGCACCTGTTGTAGTTAATGTGTTAATAACACGCAGTAGTAAAATACCGTGCAGTGGCTGTAATTTACAATAACAATTGGAAATTTATGATTCCGATAAAGTAATTTTATAGTAATTTAACAATATCCATTCTTTATAAATATCACTATGAGAGACAATACTATCTAAAAACTCCACCTCAAAAATTTGGGTAGATAATAATGAAGATGGCCACAAAACTGGTCTAAAAAACCCTTTAAAAATGGCATAAGGGTCAGGGGACTAAACCACCGACGATATTGTTCAATAATTCCCCATTGGTGGTTAACTCTACCTATTGTTCCCAAACAAGGTTACTCACATTTTGGTTTAATTACCACACACTCCTGGTGGCCAAGATACAGTGGTGCCACAGGCCCTTTACTAGGCTGATCTTCAAAGAAGTCAAACTCAGTAACTGGGCTGTGCTACCTGGAAACTGCGCCACTGAATAAGTCAATTGTGAACATCAACTTTATTTGTACATACAAAATAGGTCAAGACTATTTTGCATGTGTAAATCAAGCTAAAAGTCAGCATATTCTTTCCAGGCAGCATGGTCAAGCTATTGTGTTTGACACATATATTTGTATCTTTTTAAGCAGATAGAGCATCCACACATAAAACAAAGGCCACTGCACTACCAAAAAAATAATTATTTCTTTGTAAACATACACCTTCATCAGGTCTATCAGGTCTCTGAAATACAAACATACTTCTTATTGGACCCTTATAGTTTTAAAGTTGGATTTTTTTATTTTATCCCCATGCATTTCTATGGAGGCAAAGATCTTACCTGTCAAAAGTTATGGTTGTTCATAGCTGTTCTGTAATTGGGCTCAAACCACCTGACTTTTTCTCCTTATCTACACCCAATCTGAAGGCCTCATCTAGGCCTATATTTGCATGAGGTGCACATGCTGGAGTTGGAGAGGAAGCCGGAAGTCAGAACCCTAGCTGTGGTGGATTGGAAAGTTTGACAGGTGAGATTTTTCCCCACAGCAAAATGGAAGTTAGGGACACCACCCAGATAAATATAGGTTTCATGTGTAAAATATTAAAAATCCTCTTTTTGGTCCTTTAAGTAGATCAATATGATTCTTATGATTCTTATTAGTGAAGACAACAATCATAAAATGTAAACATTCAGAGTAAACAGGTAACATAGTGGCACATTAGACTTTTTTGTATGCAGACTGAGTTCCAGTAAAGGGAGTTTGCTAATTAATATAGATTATAAACAGAAGGGTAAGAAAATGCAGCAGGTACACATAGAGGATTTACAAAAGGTCAGGACAGTCAGTATTTATTTGGAGGAATATCCCCCACACTGCCCCTCCCTGCTATCTGATCTTTATTGATCATTCTCTTTCTCCTGTGTCTCCAGTAACTTGAGGTCACACGAGGAGAAGCAGACGTTCCTTGCACATATTTCTCTTTACTGCTGACTTTTTATGGCCACACCATAAAACAACAGAGAGGCTTGGGTTAGCAAGAATCATGCCAATAAAAACATTATGCATAATGAGACAGAGAATATATACATACTTAAATAAGATTTTTTCTAAAGTTAGCATTTTTGCATAAAATTATAAACTGGTGAAGAACATAGTACTGCAAAGCACCTTCCCAATGGTAAACATAGGACTATTTCCATGATATTATATCTGCAACTGTCTCCTGTGACTGTGCCACCTATGGAGTCACTGGCTCCATAAGTCTAGCCCACAGCTATTTCGTGCAATTCCCATGAATAGCTGTCACACACAAATAAAACCATGAAGGACTACATCCCATATTTGCTTGAGTCTACATTTACACATACTGATCTATAGTTAAAGTCTCATATTACAAGCCTATTGTGGCAAGTGTCTAATTAGTAGAGCACCTACCCTCATTAAAAAGGCTATAATGACATCACTGATACTTAGCATTGTCCTACAATGCACCGCATTCTTACCCAATGTATATATGTACATCCCTCCAAAGTACACTGAGCTGTTTAAATTTGCCATGGATTACTATATCTTTGTCTACTGACAATTATACAATTAGAGAAATGATGGTGGGGCATAGTTGGCATTGTAGTAATGTCACTCCTTTGCCAGTGAAAAAGAATGTGGGCTTTTGGGATATTCTGTGGAAAACTATCAAATACAGTACAGTTTTCAGCCCCTTTTTATTTTAATATTTGTATAGTGTAGATTTCCTTATTGTGTTCTCATAGATGTTCAACTGTTATTTATCTTTATTTAACTGTATTTACTAATGCCCTATATAGATTCATAGAATTTGGCAATATATAAAAAGGGCCAAATTATTATTAGCTGCTTGTCCACCCTTACTGCTCACGCCCCACCCCCCATTCTTGTAAATTCCTTAATGCTTTAATGGAGACGCGTAAATCAGTGCATTGCATGCAGAATCTACAGCCTTACACATGTGATGGTAAATCCATGAAAAACATAGGATTAACTGTTACTAGCATAACTACAAATCAAACAGCAAGAAATATGAGAGCAGCACACTACATATCTATATTACTATTTATTGTGCAAAAAACATACAATGTTTCAGGGAGCCACATGCCCCAGGTAACCAGAGGAAGGGGGCAGGTAGCTCCCTATGGTGGTGTATGTTTTTTGCACAATAAATAGTGATACACTTATGGAGTGTGCTCCTCTCACCTTTCTTGCTGTTGGACTTCAACCCCAGGGTAGGGGGTTCTAGTGGATTGCATGTACCTATTATTTGGCAATTGTCAGCGCTGGTGTTCTAGAGTGATTCTCTACTTGTCATAACTAGAGATCACTGGGGGCCCTAGAAAAACTATAATGGGGTCCCTCCCTGCTTCTCACCCTCCCTACTTCATTTAAAGCAGTTGCCATGGGAGGCTGTATCTTTAAGAGGAAGAGAAAGAAGTTGGGACTCCTCATGATCCCCCAGACCCCAGGGGATGCTCCGGTGCTAGTTACATTCCATAATAGGAAGACAGGATTGTGAATGTATACTTAGTGCCATTCCAACAATGTAAGATTTTAATTGACAATAGATACATACATATTGCTTATTTATATACAAAAATGGATATTAATAATCTAGGTATGGGTGCTTATTTTTATTATACAGAGCTGCATGTATTATTTGCCTGGAAAGATTATATCTGGTTATACTCTGTACTATTGTGTACTGTGGCCTTATTCGCTCTGTACCTACAAACACCCTTCAAGTTTCCATGGGAACTCTCCCGTCGCCGGGTGTCATGGCAACCGTCTGGGGCACCCGTAACCACGGTGATGCCTGCACTCCCCCTCCTTGCACACACTCATACAGAGGGAATTCCCTGCTCCCCCTTTATTTAAAGGAGCTGAATGGTCTTTTATAGACCTGGGATGTTGCATGTTTTTTGCAATCTATAGAGCATTTTTCTTTCACAATGAGTGGGCTGAGGATTTTTCTTTCACCAATTTACCTTTCTTGTGTAGCCCATATCACCCATATATCTATACTTATTTTTTACGTGCTTTTTCTGTTTGCATTATTATAATTGTATTTCACATTCATTTATGCGTGTGTGATTTATATTTCCCAACGTATTTCCTTTTTCTGATTTACTTCCTTGTTTCTTTTTAAATTCCTACCCCCACCGCCTTCTCTCCATGCTTTATATCATCATGTCTTTTTCTCCTATCCCTTGTGCTTTTTCTGGCTAGTTCCATACTCAACGTGCCAAGACAGAGTTAACCTGTCTGTTCTGCCAGCGTCGTGTGGCTTAGTGCCTCTAGCAATGCCCACACACTGGTGCTAAGAGATATGGCTCAGTCAGTGTTGAGACAATCTGTTACTGCCCAGTATAGCTATACTCACTATTGCTTTGTAGCTTAATGTATTTAATAAATGGGATGTATAACACACACACACATACAATATTTAATATAATTAGCATTTAAATAAATATGGAATATATACAGTAGAGAGATAGAGAGATCATTTTAAATATAAAGATAATATAAGATATTAAAAGTTACATGGAGTTTCAGGACTACAAAGTATGAGACAACAGGTTAAAACATAACATAAACCCCCTGGTGACTTCTATTAATTAAGTAATAAGCTTTGGCCCTGATTCTAACTGCAGTGTTTATAAGAATATAATTTACAGGATATTCATATAACATTCCCAATAAAAAGTACTTTTTGCCACATAAACCATACATTACAGTACTTCATTAGAAAGATGGCTTTTACAAAAGCCTTACAGCATCCATTTTTAGGTGACATCACTCACATGTATAATATTTACACCATTCATATTTTATTAATAGCTAAATTATACTTTTCTGTGACACAGAGCTGCTCGATACCTGGGGCACAATTTCATTTTCCAGTTTAATATTTATGCTATTTATTTACTTATCATGCTAATGGCATTAAATATTAAAATGTACTGTATTATTTTGAGCAGCGCCCAAAAATAGTTCTTTAGTTTGAGAAGGTATTGATGCAGTGAATAGTATATAATTGGTGTTCTTATAACTGTAACAGTGACAGGCTGGAGGCGGAAGGGGACAGGTGTTTATCTAACAAAACTTGCACTTCAGAAAGATGAGAATCCTCAGGGGACTGACCAAGAAAGGGGCGTGTTTGGAACGCCTTCTCCCATGCAAGCTGCAGCATGTCTTCCTAGGGTCAGTTTACACCCTTCCACTTAGTACTTCCACTGGGAAAGTCACAATGATTTGGTTATCTTTGGAATTGCTGGCGTTTAATAACCCTGCTGTTCTTTAAAGAATTACCATGTATTTTTCAGAAATAACAGGTGACAGGAATCTATTGCACTCCCAATATGGTTCCTTTACCCAGGTGCCTCTGTACAGAATATGTAACAGGTGACAGGCCTCAAGCAAAAGAAAGAAATAGGGGAGCACACTACTCAAGTGAATTCACAATTTATTGGTATAACCACACATACAACGTCTCGGGACACCTGTCCCTTCCTCAGGTGTCAGGCCACAGAGCACTCCGAAGATTTTTTTAAACAAACACTTTCAGGGAGATTCAATAAAAGTTCTTATCGTTTAAAATGGTGCTAATTTTGCCCCAGCCAATCAGATATTATTTAACATTTGAAAGCTAAGATCTGATTGGTTGGGGCAAAATTAGCACCATTTTAAACAATAAGAACTTTTATTGAATAACCCTGTTTATTGTGTGATGTTTGAATCAACGCATTTCAGCCATCTTGTGTGTGGCCAGCGACAGGATTACAGAAGCAAAACTTTGGTGAGTATAAATACAATAAAACACACACCCCACACACCCTCTAACCCTCCCACTTTTCTCCCATATTCAATCCTCCGGATAGCAAAAGGTTTTAAAATACGGGAGGTGCTTAAAAGAACAAATCACCTATAAAACAAGTAGATAAAAGAATAGGACATAACCACCTCCAGATGAGTGAATAGGGTAAACAATCCTCACTTACCACTCGGGGACATTAAGAAGCCAAATATTACTAAACTAAAAAAAAAAACTAGAGGTGAGAGCTAAGTTGTGACCCCAAATTACCAATCATATAAGTGAAACACCATCAGGAAGATGCAATATCCGGTGCTACAGTAAGTGGAAAAATAAGTGCAAAACCTGTGCTAAATGATGTAATATAGGGTTAGGGAGGATTTTTTACTCATTTTGCATCGCTTGCACCCTATCCAAAGAGTTTTGGAAATAGCTCAGTGCAAGCTATGCAATAAATTTAGAGATGATAATTGCACACGTTTTTTGCACCAAAATTAATGCCTTTTCAATTGTGGCTTTAAAGCTGTGCAAAAGGTTGCAACTTACCTCTCGCATTCACACGATGCAATAACAGTTGCAAAGTGGTTACTACATCGCAGTAACAATTGCAGGTGAGTTGTGATAGGGAAATTTATTGCATCTCCCCCCATAATCGTTAAATAGAGGTGCATAGCGACGTGCTAGAAATAAATATTTAAAACATTTTTAGACAAAAAAAATTATCTTAAATAAGGTAAGTACATAAAATAGATCAAATAAGTTACACCCCTAGTCAAGATTCACACAATTTTGTCAATACAAATTAACACAAAATTATTTTAATGCGGGTAAGTTCTTCGTAATTTAGGGGACAACCTCCGGTATAATCTTTACGGGAATGTAGCTGTCCCTTGTAAGGTAGGGACCAAATGCCAACCGTGGTCGGGGTAAATAGGGGCTAGATATGACCCGGCTTTGTCACAAGTCCACCATACTAGTTAGGTGGTATTAAATTTAATTTATTAGGGGTAAGCAAGGGATATGCCAAACATGTGTGGAGAGATCACAGAGATAGAATACTAGTGGGGGAAGAGTGCTGCAGCTGCACAGTGTTCCTTTCAGTCCTTACCATCACGTTAAGTCTCGCTTTGTGGCAGCTGCACGAGTGCCGGAATGGGCACTTATGCAGCCAAAGCAAAGCATTTTACCAGAGGCTGCGCAGGTCTTAGCGCGTAAGTATTTAACGCCAGCTATAGCTGGCGTTAAATACTGACGTGTGGGTGAATTCACCCAGAGCCGCGCAGCCTCTGGTAAATCCCGTATGGGAGATTTGCCCAGAGCACGTGCGGCTCTGGGTAAATCTCCCTGTAGAAATCTGTAGAAATACACAAGAGACTTAAATAACCTAAAGGTGGTTCCGTTTTAAAAGGTTTCTTTTTTATAAGAAACAGGACAATATAAGCTGTTCATTAAGTCCCATTGGAGTGTTCAAAAGTTTAATCCAACGGCAACGGCCCTCCCTCTGTAGAAGGGACCTGTTTCTGTCAGCCCCATCTACTATGGGTTGATAGTCTATGGCCATCCACTTGAAAGTGATGGCCCATTTGGGCAAAGTGTTTCACCACTGACTGTTCTTCATATTTATTGGTGATTATGAGACAATTACTTCTACCCTTATACTTGGGCTGTTGCAGCAATCTTCTAATGGCTTGCCTGTGGTTGGCCATACGTTCTTTTACAGTAATCAGTGTTTTTCCTACGTAATATTTTCCACAGGGGCAGGTAATGAAGTATTTTACAAATTGGCTAAGAAAATTTAGTCTATGCTTAATCTTCATTCTCTGGCCACTGTGTGGGTGCGGAAAATCATTGCCGGTCATCTACATCTACATGCCAAACACCCGTGGCATTTATAGCATTATTGGTAATCGTGGACTAGGGGTATAACTTATTTGATCTATTTTATGTACTGAACTTATTTGGGATATTTCTCAAGTCTAAAAATTTTTTTTTAATATTAATGTCTAGACTGTCACTATTCTTTTTCGCTATGCACTTCTATTTAACGATTATGGTGTTTCACTTATATGATTGGTAATTTAGGGTATCAACTCCGCTCTCACCTCTAGGGGTGTTGTTTTTTAGTTAAGGTGTTTTATACATTGGTCATTTTCAAAAAAAAAGCTGGATGAGTTTCTGCAAACAAGGAATGTTGCAAGTTACTGGTATTGATACATAAAGTAGAGTTGATCCAGGGAAATTTCCGATTGCCACTTGGAGTCAGGAAGGAATTTTTTCCCCCTTCATAAATTTGGTGGGTTTTTTTTGCCTTCCTCTGGATCAACAGTTAGGCAGGAAATGAGGATATTGCTAGATGGGTTGGACTGGATGGACGTATGTCTTTATTCAACCTCAAATACTATACTATACTATACAAGTTAGTAATATTTGGCTTCTTAATGTCCCCGATTGTTTATGGAGGATCGTTTACCCTATGCACTCATCTGGAGGTGGTTATGTCCTATTCTTTTGTCTGTTGTTTTATAGGTGATTTGGTCTTTTAAGCACCTCTCGTATTTTAAATCTTTTTGCTATCCGGATTGGATATGGGAGTAGGTGGGAGGGTTAGAGTGTGTGTGGGGTGTGTGTTTTATTGTATTTATACTCACCTTATTATTGGCTCTGTAATCCTGATGACGGCCACACACAAGATAGCCAAAACGCGATTCAAACATAACACAATAAAGTGTTTGTTTCAAAAAAATCCTTGGAGTGCTCTGTGGCCTGTCACCTATATCTATATGTGTGTGTGTGTGTGTGTGTGTGTGTGTGCATACAAAATAGCAGTGCAATTTTTATCATGCCCTTCTTTGCACTTGTAAACATTTCATCAAATTTGGTTTCCCAATTTTGATGCTATTTAGAGCTGGTAAGCAAGACATCTAATTTGTCATTTCAGTATCCTATTAGAAATTCAAATTTATTATAATGTCGTAAAAACATCTTAATGGGATATAACATAGGCTGCTGCACATAGTTCACACCAGAGTTTGGAAGGTGTTAGTTATTTTTTTATATTGTGAAAATAGCAGTGGGATAAAAACTGACCCTGTGATCAGTGGGGGTAGGTGGTTGGGGGAGAAGGGGCCTTAACAATTATCTCAAAACAGCTGATCCAATGTTTTGTGGGGGCAGAGGGTCACTTACTTGTACCCTTAGAAATGGGATCACTTCTCTACAAACTAAATAAAACAGGGGTGTAAATGTGATAACAGAGGCTCAAACAAAGGCATCCAGGCTACTTGCTGGTCTCCAGCAAATAGCAAAAGAAGACAGCTGATGATTTTTTATCCCTTCATGTTAGTAAGTTTCAAAGATTAAAATATGTAAACTCGCTGTTTTATACTTTGCAATCTCTACTGTAAAAATCATGTAAGGACTCTAATGCACCATTACCGAAGCTCATTTGTACGGCTGAGGTGGGGGAGGTTGGCATGTCGCGCAACAAAGCAATTAGTGTAAATGTGCAGAAAAGGAGCTAACTGGTATCTACCAAGTAGCAAGTTCCAACTTGTAGGTTGTAGCGTGCATAGCCACAGTGATCTCTACAGGACACAGAGATAACAGAACATTCTCTATCAGCAGAGGGTGGCAGATTTACTTACAGAATGAAGGCTGTTCTTTGTGTTTTAGGCATATTAATTCTAAACATGCCCATACATATCCACACACAACAAAGAATTTTCATTGCCTTCTTGTTTTTCTTGTTTCCTTCCCTAATATTATTCCACTCTGTTGCTTTGTTCCTGTCACTTCACTGTGACATTTTTAGCCAATGAACACTGAGTGCAGGAATATATCATGTTGTATCTTTTTGGTGAACAGTGATAAAGACAGAACAAACATTATTGTATAGAAACATTGAATTGATGTGGGTCCCCTGTCTGCCTCTTCTGGGCATGCCCAGGCTCAGTACAGGCTCAGTAAAGGCTCAGTACAGGTTTCTTAATTGCTTCCATTAGGCATCCAGAAGCATAGCAGGCATACAGTAATGAATTCATAGGACACAGTAGGATATATCAACATATTTTAAAGAGGTGGAGGGTGGAGTTGTCCCTTAAGGTGCAGCTTCTATAAACCTATAACACTTGTTCTATGATGCTAGATATGGCTCAATGTTTTTCATGAAACTTGCTGATTATTGCACTATACTTGTATTTAGAATGATAATTAAAAAAAAAAAGGATTAAACTGAGAAAAACAGTACCCATTGATTACTGCCTTTTATACCATTCTTAAGGTTAATATTTTGTTACTTTCCTGCAGGGCTGAGGAAGTGTCATCTATAGGCCCCACTTTCCTTCAGTCTCTGCATAGCAAAAGGGAAACTGGTACAAGTGCAGTTCTGCTCCTCCAGCAGACAGCCTAGCTAATGGGGGAGGGACTTAAAGTGTCATTTCCGTCAGATACATTGGAAAGACTGCAGTGATTAGAAGCTTTTGAAATATTAGCTTTAAGAATCTTTAAGGCAGCAATCCACGGTGCTGCCATTTATTTTTTGAAAGTTAATATTTTGATTTTGTTCTCCTTTCATGAATATGATCTATCAGGATTCCAAAATTTTGTTGCGTTTACAAAATATCTAGGTAAAATGGTTGAATCAGGGCAGATTGGGTTGTCTAAATTTGCCAAGAACGAAGCTAGATATTTTGCAGCATAAAGGTTTGTAAACATGGGCGATTTCACTTCCGATGAACAAGCGACTGACAAATGGGAACATTGGACAATAATCAAATGATCCACCAGAGGTTGATCAGTAAATTGACGCCAGACCAGCTGTTCATAAGGCATACATTCGTTTGGGATTGGGACTTTCTATACATTTAGAATTGTATAGTGTTGTTTGTAAAGACTCTCATTCATCCAGGTCATGGTAAAATGTGGAATTCAGTTATATCAGAAGGAGTTTAGATAGTCATCCAATACTGTAGTTGTTGCCTTGCAAAGGGAAATACATTTTCACAAAATCTTGCATTAAAAAATTCAGTTAGCCAACTATAGGTATTGCCTGCTCTTTCATTTTTTTGTGCATATATTGTATACATGCAACTTTAAAATGACCAATATCCCAATCTTTGGGAAACTTTCCTAACTTAAAAGGTAACTGAACCACAAATTTGGCCTTGTTGCAATCGAATCTATAATTATTGAGGAGCCCTTGCTCCTGGTCCCTACATGCTAAATAAAATGGTGAGGGGGTTGTAATTGTAAAATCCTTTTACAGTGTCTAAAGGTGCCCATACAATATAACTTACCTGACAACCGAACCATGACATTCAATTTTTTATTCCCGGAACCGCCTTTTCCGTTCTTCTTTGTGACTGACATATGATTGCAAAATAAATGGGGCCAGGCAGGACCTTGTGATCCGTATGTTGGAAAGACAATCTTAGGTTTTATTGTAACCAGTAATGATAAAGGGAACTTTATATGTTGTTTTTGGAATTTTAAGCTTATAAATCAGTGATTTGAATATTGATGGGTTGCACATTTTCTCAGTGGTTAGCACTCTGCTTTGCAGCACTAAGACATTGATTCAGCTCCACTCTATACTGCATCTGCAATGAATTTGCATGATTTTTCTTAGCCTGTATCGGTATCCTCTGGGTAACATCATAACATACTAGTCCAACCTTTATACCCCCATCTTTTAACCCTAACTAACAGTTGATCCAGAAGAAGGGAGAAAGAAAAACACTGAAAGGGGGAAAAAGTCTCATGATTGACTCCAAATGACAATCAGAAAGTATCCCTGGATCAACAAGAACTATATATGTATTAATACCAGTAATTCTCAATATTTTTTAGTTTTAGAAACTTATCTAGCCCACTTTTAAAGCTATTCAATGAACTTGCCATTACCACTTCTTTCCTTCAATCTTAAAGGATGTCCCCACATCCCCTGATATGACCTATTAGTGAATAATGCACCAGAGAATTTATTAAATGGCCCATTAATATATTTGTATAAAGTTATCATATCCCCATGCAAACGTCGCTTCTCCAATGTAAACAGTCCTAACTTGTCTAATTTGTCTGCAAAGTCAAGCCCCCCCATTCCCCTTATTTTTTAGTTGCCCTTCTCTAAACTCCTATTTTCAAAGGTCCATATATGAAGGGGCTGTGTTGGATAGTGCTTTATAGGATAGGGTAAGCAGCTTGAACTGGATCCTTTGCATGTAGAGGGACTGACAGGTGAGGCATTAGAGAAGCGAGAAGATAAATGAATGAGCCGGGCAGCAGAGTTGAGGATGGATTGAAGCAGTGCCAGGCGGTTGTTTGGTAAACCACACAGGAGTGTGTTGCTGTAGTCTAGCCGGGATATAATTAGGGCATAGTCTAGGATTTTTGTAGCATGTAATAAACTGGGAAAAATAGCAGTTGGGGTTTGCGGGCAGATAACTGACAAGACACCAGGTTTTTGTTTTAAGGTTAGACATGCCCTTTAACCCTCAAAGGAGCTGACATAATTTTTAAAAACTTGTTCCCTAATTATATAAATTTAGAAGTGAAATAGTTTAATGCACCTCTAAAAGCAGTCCACTTCTGTTCAGTATCCTTGCCTAAGAAGATAGCACCCCAATTAATTAGCAGGAGTGATTTTTTTAATTGCATAACATTAGCTTTCCTAAAGTTAAAGGGTATGTAAACTGTAAAATCAACTTGATGTTAGTGGCTAGCTGTGTCTTTAAAGGGTATCTCCACTGAGGAAAAAGCATTTTTTTTGTTTATTTTAAAGTACACCATCCCCCAACCCTCCCCCTGCCTTTTTTTTCCCCAGAATTCCCTTTCGTTTGATTGCAGCAGCATGGGAAAGTTGTGCAGGTTCCTGGGGGTGTGTCTTCCCCTGTGGTGGGAGTGCTGTCACTCAATGTGCATCATCATGGTAGCAGACACACCCACTTGGCTGCAGTAAGAAATCCTTTCCTCCCTGACTCTCTAAGTTCATTTTTCCAGCTGATTATGCAGAGAGAGACAGGGGAGGAAAAGTTAAACCCTCTTCCCACAATACTGTAACAAATGCAGGGGAACTTGTGTTTTTAATAAAGATTTGTATGTGTCTAACTGTAAGATTGATTTCATAGGGGATGCTGGGAATATGAGGCAATCTGGTATGGGAGGGAGTGGGAGAGAGAAAAAGGTAGTACCTGATTACTCCTCCATTAATTAGTGAAGTCAGCAAGCTGCTGTGATGGTCGTGTGATTATTCCTCCATTATTCAGTGAACTCAGTAGCTTAAGAAGTGTGTGTGTGTGTGTGTGTGTATGTGTGTGTGTGTGTGTGTGTAGAATCGACCAGACAGCAGTCCCGACGGATCCTCTCACATTCGGCTAGGGAAAATGCCACTAAAGGAAAACGCACGTCGGACATTTTACATGCAGGCAGTCAATGAAAGTGGGCGGACCCGCACCATCCACAGCATTCTGGGACAAACTCATTGGATTTCTTCTAAACTACTGCTCAAAGACACAGGATACTGCAGGTACATATCCACCTTACACATATCTATCCTTACAACCCAGGTGACTTTTAGCAGTGGAGATACCCTTTAAAAGAAAATGTGGTAGTTTTTATTTTTGCCTATGATCCCTACCAAACCCTACCTTTAGTGCTGGAAGGTTGCTGTCTGTGTTATCTGGTGTAATTCTTTTGTATGGACCGCCCCCACGAGATTTGCCAAGCAGCATCACACACTTGGCCTCAAAAGCACATCAATTTGTCGGTGTACACTGATGCCGTCATCACGCATGCCAGATAAAGAACAGGCAGATCTCGTCCCTTCCTCTCACGTTTTTTGGAGAGGAGGCTGCCCCAGACCTGATTCTTACACACAGCACAGCTTTGCATTTACAGTTTACATACCCTTTAAAAGATTTTGTTAACCCAGTGCACTTTTGTTTTTTGCAACCTATTTTAGATGACAATATATCATGATCACTATTCCCTAAGCTTCCCATTACCTCCATCTCCATAATAAGCTCATGGTTATTAGATATTACCAGATCCAACAAACCATCCTTTCTAGTTCCTTTACTTACTATGTCAGGGTAATTGAAATCCCCCATGCCTAGAATGCCCAGCAACCATCACCAACTGCATATGGAGGTTAATGTACACCTCCTTACTTATATATATATACTATATTTGGCTTAAGTTCTTGATTAACATACATACATACCCTCCTCCATTCTTATGTAGACTATCATGTCCCTCTAAATTTAATGCCCAGTCATGTAATTCATTTAACCATGATTCTGCTATACCAATGACATCATACTTTTCTTTTAAAGCTATTAGTTCTAGTTCCCTATAACTATCACTAAATAACCCCCACCAACTTATCCCAGTAGTAGTAAGAAAAAAATGATTTAAATTACTTACAGTCCCATAAAATAGTGATTGTTTAATACATTCACACTGACGACAGTTACTACCGTAAACGCTTTCATTTATTAATACTTCATATGTCCTTAAAAACAGAATGCCCACTCGCTCAAAGCTTGCACACTAGCTCTGCAAGCAGGATTTATGTGAGGTTTAAGTTTACTCACAGAATCTTAGTGCTGGTACACGCAGGCTAGATTCAGCCAACAGATTTATTCTGTAGTGTGATGGACAAAATTAAAGTAGCACTGATGATATTTTGTGATGATCAACTGCATTGCCTATTAAAGACAACACAATTGGCTGAAGATTCCCAGCATGCCCAGTCCTTGCTTTTGACTGGTTTTGTTTTAGTCAGCATGGTGGCTCAGAGGATATCACAGATGCCATGCAGAATTGGGCTTTAAATCCTCCCTAGGCCATCTGAAAAGAGTTTGTATGTTCTCCCTTTGCTTTTGTGGGTTTCGTCTGTGCACTCTAGTTTACCCACAATAATAGGTTGTGAGATAAGGTGCATATATTGTAAGGTCTTCAATTTAATCTTTGTTATTGCTTAACTCACTTTTTCTGCTATGCACATGTACACAATCAAGAAAATCTTTTCTGCAAATGTTTTCAAGAAAACATTATTCATTATATCTCCTCCTTTAAAGAGGTTGTTGAATTAAATGTTTGTTAGGGGGCAACCAAGAGTTTGTTGATCAAAAAAGCTTGATTGCTAAAGTTAGAAAAACTTTGGCCAAAGGGTGGTTGGTACAGCAACTGGGATCAAGTAACACATACTTTGTACTGCCTTGAGCAGTGAAAGGAATGTATAGATCAATATTTGCTTTCTGAAGTCTGTACCTAAAAATACTTGCAAAAGTACATATGTTGGAGGTTATCCGAATAGCATGTACATTAAAGAAGCCATTAGTAAGATTGTCCTTTAGAGGTTTTATACAGTATATGTTAGCAAGGCAACCTGTAACAAGGTGGACAAGGGTGGATCTGATATAGTTTAGTCTAAGAAGAAATATCTAAAGATGCTAGTATAAATATTCTTTTTGTTGTGTCAAGAGCAGGGTTTCTGAAGCTACTTGCAAAAGGTTTTTAGGCTGTAGAGAATACTGTACATGGAGTGTGTACTCAACTGTTAAACCAGCCTAGAGATTAAGCTGAAAGACATAGATCTATGCCAGGTTTATTATGTTATAATCTTTCCAAATCCCTCTAGTCTTGTAGTTACACTTTTGCATTTATATCATAACCTTTCCAATGTTTTAAATCCTATTTTACTATTTTTGTCTTACTGAAATCTTACTAACATAAGAAAATCTATTAATGCTGCACTGCTTAAAAATGCAGTCTTTTACTCACAGACAGGTGATATTTGGCTCTTCAGATGATCCAAACCTACAATCCCAAGACCCACCAAGCTATAAGTAATATCTCAATAACTAGGATGCCACTTGTTTTAGCTAAAATCCAGGAAGTTGCCTTCCCTGCTTTGTATCTCATTGTGTTTACATTAGCATCACTGATTTATTTTATGGTAATATGATCGAAAAATATATATGTACGGTATATAAATAATATATTTTAGCTCTTTTGCAGAGTACTTTCTATTGTAATTTTATTGTTAATCCTAACATACTGTTGAACTCTATATTCTTTTAAAAGTACCTTATGCCATCAAACTGCCACAAACCAAAAGCCACCCCATCACACTTTTTTTATTCCTGAAATTAGCACTCTAATAACATACCTGATGGCACAAAATAGTCTCTTCTAACTGATTCACAAATAAAGGATTCTTTCAAGTTCTGGCAATCTAAGGGTATCCTAGTTGTTACTGGACACTATCTTTGAGCATGTTCTAAAAACATGGTATTTACATGTTGCACCACCAGAGATGCCACAAAGAATACAGGTACATTAAGAAACTTTATATTTTGCTAGAAACAGAAGAAAAACAAAAAAAGAAGGAAGTGGCAGTAAATTATCTGACTATTTTGTATTGTTCCAGGCTGTCAATAAAGCATGCTGGCTCAAAAATAAACTGTAAGGTAATGAGCAGCTTTCAAAGTCTTATCAGGAACTTCCATATTGGTGTGGAGACATCTGTCTAGAAAATACACTGTGCATAGAGAGAGTGAGTACTTGGGTCAGGGGTTGTAATGGTAACAACATAGAAGCCTTCTTACTTACAGAATATGTTACTTACATGTACTAAATGCAACTTACAAGAGAAGAATGTAGTCATGTATATGTGTTCTATTAGCATTAATGAATTTACACCATGAAAGCATTAATAACATTGTTTTTATTTTAAATTGTAAAGGAAAACTAAAGGTTCAATTTCCCAGTTTTGATGGGCCTGCATGATATTAGCTACCCAGTATCATCAGCACTTTTGGCACTAAATATACTTAAAAATGCAGATATGTTACCATTATTGTGTTAAAGGCAGCTGCTGTAGCAACAGCAACAAATGATATATCTTTGAAATGTGAATATGTTTTTAAAGTATGGTAAATTATGTTTTTTTTACAAATCCCCAATTGCAGTCATTCGCTCATCATACTATATGCCCTAAGGGCTAGGCCCTACTTATGCGTTTTTTGCCAGTTTGCGCATGCGTTTTGCACTTGCAATTGCACACGCGATTTACTTACAATGGAAATTGAGGGAATGCGAAATTCCCCACAATTTCCTATGCGCATGCGATTGCGCATCCGTTCGCGTTTTGGTAACGCATATGTTCACCATTTTGGTGTGTTAACGCATGTGTTTCCATAACGGAAAATGTCAAAATCGCATGCACAAAACGCACGTGCAAACTAAAAACGCACAATAATAGCACATGTGATCACGTGCGATAACGCTCACGATTGCGTGCACAATTTAGTGCGTTGTAGTGGGGCCATGCCCTAACAGAGTAAAAAAATAGGTGAAACAATTTATCAGGTAGGTTACAATTTGCATCAAACTGCACTCCAAAAAAGGAAGCTAACTGAGATAGTAGTTGATGCTCTTTTTTGGAGAGCTTGTAATTTTTATAGCAGAAATTACCCAGCTGTAGTAAAGTAGAATACTGCAACATGTTCCTAGTGAAATACCAATAACTGGGTTTGACAGCACAGTTCTAAACAGTTTTCAATGATGTAACTGTGGAATTCAGTTAGATCAACTGGACTTAAGTTTCTCAAGAAAGAAAGTTAAGTGACTGGCGAAACATTTTCAAGAACTTAACTCTAAGTCTAGTTGACCTAACTGAATAACAGAGTTATACCATGACTTGGATGAACAAGAATGCGTGAGTATACTTTTACTTTGCAAATTCTCTTTACTTCCAATTTAAAATAGTGTAGCTTGTTTTTTTTTAAACTACCGTATATACTCGAGTATAAGCCGACCCGAGTATAAGCCGAGGTACCCTTTTTACCTAAAAAAAGTAGGAAAATTGATTGACCCGAGTATAAGCCGAGGTTAGGAACTATGACCACTACTGCCTTCTGATTCAGTATTGTTTGAGTCTTAAGTTGCCCTTTAAATGGACAGCAGAATTCCCATACAGATGTTTGGAAACTACAACACCCAGCATGCTTTAGTTGCTGGGAGTTGTAGTTTCCAAACACCTGTATGGGAATTCTGCAGTTTAAAGGCAGTAGAGCCCCTTCCCTCCCTCCCCTGAGAGTCCCCCCAGTAAATTGGTCCTTACCCCAATCGATGGTTGCTCAACTCTCCCTCTCCTCTGGGACCCCTTCGCACCAGGAATTCATATGCTGGAGCTGCTGTTCTTTCTCTCCTAGCGGGGCTGTCAGTGCACAGGGATCACAGGCACGAAGCTGCACTCCAGGATGATCGCCGTCTTCTTCAAATGCCGCTGTCAGATCCTGGTTAAAGGTAAGTGCAGCTCCCTCGGCCATGGAGGTGACTCGGCTTCCCTGTAACCTGCCCAGTGGCTCTGACATATCAGTCCCCAGTTGTAGCAATGTGTACAGGCAAGGCGTGCTACTCCGGTCTAGAATAACCCCATGGCCAAATCCGCTGCCGCACTGGGGTAAGTCCTGTGGATTGCTGGCTGACGTCACTACTCGGCGCCTCTCACAGCCCGGCGCCGAGTAGTGACGTCAGCCGGCAAACCCACAGACGTACCCAGCGTGCGGCAGCCGGATTTGGAGTTCAGCAACCATCGATCGGGTAAGGAAGGACCTTGACTCAGTATAAGCCGAGGTAAGTTTTTAGGTTTATTTTAAACCTAAAAACCTCGGCTTATACTCGAGTATATACGGTATATTGTTTAAAGAGAATGTTCTCTTTCTTTTTGTGACATATGAAAAAATAGTTCTTCAGCATTTTGGGATGATATATTCTGAGGTTAAGATACTAAACAGAAGTGGACTGCTTTTAAAAGGGGTTTAAACCAGTTCATGTCTAAATTGATACCTTTGGAAAATAAATGGTTAAAATATGAGTTCACACCCATGTGGCTGAATTTTGATGTAAAGCGGAAAATGGATAGGAAGAAAATGGCATTTAAAAGCATTAACGTAATTATTTCTCTCAGAAAATGAACTATTCCTATTTTGCATTAATGAAGAATGGGAGTAAAAGAGCTATGTCTTACCTCCCATTTTTCAATTAATGTAACAGGAGTCAGACTTCTCTGACAGGCCGAATGTTTCTTGCTGTAACTAAACAATAGCGTGCATGCGTGCGATAGTTTAGTTAAAGGGACTGTCCACCCCTCTAAGCAAAAAAACATATATTGTAGATTACCCCCCAAACCCTAGAGTTCGTTTTATAAAAATTTTTTAATTCGGCTCCCACACAGAGCTATTATACTTACGTGCTCCTCGCTCCACCGCCGCGTCCGGGTTCCTCATTCAGTCTCCACTGTGGCTGCTCTGTTCTTTTTGTGTTCTTGAGCAGCCGCAGTGGAGACTTTAAAGACTCCAATAAAGCAAACGTCTTAAAAAAGTTTTTTCCCCTCTGTATACACTATAGAACATCTAAGTGCAGTTTAGAAGCAATAATGTTATAATGAATGCAATTGCACTTTGGTTAACTGAGGATATGCTATGGCTTTTATAGGTATCTTGTATATAGGCGAAGGTCTGTTGTGCTTGGGTGGCACTTTTGTACATTGATTGCTTTGTCAATATAGATTAAAGTTCAAAGTGGTGTATCACAGGGTTTTGTATTGGAGCCACTTATATTTAATCTGTTTATTAATGATTTGGAAGTGGGTATTGTCAGCAAGGTCTCTGGTTGTGGACGGCACAAACATTTGCTAAATCATTAAAATCTGCATTTACTGGATGGTTATACAGAGAGGGGAGAGTCAGTCGGCATTTCAACTATGATTAAGCTCCATTAGGGAGCAAAACGCGTCAGGGGGACTCTGTGTTGTGTACTTTGAGCACTTATACACTAGACCATGCAGGATATTTTGTTAGTGATGTCTTTTTCTTTGCACTGTGTAGTTAATGTAGCGACTAATAGTGTGATCTTTTGTGCTACTTATTTTTTAGATACATCTAGCAGTCAGCCTCTGTGTCTTTTTTACTTACAGGGCCATAAGATTAGTCTTCTATATGCTGAGACTAGGAGGGCACCGACTTCCTAGGGAACCTATTCTACTAATAGGGCAAGTAGGGTGGAAAGGTCTCTTCCACCCTCCCCAGGGATATATAGTTCTTTCCCTTTTCTTTACCTACCCTGTTTCTACTAAATTAGCTGACTGTTATGATGGAACTTTTAATATGTGATTGTTCTATTTTTAACGTATATTTATTAAAAGATATATTTTAAAAGTATTTCCCTAACCAATTTGCCGAGTACTTTACTGTAACTGTTTGCATTTTATAAGGGGATATCTTTTTTTCTCCTAATTTTTTGATGTCAAGTACCTAACCTCCAGCATTCAGTTTTTCTTTTAAACAATTAGGCAGGAAATGTGGATTTTGCTGTATAGGTTGGACTAGACAGATATATGTCTTTATTCAACCTCAAATACTATAATATATTATTTTATACTGTTGGATGTTGTTATAATGCACTGTAGCCTGCCGTTTGTATTTTACAAGTGGAGTGAAATAAAGTTCCATAGTAACATAGTAATTGAGGTTGAATAAAGACATGCGCCCATTAAGTCCAACCTTTTCACCCTCCTTTTTAACCCTACCTTACAGTTGATCCAGAGGAAGGCAAAAAAAAACAGCTAAAAAAGGGGAGAAAATTTCTTCCTGGCTCCAAATGACAATCGAAAGGTATCCCTGGATCAACCAGAACTGCAGTATATTAATTAATACCAGTAATTCTCAATATTTTTTAGTTTTAGAAACTTAACTAGCCCACTTTTAAAGCTATTGAATGAACTTGCCATTACCACATCTGCTGGAAGACAGTTCCACATTTTTACCGTTCTCACTTTAAAGAAACCTTTCCTAACCTAAAGATTAGTAGTAGAGAATTGTACCGTGTTAGCCATAGATGAAAGTGAAGACATCTTGGATATAAAGTAATACCTTTTATTGGCTAACTAAAATGATTGAAAATGCAAGCTTTCAAGCACTAGGCTTCTTCCCTCAGGCATGATACAATACTAATCTTGTAAAGCACTATTTTTAACATACTAGAACAAAGACTTTCTGACATTACATAGATGTTATCTTTTGCACCCATGCCTGATTGGCAATGGCTGTCATAAATAAAACAGTAAATGCACATTCAATGATCACAGGCAGTAATAAAAGAATTAGCAGAAGCAGATTAGCTGCAGAAGCCAAGGACACAACCTGAAAGACCTAAAAGTCACAGTGCTTATGGGAAATTTCAGATCCCAAAAGGAGAGGTTAGAATGGGAATGTAAACTTATAACAAAATTTGGGACTCTGGACTCAACAAAGATCTAAACTTATGTGTCACTATGTTTCTAATCTTATGTCATGTAGAGTTAATCAGACTAAATTCCTCTAAACCACCCAAACCCATAAATATCTCATTTATACCAGACCCTCCATGGACACTAGAGGTGAAGTGTATCTATTGTTTTTATTAACCTCTGCTAATTCTTTTATTACTGCTGATGTGATCATTGAATGTGTATTTACTGTTTTATTTACGACAGCCATTGCCAATCAGGCATGGGGGCAAAAGATAACATCTATGTAATGTCAGAAAGTCTTTGTTCTAGTATGTATAAATAGTGCTTTACAAGATTCAGTATGTATCATGCCTGAGGAAGAAGCCTAGTGCTTCGAAAGCTTGCATTTTCATCTTGTAGTTAGCCAATAAAAGGTATTACTTTATATCCAAGATGTCTTCACTAACCTAAAGATTAAACTTCTTTTCTTCCAATCTTAAAGGATGTCCACGTGTCCTCTGATATGACTGATAAATAAACAATGCACCAGAGAGTTTATTGTATGGCCCATTAATATATTTGTATAAAGTGATCATATCCCCACGCAAATGTGACTTCTCCAATGAAAACAGCCCTAACTTGTCTAATCTGCCTACATAGTCAAGCCTCTCCATTCCCTTTATTATTTTAGTTGCCCTTCTCTGAACTGCTTCCATTTCCAAGATGTCCCTTTTGTACATGGGATTCCAAAACTGCACCACATATTCTAAATGAGGCCTTACCAGTGCCTTGTAAATAGTGAGCATAAAGTTTTTTTCTCTTGAATCTATTCCCCTCTTTATACAAGACAATATCTTGCTAGCTTTAGCTATTGCTGCCTGGCATTGTTTGCTACAGCTAGATGACAAAAACCCTAGAGACACCCCTGCTGTTATCTACCAGAACCCCCAAATCTTTTTCCAGTCGAGATTCACTTAACACAGAGTTATTTATGGTGTAGGAGGCACAAGGATTGTTAAAGGGGAACTGTGGTCTCCAAACAAGTTAAGATTAAATGAAAGGCCATTTTCCTACCTTTAAAACGAGCCATCAACCACCTCTCTACGCGCTCCACAGCCCAAGATATACAGGCGAGCACAGCCTCAGACTCCCTCAGTGTGAGGGAGACAGGAAATCCCTCCTCCTCTCTGCTGTGTGCCGCGAGTGGGCGGGGCCACATGAGGCTGTAAGATAATGGGCCATGGGGGGCCTGCAACTGGAGGGACCATGAGGTCCATGAGTGGGAGGGACCAGGGGGTCAGCAAAGGGGAGGAGGAGACACAGGACAGATTGACTGACAGTTTAGGAGCAGGAAGCAGGTGATGCTGCTGCCATATCACACACAAAAATGTAAATATATTCAAAACTATGCAAAATAAACAATGGAAATAATTCCTATCAATTTACCTCAATCTACCTCAAGTCATTTTTTGGCCACAGTTCCCCTTTAAACCCCAAATGCATCACCTTACATTTATCATTATTGAATCTCATCTGCCATACTGCTGCCCATTTTGATAATCTATCTAGGTCTGCTTGCATCAATTGCACATAATTTGAAGTTTCCAAAGCTCTGCATAGTTTAGTGTCATCAGCAAACACAGAGACATTGCTCTCAATGTCCCCTTCTAAGTCATTTATAAACAGATTAAAAAGTTATGCAAGTTTATGCATTTAGCCAAAACAAGCTCAATACCCTGTTAAAAATCTAGTTTGTTCAATATCCCTGAATGCACCAATTTTTAAATAAAAATAAATTGTTGGCACCAGGGCTTAATATCACTGTGGAAATTGTATTAACAAATAGTGCCCACTATAAAGTTACTTTAGTACAAATAGTATATTAATACAGTATATTTTCATTGTGTAATTCAGACTCATAAAAGATAATGAATTACCAGTAGCCCAGATCTACAAAGATAGTTTCAGTGCCTAACCTGAGCCTTTTTGAATGTTGCTAGTTCTGGTCTGACATTAATAAGAGGTACACGGAAAGGTCTGTGTTTCTGTAGTGCACAAATGCTGCCTGCTACATTTTTGGCAAATGCACCTAAAAGCTCCTTGAGGAACCTTGCTTCTTGGCAGCAAATTTTTTTTTGACTCAAACACGGATGACTCAATTATCTGAGCCACATTTTCTAAGAAACAGTGAAAAATCAGTAGGTTGATAGAATCGATTATTGTTAATGGGTAGTTGTTGGCAGCTATTTAGCTCAACTTTACTATTTTAACTCAGAAGAAGAACCACTCTTATTTTTACCCTTCAGGTTAAATGTATGTAACTAGGGCCTCCAATTAGGCGGGTACATGAGGTGCTCTGGTACTAAGCTCAATCATATTTTCACTTTTCTGATGCTGGGCTGGCTATTGTTTTATGTAGTGGGGTTAGAAATGTTCCGTGTGCCACAAACCAAAAATCTAGTAGAGACTAAATGTAGCACATAACTTCAAGGGGGAAGCTCAGTGCAAATACATATGCTTTTCAGAAAAAAAGGGCAGTATTTTTTCATCCCAACGACCTTAATCTGCCAATTCAGCATTTTTTCTGTGTATAAATAAATGCAACTGAAATACTGACTTCCTGTTTGCAGGATCCCTAGTAGAGACCGTTATGGTCTTGCCCTTGACCCAGCGCCTGGGTTATTTCAGTTGCTCAGTAGAGATGGGATCTAGGTCCAACACGAACCCGTATCCGTCACGAAACTCCTCAGTTCTGAAATCCAAATGATCTGTCCAAATCCGGCTGGATCATTTGGCTTTAGGGACTTCGGAACAAATTTTCGATAATTTTCAAACGTACGGAGCTATTTTCAATAATTTTCGAAAATAGCATCAAACGTTCAAAATTCCTTGAAAATACAATCGGAAACTCAAAAATGGTCTCCGATCATTTTTTCGAGAATTTCAAACGTTCAAGGCTATTTTAGAAAATTATTGAAAATAGCTCCGTACATTCAAAAATTATCAAAAATTCGTTCCGGTTTCGGGATTTTCTCGAGAGTGCTCAGTAGAGATCTGAGCATCTTTGACCCATCCAACAGCCAATTAGTAGAAATTACTGTTAGGGACATTTCAAGGATGTGGTGCATCCTGGGAAGAAGAAGGACCGTTAGAACCTGAAATGTCAGCTCACTAATGTCAACAGCAGGGAACAGCAAAGGGTATGAAATCAAGTAGAATAGATCACAGCGCACATCCAGTCTTACTTGAACAGTGTTTATTTAAAATCACACGTCATCAGACTGATGAAGGTGTGACACATGCACACCGAAACGTCACGTGTGTTTTTAAATAAACACTGTTCAAGTAAGACTGGATGTGCGCTGTGATCTATTCTACTTGATGTCTATATGGTCTAGTGGCTCTGGCAGCACAGGAGCACCCAGCAAGTGAGCTGATTAAAGGAGAACTAAACTGGAATTTTTGCACTACAGCATCTGAAAATATCCCCTCTAAAAACACCAATAAACTGCTAATTATCACTACAATAAATGACATTAAAGTAAAGGTAACCCCCTGAAAAACTGGACAAAATAACTGTATTTGCAGTGACTGGCCACACCCCTAACCTCAGTCACATGCTCCTTTGCCTAATCTGTCCTCTAAAAGGATTGGCTAGAGGCTACTAGTGGGTGTGACTAATTGTACCAACTGTAACAAGCTCCTGCAGTATCTTAGGACTGAGCATGTGTAATGAACACAATTGTCAGTGACCACACTGTGTGATACTGGAATGTTGGTAAATAAAGCACAAACCCCATGTTAGTAAGGTAAATTTCTCAACAACCACATCAAAATGAGAGGTAAAACACTGATTACTGATTTTATATCAAGATGTTCTAACTTCTGATTCAATGTTGCTCAGAGGATTTAGTTGTCCTTTAAGGAGGTGTTCCAAGGGTATGAAATCCACTGATTTTTTTAAATGGGAGAGAATATGTAGAATAACTAAGAAGGCATTACACAAACTAACAATTTAACAAATATTGATAATTTCCACTTAACTGTCCCTTTAAGTACATATCCTGGGAAAGGGGGAACAACATAAAATTTAACATTTTTCACTTTTCAGGAAGCTTTGTAACAAAATGTTTGGAATGTTGTCCATCAATAGCAGACTAATCTAAAAAAAACATTACATACACCTACAGTATTTGAAATTGTTCTTGTATAGACAGAACTTAATTTATTAAGACTAAAATATATTTCTTTATTTTTCTTATTCCAAATCTCAGTAGCAATTTACATTTTAACAAGTTAATTATGAGTGTCTAGATTCATTTTTTTCTCACTAGTACGGTTTCATTTTTGGGCATTTCTTGTTTACATTTTCATCTGCAACATATATATAATGTAAAATAGAGATGGTCGAAAATGGTAAGTTTTGTTTTGTTTTCGGATTTACGGATCTCAAGAAAAACCTGAAGATCAGAAAATCCAAAAACAGAACATACTTTCTAGGGTTCAGAATTTTCGAGGGTTACCGAATTTACAAGGTTAATTTCAGTAACCCTCAAAACTAACGCTGAACGTTCGATAAACCTCAAAAATACAATCGGAAACTACTTTCAAGTTTTCGATCATTTTTTTGAGAGTTATCAAACATTCAAGGTTATTTTCGAAGGGTTACCGAAAATAACCTCGTACATTCGGTAACCCTCGAAAATGGGGTCCTAAGTCCCCAAATATGAACAATCCGTCCGGTTTCGGACTGAATATTTGGATTTTGGGAACCGAAGGGTTCCCTGTCATATTTTATTGAAATGTGTCTATAAAAATAGCCTGTCTGTATTCTATGCATTCTTACTTGATTGTGGTAATTAATAGCCTGTTTTTTTGTTTTCAGAATTCAATTCGACACAACCTTTCTCTACACACACGTTTTATCCGAGTGCAGAATGAAGGAACAGGGAAGAGTTCCTGGTGGATGCTTAATCCAGAAGGAGGTAAAACAGGAAAAACCCCAAGGCGAAGGACAGCTTCTCTGGACAATGCCAATGGGAAATTCCTTCGAATTAAAGGCAAAACTGGGAAGAAGAAACAGCAACAGATACAGTCAGCACCAGAGAGAACAGTGGAGGACAGCCCTTCATCCCAACATGCCAAGTGGTCTGAAAGTCCATCTTCACATACAAGTGATGACTTTGATGTCTGGGCAGATTTCCACAGCAGAAGCAATCATGCAACAAGTACTATAAGTGGGAGGCTTTCACCCATAATGGCTAACAATGAGCCTGATGACTTAGAGGATGATGATGTTGCACCCTCTTCACCACTAATGTATCCAAGTCCATCCAGTGCTCTATCACCAAGCACTCGCTGTTCAGTGGAAATGCCACGGTTGGCAGAGCTGTCAGGCACAGCTGGGCTAGGTGAAGGTTTATCAGATCATCTTTTGGATGAGCTTCAGGATGGCTACAGTGTAGGATCTGGTGCTGCATTACGACAAAGGAGTACTGGATTCTTCTCCACCAAGTGCCCAACACTGAGCCCCCCTTCCGGTGCCTACTGCGGCTCCATTTACAGTCAGTCAGCTATTGGCATGAGACGACTGCCAATGCAGACAATCCAAGAAAATAAACAAGCTGCCTTCTCTCCAGGAAGCGCCTACAGACATTCTTCAGTCCAGGATATACTCTCTGCAATGTCCTATGGACATAAAGAGGGATTAGGGCAAAGTGATCCAGGGATGGCAAATGTTCTAGGACAACAACGCAATCATAGGCAGAACATTGGCATGTTAGGCAATTGTGACTCAGGTCCAATGCCATACTCCACAAGCATGATGAAGAGCCACAGCTTATTTCACCAACCATCACTAAACCACCACTGCTCTGTTAATAACAGTGCCTTAATCAGCGCAAGTGGACTGATGAGCAACTCTGAATCTTGTAGCTTGGCATCTGCCCAACACCATCCCTACTTTAGCAGCCAGTCAGGAAACGGAAGCCTGATGGAAAGTCCCTACCAAGCTACTTATCATCATCATCTTCATCACCACCACCATCCGCAAATGTACAACCAGGACAGATTCCCTACAGACCTAGATTTAGACATGTTCAATGGGACTTTGGAGTGTGACGTAGAATCTATCATTCTTAATGACTTCATGGACAGTGATGAGATGGACTTTAATTTTGATTCATCCCTGCCACCCCAGAATGGGTTCAACATGGCTGTTACCTCACAGCCTGCCAATCAGAGCTGGGTACAAGGATAAAATGAAACAGTTTTTATGTGTATTTTTTGTTTTGAGTTTTTCATTTTTTGACACTTGCAGTTGGTTTAGAGATGTCCCTTTAACTTTGAAAGTACTTGTCTTTTGGGAGTAAGAGTTACAAAAAAAATTAGAATAAAAGACGACGACCCTCTCTCGTGGGATAAGGAGGTAAACAGGGAAATCAGTTGGAATTCAGCCAGAAAACTAACATTGGCACAAAATATCAAGGATTCATTAAGTTTTATAAATTTGCTTGAAATCTCACAATTAACAATGTTTATCTTTCAGTTTCAATTCCATGTGTGCAACCGGTATGTTTGTCTCTTTATACCCCATACACTTTAGTTGCTCTTTTAATGCAAATTTGCTATCATGTTACTGAACATGTTTTCTTGCACTTTCAATTGGTTGCAGATATTTAGAATTTTTCATTCTCTATAAACACAAGGCCTGTCATAAAAAATAATTAGGCAAGGGATCACTTTGGCCGCTATATGTTTACATAAAGATTGTCCGTATGAGACCCAATCATTCTTAAAACATTGATCTTGCAACCATTCTATAAAGAAACCTTCTCTCCCATAAGACTGAGTTAATTAGCATAAAAATGTCCAGGACAGCTCTCTAACAAGAAGGTCTACAAGCATTCATATATTTATAAGAGGCCCTTGTTCTGAACATGTTTGCAATTTTATTTTCCATTACAATACAACTATTTCAGAGGGTCTGATAATAAAGAAAATCCTTTATCCAAATGCTAATCAGTGGAATAAATTTATTCATTTTCATCTAGGATATTAAATAGTTCTAAAATGATTAACACTTTATGTGAATTATTTATTAATCAAATTGTGTTTTTTTAAACAGAATAAAAGCAAAAATAATATGGGGGGAAAGAAACACTTTAGAGCACAAAACTTTCTCGTAAGCACCTAACACTTTTAGTCTAACCTTGAAAGGGCATTACATTTTTACATACTGCACTGCCTTGTTTTACAATTAGGCTGAGAATCTATTTACATCTCTCAATTATTCCTGTTCTAGTATGCAGGCTGCTCCATTACCTTAAATGATTTATGGGTATTCTACATGTGATCTGATCTTAAACCCCTCTAATAAATTGTTTACATGTACCAATACTTAAACTCTATTAAACTCATCATTATGAGGGTCACTTTGCTAACCTTGTTAAATGTAGCACTGCTTAGGTCACTTTACTTCCTAGTGGGAATAACTTTTAACATTTAGCAGTCATATATGTAACTGACAATCTAATATACTTACACCGACTGAGTGTCCATTTGGCTCCTTTGTGTATATATCACTGCATTAGCAGTGGGATTAAGTATGCGGGTTTGGATTTGTAACAACTCCCATGATATTTCACAATTAAGCTCTGACATTCTTAAGGATTCCCTCTCCCTATAAAATAATAATATTGTTGTTTACATGTGTGTTATTTTTAATTTTAATATACAGAGTTTATTATATTAATTTAATATATACAAAACTGTGTACATACAGAAAATATATTCTGAATTAATTTTATTTTCTTTTTTCTTTTTAAATTCTACACACTCGGAACATTTTATTCTCAGTTTATAAGGACTGTTAATTTTTTTTACGGCCTCAGTAAAAATGGAGGAGGTTGTTCAATTATGGCAGTGTGGGGGGAAAGGAAAAATGACATAAACCCTCCAACATTGTTGCAGTCTGCAAAATAAAGGGACAAAGAATGGATTTAAAGGACATGTTATTTTTTATATACAATTTAACACTTTTTCATTGTGCAAGTATAACGATGGAAGAGCAGTATTGAGGATGATGGCTATAGAGTAGGGAGCTACAAGGCAAACTCCTAATGTGCCTTATTGCACCTGGAAAGGCCATGTAGATTGTCATTCTATTCAACAATACCATCTGTAACTGAATACACTCTCTGTATCTATATGCTAACAATGACATCTTGGACCTGTATAATGATTCTGAGTATCTCGACAAGGATTAGCTTATTTTAACAATGCGCTATGATGCTCAGAAACACTATACCCAACTCCCCAGTACCCGTTACCCTCCTCACTGCAACGTTAAGCGATTGTAATGTTTTTGAATGTGTTGTCGTAGTGTGTGGATTTTGTAACATAAACCTGTGCATACTGACTGTACAGAATATTTTCAGGAATAAAATTGTTTTAAATATTCTATTTATGTGATGTTTAACATTTATATTAAACTACACACATTCCATAGTTTCTGAATATCTGTAATTGATTACAGTGTATGTTCCTTTAGTGTCACTAGTTTTGCGCCAGCATTATACACGGGGGGCAATAAAAGGTGCAAACATTTGCTTGTGCTATTAATCTTGATGTTATCTAACTGTAAGAGATGGCCGAACTTTTGAAAAACGGACCCATTATAGTCAATGGGAGTCAAATAGTTTGAAAAGTTTGAATGAAATACAATTAAAATATCAATTGTAACTTAATGTACATAGCTGCGGGACCTGGGAAATGGTCTGGGGAACACGTTCGAATATCCAGGACTTTCGAAAACTTGATTTTACTCTCACGTGCGCTACTTTCGAGCTCTCACGCTCGAACATTCAATCATTATCCCATGAATGACTCGCGAGAAGCCGATATTTACTCGCGTATTGATATAATAGACATTTTACTCGCGGATTAGAGAATTCGATATTTACTCGCGTATAGGTATAATGGACATTTTACTCGCGGATTCGATATTCAATATTTACTTGCGTATAGGTATAATAGACATTTTACTTGCGGATTCGAGAATTCGATACTTACTCGCATATTGGTATAAATAGACATTTTACTCGCAGATTCGAGAATTCGGTATTTACTCGTGTGTAGGTATAATAGACATTTTACTTACGGATTCGAGAATTCGATATTTACTCGCATATAGGTATAATAGACATTTTTCTTGCGGATTCGATAATTTGATATATAGGAAATATATGTGTAAATTTAGAAAATAAAGCATGGTACACACCATGCAACATTTCCACACAATCAGCCATGGTTTTCAGGGAAAGTCCAATCGCACGGTCGTCTGATTCAGATGAACAGATGGTCAGTCTCGTCCGAAAAAAACATGCCCAATCAACCGATACAGTGAAGTCTATCGAGATGAAATATTGTACTTTTTTTATCCCTAGTAATGTAATCTCTGAGAAAAATTCTGGGATATTTTCTTCAAGAAGGTTCAATTGTTTGCGACATGCTTTCTGGTTTAGTTTTGTGGAATCCTCAAATAAATATGGAGGATTTTAACAACTTTTTATGCTAAAATGTGTTATGGCACATTTGACAATATACTCCTTCTTGGGGACATCTTTACTCCAAACCCCATTTCAATTGCTTGGCAGAAAATTTTACCTTATGATACAAAGGTCCATCCACACCATATACAACATCATCCAAAATCTCATGGATTTTCTTTGGCTTCACCCCTTCCTTTATACGAAATTGACTGAATTATATTACAGACCTGTCATTCTTAGTCAGTTAGATCTCCCTTCTCTCCCCTTTTGCTATTCTTGTTTAAAAAATTACCTCAAACTTCATAGGAATGTTTCCCACAAATGTATCTCTATACAGTAATGATTTCTGTAATACACTATGAGGTATATTTATTAAAGCACAGAATTGCAAAATTGTGTAATACAGACTGGTATCTGTATTTTTGTATTTTCATTTTGTTGTAAAACCCCATGATGCTATGAGTTTATAAATAGGCAGCTCCTATGTAGTATATATATATATATATAGTGTATCTGTGTTAATGCATTTGAATTAACACTTACAGGGCTGCCAACGGGGGAAAGGGGGTACTCCTTTATGGGGCCCGGACTTGCCAGAGGCCCGGAGAGTAAGGTAAAGGGGGGAAAAAATTTTGCCTGAAATATTGTATTCACAACACAGGAGCTCCATTCCTAGTTGGAGAAGAGAAAGGGGCATACGCTTCCTGGATTTCCTTGTGTCTGCTGCATGGCCCCATGACTCAGTCAGTAAGTGGCTTTATTATCCATGGGGCTCCGCCCCCTCCCACCCCTTGCCTAAACTTGGAGCTCTTCTGTGCTGTGATCCTCAACAGCAGAGCAGGAGAGAGTAACTAAGTTATACTGAACTCATTTCTGACTGTGAGAGTTCATGGGGGGAGGCCTTTTTACCCCGTCTCACTTCTCTGTACAGGTACTGAAAATGACTGCTAAACTTCCTTTTGGGGGGTTGCTGGTGCCAGTACCAGTGATGGCAAACCTTGTAACTTCAGATGTTCGGAAACTACAACACCCAGCATGCCTTGGTATCATTCTGCTAGTAGTCAACCAGGCCATTAGCCAGTGTAGTCAGTCACCCAGTTCCTTAGCAAGTGTAGCAGCCCTCCAGTTCATTAACCAGTGTTATTCATCCCTCCAGTTCATTAGATGGTGTTAGTCTTCCAGTTCATTAGCGAGTATTAGTCAGCCCTCCAGTTTATTAGCCAGTGTTCGTCAGTCCTCTATATTAGCCAGTGGTAGTCTGCCATTCAGTTCATTAGCCAGTGTAAGTCAGCCCTCCAGTTCATTAGCCAGTGTTGTCAGCCCTCCAGTTCAATAGCCAGAGTTTTCAGCCCTCCACTTCATTAGCCATTGTTGTAAGACCTTCAATGTTCCAGTGTTTGCAGCCCTCCGGTTCATTACCCAGTGTAGTCAGCCCCCCAGTTTGTTATCCAGTTTTAGTTAGCCCTCCAGTTCATTAGAGAGTGTTGTCAGCCCTCCAGTTCATTAGAGAGTGTTGTCAGCCCTCCATTTAATTAGGAGTGTTGTCAGCCCTCCAATTCATTAGACAATGCTGTCAGCCCTCCAGTTCTTTAGGCAGCAGAATGACAGATGAGATTCAATGTTGATTAATGTAAGGTGATGCATTTGGAGGTTTAACAATCCTTATGCCCCCTACACCATAAATAACTATGTTTTAAGTGAATCTCTAATGGAAAAAAAAAATGTTGGATCTGGTAGATAACAGACTTTGCTGTAGCAAACAATGCCAGGCAGCAACGGCTAGAGCTAGCAAGATATTGTCTTGTATAAAGAGGAGAATAGATTCAAGAGAGAAAAATATTATTCTCCCTCTTCACAAGGCACTGGTAAGAGCTCATTTGGAATATGTGGTGCAGTTTTGGAAATCCCTTCTACAAAAGGGACATCTTAAAAATGGAAGCGGTTCAGAGAAGGGTAACTAAAATAATTAAGGGAATGGAGGGGCTTGACTATGCAGATTAGACAAGTTAGGGCTGTTTACATTGGGGATATGATAGCTTTATACAAATGGGCCATACAATAAACTCTCTAGTGCACAGGGGAGGACTGGGACCTTTTGGCAAATACAACAAATTGGCCCTTTTTACGGTACATCATAAAATATTTGGCCATGTCCATTTTACCAAGGTCACAAACACTTTGTTTCAGTCACGCCCATTATTAAGATTACTATTCTTATTTTACATGGTTGCCTGCAACATTTTCAAGTGTATGATGGGGATTAGATAACTAAGTGACTAAGTATCTGGAGGGCTGACTAACACTGGCTAATGATCTGCAGGGCTGTCAACGCTGGCTACTAATCTGGAGGGCTAATAACACTGGCTAATGATCTGGAGGGCTGACAACACTGGCTAATGATCTGGAGGGCTAATAACACTGGCTAATGATCTGGAGTGCTGACTTAACACTGGCTAGTGAACTGGAGGGCTAATAACACTGGCTAATGATCTGGTGGGCTTACAACACTGACTAAGGATCTGGAGGGCTAACAACAATGACTAATGAACTGGAGAGCTGATAACACTGGCTAATGATATGGAGGGCTGACAACACTGGCTAATGATTTGGAGAGCTAATAACACTGGCTAAAGATCTGGCAGGCTTATGACACTGACTAAGGATCTGGAGGGCTGACTAACACTGGCTAATGAAATAGAGGACTGATGTACACTGGCTAATGATCTGGAGGCCTGACAGCACTGGCTAATGAACTGGAGGGCTAACTAACACTGGCTAATGAACTTGAAAGCTGACTAACACTGGCTAATGAACTGGGGGGCTGACTTACACTGTGCAGCTTCTTTTAATTTGACAGAGGGGAGGACTTCTGTTTCTTGCCTATGTTAGAGGCAGAGGCAGGTTTGGTACCGTTTAAGCACATAACTTACTAAAAGCTTCTGTGGCAGCCCATATTTTTCATTGGAGACCAGTCCAGGTAGCATTTGCCCCTTAGCCTACTGGGCCAGTCCTCCCCTGCTAGTGCATTGTTCACTAATAGGTGAGAGAACTCATGGACATCCTTTAAGGTTAGAAGAAAAGAAATTTCATCTTCAGGTTAGGAAAGGTTTCTTTACAGTGAGAACAGTGAAACTGTGGAACTGTCTTCCAGCAGATGTGGTAATGGCAAGTTCATTTAATAGCTTTAAAGGTGGCCAAGATAAGTTTCTAAAAATATTGAGAATTACTGATATTAATACATATACTGAAGTTGCTATTCCCCTCTTTTTAGCTTTTAAAAGGGAGGGTGAAAAGGTTGGACTTGATGGGCGTATGTCTATATTCAACCTCAATAACTACAGTATGTTGCTATGTAGTGTTGCCAGCCCTCTGCATCCCAGCTACGTCTTACCTCCCATTCTTAATTAATGTAGCTGGAGCCAGTGGTGGATCACACTTGCAGGTAAGTTTTCTATCTTCGTTTCTGGGTCCGGCGACATTAATTGAAGAACGGGAGGTAAGACATACCACCCTTCCTTTTTTTTAAGGCCGATGCAGTGCCGAGGGATCCGGAGGAGGGAGAGCTCCACTGCACATGCCAGAGTCCTCTTAGAGGAGCAGGAAGCGACAAGCACGGATTATACATAAAGAGGCTCCTGCTCTTCATTTTTTGGGACTTTCATCAGGTCATGCATGAAAACCAGAAGGACCAGAAAAGAAAGGTAAGGATCTTCTAACACTATAACAGTCATTTAGCATGTTCAATTTTTTGTTGATCTGTCCCCTTATTCTTTGGATTTCCAGTCCGAAATGTCTTACATTTCAGCTGTCATTTATTGATGTGGGTGAATTGCACGGTGGAAAATACCGCTCTCCATACTGTCTCATAGTGATTACTGAGCATGCTTGATTTCACAGAAAGTCATGTTAAGGGACAGGTATAATGAGCAACATAAGTACTGGATTGAAGGCACCACACATACCTCAGAGTAAGGGCTATTAGTAATTTAAAGATGAGGCAAAGCCATTTTTTTTAGTATAGTTGCCTTTTAATTAGTGATTTAGCACAAAAACAAAAACCAATCTGACAATTTGTTTAAAATAATACAAGACCATGTATATGTCTGTCAGTCTTTGCTTGCCTAAACACCTATGTCGTATAAAGCAGAAAGGATGTCCCAGGTTGCAGCTCATCAACACAGGGCACAGAGCTTTAGCAATCATATGCATGAAGCCATTTCCACTAACTCCTTTTGGAGGATAACTAGAATGTACAGATTAGGAAACTTTTGAATAACACAATGTCTTGGGAATTGGTTAAACTTACTGAAATGCTTATTTGACAGGGCCTTAGTTGAAAGGATAGACTAATTGTGCTGCAGAATGTTCATCGCTATATAAAAAGAAAAATAAAACAAAGAAATATTAGATAATGAGCCAAATGTGGCATACTACTCATATAGACAATAATAGTAAATATGTGGATATATGGGAAATGTGTAGTAACACGAGCAGTTTGATAACTCACCATGTATCCAGCTTCTTGCACTACAAGAAGCTGAAAAAAGCCACATTTTCTCTTAAAGGGACACAATACTGAAAAAAATGACTTTGCTTCATGTTAATCTATAATTGAATATATGTAAATGTGTTGCTGCATGCCTTCAATCCAGCACATGTTTTGTTTAGAAGCAGTATCCCTTTTTTTAACCACTCCCACTTCCATCCGACCTGACTTTTTCCCCCACAAACCAACTGTCAAGCCTGCACACAGCATTCCAACTGTCAAAACTCTATCACCATTCCAGCTACAGTAAAACTACTCACAGAAGAATAGTTTTTGAGAGCAAGGAACCTGATTGACAGCTGAAATACAAGAAGTTTTAGATTGGATATCTAAAGAAATAGGGCGCAGATCAACAAAAAAATGATACAGTGGTGGTTGGGAAGAATTATAGTTTCCAGTTATAGTCAATTTAAAATTACCTATTTTTCGGAATAGATGCCCTTTAAAGCTCTTCACTGAAACAAACGGTTAAATAGCACAGTAACCCGTTACTCTGCAATGAAGTGCAATGTAATCTGGTATATTTGATTTGGCTTAAAGAGTCAAATTCCTGTTCTTTATATTTCTTCTTCCATTTATTCTCATGCTTTTTTGGACTGTATCTCCTCCCACAGTTTTCCAGCTAGAGACATGAAATTCGGTACAGATGTATGGGACACATGCAGGGAGATTCAATAAAAGTTCTTATCATTTAAAATGGTGCTAATTTAGCCCCAACCAATCAGATATTAGCTTTCAAATGTTAAATAAGATCTGATTGGTTGGGGGGAAATTAGCACAATTTTAAACGATAAGAACTTTTACTGAATAAGCCTGATAGTGTGCTGTTTCCTAGCTAAGGAATCCATGGAAAGTGTTACTGTGTTATCTACGAATTTCAGGAAAATTTTCTCATTGACTATAATGGGTACATTCCTCAAATGTAGTAATTTTGAGGTTTAAGAGTCATGATATTAAAAAAGTTAGTTTTATGTTCATAAGCACAAACACTCATACCCCCAACCCTCACACAGACATAGGTACACACATTTACTGCCTAATCCTTTCATTCCCCTAGCAGTCATACTTAAAGGAAATGTTCGCTGTAAAACATAACTTGCCTCATTTCAATCTTTAAATAAATACATGTAAGCAGCACTTACTTTAATGTGTTTGTGGTGCTGCATGACTTCAACCCAGTACTTGCTTTGCTCAAGCTCGGTCACTTCCATCTCAGTCAACAACATTTTTTTAAAACTATCTGACAACTATCATTAAAGTATGTACAGGCGTCATTCGTTGGGTAAATCATACGAATGTTATCACACGTGTTCAAACCTTAAGTCCCCCAGCTCCCTGCCAGATAATCAGACTCTTTGAGGGCAAGCTGTCATGGACTTACCTGCCGCTCCGGTCCCGCGCCGCTCGGCACTTCCGGGTGGGCGGCGTCGCGGACATCATGACGTCACGACGCCGACCTGCCGAGCGGCGCGAGATTTGAAAAGCCGGCGTCCTCCTGGACCTGGCGCCCGATAGTAGCGTTAGCTACCCTGGCTCCTTACTCACCTGCCTTGGATCCTGCTCCTGCTCCTTGTACTTACCTTGCCTGTCACCAGTACCTACCTTGCCTGTATCCAGCATTCAGTACTTACCTTACCTGTCTCCAGTACCTCCCTTGCCTGTATCCAGCATCCAGTACTTACCTTGCCTGTCTCCAGTAACTACCTTGCCTGTATCCAGCATTCAGTACTTACCTTACCTGTCTCCAGTACCTACCTTGCCTGTATCCAGCATTCAGTACTTACCTTACCTGTCTCCAGTACCTACCTTGCCTGTATCCAGCATTCAGTACTTACCTTGCCTGTTTCCAGTACCTACCTTGCCTGTATCCAGCATTCAGTACTTACCTTGCCGGTCTCCAGTGACTCCTTACCTATATCCAGTATCCAGCCTTCAGTTCCCAGCAAGCACCTTGTTCCTGTTCCCAGCCTACAGTTCCCAGCAGTACCTTGTTCCTGGTTCCAGCCTACAGTTCCCAGCAGCACCTTGTTCCAGCATTCAGCCTACAGTTCCCAGCAGCACCTTGTTCCTGTTCCCAGCCTACAGTTCCCAGCAGCACCTTGTTCCTGGTTCCAGCCTACAGTTCCCAGCAGCCTCTGTGTCCCGCACATTCCGGGTTATCAGCCTCCTCCTAAAGCGTACTGTAAGTACCCTGGCCGTCCGGCCATTTGTTACACAAGCATGCTCAGTTATCCCTATGAGGCAGCATTGGAGAGAGAATTTCCCACCATGTAATTTAAGTACCAACTGTCACCATTCCAGCTACAGCAAAACTATACATAACAGAAGAGTTTAAGATACTAAGTCATTTGATTGACAGCTGAAATGTTAGATGTTTCAGCTGGATATCAAAATAAATAGGGGACAGATCAACAAAATCAATCCTCAAAAATTTTTATGGTCATCACCACAAAAACACATACCCCCCCAACCTGACACAGGTACCCACACCTACTGATCCGCCCTTCCATTTCCATGACAGCCATACTTAAAGGGATCAATCATCAAAAAAGTTAGTTTTCTGGTAGTAAACTCTGAAACATATAACATCTTGATCAATCATCAAAAGTAAGTTTTACAGTCATATAAATACAGAAACACATACCCGCAACCGGACACACCTGCTGACATACTTAAAGTGTAACTGTAAAAAAAATGTAAAATCGTTAAAAAGGTTAATGTTACGGTCATAAACGTAAATATATACCCTCCACACAGACACAGGTACACACACCCACTGATGTCCCACTATACCCACGATTTCTTAGGCAACCATACTATAATCATCAAATTGGTTAGGTTTACTGTCGTAAATACAAAAACATACCCTCCAACCCCAGACAGACTCAGGAAAACACACCTACTGACCAAACTTCCTTTTTATGTGGCAACCATACTTAAAAGGCTACTTTAGTCCAAAAAATCTTGAATAATTATTAAAAAGGGTTTTATGCTCATAAATGCAAAAACTAAAACTATACCCTCCACACAGACACAGTTACACACACCCAGTGATGGCTCCTACACCTGCCACATTCTTCTGTTTCCATGGTGACTATACCAAAATCATCAAATAAGTTAGTTTTACAGTTATAAAAGCAAAAACATTCCCTTCAACCCTACCCCCCTGTTTCCATGGCAACCATTTCTAGATTCTCAAAAATCTAAAATACAAAAAAAAAATACTCCCTAACACCACACAAACAAAGGTACACACACACCACACCTATTGATACATCCATGGCAATCATACCTAAAGTACCAAAAAAGTTAGTTTTATAGTCATAAACACAAAAACATACTCTCTGAACATCACACAGACACAGGTACACACCTACTGATGCACCCACATTTCTGTTTCCATGGCAACCATACACACAATAATAAAAATGTATGTATTTAATCAGAATGGATTACTAAATGTAAATGTCCTATTTCATTACCATAGCAAGATTGTTGAGTTTTAAAACCTGCAGCACAGACACACATATTCCCTTCCAAAATGCATCCTTTAAAGCCAAATTCAAAGTTTATACCTAAACTTTCCCTTCCTAGTTTGTGTTAGGCTGGGTACACACGGGCAGATTTTTTGGCCCAATTTACAGATCCTTCCGTGTTGTGGTGAACGGTTGTTTGGGCCAAAAAATAGGGCCATCTGTACCCAGCCTTAAAGTCTAAGCTGAAAACATGTTAAATAGCATCATAGCTATGATATTCCATTAGATCAACCGGACTTAAAGTTTAATTCTTGAAGATGTTTCACTAGTCATCAGACTGGCTTTCTCTGTGGTATACAATTTGATCAACTGGAGTTAAAGTTAGGTCTTGAAGATGTTTTATTAGTCATCAGACTGGCTTTCTCTAAGAAGTTGATCTAATTGAATTTAAATAGCACTGATACCTTAAAATTGTACTAACATAACCTGTTCATAGGTACTCTTACCCTTTAACTTCCAAAACAAGGCATTAACACCACATCAACCCTTTAATGGGCAATTAACACACACACCCCTCTCCCCCTTCTTGTGAAAAAAGCGACAAAGATGCAGATGACCTCCCACCAGCGGCATTGCTGTTGATCGTTCCGGACAGAAAATTGCAGTTGGTCAGTATTGGCTCCCTTCACTTTACATTCGGTCACATGTATAGAAGACTACATGGAAACAGTTTGATTTTCCATGTGGTTGTGGTTACAAACAAACCGTATTATAAGGAAAGAAAATCAACAGTTAAAAAAAAAAAGCAAGGATCCATTCCTAATGCAAAATGCAAAGAGAGTTTGTCTAGCGCTGTTGCCTTCTAACTTACATTTTCTACAGCAGTGGTGGAGATAAACCAATGCCAGGAACAGAAGGCAAGCTGTAACAAGCATGAAAACATAAATTGCAAAAAAAATTCTATTTATGATAATTATTTTTTAATTGCTATTTAGATAGTAAATGAATAGGACTGATAAATGATTACATTTTGAGCTTTTTGCCACCATTTTTTGGAGGAATAATGAGCATCTAATCTCCATATTCTGTTTTATTAAATGCCACGTACAGCAGTCCAGTGACTGAAGCTCTAAGGGAATTTTCGAGCTCTCAATGGTGATACCAATCCCATTGTCATCCAGGAGGCTTATTGAATACTGGCTTGGCCATTTACAGTGTTGGGCTGCTTTGGTTTGGCACTGAGCATATAAAGATTGCTCTGTTGCAAGTTTTGCAATCTGAAAGGCATTAAAAATTGAAAACTAAAATAGGACTAAAAATAACTTTGAATTATGTTGGCCATACACTGTACTGATTGGAGGTTAACTGTTCCATGGCGACTCAATCGAATGTCGGGTCATTTAGTTACCTGCCAGTGATCCTGCAACATCATCTGCCCTGAACCATTCATTTAGTGATCAAAAATGATCAGCCAAATCCTTCTGTAGGAACCACGTGGAGATGTTGGAAGTTGGCTACTAGTTTATGGATTACATTATTGGTTAGCTTGGGGCAAATTTACCTAAAGCACCATTTAGAATGTAAGTCCACCCAGGTATGTTATATGTCAATACAAATGCAACAGTGAGAAAATAAAAAAGATTTGTGTCCATGGCATTAATTAGCTTTTTAAGCTAGTTTTTACCAGTTAATAAAATAGATCAGTGTTATATAGTTATCTGGTTCAGGAATACAGAAAATGAAGATTGATTGGGAACGCTAATTGTGAAAAAGTGACAAGTGGGTGATCCTGAATGATTAGGAAGGAATAATAATGTGAAGAGGTCATTGCAGAGAAGGAATCTAAAGGGGAGGGTTATAAACTGTAGTAGGTTAATAGGAAGGATTTAGGACAACATAGCTATTCTCTATGTAAACATAGCTATTCTCTCTTATGAAACATTACACCTTCTTTGGAATCCTGAGGTGTACAGGAATGTATGATGTACATTCCTCTACACTATCTCTTTGGGAGAAATAATCAGTTATTTTAGCCACTCTGAAATCCCCAACTGCTTCCTGCTTCTGTTACGCTATAACACGCATGCCCGATAATGCGCGCTATAGCAGAACAGAGGCAGGAAACGGTCTGGAATTTCAGAGCGGCCCCGCTGGATTGCGTGAAAGGTAAGATTCTCAGAAGTTTGTTCCTGGCTATCCAAACATTGATTGAAGAATGGGAGGTAAGGGATAGCTCCTTAACCTCCTGGGCTTCAATCAATGTAGAAAATGAATGGTTCACTATTGCACTGAACTATTCCTTTAAGTATCACCTATACCCTGATGATACCCAAAATTACTTGTCCACTCTCGCACTAACCCCTGAAGTTCAATCCCAAATCTCTAAATGTTTGCTCTCTATTTCCTCCTGGATGGTGCCTCGCCGCCTTAAACTCAATCTATCTAAAATGGAATTAATCATTTCCCCCCCTAAACTAGGACCTAGTCCACCCTTCTCCACAGTAATCTTTGACTCATATCTGTTGTATTCAATTAGATCAACTGGACATGAAATGTAGTTCTTGAAGACGTTTCGCTAGTCATCCGACTGGCTTTCTCAATTCAGAATGACTTGTACAAGAATCTGTGGCAATTATGTACCCTGGAAAATCCCAATTAGCATATCACAGCCAGGTGTTAAGGGTGTGATTAGATAAGTGGCTAAGAGGTGTTATAGGAACGCCCAGAGTAAGGTGTTAAAACAGCATTGTACATGGCAGACAGTTGGTGTCGAACCCCCCCCCACCTCTATTTAGGCTGGTTTCTTTATTTTCACATAAATGGCCTCCTTAACACCTCTCTTGAACCAGTCATGTTCCTTCGCCAGTATGTTTAACATTACAATCTTCAAAGGTATGTCCTTTATCCTTAAGATGCAGATACACGGCTGAGTCCTGACCCGAGGAATTGGCTCTTCTGTGCTGGGCCATACGTTGATGCAGTTGCTGTTTGGTCCTCCCCACATACAAATCAGAGCATTCTTCACTGCACTGCACTGCATATTGATGTCGCTTTTCTTGTGTTTAGGTATTGGGTCTTTCGGATGTACCAATTGCTGCCTCAGTGTGTTGTTCGGTTTAAAGCAGACAGGGATACGATGTTTTTTGAAAATTCTTCTTAATTTCTCGGAGACCCCTGCTACATATGGGATGACCATGTTCTTTCTCCTGTCTTGCTTTTCCCCTCACTGTGGTATTCGGGTTCTTTCTTTCCTTCTACTTCTTTTGACAAAGGCCCAGTCTGGATATCCACAAGTTTTAAGGGCTCCTCGTGAGATGTTTCATTTCTTTAGCCTTCGCCTCTGTGCTAGTGGGGATGTTCTCGGCTCTGTGTTGCAGGGTTCTGATGACACCCCTTGTGATCTAAAGGGTGGTGGGAGTCAAACATCAAATACTGATCTGTGTGTGTTGGTTTTCTGTAAACCTCTACTTCCAGTTTACCATTTTCCTTAACTTCTACCAAGCAGTCCAGAAAGCCAGTTTGTTGTTTAGTACCTCTTCCTTGTGAATTTAATGTTTTGGTCCACCGCATTAATGTGTTCTGTGAAAGCTTGTACTTCCTTCTGGTGATTTTCCTTCTGGTGGTTCTAACCACCTTACTCTGGGCGTTCCTATAACACCTCTTAGCCACTATCTAATCACACCCTTAACACCTGGCTGTGATATGCTAATTGGGATTTTCCAGGGTACATAATTGCCACGTTTTAACACCTTACTCTGGGCGTTCCTATAACACCTCTTAGCCACTATCTAATCACACCCTTAACACCTGGCTGTGATATGCTAATTGGGATTTTCCAGGGTACATAATTGCCACAGATTCTTGTACAAGTCATTCTGAATTGAGAAAGCCAGTCGGATGACTAGCGAAACGTCTTCAAGAACTACATTTCATGTCCAGTTGATCTAAATGAATACAACAGATATACCATGACCTGGATGAATGAGAACCTTCACAAGCATAATCTTTGACTCATCTCTTTCCTTCTGCCATCACGTATTGTTTTCTCCTAAGCAATGATACAATGAAGACTTGCACTCCAGCGTGAAATAGTGGGTTTATTGTAAGCCAAACATCAACAGTAACAACGTTTCAAAGATTTAACCCCCTTCATCAGGTGATGAGTCCCCACAGGGGGAGTGTGCATATGGACTTTGCTGTTCACTTGTATTGTTTTCTCCTTCGCAATATTGCCAAAATCCGCCCATTTTGACTACTGTAACATTCTGATACTTCACCCGACCTGTCATCTCTCCCCTCTCCAAACTCTTAAACTTGGCAGTTTGTATGAACTAACTCTGCTCCAACAGAGAACCTGCAACCCCAAAACTTGCTGTCTATATGATGTCCCATCAAGCAAAGAATCACATTCTTCTTTTAAACTTTAAAAGAAGTTTAAAAACTTTTCTAATTTGGTCCCTTATGTTCCTGGACGTGTCCTGTGCTCCTCGAATGGCAATCTTCTCTACAAACCCCCAATGAATACTGCTTCTTCCCATAAACCATTATCTCTTGTTGCTCCCTACCTTTGGAACAATCTCACTTTGCCAGTTGACATCCATTAATACTTTCAAATCTAAACTGTTATTCCATCTTTTTGAGAACCAGCACTATTAATGATTGTTAGCTATCTAAGCAATTTGTATCCCTCCCCCACTTGTATCTGTATGTTGTCCCTCCCACTTAGGTTGTAACCTCTTCTAGGCAGGGATTTCTTTCCTAATATGTCAAGGCACACCACACTTAAAGGGCATGTTCACTATATATTGTATGTATATCACCCCCACAATGTAAACCACAATAGTTTAAATGTTGCCAGATGTAGGACTAACCTGTTATGCAGCAATGTATTCTCCTTCCCTCTGCATCTCAATTTCTGCCTACTATCCAAGCTTGTTATGAACTTGCACATGCTCAGTGGAGGGGGCTGGAGGAATTGCATTCAATCATTAACTGTGGCTTTAAATGTCAAATTAATGACTGACAGTTGCTAACTGGAAGAACCAGGAAGCAGAAAGAGAGGTAACAGAACACCAGGCAGAATTTGTAAAATACTTGTTGGTGTCTGTTTGTAACTGACCTAAAATTTCCGTCAGTTGATACTTCTGATGCCCAGTTATGCAAATGCATAAACTTAGACCAACTTTCCTTTTCACTTTGTGAACTGTATTTACCGTAAACAGCATCTCAAAGAATGCTAGATCATTCTTTGCTATGAACACAGATATACCAGAAATAGCTTCTATTATTATTTTACTTCAAATCTAAAAATCAATACTGTAATGTATTTATGTCTTTGTTTATTAATTTCGTTAAAGTAGCCCCCATCTGTGATTAGCTCACAGGGTCTGATTCCCATTTAATCGTTCAGCTCCATCTGGTAATGTGTAGATTCTTCCTCGGTAGAAAGCCATATGTTCTGAATACTCAGGTTCCAGCAATAGGGGCATCAAATTATCAGGGTGTATGTGAGTGAGACAGTAATGAGAGTGGGAGTTAACAACTCATTTCTGCTCCCAGAAGCAGGCAGACTCATCTATGGATAACCTATTATAACCTCCTAACATATCTACTATAAACAATTAGAGTTTAGATTTGCTAAATGATTATTCTACATAATTTTTATAAGATTATGTTGGACTATTCTGCTATATAAAATCCTTTTATAAAGAAAAGTATAACTCCACTTAAAAACACTTTAAAAATGAACTCCAAAATCATTGTTGTGCAGCATTATTTTAAAAAAGAATGGTAATGAAATCCCTTATAATTTACCGTAGGGGGTACATTATCTACTATATCAACTCTAGCAAAACCAAAGAAATTGTCATTGTTTTTGCAGATTTTACAAGACTACCCATTAAAATCCATTTATAATAGGAATGCAGAGGTTGAGCAAATTGATCATTTTAAAGAGGCATTGACGTCTCTATACAAGTGGCCTTTATTAAAAAGGGCACACTCCTACCTTTAAAGGGACAGTTCAGTGGAAATTATCAATATTTGTTAAATTGTTAGTCTGTGTAACCTACTTAGTTATTCTACATATTCTCCATTTTGAATCAGTTGATTTCATACCCTTTGCTGTTCCCTGCTGTTAACATTAGTGAGCTGACATTTCAGGTTCTAACGGTCCTTCTTCTTCCCAGGATGCACCACTTCCTTGGAATGTTCCTAACAGTTATTTCTACTGATTGGCTGTTGGATGGGTCAAAGATGCTCAGATCTCTACTTATATTATATTTCCTGCCTAACTGTTGATCCATTCCAGAGGAAGGCATAAAAAAGTATAAAGGGTGAAAAAAATCCTTCCTGACTCCATTTGGCTATTGGAAATTTCCCTGGGTCAACTCTACTTTATGTATCAATACTGGTAACTTGCAACATTGATTGTTTTTAGAAATTCCTCCAGCTTTTTTTTTTAACTATCCAATGAACCTGCCATCACTAGAGATGGACTCAGAACCGAACTCAAACCCCAGTTCGACCCGAACTTTAATAGTTTGGACAAACTCGAACTTCTAGAACTTTCCGAACTACTAACTAGTTCAGTTTTACTGAAACTTGGATATATTTTTGCTAATTATCTAATTTGCGTATTGGTCCCTAGCCCTCAATTGTTGACATAACCCTCGGTGACTAGCAAACTTCTTTAAGAACTAAACTCCAAGTCCAGTTGATCTGACTGAATATCACAGACATTCTGAAATGTGTAGATTCACTTAAAGGGCGATATTTATAAAACCTCGCTATCGTTATTGCAAAAATAACGATCCTTATCGGTAAATACCAATCGTTATCGTAAAATAACGATCTGCATTTTCCGATAACGCTCGGTATTTACCGATAACGATCGGTATTTTACGATAGCGATCGGTATTTTGCGATATCGTAAAATACCGATCGCTATCGTAAAATACCGATCGTTATCAGTTAATACCGCGCGTTATCGGAAAATGACGATCGTATTTACCGATAACGATCGTTATTTTTGCGATAACGATAGCGAGGTTTTATAAATATCGCCCAAAGTTTTTATCCATCAGCTCTCACTCTTTTAAATTCTATGAAGATTAAAAGCAATTTTTTAAACTTTGTTGTATTATTATTTTGGATTTATATAGCGCCAACATCTTCCATAGCGCTTTACAATTAAATGTATACATTCACATCAGGCCCTGCCCCAAAGAGTTTACAATCTAAGCACATTTATTTGACCCACGCCCACGCAAGCACGAGGAGAACATGCAAACTCCTTGCAGATGTGTCCAAGGGTGGAATTGAACCAGTGCTGCTTACCTTCCCATTGCAAAGCAGTTTTACTTTCACTATGACACAAAATCACTGGGTGAATGCTATTGGCTGTAGTGGGGTACAGATCATCTTCATTGTACATGCTCCACACTCTAGCTGTGCCCTAGTTTTGGGAGAGGGTGAATACATAAAGCGGAGATATCTATACTAACTAGGAGTGAGATGAACAGGACAAGAGGAGATCTAGTGATGGTGCAGTTCCTGACAGCACTAAAAATATAGAAATGGATAAACGCAAGTCATTTTTTTCAGTTTAGTGTCCCTTTAAGTAATTTCTAATGATGTGAATTATTTTGATACAAACTTCACTGTAGGGATTTTTTCTCTTAGTTCCATCCAAGGGGTGTTTCCTAGTCCTTTTGTCACTTGCGTGGCTTCTGGAGGTAGGAACGGTAGGTTGACTAACAGAGGCTGGTGATCTGGAGAGCTGACTGTTTGAATAAATATCCTGCACTAGCCACGCCGGACCCTGTTGCCTGTCTTAGACCCAGTAAAAGACCCTTACAGCGCCGGGAGAAAGAATTACACCACACACAAAGTGTAGCAGAACTCTAACTCTTTATTGAAACATGGAATTATAGCAAAGAAAAGACCAGAAAAGGGGGCACTGCCAAACTCCGTGTCTACAGATGAGGTAGTAAAACATCCCTTGGAATGCAAGGATAGAGTCAGGTTGACACACAATGTGGGAGGCAAAAGACCTTCAGTTCACTGGGAAGTTATTATCAATACCATGATATGAGAAAGAACATTTGAAAACAAAACTTCTGCAAATACATAAAAATACTTAAAAATAATACATATAATAAACTATAAAATAATATAATATATTATTAATATATAAGACAAAATGGTGGTTAAAACAAGATGGCTGCTATTAGGCTAAATGATTATAGTGATTATATAAAAACCTAACACTGACATAACACTGGAAGGCTGTCTTAAAACTGGATGTTGAACTGGAGGGCTGACTAAACACTAACTGTGAACTAGAGGGCTGCATTAACACCGACGGTTGAACTGGAGGTCTCATTTAACACTGACTAGTAAACTTGGGGGCTGACTTAACAATGGCTGGTGAACTGGTAAATATAAGTGCCTGCAACACAGACTGGCAAATATAAGTTGCCCCCATGTTCAAAAATTGTGAGACCGGCACCAACCAAACTGCTCATCCGTTAGGGAAAGCCGTGCGCGTCCTGAGGTCTCCACTTTTCCTCTTTAACCAAACGAAAATAGCGGACAGCACTTGCTTGTAGTATAAAAACAATTACTTTATTTGAATCAAACCATCATTAAAAGAAGACACTTATAAGATACATAGCTCTCAACGGCTACACTTACATACAGCAGGGCATGACGTTTCGGGTCACATGAGCCTTTCTCAAAAGCAACTAAGTTACCAATCAAATATAAGTTGCCCCCATGCCCAGCCCACACAGACTGGTAAATATAACACATTAGCAAGTCTACAGGCTATAAAATTGTAAACGGAAACAGTACATTTATAAGGCAAGTGGTTTTGATGAGATTAGAAAGCAAAACTGAGTTGCTCTGTAAATGCAAACAACATGTCTCTCAACAATGTTTCTTAATAAATTATCTACTCTTCTCTGGAAATAACTATAGCAGATACACATGCACCTTTATTCCCCAAAACTTAATTCTACTTTGCAGGTCTCTGTGAACAGGTCGGTACTATGTATTAACTAAAATTTATATGAAAACCACAAGCATAATGTCTAAAAAATGTAGACTGTGATATAATTATATACAACAGTAATAACTGGAGATATATGCACTTAACAAAGGTTCGTTATCGTTAAACCTTACATTTTAGTTGAATGGTAATAAAATGGTCTAAAAAATATAAATAGCATTCTGTCGTTTGTTGCTCACCTTATTATGCAGTGGCTGTCCCTCTGTAAATGCAAACATGTCTCCCACCAATATTTTCTTAAAAGTTACCATGTAGCCAACAGCCAATATAAGTTTCTATTAATCATCCATGTGCGCTTAGGGGAGGTGATAAGTGTTTTGAGAAACACTCATTTCCCGCTGACACTTTCCTTTATGAAAAGCAATTCAGGTCTTTGTCCTTGTATGAACTCACCTAGCCACTGAATACCTTAAGGATAAAGCAATGCCAAAGTGCTGCACAAAATGGTTCTAATATATAGCGTTTGATGATTTGAAAGCAAATGGCAAAATAAATAATCTGTAAATTATATTTATTTAGACAAAACTTATATTATACATACAGACAAAAGTATATATTATACATACAGCATGGGAGAAGAAAAAAATAACTGACTTTGCTTATCTTCTCTGTTAGGCAGGCAAGTTACAAGGACAGATGCACCATTTTGTTTTAATTAAAATGGGTAAATTGTGGGTAAAGGTTATAACAGAGTTTTCGTTTATATGTAAAGTAGTGAACTAACCCATCACCATATAAATGGGGTCAGGTTTTATAGATAACTGGTGGACGTAGCAATGGAAAGATTGATATTTCTAATGTGGAATATGCAAATAAAAATGGGAAGTGTTAGCAAAGAGAGGCTGGTTTAGCTCTGGAAATACCTTTCACTCTTTTCATTCTTTAGCCTAAACCATTTCTAATGTTGAGCCTACTCAGAACTAATGGTTTTATTCATGAATAAATCATTAGTTAGACTCTAGTTGTTGAGGTGTTAACCCCTTGAGCTTTAGCAATAACATTTAATCAACCCCAGCTAAGAGAAGCAAGGTTAGAAATAGATAAGTGGCGGCCATTAGAAATCAAAGAGTGGACGTTGTACAGTTTGTAAATGGAACTTGCTAAAAACTCATGGTGACCCCTCTGCAAACTTGGTTATAAAGATGGAAATAGAAAGAAAGACAAATGGAAAGAGCAACATTTTTAACATCAGAGGGGAAGGAAAAAGGCGGGGGTGTGATTAAAGTTGAGATGAAAATGGGGAAAGGTCATGTAATGAAAGATAAAGGGTGTGACTGAAACAGAGAATGGGACACAAATGAGAAGATGGAATGTATGAGAGAAATAAAATGGCATGAGTAAGTGAAATAAAGACAATTCATGCTTGAGAGAAACGGCATGAATGAGGAATGCTGGGTGTTTGGAGAAACTGAAAATTGCAGTATAATACATTTCAACATTGCATGGTTGTTGACGCTATGAGAAAAGTTAAGACAAGGACTATGCGAGTAAAAAAAGAGTGACATGAGAGGGTCAAGTGGCATGTGGGAGTGGAGGTGGGGGGAAAATGGTTAGTGGGAGAAAATAAAAAGCAATATTTAATAAAGGTAAATCTGAGGAGATATGGTATGTTATCAGTACTACAATGGGTAGGAATTTGAAATCAATTTACTAAGCTGAATAGTTTTTGGTAAATTATGAAAGGATTTACATGTTGTACTGATATATGAATAAATGCCCCTAAATACACCTTAACATGGACCAAAAGGAGTTAAATTTAACACTGGATGATTATTTTCTGTAGTTTTAGGGTTACCAGATCTGCTGCACACTTAATAGATGTAATTAGCATCACTGTGCTGATTGCAGAGTGACAGCATTTGAACTGCCTTAATTGTGACTCAGCCTTGCTGAATGTATATTCCACTGACTGTTAACAGAGATAGTAGTTGTCAGTGTAAAAGTTGAGTTACTTAACAATATATTGTGGTAGCTAGCATTCTCTTTTGAAGTTTCCTTTATTAAAATATTATAAGGAAAGATGATTTAAGAAAATGAAAGTAAATGGGAAGAAAAAAGGGTTTAAAAAATTGGTATACTATTTCTCTTATTTTCAATATACCACAAGCCTTTACCAAGGCTAGAAAAATTCAGGGACAGTTGGAGTAAGAGATATTAATACATAAACAAATATCTGATTAGCGATTCTTTGATTTGATTAAGCCATTGGTAGATAGACAGTATGCAACCACACTTTTTTATTCCTCAAGGGGTTAATCTGCATTTTGGCAGGGATAAACCATTAGCCCTAATAATTATCACGCACTCAGGTGAATGGTAATTTCTCTCACACTGTTTCCTGGCCTCTAACGAGCTTCTGACTCGTTAAAAGGCCTGCAATTAGTGAGTCAGCAGGGTGGACAAAATGGCTGAATTGTTGGTAACCCTTTAAGCTCCAGAATGCCTTGATTGGGAAGAACAGTGAGGGGGGAAATATTTTATTTCATTAAATCTCATTTACATTTAATGAATTAAAATTAACCACAATGAGTAATTTTGTGACAAAACAAAATAAATTGTTAGTAAGTAGAATAGGATGTATGTTCCACAGACTAGAATAAGCATTGTATAGTATTGGATCACAGTGTGTCAATAAACTGGTGTGGTAAATTAGTAGCAGAAAATAAAATTAAACATTATTAGCATAATAATAACATTAGCATTATTTATTTGCCACTGTAATTTACACCAGTGACTGTTAATAGAAGAATTATTATTGAGATACAATCAGAAACCTTTACTAATAATTAAAAAAACAAAGAACATGAGACTCCATATCAGTAAGAATTCTTGGATGGAGTCTTATTCCTCCATTATTCTGCTGTTGCAGCTTTTTATTTAGTGAAAACTCATTGTTTATGGCTCTCATCCTTACAAAAATGGACACAATTCCAGAACCTTTATGTTAATTCCTATGAGGGGTTTTTACTTGGTGGCTATTGGAAACTATGACCTGATCTTTATTAGTTTGCCTTTTTTATTTTGTATTAAAGTGGAGGGACAACTATTAAAATTTCACATACTGATATAATATTTCGGTTATAAATGAAATCTGTGGGGAATATTATTTCAATGTAGTTATTTTGCATTTCTTTTTTTGGATCTAATAGCATCCTCTTATAGTTAAACAGATGATAATTTATTATGCTCCTAAATATCCAAGCTTTCAAAATAACCACGCATTGATTGAAATGTAAAAATAGGAGTTATTTGGATAAAAGGCAAAGTAAGGGTCTGCAGAGGGAGAGAGAGATTGTGTATGTAGAGGGAGTAGAGCAGAGTAGGGAGTGTGTGTAGTGAGATGGGGGGGTGAGTGCTTACCTGCCAATTGGCCATAATATGATAAAACCATCATTTTATTGAGGAGAGAACAGCAGATTGGCGAGAACAGTCTCCGTCTGGCTCCGGAAAATCCTTTTATTTTGGCAAATAGAAGCTCTATATATTTATTTTCTTTTCTGCCAGAAAATTAACTCTATTAACAGAAACTGTAATAAGAACTATAAATATAATAAAGAACTATAAGAATATTTCTATTATATTATATATATTTTTTATTCTATAATATTCTATTACAAAGATATAAAATCCCTTGTTGTAGTAAAATAATACTCTTTTATTGTTAGCATTATTTTTGATGCAGTATGCATCTTTATTAGAGATGGCCGAATCGAGGGTTATCGAAAATAGAACATTACATTCAACGGTTAACAAACAATACATTCAAAGGTTACGGAAATCGAAGGCTACATTTGAGGGTGATGGAAATTGAACGCTATATTTGAAGGTTACCAAATTCGAAGTTACATTCGATAATTATTGAATTTTTTCTACGAACGCAAACTACTAGTTTGAGTTCTTCCGGAACTCAGGTTCGGGTTTGGGTCCATCACTAATCTTTAGGTGAATCTTTTATTCATAGTAATATTGGGATTTATTATATAGAATATACTGGGCAGCTACATTCAGGCTAACACCACGTGGAAGGACTGGCAGAGAGATTGTAGTGTTAGCCACAGAGTTATATGTCCCACCTCTGTGTTTAGTAACTATTTTACCTGTTTCTCATTGTATTTTCACAACCATATACCATATTAGTAAAAGTAAAATTTAACAGTATAACATTGACCTATTGTATGCTGTAGACTGCAAAATATTAACACAATGTGCGACTTTTTTTTTAATCTGTTTATTTATATGTGGATTTTAAATTATTAACCATATTCTTCTAAAGCTCTCCAGAGCATTTAAATTGCTTTCTGGTTTTTGGGTCACTGATCTTCTCAACCAGGCAATGGTCTGAATGACAGACTGGAAGACGAATCAGAGTGGGATGCACATGTGTCATAAAAATAATAGCAATAGCAATCTAACCTGAAAATGAATCTGCTTTCTTTTTAATTGCTGGGGGTACTGACCCAAGAAACCAATTAATTCCAGGTTGCAAAAATACAAAATAAACTGAATATTAAAAGAAAAATAACAACAATAATACTAGAATTTATATAATCAAAATTGCAAATAGCAAGCAAACATAATTAAATGGATTCCATTGAGATATATTATGTCCATAATAGATTTTTCTTCTGTGAAATAAAATCGAATATTTAGGATACTGTGACCAGGGATGGATGGTCTTCTCTGGTTTCTTTTATTTTAGTTTCCAGCTGATACTTAAATGAGAACTCAAGTGAATTTCTTACCCCTAGGGCTGGTACATACAATACAATTCCTTGTTCCTTAGTCCCTGCCCTGCCACTAGCGATTGGTCGGCTGCAACTGATCGTGTAGTCCATTGTGGACCGCATGATTGTATGTGATTTACTGCCATGGACAGTGCACAGAAGCAAGCAGAAGGCAGCCAAGGGAACGAGGGCTGGTAAATATGTTTAAAAATGTAATTTTTAACTTTAGACCTTGCGAGTCTGGGTTTTGGGGGGTTTTATGGCCACAGGAAAAAAACTGCAAATGGCTGTTTATTGATACGATACCCTTTCTCAAGTGTCCATTGGTCCATGTGACTCAAAACATGTTTGCAGTTATTCTGCCTGTTACCCCCTCACCTATATCTAACTAAATCTATTCTTCTATATGCAAATTGGAGGGACGCATAGAGAGGGCTAACATAATTTGCCAAACATCTAGCAGTGGTATAGCTTTATTACTAGCCCAAGAGCCTTATGGGCATGTTCACCTATTAGTCATGCCCAATGACCAACTATTTACAAATCTCTATTTCCACACCAATATGAAAGCAGGTTTTTTATTTGTTGCTTCCATTCTGTTCCTAGAAAAGATAACATTTCTAAATGTAACTGTATACTTTGTGTTTGCTCTGGTGGGTTAGTGGGCTAATGTTCAACTTTTAAAAACACACAGCCCATGTGTTCAAACCTCTGTTGATTTGACAGATTTTTTTTTTTCATGAAATACAAAGAAAAGTGTGGGGGAATAAGAGATTATTTTTGAAAACAATTGTATACTGTTAAAGGATATGCACACCCTTTTTTCACTCCCCTTATGTCTTACTACTAAGTTTTTATTTGCCCTGCTTGTTTTTTTTTCCTGTCATTTGTACATAGTAGATTTAACACTTTTTCTAGCCAACATCATATAGTAAAAAGTCTCCTTCCATTGGATTTCAGGGAGATCTCATGCTTGCTAAGTCAGTGTGTCAATGCTTGATTGAATCATTAACAAAAATGTGGAGCTGCATTGATCTGGTTTCAGTCCCCTATTGAGAAATGCATGGCACAGGGTTGTGCTAAGATCAGGTTCACTTTATTATCTTCCCTCTGCAGCTCTGTACTACCGTATGTTGTTTCTGTAAGTATAACTATTAAAGGGGTAATGTTAAATGGTATGCAGATGGAATGCAATATATGAGAGACTGTGGCAAATTTAAAACAATTTTTAGGTGCTATGCATATATTGAAGGCAGATAAAATAATCTTGTGGAGCTTGTGAAAGATTGAGCCTAAACACTAAACAAAGAGGTTGCAAATCTGCCAAGAAACATTGGAAACTGGTTGTGGATTAAGCAAAAGGTCTGGGCTGGGTGGCAACCAGGCAACACTTTTGACTAATGATTCTAAACTACTAATGTTTAAATTCCTGATGGTATATCACCTTGCTACTGAAGGTGAATTAAGCAAGCACAAGTGAAGATAGGTTCCTGGGTTTTTACACCCATGTGGATGTTGTGGATACCAGCACATGGCTTTATACATAGCAGGAGAGAGGCTTTGACCACACTCATTCAACCTAGATATAGTGCACATACTCTGTATGGTTAGCTTTAAAGGTGTGCACCTAGAGCAAGCTGCATGCACTGACAGTTAACAGAGCCATTCAGATTCCAGCAGAGGGTAAGAGTGCAAAATCAATTTGCTAATATGGCACCATGCATAGGATCTCCAAACATTCATATATCCTTTGCTTTTTCCTTCTGTCATAGAGTGCTTTTAAAAATAGTAATTGTTTTCTAAACTATAACAAGGCTAAAGGTTACAGGTATTGAAATTGGATGGTAAAAAAAACTTAATTTTTTAGTTGCATTTATTAATGTATATATACATTATATACAAATAACATACGCAGCGCATATATAAATGCAAGTATATAAACAATATAGCTATAGATCTATATATATAATATATATACACGTTATACCTACATACACTATATCACTATATATATATATATATATATATATTGATGTTTATATCCCCCTCCTATCTCTCTCCCACTCTCTGCATCTGCTTCCCTCCTGCCTTCTGTCTCTTTCTGCCAAATTCTCTGTATTTTTCCGTGGTTTTTTTTTTCCTTTTTTTAAGTTATAACTTTGATATTTTTCTACTTGTTTGGGGGGATAAGTAGATTTAACCCTATATGTTAGTGTGCCGGCATTCACTGAAGCTTTATTGTTAAAATCTAAGAAAAGCACAGTTGCCTTGCCAATGTAAAGTCAGTGTAAAGAGCATTTGCATTGACTCCATCCAGGTTGACTGTGTTTGTGGATTCTGCACTTTATATTTGTAACAATTCTTGAACTCATTAAATTAAGTGAAATGTTAGAGTTCCTTCATCATAGTGCTTATCACCATGAGTATGCATGTATACTAACTAATGATCTCCGCTACTGAAACTGATTAGGGCATGTGCCACAATCAAAGATTTACTGGGTTTTCCTCATTACCAGTTTACTCAGAATCATGATGAAGAGCAGTGGGGCTCATTTGCCAGAAGTCTGCTGCAGTTTTTGTTTCCCATGGTCCCACAGTTCTATATTTATATCTCAGCATGCGGAGTATTAACACATCTGGGCATGACCTGCATCTGCTAGTGAGTGCTAATAATGTTGAACTGCAAGATAGGAGAACTTCGCAATCAATAAGGGGGTTCCATTTCCCAGCTACATAAAATTGGAAGTGACAAAGTCTGGCACGTCCTGGCACAAGGTGCAGGCATCTCAAAACAGTGAGCACTTGTTCCACTGCGTATTGTAAGTGTTAAAGTGGAACATCAAATTACATTTGAATATTTATGTAATATAGCAGTGACTTTCTGTGTTTTGTAGGTTACCTGCTAGGCTATTTAATTGCTGTCTGGATGCTTTGGTCTCTGACCCTAAATACAAGGTTGACATTTTAATGACAAATTTCAATTTAAAAACCAGAAGCGCTGAATTGAAAGATAAGAGAAAATGAATTAGTAACGCGACCCTAAAACTGTCCACACACAGTTTATTCCCATGCCATTTCCACAGCAAATTCCATCAGAATCATTTGTCAATCTGCACATACAAGCAAGCATGCTCATCTGCCCTCTAGGGATATTCACATGCCCCTACCTGCCAGAGCACTATAGGTTCCAATTTACTCCATCAGGACCTGTGACCCTCAATGAATTGGGGATCCCAACTGAATTGGCCTGTTAGTGTCCAGATCTTTGTGCATAATATAGTATCTCAGTATGGCAGTTTGCATAGAGTCAGGATATAGAACAAAATACTTTAAAGAGTAAAGTTAAATACTTTAAAGAGTAAAGTTATAGACCATGTGCAATATCTTCGTGTGCAAGAGACTAAAAATAAATTCTTTGGTGAACGTTTCTCTGAAAATGCATATGTTTAATGTTTATGACGCCGTTATTCCTTATCATAAAAGCAGCACAGATTAAATATATATAATGGATTTAGTAGCCAAACGTATTGCTTTCTTTTCTCGTGTAAACTGGCAAATCAAAAGGCATTTGTATACAAAAGAAAAGTCCTATTCATGGATGTACAATTATCCACTGTCTTTATACATATATGGGGAATCAATATATAGCAATAGTTCTATTACAATTTACTCAACATATATATAGCATATATATAAATATATAGTTATTCCACTGCAAAACATTGCATTCCTTACTATGGTGTGGTATTGGGGAGAGCATTGTGCTATGGGTGAGTGCTCTCTCTCTCAGACAGTGTTTATTGCAGACAGATGATGGTATAGGAGGGAATAATTGAAATAGCCATGAAATATTAATGAATATCTAGGAGACTGAGCAGAGCAGCTACCATTGCTGTGTAATGTGTGTGTAGATGTGCATACTGCATGTTTGTGTATTTCCATATTTCTTATTTTAACTCCTTTCCCCACCTATAGGTAGATCTGCACATATAGTACTTGGCCTTATCTTTGTGATGTTTTTAATGCAAAGCCCTTCTAGTGTCTGTCCTGCACATCTGACTCCTCATCCTCCTGCCCTGTAACCTTCACACTGTCCGAGTCACATGACGTGCAAGTTTGGCAGGGACATTTCATGTATCACATGGATTAATTCCTTTCTGTGTCACTTCCATAAGCCAGAGCGTGTTGCAGCCAAGCATACAAGCTGACACACAGTGACAGTCCCATTTAAAAGGCTGCATACACCTGATGCTGCAGCAGTAACCTTCTTTAATGTGTTGCCCAGCAGGGGGACAGACAGACTTCATGGCTCATATCTCTCTACTGTCTGCATCACAGTGTCATCCTGCTAATAAGGCAGACTAGGTCTAAGCTAACAAGCCCATCATCTTGAGTAAGGGGGTCATACAAGGTCAGCTCCCCCCCAACCTTGATTAGCAGTGAGTCCCTTGGGTCCCCAGGAAGGTGAGAGGTTAGTGGGTAATGTTAATCGCTGTCTCTGCTCATGGTTATTTCGCCTGGTCGGATTCACATCCGATTCTGCACGCACAATTAGAGCAGCGTGAGAGAGAGAGAGAGAGGGAAGGGGGAGGAAGGCCAAAGGAGAAAAAGAGAGAGGCAGACTTACTGATGATAGAAACTCAATATTTGCGTGAGTTACTGTGTTATTGTTGGTGCATCTGGGTGTATGTGTATACATGTAAACAACTGATATAAAATATGGAAAGTAAACATCTTTAAATGCATGTTGCATGTACACATATATGGTTATATTTCTGTTGATAGAATGTATACCATGTTCTGTAAACATCGATGTCCTTAGAAAGATGGGAGAATAAGCCTCAAAAATTTTAATTCTCCAGCACTGAATAAATAGGTTGGTCACAGGTGTCAGAGGACACAAGGACATCCCATAAGACTGGAAGGAAAGTTTTGCCTTCGGAGAGGGTTTTTAACTGTGAGAACGGTAAAACTATGGAACTGTCTTCCAGTGGATGTGGTGATGGCAGGTTCATTCAAAGAATGTTGCATGTTACTGGTATAGATACATAAAGTTGGAGTTTATCCAGGGATATTTCCGATTGCCAATTGGAGTCATAAAGAAATTCCCTTCCCCTTTTTTCCTTCCTCTGGATCAACTGTTAGGCAGGAAATGTGGGTATTGCTGAGTAAGTTGCACTGGATGAATGACATGAGCGCTTCACTCCTGCTTCTGCCCATTGCTCATTTCTTGCCTCTTCCTGTCATGAAATGTCTGTGCAGATTTGTTTATAATCACTGTTTGGATTTAAAGACGGACTAAACCAACCATCTTGTCTCGCTGGTATTTTGGGAAAACTTTGCTGACGAAGTCTATTGCAGTCTATGGGAAGAAAAGTATCACAAATACCATCCATTATTTCAAATTCTAATAATAATTCTAAGAGCAAAACAGTAAAAAAAAAACTTTAGTAAGCACTGTCCAAAAGGAAGCCATACAAAGTGACAAATATAGTTTTGCTCTCTGCTGTGCTTCGATTTTCACCAATTTTAATAGTGTTGTGGGTATGCTACACTGATTAAGGCTATGTCCATCTGAAAAATAAAGATTGTAAAATAGGTGAATTGGAGGTAAGAGGAAAATGGCTTACCTCCCGTTCTAATTTTAACACCCAGTGTGTAGCTCCGAAGTTGCTGAATTTTTCTCTGATCGCATAGCTGATGAACCACTGACCCAGCCAGCCCACCCCCCTAAATTCAGAAGATCACTCTGCCATGGGGTATAATGATTTAACAACTCTGGATTCAATAGATGTACTTATCCCACTGTGCTGTAATAAAAAGTGTTTTTTAAACAAATAATAAACATGGTGACAACTTATACAACTTGCTATGAGGGATGGACTCAAACTTGCAGACATATTTTTGATAATTATCGGAAATACAAGGATTCTTGAGTTTCCAAATCGACAACCCTCTATACATTCAAGGGTTATGTAGTGTTGACTAACCCTCAAATTCGGCCATAAACCTCGAATGTGGCATTCAGTAACCTTCGAATACGACGATAACCCTCAAATGTATTATTTGCTAACCCTCAAATTTAGGCAATAACCCTCGTATGTGGCAATCGATTTCGGTAACCCTCAAAAAGTCAATGCGGAAGCCTGACAAATGCCCAATTATGTGGAAAATAAGTGTTTGAACAAGTTTTGGTGATATGTACATGTTCCCCAGAGCAGTTTCCAGGTCCCAAAGCCATTTACTGTAAGTTACCATTGCTATTTATTTGTCCCCATTGACTTTAATTGGTCCATTTTTGAACTATAGCACTATAAACTTTTTCTGAAGTTTTTATAGTTCTAAAACAAACCAAAATTTAAGAAGTTAGGCCATCTCTACTTACTATGTGTATGTTTCTTAGCTATCAATCTGAGCTGCATTTTCGTTGGTTCAACAATATGCATCTATAATGGATAAGGAAATCAGAAGTCACTGAAGAGTTTCATGACAATATAAAAGCACAAGGCTGTACGTGAGTAATCATTGGGATTTTGGAATTCTGCTAAAAAAATATTCAAAACCTGAAATTTTAACTAAACAGAATTGCTATTTTTAGGTTTAAAGGTGAATTTAATAAAACGTGTTTTTGTCTGAACTCTAATGTTTGCTCTCAGTATCTATCACCTGTATGTCAGAAATGCACGAATCTGCTTTTTGTGGAGAAAAGTTCTGTTTAGAGACACAGACTTTCATGTCCACCCCTTTTGAGCTCAACAACATTATTCACAGGCAAAGGCAAGCTTAAAGGGTATTTTTACTTTCTTTAATTTTCAAGCTTTCCTGTAGAGAGAAAAAAATGCTCCCAGTTTTGAAGTATTTTTGAAGGTTCTTTCTCTTTTGTGATGGTGTTAGCGCCTATGGGGAATTTCTTTCTCCAAAAGGAGCACTACATAAGCCTGTGACAGCAAGTCTTTACAACAGACAATTCCATTAAAACAGATACAAAGTCGTAATCTCCAAAAGGTAATTTTGCCCTTCATTTTCAATTACAATTTTAAAAGTGGTAACAGAAAAACAAAAGCTAATTTTGTAACTTTTCTCTTTGAGTGAAAATATTAAGAAAATTCTACACAATTCTGTTGTTTCAATAAATATTTTTATATTGATTTTGCTCTGGTTGCAGATTCCTTCTTGCAAGTCTGTTATTTAAGCAAGTTTGTTAATTTAAGTACCTTATTTAGATTTTTATTCAGTTACATAGTTATTTCCATTTTTTTTTTTAAAAAGTGTTTAACCCCTCCACGTAACCCATCTCCAAAAAAAAATGCCTGTTCTTGTACCTTTTCCAATTCATTGGTTTTCTTTTCTGCTGATTGGTTCCCAACACTGCACAGCACAGTGATAACGAATGATGCTCTATACAACTCAAGATAATTTATGAATAGACTAAAAGTACCGTACCATAGCAGATCTATAAGGAACATCACTCACACTCACAGCACTGGTCCATTTGAAACATGTTCCATTTATAATTATTATTTGTAATCTATCCTTTAGCCGGTTCTTAATATAGGTACATGTAGCAAGAACCTAGCTTTACAACTATGTATCATGGTTTGGATAGGCTGCTACTATCTAGTAATCTAAGCAAAATACAATGGCTTGGTGGTGGGGGAAAGTATGAGCTGGTTCTAGCAATCTGTTAGCAGGGTTTTTCTATTTGTATGTATATATGTATCATTTTATTTATAAAGCGATACTTGGGTACGCAGCGCTGTACATTATAAAATACAGACAGGGAGATTCAATAAAAGTTCTTATTGTTAAAAATGGAGCTAATTTTGCCCCAACCAATCAGATCTTATTTAACATTTGAAAGCTAACATCTGATTGGTTGGGGCAAAATTAGCACCATTTTTAACGATAAGAACTTTTATTGAATAACCCTGAGAGTATACAAACAAGGGGATAAGAGCAGGCAATTATACAGACAAATAAAAACTAAATACAATTTCATATATAGGTAAAATACACATATATAAATGATGGATAAATTGATATACTGTACATGCAGCATGAGATCCCTACTCTGAAGAGCTTACAATCTAAGTAATAGATTGTGAGACTGTATTTTAGATTTTAGAGGTGTTGGCTGTTGCTGCTGCCAAATGTGAAATGGGTTCTGTGTCCATTCCATTTGGTAATAGCTATTAGGGTATGGAATATGTCTGGCAATTTTCTAAACATCTGGCAGTTACTTCTTCCACCAATGCTTATAAGGTTTCCCTTCAGTTAGGGGATCCTCCAGAACATAACACTGATATCTCTCACTCTGCTTCTTTCTATGCTTTTTCGTTTTCTTGGCCTCTCACTCATTGTGCTCTCCGTTTCATGTCTGCTCCTTTCCCTTCTCTCTCCTCTCTCTGTTACTCTTTTCTTTTTTTTTCCCCATTTCTTCTTTATCTCCCCCTCCTCTCACAGATCTTTGAACATTAAAAACTCCTAGCCAAAGGGCTGAGGGTCTAATAGAAATTCAAATGGAGTCTGTTCATTTTCTGTTTATAGTTTAGGGACCAAATATATAAAGCTGCCCTGTATGTAAGCTATTGATTCTCTGAAACTCTAAAAGGACAGGTGGCAAATTCGATAGTAGACTATAAAGACGTTATAGATGGAACGGATACTGCTAATCATGTAAAGAAAGCCTCACCCATAGCACACATTCCGACAAACTTCAAGAAAACCTTCATTCAAATAGAGATTAGATTTTGCAGATCAGCGTGTCAGATTTAATGATAAGGGAAGCTGCTTAGTCTGCATGGGATGAGTCATATGCAACAGGAGAATAAACATATAAGAGATCATTTTAACCTAAATGATGGATGGTCTAGGTGGTAAAGGGAATATTGGTACTGCAATTACAAGACATGGTTGAAACACAAAATAATATTTTATGGCGAATCAATCAATCCACTTTCCAATCAAATATTGCACAGGAGACATACATTAGGATCAGTTTAATTTACTGCACACTGATAAGTACTTATGCTGTCCAATATAAGCCACAGTCTATAAGTGGTTCTGTGGGGATCCTTGCTGATGGCAATTCTGCCCATATACCGTATATACTCGAGTATAAACCGAGGTACCCAATTTCAGCTAAAATCCTAATAAAAGTTGTTGACCCGAGTTTAAACCGAGGGTAGAAATGCCAACTCACTTGGCATTCAAGATGTTTGGAACTACAACTCCCAGCATGCTTTATTAGCTGGGAGTTGCAGTTTCCAAACATCTTGAATGCAAGTGAGGGTGGCATTCAAGATGTTTGAAACTACAACTCCCAGATGCTTATTAGCTGGGAGTTGCAGTTTCCAAACATCTTGAATGCCCCGTGAGGGTGGCATTCAGATGTTTGGAAACTACAACTCCCAGCAGCTTTATTAACTGGGAGTTGTAGTTTCCAAACATCTTGAATGCCACCCTCATTGGCATTCAAGATGTTTGGAAACTGCAACTCCCAGCTAATAAAGCATGCTGGGAGTTGTAGTTTCCAAACATCTTGAATGCCCCCTCCCCTCCCACCCAGTTCAGTTTGTACTGTGGGCTCTCTTCCCTGTGGGCTCTCTTCTCCCTGTGGGCTCTCTTCTCTGGGCTCTCTTCTCCCTGTATCGGCATTTGGCAGGCATTCCGGCAGCCGCGCGCGCATTCCTGTACTGCGGCGCGGCTGACGTCACTGCCCGGCGCCGGGCTTGGCGCCGGGCAGTGACGTCAGACCGGCGCGCCAGTACAGAAAAAGATCGCGCGGCTGCCGGAATGCCCAGGTAAGCTCCTGACTCGAGTATAAACCGAGTCCGAGTTTTCAGGCTGATTTTTCAGCCTGAAAAACTCGGTTTATACTCGAGTATATACGGTATAAAGAAAGTGTGGAAAAAACAAGTGTTTGCAATATAAGATGTCTAGAGGAACATGTTAGACTGCATCATATTTTACCTGAACCAAAGTAAATGCAGGGAGACACAAGCAAAACACAGTTTTGCTGCATCAACAGGGTTACAACATGTTTCGAACGTTCAAAACATGTTGTGACCCTGTTGAAGCAGCAATAAAAATCCTTTTGGATTGCAAAACTGTGTTTTGCTTGTGTCTCCCTGCATTTACTTTGGTTCCTGTTGGATTTGTGGTGTGTGGCGGATTCGCTGCAGGGATTGACATGCTTGAATTGTGTTGGCCACACTAAGCACTCTATGAATTGTTGGAGAATCGTATTTTACCTGACTTGTAGCCTAGAATCTGTAGATTAAAAGGATGTATCAATTGTCTATGTGATTCCTTCTAAAAAATATAGCACTGCCAACACATGAAAATCATTTGCTAATTTAAACAGCCTAAGCTCATTCTCACTTTCTTCAGCACAGAGGGATACATTACTGATTGCATTATCCACTTTGTCTCTGGATAAAGCAAACTGAGCATGCCTGGGCCATAAAACAGGGAAGGGGGCTTTGTTTAGTTTAGTATTTCTGTAAAGAAATAACTTGGAAATGCCTGGCAATGCCTCATTTATATCAGTCATTTTTGGGGTACAATTTTCCAGGGGGAAAAAGCATTTTAGCCAAAAGGTTTCCGTTGACGCAGAGTGAACACCAGAGTATTACAGTACTGCGCAGAAGTAGATTTAACTGGGCGATAATATGCTCCAGCCAAAAGTTACAGCAAAGAATTGTTTCCTGAAACAGAAAGCCACAATGCGTAATTCCTTTTTGCAAGGCATTCCAGTAAACCAGCTATGAGCAAAAAAGAACTGCGAGAAAGAACTGCTGCCAGACAGTTGCATTTGATACACAGATCTCTATGTACCAGGGTTACAGGAACTAGTATTTTAATTGCTGGCTTTCATAGGTGTGCTGAGAAGAGAAATATACGACCTTACAGGAACATATGACATGGTGTCTGTATTTGAGAGAGTAAAGATAATACATGTTGTAATGTAGAACTGTAAAGGTTGCTATACATAAATAAACTTTGTAAAGGTAGTAGCATATGCTGGGGGTGGATTGGGATCTTCTTTGCACTTAATAGGGTTATTGTAAAAAACAGCAATGGTTTAGATCTAGCCAATATTACCAAAAACCCCACTCAAAACTGTTCTGTTTGCTCATTACAAAGAATAAAGCATTAATAGCTTTGTGCTGAGGGCAGTTTGACGGTCGGACGCGAATTGACCTTTTCCCCGTGGAGAGAGAGACACACAGAAGGGAAAGAAGGGTCAAGCAGATAAAAATAAAAGACAAACCCAAAAAGCCATTTTGTTTTTTCCCTGAGATGTGAGAGCAGCCATCCTGAACTTTTCAAACACAGCAAACCTGTCAGAGGTTTTAGGATTCAACAGGAGATACAACATCACCTTAACTCTTTCTTGGGAGCAGACATGACTTACAGTATAGGGCAAAGAAGGTTTCAACAAATCCATTTCTAATATTCACTCCAAAAGAACCTTTCTGTTTACCAGCTCAGTTGAAGTAAACACCCGTTTATTGCTTATCCAGTTATATAGAATTCCCCTATAGATAGATAAGATACACGCAAAAATATTTGGGAAATAATATTGAAAAAGCAATAAGAAGGGGGTTATACAAAGTGTTAAATATAAAAATACCATAGGTACACAAGGTACCATTATCAGTGCCTCCTGTTTTCCTCTCCTGCATGGGCAATGAGATTTCTGCACCCTAGTGATAACATTGATTGAAGCTGTGTTAGTACTTTTGAAGCACCCAAAAAGGGGGATTATAGCACAATATCAGGGAGATTCAACAAAAGTTCTTATCGTTTAAAATGGTAATAATTTCTCCCCAACCAATCACATGTTAGCTTTCAGATGTTAAACAAGATCTAATTGGTTGGGGCAAAATTAGCACCATTTTTGAAGATAAGAACTTTTATTGGATTTTCCTGTATGTTCTTTAAAAAATTAGCTTTTTCGGTTTAACTGACCTTTATTTTAAATATTATCGGGCAATTTACAAACTTTAATAGAATACATACTAGGAAGCTAGTATTGCCAAACAGTAAAATGTAATAGATAGATAACTGGAATGTGTGTGTTGTGGATAGAGAATATGTATTAATAGGAGGGAGAGTGGTCATTAAAGTGTCTGATAATGATTTAAAGGGCTTAAGTCAATACTCAGTCAAGTTTGTCTTGTATTGAACATGATTATCACACTAACAGGGAGATTCAATAAAAGTTCTTATCGTTTAAAATGGTGCTAATTTTGCCCCAACCAATCAGAATTTATGTAACATTTGAAAGCTAACATCTGATTGGTTGGGGCAAAATTAGCACCATTTTAAACAATACCGGTAAGAACTTTTATTGAATAACCCCCTAAGTTCAAAGAGTTCCCGTTCATGAGTAGTTTTTCTCTTCAAAACCAAGACATTTAGATTTCCACCTTTGTGTCCTTTTAGGCTAAAATGTGTATATCATTTGGCAAATGCAAAGGTAAACACATAGTTTGTTTTAAAGGGCATGTACACCCCCAAAACAATATGCCATATTTAACTAGCTCATCCTCCAAAACCTCAAAAACATTTTTAATGTACTTACGGTGCAGAAACAATATGGGTAGGTCTGTACAGGAAGCAAGAAGGTAGGTAAATTAATTGTTGGAGTATGTTATAGGCCGCCAAATGCTGGGGAAGAGGTGGAAATGAATCTCCATATGCAGTTGGCGAAGGCTGCTGGTATGGGACATGTTCTGGTTATGGGGAATTTGAACTACCCTGACATAGATTGGAGTAAGGGAACTGCCAGCACCTCAAAAGGTATAAAGTTCTTAAATTTCCTATATGAGCATTTTCTTTCACAGATGGTAGAAGTTCCTACTAGACAGAATGCGTTGTTGGATCTGGTGATATCTAATAACCCTGAGCTCATTTTGGAGATGAAGGTAATGGGAAGCTTAGGGAATAGTGGACATGATATAGTGTCATTAATATAGGTGCAAAAAACTAAAGTGCACTGGGTTAACAAAAACTTTAACTTTAGGAAAGCTAATTTTATGCAGTTAAAGGAATCACTACTGCTCATAGACTGGGGGAAATTGTTTCTAGTTAAAGATACTAAGCAGATGTGGACCACTTTTAAGGGATATTAAACTATTACATTTCTAATTTGTACCTCTAATTTTTACAAGTGTAAAAAAAGTGGTCCACTCCTGCATGGCTTAATGCTCAGGTAAAATGGCGCAGGGACTTGGTGAGCATCTTCCAGCCAGATGTGGTAATGGCAAGTTCATTAAATAGCTTTAAAAAAGTCCGTATGTAGTAGATGTGGGCCTAGGCACTCTTCAGGCAATGTGCCAGTATGCTTCAGGTGCTGCTTCCCTCCGTCCTCTACCCTAAAGACTTCCACGCTATAGCACAAGCAAAAAAGGGTTGATGGAAGCGCACACCGTTTGTCAGAAAAAATTCTGTTTAATTGCATCACACAAACACACAACGTTTCGGAGAACGATATGTCTCCTTCATCAGGTGTATCACCCTTTTTTGCTTGTGCTATAGCTTATAAAAGGCCTGGATAAGTTCTAAGATCTGGTTGATCCAGGGATACTTTCTGATTGCCGTTTGGAGTCAGGAAGGAATTTCCCCCCTTTTTGCTGGTTTTTTTTTTTTGCCTTCCTCTGGATCAACTGTTAGGTAGGGTTAAAAAAAAAAAAAAAGGAGGGTGAATAGGTTGGACTTGATGGACGTATGTCTTTATTCAACCTCAATTACTATGACTATGTTACTATGTATGCTCATAAGTGCCTTTTTGCAGTAAAAGCTTCTGATCCTTTCGTCCCTTAACATTCCCTTTAGCTCAGAGGAGGAATCACCAGGTAAGCCTTAGTTTTGGCTGTAATATCAGGGTACCCATTGTTACTTTCTCTGAGCATGCACACAGTTTTTTCCCTTCTGCATCAGTCAGGGGAACTGCTAAGAGGCACATTTGAGCAATTTAAGAAAAATGGGTTTGAGGCTTTGAGGGGAGGGAGCTACAGTAGCTAATATGCATATTGTCGGGGGGGTGGACATGCCCTTTACATTTCTCACCTTTATGGTGGTCACATACCTTACAACCTGACTCACAATTTAATTGTAGAACAAATACTACAGTTGTGTAATATTTAAATTACAATACAAGGCTCTGAATTTAGAATGAGGGGATACAGTGGTAGAATCCTTATAAAAATCACTCAGCTATGTCACTATGACTCATTTCTTATATCTCACTGCCCCTCCCATTCCAATGTTCATGCCTGAACAATGACTCAGTGTTTTTTCCAGTGTTAACTTCACTAAGCTGGTGGAGTGGTGGGGGGAGGGAATCAGAAACTTGTGTATTATAAGAAATAAGGAAACTCCTCTATGGTGCAATATCCTTATATAACACTGTAAGGGATGCATTATCCCTTATAATACTAGACATTAAGCCTGTACAATAACAGCCCAGAGTGCCTCCATCCTCCATGTCCCAAGGCCACAGTTCCATCTTAGTGTCCCAGACCCGGGTCCCCCCTTGTCCCAGACCCAGGGCCCCACCTTTGCCCCAGACCAGGGCCCCCCTCTCTGTCCCAGACCCAGGGTCCCCCCTCTCTGTCCCAGAACCAGGGCCCCTCCTCTGCCCCAGACACAGGCACCCCTCTGTCCCAGACCCAGGTTCCCTCAATCTGTCCCAGACCCAGGGCCCCACACTGTCCCAGACCCAGGTCACACCACCTTGTCCAGACACAGGCCCCCCCTCTGTCACAGATCCAGAGTCCCCCATCTGTCCAGACCCAGGGCCCCTCATCTGCCCAGACCAGGGCCACCCTCTGTCCCAGACCCAGGGCCCCCCTCTGTCCTAGACCCAGGGCCCCCTGTCCCAGACCCAGAGTCCCCCATCTGTCCCAGACCCAGGGCCCCTCCTCGCCCCAGACATAGCCCCCCTGTCCCAGACCCAGGGTCCCCCATTCTGTCCCAGACCCAGGGCCTCTCCTCTGCCCTAGACCCAGGTCCACCTCTGTCCCAGACCAGGGTCTCCACTCTGTCCAGACCCAGGGCCCCCCTCTGTCCCAGACCCAGGCCCCCCCTCCATCCAGACCAGGGTCCCCCACTCTGTCCCAGACCAGGTCCTCCTCTGTCCCAGACCAAGCCCCCCTCTGTCCCAGACCCACCCCCCCCCTGTCCAGACCCAGGGCCCCCCTCTGTCCAGGCCCCCCTCTGTCACAGATCAGAGTCCCCGTCTGTCCCAGACCCAGGGCCCCTCCTTGCCAGACCAGGGCACCTCTGTCCCAGACCCAGGGTCCTCCACTGTCCCAGACCCAGGCCCCCCTCTGTCCCAGACCCAGCCCCCTCTGTCCCAGACCAGCCCCCCCTGTCCAGACCCAGGGCCCCCTCTGTCCCAGGCCCCCTCTGTCACAGATCCAGAGTCCCCGTCTGTCCAGACCCAGGGCCCCTCCTCTGCCCCAGAACCAGGGCCGCCCTCTGTCCCGACCCAGGGTCCTCCACTCTGTCCCAGATCCAGGGCCCCCTCTGTCGCCCAGCCCCTCTGTCCCAGACCCAGGGTCCCCCACCCTGTCCCGACCCAGGGCCCCCACTCTGTCCCAGACCCAGGGCCCCCCTCTGTCCCAGACCCAGGGCCCCTCCTCTGTCCCAGGCCCCCATCTGTCACAGATCCAGAGTCCCCATCTGTCCCAGACCCAGGGCCCCTCCTCTGCCCCAGACCCAGGGCCACCCTCTATCCCAGACCAGGGTCCTCCACTCTGTCCCAGACCCAGGGCCCCCCTCTGACCCAGACCCAGCCCCCCTCTGTCCAGACCCAGGGCCCCCCTCTATCCCAGACCCAGGCCCCCCCTGTCCCAGCCCCCCCTCTGTCCCAGACCCAAGGCCCCTCCTCTGCCCCAGACCAGAGTCCCCCATCTGTCCCGAACCAGGGAGTGATAACCGTTACACATCCCATCCAGTGGTCAACCAAGTTACAGATCCCATCCCAGTGGTCAGTGAAAAGCTATACCCCCGTTCAGCCATTTTCCTGCCACTGTTACTCCTCCTCTCTGCACTCTTACATCACGTAGTAATGCGCATGTTACCCGTTGAGACCAATGATGGATGTAGCTTCCAGGTCGCTTGGTGTAGAGCGCCCGCGCACATAACAATGAGCTTTTGGGTCCCACGTATACGCTAACCGCAGCCATCTTGTGACTGGCACAAGAGTGAACTCCAAGCCGGGAACCCGTGTTTAAATGACAACTGGAGTAGGTCCGTGGTAACATGGCGACAATCTCCGCTGAAGAGTTAGATTGTCCGAGTTGTCTCTGGTGCCTGGTCCCGGGTAGGAGCACCATTAAGTGTTGATGCCTGCCTTGCTGTAACTCACCAGATGCAACTCACCAAGTCTCACGCCTCTATTTCCCCCGCCTGGAGGCGTGTGCCTAGTTAGAACACACACACAGGGACACAGGGACGCACACTTGCATTTATTATATATGATATAGGGCTATGGACTTTGAATGGGTAGTTGTAGTTGATATTTTCTTATAAAAATCTTTCAGCTACATAGCTAAGTGACTGATATATATATTTCACTGCACTCCCATTAGCTATACTGCCTTCAACCCCTGTCACTGCCCAGTAAATAGAGATAACCCAGAGTGGGTTTTGTAATCTGTAACATATGAACCCTGTCAAGTTTTAAAAGTCCATTTTTATCCCAATACAGAAGAGGCAGCATACTCCTGTGACTAAGGAGAGAGACAGGCCATCTTCCAGCCAGTCACAGGAATGTTCTGCCTCTCCTTAGTTACAGAAATGTGCTACCTCTGCTGTACTGGAATGGGAATGGACTTAAAACTAATGGGGTTCATATCTAATATTTATTACTTATGTGTGTTAAAACCCCTTGGGGTAATCTCCATTTACTGGGTCAATGACAGGGGGGAGGGTATGGAAGGCAAGATAGTAATGGGAGCATGGATGGGAGGGGATTAACTCCACTGGTGGAAAAATAAAAAATGTAAATAAAAAAAATAAATGCCCCTTTACAAGTCAAAGTATACATGTATAAGGATCTAAAGTTCAGTTTCCTGCCTGTATAAAAGCACTCGGTTATATATATTTTGAATGTTGTGGCCATTATATAAAAGATCGGTATCGTTATGTGAACGGTCGTTATCGGTAAATAACGACTGGTTCGGTAAAAACGACGTTATCGGTAAATACCGGTCGTTATTTACCGATAACGACCGTTATTTACCGTTATCGGTGTAGTAACGGTCGCTATCGGTCAATACCGGTCGTTATCGGTAAATAACGGTCGTTATCGGTAAAAACCCGTCGTTAGTTTACGATAACGTCGTATTTTACGATAACGATACCGATCTTTTATAAATAGGGCCCGTTGTGCAAAAAATATATTATGATACATTTCCGTGCAGTCAATGGAGTTTAATGTTATACTACATTGACTATATTCAAATTTGATTACAATATATTTGTAGAGTGCATAAAATATGGGTAATTGCAACATTACATTCAACTAGAACACCAGTGGGCCTGCCCCCACATTGCAGGGGTACCACAACTAAACAAGTTTGAGAACCACTGGGTTGGTTCTACATTGTCAGCTTTCTAACAATTAGTGTAGGCCTGGGGTAGATTTACCTATATATAATTTTTTGTTAGGGGGGGCATGCTGAACATGAACTTTAAATTATATGGAGTTTGTTTGGCCCTTACACAACATTGCTGTGGTAAGATTAAAAGAAGATGGCAAGTTGCAGTTGTATGTGTCAAAAAATGTGCTTAGATTGTAAGCTCTTGGGGCAGGGCCTAGTGTGAATGTATACAGTAATGTAAAGCGCTATGGAAGATGCTGGCTCTAAATAAAAATAATAATCACCCTATTATATTAATGGAGAAAAACTTGCTCTAGCTGTAAAAGGAAAGAAATAGTTTGAAACGTTTTTATACATATTTATCTATATATTATCCTAGGTCAGAAGCTCAGAATAAATATTTGATAACCTTGTGATTCAAAAGGGACCCCATGCTGCCTCCTCTGTCAGATTGAAATCCTCATGTTCAGCCCCCGCCTGTCCTGTGCTCCTTCACTAACGAAGCAAACATTGCCATTTCAAGAGGTTCGTTAGCATTTGCATATCCGTGTTGCTTGTCTGAAAGAAGGATCGTCAGACGGAGCAGGCTAATTGGATGTTAATGAGGCAGTCTGTGGAATAGTGACAGGCCGTCTCCCCCTCACACACTACACACATCATGATGAGCACACAGATGGACGTACGTGTATGTCAGGATATATATATATATATATATATATAATATATATATATATATATATACACACAATAATATATGTGTTGTGAGTGAATATATACAACTGTATATAGTATACATTTATATATAATGTATACACTTTTATTATTTATGAGGCATTCAAATACACTGATTGCTTATTCAAATGTTTATATGCATAAATACTTTAGCTTATTATCTAGCGCAGAACATTTCTACATGAATATACACAATGGCTATGCAGATACTTTTTTGTCACACTGTTGTTAAAGTCAGAAGACATTATAATTGTGTAGGTATATATTACAGATGTAAGAATAGCAGAGGTTTGGGTATTGTGTTAGATCTGCTTGATAAAAATGTTTATATTGGATAAAGGGATAAAAAGGGCACTCACTTTCTGCAAGGCTGGCACACAGTACACTTATATAATATGTTAGCAGTAGGGTTTGTTGCTAAGATAAATCTGGTAAAATGCATTATTTGTACATGAGATGTTTTTGGTAACTTTCTCACCCATAACTAGACATGACTGAACTTTCAAAAATCTGCCTGATTTGAATTTTGAACTTCTGAAAGAGTTTGAAATCAAACCCATTAAAGTCAATGGGGACAAATAGTTTGAAAAGGTCTGATAAAATAAGGTAAAATAGCATTCATCATTTGATAATTTTCCTGAAATTCAATATTTTAGGAAAACATTGATTTTTCGAACATTCAAATTCTTGAATCTGTCCTTAATCTGTCCCTTAATCTTAAAATGGGTGCTCATTATATACAAGAAGAATTATGCCCAACATGAAGTAGCAAAACTTCCTTGTTGCATACCTCAACAAAAGGGAGTAAAAATAAAAAAAATAAAATTCTCTTCCACACATATTCTCTTCCATTTTGAAAAATCTGTTGAATCTATAACCCTTACTATCTCCTGCTGTTGACATTAGTGAGCTGGCATTTAAGGTTTTGTAACAGTCCTTCTTCCCAAAATGCACACTATGTGGAATGTTCCTAACAGTAAAGGTGACCATGCACATGCGATCTTATTGGATTGTTCCGACAGATCACATTTGTATCTGTCGGCACACATGTGGTGGGGACCGTACACATGGACCCGACGCGGTATGGGCATCAGTCGGCCGCATCACTATTCACAACTGAGGGTATTGGCTCCCTTTACTTAAAGTAAAGGCCGATACCAATCAACAGCCATTGTCGGCATTGTGGTCAGTGGATTCGCCCCATACACTACTGATGCTGTTATCATTAATTATCGTTAACGTGTATGGCCAGTTAATTTCTACTGATTGGGTGTTGGATGGGTCAAACAAGCTCAGATCTTACGAGCAACTGAAACAACCCAGGTGCGGGGCTGACCATAACTGGTCTCTATTAGGGGTCTTGCAAAGAGGAAGTCAGTATTTAGGAAGCATTTATTTATACAAAGACAAAATGCTGAATGGGCAGGTCAAGGTCATTAGTGTTCCAATACCACTTCTTGTCTCTCACTGTGGCTGCTGTGTTTTTTTTTTCTGTTCCCTAGCAGCTGCAGTGGAGAATGCTTGGGAATGGCAGTCAGATTGGCGTGACGTCACACTGTCACAGCCAACACTGACTGCCTTACCCGGAAGTGAAGAGCAGATTGCAGAGCATGGTGGTGGAGAGCGGAGCTTGTAATATAAAATCTCTTGTGAAGCAGAATTATTGATTATAAACAAAACGAAGTCCAGGTTTTGGGGGGTTTTGGACATCATAGTGATTTTTGCACAGAGGGGTGGACAGTCCCTTTTAACTTGCATCATATAGGGGGGAAAGCGGGCCAAAGGTCACCACTTCACAAAGCAACTCGGGGTTGGCACTGCTAACGGTAGCTGTCATTGGTGAATTTGGGACATATGGCTAGATTTTTTCCACAAATTCAACAAAATCCTCGAAAACTTCAAATTCTAAAATTCAAAAAGTCCTCAAAAAAAATCCAGAAATCATTGAAAGATCAAAATCTGAAAAGTTTGAAAATTCGATTTCCTTCAAACTCATAAAATCTGATTCAAACTGGGTTAGAGTTCGAGTTCTAGTCCAACTTAACGTTCATATACGTAGTAAATTTGCTCCCTATAACTGGGGGCATATCCACCATGGGCTTAGCAGCCTTTAATATAGGCCCATCTCACAGTCAAATAATAACCAAAGATTTAATGCAGTTAGAAAAAAAAAACTGAAGTGAATCTAAACAATAAATGAATAAGAACATGCCGTGTTGTATTGGATTCTGTGTTCTTCTATACATAATAATCAAATCAATCCAGCCATCCCCTACAGACTCAGAGCAAGAGTGCTCAACTGTAATTTAGCACCTGGAGGGCAGGAACAATGTCTCCTTTGAAAGATAGAACATGATTCCATCACTTTTACACTGTGGGGCAGCGCGCTGATGCAATAAGTATGTATTAATTTGCAGAAACCAGTAGATATAACAGTTTGATACACTCTTAGTTTGCTGCAAATTAATAGTGCACTTTTATTGCAACACCCACCATAGATTTGAAAGATAAGATTCCCACTAGTCTAGATTATTGGTTAAAGGGCAACTGTGGTCTCCAAAAAAGTTAGGATTAAATGAAAGCCTGCAGTATTCCTTTATAACGAGCCAACAATCACATCTCTGGCTTCACCCTGTGTGAAATGATATCAAGGTGAAGTTTCAAACTCCTGCTTCCAGTAGGTTGAGTGACATTACCTGACCTCTGCCTGCCCTCTGGCCCAGGGGAAGAGCATGCTCAGTAAAGACTTAATGCTGGGGAAATCAGAAAGTACATGGGAAAAAATTGACAGTTGAGAAGGGGACCTATCAATGCTGATAGGCGGGTCACATGAATACAAGCTGGTCACAGGCTAAAACCAGGAAGTGTTCAGCAGGAAGTAATATGCTGAACCTTTCCAGCAATAACAAAAGTGTGTGGATTCTCCCCCCAAAAAATGCTGGCAATCAATTATATATTTCACTGTTGCATAAAGCAAAAGCTTATTGACTGGCGAAACTATCAAAAATTTCAAGGAAGTACCAATTGAAACTTCCCACCATGCACAGTGGATTTTCCGTCGATTTTTAGCTTGAAATTGTAGAAGATGGGTTCCTGAAGAGGAGTCAACGAAAATGTTCCACCTTGAGATCGATATTGTCAATGAGGATGCCGCGAACTTTGAAAGTTCGGGCCGTTTTTGAACTTTCAAACTATATGGAAAGTTCGAAAGTTCGAAGTTCGAAAACGGACCCATTAAAGTCAATGGGAGTCAAATAGTTCGAAAGGTTTCAATGAAATACATTAATATATCAATGGTAAATTAATGTAAATGGCTGTGGGACCTGGGAAATGGTCGGCTGGGGAACAATTTGAATATCCAGGACATTCGAAAATCAATTTTTACCTCACTGCGCTATTTTCGACTCTCGCGTTCGAACATTCGTGTTGCGCCTAGGTATCATGGACATTTTACTCGCGGATTCGATGCTCGCGGATAGGTTTTAATGAACACTTTAACAGTTTTAATGGACATTTTACTCGCGTATTCGATGCTCATGTATAGGTATAATAGGCATTTTACTCGCATATTCGATTTCCTCGAATAGTCAAACATTCGATGATTATCGAAAGTCTGGAAAATATCAAAAATCTGGGGTCCGGGATAGTTTGAAAAGTCCAAATTCGTTCGAACTCGAAAGTTCGGCTCGAACTCGAGTTCGAGTTCTAGTCCATCTCTAATTGTCAGTAGGTCTATCGAAATCCAGGAAACTGTCACTAATATTGCGATGATTTGATTGAATTCAACCAATTGATCAAAATATCGAGTCCATGTATAGGAGAGCAGTGGTGTATAGCCCGCATATGAAAGCTCCAGGACCGGATAAAAACATCCTTGGGTCCTTGGGAACTAGTTCAGTTTCTTTTTTCTTAGATTCCCTCACGTCTGGACACGTGCCTCTGTAATGGAAAAAAACTGATGTAATTCTTATTTTACAAACTGGTAAATTATGACCTGTGAGTTAACTTCGTGGTGGGGAAGATACTGAAGGTTCGTACGGAAAACCTATTCTGGCATATTTCAAGGACTGACCTTAAGTAGTAATTAGCATAGGTTTATGAGAACGATCTTGTCAAACTAACTTGCTTGGCTTATATGAGTAGGAATTTGAACTCTGGCATGCAGTTAAAAATTACGTACTTGAATTTTTCTAAAGGCCATTTAATAAGTTAAGGTTCTTTAAATTAAAAGAAAAGAAGCTTCATCTTCAGGTTAGAAAAGGTTTCTTTAAAGGACAAGTCCAGTCCTAAAATGAAAACTTACATTCAGGTAAATTACCCCCAAAACCCTAAACGGAATAGTTTGAAATTGGAAATATATAAGTCTAACTGAAATCCTACACAATGTCGTGGCCACTGTTTCTGCTTCCTGTTCTTTCAGTTAGCAACTATTAGTTATGGATTTGACAGTTGACATCGCAGCCAATGACTGAATGTTAATCCCCTGTCGCCTCTTCTGAGCATGCCCAGGCTCAGTACAGGTTTCTAAATTGCCAGTTTCCATGAGGCATCCAGAAGCATAGCAGGCATACAGTAATGAATTCATAGGCAAAGTATGATACTGTATATCAAAATATTTTAAGAAGACCATTCTTCCTAAAAGATGTTCTTATGAGGGTGGAGTTGTCCTTTAAGCTAGGTACACACCTAGCGATTTTCCTCCTGACCGACCGTTCGATACTTTGAACGTCAGCCAGGAGAAAGGACTGTTGGTCGCGGCAAAGCAGCCGCGTCCGATAGTCACCGCGACCGATGTGCGGTCCCTAGAGGAGTCAGGAAGGAATTCCCACCCCCACCCCCCCTTTAGCTGGTTTTTTTTTTTTTGCCTTCCTCTGGATCAACTGTTATGTAGAGTTAAAACAGAGGGTGAATAAGTTGGACTTGATGGATGGACGTCTTATTCAACCTCAATTACTAAGTTACTATGTAAACCAGAAGGAAGGTAAGAATAATGCTCCCATAGAAATGCATATTTAGGGTAAAAGTTTTAAAGTGTAGTTGCCCTTTAATCATTTTCATAAAATCAGCATATTCCACAACTATAACACTTCATTGTATACATTTAAAGTCAAGGACAAATTTATTAAAAACGCCCTTTGCATTAAAAGATTAAGACTTGCCCAAGCCCAGACTTTTTAAAGGGGAACTTTGGTTCCAAATAAGTGGCCTTTATTAAAAAGAGAGCACTTCTACCTTTAAAATGATAATGCTCAATTTGCAGTCTATCCAAAGTGTCAGAAAATAAATGGTATTTTTCTTGCTAGTACTGTTAAATGTGACATCACCTGCACTGCTGGTTTGCTCCAAGTTTAGGCTGGAGCTTGCCCACTGCTGGGAAAGAGCAACATCAGCTGCATATAAAATCCACCCCCAAACTTCTTAATCATTTTAAGCAGTCTGAAAATATTTTTCCACTCTCCCTAAGTTTCCATCGGTAGAGAGGAAAGAACAGATAATGATTTCAGGTCTGTAGCTAGCTTCAGAAAATATTTATTTTTGGGGGAGGGCTGCAAACACAGGTTATAACACAGCCTGTCACAGAGAAACAGATACAGGGGCAGTCTGAAAGTGTACATTTAAAAGCCCATAGCTAGGAGAAGATAGAGGCATCATCCTAGTTTTGCTTGAAAGGTTAAAAAAAAATCCTCTAATTTTCAAAAATACTTGTATGGAGAGCACAGTTACCCTAAGTATCAACATATATGTAAAAAACAAACATTTTGGTTGATGTATCCACAATCACAAGCTTAATTATCAGACAATTAATGGTTGCACACCTCACCTCTTTTTTTTCTGTTCTTACACCCACTCTCAGGGTGTATCCTTTCCATTTATATGCAAAAGGTTTAATATCTCTTTCCAGGAATGTGCAAGTAGTTTCAGCCTTTGAAAATGTGCTTTATTGCTTTCAGAGAGATAGTAGATTAGTATCTCTAGGAAATAAACTTGTAGTATGTCAAAAAATATATCCTAGCTTAAGCACACACCCTGATGACATAACCTCAGGGGCTCGAGGCCCCATGAATGTCACACCCCAGTCACAACAATTTAAACGAACAACCATACTGTTACTAAACTTTTTAAACTATAACTTTTAAAAATTAAAAGTACACTCGGGCAGGGTGGTAGGGTGGTAGTGATTATTCCCACCTCCAAATATTTGTTTTGAGAAGCTACAGCAGATACAGTTTTTATCTGCCAGGTTAATGCGCTAGGTCTTATTTATTAAAGATAGTGCTGAAGCACCATGAGGTCTGGCAGAAGCATTTTTCTTTTGCTGCGCTCCTCATAGTAATGTATGGGAGGTAGAAATGACCCAATTCTACCTCCCTGCCTCAGGTTCTTTCCATTTTAACTTTTTTAAAAAAACTTTAAGCATTATTGTTCCCCTTATATCCACCAAAACTTCAAGATCCTTTTCCAACTGAGATTTACTTAACACAGAGCATTTATAGTATAGCCGCACAGGGATGTTGAGCCCAAAATGCTTCACCTTATTCTGCTACCCATTTTGATAATCTATCTAGGTCAGCTTGCAGCAATGCACATCATTTGAAGTTTCCAAGCTCTGCATGGTTTAGTGGAATCAGCAAACACAGAGACATTGCTCTCAATGCCCCCTTATAAGTCATTTAAACAGATTAAAAAAAGTGGCCAGTACAATACCCTGAGGCATCCAAAAAGATGTAACTCCATTGACCACCACTCTCTGTTTGCGATCCAACAACCAATTCTCTATCCATGTACAAATGTTTTTTTTTCTCAGTTTATACATGTGGCACAGTATCAAAAGCTTTATTAAAAATCTAAGTATATAAATCTACTGATATGCCAGAATCTAAATTCTTGCTCACTCTTCATAAAAACCAAGTCAATTTGACTGGCATGATCTATTTCTCATAAATCCATGCCTACTGCTACATAAGATCAGTTCTGGATATAAAGTTAAGGATATGATCCCATAACAAGGTTTCCAGCACTTTCCCTACCACTGATGTTAGGTTTACAGGTCTATAGTTACCAAGTTGGGAACAACTATCTTTTTAATATTGGTATTAATATTGCCTTTTTTCCAATCTAGTGGCATATGTTCACCAGACAAAAGTGAATCTGAAAAGATAGAACAGTGTGGTCTAGATTAAACTGGACTAAGCACTCTTAAGATCGAGCATGTATTCCTCATTTATACCCTTCATATTTTACAGTCCCTGCTATAAGTACTAGGTACCCTATAGTGAATACAAAAGGCAAAAATAGTTTAGACATTAGCCTTTTCAGCATCCTCTATAAACCATCTCAGCCCCATTATTTAATGGTCCCACATTCTCGGTCCTATCTGTTTACTATTGATATATTTAAAGAAAATTGGGGTTAAACCTGCTTTGTTCTGCTATCCATATTTTATTTTCTATTTTAGCTAGTTTAAATGCTTTCTTGCACCTTATTTACAGCTTTTATACTCCTGTAGCCTGTTGGTTCCCCCGATTTCAATAAATTTAAAACCTTTTTTTTTTCATTTCCCTTTTTTACCTGGGCATTAAGCCAGGCAGGAGAGGACCTAATTTTTTACTCTTGTTCCTAAAGGTATAAATCTGGAAATGTATAGTTTAAAATCCCTTTAAAAGCGGTCCACTCCTGCTCATAGCTTTACTAGGAACAATCCCCCCAGTCTGAGCAAGTAATTCCTTACCAACATAGATTAGCTTTCCTAAAGTTAAAGGTTAAGTAGAATGTAAAAACAAGTTAGGTGTAATTGAAAGCAGCAGCTTTAACTAATCATTCCCCACCCCTTTTTTTTCCCCCAAGTCCCTCCTGAGCTACCAGTTCTGACAGCTTGGATCTGCAGTCTCTTCTCCTTAGTCCACACTCAGTGATCCTTGGTTCTCCTCATTCTGCAGGTCCCAAAAACCACTTCCGTGTGCTCCATGTGCGTGCGCCCTCTCCACGTGTGCGTGACGTCTCGTGCAGAATGAGAGAACTGAGAAATCCACTGAGGGCGGAGCTAGAGAGAGACTGCAGATCCACGACATCAGGAACTTTCCATTCACCACAGGTAGGCTCAGGAGGGACCTAGAAAAAAAAAGGGAGGGGAAATGTTAGTAAGGCTGCTGCTTTCAATTACACCTAACTTGTTTTTACATTGTACTATCCTTTAACTTTAGGAAAGCTAATCTAATGTTAAATCCCCCCAGTCTTGCTCACAGACTGGGGGGATTGTTCCTGAAATAAATAGGGCTAGGTTAGTGCATTCACTCAGACTGCAAACCACAGTAATAAACACTTTTGTTTCTTAACGCACCACTTAATAACAGACAAAACCCTTAAAACCGAAAAATCCCTTTAAAAGGAAATCACTCTGCCAACAGGACTTTTATGTGAGGTTCAAACCTATTAAAATATTTAGCTTAGAAGTAAAGTAATGCTTAAAGCTTTTTCTTCCTGGCTATGGTGGCCAAATACGTAGCAATATTATGTGAAAACACAGAAAGTTGCTTCAATGAAGTTTAATGAATACAGTGTTTTACAAACAAATCATCACATATGCGTTTGAAGCATAGAGCTCTTGGTCAAAGCATAAACTTTTAACGGTTATGTGAATCCAGTAGCATAAAACTTAACACAAATTCACAATTAGAGATGTTCAAAACTGGCAAGTTCCATTTTCAAATTTCCTCATTTTCAGAAAATGTGAAAATTAAAAATCCGAAAACAGACCCATAGAAATCAATGAAAATAAAATCCCAACGTTCCCCATTAAATTTAAGGTATAAAACATATTATGTTAATGTAATGGCTCAGGGCCTGGGAATGGTCTGGGGAACCGCCCATATAACCAAACTTATTAAATCTTTTTCTTCCGTGACTAAAACCAAGACATTTAGATTTCCACCTTTGTGTCCTTTTAGGCTAAAATGTGATTTCATTTGGCAAATGCAAAGGTAAACACATAGTTTGTTTTAAAGGGCATGTACACCCCCAAAACAATATGCCATATTTAACTAGCTCATCCTCCAAAACCTCAAAAACATTTTAATGTACTTACGGTGCAGAAACAAATGGGTAGGTCTGTACAGGAAGCAAGAAGGTAGGAAATTAATTGTTGGAGTATGTATAGGCCGCCAAATGCTGGGGAAGAGGTGGAAATGAATCTCCAATGCAGTTGGCGAAGGTGCTGGTATGGGACATGTTCTGGTTATGGGGAATTTGAACTACCCGACATAGATTGGAGTAAGGGAACTGCCAGCACCTCAAAAGGTATAAAGTTCTTAAATTTCCTATATGAGCATTTTCTTTCACAGATGGTAGAAGTTCCTACTAGACAGAATGCGTTGTTGGATCTGGTGATATCTAATAACCCTGAGCTCATTTTGGAGATGAAGGTAATGGGAAGCTTAGGGAATAGTGACCATGATATAGTGTCATTTAATATAGGTTGCAAAAAACTAAAGTGCACTGGGTTAACAAAAACTTTTAACTTTAGGAAAGCTAATTTTATGCAGTTAAAGGAATCACTACTGCTCATAGACTGGGGGAAATTGTTTCTAGTTAAAGATACTAAGCAGATGTGGACCACTTTTAAAGGGATATTAAACTATTACATTTCTAAATTTGTACCTCTAAATTTTTACAAGTGTAAAAAAAAGTTGGTCCACTCCTGCATGGCTTAATGCTCAGGTAAAATGGCGCAAGGGACTTGGTGAGCATCTTCCAGCAGATGTGGTAATGGCAAGTTCATTAAATAGCTTTAAAAAAGTCCGTATGTAGTAGATGTGGGCCTAGGCACTCCTTCAGGCAATGTGCCAGTATGCTTCAGGTGCTGCTTCCCTCCGTCCTCTACCCTAAAGACTTCCACGCTATAGCACAAGCAAAAAAGGGTTGATGGAAGCGCACACCGTTTGTCAGAAAAATTCTGTTTAATTGCATCACACAAACACACAACGTTTCGGAGAACGATATGTCTCCTTCATCAGGTGTATCAACCCTTTTTTGCTTGTGCTATAGCTTTATAAAAGGCCTGGATAAGTTTCTAAGATCTGGTTGATCCAGGGATACTTTCTGATTGCCGTTTGGAGTCAGGAAGGAATTTTCCCCCCTTTTTTGCTGGTTTTTTTTTTTTGCCTTCCTCTGGATCAACTGTTAGGTAGGGTTAAAAAAAAAAAAAAAAAGGAGGGTGAATAGGTTGGACTTGATGGACGTATGTCTTTATTCAACCTCAATTACTATGTTACTATGTTACTATGTATGCTCATAAGTGCCTCTTTTGCAGTAAAAGCTTCTGATCCTTTCTGTCCCTTAACATTCCCTTTAGCTCAGAGGAGGAATCACCAGGTAAGCCCTTTAGTTATTGGCTGTAATATCAGGGTTACCCATTGTTACTTTCTCTGAGCATGCACACAGTTATTTTCCCTTCTGCATCAGTCAGGGGAACTGCTAAGAGGCACATTTGAGCAATTTAAGAAAAATGGGTTTGAGGCTTTGAGGGGAGGGAGCTACAGTAGCTAAATATGCAATATTGTCGGGGGGGTGGACATGCCCTTTACATTTCTCACCTTTATGGTGGTCACATACCTTACAACCTGACTCTACAATTTAATTGTAGAACAATATTACTACAGTTGTGTAATATTTAAATTACAATACATAAGGCTCTGAATTTAGAATGAGGGGATACAGTGGTAGAAATCCTTATAAAAATCACTCAGCTATGTCACTATGACTCATTTCTTATATCTCACTGCCCCTCCCATTCCAATGTTCATGCCTGAACAATGACTCAGTGTTTTTTCCAGTGTTTAACTTCACTAAGCTGGTGGAGCTGGTGGGGGGAGGGAATCAGAAACTTGTGTATTATAAGAAATAAGGAAACTCCTCTATGGTGCAATATCCTTATATAACACTGTAAGGGATGCATTATCCCTTATATAATACTAGACATTAAGCCTGTTACAATAACAGCCCAGAGTGCCTCCATCCTCCATGTCCCAAGGCCACAGTTCCATCTTAGTGTCCCAGACCCAGGGTCCCCCCTCTGTCCCAGACCCAGGGCCCCACCTTTGCCCCAGACCCAGGGCCCCCCTCTCTGTCCCAGACCCAGGGTCCCCCCTCTCTGTCCCAGAACCAGGGCCCCTCCTCTGCCCCAGACACAGGCACCCCTCTGTCCCAGACCCAGGTTCCCTCAATCTGTCCCAGACCCAGGGCCCCACACTCTGTCCCAGACCCAGGTCACACCACCTCTGTCCCAGACACAGGCCCCCCCTCTGTCACAGATCCAGAGTCCCCCGTCTGTCCCAGACCCAGGGCCCCCATCTGCCCACAACCCAGGGTCCACCCCCTCTGTCCCAGACCCAGGGCCCCCTCTGTCCCTAGACCCAGGGCCCCCCTCTGTCCCAGACCAGAGTCCCCCATCTGTCCCAGACCCAGGCCCCTCCTCTGCCCCAGACATAGCCCCCCTTTCCCAGACCCAGGTCCCCCATTCTGTCCCAGACCCAGGGCCTCTCCTCTGCCCTAGACCCAGGTCCACCCTCTGTCCCAGACCCAGGGTCTCCCACTCTGTCCCAGACCCAGGGCCCCCCTCTGTCCCAGACCCAGGCCCCCCCTCCATCCCACCCGGTTCCCCCACTCTGTCCCAGACCCAGGGTCCCTCCTCTGTCCCAGACCAAGCCCCCTCTGTCCCGACCCCCCCCCCCCCTGTCCCAGACCAGGGCCCCCCTCTGTCCCAGGCCCCCTCTGTCACAGATCCAGAGTCCCCGTCTGTCCCAGACCCAGGGCCCCTCCTCTGCCCCAGACCCAGGGCCACCCTCTGTCCCAGACCCAGGGTCCTCCACTCTGTCCCAGACCCAGGGCCCCCCTCTGTCCCAGACCCAGCCCCCCCTCGTCCCAGACCCAGCCCCCCCTGTCCCAGACCCAGGGCCCCCTCTTCCCAGCCCCCCCTCTGTCACAGATCCAGAGTCCCCGTCTGTCCCAGACCCAGGGCCCCTCCTCTGCCCCAGAACCAGGGCCGCCCTCTGTCCCAGACCCGGGTCCTCCCTCACTCTGTCCAGATCCAGGGCCCCCCTCTGTCCCAGACCCAGCCCCCCTCTGTCCCAGACCCAGGGTCCCCCACCCTGTCCCAGACCCAGGCCCCCCACCTGTCCCAGACCCAGGGCCCCCCTCTGCCCAGACCCAGGGCCCCTCCTCTGTCCCAGGCCCCCATCTGTCACAGATCCAAGTCCCCATCTGTCCCAGACCCAGGGCCCCTCCTCTGCCCCAGACCCAGGCCACCCTCTATCCCAGACCCAGGGTCCTCCACTCTGTCCCAGACCCAGGGCCCCCCTCTGACCCAGACCCAGCCCCCCTCTGTCCCAGACCCAGGGCCCCCCTCTATCCCAACCCAGGCCCCCCCCCTGTCCCAGCCCCCCCTCTGTCCCAGCCCAGACCCAAGGCCCCTCCTCTGCCCCAACCCAAGTCCCCCATCTGTCCCAGAACCAGGGAGTGATAACCAGTTACACATCCCATCCCAGTGGTCAACCAAGTTACAGATCCCATCCCAGTGGTCAGTGAAACTATACCCCCGTTCAGCCATCTTTCCTGCCACTGTTACTCCTCCTCTCTGCACTCTTACATCACGTAGTAATGCGCATTGTTACCCGTTGAGACCAATAGATGGATGTAGCTTCCAGGTCGCTTGGTGTAGAGCCCGCGCACATAACAATGAGCTTTTTGGGTCCCCACGTATACGCTAACCGCAGCCATCTTGTGACTGGCACAAGAGTGACCTCCAAGCCGGGAACCCGTGTTTAAATGACAACTGGAGTAGGTCCGTGGTAACATGGCGACAATCTCCGCTGAAGAGTTTAGGGTTCCAGTCCTGGTCGCCGGGTAAGGAAGCACCATTAAGTGTTGAATGCCTGCCTTGCTGTAACTCACCAGATGCAACTCACCAAGTCCCTCACGCCTCTATTTCCCCCCGCCTGTAGGCGTGTGCCTAGTTAGAACACACACACAGGGACACAGGGACGCACACTTGCATTTTATTATATATGATATAGGGCTATGGACTTTGAATGGGTAGTTGTAGTTGAATATTTTCTTATAAAAATCTTTCAGCTACATAGCTAAGTGACTGATATATTATATTTCACTGCACCTCCCATTAGCTATACTGCCTTCAACCCCCTGTCACTGCCCAGTAAATAGAGATAACCCAGAGTGGGTTTTGTTAATCTGTAACAATATGAACCCTGTCAAGTTTTAAAAGTCCATTTTTATCCCAATACAGAAGAGGCAGCATACTCCTGTGACTAAGGAGAGAGACAGCGCCATCTTCCAGCCAGTCACAGGAATGTTCTGCCTCTCCTTAGTTACAGAAATGTGCTACCTCTGCTGTACTGGAATGGGAATGGACTTTTAAAACTAATGGGGTTCATATCTAATATTTATTACTTATGTGTGTTAAAACCCCTTGGGGTAATCTCCATTTACTGGTCAATGACAGGGGGGAGGGTATGGAAGGCAAGATAGTTAATGGGAGCATGGATGGGGAGGGGATTAACTCCACTGGTGGAAAAATAAAAAATGTAAATAAAAAAAATAATATGCCCCTTTACAAGTCAAAGTATACATGTATAAGGATCTAAAGTTTCAGTTTCCTGCCCTGTATAAAAGCACTCGGTATATATATTTTTGTAATGTTGGGCCCTATTTATAAAAGATCGGTATCGTTATCGTAACGGTCGTTATCGGTAAATAACGACTGGTATCGGTAAATAACGACCGTTATCGGTAAATACCGGTCGTTATTTACCGATAACGACCGTTATTTACCGTTATCGGTAGATAACGGTCGCTATCGGTCAATACCGGTCGTTATCGGTAAATAACGGTCGTTATCGGTAAAAACCCGGTCGTTAGTTTACGATAACGATCGGTATTTTACGATAACGATACCGATCTTTTATAAATAGGGCCCGTTGTGCTCTAAAAATATATATTATGATACATTTCCGTGCAGTCAATGGAGTTTAATGTTATACTACATTGACTATATTCAAATTTGATTACAATATATTCTGTAGAGTGCATAAAATATGGGTAATTGCAACATTACATTCAACTAAGAACACCAGTGTGCCTGCCCCCACATTGCAGGGGTACCACAGACTAAACAAGTTTGAGAACCACTGGGTTGGTTCTACATTGTCAGCTTTCTAACAATTTAGTTTAGGCCTTGGGGGTAGATTTACCTATATATAATTTTTTGTTAGGGGGGGCATGCTGAACATGAACTTTAAATTATATGGAGTTTGTTTGGCCCTTACACAACATTGCTGTGGTAAGATTAAAAGAAGATGGCAAAGTTGCAAGGTTGTATGTGTCAAATAAATGTGCTTAGATTGTAAGCTCTTTGGGGCAGAGCCTAGTGTGAATGTATACATGTAATTGTAAAGCGCTATGGAAGATGCTGGCTCTAAATAAATTAATAATAATCACCCTATTATATTAATGGAGAAAAACTTGCTCTAGCTGTAAAAGGAAAGAAATAGTTTGAAACGTTTTTATACATATTTATCTATATATTATCCTAGGTCAGAAGCTCAGAATAAATATTTGATAACCTTTAGTGATTCAATAAGGGACACCATGCTGCCTCCTCTGTCAGATTTGAAATCCTCATGTTCAGCCCCCGCCTGTCCTGTGCTCCTTCACTAACGAAGCAAACTTGCCATTTCAAGAGGTTCGTTAGCATTTGCATATCCGTGTTGCTTGTCTGAAAGAAGGATCGTCAGACGGAGCAGGCTAATTTGCATGTTAATGAGGCAGTCTGTGGAATAGTGACAGGCCGCTTCTCCCCCCTCACACACATACACACATCATGATGAGCACACAGATGGACGTACGTGTATGTCAGGATATATATATATATATATATATATATATATATATATATATATATATACACACAATAATATATGTGTTTGTGAGTGAATATATACACTGTATAATAGTATACATTTATATATACTGTATACACTTTTTATTTATTTATGAGGCATTCAAATACACTGATTGCTTATTCAAATGTTTATATGCATAAATACTTTAGCTTATTATCTAGCGCAGAACATTTCTACATGAATATACACAATGGCTATGCAGATACTTTTTTGTCACACTGTTGTTAAAGTACAGAAGACATTATAATTGTGTAGGTATAATCTACAGATGTAAGAAATAGCAGAGGTTTGGGTATTGTGTTAGATCTGCTTGATAAAATGTTTATATTGTATAAAGGGTATAAAAAGGGCACTCACTTTCTGCAAGGCTGGCACACAGTACACTTAATATAATATGTTAGCAGTAGGGTTTGTTGCTTAAGATAAATCTGGTAAAATGCATTATTTGTACATGAGATGTTTTTTGGTAACTTTCTCACCCATAACTAGACATGACTGAACTTTCAAAAATCTGGCCTGATTTTGAATGTTTGAACTTCTGAAAGAGTTTGAAATCAAACCCATTAAAGTCAATGGGGACAAATAGTTTGAAAAGGTCTGATAAAATAAGGTAAAATAGCATTCATCATTTGATAATTTTCCTGAAAATTCAATATTTTTAGGAAAACATTGATTTTTCGAACATTCAAAATTTCTTGAATCTGTCCCTTAATCTGTCCCTTAATCTTAAAAATGGGTGCTCATTATTATACAAGAAGAATTATGCCCAACATGAAGTAGCAAAACTTCCTTGTTGCATACCTCAACAAAAGGGAGTAAAAATAAAAAAATTAAAATTCTCTTCCACACATATTCTCTTCCATTTTGAAAAATCTGTTGAATCTATAACCCTTACTATCTCCTGCTGTTGACATTAGTGAGCTGGCATTTAAGGTTTTGTAACAGTCCTTCTTCCCAAAATGCACACTAATGTGGAATGTTCCTAACAGTAAAGGTGACCATGCACATGCGATCCTTATTGTATTGTTCCGACAGATCACATTTGTATCTGTCGGCACACATGTGGTGGGGACCGTACACATGGACCCGACGCGGTATGGGCATCAGTCGGCCGCATCACTATTCACAAACTGAGGGTATTGGCTCCCTTTACTTAAAGTAAAGGCCGATACCAATCAACAGCCATTCGTCGGCATTGTGGTCAGTCGGATTCGGCCCCTATACACTACTGATGCTGTTATCATTAATTATCGTTAACGTGTATGGCCAGTTTAATTTCTACTGATTGGCTGTTGGATGGGTCAAACAAGCTCAGATCTCTACTGAGCAACTGAAACAACCCAGGTGCTGGGCTGAACCATAACTGTCTCTATTAGGGGTCTTGCAAAGAGGAAGTCAGTATTTAGGAAGCATTTATTTATACACAGACAAAATGCTGAATGGGCAGGTCAAGGTCATTAGTGTTCCAATACCACTTCTTGTCTCTCCACTGTGGCTGCTGTGTTTTTTTTTTCTGTTCCCTAGCAGCTGCAGTGGAGAATGCTCTGGGAATGGCAGTCAGTGATTGGCCGTGACGTCACTGTCACAGCCAACACTGACTGCCTTACCCGGAAGTGAAGAGCAGATTGCAGAGCCATGGTGGTGGATCGCGGAGCTTGTAAGTATAAAATCTCTTGCTGGAAGCAGAATTATTGATTATAAACAAAACGAAGTCCAGGTTTTGGGGGGTTTTGGACATCATAGTGATTTTTGCACAGAGGGGTGGACAGTCCCTTTTAACTTGCATCATATAGGGGGAAAGCGGGCCAAAGGTCACCACTTCACAAAGCAACTCGGGGTTGGCACTGCTAACGGTAGCTGTCATTGGTGAATTTGGGACATATGGCTAGATTTTTTCCACAAATTCAACAAAATCCTCGAAAACTTCAATTTCTAAAATTCAAAAAGTCCTCAAAAAAAAATCCAGAAATCATTGAAAGATCAAAATCTGAAAAGTTTGAAAATTCGATTTCCTTCAAACTCATAAAATCTGATTCAAACTCGGGTTAGAGTTCGAGTTCTAGTCCAACTTAAACGTTCATATACGTAGTAAATTTGCTCCCTATAACTGGGGGCATATCCACCATGGGCTTAGCAAGCCTTTAATATAGGCCCATCTCACAGTCAAATAATAACCAAAGATTTAATGCAGTTAGAAAAAAAAAACTGAAGTGAAATCTAAACAATAAATGAATAAGAACATGCAGTGTTTGTATTGGATTCTGTGTTCTTCTATACATAATAATCATAATCAATTCCAGCCATCCCCTACAGACTCAGAGCAAGAGTGCTCAACTGTAATTTTAGCACCTGGAGGGCAGGAACAATGTCTCCTTTGAAAGATAGAACATGATTCCTATCACTTTACACACTGTGGGGCAGCGGCTGATGCAATAAGTATGTTATTAATTTGCAGAAACCAGTTAGATATAACAGTTTGATAACATCTTATTGTTTGCTGCAAATTAATAGTGCACTTTTTATTGCACCACCCACCATAGATTTGAAAGATAAGATTCCCACTAGTCCTAGATTATTGGTTAAAGGGCAACTGTGGTCTCCAAACAAGTTAGGATTAAATGAAAGCCTGCAGTATTTCCTTTATAACGAGCCAACAATCACATCTCTGGCTTCACCCTGTGTGAAATGATATCAAGGTGAATGTTCAAACTTCCTGCTTCCAGTAGGTTGAGTGACATTACCTGACCTCTGCCTGCCCCTCTGGCCCAGGGGAGAAGCATGCTCAGTAAAGACTTAATGCTGGGGAAATCAGAAAGTACATGGGAAAAAAATTGACAGTTGAGAAGGGGAGCCTATCAATGCTGATAGGCGGGTCACATGACTACAAGCTGGTCACATGGCTAAAACCAGGAAGTGTTCAAGCAGGAAGTAATATTGCTGAACCTTTCCAGCAATAACAAAAGTGTGTGGATTCTCCCCCCAAAAAATGCTGGCAATCAAATTATTATATTTCACTGTTGCATAAAGCAAAAGCTTTATTGACTGTCCGAAACTATCAAAAATTCAATCGGAAGTACCAATTGAAACTTCCCACCATGCACAGTGGATTTTCCGTCGATTTTTAGCTTGAAATCTGTAGAAGATGGGTTCCTGAAGATGGAGTCAACAGAAAATGTTCCACCTTGAGATCGATATTGTCAAGTAGAGATGGCCGAACTTTTGAAAGTTCGGTCCGTTTTTGAACTTTCAAACTATATGGAAAGTTCGAAAGTTCGAAAGTTCGAAAACGGACCCATTAAAGTCAATGGGAGTCAAATAGTTCGAAAGGTTTCAATGAAATACAATTAATATATCAATGGTAACTTAATGTAAATGGCTGTGGGACCTGGGAAATGGTCTGGGGAACATATTTGAATATCCAGGACATTCGAAAATCAATTTTACTCTCACTTGCGCTATTTTCGAGCTCTCGCGTTCGAACATTCGATGTTTGCGCCTAGGTATCATGGACATTTTACTCGCGGATTCGATGCTCGCGTATAGGTTTTAATGAACACTTTACAGGTTTTAATGGACATTTTACTCGCGTATTCGATGCTCATGTATAGGTATAATAGGCATTTTACTCGCATATTCGATTTCCTCGAATAGTCAAACATTCGATGATTATCGAAAGTCTGGAAAATATCAAAAATCTGGGTCCGGGATAGTTTGAAAAGTCCAAATTCGTTCGAACTCGAATAGTTCGGCTCGAACTCGAGTTCGAGTTCTAGTCCATCTCTAATTGTCAGTAGGTCTATCGAAATCCAGGAAACTGTCACTAATATTGCAGATGATTTGATTGAATTCAACCAATTGATCAAAATATCGAGTCCATGTATAGGATGAGCAGTGGTGTATAGCCCCTGCAATATGAAGAAAGCTCCAGGACCGGATAAAATACATCCTTGGGTCCTTAGGGAACTAGTTCAGTTTCTTTTTTTCTTAGATTCCCTCACGTCTGGACACGTGCCTCTGTAATGGAAAAAAACTGATGTAATTCTTATTTTCACAAACTGGTAATTATAGACCTGTGAGTTTAACTTCAGTGGTGGGGAAGATACTAGAAGGTTCGATACGGAAACATATTCTAGAGCATATTTCAAGGACTGACCTTATAAGTAGTAATTAGCATAGGTTTATGAAGAACAGATCTTGTCAAACTAACTTGCTTGGCTTATATGAAGTAGGAATTTGAACTCTGGCATAGCAGTATAAAAATTCAGTACTTGAATTTTTCTAAAGGCAACTTTTAATAAGTTAAGGTCTCTTTAAAATTAAAAGAAAAGAAGCTTCATCTTCAGGTTAGAAAAGGTTTCTTTAAAGGACAAGTCCAGTCCTAAAATGAAAACTTACATTCAGGTAAATTACCCCCCAAAACCCTAAACGGAATAGTTTGAAATTGGAAATATATAAGTCTAACCTGAAATCCTACACAATGTCCTGTTGCCACTGTTTCTGCTTCCTGGTTCTTCCAGTTAGCAACTATCAGTTATGGATTTGACAGTTGACATCGCAGCCAATGACTGAATGTTAATCCCCTGTCTGCCTCTTCTGAGCATGCCCAGGCTCAGTACAGGTTTCTAAATTGCTCAGTTTCCATGAGGCATCCAGAAGCATAGCAGGCATACAGTAATGAATTCATAGGACAAAGTATGATACTGTATATCAACATATTTTTAAGAGACCATTCTTCCTAAAAGATGTTCTTATGAGGGTGGAGTTGTCCTTTAAGCTAGGTACACACCTAGCGATTTTTCCTCCTGACCGACCGTTCGATACTTTCGAACGGTCAGCCAGGAGAAAGGACTGTTGGTCGCGGCAAAAGCAGCCGCGTCCGATAGTCACCGCGACCGATCGTGCGGTCCATAGAGGAGTCAGGAAGGAATTCCCACCCCCACCCCCCTTTCTAGCTGGTTTTTTTTTTTTTTTGCCTTCCTCTGGATCAACTGTTAGGTAGAGTTAAAACAGAGGGTGAATAAGTTGGACTTGATGGATGGACGTCTTTATTCAACCTCAATTACTAAGTTACTATGTAAACCAGAAGGAAGGTAAGAATAAATGCTCCCATAGAAATGCATATTTAGGGTAAAAGTTTTTAAAGTGTAGTTGCCCTTTTAATCATTTTCATAAAATCAGCATATTCCCACAACTATAACACTTCATTGTATACATTTTAAAGTCAAGGACAAATTTATTAAAAACGCCCTTTGCATTAAAAGATTAAGACTTGCCCAAGCCCAGACTTTTTAAAGGGGAACTTTGGTCTCCAAATAAGTGGCCTTTATTAAAAAGAGAGCACTTCTACCTTTAAAATGATAATGCTTCAATTTGCAGTCTATCCAAAGTGTCAGCAGAATAAATGGTATTTTTTCTTGCTAGTACTGTTAAATGTGACATCACCTGCACTGCTGGTTTGCTCCCAAGTTTAAGGCTGGAGCTTGCCCACTGCTGGGAAAGAGCATCATCAGCTGCATTATAAACTCCACCCCCAAACTTCTTAATCATTTTTAAAGCTAGTCTGAAAATATTTTTTCCACTCTCCCTAAGTTTCCATCGGTAGAGGAAAGAACAGATAATGATTTCAGGTCTGTAGCTAGCTTCAGAAAATATTTATTTTTGGGGGAGGGGCTTATAACACAGGTTATAACACATGCCTGTCACAGAGAAACAGATACAGGGGCAGTCTGGAAAGTGTACATTTAAAAGCCCATAGCTTAGGAGAAGATAGAGGCATCATCCTAGTTTTGCTTGAAAGGTTAAAAAAAATCCTCTAATTTTCAAATAATACTTGTATGGAGAGCACAGTTACCCTAAGTATCATACATCATATGTAAAAAACAAACATTTTGGTTGATGTATCCACACTCACAAGCTTAATTATCAGACAAATTAATGGTTGCACACCTCACCTCTTTTTTTTTCTGTTTCTACACCCACTCTCAGGGTGTATCCTTTCCATTTATATGCAAAAGGTTTAATATCTCTTTCCAGGAATGTGCAAGTAGTTTCAGCCATTTGAAAATGTGCTTTATTGCTTTCAGAGAGATAGTAGATTAGTATCTCTAGGAAATAATACTTGTAGTATGTCAAAAATATTACTCTAGCTTAAGCACACACCCCTGATGACATAACCTCAGGGGCTCGAGGCCCCATGAATGTCACACCCCAGTCACAACAATTTAAACGACAACCATACTGTTACTATAACTTTTTAAACTATAACTTTTAAAAAATTAAAAGTACCTCGGGCAGGGTGGTAGGGTTGATTATTCCCACCTCCAAATATTTGTTTTGAGAAGCTACAGCAGATACAGTTTTTATCTGCCAGGTTAATGCGCTAGGTCTTATTTTATTAAAGATAGTGCTGAAGCACCCATGAGGTCTGGCAGAAGCATTTTTCTTTTTGCTGCCGCTCCTCATAGTAATGATATTGGGAGGTAGAAATGACCAATTCTACCTCCCTGCCTCAGGTTCTTTCAATTTTAACTTTTTTTAAAAAAACTTTAAGCATTATTGTTCCCCTTATTATCCACCAAAACTTCAAGATCCTTTTCCAACTGAGATTTACTTAACACAGAGCCATTTATAGTATAAGCAGCACAGGGATGTTTGAGCCCAAAATGCTTCACCTTATTCTGCTACCCATTTTGATAATCTATCTAGGTCAGCTTGCAGCAATTGCACATCATTTGAAGTTTCCAAAGCTCTGCATGGTTTAGTGTAATCAGCAAACACAGAGACATTGCTCTCAATGCCCCCTTATAAGTCATTTATAAACAGATTAAAAATAAGTGGCCCCAGTACAATACCCTGAGGCACTCCACACAGATGTAACTCCATTGACCACCACTCTCTGTTTGCGATCCAACAACCAATTCTCTATCCATGTACAAATGTTTTTTTTTCTCAGTTTATACATGTGGCACAGTATCAAAAGCTTTATATAAAAATCTAAGTATACTACATCTACTGATATGCCAGAATCTAAATTCTTGCTCACTTCTTCATAAAAACCAAGTCAATTTGACTGGCATGATCTATTTCTCATAAATCCATGCCTACTGCTACTAATAAGATCAGTTCTGGATATAAAGTTAAGGATATGATCCCATAACAAGGTTTCCAGCACTTTCCCTACCACTGATGTTAGGTTTACAGGTCTATAGTTACCAAGTTGGGAACAACTATCTTTTTTAATATTGGTATTACATTGCCTTTTTTCCAATCTAGTGGCATATGTTCACCAGACAAAAGTGAATCTGAAAAGATAAGTAACAGTGGTCTAGATTAAACTGGACTAAGCACTCTTAAGATCCGAGCATGTATTCCTCATTTATACCCTTCATATTATTACAGTCCCTGCTATAAGTACTAGGATTCCCTATAGTGAATACAAAAGGCAAAAAATAGTTTAGCACATTAGCCTTTTCAGCATCCTCTATAACCATCTCAGCCCCATTATTTAATGGTCCCACATTCTCGGTCCTCATCTGTTTACTATTGATATATTTAAAAGAACATTTTGGGGTTAAACCTGCTTTGTTCTGCTATCCATATTTTATTTTCTATTTTAGCTAGTTTAAATGCTTTCTTGCACTTCTTATTACAGCTTTTATACTCCTGTAAGCCTGTTTGGTTCCCCCCGATTTCAAAATTTTAAAAGCCTTTTTCTTTTTTTCCATTTCCCTTTTTACCTGGGCATTAAGCCAGGCAGGAGAGGACCTAATTTTTTTACTCTTGTTCCCTAAAGGTATAAATCTGGAAATGTAATAGTTTAAAATCCCTTTAAAAGCGGTCCACTCCTGCTCAATAGCTTTACCTAGGAACAAATCCCCCCAGTCTGTGAGCAAGAGTAATTCCTTTACCAACATTAGATTAGCTTTCCTAAAGTTAAAGGTTAAGTAGAATGTAAAAACAAGTTAGGTGTAATTGAAAGCAGCAGCTTTAACTAATCATTCCCCACCCCTTTTTTTTCCCCCTAAGTCCCTCCTGAGCCTACCAGTTTCTGACAGCTTGGATCTGCAGTCTCTTCTCCTTAGCTCCACACTCAGTGATATCCTGGTTCTCCTCATTCTGCAGGTCCCAAAAACCACTTTCCGTGTGCTCCATGTGCGTGCGCCCTCTCCACGTGTGCGTGACGTCTCAGTGCAGAATGAGAGAACTGAGAAATCACTGAGGGCGGAGCTAAGGAGAAGAGACTGCAGATCCACGACATCAGGAACTTTCCATTACCACAGGTAGGCTCAGGAGGGACCTAGAAAAAAAAGGGAGGGGAAATGATTAGTAAAGGCTGCTGCTTTCAATTACACCTAACTTGTTTTTACATTGTACTTATCCTTTAACTTTAGGAAAGCTAATCTAATGTTAAATCCCCCCAGTCTTGCTCACAGACTGGGGGGATTTGTTCCTAGAAATAAATAGTGCTAGGTTAGTGCATTCACTCAGACTGCAAACCACAGTTAATAAACACTTTTGTTTCTTAACGCACCACTTAATAACAGACAAACCCCTTTAAAACAGAAAATCCCTTTAAAAGGAAATCACTCTGCCAACAGGACTTTTATGTGAGGTTCAAAACCTTTAATTTAAAAATATTTAGCTTTAGAAGTAAAGTAATGCTTACAGCTTTTATTCTTCCTGGCTTATGGTGGCCACATACGTAGCAATATTATGTGAAAACACAGAAGTTGCTTCAATGAAGTTTAATTGAATACAGTGTTTACAAACAAATCATCACATAATGCGTTTGAAGCATAGAGCTCTTGGTCAAAAGCATAAACTTTTAACGGTTATGTGACATCCAGTAGCATAAACTTTACACAAAATTCACAATTAGAGATGTTCAAAACTGGCAAGTTCCATTTTCAAATTTCCTCATTTTCAAGAAAATGTGAAAATTCAAAACTCCGAAAACAGACCCATAGAAATCAATGGAAAATAAAAATCCCAACGTTCCCATTAAATTTAAGGTATAAATAACAATATTATGTTAATGTAAATGGCTCAGGGGCCTGGGAAATGGTCTGGGGAACACGTACATATAACCAAAACTTATTAAAAATCTATTTTTCTTCTCGTTCGAGTTATTTTCAAGGTTCCGCATTGAATATTCGAGGGTTCATGAATTCGAATTCAAGGGTTTTTTACTGCCTGTCACAAATCACAATCTCCTAGCCAGTTTAACATTCTGATGAAACAAAGCTTTAAGCACTTGCAACATTGTATCTCAGATGCTGATTAGCAAGGTCACCACCTGGAATAAAAGATACAATGTTGTAAGTGCTTAAAGCTTTGCTTCAGCAAAATGCTATGCTGGCGATACACTTAAAAGATGACAGACAGAATCTTTAAGATACTATCTGTCATTTTTTAAAGATCAGGCTACACAGTCCCGAGCATTCTACGGATAAATGTATAGATATATTGGTGGTAACATAATGCTCCTTTTTTTGTGCAGCCAGTTGAATTTGCATGCTTGATATGACACAGAGCAACTGCATATTAAAATAATTATTAAAGGGCATTTCCACCCATAAAAAAAGTGGTCAAATGTCAGTTTCCTGCTGCACGCATAAACAATTTGTTTCACCAGCACTTGACTTTTTCAGGATGCAAACAGGTGCCTGCTCGTATAATCACCTTGTACTCAGTCCAATTCCTAAAAGAGCAGCGCTCTAAAGATGATAGTCTTATTTGTTTTTTTTTGGTTTTTTTAAAAATAATAATATAATAAATAATAATAATTTCATTTCTTGCCATAACACATGGCTAACTTTACCTTTTTAACACAGTGTGCAACGCTTCGGATCACCTTGATTCTTTGTAAAGCCAACAAGATGATATATTTTGCACTTTTACCTGCATTACTAAAAAGTGGATAATAACTGTCCCCATTCTGGCAGAGTAAGCTGTCCCCTCCCCCATACAGTCAATCAGGGCTGTGATTGCTGACATCACACCCAATGATTGACTGCTATTTAACCTGCTGCCTCCTTTGCACATGCTCAAGCTAATAAAAAGCTTATTGAGCAAGAGATAGAAGGCAGATACCTTTGCCAGAAGGAATATAACTTATTCTTAAATATCTGGTTACGAATGCATGTAATAAACTGGTAAAAATAGCATTTGGAGTTACAGGCTGACAATTCACAAGTTTTTTTGTTTTCAGGGTCGACAAGCCCTTTAAAACGTATATATGTACAGTTATCGGTATTGTTTTCCTACATTGTAAATGAAAGCTGAGCAAGTATACATTTCTACTTCAGGTTGCACACACAGACATTCTTTGTCACTACTTTTTACACAACTTTGATATACTAGTAGTCAAGGATAATATTAAGTCTCTTAAGGTAGGTACAGACTTGTGATAACAACAGAGCCTATTTTTTTTTACTCATACGGTCATTATTCCTCTTGTTTAGCAGAGATTTATCTGCTGCTAATTTTCTCCAAACAAGTGCAAGCATCAGCTCCTAAAATATCCCGTAGGACACAATTCTCACCCTTAAAGTAGTCTGAGCACACACATTTCATCAATTGCAAAGTATTGGACCCACAGCATAACAATGGGCAGTGTGTCCCAACTCATCACGGAATTTCTTTCTAGCCTAGATTCTTATTTTGAAATTAGTGTTCCTTCGATGTACATTATGTTTAAGGAATTCTTACTCCTTTTGTTGGCACTGCCCCACCCTCCACAGTTTAAAGCTGGCCCATGGTCAGTGGCCATACACTACTTCAATGTTACAACAATTCAATGTTCAGTCTGTCATGAACATTAAATTGATCAAAATGTTGATTGAAACATTGGGTTTAACTGCCGTGGATTTGCAAATGACCGATTCAAATAAATTTATTTAACGTGTTTTAGAGTTGCCTTACAATACCTGTACCAGTGCTCCATTGTATCCTGTTCCCTGCATGAATCTGGCCACAATAAAGGTTCTGCTACTGAATTTTAACATTGTTTGTATGTGTATTATTGTGCATTGAATCTATGCATTACTCACAGATTTCTTTATGCATTTTATTTTCTACTGAATGTTAGTATCAGATTTACTACTGTTTGGGAGCTCCAGACTTAAACATTTAACACATTTAACCCTAAACAATCATTGCCAGAAACTAAATGATGACCCGGAACCCAATTAAAATTATATCTAATTGGAAACATTCAGCATAATTGTAGTAAGCACTGAAAATGCACACATTAGTTCAGTAGTGAATTCCAAACAGACACGCAGGCACACCTTAACACACATAAAAGTCCCTGGACACACTGACTGAAGTCTAATTTTTTTGCATGTATACATTTATTTTAATAGTTATGAACATATTAGGAAATGTTTATACTACCATCTTTATATCTGTGCTCATATCTACTCACTCAACTCTTTTTAAAATGCTGATTGCAATAATAATCTGTACTGTATAGCTTGTATTTAGACAGGCTTTGCAGTTACTGTATAATGGACATTCGGTGGAGGAAGAGTATGGGTAATGTTGAGATTATAAATAAGAAAATACAGTATGATTGCCCAGTAGTAGACTGCAGGGTTTTTTTTCTTTTAGTATGAAGACAGAATCACATTTATTTCAGAAAATGTTGGCATGACTTCTGCGTAGACTTTGCATGCTGTACAGTAATGCATCATTTTATAGAGAGCACTTATCTTGCTTAAAATATAAATGAATTTAATTTGGTTTATCAGTGCTAAAAAATAAATAATTAGTAGAATTCCAAAACAAACTCATTGCAATATAAAGAGAAAATCATATCGTGTTTACAAAATGTGCCAATTGAAACTGAAATCATATATTGTACTGCTTCTGTGTAAAATAAATCATACCCAAATCTCCTTTCTCTTTTTCTTAATGGAAGTGTTAAATTAGTTGTACTGACCTAGAACACATTTGCATAGGGACATTCCTTTCCTTTATCAGTGCCTGCACTGCTTATATAATGGAACATCTGAGTAAAGAGATTTTTAAATAGGCATGATCCATTTTGTACCCAACTTATTATGTATTTTTGACTCCTTCAGCAAATCAATGACATTCCTCTATGTTGTCATGTCTGTTAACTAAAGTAGACCCTGAAACCTTTTTCCATTAAGCTGTCACATACTACAGTCTTTTTTACTGTATAATGTGAAGTGTGGTTCCCAAATCCATGAAACTCAATATATTTATGATGAATCTCATCTGTTATTATAAGTCCAATGCCACATACATTGTCTGATGAAAAATATTTTACTTTGTGATCTATAAGCATTGGTATTAATCCTGACTTCAAGGTGATTAATGAATTAAGAGGAGGTTGACCAAGGACAAAACAGTCAAGCACTTCATCAACAACGAGAAAAGTAGAGAATGCTGTATTGATTCATTTAGAGCACATGGCACTCTATAGCTCAGTGCAGAGGCCAAGGAACTCTTCTTTGACAGGAGGCCAAACTAAACATTCAACCCTCTTTACTCCAACGCCCATTGTGAATTCCTTATTTGAAGGTCATATTGACTTTGTTTCTTCAATATATGCTTAAAAATTGCATAATTCATAATAATAGCATGCTACCTATGGCATTTAGTATAATGACACTGTAGGTTTTAACGTGTTATTTAAAACATACCTTTAATATTATAGAACAGAAGTAAGCAAGAGGATATCAATGCATGTCCATTCTGATTGCCAAATTGAGATTCTAAATTTAGTGGTATCTAAACACCAATCAATAAGTATTTAGTGTTTCAAAGCATATTGTACAGTAATGTCAACACATATTTCTTTCCAATATATATAATATAATATATATATATATATATATATATATATATATATATATATATTTATTTATTTATTTATACAGTATTGACATTTTGGTTTAAAAAAAGTCCAAAAAAAGTCCAACAAGCCCCCAGGATCGCCAATAAAGCAATAAAGTACTGCTTCATATCAGCCTTTGCCCCCCATTTCACCAAAGTAAACAAGGACCCACCCAATCACACATGTAAACACAGGGATACAGTCAGTATCTTTGGATATTTTGGGGGTTATCATATCACCTGACAAACACCTCTTTTCTAGATATTTCCTGACACTCCATAAGCAGGTCATACATGGGTCAATTTTTCGTGATCAATTTTTTTTTGTCCTAATCTAAAATTGAATGGGAAAAAACTGTTGAAATGTACCACTTTGCACCATTAATCTTCTGCAGAATTTAGATTGAAACAAACAAAAAATGATCTGCCTGACCTGATCATAATTTTTTCTAACAACCGCTCAATATCGTGGTTATACTGCAATATTGCAAGATTTAGAATCTGCCCACAATAACTCCTTCTTTATTGAGTCAACTCCTAACACCATCCCATTTATGGTATAACTAGTATTTATGTGGCATTTGCCCTAATGCATACCTTTGCATTTCTAGGCATTAGACTTAATTTGCTATTTTGTAGTGTTTTTAAATCACAGTGTAAGATAGAGATATTGTGCACAAACGTTATAGTTTTTCACAATTGAATATCATCGGCAAACACATTCGCAGTGGCTAACTCCAGATCATCTATACTAATAAAAGGCAAAGCCCTCACTCACTCACTCATCACTAATTCTCCAACTTGCCATGGAGGCAGAGGACTTAAATTTGGCAGGCTCATTCATTGCACCTTACTTACAAAAGTTAAGCAGGTTTCGTTTCGAAATTCAAAGGCAAAGCACTCACTCACTCCCTCACTCACTCATCACTAATTCTCCAACTTGCTGTGGCGGCAGACGGCTTAAATTTGGCAGGCTCATTCATTGCAATTTACTTACAAAAGTTAAGCAGGTTTTGTTTCGAAATTCAAAGGCAAAGCCCTCACTCACTCACTCATCACTAATTCTCCAACTTGCCGTGGAGGCAGACGGCTTAAATTTGGCAGGCTCATAATGTGCCCCCTTACTTACAAAAGTTAAGCAGGTTCTTTCGAAATTCAAAGGCAAAGACTCACTCATCCCTCACTCACTCATCACTAATCTCCAAATTGCCGTGGCGGCAGACGGCTTAAATTTGGGGGCTCATTCATTGCAATTTACTTACAAAAGTTAAGCAGGTTTGTTTCGAAATTCAAAGGCAAAGCCTCACTCACTCACTCACCACTCATCACTAATTCTCCAACTTGCCGTGGAGGCAGACGGCTTAAATTTGGAGGCTCATTCATTGCACCTTATTTACAAAAGTTAAGCAGGTTTGTTTCGAAATTCAAAGGCAAAGCCCTCACTCACTCACTCACTCATCACTAATTCTCCAACTTGCGTGGAGGCAGACGGCTTAAATTTGGCAGGCTCATTCATTGCACCTTACTTAAAAGTTAAGCAGGTTTCGTTTCGAAATTCAAAGGCAAAGCACTCACTCACTCCTCACTCACTCATCACTAATTCTCCAACTGCCGTGCGGCAGACGGCTTAAATTTGGCGGGCTCATTCATTGCAATTTACTTACAAAGTTAAGCAGGTTTTGTTTCGAAATTTCAAAGGCAAAGACTCACTCACTCACTCACTCATCACTAATTCTCCAACTTGCCGTGGAGGCAGACGGCTTAAATTTGGCAGGCTCATTCATTGCACCTTACTTACAAAAGTTAAGCAGGTTTCGTTTCGAAATTCAAAGGCAAAGCACTCACTCACTCCCTCACTCACTCATCACTAATTCTCCAACTTGCCGTGGCGGCAGACGGCTTAAATTTGGCGGGCTCATTCATTGCAATTTACTTACAAAAGTTAAGCAGGTTTTGTTTCGAAATTCAAAGGCAAAGCACTCACTCACTCACTCACTCACTCATCACTAATTCTCCAACTTGCCGTGGAGGCAGACGGCTTAAATTTTGGCAGGCTCATTCTTGCACCTTATTTACAAAAGTTAGCAGGTTTTGTTTCGAAATAAAGGCCAAGCCCTCACTCACTCACTCACTCATCACTAATTCTCAACTTGCCGTGGAAGGCAGACGGCTTAAATTTGGCAGGCTCATTCATTGCACCTTACTTACAAAAGTAAGCAGGTTTCGTTTCGAAATTCAAAGGCAAAGCACTCACTCACTCCTCACTCATCATCACTAATTCTCCAACTTGCCGTGGCGGCAGACGGCTTAAATTTGGCGGGCTCATTCATTGCAATTTATTACAAAAGTTAAGCAGGTTTTGTTTCGAATTCAAAGGCAAAGCCCCACTCACTCACCACTCAATCATACTAATTCTCAACTTGCCGTGGAGGCAGACGGCTTAAATTTGGCAGGCTCCTTCATTGCACCTTATTTACAAAAGTTAAGCAGGTTTTGTTTCGAAATTCAAAGGCAAAGCCCTCACTCACTCATCACTAATTCTCCAACTTGCATGGAGGCAGACGGCTTAAATTTGGCAGGTCATTCATTGCAATTACTTACAAAGTTAAGCAGGTTTCGTTTCAAAATTCAAAGGCAAAGCCCTCACTCACTCACTCCCACTCATCACTAATTCTCCAACTTGCGTGGAGGCAGACGGCTTAAATTGGCAGGCTCATTCATGCACCTTACTTACAAAAGTTAAGCAGGTTTCGTTTCGAAATTCCGCCTGTAACGGTGAGTATCTGACATTGCACAGACTTATGGTTACCTAGCTTACAAGCTATACATATCTATATGGTTGGTCCGATTTCAACCAAATTTTGTATGCATATACTCCTTTACCAGTAAAAGGTTAATGAAATATTTTTTTAGGGTGGGGGTGAATGGGGGGGGCCCTCTATCCCAGACCCAGGCCCCCCCCCCTGTCCCAGCCCCCCCTCTGTCCCGACCCAAGGCCCCTCCTCTGCCCCAAGACCCAGAGTCCCCCATCTGTCCCAGAACCAGGGAGTGATAACAAAGGTACACATCCCATCCCAGTGGTCAACCAAGTTACAGATCCCATCCCAGTGGTCAGTGAAAAGCTATACCCCCGTTCAGCCATCTTTCCTGCCACTGTTAGCCTCCTCTCGGCACTCTTACATCAGTAGTAATGCGCATTGTTACCCGTTGAGACCAATAGATGGATGTAGCTTCCAGGTCGCTGTTGTAGAGCCCGCGCACATAACAATGAGCTTTTTGGGTCCCCCGTATACGCTAACCGCAGCACATCTGTGACTGGCACAAGAGGACCTCCAAGCCGGAGGGAACCCGTGTTTAATGACAACTGGAAGTAGGTCCGTGGTAATAACATGGCGACAATCTCCGCTGAAGAGTTTAGGGTTCAGTCTGGTCGCCGGGTAAGGGAAGCACCATTAAGTGTTGAATGCCTGCTGCTGTAATCACCAGATGCCAACTCACCAAGTCCCTCACGCCTCTATTTTCCCCCGCCTGTAGGCGTGTGCCTAGTTGAAACACACACACAGGGACACAGGGACGAGCACACTTGCATTTTATTATATATGATTTAGGGCTATGGACTTTGAAGGAGTGTGGTAGTTGTAGTTGAATATTTTCTTTATAAAAATCTTTCAGCTACATAGCTAAGGACTGATATATTATATTTCACTGACCTCCCATAGCTATACTGCCTTCAAACCCCCTGTCACTGCCCAGTAAATAGAGATAACCCAGAGTGGGTTTTGTTAATCTGTAACAATATGAACCCTGTCAAGTTTTAAAAGCCATTTTTATCCCAATACAGAAGAGGCAGCATACTCCTGTGACTAAGGGAGAGACAGCGCCATCTCCAGCCGTCACAGGAATGTTCTGCCTCTCCTTAGTTAACAGAAATGTGCTACCCTGCGGTACTGGAATGGGAATGGACTTTAAAACTAATGGGGTCATATCTAATATTTATTACTTATGTGTGTTAAAACCCCTTGGGGTAATCTCCTTTACTGGTCAATGACAGGGGGGAGGTATGGAAGGCAAGATAGTTAATGGGAGCATGGATGGGGAGGGGATTACTCCACTGGTGGAAAAATAAAAAATGTAAATAAAAAAAATAATATGCCCCTTTACAAGTCAAAGTATTACATGTATAAGGATCTAAAGTTTCAGTTTCCTCCTGTAAAAAGCACTCGGTTATATATTTTTGTAATGTTGGGCCCCTATTTATAAAAGATCGGTATCGTTATCGTAACGGTCGTTATCGTAGTAAATAACGACTGGTATCGGTAAATAACGACGTTATCGGTAAATACCGGTCGTTATTTACCGATAACGACCGTTATTTACCGTTATCGGTAGATAACGGTCGCTATCGGTCAATACCGGTCGTTATCGGTAAATAACGGTCGTTATCGGTAAAAACCCGGTCGTTAGTTTACGTAACGATCGGTATTACGATAACGATACCGATCTTTTATAAATAGGGCCCCGTTGTGCTCTAAAAATATATATTAGATACATTTCCGTGCAGTCAATGGAGTTTAATGTTATACTACATTGACTATATTCAAATTTGATTACAATATATTCTGTAGAGTGCAATAAAATATGGGTAATTGCAACATTACATTCAACTAAGAACACCAGTGTGCCTGCCCCCACATTGCAGGGGTACCACAGACTAAACAAGTTTGAGAACCACTGGGTTGGTTTACATTGTCAGCTTTCTAACAATTTAGTTTAGGCCTGGGGGTAGATTTACCTATATATAAATTTTTGTTAGGGGGGGCATGCTGAACATGCAACTTTAAATTATATGGAGTTGTTTGGCCCTTACACAACACATTGCTGGTGGTAAGATTAAAAGAAGATGGCAAAGTTGCAAGGTTGTATGTGTCAAATAAATGTGCTTAGATTGTAAGCTCTTTGGGGCAGAGCCTAGTGTGAATGTATACATGTAATTGTAAAGCGCTATGGAGATGCTGGCTTAAATAAATTAATAATAATCACCCTATTATATTAATGGAGAAAAACTTGCTCTAGCTGTAAAAGGAAGAAAATAGTTTGAAACGTTTTATACATATTTATCTATTATTATCCTAGGTCAGAAGCTCAGAATAAATATTTGATAACCTTAGTGATTCAATAAGGGACACCATGCTGCCTCCTCTGTCAGATTTGAAATCCTCATGTTCAGCCCCCCGCCGCCTGTCTGTGTCCTTCACTAACGAAGCAAACTTGCCATTTCAAGAGGTTCGTTAGCATTGCATATATCCGTGTGCTTGCTGAAAGAAGGATCGTCAGACGGAGCAGGCTAATTTGCATGTTAATGAGGCAGTCTGTGGAAAGTGACAGGCCGCTTCTCCCCCTCACACACATACACACATCATGATGAGCACACAGATGGAGTACGTGTATGTCAGGATTATATATATATATATTATATAATATATCTATATATATATATACACACAATAATATATGTGTTTGTGAGTGAATATATACACTGTATAATAGTATACATTTATATATACTGTATAAACTTTTTATTTATTTATGAGGCATTCAAATACAATGATTGCTTATTCAAATGTTTATATGCATAAATACTTTAGATTATTATCTAGCGCAGAACATTTCTACATGAAATACACAATGGCTATGCAGATACTTTTTGTCAACTGTTGTTAAAGACAGAAGACATTATAATTGTGTAGGTATAATCTACAGATGTAAGAAATAGCAGAGGTTTGGGTATTGTGTTAGATCTTGCTTGATAAAATGTTTATATTGTATAAAGGGTATAAAAAGGGCACTCACTTTCTGCAAGGGCTGGCACACAGTACACTTAATATAATATGTTAGCAGTAGGGTTTGTTGCTTAAGATAAATCTGGTAAAATGCATTATTTTGTACATGAGATGTTTTTTGGTAACTTTCTCACCCATAACTAGACATGACTGAACTTTCAAAAATCTGGCCTGATTTTGAATGTTGAACTTCGAAAGAGTTTGAAATCAAACCATTAAAGTCAATGGGACAAATAGTTGAAAAGGTCTGATAAAATAAGGTAAATAGAATTCATCATTTGATAATTTCCTGAAAATTCAATATTTTAGGAAAACATTGATTTTTCGAACATTCAAAATTTCTTGAATCTGTCCCTTATCTGTCCCTTAATCTAAAAATGGGTGCTATATAATACAAGAAGATTATGCCCAACATGAAGTAGCAAACTTCCTTGTTGCATACCTAAAAAAGGGAGTAAAATAAAAAAATTAAAATTCTCTTCCACACATATTCTCTCCATTTGAAAAATCTGTTGAATCTATAACCCTTACTATCTCCTGCTGTTGACATTAGTGAGCTGGCATTTAAGGTTTTGTAACAGTCCTTCTTCCCAAAGGCACACTAATGTGGAATGTTCCTAACAGTAAAGGTGACCATGCACATGCGATCCTTATTGATGTTCCGACAGATCACATTTGTATCTGTCGGCACACATGTGGTTGGGACCGTACACATGGACCCGACGCGGTATGGGCATCAGTCGGCCGCATCACTATTCACAAACTGAGGGTATTGGGCTCCCTTTACTTAAAGTAAAGGCCGATACCAATCAACAGCATTCGTCGGCATGTGGTCAGTCGGATTCGGCCCCTATACACTATGATGCTGTTATATAATTATCGTTAAACGTGTAGGCCAGTCGTTTAATTCTACTGATTGGCTGTTGGATGGGACAACAAGCTCAGATCTCTACTGAGCAACTGAAACAACCCAGGTGCTGGGCTGCTGAACCATAACTGTCTCTATTAGGGGTCTTGCAAAGAGGAAGTCAGTATTTAGGAAGCATTTATTACACAGACAAAATGCTGAATGGGCAGGTCAAGGTCATTAGTGTTCCAATACCACTTCTTGTCTCTCCACTGTGGCTGCTGTTGTTTTTTTTCTGTTCCCTAGCAGCTGCAGTGGAGAATGCTCTGGGAATGGCAGTCAGTGATGGACGTGACGTCACTGTCAAGCCAACACTGACTGCCTTACCCGGAAGTGAAGTGAAGAGCAGATTGCAGAGCCATGGTGGTGGATCGCGGAGCTTGTAAGTATAAAATCTCTTGCTGGAAGCAGAATTATTGATTATAAACAAAACGAAGTCCAGGTTTTGGGGGTTTGGACATCATAGTGATTTTTGCACAGAGGGGTGGACAGTCCCTTTTAACTTGCATCATATAGGGGGAAAGCGGGGGCCAAAGTCACCACTTCACAAAGCAACTCGGGGTTGGCACTGCTAACGGTAGCGTCATTTGTGAATTTGGGACATATGGCTAGATTTTTTCCACAAATTCAACAAAATCCTCGAAAACTTCAATTTCTAAAATTCAAAAAGTCCTCAAAAAAAAAATCCAGAAATCATTGAAAGATCAAAATCTGAAAAGTTTGAAAATTCGATTTCCTCAAACTCAAAATCTGATTCAAACTCGGTTAGAGTTCGAGTTTAGTCCAACTTAAACGTCATATACGTAGTAAATTTGCTCCCTATAACTGGGGGCATATCCACCATGGGCTAGCAAGCCTTTAATATAGGCCCATCTCACAGTCAAATAATAACCAAAGATTTAGATGCAGTTAGAAAAAAAAACTGAAGTGAAATCTAAACAAAAATGAATAAGAACATGCGTTGTTGTATTGGATTCTGTGTTCTTCTATACATAATAATCATAATCAATTCCAGCCATCCCCTACAGACTCAGAGAAAGAGTGCTCAACTGTAATTTTAGCACCTGGAGGGCAGGAACAATGTCTCCTTGAAAGATAGAACATGATTCCATAACTTTACACACTGTGGGCAGCGGCTGATGCAATAAGTATGTTTAATTTGCAGAAACCAGTTAGATATAACAGTTTGATAACATCTATTGTTTGCTGCAAATTAATAGTGCACTTTTTATTGCACCACCCACCATAGATTTGAAAGATAAGATTCCCACTAGTCCTAGATATTGGTTAAAGGGCAAATGTGGTCTCCAAACAAGTTAGGATTAAATGAAGCCGCTGCAGTATTTCCTTATAACGAGCCAACAATCACATCTCTGGCTTCACCCTGTGTGAAATGATATCAAGGTGAATGTTTCAAACTTCCTGCTTCCAGTAGGTTGAGTGACATTACCTGACCTCTGCCTGCCCCTCTGGCCCAGGGGAGAAGCATGCTCAGTAAAGACTTAATGCTGGGGAAATCAGAAAGTACATGGGAAAAAAATTGACAGTTGAGAAGGGGAGCCTATCAATGCGATAGGCGGGTCACATGACTACAAGCTGGTCACATGGCTAAAACCAGGAAGTGTTCAAGCAGGAAGTAATATTGCTGAACCTTTCCAGCAATAACAAAAGTGTGTGGGATTCTCCCCCAAAAAATGCTGGCAATCAAATTATTATATTTCACGTTGCATAAAGCAAAAGCTTTATTGACTGTCCGAAACTATCAAAATTCAATCGGAAGTACCCATTGAAACTTCCCACCATGCACAGTGGATTTCCGTCGATTTTTAGCTTGAAATTCGTAGAGAGATGGGTTCCTGAAGATGGAGTCAACAGAAAATGTTCCACTTGAGATCGATATTGTCAAGTAGAGATGGCCGAACTTTGAAAGTTCGGTCCTTTTTGAACCTTCAAACTATATGGAAAGTTCGAAAGTTCGAAAGTTCGAAAACGGACCCATTAAAGTCAATGGGAGTCAAATAGTTCGAAAGGTTTCAATGAAATACAATTAATATATCAATGGTAACTTAATGTAATGGCTGTGGGACCTGGGAAATGGTCTGGGGAACATATTTGAATATCCAGGACATTCGAAAATCCAATTTTACTCTCACTTGCGCTATTTTCGAGCTCTCGCGTTCGAACATTCGATGTTTGCGCCTAGGTATCATGGACATTTACTCGCGGATTCGATGCTCGCGTATAGGTTTAATGAACACTTTACAGGTTTTAATGGACATTTTACTCGCGTATTCGATGCTCATGTATAGGTATAATAGGCATTTTACTCGCATATTCGATTTCCTCGAATAGTCAAACAAAATTCGATGATTATCGAAAGTCTGGAAAATATCAAAAATCTGGGTCCGGGATGTTTGAAAAGTCAAATTCGTTCGAACTCGAATAGTTCGGCTCGAAATCGAGTTCGAGTTCTAGTCCTCTCTAATTGTCAGTAGGTCTATGAAATCAGGAAACTGTCACTAATTGCAGATGATTTGATTGAATTCAACAATTGATCAAAATATCGAGTCATGTATAGGATGAGCAGTGGGTGTATAGCCCCTGCAATATGAAGAAAGCTCCAGGACCGGATAAAATACATCCTTGGGTCCTTAGGGAACTAGTTCAGTTTTTTTTTCTTAGATTCCCTCACGTCTGGACACGTGCCTCTGTAATGGAAAAAAACTGATGTAATCTTCTTTTTCACAAACTGGTAATTATAGAACTGTGAGTTAACTTCAGTGGTGGGGAAGATACTAGAAGGTTCGATACGGAAACATATTCTAGAGCATATTTCAAGGACTGACCTTATAAGTAGTATTAGCATAGGGTATGAAGAACAGATCTTGTCAAACTAACTTGCTTGGCTTATATGAAGTAGGAATTTGAACTCTGGCATAGCAGTATAAAAATTCAGTACTTGAATTTTTCTAAAGGCAACTTTAATAAGTTAAGGTCTCTTTAAAATTAAAAGAAAAAGAAGCTTCATCTTAGGTAGAAAAGGTTTCTTTAAAGGACAAGTCCAGTCTAAAATGAAACTTACATTCAGGTAAATACCCCCAAAACCCCTAAACGGAATAGTTTGAAATTGGAAATATATAAGTCTAACCTGAAATCCTACACAATGTCTCATGTTGCCACTGTTCTTGCTTCCTGGTTCTTCCAGTTAGCAACTATCAGTTATGGATTTGACAGTTGACATCGCAGCCAATGACTGAATGTTAATCCCCTGTCGCCTCTTCTGAGCATGCCCAGGCTCAGTACAGGTTTCTAAATTGCTCAGTTTCCATGAGGCATCCAGAAGCATAGCAGGCATACGTAATGAATTCATAGGACAAAGTATGATACTGTATATCAACATATTTTTTAAGAGACCATTTTCCTAAAAGATGTTCTTATGAGGTGGGTTGTCCTTTAAGCTAGGTACACACTAGCGATTTTTCCTCCTGACCGACCGTTCGATACTTTCGAACGGTCAGCCAGGAGAAAGGACTGTGGTCGCGGCAAAAGCAGCCGGTCCGATAGTCACCGCGACCGATCGTGCGGTCCATAGAGGAGTCAGGAAGGAATTCCCACCCCCACCCCCCTTTCTAGCTGTGGTTTTTTTTTTTTTTGCCTTCCTCTGGATCAATGTTAGGGTAGAGTTAAAACAGAGGGTGAATAGTTGGACTTGATGGGTGGACGTCTTTATTCAACCTCAATTACTAAGTTACTATGTAACAGAAGGAAGGTAAGAATAAATGCTCCCATAGAAATGCTATTTAGGGTAATAAAGTTTTAAAGTGTAGTTGCCCTTTTAATCATTTTCATAAAATCAGCAATATCCCACAACTATAACACTTCATTGTAACATTTTAAAGTCAAGGACAAATTTATTAAAAACGCCCTTTGCATTAAAAGATTAAGACTTGCCAAGCCCAGACTTTTAAAGGGAACTTTGGTCTCAAATAAGTGGCCTTTATTAAAAAGAGAGCACTTCTACCTTTAAAATGATAATGCTTAATTTGCAGTCTATCCAAAGTGTCAGCAGAATAAATGGTATTTTTTCTTGCTAGTACTGTTAAATGTGACATCACCTGCACTGCTGGTTTGCTCCCAAGTTTAAGGCTGGAGCTTGCCCACTGCTGGGAAAGAGCATCATCAGCTGCATTATAAACTCCACCCCCAAACTTCTTAATCTTTTTAAAGCTAGTCTGAAAATATTTTTCCACTCTCCCTAAGTTTCCATCGTAGAGGAAAGAACAGATAATGATTTCAGGTCTGTAGCTAGCTTCAGAAAATATTTATTTTGGGGGAGGGTCTTATAACACAGGTTATAACACATGCCTGTCACAGAGAAACAGATACAGGGGCAGTCTGGAAAGTGTACATTTAAAAGCCCTAGCTTAGGAGAAGTAGAGGCACATCCTAGTTTTGCTTGAAAGGTTTAAAAAAATCCTCTAATTTTCAAATAATACTTGTATGGAGAGCACGTTACCCTAAGTATCATACATCATATGTAAAAAACAACATTTTGGTTGATGTATCCACACTCACAGCTTAATTATCAGACAAATTAATGGTTGCACACCTCACTCTTTTTTTTTCTGTTTCTACACCCACTTCAGGGGGTGTATCCTTTCCATTTATATGCAAAAGGTTTAATATACTCTTTCCAGGAATGTGCAAGTAGTTTCAGCCATTTGAAAATGTGCTTTATTGCTTTCAGAGAGATAGGAGATTAGTATCTCTAGGAAATAATACTTGTAGTATGTCAAAAATTACTCTAGCTTAAGCACACACCCCTGATGACATAACCTCAGGGGCTCGAGGCCCCATGAATGTCCACCCCCCAGTCACAACAATTTAAACGACAACCATACTGGTACTATAACTTTTTAAACTAAACTTTTAAAAAATTAAAAGTACCTCGGGCAGGGTGGTAGGGTTGATTATTCCCACCTCCAAATATTTGTTTTGAGAAAGCTACAGCAGATACAGTTTTTATCTGCCAGGTTAATGCGCTAGGTTTATTTTATTAAAGATAGTGCTGAAGCACCCATGAGGTCTGGCAGAAGCATTTTTCTTTTTGTGCCGCTCCTCATAGTAATGATATTGGGAGGTAGAAATGACCAATTCTACCTCCCTGCCTCAGGTTCTTTCAATTTTAACTTTTTTTAAAAAAACTTTAAGCATTATTGTTCCCCTTATTATCCACCAAAACTTCAAGTCCTTTTCCAACTGAGATTTACTTAACACAGAGCCATTTATGTATAAGCAGCACAGGGATGTTTGAGCCCAAAATGCTCACCTTATTCTGCTACCCATTTTGATAATCTTCTAGGTTCAGCTTGCAGCAATTGCACATCATTGAAGTTTCCAAAGCTCTGCATGGTTTAGTGTAATCAGCAAACACAGAGACATTGCTCTCAATGCCCCCTTATAAGTCATTATAAACAGATTAAAAATAAGTGGCCCAGTACAATACCCTGAGGCACTCCACACAGATGTAACTCCATTGACCACCACTCTCTGTTTGCGATCCAACAACAAATTCTCTATCCATACAATGTTTTTTTTCTCAGTTTATACATGTGGCACAGTATCAAAAGCTTTATATAAAATCTAAGTATACTACATCTACTGATATGCCAGAATCTAAATTCTTGCTCACTTCTTCATAAAAACCAAGTCAATTTGACTGGCATGATCTATTCTCATAAATCCCATGCCTACTGCTACTAATAAGAATCAGTTCTGGAAAAGTTAAGGATATGATCCCATAACAAGGTTTCCAGCACTTTCCTACCACTGATGTTAGGTTTACAGGTCTATAGTTACCAAGTGGGAACAACTATCTTTTTTAATATTGGTATACATTGCCTTTTTTCCAATCTAGTGGCAATGTTCACCAGACAAAAGTGAATCTGAAAAGATAAGTAACAGTGGTCTAGATTAAAATGGACTAAGCACTCTTAAGATCCGAGCATGTATTCCTCATTTATACCCTTCATATTATTACAGTCCTGCTATAAGTACTAGGATTTCCATATGAATACAAAAGGCAAAAATAGTTTAGCACATTAGCCTTTTCAGCATCCTCTATAACCATTCAGCCCCCTTATTTAATGGTCCCACATTTCGGTCCTCATCTGTTTACTATTGATATATTTAAAAGAACATTTTGGGGTTAAACCTGCTTTGTTCTGCTATCCATTTTTATTTTCTATTTTAGCTAGTTTAAATGCTTTCTTGCACTTTTATTACAGCTTTTATACTCTGTAAGCCTGTTTGGTTCCCCCGATTTCAAAATTTTAAAAGCCTTTTTCTTTTTTTCCATTTCCCTTTTACCTGGGCATTAGACAGGCAGGAGAGGACCTAATTTTTTTACTCTTGTTCCCAAAGGTATAAATCTGGAAATGTAATAGTTTAAAATCCCTTAAAAGCGGTCCACTCCTGCTCATAGCTTTACCTAGGAACAAATCCCCCCAGTCTGTGAGCAAGAGTAATTCCTTTACCAACATTAGATTAGCTTTCCTAAAGTTAAGGTTAAGTAGAATGTAAAACAAGTTAGGTGTAATTGAAGCAGCAGCTTTAACTAATCATTCCCCACCCTTTTTTTCCCCCTAAGTCCCTCCGAGCTACCAGTTTCTGACAGCTTGGATCTGCAGTCTCTTCTCCTTAGCTCCACACTCAGTGATATCCTGGTTCTCTCATCTGCAGGTCCCAAAAACCACTTTCCGTGTGCTCCATGTGCGTGCGCCCTCTCCACGTGTGCGTGACGTCTCAGTGCAGAATGAGAGAACTGAGAAATCACTGAGGGCGAGTACTAGGAGAAGAGACTGCCGATCCACGACATCAGGAACTTTCCATTACCACAGGTAGGCTCAGGAGGGACCTAGAAAAAAAAAAAGGGGGGGAAATGATTAGTAAAGGCTGCTGCTTTCAATTACACCTAACTTGTTTTTACATTGTACTTATCCTTTAAATTTAGGAAAGCTAATCTAATGTTAAATCCCCCCAGTCTTGCTCACAGAATGGGGGGATTTGTTCCTAGAAATAAATAGTGCTAGGTAGTGCATTCACTCAGACTGCAAACCACAGTTAATAACACTTTTGTTTCTTAACGACCACTTATAACAGACAAACCCCTTTAAACAGAAAATCCCTTTAAAGGAAATCACTCTGCCAACAGGACTTTTATGTGAGGTTCAAAACCTTTAATTAAAAATATTTAGCTTTAGAAGTAAAGTAATGCTTACAGCTTTTATTCTTCCTGGCTTATGGTGGCCACATACGTAGCAATATATTTGAAAAACAGAAGTTGCTTCAATGAAGTTTAATTAACAGTGTTTACAAACAAATCATCACATAATGCGTGTTTGAAGCATAGAGTCTTGCGGAAAAGCAAAACTTTTAACGGTTATGTGACATCCAGTAGCCTAAACTTTACACAAAATTCACAATTAGAGATGTTCAAAACTGGCAAGTTCCATTTTCAAATTTCCTCATTTTCAAGAAAATGTGAAAATTCAAAACTCCGAAAAACAGACCCATAGAAATCAATGGAAAATAAAAATCCCAACGTTCCCATTAAATTTAAGGTAAATAAAAAATTATGTTAATGTAAATGGCTCAGGGGCCTGGGAAATGTTGGGGAACACGTACATATAACCAAAACTTATTAAAAATCTATTTTTCTTCTGTTCGAGTTATTTTCAAGGTTCCGCTTGATATTCGAGGGTTCATGAATTCGAATTCAAGGGTTTTTTACTGCCTGTCACAAATCACAATCTCCTAGCCAGTTTAACATTCTGATGAAACAAAGCTTTAAGCACTTGCAACATTGTATCTCAGATGCTGATTAGCAAGGTCACACCTGGAATAAAAGATACAATGTTGTAAGTGCTTAAAGCTTTGCTTCAGCAAAATGCTATGCTGGCGATACACTTAAAGATGACAGCAGAATCTTTAAGATACTATCTGTCATTTTTTAAAGATCACGGCTACACAGTCCCGAGCATTCTACGGATAAATGTATAGATATATTGGTGGTAACATAATGCTCCTTTTTTGTTGCAGCCAGTTGAATTTGCATGCTTGATATGACACAGAGCAACTGCATATTAAAATAATTATTAAAGGGCATTTCCACCCATAAAAAAAGTGGGCAAATGTCAGTTTCCTGCTGCACGCATAAACAATTTGTTTCACCAGCACTTGACTTTTCAGGATGCAAACAGGTGCCTGCTCGTATAATCACCTTGTACTCAGTCCAATTCCTAAAAGAGCAGCGCTCTAAGAGGATAGTCTTATTGTTTTTTTTTTGGTTTTTTTAAAAATAATAATATAATAAATAATAATAATTTCATTTTTGCCATAACACATGGTCACTTTACCTTTTTAACACAGTGTGCAACGCTTCGGATCACCTTGATTCTTTGTAAAGCCAACAAGATGATATATTTTGCACTTTTACCTGCATTAATAAAAAGTGGATAAAACTGTCCCCATTCTGGCAGAGTAAGCTGTCCCTCCCCCATACAGTCAATCAGGGCTGTGATTGCTGACATCACACCAATGATTGACTGCTATTTAACCTGCTGCCCCCCTTGCACATGCTCAAGTAATAAAAAGCTATTGAGCAGAGATAGAAGGCAGATACCTTTGCCAGAAGGAATATAAATTATTCTTAAATATCTGGTTAGAATGATGTAATAAACTGGTAAAAATAGCATTTGGAGTACAGGCTGACAATTCACAAGTTTTTTGTTTTCAGGGTCGACAAGCCCTTTAAAACGTATATATGTACAGTTATCGGTATTGTTTTCCTACATTGTAAATGAAAGCTGAGCAAGTATACATTTCTACTTAGGTTGCACACACAGACATTCTTTGTCACTACTTTTTACACAACTTTGGATACTAGTAGTCAAGGATATATAGTCTCTTAAGGTAGGTACAGACTTGTGATAACAAACAGAGCCTATTTTTTTTACTCATACGGTCATTATTCCTCTGTTTAGCAGAGATTTATCTGCTGCTAATTTCTCCAAACAAGTGCAAGCATCAGCTCCCTAAAATATCCGTAGGACACAATTCTCACCCTTAAAGTAGTCTGAGCACACACATTTCATCAATTGCAAAGTATTGGACCCACAGCATAACAATGGGCAGTGTTTGTCCCAACTCATCACGGAATTTCTTTCTAGCCTAGATTCTTATTTTGAAATTAGTGTTCCTTCGATTACATTATGTTTAAGGAATTCTTACTCCTTTTGTTGGCACTGCCCCACCCTCCACAGTTTAAAGCTGGCCCATGGTCAGTGGCCATACAACTTCAATGTTACAACAATTCAATGTTCAGTCTGTCATGAACATTAAATTGATCAAAATGTTGATTGAAACATTGGGTTTAACTGCCGTGGATTTGCAAATGACCGATTCAAATAAATTTATTTAACGTGTTTAGAGTTGCCTTACAATACCTGTACCAGTGCTCCATTGTATCCTGTTCCCTGCATGAATCTGGCCACAATAAAGGTTCTGCTACTGAATTTTAACTTTGTTGTATGTGTATTATTGTGCATTGAATCTATGATACTCACAGATTTTATGCATTTATTTTCTACTGAATGTTAGTATCAGATTTACTACTGTTTGGGAGCTCCAGACTTAAACATTTAACACCATTTAACCCTAAACAATCATTGCCAGAACTAAATGATGACCCGGGAACCCAATTAAAATATATCTAATTGGAAACATTCAGCATAATTGTAGTAAGCACTGAAAATGCACACATTAGTTCAGTAGTGAATTCCAAACAGACAGCAGGCACACCTTAACACCATAAAAGTCCCTGGACACACTGACTGAAGTCTAATTTTTTTGACTGTATACATTTATTTTATAGTTAGAAAATTAGGAAATGTTTATACTACCATCTTTATATCTTGCTCATATCTACTCAATCAACTCTTTTAAAATGCTGATTGCAATAATAATCTGTACTGTATAGCTTGATTTAGACAGGCTTTGCAGTTACTGTATAATGGACATTCGGTGGAGGAAGAGTATGGGTAATGTTGAGATATAAATAAGAAAATACAGTATGATTGCCCAGTAGTAGACTGCAGGTTTTTTTTTTTAGTTGAAGACAGAATCACATTTATTTCAGAAAATGTTGGCATGACTTCGCGTAGACTTTGCATGTGTACAGTATGCATCATTTTTAGAGAGCACTTATCTTGCTTAAAATATAAATGAATTTAATTTGGTTTATCAGTGCTAAAAATAAATAATTAGTAGAATTCCAAAACAAACTCATTGCAATAAAAAGAGAAAATCATATCGTGTTTACAAAATGTGCCAATTGAAATGAAATCATATATTGTACTGCTTCTGTGTAAAATAAATCATACCCAAATCTCCTTTCTCTTTTTTAATGGAAGTGTTAAATTAGTTGTACTGACCTAGAACACATTTGCATAGGGACATTCCTTTCCTTTATCAGTGCCTGCACTGCTTATATAATGGAACATCTGAGTAAAGAGATTTTTAAATAGGCATGATCCATTTTGTACCCAACTTATATGTATTTTGACTCCTTCAGCAATCAATGACATTCCTCTATGTTGTCATGTCTGTTAACTAAAGTAGACCCTGAAAACTTTTTCCATAAGCTGTCACATACTACAGTTTTTTACTGTATAATGTGAAGTGTGGTTCCCAAATCCATGAAACTCAATATATTTATGATGAATCTATCTGTTATTATAAGTCCAATGCCAATACATTGTCTGATGAAAAATTTTTACTTTGTGATCTATAAGCATTGGTATTAATCCTGACTTCAAGGTGATTAATGAATTAAGAGGAGGGGACCAAGGACAAAACATCAAGCACTTCATCAACAACGAGAAAGTAGAGAATGCTGATTGATTCATTTAGAGCACATGGCACTCTATAGCTCAGTGCAGAGGCCAAGAATCTTCTTTGACAGGAGGCCAAACTAAACATTCAACCCTCTTTACTCCAACGCCCATTGTGAATTCTTATTTGAAGGTCATATTGACTTTGTTTCTTCAATATATGCTTAAAATTGCATAATTCATAATAATAGCATGCTACCTATGGCATTTAGTATAATGACACTGTAGGTTTTAACGTGTTATTTAAAACATACCTTTAATATTATAGAACAGAAGTAAGCAGAGGATATCAATGCATGTCCATTCTGATTGCCAAATTGAGATTCTAAATTTAGTGGTATCTAAACACCAATCAATAAGTATTTTAGTGTTTCAAAGCAATTGTACAGTAATGTCAAGCATCATATTTCTTTCCAATAATATATATATATATAATATTATATATATATATATATATATATAATATATATATTTATTATTTATTTATACAGTATTGACATTTTGGTTTAAAAAAAGTCCAAAAAAAGTCCAACAAGCCCCCAGGATCGCCAATAAAGCAATAAAGTACTGCTTCATATCAGCCTTTGCCCCCCATTTCACCAAAGTAACAAGGACCCACCCATCACACATGTAAACACAGGGATACAGTCAGTATCTTTGGATATTTTGGGGGTTATCATATCACCTGACAAACACCTCTTTCTAGATATTTCCTGACACCTCATAAGCAGGTCATACATGGGTCAATTTTTCGTGATCAATTTTTTTTTGTCCTAATCTAAAATTGAATGGGAAAAAACTGTTGAAATGTACCACTTTGCACCATTAATCTTCTGCAGAATTTAGATTGAAACAAAACAAAAATGATCTGCCTGACCTGATCATATTTTTTCTAACAACCGCTCAATATCGTGGTTATACTGCAATATTGCAAGATTTAGAATCTGCCCACAATAACTCCTTCTTTATTGAGTCAACTCCTAAAACCATCCCATTTATGGTATAACTAGTATTTATGTGGCATTTGCCCTAATGCATACCTTTGCATTCTGGCATTAGACTTAATTTGCTATTTTGTAGTGTTTTTAAATCACAGTGTAAGATAGAGATATTGTGCACAAACGTTATAGTTTTCACAATTGAATATATCGGCAAACACATTCGCAGTGGCTAACTCCAGATCATCTATACTAATAAAAGGCAAAGCCCTCACTCACTCACTCATCACTAATTCTCAACTTGCCATGGAGGCAGAGGACTTAAATTTGGCAGGCTCATTCATTGCACCTTACTTACAAAAGTTAAGCAGGTTTCGTTTCGAAATTCAAAGGCAAAGCACTCACCTCACTCCCTCACTCATCACACTAACTCCAACTTGCTGTGGCGGCAGACGGCTTAAATTTGGCAGGCTCATTCATTGCAATTTACTTACAAAAGTTAAGCAGGTTTTGTTTCGAAATTCAAAGGCAAAGCCCTCACTCACTCACTCATCACTAATTCTCCAACTTGCCGGGAGGCAGACGGCTTAATTTGGCAGGCTCATTCATTGCACCTTACTTACAAAAGTTAAGCAGGTTTCGTTTCGAAATTCAAAGGCAAAGCCCTCACTCACTCACTCATCACTAATTCTCCAACTTGCCGTGGAGGCAGACGGCTTAAATTTGGCAGGCTCATTAATTGCCCCTTACTTACAAAAGTTAAGCAGGTTTCATTTCGAAATTCAAAGGCAAAGCACTCACTCACCCCTACTCACTCATCACTAATTCTCCAACTTGCCGTGGCGGCAGACGGCTTAAATTTGGCGGGCTCATTCATTGCAATTTACTTACAAAAGTTAAGCAGGTTTTGTTTCGAAATTCAAAGGCAAAGCACTCACTCACTCACTCACCACTCATCACTAATTCTCCAACTTGCCGTGGAGGCAGACGGCTTAAATTTGGCAGGCTCATTCTTGCACCTTATTTACAAAAGTTAGCAGGTTTTGTTTCGAAATTAAAGGCAAGCCCTCACTCACTCACTCACTCATCACTAATTCTCAACTTGCCGTGGAAGCAGACGGCTTAAATTTGGCAGGCTCATTCATTGCACCTTACTTACAAAAGTAAGCAGGTTTCGTTTCGAAATTCAAAGGCAAAGCACTCACTCACTCCCTCACTCAATCATCACTAATTCTCCAACTTGCCGTGGCGGCAGACGGCTTAAATTTGGCGGGCTCATTCATTGCAATTTACTTACAAAAGTTAAGCAGGTTTTGTTTCGAAATTCAAAGGCAAAGCCCCACTCACTCACCACTCAATCATCACTAATTCTCAACTTGCCGTGGAGGCAGACGGCTTAAATTTGGCAGGCTCATTCATTGCACCTTATTTACAAAAGTTAAGCAGGTTTTGTTTCGAAATTCAAAGGCAAAGCCCTCACTCACTCATCACTAATTCTCCAACTTGCCATGGAGGCAGACGGCTTAAATTTGGCAGGCTCATTCATTGCAATTTACTTACAAAAGTTAAGCAGGTTTCGTTTCAAAATTCAAAGGCAAAGCCCTCACTCACTCACTCACTCATCACTAATTCTCCAACTTGCCGTGGAGGCAGACGGCTTAAATTTGGCAGGCTCATTCATTGCACCTTACTTACAAAAGTAAGCGGTTTCGTTTCGAAATTCCGCCTGTAACGGTGAGTATCTGACATTGCACAGACTTATGGTTACCTAGCTTACAAGCTATACATATCTATATGGTTGGTCCGATTTCAACCAAATTTTGTATGATATACTCCTTTACCAGAAAGGTTAATGAAATATTTTTTTAGGGTGGGGGTGAATGGGGGGGAATGAAGAATTTTGAACTCCTGCACACATAACGGCTGGACCGATTTTTACCAAAATTTCAGGGTGTGTGCGGGGACTGGCTGAGAACCAACATTGCAGAAAGCCACCAACAACTCCGTTGTTGCAATTAGCATAGTCTCACTGTTACATCCCCGATTACATGCTGTACCAGCATCACATTGCCGGAAGAGAACGTCATCCAAACACCCAAGAGCAACCGTACAATTACAGCGAAACATAACAGATTTTTCTGTTGTTGTTATTATAATTACAGCAATCTTGATACATTATTGCTTTCTTACTAAAAAGTTTATTTAAATACATCTCCGCTGCGAAGCGCGGGTATATTGCTAGCTTGTCCAATAAAGAAAGAATGCCCCCGACGTACACCACTGACAATACTGGTCAAACTAGAAAGTGTTTTATTTTCAAACTGTTTTTTTTTTAAATATAGAGACCACATCAGCAATATGCAAACCACTCATCCAAGAATACTAAATATACAGTAATGGGCTGGCAACTAGAAATGCTCAAACTCATTGGGTTTCTTTTTGTTGGCATGTTCACAGAAATGTCTCCAATAGTAGGACTGTGGGAGCACACCATAGGCTAAATTACAATTAAAGTTGGTGGAAGTGCGACTGATCTGGTCAATCATTTATACAAAGACATGTCCCAGGTTTTGACACAAAATTTCAACCATCAAAACTGCAACAATTCTAATTTTGAAATATAAATAAAGTGTGGTGCACTATCATTCAGGAAGTTAAAAGAAGGTGAACATGGGGATAAAAGATAAATGAGATATAGTAAAGGACACAAAAGTATCCCCCTCAGTGATACCCACTCGGTTGTGGCAAACCAAGGTTAGGGAAAATTAAAATGTACAAATTTTATTAGGTATACATTAAAATTTACAAACTAGTGACAAAAAAGTTAAAATCCAAAAGGAGAGTACTCTTGTTCCAGATATACACCAAATAATGGTAGGAGATGGACTTACGCTCTGTCCCTCTAAATCCTACCAAATAGTATAGAGTGGGAGAATTCTCTCCACTACAATGTCCATCCGTGTATAGAGGTACTCAATAAATCAATAGTGCTAGTATAGCCTCACACAGATATGGTGAGCTGGATCCTGAAATACAGGACAAGTACCCCCCAATCTGAATAAAAACGTGTTGCATGGGACCAAATAATAAGCTCCGGCATGCGGCAGTTTCAGATGCTCAAAAATAGCCCAGGAGTCTGGATTACACCCCTCTTCCTATAAACATGGTATAAAGGGTCCGTCACCTAAATCGGCTATTGCTAGGTCCATACAAGTTAAAAGTTAAAAATATACACACAAAGAAACCCCCCGACGCATTTCGTCCTTACAAGCAGGATTGGTTAATTAGAGAATCATTCTGATAGGGCAGGTCGCCAATTACATGTATTTAAGGCGCCCAGAACCTAGGCCCCTTTATGACTAAGTTCTGCTTGTAAGGACGAAACGCATCAGGGTTTTTTTTGTGTATATATTTTTAACTTTTAACTTGTATGGACCTAGCAATAGCCGATTTAGGTGTCGGACCCTAAGTCCATCTCCTACCACTATCTGGTGTATATCTGGAACAAGAGTACTCTCCTTTTGAATTTTAACTTTTTTGTATAATGTATACCTAATAAAATTTGTACATTTTAATTTTCAGTAACCTTGGTTTGCCATAATCGAGAGGGTATCACTGAGGGGGATACTTTTGTGTCCTTTATTATATCACATTTCTAATTTTAACAGCCAAAATTTTGAAAATTAAAACCTCAAAAATGTGTGATACTATATCAAAGGGGATTTTGTACAGTAGTACTCTCATTAGCATCTCATATTATACAGAACATCACTTGGACATTTATTTTTTTTTTTGATACTGCTGTAACTATGGCAAATCCCATACATTCCTCTGAAAGTGCACTTTATATTTTATATGTATTAACAGTGTGTCCTCTCAACCTAACAATGTTTTTTTTTCCTGTAGAGGCAGCTGTTTCTGCAAGTCCCAGGTTATAACTTAATAGCAAGTGACTAAAGGTTGTGTTAGGGGAATTCTGCAAGGATTTCAGATCAGTCTGAAAGGCAGTCCTCTTATTTAACTGACACAGACATGATCCTTCAACTAAAAAACTGAAACTGTTAATCCCACCAGTTGTACATTGGCCTTTTCCAGTAATAGAAAATGTGTTAAAGGATCTAAATTGCGCATTACTGGAAACTATAATTATTTTATTACTACAAGGGTATCAATGTACGTGAACCCCTAATTCTTTTAGATATCCAATCTGTAGCATCATACATTGCAGCTGTCATTCAGTGCCTTATTATCATAAACACTTCTGCTGTTTGCATCTTTGCTGTAACTAGAATGTCAACAGTTGGTCAGCTGGTGAGAACTGCATGGTGTACCCCAGTGCTAGCCAATAGTGATAACTAAGCATGTTTGTCCTCACAAATACTGTAGTAGGTTCAGATGAAAGGAGAAGATGGTTAAGAGAGGGATCAAACAAGTGTTAGATTGAAAGCATGCAGCAACACCTCAGAGTAATTTTTTTTACAGACCCTTTAAGAAGAAAATAAAAAAAGCATAAATGTGGTTAAATTCTCTTTAGCAGTCATTTAACAGCATTACCACTTTACAGTGCATAGGTCAAGAAACATATTCCAACTATAGCACAAAATGCATGGAATGTATATGTTTGTTCTCAAACATGTTCTTTGAAAACATATTGATAGGTTGCTGTATGTACAATAGAAAAATGTAAGAGTTTTGGGGAATGTGATTATACATGCAGAGAAATATGTAACAAACATAATAAATATAAGAAATAAAATGAATGTTTTATTTTTTATTTTGAGGTTTCTTTTTAAAATCCTTTTAGGAAATGTAACTTAGCCTAGATTTTATATTGGACATACCATTCTATGTTATACAGTAATTTGTACAAGAAAAGAGATGATCAATGCACATTCCTGGGCCCCATATACTATCATTATATCTGTACTAGTGCAAAAACATGGGTTGTTTTAGTTACAATTTTATGCATCAGCTTTTTTCCAATCCAGGGGCACACATCCGGACATGAGGTAATCTGCAAAAATAAGAAACAATGGCCTAGATAAAACTGAACTTAGCTCCCTAAGAACCCGAGGATATATTGTATCCGGTCTAGGAGATTTATTAATATTAACCTTATTTAGTTGTTTCTGTTGGCATCTTTTATACCATTATTGCTACTATGCTCTATGATATCTTTACTTGAATCTTCTATAGTGTATACAGAGGGAAAAAAATATTTAAGACATTTGCTTTATCGCCATCTTCTGTAACTAACTTATCCCCATTAATTAATGGTGCCAAATTTTCAGTCCTCATCTTCTTACTATTAATATACTTTAAAAAATTGTTTAGGCTTAGTGATGCTTTGTTCAGCTATCCTTACTTCATTATTAATTTTAGCTAGTTTGATTGCTTTCTTACACTCCTTGTTACAGTTTTTATAATCCCTAAAGGCCCTTTCCGTTCCCTCTGACTTAAAGGTTTTAAATGCCTTTCCATTTTCCTCTTTACACCAGAATTCAGCCTCATGGGCGTGGATTTATTTTTTTTACATTTATTTCCCAAGGGTATAAATTTAGATGTGAATAATCCCCACAGTCCACTTCTGTTCAGTACCTTTACCTGATAATACATCATTCCAGTTGACATTCTGAAGAGCTACTTTTAACCTGGGAAAATTTGCCTTCCCAAAATTAAAAGTCTTTGTTAATCCAGCGCACTTTTCCTTTCGATAACATACTCCAAATGATGCTTTTTCATGGTTACTATTTCCTAAGCCTCCAGTTACCTTTATATCTATAATACGCTCCACAATATTAGATATTACCAGATCCAACAGAGCTCCTTTTCTAGTAGGAACTTCAACCACCTGTGAGAGAAAATTATCCTGCAGCAAATTCCGGAACTCATCGCCCTTTTCTGTGTTGGCAGTTCCACCCCACCAATCAATGTCAGGTTAATTAAAGTCCCCCATAATGAGTACACTCCCCAAACTTGCAGCCCTTGCCTACTGCATATGTAGCTGACTCACTTCCTCCCTGCTAGCATTTGGTGACTTATAGCAGACACCAACAAGGACATTACCAACTTTCTTGTTGCCTAATTCCACCCATATTGTCTCTGCTTTAACATCCATATCGCCTATTATCTCTTCTTTTCAATTTAGCTTCAATTGTTTTTTAACATAAACACATACTCCTCCCCCTTTCCTTATTTCTCTGTCCTGCCTAAACAAGGCGTATCCTCGTAAATTTACAGCCCAGTCATGAGAACTGTTCAACCACATTTCTGCTATACCTATTACATCATACTTTTTATTCAACGCCATCATCACCAATTCATCCATTTTGTCAGCCAGGCTTCTCGCCTTTGCAAAAATACATTTTAGATTATGATCCTGTAATTTATTCATACACTTTAATACACATGCCTCCCTACCCCCTATGCTAGCCCCACCCCCCTTTCCATCCACCACTGGCCTATATACACCCTGCTTTCCTCCTGGGCTATCTATCCCAGTGAGACTGCCCCCCCAAACCTAGTTTAAAATCTGCACTGCCATCAGTGAGGTGACTTTGGTGACTTTTCTGTTATCCGCCTGCAACCCTTAGTGCTTGTTTTCCCAGTTTATTACATGCATGTGTAACCAGATATTTAATGATAAGTTCTAATAAAAGTGTCATCCTCCTCTAAGAGCTTGAGCATGTGCAGAGGAGGTAGCAGGTGAAACTGCAGTTAATCATTGCAGGGGTGCCTCTACCATGAAGCAAACTGAAACATGTGCTCATGCCTCCCCCTGTGGTCATCAAGAAAGGCAGCAGTTAAAAAAACCTCCTTCCTGCAACACCACAAGTTTAGTTACTCTTCTGTATGTGTGTGTGTGTGTGTGTTTGTATATGTGTGTGTTTGTACCTGTGTGTGATTTTGTATCTGTATGTGTGTGTGTGTGTCAGTATGTGTGTATCTGTGTATGAATTTGTGCCTGTCTGTATGCGTTTATCTACGCATGCAAGTGTATCTGCATGCATGCAAATGTATATGTATGCATGTGTGCCATCCAGTATATGTGTGTTCTAGTCTGTATGCGTGAGCATCTTATATCTTTATCAATCTGTATTGTGGGCAAATTTGCCAGTTCACCAGCCCTCCAACTCACCAGTCAGTGTAAAGTCAGCCCTTCAGTTCCCCAGCCAGTGTTAAGTCCACACCCACTTCCACAAATCATGGCCATGTCCACCAGCGGTAAACATGCCCTAACTTTTTACTATTAAACTTGTTTTTGAAATGGGATCTAAAGTCTGCAGACAACATTGCCCCAATAGAAAGAGTACATTCACGAAGATACAAAAAGCTGTGTCACACCTCTCTCTTTGCTGTGGCTTCTGGGTGATTTATGAAAATAACATGTGAGTACTAGGGGTCAGCTCCCATAATTCCCATTTTCTGGGAACACCTAGCTAAGTGTACGCAATACACTTTCACAGGAAGCTGCAGCCTTGCTTCCTGGAATTTGACAGCCAATCATGTTACAGCTCAGAAATCATCCCTCCCTCTGACACAGAACACAGATTTCAGTGCGTTTTTTTGTGTAAACACATTACAAGTGCTCCTGTACCTAAACATTATAAATTCCTTTGCTTCATACAAAAAACAGTTATAGAGGAACTGTGGTCTCCAAACAAGTTGAGTTCAAATGAAAGGCCAGTTTCCTACCTTTAAAACGAGCCATCAACCACCTCTCTACGTGTTCCACAGCCCAAGATATAAAGAAATGACTGACTAGAAAGTTAATGGGTGGGAGGCTGACATGTGACATTACTAAGGCTTCTCCTGCACATTGCCGCCGGCGAGCACAGCCTCAGACTCCCTCAGTGTGTGAGGGAGACAGGAAGTCCCTCCTCCTCTCTGCTGTGTGAAGTCCTGACAGAGTAGGTACGGGAATCTACAGCCCTTCTTTCCCACTATGTGAAAACAGCCTTTTCAGGCAGAGTTCTCACTGTGCCTGAAAAGGCCATTTCCACAAAGTTTTCTGTAGGGAAGTCTGAGTGGCCCACGACACCCGCAAGTGGGAGGGGCTTATACACCCACGAGTGGGCAGGGCTTATGCACCCACGAGTGGGCGGGGGTTATGCACTCACGAGTGGGCAGGGCTTGTGTGCATGTGAGTGGCAGGGGCTTATCTGGCTGTGAGTGGGCAGGGCTTATGCACCTGTGGGTGGATGGGGCCACATGGGGCTGTAAGAGAATGGGCCAAGAGGGGCCTGCAACTGGAGGGACCATGGAGTCCATGAGTGGGAGGGACCAGGGGGGGTGCAAAGGGGAGGAGGAGACACAGGGCAGATTGACTGATATGGTTTCAGAGCAGGAAGTGCAGGGGATCTGGTGATGCTGCTGCCATATCACACACAAAAATGTAAATATATTCAAAACGATGCAAAATAAACAATGAAAATAAATTGCAAAAATTCTCAGGCGAGCAATTCCTATCAATTTATCTAAAGTCATTTTTGGACCACAGTTCCCCTTTAATTTCTTTGCTAGCATACTAATAATAGCATGGTTGTAAGTAACATAATATTAACATTTCAGTAAAAAATAAAAGTAAATCTGGGGAATCAAACCTGCAACCTTCTATGAAGTTTGTACATATGTAGAAATTTTATATTTTTCTAGAAACATGATGGGAACAAACAAACAAAAAAGTAATAAACTCAGGTGGTAAACTATGTTGTATTGTGTCATTAGTAAGGTAGGAGATTTGAACTTTTGTGTGTTTCTAAAAATATGGCATTTACGTGGTGCACCACCAGTAACACAACAATGAATATATTTACATTTAGAAAGTTTATCTTTCTCTGGAAACAGACGAAACTGTGCATAGAGAATACTGGATTCAGGGGGTGTGGCTCTTTTAGGCCAACATGGGCTATGAATTGTACTGGCAACAACATGGAAGGCTTCTTAGTTACAGAATCTATTACTTACATCTACTAAATGCAACTTACTAGAGAAGAATATTTCAATGTATAGGTGTTCTGGGGAGAAAAACGTTCACATTAGGATTGAAAAAAAGTTTAGTTCTCCTTTAATTATACTTTTTATTATTACTTTTATGTTTGCATCTTAAGTAACTCTTAACCTGCTTTAGAATTTATAGGTTTATAATAGTGCCTACTTTTCCCCCCTGCTTTCAAGCTTGGTCTTATGGGCAGTTCATATTGTGGTGTTCCCAAGGCCACATGGAAACAATATGCTATTATTCAGGTTCTTAATACTAATAAATATCTATACATTAGGACTATTGCTTAGAAATATTGTCTCCTTAGATACCTTGAAATGATCTACATCCTTCTGAATACGTGGGTGTGAGAGGTATATAGATATGTTTCTAAAGTGTACTTCATGTTGGAGCATTTAAAAGGTTAATCACTACAGATTTTATAAAAACGTGTTATTTATTACTCTAGATATTGCACACTCCGGTACTAATATTCCGTGGGAAATAAAACATGCAGTATCAGGCTAATTAATGCAAATTTTGTACTTAATAAATGACTTTTAGAAATTACTGGCCTGGGTTATTGCATTTTACATTTATGTAATCTATCTATCTAATCTATCCCCCCATATTATAATTTATAAATCTAATCATTCCCCTAATTATGAATGGAAATTTTTGTCATAGAGTTTAGTCATAAAATGGCACAAAGCTTCACACTAGGAATGTGAAAGAGTTAAAAAGGCCACTGTGGAATAAGGACACCAGAGCCTACATGCACATAGCCCTTCCTGAGACTGTCTGTCATACTCCCATCACTGTCTCAGTCCTGGCTGCCACCATCTTGTCACAGGGCCCAGTTGGCATGGTAACAAAACACTTTTAGTTAACAGCCGTCACAATGCGGACAGCTTAAGAGATAAGGTTCAGTGAGTGGCTGAGACCCCAGGACCTGACTGGCAGGCTCAGCTGACTAACTCTTTCTTTGCACGATAGTCATATATGAAATGCTGAACAGAAGAAAGGCTTGCTGGCAATAGATTTTCATTAAAACTACTTATTCCATCACTTTGCCACCAACCCCTTTTCTTATTATCAGATTTGGTTCCTAAAATTACTGGTGTCTAAATATGTCGGTTTCCTGAATTAACCCCTTTTTACTACTTAATGTGCCATAATAACTTTTTACTGCAAGATATCACTTCATAAAAGCAGCCTCTGTAATGTGGATAGAAAGACATTTAATGTCATCTTGTGTCTGATGCAATCTCAGGCCCTGCAGGGCGTTCCAATATGATTTCTCCCATAACACCTCTCGTATATACCAGGGGACCTGAGTAATAAACACAAACCTGTTACCCCTTAAGGAGCCTGAAGAATGGATAATTACAGCAAACGGGCAATCCCAAAACCCCACAGCCACGAGGCAGCTGTGGAAACCCAAAGCGATAAACTGCAGTCAGACCTGCCATTCATTATTTATACCCTCACGTTTTGGCCCCAAGCTTTTTTTTTTTTTACAGCATTTTGACTTTAAAAAAAATAGTATGATTTTTAAATAATTTAGTTGGTTCTTTGTGTGTTCAGTAAGGGGAATTGTATGCATATCCGTATTGTGAATAAAAAGTATTTCTTCCAACTTGTAGATAGGATAAGAGTAACATATATATCCTTTATCCTGTTGATAAAGGATATAAAAGAGGAAAACACTTTACAGGTTACAAGTGCAAATCTAGATTCAGCAGGCATCCCACCTCTCCCTTATGTTCAGGGAGTCTCCCTGATATTAACAGCAGATCCTGAATATTATGTACAATCTCCCTGAAATTAGTATCTTAATTAGAGTGAGGAGAGTGCAACCGTTCCAGAGCTTTTTTTTTCCAGAACCTTTTTTTTTTTTATTTCGTATTGTAGATGCAACATTGCACAAAAGCAAAACCCTATTGCATATTGGCTGCAAAGATTTGGGGGACTAAGCCATCTTGTCGTTAGTGATAAAAACACTCCACGGATAACCCCCATTAATACCCAGAACAAACTGTACATAGAATTGTTCTATTAAGTTAATTGGATTGTAACTATATTCACTTATCAGCTGCTATCATATAAGTTTATTCTTTTTATTTATACGAAACCAAAACTTGAATGCTCACTGCTCATAAAAGTATACACATTCCATAACTTCAGAGGTTAATCATACCTACTTTGGTTTTTATGTGAAGATTTTAAGATAAAGCTGCCTAGTGAGATTTCAAGCCACTGCCTGTTCTAAGGAGCTAGCAATAGTGCTAAAACTGCTTACATTACATGGATTGTCTCAGTTGGATAGACTACACAAATCTATTACCATCATGTCCTGGATGCCAACCACTAGCTATATTGCTGCTAAGCCAGCTTTCTTCCATCCAGTGAACTCGTTTTTTTTTCAGAGGTTTGTTGCATTATAAACAAGTACCGTATATACTCGAGTATAAGCCGACTCGAGTATAAGCCGAGGCACCCATTTTTGCCTCAAAAATTAGAAAAGATGATTGACCCGAGTATAAGCCGAGGGCTGGGGGGACAGTATGCCATGCAGACACCCACATTACCTTTTTACTATAGGTGGTTGGAAACTACAACTCCCAGCATCCAAGCATGCTGGGAGTTGTAGTTTCCAAACATCTACAGTGGAAAGGTATTAGGGTGGGGGACAGTATGCCATACAGTAACCCTAATACCTTTCCACTGTAGATGTTTGGAAACTACAACTCCACATGCTTGGTTGCTGGGAGTTGTAGTTTCCAACCACCTATAGCAAAAAGGTATTGGGGTTTACTGTATGGCATACTGTCCCCCACCCTAATACCTTTCCACTGTAGATGTTTGGAAACTACCAACTCCCAGCATGCTTGGTTGCTGGGAGTTGTAGTTTCCAACCACCTATAGTAAAAAGAAAATGTGGGTGTCTGCATGGCATACTGTCCCCCAGCCCTCCCCCGTACCCCCCCCCCCAGCCCTCCCCCAGTCCCCCCAGCTCACTTACCCGTACCTGGTCTTCAGTCTTCCTCTCTCTGCAATCCCGAAGCAGCCGCGAGTCCGGCCGGCAGTTCCCATTACTGCTTCGCGGCTGCGCGATGACGTCATCCCCCAGCGTGCGTGATGACGTCATCACGCAACCGCGAAGAAACTACTGGGAACTGCCGGCCGGATTCGCGGCTGCCTCTGGATTGAAGGTAAGTTGCTACTGACTCGATTAAGAAGCCGAGTCAAGTTTTTAGGTTAATTTTTAACCTAAAACCTCGGCTTATACTCGAGTATATACGTACTGTTTTTCCAAAATATCAAAATCTGCATGTCTTTATCCATAAAGCACTTCATGTAATGCCCCTTTTCCCTGTACATTCCTAACATTGATTTACAAATAATAAGTAAGGGTTATTTGAATAACGGTGCCTACTTTTTTAACCTGCTTTCAAGCTTGGTCTTATGGGCAGGTCATATTGTAGTGTTCCCAAGACCATTAACATAAAGGGATACAAAATAGCTAATCAGAGGTTTTTTTCTCCCACCAAATAAAACACACAGGCCAAGCCAGATCCATAAAAAGGTTTGGGGGGGAGGGGGTCCCTACTTGTAAGAAAGATTAACTTAAAAAAAATTAGAAAGAAAGAGACAGGGGTGTCTCTAGGGTTTTTGCCACCTGAGACAAATTTTGAATGCCGCACCACTAGGCACTAGGGTTAGGTGTGCGTGGCTTCCAGGAAAGTGTTAAAGATTTGGTCTTTTTAAACTACATATCACGGTGGTATTTATACAGTCCCTCAACAAACAAAAAAACATTTATCCACACCATAATTCCTGTAGAATAAAAGTTTTTTTTTCTCAAAATATTTGAAAGCCTGCCACCACATCAAAGTAGATTCTTTTTAGCAGGGCCCTAACTAACTTAACCAAGTTGCCCTCATGTTAAACCCTTATGCCCAGCTTACACAGATAGGTACATATAACATGCCCTATTGCCCAGATAACCCAAACTATGTTGAAAATAAAATGTGACTTACCCTATAACGATCAGAGCAATGCCTGCATGAAGGCAGCAGTTAGTGCAGAGGTAAGAGGCAAAAATTGCTTTTGTGATTTTATTTTCCTTCTGCTCTGACGCCCTGAGCATTTTGCCCATATTGCCTCATTAGAGAGACACCCCTGGAAAGGGAAAAGAAGCATCATTTACAAGTCAAGAAAAGTTTTTTTAATAACAATCAATATAACGTTAAAAATAACAACTGCCCTTGAACTTGAGGTTTTTTAAATGTATTTGATCTCAGCGTCTTATTTTTGTTCTGTTTTCCCTTTCTGAAGACAATGCAGATGGACAGTATCACTAGTTGTGGACCTGACTATGGAGGGAGGGGGGTGAATTTAAAGCAGTCGGTAAGAGTTGTACAATCTTTGTTGCCCAAGCTGTTGCTGAACTACAACAGCCATTCCTACTTTGATAACAGATGGGGCAATGAACAATGCATATCACTGCTTTAGGTAAATACGTATTGGCAACAGTATTATATGTGTTTGACAGTTGGTGTTCTCTAAATAAATAATATGTGACAATAGCCCGGTCTGTTCCTAGGACTTTGCATAACACAAAACAAGATGCAGACTTTTTTATTGATAATGTATTCATTTACAGATTAGTATCAAAGAAACAATGATATCATGGCACACGTCTCTGTTTGACCACAGGGATATTTTTCATAGTTGGTTATAGAATATATAAAGTGGATATTGTATATAATCTACTTTTTTTTATCCAGTCCATTGTTTCTTATTTTCTCAGATTCCCTCATGTCCATGCGTACCTCTGGATTCGAAAAAAGCTGATGTAATTCCAATATTTAAAAAGGGTAGTCGTTCACAGCCTGGTAATTACAGACCTGTAAGTTTAACTTTAGCGGGGAAGATAGTGGACAATTTGATACAGGAACATATTCTAGGACAGACCTTATAAGTAGTAATCAGCATGGATTTAACAGGAACAGATCTTGTCAAACAAATGTGCTTTTATAAGGCAGTGAGTAGAAATTTGGACTCTGGCATAGCAGTAGTTGGGGTATTATTGGATTTTGCTAAGGCTTTTGATACAATCCCTCATAGGCAACTTATGTAAAATTAAAGGAATAGTTCACTCTCGAGAACTATTCCTTTAATATACTGATTGAAGATCGGGAGGTTAAGGAGCAGTGCCTTACCTCCCAATCTTCAATCAGTATTGCAGGGCCCAAGAATGAAGATGGGAGCTAACTTACCTTTTACGCGATCCACCGCGGCCAAGCTGGAATCTCCGACCGCTTCACTCTCCTGTACAGCCATAGCGCGCATGGCTGTACAGGAGATTGAAAAGGTAAGTTAGCTGCCTATTCGTTCTCGGGACCTGCAATACTGATTGCAGGCACTGCTCCTTAACCTCCCGATCTTTCAACGGTTTATTAAAGGAATAGTTCAATTCGAGAGTGAACCATTCCTTTAAGGTATGTTGGGCTTGGGTGGCACATTTGTACATGGATAGAATATTGGTTGATGGATAGAATGCAGAGAGTAGTTGTTAATGCAGCTTTGTCGTGAATCTCTCTGTTGGAAAAGGATCTTATAGTTTTGGTGGAAAACAAACTTAAAATGTAGCAAGCAGTGTTGCCACCTGCAACAGCCAGTGACAGCAAAATATTGTCTTGTATTAAGAGGATTCAAGGAAGAAAAATATTATTCTCCCTTTTTATAAAGCACTTGTAGGGCCTCATTTGCAATTTGTGATGCAGTTTTGGAATCCTGTGTACAAAAATGGATTCAGGCAACTAAGGGCAACTAAAATAATAAGGGGACTGGGAAAGATGGACTATGAAGACAGATTGGATGTTACAATTTTGCCCACTAGAGAAAAGGCACTTGTGTGGGGATATGATTAATGTGTATAAATACATTAACGGGCCATACAATAAACTATCTGGGGCATTGTTCACCAATACAGCATGTCAGAGGACACAGGGACATCCCTGAACACCGGAACAAAAGAACTTTAGTCTTCAAGTTTGGAAGGATTTTTTTTTACTGTGAGAATGGTAAAACTATGGAACGGTCTTCCAATGGATGTGGTGATGGCAGGTTCATTGGATAGTTTTAAAAAAGACCTGCCTATTATTATTGAGGTACACCCACAAAACAATTGCAGTGGCAAAACTAGAAGTTGTAGTTTGCAAATATCTGGAAGATTACTGGATGGACATCCCTGCTATAAAACTAAATATCATACTTCATTTGAAATTGTTGTGTTATTTCTTTTTTTATTATTGCATTTATTTTGTAATTTTAGAGATTTTTTGGGAATTGTATGTGTGTGTTTGCATAGTTGTGTGTGCTTGTGTCTGAGACACACAGTGGGGCGATTTACCCAGACTTGCTGGGCAAATATATGATGTTAAAGTCACGCTAACCGGTTTGCCACTGGTTAGCACGACTTTAACCCCATATCTGTGTCAGATGCGCAAGTTACCCAAAAATCACCCGTTGCATGTGCGCTAGTTTTAGTGCAGGATTTTAATGCCAGCATATAGCTGGCTTTAAAATCCCGCCGTGGGTAAATTGCTTACCGGGATTTAACCACATTCGCAAAACGTGATATTGAATCGCGAATGGAGCATTTACCCAGAGCAATTGTGTGCATTTCATTAAGAAAGTGACATGACTCCAAAACCTCAAATGTTCATATTTGAGGATTGGACCCATTATAGTCAATTGGGAAAAAAATGTCCCGAAATTTGTGGATAATGTGGGAACGCTTCAACGGATCCCTTACTTAGAAGATAACAAACTTCTCCTATGTGTCCCACCCATAGAAGAAGAAATAGAAAGAACAATAATTTGTTTCTTTCAAGCTAAATTAACTATAAATAAACATACCCCACAATAAAACTATAATTGGCCCCCCTTCCCTGCTTCTTTTACAGCTGTTGCCTGGAAGACTGTAATGTATCTGAGAGGGAAGAGTAAAATACTGGACCCCCTTCTGGCCGCTGGACTACCGCTGGACTACCGTAAAATCACAGGGGCGCTCCTGTGGCAATAAATACTGTACAAAATACTGATTTTGATCAATTACGATCTCATGTTTTTTGGCACAGAAACGGGTTATAGTATAATATGATCAATTCTATTTTACACATGCTTTTGAATTTCAATTATAGAGATTGAACACAAAAAAGTACAGCAAAAAGTGTGGTTGGTGTACACTTCACTGCACCTCAGTAAAGAGATATGCCTGCATAAAAAGAAATTGCAAAGACCTTACAGAAATAAATATATTCATGGCTGCAATCATATTAGGCGATAAAAACATTTTCTAACTGGCTCGATAGGGAAGAATACCTGTACCATACATGGGCCAACGATCGAACAATACAGTTTAAAGGACAACCCCACCCTCATAAGAACATCTTTTAGAAAGAATGGCCTCTTTAAAATAAGTTGATATATCATAGTTTGTCCTATGAATTCATTACTGTATGCCTGCTATGCTTCTGGATGCCTCATGGAAACTGAGCAATTTAGAAACCTGCACTGAGCAGGTACTAAGCCTGGGCATGCTCAGAAGAGGCAGATAGGGGATTAACATTCAGTCGTTGGCTGTGATGTCAACTGTCAAATCCATAACTGACAGTTGCTAACTGGAATAACCAGGAAGTAGAAACAGGGGCACCAGCACATTGTGCAGGATTTCAGGTTAGACTTATATATTTCAGTTTTCAAACTATTACCGTTTAGGGTTTTGGGGGGGTGATTTACCTGTATGTAAGTTTTCATTTTAGGGCTGGACTTGCCCTTTAAGAGAGCTGATCACATGTACCTTTACTAACATACCATAGAATACAAGGCAGTGAAGTAGGATCCTGAACACCTAAGCCGCAAAAACAAAAAGTTAAATGCTGGGTGCTCCAGCACTGCAGCCAGCAGTATGTACAGTATGTAGTAGTGGGTACAGCCGGGGACACCAGTCTTGAACAAATCAACTTTTTATTGTGACGTTTCGGAACGATTGGCCATGCTGAAATACCATGTGGAGCCATTTTTCTTCCATCCGGGAGACTACCAATCAATTTATTGAACACTAGTGTGTTGGTCTGAAATTGGGCCGTATGTACCACGCCTTGGAGATATAAAAAGCTAGATTTGTGAAATATCAACTTGTGTGAATGATATCCAGGGGAAGTTGTGTATTTAACAAATAACAATTTACCACCCCCACTTGTATCTGTATGTTGTCCCTCCTACTTAGATTGTAAGCACTTCGGGACAGGGATCTCATTCAGGCTTGTTGCACTTATATCAATTTATCCATAAATTATATATATGCTTTCTTAACCAATGTATGAAATTGTATTTAATTTTTATCTATCTGTATAATGGCTTGCACTTATCCCCTTGTTTGTATACAGTGCTGCATACCCAAGTGGCGCTTTATAAATAAAATTATACATACATAAATAGATACATACTTACATACTTGCCATTTGCACAAGGCATGGGTTAGCTATTTACCTCAAGGCTGGGTCTGATGGTAATAGTTATAGAAAGAAATTACATAAAACCATACAATGGTTACAATGGAATGTGTTCCATATAAAAGATGGAGGGATTAAATAGGGATAAGAATGAACATTCTAGCTAAAGGTTTTATGGCAAGGAAGAAGTTAAAGAGCTTCTAGAAGTCCTCACCTGGCCACTAATACACCACCTGTAAAGGTGAAATCCTGTGATGTTCATGTATTTGAATGTGAGGTGATCCTGACAATATGTGCTAGCGGGTATCAGTAATGACGGGAATGTGAATGTGATATAGGAGAGCTATCTCTCACAAATCTCTCCCTGTCTCTCCTCTTAGTTCTCTCTCTCCCTCTCTCCTTTTCCCTGAATCTCCCCGTTGCCATAGTAACTGGCTGCCTCTTCTCTGCACGCCTGTGAGACAAATTTTAATTTTTAATTGCTCCTCGCAGTCAAAATCTTACTGCTGCTTCCAGGGCAGAAATGTATGTGCATCATGGGGGGAATGAGAGTTTGGAGAAGTGGAGTAGGTGTGTGGGGGAAGGACAGAAAAGTCTTAGGAAGAGCAGGGAGAGTGAATGTTAACAGTTTGGGACCGAAATGACTAAACATTTGGAGCTCTTCAGTAGCTTGGAAGTTGGTGACTGGCAGAAACGTGAGCGAGAGAAAGGAATCACATCTCAGCACTTGACTAAAGTCGTGCGTCAGGGTGAGCTTTGAAGTGTTCAAGATACCAAAGGTTGGACTTGAGGAAATTGAAATAAAAAGAGTTAAGTGAATAGGTTCACACAGTCTTGTCAAGGGAAATGGTCTTTAATGGGGGAGAATATTCTGTACAGCGACGAGGTCGGAATTTCAGAACTAAAAGGGAAAAAGGGATTAAAGCTGTATTATGGATTAGCAATTGACGTGCTAGAAAAGCATTTAATTCAGTGTTTTTTCAGCGCATTTTTTGTATATTATATATATATATATATATATATATATATATATATATTAGAGCCAAGCAGATAATTTTCAATTTCCAATAATCAGTAAAATAACCAGTTTATAGTCCTTTCATTTCCCCCCAATCCCTGGATGTAGGTACAGTGGACCGTGCATCATCTTCTGCTTTTAGTCACACATAAAAGAAACAAATCATAAGACAACATGAATGAAGTTTTATATATTCCCTTCCCATAATCAGGAGTAATCCACAAATTATTTTTCTTAACCTTGTCAAATCCCACCCTAGAGATCTGTAGATGGGTACTGTACAGTGTGTGGGATATAAAAAATGGGGATAAAATGTGATTTGTTTGCATCAAATATTGTGAATAAACTAAATTCCTAATCATTTCCTTTCAAGTGTTATCATATTTTATTTATCCATAATGACTTTTTTTGTGATATAATATTGTGTGTGTAAAAAAGGTGCCAAGATGGCTGCACCTGTGATCCATATATGTTTGTATTTTTCATTCTGGATGGCGTCCGACTGACACACAGAGGCAGCACAGAATTGGGGCCATATTTAAGAATACACAGCAATTTATCGATTCTGCGTGTTACGGCAATGTACAACATTTACAATCGAACATTCGTTAATTAACGAACATTCGGCCATAGAATAGTATACTACCGCAATGGTGTTCTAGGGAGATGGTAAATCTATGATCACGTTATTGTTAATTTATGATTGTTATTGTTAATTTACAATAACGATCATAAATTAATGAACATTAGAATGTTCTGAAATTGACAATGCCTAGTTTACATTCACAAGGAGTCTAAACATACCACAGTTTAAGGAACTGAAAATCAGTTCCTAAATACTATAAGGCTGTGCTCACATAATAAAATCTTTAGATCCTATACTGACAGGTACCATCATGAGCTACTGTTAGATAACCTAAAAACTGAGGCTGTTGCAACTGAGTCTCCAGTGGCTATTAATATTAGAATTAAAATTCAGACCTTTATTATTCACTGCTTACACAACAGCTCTGGTCATTAAGCATGGCAAAACATTCAATTGAACAACCCTTGCCAAGGGTAAAAACTGTTTTTATTCTTAAAACTAGAATTACCGTAATTATTTGAATCCAGTTAATATTTCTCATCTAAATTATCCTCTCTCCTTGTGACTAGCTGATATTTCAGTCAAAGCCATGAATCTGATAATTAATATGAAATTCTTACTTGTGTTTGTTTATTGCCCCATCAATCACAATTGTGGAAATAAGTAATAATAAGACCTGACTGTACTGCTATACTCAAAATGCAATCCTTGGTCTCCAAACAAGTTAGGGTTAAATAAAAGCCTTCCATCATACCTGATCCAATCAAAAAGTAAACTTTTAAAAAAAAAAGTTCAGCAATATAACTTCCTGGAAGCTTGTTGCTTTTTGCAGCTTTTAGACATGTGACCAGCTTACAGTCTCTGTCTGCATTAATACAACCCCCTCTCAACTGTCATCTTTTTTATTTTTACAGCTATTTTTGAATTCCCATGTATTGTGTTGTAAAAGCCGATTGGCTTTTTACTGTCTCTAAAAATATTTAGAGCTCTAAGGAGTGGGGACTGATGACATCACTCAACAGTTGTCTGTGAAGGTACATCCCAGTCTTTCCCTGAAATGATCATGCTCAGAAACTCGGTACAGAGGGTCAGGTAATGTTACTAATGCTACCGCACAAAATGATTATTAATGCTGCCTACCATTTCCTAAAGCCCTGTTTGGCTGTTGATGTCAGCTTCATTGATGTCTGGGGCTTTACGTGCCATACGTTAGGGCAGTACTAGTATACAGTGGCGTAGCTACACACTTATGGGCCCTGATGCAAAATTTGGGCATGGGCCCCCCAGCACCGCCACAAACACAAATCGGCACTGCAAACCAAATAACCTTTTCCATAAAAAACACCCAAATTCATCATTAAAGGGGAACTGTGGTCTTCAAACAAGTTGAGTTTAAATTAAATGCCAGTTTCCTACCTTTAAAATGAGCCATCAACCACCTATGTACATGCACGACAGCCCAAGATATAAAGAAATGACTTACCAGAAAGTTAATGGGTGGGAGGCTGACATGTGACATTCCTAAGGCTACTCCTGCACAGTGCCGCCGGCGAGCACAGCCTCAGACTCCCTCAGTGTGTGAGGGAGACAGAAAGTCCCTCTCTGCTGTGTGAAGTCCTGACAGAGTAGGTAAGGGAATCTACAGCCCTTCTTTCTCACTCTGCCTGAAAAGGCTGTTTCCACAGAGTTTTCTGTAGGGGGGTCTGAGTGGCCCACAGCACCCGTGAGTGGGTGGGGCTTATGCACCAGTGAGTGGGTGGGGCTTAGGTGCCAGTGAGGGGGTGGGGCTTAGGCACCCATGGGTGGGCGGGGTTTAGGCACTCATGAGTGGGCGGGGACACATGGGGTTGTAAGAGAATGGGCCAAGGGCCTGCAACTGGAGGGACCATGGGGTCCATGAGTGGGAGGGACCACGGGGGCTGAAAGGGGGAGGAGGAGACACAGGGCAGATTGACTGACATAGTTTAGAAGCAGGAAGTGCAGGGGAGCTGGTGATGCTGCTGCCATATCACACACAAAAATGTAAATATCTTCAAAACTATGCAAAATAAACAATGAAAATAGTTTGCAAAAATTCTCAGGAGAGCAATTCCTATCAATTTACCTAAAGTCATTTTTAAGGCACTCATTTTAAAACAGACAAACATACTTTACCCATACACCTAGCAAAACTATTCAATCAGATTCAAACAGTATTTCTAAACGCAGATCCTCAAACCTTCTAAAATAACTAACCAACTGACGCTAGTAAAATGATTGGCACTGCAAGAGTGGTAAAATGCTTTGTGTATAACCACTGGTAAAATAGTTGGCACATAGTTGACTGGTTAAATGCTTGGCATGTAGACACTGATAAACTGGTTGGGAAACTGGCACTGCACACAGCCAGGCACTGGTTAAATGTTTGGCACACAGACAATGGTAAAAATGCTTTGTACACAGACCACTGGTAAAACAGTTGGCCTACATACTGGTAGTTTGGGAACCTTAGCACAAAATGGGGCCCCCTTCTTGCCCAAGGGCCCTGGTGCGGTCACATCCCCTGCACCCCTGGTAGCTACGCCCCAGCTAGTATAGTATAGTATAGTATTTGAGGTTGAATAAGTCCAATCGGAAATATCCCTGCAACAGTTTTTAGAAACTCATCCAGCTTTTTTTTTAAAACTATCCAATGAACCTGCCATCATAATGTCCAATGGAAGAAGTTCCATAGTTTTACCGTTCTCACAGTAAAAAACCCTTTCTGAAATTGAAGACTAAACTTCTTTTCTTCAAGTCTTAAAGGATGTCTGCATGTCCTTTGACATGTTCTATTGGTGATAATTTATTGTATGGCCCGTTATGTATTTATACATAGTAATCCTATCCCCACGCAAGCGTCTGTCCTCTAGTGTACATAAATGTAACTTATCCAATCTGTCTTCGTATACAAGCTCCCCGATTCCCTTTATTATTTTAGTTGCCCTTCTCTGAACCCTTTCCATTTCCAAGATGTTCCAAAACTGCAGTAACAAATGAGGCCTTACCAATGCTTTGTAAAGAGGGAGAATTACGTTTTTCTCCCTTGAATCTATACCTCTCTTTATAGAAGACAATATCATGCTGGCTCCAGCTGTTGCTGCCTGGCACTGCTTGCTACCTTTAAGTTTGTTATCCGCCAAACTCCAAGATCCTTTTCCAACAGGGATTCAATTAAAGGGAAAGTTCAGTGCAAATACATATACTTTTAAGAAAAAAGAGCAGTATTTTTCCATCCTAATGACCTTAACCTGCCCAAGTAGCATTTTATCTGTGTATGAATAAATGCTTTCAAAATACTGACTACTTGTTTGCAGGACCCCTTATAGAGACCGCTATTGTCTTGCCTTCGACCCAGCGCCTGGTTGATTCAGTTGCTCATTAGAGATCAGACCATGTTTGACCCATCCAACAGCCAATCAGTAGAAATTACTGTTAGGAACATTTCAAGGTAGTGTGCATTATGGGATATAATAAAATTTTCCACTGAACTTACCCTTTAACACAGAGTCATTTACAGTATAAGCAGCACAATGATTATTAAGTCCAAAATGCATTTATCCATGTTAAATCTCATCTGCCACTTAGCAGCCCAATGTGACAATCTAGCTAGATCCCCCAGCAACGATTGTACATCCTTTTAATGGTCTACAAAGTTTTGTGTCATCAGCAAACACAGAAACCTTGCTGACAATACCCACTTCCAAATCATTAATAGATTAAATAGAAGCGGCCCCAACACAGAACCCTGTGGCACCCCACTTAGCACTTTAGTCCATAATGATGAAGCCCCATTAACAACTACTCTCCGCATCCTATTCATTAACCAATTTTCTATCCATGTACAAATGTGCCTCCCCAGACCAACAAACCTTAGCTTATACATTAGTTACCTATGGGGGACTGTATCAAACGCCTTAGCAAAGTCCAAGTAAACTACATCTACTGCTATGCCAGAGTCTAAATTTCTACTTACTTCCTCATAAAAGCCAAGCAAGTTAGTTTGACAAGATCTATTCCGGATTCCTGTTTAGTGGGCTTTTTTATTGGTCCTAGAGTTTCTGAGTATCTTCCCCACCATTGAAGTCAAACTTACAGGCTGTGAATGACTACCCTACAACTCTCTGCTTTCATAACAGTATAGATTTATAGATGCATTTTAGAGACCTGCACTGGCCTGGGCCACACCTGACCCACTAGCCTTTAATTCCAACATGACCCAAAACACCTTTAGTATGAATAAGCAGCATAATATGAAGCTGAGCAGAATGCATTAACAGAAATTAACCAAAGCCAAAGATATATGAATACCGCTGATCTACTGCTACAATGAAAAAGTGCCATTGTGTTTAATACACAGCGCAAGCAGCAGTACAGAAGTCTTATTGCTGGAACAGAAACTACAGAAGAATTGAGCACTTTCTTTGAAATTCGTAAGTATTTCAAGCCATTAAAATAATTGAATCAATATCTAGACAGTGGCTTCCAGTTGAACTAAGATCATTTATACCCTTGTCTCTTAATGAAGCGATATCCCTCAGCAAGCATGCTCCTTTCTTGTGGTTAAATCCTACTACATTAGTGCCATTCACTATCCCACATCATTCTGCATAACCATATGAACCTAAATAAAGCAGGATGGTATTTTATTGTGATAAATATGGCCAGTGTAATTAATGTATAGTTAAATCTTAAAGATTCATGGGGCATTTACTGACAAACTTGTATTAAAGTAATGTACAAAATGTTTAATGTGACTTTAAGATAGGAATTTAGGGTGACTTGGATGAAAATATCCACAAAATCACATGCCACTGCTGTCTTAGTGGCTTATACAAAACACACACAGTGGCATAATTGATTAACATTTGCAGACCTTTTTGTAACTGTTTTCTCCTGCAGGGCAACCATAGCCATGACAGATCATTTTTGTAAAAAAGTGTGGCTAAAGGTAGCTTTATTAAATGGCCTAGACCAGTGGCGTATCTACGTTAAAACATTCGGGGAACATGCCCCGGATGTTTGGCAAAGTGTCCCGAATGTTTTAACTGACTGTGCCCCCTGCAAGTTCCCCGAACTTCCGAATATTCCCGGCTGCGCGAACCTCTGGGCACGTTGCGCAGCCGGCGCACGCAATGACGTCCTACCGGCGCGCCGATGTCACGAGCGCGCCGGCGCACGAGAGAGAAATCAGGGACTCAGGAGGGAGTCCAGAATTTAGCAGTGGCACCGTGGCAGACTGGCAGTAGCAGCTAGATATCAGATAAGATAGATAGCAGCCAGTTAGATAGATAGATAGCAGTTAGATTAGATAGATAGCTAGCAGAGATATATAGATAGCAGTTAGATAGATAGATAGATAGCAGAGTTAGATAGATAGATAGATGATAGTTAGATAGATAGATAGATAGATAGCAGAGTTAGATAGATAGATAGATAGCAGAGTTAGATAGATAGATAGATAGATAGATAGATAGATGAGAGATAGATTGATAGTAGCAGAATTAGATACATAGATAGCAGAGATTAGATAGATAGATATATAGATAGATAGATAGATAGATAGATAGATAGATAGATAGATAGATAGATAGATAGCAGAGATTAGATTAGATAGATAGATAGATAGATAGATAGATAGATAGATAGATAGATAGATAGATAGATAGATAGATAGATAGATAGATAGATAGATAGATAGATAGATAGATAGATAGATAGATCGATAGATAGATAGATAGAGATTAGATAGATAGATAGATAGATAGATAGATAGATAGATAGATAGATAGATAGATAGATAGATAGATAGATATAGATAGATAGATAGATGGTGGGGGTTGTGAATAGATAGCAGAGTTAGATAGATAGATAGATAGATAGATAGATAGATAGATAGATAGATAGATAGATAGATAGATGATAGATAGCAGAGTTAGATAGACAGATAGATAGATAGAGATAGATAGATAGATAGATAGATAGATAGATGGATGGATGATGGATGGATGGATGGATGGATGGATGGATGGATGGATGGGATGGATGGATGGATGGATGGAGGGATGGATGGATAGATAGATAGATAGATAGATAGATAGATAGCAGAGTTAGATAGATAGATAGATAGATAGATAGATAGCCGATAGATAGATAGATAGATAGATAGATAGATAGATAGATAGATAGATAGATAGTAGTAGATAGATAGATAGATAGATAGATAGATAGATAGATAGATAGATAGATAGATAGCAGTTAGATAGATAGATAGATAGATAGATAGATAGATAGATAGATAGATAGATAGATAGATAGATCGATAGATAGATAGATAGATAGATAGATAGATAGATAGATAGATAGATAGATAGCAGAATTAGATAGATAGATAGATAGATAGATAGATAGATAGATAGATAGATAGATAGATAGATAGAAGAGATAGATAGATATCAGAGTTAGATAGATAGATAGATATATAGATAGATAGATAGCAGAGTTAGATAGATAGATAGATAGCAGAGTTAGATAGATAGATAGCAGAGTTAGATAGATAGATAGCAGAGTTAGATAGATAGATAGCAGTTAGATAGATAGATAGATAGATAGATAGATAGATAAATAGATAGATAGATAGATAGATAGATAGACAAGAAGCAGATAGACATAGTTAAATAGATAAACAAGAGGCAGATATATTATAGATAGATAGATATACAGAGAGAGAGAGGGACAGATAGAGATAGATAGAGGCAGAGATCCATGTAGAAAGTACAAGAAGGTCTCCCTGGCCAAAGGTGTGGGCAAGCATCTGACTACAACTGAACACAACAGTAAGTTTAAAATGACCAAATTGCTACCAGTATATAATGAAATTGCCAGTTTACTGTGCCTTTGTGTCATTAATTTGTGTCCAACTCTCTGATCTCTGTCTGTCTATTTCACTGTCTTTCTGTCTGTTTATAACTATCGGGCTGTGTGTCTATGTTTGTGGTTGTCTATCTGTCTGTATCTTTTTGGTAATCTCTATAAGTACATAGTGGGTGTGGCCTAATTGGGACGGAGAAAGGGGCGTGACCTAAAAAATTTGCGCCGCGCTACGCGCGGCACATGGAGTGCCCAAAAGTGCCCCTGATCTTCTTAGACCCTAGATATGCCCCTGGCCTAGACTAAAGTTATAACACACCAATACGTTATCCCATATATAGAGTAAAATATACAGAATAACTACCCCCTAAAAACATTCCCTAATTAAAGGACATCAATATCAAAAAAATACATTACCAAAAATGTGTAATGTGTATAATTCTAGCTGAGGTTGCCACTGGCACTATGCACGCCCTTCTCTTTCTGGTGCTATAATTAGAGGCCTGTACACACATAACATTTCTGGTGGCCTGGAGCAGCCAACTAATGACCAACAAATGACTGCTTTGGTGTGGTGGCTTGCGCCGGCATTGTTTATTGATTCAACAGGACGGATCACAGAAGGTGGGTTAAATTTTAGTTTTGGGAGTGGAGATGTCCTTTTAAATTTCTCTGACACACCGCTACATATGGGATGACCATGTTCTGTCTTGGTTCTCACCTTTACTGGTGGTTTTGGTGTCCTTTTCTTTCCTTCTTTCAGTTTGACAAAGTCCGGATAAGTTGTAAGAGCTCCTTTGAGATGTTTAATTGCCTTAGTCTAATCCTTTATGCTAGTTGGGGTGTTCTCTATGTTGTAGGGTTTTGATGACACCTAGCTTGTGATCTAAAGGGTGGTGGGAGTCAAGTGTTGGTCTGTGTGGGTTGGTTTTATGCAAACCTCTTTGACCATCCTTCCTAAACTCTACCAAGCAGTTCAAAAAAAGCTAGTGTCTTGTTTCAGTAAATCTGATGTTCTAGTCCATGGCATTTATGTGTTCTGTAAAAGCTTGTACTTTTTTCTTGTAAATATAAACCCAACGTTCTAAACGTAAATCCACGTATCTAAACCAGTAGCTGGGTGCAATGGTCTTGAAAGACATTAGGAGTTACCGTATATACTCCAGTATAAACCGAGGTTTTCAGGCCTGAAAACCGAACCTTAGTTTATACTTGAGTCAATCACTCAGATTTCAATCCAGCAATCCAGCTGCCACTTACTTCGCATCCACTGATCTACCGGCTGACGTCACTACTCAGCGCCTGCCTCACTTCCCCGTGCCAAGTAGTGACGTCAGCCAGCAGAACATTGGATGTGGAGCAAGCTGCAGCCGGATTGCTGGATTGAAGACTAGGCAAGTTAACACTTACCAAGTCCTCTCCTCCACTAAACAAAGGGGGGGGGGGGGGGGTTTGTAGTTTTCAAAGATTTGGAGTGCCAAGGAATTGGGGGGGTTGGGCCTGGCCTGAGGGTGCTTGCCACTGCAGATGTTCGGAAACTACAATTCCCAGCAACTAAAGCATGCTGGGAGTTGTAGTTTACAATCATCTGGAGTGTCAAGGAATTGGGGGTTACTGTATGTGATTACTGTCCATTTAAAGGGCAACTAATGCCTCAAGACAATACAGAATCAGAAGGATGGTATCTTTTGTTAAAAAGATTGCCTTCTAAATCTGTATTTTTTTTTGAGGCTTTAGTTGCCCTTTAAATGAAAATCAGAATTTCCATACAGTAGTCCCATACAATAATAGCCATACTGGCTTTGGGTTTGGCTATTACTGAATGGGACTACTTACTGTATGGGAATTCTGCTGTCCATTTAAAGGGCAACTAAAGCTTCAAAACAACACAGAATCAGAAGGTAGTAATGGTCATAATTTCTACCCTTGAATTATAATGGAGTAAATTAGTTTTTTACTAATTTTTCAGGTAAAAATAGGCACCTCGACTTATACTCGCATCGACTTATATTCCAGTATATGCGGTAGGTGAAATTCAGGTATAAGTCCTTTAGGGAATGTATGCCTGAAAATTAAGTTCTGTTCCACTGACCAGGGTGTTGTCTTGGAACAGCCATTTTCTCACTATTTTAATGACTAAAAGGGATGTCAATTCATAAGAGACCATTGTTTCTTTTGTGCCTATTACTAACTTTTGAATCTCAATTGTGAAATCCTGGTAGTTCTGGATGTGATGTTTAGAACTATCTACCAATGGCGCTATGGTGGGGTCTAGGTATTTCATCAATTTGTATGCTGTTTAGGCTTGATTTAATATGTGTTGAAGCATACATTGCTTGATTCAATGGCCATGTCCTTTTGAAGCAGTTGTAATAGGTCTATATACTATTTTCTTGTAGCATCTGGTTAAATTTGTTGTTTAATCTCATACATGTGTTTATTGTCCAGGAGTGTGGTCCAGTGGCATGGTAGTCTGAGGTGTACCACCGTGCATTTCTCCTTATTCACAGGCAGAATTGTAGTACTTGAGCCTTGAGGGATGTTAAACCTGTGTGGTAATGTTTCAATGATGGCGGTTTATCACTGGCTAAGATATATTGTACCAATATAACATATATTGTATAACATACCATATCCCTTACTGTGTAAGTCTCTTGGAGTTATATGAGCTGTTTACCTCATGTTTGGTCATAGAACTCCTCTGTGTCTCTTTTTTATTCTTGTATTACATAACTAGGGGTATACTGTCCCTTATTCAATACTCAGAATTAGAGACAACTGGTTAGCTGAAAGAAAATATCTATAATCCCTCCTTGATAAGCCAATCCATCACTAACCTTTACATGGTCATTGAAAGACCACAGTTTATCATCAGATAGATGCATTGGCCAACAATTACTGTGTGGAGCAGGTTACTATTCCTGTCAGTAGCTTATTAGCATTAACAGATATTTCATACTAAACAATAAAATATGTTGTGAAAACGTTGTCCGATATCATGCCCTACATTCACCACAAATTGCCTGCAACCTTGTTTTTTTTGATGGCGTGTAGTATATGGTCAAGTTGAGAAAATCTAGTCTAGGATAATCTTTCTCTTTTTTATATCTTTTTCAAGATATAACATAATTATCAGTAGTGTTTCTGGTTGCAGTCTGCCATAGGATAACCACCGCTGTTGTTCCCCTATGCAGTACACACTCAGTAGTGGAATACACACAAGTAGTATTGAGTTCTGCCCATTGACACTGAAGAGGCAACAGTCCAAGAGTTAATACATTATGCAAGAGGCTTCTTCCATCAGTGACCATCTTGAGCAACAGTATATAACTGTTTTGTTTTTTTAATTACCCTGCTCAACATAAGTCAGGTTTGTTAAAACAAACAGAAAAATGGTTGGTTTGAAGGCTTTGTTTCTGGTCCAACATCAACCTGCTTGTCTCATATTGCCAAACCAATATACTGATTGCTGATTTGGCTGAATAAGAGTTATAGCTCCTTGTCAAATCCCCAGTAGGACTAACATATCAACTATTAACTGATTGCTAATGGATCAGAACTAAATATACCAGTGGGTATTTTCTCAATCTTGTAAAGCCAAGTAAACTAACCAACAGAGTAGATCATTATGCAAAAGCTTACAGACTGGTGGACAGATTTGCAATGATATGGCCAGATTCCACTAGTAGAATAAGAATCAGAGAACCACTGGAAGAATAGGGGATTATTTTGATTGCCTCGTAGTTCTGTGCCGAAAATACATTGGTTCAAATCCAGAACCAGCCCATCCCTAATTAGAATAATAAAAATCAGTTATTTTTCTGAACGTTAATCGTAAGTCATCCATCTTTCTTAACCAAATTTTCTAAACATTTGCTGAAAATACCTACTGTTCTCTGAGAAAAGCTGCAAAAGGGGCTCGATGTTCACATGACCAACCTCTATTTTTGCAATATTGATACTGTTTAATTTAAAAGCTTTTCTCATCACTGCTTACTTGGTTGTCTGCTTGGTATTTCATATATTATCATTGTTTATGGCTAAATTTACAGTAATTTATACAGTCTGCAGTCATCGTTATAGTGGATATTGTATTTGAATAAAGTTGCAATATACAGAACTTGTTCAAATTCTATTACAACATCTTGGCGGAACATCACTGTATCACAGCACACAAGTGTGCAATAGCTCACAGTTAAGAAAGGCTGCCCTACAAAACTACTGTAATTTGATTACTCTGCCCAGTGCCCAGTATATCTGCTTTGGTTTTTGGGCTTGGTACACAATGTTCTTCTGAATGACAAGCGATAATGTCGATGTTTTAGTGTGACTAATTGCGTGGCCTATTGAAGATCTCACAATCGACTAAAATTTACTGACGTGTGATCAAATTTTCCATTTTCTATTTTAACTCAAAATCTGATTGATTAAAATATTGCACTGGATGGTCAATGGGGTTGCAATGTCAACCCATGTGGACCTGACTTTTAAGAAGAAATCTATAAATACTTTACATGAAATGTGCAAAATGATGGGTCTTCCACTGTATTTTCTATCTTAAGCATACCCAGTCTATTCAAATTTCTATCTGACAGCTTGAACACCAGTTTGATGTGCTATTGCTCACTCTCTGTGTCCTTGTTAGTGTATAACTATGATATTCTGCCTGTCAAAATGTGTCAGTTTATCAATTTCAAAACCTTTTTTCATTTCAACCCCAGTATTTGTGCTTAACATCCAATATATCCATGTATTTGAGGAACATAAGCACTAGCACTAGAGGTGGTGAAACTTAACAAATACAAGAAATGGCTAGTGTTCCCCTGAGGAGAGGTTTGTTCATCATCTAGACATCTAAAATACAAGTAACTTTTTTAACATAGCAGAAGGAAAGTTTTTTTCTTTTATTTTGTTAATGTGTTTTGTAGGTATGTTAAATATATGCTTTCCGAGAAAAAATACAATTACCATCTTGATAAATTGCTTTAAATATAAACAGGGAGATTCAATTAAAGTTCTTATTGTTTAAAATGGTGTTAATTTTGCACCAACCAATCAGAACTTATTTAACATTTGAAAGCTAACATCTGATTGGTTGGGGCAAATTAGCACCATTTTAAACAATAAGAACTTTTATTGAATAACCCTGAAAGTGTTTTAGATGCCTAACATTTTTTGCCACACACTGCATATATATATTGCATTTGTATTTAAAAGGATAAATACCCTAAATCTAGCAATACACGTAAACATTAACATATGGTAGAGGACCCTAGCCCACCCCCAACCACTAGGTTTGTTTGTTAAAAAAGTGTGCAGAACTCTACTTACAATCTTTTGATTCCCAGCTCTGATCTCGGCCCTCTGCTTGCCGGAACTGCAAGCAGGGGACCGGACCGGCAGCCACTGAGAGGCAGCCAATCAGAGACGCGGCTCCCACAATACAGAACGCCGGGGGAATGAAGGATTGTAAGTAGAGTGCTGCAGCTTTTTTTAACAAACGGACTCAGTGGTTTCGTTTGAGCTAGGGTGCCCTACCATATGTTAAAACTTTTTAGAGGTAGGGCATCCGGCAGCAAAGAGGGCTCCAGAGGGATTGAGGGAGGTGGGGAAAGGGCTCCCCTGCGCATGTCACAACAGTAGTTCAGAGGGAGGATCCAGGCTGCGTAGGAACGGATAAGGCATGGGCACAAGGTGACATATGCAAGCTTTGAATTAGACAGAAATGCTCCTGGGGGCATATTTATAAAAGAGCGAAAAGTAGCGAAATGTTTTCGCATACGCTTTTCGCATGGGTTTTTGCCAAAAAGACAGTTAACGCTATTTATAAAGGTAGCGTTAACGAATGGCGAAACCATTTCCACGAGCTATCGCTAACCCCTTTTCGCCTAACTTCGCAATGGTATTTTAGCGAAAAAGGAGCAAAAAGGCATAACGCGATTTATAAAACAAAGGTGGTTTTTGCGTTAAAAAAGCGAAAGATTAGCGTGACCCTGAAGGTGGTGAAAAGTCATTGTTTGAGCGAAAAGGCATTCTAATGGGTAATATGCCTTAAAAGCGAACGCGCATTAGAAGCGCATCGCGCATTAAGTGTAATATGCCTTGGAAAAGCGACATTAGAAAGGCGAACGCGCATTAGAATGTAATATGCCTTGGAAAAGCGACATTAGAAAGGCGAACGCACATTATAATGGATATGCCTTGGAAAGCGAACGCGCATTAGAAGGCGAACCGCATTAGAAAGGCGAACGCACATTAGAAAGGCGAACGCACATTAGAAAGGCGAACGCGCATTAAAAGGCGAACGCACATTATAACGGAAAGGCGAACGCACATTAGAAAGGCGAACGCGCATTAGAAAGGCAACGCACATTATAACGGAATATGCCTTGGAAAAGCGAACGCGCATTAGAAAGGCAAACGCATTAGAAAGGCGAATGTGCAGTGCAAAGAAAATTGTATTCCAATTGAGAAATTCTAAGAAAATTGACTAAAAGACATGGCTGACTTCTTGGTAATGTGAGGTGGCCATTTTGAACTTGACATCATTTTCTAGTGGGCTTTTCTGGTTTCGAATGGTTTTCACAATGCAGTCTTCTTAGATGCGTTAAGTTTTCGCTGCGATACTTTTCGCCTCTTATCGCGCCCGTTCGCCTTTTTCAGCCGCAAAGTGTGTTTTTTCGCTGTTTTATAAATAAGGCGAAACGAAGCCCCAAATGGCGCTATTTTCGCTGCGATGTGCTGCGCTAATTATTTGGCGAAAAAGACAATCCTTTATAAATATGCCCCCTGGTCTTCCAAAAGAGATAACAAACACGTATGAATCTTAAGTTTGCCTGAACAGATTTTCCATTCCCATTTAAGAACAACTAAAGCCGCATAACAACACTGAACCACAAGGCAGAACACCTTGATATAAAACCAGTAATATGTGCCTTATCTCTCATTTTGATAAGGGCACTGGGAAAATTACATAAATAACATATGGTTTGTGTTTTACTTCACAGCATTCTAATATCACACAGTTTTGGTCAATGACCATTATGCTCTGCACATGCTCAGTCCTTAGCTATGGCAGAAACTTGTTACAGTTGGTCACATCTATTAATAATCTCTACCAATCCTTTTACAGGACAGGTAAAGCAGGAAGCATGAGACTGGAGTCAGGAGTGTGGGCCCAGCACTGCACATACACCGATACTATTTCAGTTTTTAACAGGCTAAGCTGGGTACACACGTACGATAAAGCCCCGATACCGTCGGATCCGACGGTATCGGGGCTTTATCGTTACTGTGTGTACGTTCGTTTCCCGAACGAGCGCGCGGCCCGCGAACGATCGGGTCGGCCGTACGCTCGTTCGGGAAAGGCCGAAAATTTCCATCGGCCGCGCTAGACTCCTATAGGGAGTCTAGCGCGGCCGATGGAACCACACAGTCCCGAGCGTTCTCCCTATAGGGAGACCGCTTGGGACTGTGTGTATACAGATCTTTGAAAGATGGCAGACAGGATCTTGCAGATCCTGTCTGTCATCTTTCAGAAATCGTTACTGTGTGTACCTAGCTTTACATCTACTTGAATACAATTTACTGAAGTGGTATTTTTGAGGGGCTGTTTTCAGATTCTGGAGTATAAAAAAATGGGTTTAGTTCTCCTTTAACCAATATCCATGGAATCACATCCAATTAAAATGATCATCTTTTTTAATCACAATGTTGGTGTGCTTATTGATCGTTTAAATTTTAGGCTATCCTCCATGTGTTCTATATGCAATTACATGAGCTGTTGCCTCTTTTTTCCTTTCCAGGATTTCCATGGTCAGTAACACCTTCTAGTTTGGTAAACGTTCTATAGAGTTGAATGGGATAATTTGTTTATGAGCCATAAGAGTATTGGAAGAGTATCAGTGCACTGGATTGTATTGATTTTAGTTTTTTAAACTGTTTAAGTCATATGGGGTACTTAAATGTATGTTTTTAACATACATATTAAATAGCATTGCGTGGCTGGACAAAATACCAATACATGAGGTTGCACTTCTAGAACGACTAGATTATCAAACATTTTATGGGCAATTCGTGTCTATTTATTTATTTAGCTTTCTTAGCTAATTTTGCCATTGTATTTTATTAGAAGACAACAGGCATTTGTTTACTGTCAATCATTGGTAACTTCTCTGTCATCCTTACCTATATTTGAGCAACATATGGCATTCATGTGAACATGTTTATTAATAAATGTATGCACACCTCAGAATATAGAAAACAATTATAATATATATATATATATATATATATATATATATAAATATATTTGATTGAAGTCAGTGCACACAAAAGGACTTAACTTTTATTCACACATAATTTGTGTAGTTAGCGACGTTTCGGTCCTCTTTTCTGACCTTTTTCAAGCTTGAAATGTGGATGTATGTTTAGCTATATGTGGATACAGATGACATAAAATCTTTATACACACTACTATAAAATTTAGGGATTTGTACAAAAAAATAAAGGCAATAATGTTAATAAAAGAAATCCTGGTTCTATTAGTGTCCACTCCCCTAAATGAATATTTTACACAATATACAGAGGCAGAAGGAACCTATTGGGTGAACCCCAATAGGTATTAGAGGGGACATATATACACACACTTTTGGATTGTACTGGAAGTGTCAGTGCTTAGAAATACATGTTAATATACATAAAGTGCAGCCTAACATCTAGATAAGACAGACATTATCCATCTTATTTTGTTATATAACACTAATCACATTTTTCTATTTTGTTTATCGATTGTTTTTATAATCTATACAGGAAGGTATTTAAATCCAGGGTTTTGAAAGATGGGCGAAACTGCTAAAATCTGTTTCACCTGTGGACCTGGAAAATGGTCTGGGAAAAACGTACATACATCCAGAATGTAAGAAAAAAAAAAATTTCCTCACGTTCATACTGTTTTTCGAGATTACAAATTCTATTTTCGAGGGTCACCGAAATTTTAGAAAATTTGAAGTTTAAAGGCATTTTCAAAAAATTTGTAAAAATGATACAGAACTTCCTGTAATGGCTCTCTTCTTTTAAATCAGATTGGATGATACTTTGCGAAATAAATCCTTATTGGTATGCTTTCTGGAAGAATCTGGTTGTAACTAATCAGAATTGGTTACGATCAGATTCTTTTAGAAATAATCTGATTGGTATACTAACCAATTAGACTCTTTCTGAAATAAGCTGATTGAAACCAATTCTGATTGGAAAATAATCTGATTGGTTAGTATAGCAATCAAATACTTCCTGAAAAAACCTGATTGTATCTAATCAGAATTGGTTACAATCAGATACTTTTAGTAATAATCTTATTGGTATGCTTTCTGGAAGAATCTGATTGTTACCAATTGAGATTGGGAAAGAATCTGATTGGTATACCAATCAGATTCTTTCTAAAAAATTAAAAAAAAGCGGATTGTAACCAATCAGAATTAGTTACAATCAGATTATTTTAGAAATAATCTGATTGGTATAGTAACCAGATTCTTTTCTAATCAGAAATAATCAGGGACGGATTTACAACTCAGGAGCCTGTAGGACCAAAGAGCCTGGCGCCCTTAGCCCCACCCCTAAACACAGACCACACCCCCAAACCACACCCATTTCTCTTTTTGGGGTAGAAAATAAACTATAAAGGAGTTGGATTGGTTGGAGGAGATTGTCAGCTGCCCCTCTAACCTCAGACGCCCCTAGGTGCGTGCCAACTGTGCCTTATGGTAAATCAGCCCTGGAATTGGTTACAATCAGATTCTTTCAGAAAGAATTTAATTATCTTTTCCCCAAACCATTTTCCAGGTCCCAAAACTATTTACAGTAAATTACTGTATCATTTTTACAATTTTTTTTAAATTCCTTGAAATTTTCTTAAAATTTTTGAACGCATCTAGAAAAAATCTGCAAAGCAGAATTCCCGCAAAATCCGTGAGTCACGGAAATCCGTTGCAGAACTGGGTTCAGATCAGCGATCTGGTCCACCTCTATTCTTGATCTATTTATTGTAACATTGAATAGAGTGTTATAGTTCAGTAGAAACACCACAGAGAAATACAACTGTTGTGCAGAGCTTGAATGAATTTTCCCCCTTAAATGTCCAACCAATAATAGATCAATAGGAGATCCATTGGATCATTTTATAATTAAAGTTATCAATCTGTCTTTCAATACTCACCCTCCGAGGCCACACTACAACGCACAAATCGTGCACACAATTGCGAGCGTAATTGCATGCGCTTTTGTGCTAATGTGTTAGAGAGGGATCACTATTGGTCAATGTGTTAGAGAGGGATCACTATTGGTCAATGTGTTAGAGAGGGATCACTATTGGTTAAAGTGTTAGAGAGGGATCACTATTGTTAAATGTGTTAGAGAGGGATCACTATTGGTAAATGTGAGGTCCTATAAAGAACCCAGACTATCCTGTCATGTTTCAATCTTATTAAATTTATCAGTTCAGGACACAGGTTCATGACTTCTATGGGGTCTATTGCTTAATTAATGTAATAAACCATTAACAAACTCACTTCATTGTCTCAGAGAAAATGGACCAGACACCCGGAAAAAACGGGGCAATGCGGGAACAGAGAGGGGGTGCCGGGACAGCTGGAAAGGACCCCGAAAACGGGACTGTTGGGAGCTATGAAAATGGATCAGACACCCGGAAAAAAACGGGGCAATGCAGGAACAGAGAGGGGGTGCCGGGACAGCGGGAAAGGACCCCAAAAACGGGACTGTTGGGAGCTATGAAAATGGACCAGACACCCGGAAAAAAACGGGGCAATGCGGGAACAGAGAGGGGGTGCCGGGACAGCGGGAAAGGACCCCAAAAACGGGACAGTCCCGCCGAAAACGGGACTGTTGGGAGCTATGAAAATGGACCAGACACCCGGAAAAAAACGGGGCAATGCGGGAACAGAGAGGGGGTGCCGGGACAGTAGGAAAGGACCCCAAAAACGGGACAGTCCCGCTGAAAACGGGACTGTTGGGAGCTATGGAGAAATGGGCATGGAGATGTTTTCCTTTCAGTCCCCCTATCATATAGAGCAGGGATAAGCAACCAGTAGATCTCAAGATGTTTGAAAACTACAACTCCCAGCATTTCTCTATAAGCACTCTGTAGTTAGGGAATTCAAACTACAACTTCCAGCATTCCTCTACAAGCACTCTGTAAGTTGGGGAATTCTGGGGGTTGTAGTTTCCAAAACATCTGGAGATCTACTGGTTGCCTATCTCTGGCATATAGATATCTCTTACTGTCCAGCAAACAGCAGCTCTCCTTTGTTTCTATTGACAGGGGAGGGGTGGGGTGAGATGAGAGACTGTCACATGTTTTACAAAGGAAGTGACATATAAGTCTTGCAACTTCCTACTAACTTCCTACTTCCTAATAACACTCAGAAAATATTTTGATTTGCTAACACTGCTGGCAATCTAATATTAAGCACACCATTAGATACAACACTAACAGGGAAGTGAGAAATATGTTCCTTTGTAAGCTTCCATTGCCTCACTGTAAAACTTCCTGGGGTGTGGCTTAACAGTCCATTTTGAAGATACTACTAGGTACTTTTATTTATTTTTAGATTACACATTTGTTAATATTGATATAACTATTTATTTAGTGCTTAAACAATACCTAAACACTGTCCCAATGTATATTACTTTTTCCCACCCCCACCAACATAGTACCTATGAAAAACCTAATGTATTCCCCATGAAATTATAAATTTATTTTTATATAATATATATAATATACAATAATATAAGTGTTCAAGCTCTCCTTTTCAGAAAATAAATTAATTCAGAAGCCAGCTACATATACGTATATCATGGCAAAAAGTATTTATAAAATAGCAAAATGTAAAACTTATCAAATTAATTTTCTCAAATCCAAGATGATGCAAATACCTTTTCTGACATTTATCACCTGGTAATAGGTACTCCATGTTGGGTGATTTATGGAATGAACCTGTTGGTTCTAGGGGTCAGCAATCATAAACTACCTCTTGTTTTGGTTGAAATCTTAAGGTCAGTGCACATGTGCGATTGCAGAGCCTGATCCGCAACTCATGTGCGAGCGCAAATTTTGCACCAACTATCAATAAGTGTATGGGCGCTCAGTCAGAAAAAACATCAACAATCATCAATGATGCCTGATGGATCACCCATATACATACCAATACTCATACACCATCATACTTCGTACACCATCAAGCATGGTGTGTGAAGTATACAATGGTGTACAATGGTGTCCCATGATTGCACAAGTGTATGAGGCTTAAGTGTACACTTCCCATGCTCTGTAGTGCTCAACAAATCAAAACAAGAAAGCTGCAGCCTTAAGCTGGGTACACACAGTACAGATTTCTGAAAGATGACAGACAGGATATGCAAGATCCTGTTTGCCATCTCTCAAAGATATGCATACACACAGTCCCGAGCTTTCTCCCTAGGAACATCATGGGGAGAACGCTCGGAACTGTGTGTTTCCATCGGCCGCACTCTATAAGGAGGAAACGAAGGTACACACATAACGATAAAGCCCCGATACCATTGGATCCGATGGTATCGAGGCTTTATCGTTACTGTGTGTACCCAGCTTTACTTTCTAGAAGTATAGAGTCCTGCCTCTATTAGTCACAGTTCATGTTACAGTGGATCCTGCATTTAATTTTTTTTTAAAAAAAATCTTTGCAATTTCAAACTTTAAGAAACTTTAATGAAAAACAGTACATTTAGAAACTTTATCAATTAGAATAGAATGCAAGCAAAAAAAAACAGTAAAATCAGCTGACTAGTATTTTTCCTGGTAGTCTGTCCACAATGCATACTGGTGTACAGGGCCGTTTTTAGGCATAGGCCACCTAGACAAAGAACTAGGGCGCCTATGTTGATCCAGGACACCTGTTCTTCTCCCTAGCATCTCCCTGACAGCTTTTAGTTGCTGTGTTAGATCTGCTCTCCTTGTTCAGCTGTAACCTGCAACATTGTATCTAGTAAAGAGCCTGAACTCAGGGCCACATCTACCATTAGGCAGAGTGAGGCATTTGTCTCAGGCGGCACTCTGGCACTGAAGAAGAAAGGCGGCAGACAGGCAGTTGTAGAAAAAAATGTTTTTTTTCCTTGACCAGTCAAGAAAATAAAAAAGAATTTTCCCTAGTAACAGATATAATGTTGTTAAAATCCTTTAATATGGTTAGGTTATCTTTAATAAGTTTGTTAGACTGATTAGTTTAGTTGGGCCCTGCTGAAAGAGTCTACCTTGACATGGTGGAAGGCTTACAAATCTTTTGGCTAAAAAAAAGAGTCTGGCATTTCTAATGTATTGTAAAAGTTGAACCAGCATGTAAAGCACAGACTATAAAAAAAAAGTTAATTTGATTTGAGTAACAAAAACCTAAATGGAGCAACATGGTAGTGGCAACACAAGATGTTTGAGAAGTGGATGTAATATCTGTTTCTAGTCATTTACATTATTGGTAATTGACTGTCTGAGGAACTGTTTAAATACCTATGTGATAGGAAGTTCAAAATCATAAAACTTTAGCCACGCCCATCCACAAAGCCACACCCATTCTAAGATGGCAGCGGCACACAAAAGGGCGGCAATAAAGTTTGGCTCAGGCAGCAAAAACCCTAGAAGTGCCCCTGCCTGAACTCCACACACTCCACATAGCAACAAATGTTGCAATTTACAAATGAACTGAAGGTGAAGGAAGGAGGGGGGAGGATGAGCTCAGCTAATAGTACTGGGGAGAAAGCTGCTGCAGACTTTATAACAGTGGCCCCTGTGACTAGCAGCATTGAGATCCCCATCCCTGCCTCTTTCTTCCTTCCATCCAACTCTTCAATTAGAACTTAGAGTGGGTGAGGAGTGAACAATTCAATGGAGGAGACATGGAAATCAGGTACATACTGTATATCATGTCAATGCTGGCAGCTAAAAGGGTTAAAGATAATACTCTGCTGGTACTGAAAGTGTTATGGGGAAAGTCTGTTGGCATTGAATGGTTCATGGTAATACTCTTCTGGCACTGAAAGTGTAAATTTCCGTTCTGTCCTACCCGTCTGGAAACAATTTCTGGGGAGAACACTGGTGCCACATACCGCACATCCACTGAAACCTATCCTGTCCTTCCAATCAGTATTTCATTGGTGGTCAGTGACGATGCATTGATACAAAAGTATGTATACACACCTGCCTCACCTGGTACAGCGTGTGTCTCTTACCAACTAGTAAAGCGGTTCCACTATAAAGAACAGTCGCAGTAGACAGATTCAGAAGCAGAAGGAGGAAACCCAGCTGTAGTTTGACAGGCCAAGGTTGTTTTTTTTTGGGGGGGGGGTTGGGGGAACACGTAGGTGGGAGGGCGCCTAGGGCACTAAAATGGCTAGAAACGGCTCTGCTGGTGTAAAATAAACTACAGGGTAACAAGCTGCTTTCAGTGACTTAACAGAGACTTCCATATTGGTGTGCAGAAATCTGTATATGTTCATAGAGACAGTGAATAGTGGGTGGTTGTCCAATAGGTGCACATATTCACAAGGCCTTTTAAACATGGGCTGTGAGTTGTACCGGCAACAACATGGAAGCCTTCTTAAATCCATAATTTAATCAGATTAGGATTTAAAAAATGTAAATTTAGTTCTGGAGGTAGCCAACATGCAATTAGAATTGTTTTTGCACTAGAATTCTATTTTTTGTATGTATTATATTTTTGGTCTCCAGTTGCACTTTAATATGGATGTACAACTGCCCAATTTTCTATATATTGTAAGTTTAGTTCTCCTTTAACAGTAAAACTAACTATGCTGTGTTAGTTACTTTATTAACATAACAACAAAAAAATGGCGCTAATTTTGCCACAACCAATCAGATCTTATTTAACATTTGAAAGCTAACATATGATTTGTTGGGGCAAAATTAGCACAATTTCTTTATGATAAGAATTTTTACTTAATCTCCCTGTATATGTGTTAAACTTCATACAGACGTACGATTCTGTCAACAACCCGCCGCCATCAACCACGACTGATAAATGTTTCGGCCGATAATTGCACGTGTGTATGCGTTCGGCTGGGGGTCCAAACGAGTTGAAAATGCCCAAGAATCCATATGACTAAAGTATAAACTTCTGACCATTTAATAGTCTGGGCTATACAGTGCATTATATACGCCTATGCTATTTAAAACTGGAAACAACTTTATGGCTGTGAATCTATTGGCTTTGGGCTTTTACACCAAACTTTATACATCTCATAACTGATATATAGAATATTTCCGTTTGTGGACTTTGGTTCCAGTCTTCTAGTGTATGAGTGCAAGAGAATAAGGTTTTATTGAGAGATGTACCGTATATACTCGAGTATAAACCGACTGAGTATAAACCGAGGTACCCAATTTCAGCTAAAATCCTAATAAAAGTTGTTGACTCGAGTATAAACCGAGGGTAGAAACTTGGCATTCAAGATGTTTGGAAACTACAACTCCCAGCTAATAGCATGCTGGGAGTGTTAGTTTCCAAACATCTTGAATGCCACCCTCACTTGGCATTCAAGATGTTTTGGGAACTACAACTCCCAGCATGCTTTATTAGCTGGGAGTTGTAGTTTCCAAACATCTTGATGCCAAGTGAGGGTGGCATTCAAGATGTTTGGGAATACAACTCCCGCATGCCTTTATTAGCTGGGAGTTGTAGTTTCCAAACATCTTGAATGCCACCCTCACTTGGCATTCAAGATGTTTGGAAACTACAACTCCCAGCTAATAAAGCATGCTGGGAGTTGTAGTTCCCAAAACATTCTGGAGCCCCCCTCACCCTCCCACCCAGTTCAGTTTGTACCTGTCTCTTCTCCCTGTGGTCTCTTCTCCCTGTGGGCTCGGTCTCTTCTGTGGTCTCCCTGTTGTCTCTTCTTCTGTGGGCTCTCCTCCATCCTCCATCCTTCCTGGCAGGTGCAGTATCCTGAGCATTCCGGCAGCCGCGCGATCTTTCTGTGCACTGTGCACTGGCGCGCCGGGCTTGGCGCCGGGCAGTGACGTCAGGCCGGCGCGCCAGTACACAGAAGGATCGTGCGGCTGCCGGAATGCTCAGGTAAGCTAGTGACTCGAGTATAAACCGAGTCCGAGTTTTCAGGCTGATTTTTCAGCCTGAAAAACTCGGTTTATACTCGAGTATATACGGTACTGTAGCACAATGATAAAGGACTTATCCATGTTCAAGCCTAAGAGCCTCAGTATACGAGTTATACCCAAATAAAGTTTTAGTAGCTCCGGCCCGTGTTAGGCGGCGGAGAATCTGATCTGGAGTGGACCTGGAGTGGGGGCACCTTCCGGGGATGCTGGGAGATGTAGGCTCCTTGTAGGTCTCACGAGTTACGGTACCGTGACGTCACGGATGACGTCACAGTATCTATAAAAGGGGCGGGCTATGAGGTGATAGGCACCATTTTGGATCGCATTGCCAGAGGAATCAGCCCTTCCCTCTTTCCCTCCCTCCCTCTAGTTAGGTAAGTTAGGTAAGTTTTATGCAGTTTTGTGCTTCTGTGCTATAAAATAAAATGGATGTTGGAGTCACAGCTGGTGGATACTTCCTTGCGAAGGTTATGTTTTGGAGCCGTTACATGCCCTCTGGGGATCCAGACAGAGGCTTGGCATTCTAGCTACGGCTGGGGTCATCTAATTGTGATGCAAGGATGTATAACTTTAAGATCTGGCTAATTATTTGAACACATGTAACGGAATGGGTCAATAAAGCTGTGGCCTATTGTTTTCACCCAACTTGTGTGTCTGCCTGTTCATTTCCAATAAGTTAAAATAAGTGGGTGGCAAGTGGAGGTTAACGGTAGCTTTAAGCAGCCATGGTTATTCCCAGTCAAGGTCTTCTCTGCTACAAGTTGTGTGTGTACAAGCAGTGTAAATGCTATAATAAAGATACAAGGTATATTTGATATAATGCTTATTCTGGCAATGCAAATTTGGAAAAGATTAGAGACAGATGTCTGACGCCATTTCAGTATAGTTAATATCCGTACTACTCTCCCCACCAGCCATTTCAGTATAGTTAATATCCGTACTACTCTCCCCACCAGGGATAAATCCTAGAGAGAACCTAAGAAAAATTCACCTACATCAATGAATGTGTACCACTCAGCAGTACAATGTATTTCAGTATTATGTTTACTTCATCATTCATTCATTCCACTCTGTTCCTTTCACACTAGAGTAGATCTAAAAAATGTTTTGGTGAGTTGTAAGAGGCAGGTCAGTCTTGATGCTTATTTAATGTGATGTGTTGTGGGATTTACATTAAACAATGACATCTTGCAAATTTATTTTGACAGCAGATCCACATTTACACTGATACAATCTTTGCTAAATAGTAGCCTTACAAGAACCTTACTTAATTTAGTAACCGGTATAAATAAATACATATATATGGGCAGAACGGTGGCTCAGTGGTTAGCACTGATGCCTTGCAGTGCTGAAGTCCTGAGTTCGATTCCACCCTTGGAAACATTTTGTATGTTCTCCACGTGCTTGCGTGGGTTTCCTCTGTGCACTACGGTTTCCTCCACAATCATAAAGACATACTGATAGGTTGTATGTGCTTAGATTGTAAGCTCTTTGGTGCAGGGCCGGATGTGAATGTATACATGTAATTGTAAAGCGCTACGGAAGATGTTGGCGCTGTATAAATCCACAATAATAATAATAATATGGGAATTCACCAAGAGACGCAAACGCTCTCCCCCTTTCCATCTAATGTCACGGCTCATGGTAAATTCTATTTTGATTTTAACCCCTGCTTGTAATTTGCTAGCATTAAGAAATGTCACACACGAATGCAGCAAACACAATATGAAATCTATGGGCTGTGTGCAAGACATTCCTGAAACATGCGTCGCTAATTTCTGAGTCATGCAAAGCCATTTTCTGTCAATGATATTGATAGTGTGACACTGCGCTAAAGATACCTTGGGCCAGTAGGTTATTTTTGGTTGACTCTTAATCAAGATGCGGGTTATGTTTACAAGTTATTCTGTGGACCCTCACCTGCAATCAGAAAGTATATGCAGTATATTTTATTTTATCTAAATGACCATAAATAGAAAATTCACATGCTAATACAGAACTGCATCTGACTATGTGGACCAATATGTTGATTTTTTTTTAGCCGCACACATTAAAATTCATTTTACTGAATTAAATTATACTCCGCAAGAGCGGAAGGAATGTCTGTAATGTGCTCAATGTCCAAGTTAGTAAATGCTTGTAAAAGAGACAGGAAACTGGTGAGAGGAAAAAATAAAAATCTGCTGCTGAATATGTACATTGTAAATGCGTCCTGAGCTGGAGAGGTGAAAAGAAGGAGACTGACAAGAAGGGGAAGGTGTGTCAGGACTGGCCCCCTGTCATTAACTCGCTCCAGGTTAATTATAGGCCCAGAGACCGTGACACTTGTGATACAGAGTCACTGCCAATTACCTGTCCCCAAGGATGACTGTACCTCTGTCACTTGCCACCAGCAAGCCTTAACCCTATCATGGCAACAAAGTTTAGCAGCATATATCCCTAAACACACAAAAGAAGTTTGCAAAATGAGAAAAGCTTTAGGGATACGGACAGTAGAGCCCATGAATAAAACTGGTAGGTACCCCCGTTTCAAAACTAGATTGTACTTCTGGCACCATCAGTCCAATATTTTTCTTCAGATCTGCCCAGGAAGTGAAAGTAAGAGAAAGTTACCTTTTCTATGGTCTGCTATTCAGAATTATTCAGTCAGGTCAGAATTTAAAAAAGTGTTAAGAATCCAACTGAAATGTAAAAGAAAGTATTTTGGGTTCTATGCACCGGTCCATAGAGCAGTTAAATAACTACAATTCCCATCCACTGGGTGTACAGTAAATTATGATAGTAGCAGGCCAACATATGTGGACATTCACAGCAATGACTATATATATATATTACTGCTTGTTACAGGACATGGCTTAAATGGTTTAACCTTTTAAAGATCCATATATAATGATTTTTCACTTTACGGATGAGGCAACTATTTAGCAGTTGGATTAACTAAACTTTTTTGGTGCACTTGCAATAAATGTTTGCTCTCATTGGCAATGAACTTGTTAATAGATCTTTCATATTTTAAAACTACGGGTGATCTGCACATGACTATTAAAGCACTGCCCCCTGGTGGCGTGTGTGAATAACATTTCGATGAATGAGCAATAAATCCTTAAATCCTTAAGTGGAGTTTACCAAATATGTTTACAAATGTTGAGGAATTATTGCTTTATATTGATAATTTTTATTTGAGTATTTAATTTTTATTCATATTTATTAATTAGAGACATGGAGACTTATTATTTAGTTTGAATGGGAAATATTTTATATTTTTTTATAAACTATAATACAATAGTGTTCTGAATGGGCAAATTATCATGAAAATTATTTTAATTTACTGAACAGTAACTGTACAAATACATAAAGCCAATGTTCCCAACCAAAGATGGAGAATAGAGAATTTGAACTTGCATGTGGGAATTATGGGGTTTGTTTCTTTTTCCTTTATGCTGTAAAAGTTGAATGGCAATTGATCTATGGATTTGTCAGCATGGATACAAATTAAAACTCGTCTCTTGCGGTAGATAGTAGCTGATACATTTACCTTCACTTAAAAGGGGCCTTCTAAAATCAGAAATAGGTGACTGTTGTGCACAGTTTAAAGGGCAAGTCCAGCCCCAAAATGAAAACTTACAGGTAAATCACCCCCCAAAACACTAAACGATAATAGTTTGAAATGTGAAATATATAAGTCTAACCTGAAATCCTGCACAATGTCCTGTTTCCCCTGTTTCTGCTTCCTGGTTCTTCCAGTTAGCATCTGTCAGTTATGGATTTGACAGTTGACATCAAATGTTGATCCCCTATCTGCCTCTACTGAGCATGCTCAGGCTCAGTACAGGTTTCTAAATTGCTCAGTTTCCATGAGGCATCCAGAAGCATTGCAGGCATACAGTAATGAATTCATAGGACAAACTATGATATATCAACATATTTTAAAGAGGCCATTCTTTCTAAAAGATGTTCTTATGAGGGTGGAGTTGTCCTTTAAGCAAACTAGCAGATGAATGTAACCCAGAAGCCTAGATAGCCACAGAAGATTGTACCTGCTCACCAAACACATCCAGCCACATCTCAATTAGGTAAGTCATATTGTAAATGAAAACAAAAACAGCAACACACCTGCTTGTTGAGGAAAATTACAATATAATGTTTCAGGGGATTTCTGCACCCTTTGTCAGATGACCGATAGCCATACATGCACATCCCAGGATACTTTGATTATCAAACACATTTAAAAATATGGGTCTTTTAGAATGAGAGGTGTGTGCGTGTGCAAATCTGCTGATAATTACAGTACAAGGGTGCTAGATAAATACTCTCCAGGCATGGGAAGGCCCATCTACACCCACTGCTCTCTCTAAATTAAGCAGATAAATCTGTAAGAAAAATTATATTATATTTTCACAATTAATGCTAGAGTGAATGTTTTGTATATGCAACTAATATATAATAGAATGAATGCCATAAATCTCATTCATCATTATTATGTTCTGCCAGTTTTTATGTCTCAACCAATGAAGATCTAATTTTTTTTCTCAGTCTAAAGGTTTATGGTTTGTTCTGAAATAGTTTCAATACAGATTCTTATGATATGAGATTTCAATCTCACCACACCTGCTATTGACCCTATGTCCGCTCAATAAAATGAGGTACAGATAGCAAAACCCGTGTGACCTCTCTCTACTGTTTGTTATCCTACAATGTACAAAGTACACAGAGGGTCTTTTAAATGGACAGCATAAGATATGCTAGAGTTAACTTCAGCAATTACCTGCACACTATTGATGTTACAAATTGATGCATCCGTTTTAGAAAGCCATTCATTAATGTCTAACAATCTTGTGTCATATTCATCTATGTTACAATACAGGTATTCTCAAGGTTTCAGTTCCCCCAAATGGAAAGCTCCATTCATTATTAAATCAAGCTATGTTTCTATGCTCTAAAGTGGACATGTTAAATTGTGGGAGGACAAAGACAGGACAATTCTGTGGCTCTTGCAAGCATGTAGTGGAGACAATTTGCCCTTAACTTGTTTTTGAATTGTTTGCATTGTAGTTTAACATTGATACAACTGCAAATATTGGTGCTCTGCTGGTGCTCTATAATAAGCCAGTGAGCTTGTGTGGGATCCTAGTAACATTGGTGTCAGGTGGTCAATTCTGTTTATCTCTAAAATGATAATAGGAATTCACATTGAGTTTTTTGAACGAAGGAGGGGGAGGATGAGCTCAGCTAATAGTACTGAGGGGAACAGTTGTAAAATGCCAGGTAAAAGCTGCTGCAGACTTTTTAACAGTGGCCCCTGTGACTATCAGCCATGAGATCCCGATCCCTGCCGCTTTCTTCCTTCCTTCCAACTCTCCAATTAGAACTTAGAGTGGGTGAGGAGTCAACAACTCAATGGAAGAGACATGGAAAGCAGCAGTGGCGTAGCTACATACTTATGGGCCCTGATGCAAAATTTGGGCATGGGCCCCCCAGCACAGCCGCAAACACAAATCGGCACCGCAAACCAAACAATTATTTCCATAAAAAACATCCAAATTCATCATTAACATTTTTTTAAAGGCACTCATTTTAAAACAAACAAACATACTTTCCCCATACACCTAGCAAAACTATTCAATCAGATTCAAACAGTATTTCTAAACTTAGATCCTCAAACCTTCTAAAATAACTAACCAACTGATGCTAGTAAAATGCTTGGCACTGCAAGAGTGGTAAAATGCTTTGTAAATAACCACTGGTAAAATAGTTGGCACAAAGACTGGTTAAATGCTTGGCATACAGACACTGATAAACTGGTTGGGAAACTGTCACTGCACACAGCCAGGCACTGGTTACATGCTTGGCACACAGACAATGGTAAAAATGCTTTGTACACAGACCACTGGTAAAACAGCTGGCACACAGACTGGTAGTTTTGGAACATTAGCACAAAATGGGGCCCCCTTCTTGGCCAAGGTCCCTGGTGCAGTCACATCCACTGCACCTCTGGTAGCTACACCCCAGGAAAGCAGGTACATACTGTATATCATGTCAATTCTGGCACCTGAAGGGTTAGAGGTAATACTTTGCTGGCACTGAAAGTGTTAATGCCAATACTCTGGGAAAGTGCTGACACTGAAGGGTTAATGCCAATACTCTGGGAAAGTGCTGGCACTGAAGGGTTAATGCCAATATTCTGGGAAAGTGCTGGCACTGAAAGTGTTGAGTCCAATACTTTTTGGAGCGCTAGACCACACTACTACAATTAAGCGTGATGGGATTGCAATCTGATCACACTAGGGAACCAAGATGGCTAAAAATGGCCCTGCTTTGAACTGTATTGCTTTCTTTATCAGGAAACATCCATATGTAGGTTTAAATGTAAACTGATATTAGTATGGAGTATTTAGAATAAAAAGTTACAGCAACGTTCATATCTGGCACATACAGGATATCCCCATGTCACAGCAATAATCTTACTTGGGTTTGAATGTTACTCACCCAGTTAGACTGTAAGACACATATATTTGATTGCCTACTATATCTTTACTTTTTCATTTTCCCCTCTTTTTTTGTCCACCAAAAATCTTAATTTATTCCTGAACTCTCCCCTTAATGTATTATTGTCAAAAAGATGAATCTGCATAGCAGCAGGGTTCCCTTTTTTAAAACTGCTGGTCACATCTTGATGAGAGAGAGCAACAGAGATCAATACCTATCCATGGACTGATTAATCTACTCTGCTGTATGTCCCAGGGCCAGGCAGAGAGACACTGTGGCAACACTGCAGTGGCACTGAGAGTGAATGCAATATGCATTAAGGGAATGATTAGTCAAGTAATAATAAAAAGAATGGGAAAATTGGTATGATCGGATTCCATAACATTTTGGTAGGTGACCTTATTTTAAGGGTAAATAAATTCACCAGATAACATTCACAAAGGCACAAGAAGCTGGGTCTCACCTCTTCCTATGCTGTGACTGTTGGTTGATTTTTTTAATTAACCTGTGGGTACTGGGAGTCAGCTCCTTGTTTTGGGGAAGTCTAAGGCACATGTTTACAAAGGTTTGTTAACTTTTTGCTGCCGAAAAGTCATTACCGCTGCATTTTGCCATTTCGCTTATTGTATCGTATTTATAAAGTATAAGTGTGTTCTTGCATTTAGTTCGCCCATTTAAAATAGCCAAGTCTAAGGCGGCAAAAAATGCTTAAGTGCTCATATATCTAACCTACCTGTGGGTCTTTGCAAGGTGTCAGTACATTGTGGAGTGTTCTCTTTTTTTACTTTCGCTTACAGCCATTTTCTCTTTTCGCTGTGATAGTTGACTTAATGATACTACCATCGCACTTCGCTGCAGCTATACTTTCCAGAGCGAAAATGATCGGCTCTATAAAAACAGCGAAAATAACGATCTTTGCAATTGCAATGTCCTGTGATAGCGAAATGGCAAAAATAACAATTGTTTATAAATATGCAGTTCACTAACACCTGCTCTCTAGTGCACAGCAGATCAAAATAAGGAAGCTGCAACCTTTAACCTCTAGAAGCTGACAACCAATAATATTATAGCAGAGATCTGCCTCTTTTAGGCACAGATCTTGTTACAGCAGAGTTCTCCTACACAGAAGAGAGCTTTTGTACAATTGTTCTAAAGGATTAGTTCACACGACAATGCGCGCTATAGCTACTCTGAACCGGAAGCGGTCGGGACCTGTCATTGCTGCTGCGGAGGATCTTCATCCATCGCTCCTGGTGTATTGATTGAAGAATGGAAGGTAAGGCTTTGCTCCTTAACCTGCCGGTCTTCAATCAATACATTAAAGGATTAGTTCACTTTTTTTCAGTGAACTATTCCTTTAACAAACAATCTATTTTCCCCAAACATACATTCCTTTGCATTTATTAAAAAAAAAAAAACAATCTTTGCTGTTAATTTCCTATCCAGCATCCATAGCAAAAAGTTAATAAAAATTGCATATTGGTTAGAGGGCATGGCCAATAGGGGCACATGCTCATAAGGCTCTTTGAATATTTAATCAGCTGTGAGTTTTACTGGCAACAACATGGAATCTACTTCTTACATGAACGTAAATGCAGCTTACTAGAAAGGAATCTTAGAGAGGTATCTTACAATGTATGGGTGGGTGTTCTGGGGAGAAAAAGAAGGTAAAAAAATGTAGGTTTAGTTCAATTCAGCACTGAGACAGATCTTAGGATCTTATCCCCACAGATTATTTTCTTGTAGTTGGGGCTTGCAATGAATGTTATATCTGTGTCTACACCTGCATCCACCTATGTCTTCATCCATTTCCCATGCTCCACCTGTTTTTCCAGTTAACTGGTTAGGGGTTAAGGGTCAAATGCACTGATGAAGGGTGTTCATGTGAATTTATCATCCTTCCTTAGTTTAATTGATTTATTTTGGCCGAGGTCAGGAGAGTGAGCATATTTTCAAGTTTTCAAATTTTGCATAATGTAAGGGTTAAAGGATATCTACAGGATACAACAGATATTCTGGTCATAAGGGAATCTACTGTATTATTAGGACTACCTGTTAAGGAGAACATGATCAGTAATCACTATCACACACTATTGAGAGAGGGAGATTTCCCACCATGCAATAAACAAATACCAAAGATTCTTGTCTTAACTGTCATCCTGCCAGCTCCAACCTTTCAACGGGACAGCCTTACATAGAAAACAAAAGTATCCACATTTGTTCAAACTGGCAAAGCCATTTGGAAGTCTAATCTCTGCAGACAGACAACACCCCATAATGATGATTTAATTTATAGGTGGAGCAGTCCCTTCTGTCTATAGTTTGTTTTTTCCCTCCAAACCAGTGTTAAACAATATAACCCCCATCTTTGGTAAAAGAGATTTCTTCTTTTATAGTCATTGTTGTTTAAATATGTTAGCTATGCTACACCTAGCTATGCTTGTGAAGTTTCTCATTCATCCAGGTCATGGTATATCTGTTGTATTCAATTAGATCAATCGGACTTGAAGTTTAGTTCTTGAAGACGTTTCACTAGTCATCCGACTGGCTTTCTCAATTCAAAATGACTTGTATAAGAATCTGTGGCAATTATGTACCCTGGGAAATCCCAATTAGCATATCACAGCCAGGTGTTATGGGCATGATTGGATAGTGGCTAAGAGGTGTTATAGGAACGCCCAGAGTAAGGTGTCAAAACAGCATTGTACATGGCAGACAGTTTGTATCGAACCCCCCACACACAGCTCTATTAAGGCTTGGTTTCTGCTCAGACACTGGACCACCCAGTTTATCAATAACATATCGGTCTTACAGCAATCAGGAGAGTGAGAGATGAGGCAGGTGGGGAGTGGATGTGTTTGGGTATAACAGATGGGACACAGAGATGTGGGGGAAAAAAATATTATTGCACCAGGGAAACTTTAAAGGAAATCGTCCTCTGTAATTGCCAGCATAGACTTGCAGGTCACATTATTATTATTACTATTATTATTATGGATTTATATAGCACCAACATCTTCCGTAACGTTTTACAATTACAAATATACATACACATCAGTCCCTGCCCCTGAAGAGCTTACAATCTAAGCACATTTATTTGAACATACAACCTATCAGTATGTCTTTATGATTGTGGTGGAAACCAGAGTGCCTGGAGGAAACCCACGCAAGCACGGGGAGAACAAACAAACTCCTTACAGATGTGCCCACTGAGCCACCATGAATAGCTGGAGAAAGCACAAGATGATGGTGCTGAAAAGTCAATTAGAGCTCAAGTGAAATTTAGGTGAGTTTCTCTGGCTTTACTGTGAGTAATCCATGTACTTTATCATCCATAGGCGTATCTTCCCATTGATCAGGTCCCATATTGAAGGAGGTGACCAGAACGTGATTACAAGTTTAGGTAGGTATTGCAGGCTAATTTGGGGAATTTACCTAGCATATAAGGCCCTCACCCTTAGCACTGGGCATGGGAGGAGAGAGGTGGTTGTATGGTTAACAAGACCTAGTTTTCCTAGGACACTGCTTTGCAAAACATTTCATTTTGCCTCATAGCATTTAGAAGCTCTCAGATGCTTTGGTTGCATAAATTGATCTTAAAAATGTAGAATTACTTTTAAAATATGAATAAGATTGACTTTGTAGAGGGGTGTATGTACTGTGCAGCAGTTTACAGTGAGTCTGCCTATTCTCATCAGCCCCTGCCCCTAAGAGCTTACAATGAGCTGTTTTTAAAGGAAATTAACCTTGAGCACCGATGGAAACTGCATAGGGAGAGATTTCCATCTCCTTGCAAATATAATAGTGTGAATCTTCTTATTTTTCTAGCATATATTTTTGTGACACCATGATAATGTACTCTATTCCCACTCATTGTTAAGTGCCACAATTACAGTACAGTTAATTGAAATAAGATCCAAGACTTTTTCAGGGTTTGCTTACATATGATAAATTTGTCTTTTGTGCCCAACACTTTACCTACAGTACCTTTAGATCTCTTTTGGAACTGGAGGAGCATGTCTGCTGGCTCCATCTATCTGGGAGGCAGCAGGGGAAATTGTAGCTGAATATGAAATTGGGTTACATCAGCTCCATAATCTTGCATGCATTTATCCAACCATCATGTTTTTTGTTGGATAGTCCTTTTCCGAGGGTTATTTTGCTGTCCCAGACAAAAAAGCTTTGTTCCAGAAAGGAGGGGGCTTGGGCATGCTTGAGTGGTCCATGGGCAAGGTTGGGTAGTCCAAAGACAGGTCTTGGCATAGCTAAGAAAATATAACATTTTTAGGAAAAATAAAGCATTAATCTAGGGTGTCTAAATTGATACCTTATTGTTTTTAGCCTTTAGTTCACCTTCAGTTCTAAGAACAAAGATTACGATGGCAAAGAAATAAAAGTAAAATATCTGATGTTACTTGAAGGATTTACTGTAGTTCTGGTTGATCCAGGGATAGTTTCCATTTGAAGTCAGGAAGGAATTTTTCACCCCCTTTTTTAGCTGGATCAACTGTTAGGTAGGGTTAAAAAGGAGGTTGAAAAGGTTGGACTTGATGGATGGATGTCTTTATTCAACCTCAATTACTATTACTGCTATTGCTATTACTAAATTTCCCTTTTATAACGTTGGAGATGATTAAGGTAAAGATAATAATTTTGTAACAGTAATTTAACCCTTTTGACAAACAATGCTTACTGTATACTCTTCTTGAATCAAGGCCTGGATAGCGTTGCCTAACTATGGGTTAACAAATATGGCTATGCTTCTGTGCCATACACGTTTGCTAGTGGAATGCTGGGAAATGTAGTTTAATAAAGCTAGAGAGTTGATATTAAAATGTTGACATTAACATACTAAATATATACTAGATTTTGATCAACTTCTTTCACCAGGAATATTTAGTAAGAGCCTAACGGCTGAATGTTAGGCATGACATTGCACTGGTTAATTTTATGCTATTCTATCTGTCTTGACATTTTTTTATGCTTTTTCCTATGCATTATCTTTAATGACACACTCAATAAATAGTTTTCTAGAGAAAAACTCATTATTAGGAGCAGAAAACAGAAATGATTAGGAGCAGAAAGCAGACACGTGGGTGATTAGGATAAAAAGAGGATTCAAACTAGGATTTGAGTGGAAAGAGGGCAGGCCCAGAACTGACTGCAGAAAGTGAATGTACTCATTACTATAAGATTGGAGAGTTGACTCCAGTTAAACAGGGAAAGGGGGCACACACCTATTAGGAACAGGCAGGATAACAGTCAGTATTACAATTACAGAGTGACATTTGTGGGCAGAGGAGTATACTTTATATATTTGTGGGTAGGACTCATTATTTAGAAAAGTGGTCTTAGACCAAGTATAACAAACTCACATGTGTAATTTATTTTTTTTAAAAAGGCAAATAATAAGAGTAAGTGCTTTTATGGAATATGATTTTAAACATATATCGTCTGTAGTATGAAAATAATTAGATTTTATTCATGGGGAGCATGAATTACAATATTGGGGCACGGGGTACATTTTTTGTGTAAGTGTCAGTAAAATGCGTTAAGGCATTTGACTGGTAGGTGAATTATATACTTAGCAACACTGTTCTAGTATTAAAACCAAGTACACTCTTGACCCAAGTATTTTTATCATGTAATTTATATCTCTAGCGTACATGTTCCACCCCCCCATACACACAGATCCTCATTAGGATGCAGACTGCAGACACTGGAGCTGTAAGCAAGGTCTGGGAGCAGTGAAGGTCAGAAATGAACAGCATTAATATTCATCCTAAATATTTTATCAGATCAAGCTCACATCCAGATCTTCTTCTTAACCCTTAAACAATCAGCTTCTATAGGGTATATATGGGGGCATGAAGAGACGTTCTTGGTCACAGTGGAAAAGTTCCTTACATTACTGCAAAGAAATAAGTTCTCTGAATGCCTGTTTTTGGGCTACATGTATTGTATTGCACTGTATTGTATTGTGTATCTGCATCAGGGTATCTTTTCACCATAGCTCTGGGAGTCTCCTTTGAACAGATAATTTTTAGTACATGAAAGTTGTGCTTTGCAGCCTTTCTCAGTCTCTGCTCCAAGGAATCAATCAGTGCATTGCACAGCCAATCTCTAATCAGCTGTCTGCGCCCCACGGCACTCTCTTAAACCCCCCCCTCCTTTGCTCCCCAGTCATCTCATCCTCACTCCTCCCTCTCATCTTTCATGTGTCGCTGCTCTCCAGGATTTTTTTTTCCTCCAAATCATCTCAATGCCATCTCTCCCTCCCAGTTTCTTTCCTATCTCATATTCTATTTATGCTCTTATCCCTTTATCTCATTTCTCTTTCTTGCATATTTTCTCCCTCTTTTTTTATGTTTCTCTCCTTTTCTTTTTACCTCTCCATACATCTCTCTTCCATGTCTGTATTTTTCCCATTAAGAGCGGGTTGGCATTTAGGAATAGCGCTTAGGCACTTAACACCTTTTTCAGTCATTAAAACACTCTTTAATGATTGAAGATATCAGACCGCAAATGATGGCTGAACATCATCTCTCTTTGCCTTTCTCCTGACAGGTCTTGGTTCACTAGCTCGTCCTAATTAACTCTCCTCATTACACTGTCTGCAAATAGAGAAACCATTACCGACATTCCTCCCACTTCCACAGGTTAGAACCACAATCATGACCTGACCAGTACACTTTATAGAGGGCTTTGAAGATTTTCTTACTCTTTCTTTTTCCAATCTTATTTTGTCACTGTTCCCTCTCTGTTCTTAGTCCACTGGATAAAAAAAAAACTTCAATTCCCTATTACTGTCTCTACATATGTAGGTATCCCACCCCTCCCGCGGTAGTACTCCACATTGTGGGGTGGTCTTGCGTGGTCTCCGCGACAGAGAGAAGTCTCTCTGTCATGCCCCCTGTCATGCCCCCTTTTGGCCGCCACGCCACACCCCGAAACACCCCCACCATGCCCCTAACCCTGCCTCCCCAAGGTGCTAACCCCACCCCTTGTGTGACATCACTGACACCACACACCCTTGTCACTCACCCTCCCCCATCCTGCCCAGTAGCCTCAAATGGCAGGGTGGGATGTCTGCATCTGCTCTCTGTGTAACTTCAGACATTCTCCCAGCACTTAAAGTGTACCTATGTATACTGAAAAAATGACTTTGCATCATTTTAATCATATATATATATATATATATATATATATATATATATATATATATATAATAAATATATCATAAATATATATGCGTAAGTAGCACTTAGGGCTAGGCCACACTGCTGCGATTTTCTGCGTTTGCGCTTGCGTTTGCACATGCATTTGCATTTTTTCAAATCATTGAAAACGCGGCAACGCACCGAAAACGCGGAAATGGTCAGAGAAGATTTCCCATTCTCTTTTATTAGATTAAAGACACTGTTCCAAATACACTTGGGGAGATGGAGACCAAATGCTGCTGGAAGAGTAGTTAGTTTTAGAAGTCCATTTGCCTAAAGGCCAGTGGATGCTGGTGTGTTGTCTGTACTCACTAAATTAAATTATGGAGGAAAGAAAATATTCAATAAGGGTTAGGTCCCACTGTGTCCATTTTCCGTGTTGAGTGCGTTTTGCGAATCGCAATGTAATTTAAAATATAAAGGAATTTGCAAGAATTAGTTCCCACTGTATAATTTGTGTTTCGAATCTATGTGGTCCATTTTTTATCCGCATGTGCGCGCAACTTTTGGACCATGTGTGTCAGAATCGCACTTTAATAATAGTCTATGGGCACACAAAAAACTGCTGATTTTCCATAAACTGCACATGCACGCAAAGGGACTGGAAAAGCAGGTACATGCAGACAAATGCACAGCTTTTCAACAATGGTGGTATAGTGCTCCTCCCTAATAGGTACCGCTTAAAGTGTATCCTAGAATACAAGGGTGCCTCCAGGGCTAATGCTAAATATTGTGCACTGTGTCTCCCATCAACCCCTACAGACCAGAGAAAGATCAGGACGACCAAAAACAGGCCCTGTGAAGATAGGCACGACCACTATCATTACAATAAACTCTGACAAGGTTCAAAGTTCAATACAATGCACCTTTATTTATTCTGAAAGGAACCACCCCTTACTCAAATGTTCACATATAGCTGTGTATCTAACACATACAATTCAATTAAATATGCAAAGTAGACAAACAAACTTGGCTGGGCGGAAGGACACAAAGGATGATGGTAAAAAGAAAAATGCATGTCTGTTATCCTGCAAACGGACCAGAACACGGACAAAATGCATTGTCCTAAATGCCCTCAAAATGGACAGCACAACACAACACACGGACCTTGCCCTTGTCAGAATAAAAGATCTTCTTTATTTTCTCGTGTTAGTGACTAGGGATGGCTGTGCTGGTTAGAAGGGTTTTCATGAACTGGAAAACAGTTCAGCTATTTATCATATGAACCTTGTGAAGATTGCCATTAATTATAAACCTCTGGTATCTGAAAGTTGAGATGCAGTGGGTTCTGGTACAAAGCGTCAGCAGACACAATCATACAATTACGTGGGTGCTGTAAACTACAGGAACTGTGCAGTACTACAACAGCGTAAATATACGATTCCAGTCGTAAATGTACAGCCGCAGATGAAAAAAACGCCTGTCACTGCACCTTTCTAAATACCGCCCAATGTTCTGTTACTTTCGTTGTGGTGCCAAGGAGCCTAACAAATTGGATATACCTTAAGCCATTTTATTAGTGATTTTGGAAGTTCTGCTCCTGTGAACAATTCACCGATGTTTCAGGGGTTAACACCTGATGATATCCTCAGTAGGGCAAAACCTCCTGACCTGCTAATGAGACGGCAGAAAAACTGTAAAGTGTATGGCACCACATCACACCGGGTCCACCGGGAGCAAATTAAATCAACGTTTATTTATTTAAAGAAGCCGATGTTCCTGTGCCATTCTCCAGCTACAAGCTAGCCAGGCAGCTTGCTTACCACGCCACATGACTGGTAGGCATACATGCCAGCACAGTTTCCTTTGTTGTGAGTTGTAAGTGAGAAATTTTACACAATTTACTGCGTTGGAGTTGGGATGAGTTAAGATTCCCCAAAATGCTGGGATTAACGTAAATAATAAATACACTTTTCCACCAGTAGATGTCACCAACATTCTGCAATAAACTGCAGACAGTATGCACAGCTATAAAGAAGGTAAATGTGAGGAGACACTTGTCATTGTCATATGGGCACTTTTCTTCACCATGGGAATGATGCTTTTTCTCTCTCAGAGAACAGAAATAAAAGCATGTCATAAAAAGTAAATTGGGAAATTTAAAGTGAGGCGATAGAAGGGAATCACTGCCATAAAACATAGTGGACAGATGAAAAGGAAGCCTAGAGCAGAGAACTGTTGCTAAAGTGTGTTGAAAATGTAAACGGTTGAAAAAAGATAGTACATTTTATAGAGGGAGGCTATATACTAACTAGGACTTAAAATGAAAGATGTAGAAAAAGAGTTACAAGGACTGATTTATAGAGCAATCCCAATTACATATGGTAAGTAAAAATACAATTCACATACAAACCTCAGTCACAGTAAGAAACACATCACTAGAGATTGACTAAGTTTCACCGCAAGAACGCTGAGTTTGGCAAATTTGCAGAATGGAGGGAAACTTGTGTTGTCTCTTTAATATAAGAAAATTGCACTAGGATTTAGCAGTGTGGCAGAAAAAAAGAGCTGTAAGGGCGTTTTTTTGCGTTTGCGCTTGCGTTTGCGATTGCGCTTGCGATTTTCCAAAATTATTGAAAACGCGGCAACGCAAAAAAAGCGCGTTTTTCGATGCGATTGCGTTTTGCGTTCTGCATTTTTAATCGCAATCGCATGCGTTTTCCTATACTTATTGAAGAAATCGCAATCGCAAACGCAACGAAAATCGCACATGAAATCGCATGCTATTGCGTTTGCGTTTGCGTTTCAGTGTGGCCTAGCCCTTACTGTGTAGCAGATCCAAACAATTACTATCGATATTGCTGCAGGACTGATATCTCAAGATTGAGGGATGTCTTAACATAACAGGGCACCTACCAACTGGTCCAGCCCTGCTTCCATCAAAAGACAGGCAGGCCTACCTATGGGTAGAACCACTCTTGTGAATTACCATGGTTACTGGCCTAATTTTCCTTTCTTGGGGAACATAAAATAATTATTATATATTTTTTTAGTCATCAGCATGCATAATTTATACACATTTGACATAGATCAATAAATTTGTATCCCTCCCCCCACTTGTATATGTATGATGTCCCTCCCACTTAGATTGTAAGCTCTTTGGGGCAGGGATATCTTTCCTAATATCAAGGCTTCAGTGCTAACCACTAAGCCACCCTGCTGGCCCACTAAGCCAACCGTGGTGCAGCACGGTTGGCTTAGTGGTTAGCACTGATGCCTTGTAGCACTGAAGTCCTGAGTTCCATTCCATCCTTGGACACATCTGCAAGGAGTTTGTATGTTCTCCCCATGCTTGCGTGGGTTTACTCCGGGCACTCCTGTTTCCCCCACAATCATAAAGACATACTGATAGGTTGTATGTGTCAAATAAATGTGCTTAGATTGTAAGCTCTTCGGGGGCAGGGACTGATGTGTATGTATACATGTAATTGTAAAACGTTACAGAAGATGGCCCGTTAATGTATTTATATATGTAATCATATCCCCACGCAAGCGCCTTTTCTCCAGCGTACATAATTGGAACTTTTCCAGTCTCTCTTCATATTCAAGCTCCCCCAATCCCCTTATTAATTTAGTTGCCCTTCTCTGAACCCTTTCCATTTCAAAGATGTCCTTTTTGTACACAGGATTCCAAAATTGCACTGCATATTCCAAATGAGGCCTTAACAATGCTTTGTAAAGAGGGAGAATAACATTTTCCTCCCTTGAATCCATACCTCTCTTTATACTAGACAATACCATGCTGGCTCTGGCTGTTGCTGCCTGGCACTGCTTGCTACCTTTAAAGGATAACAATACCCAAAAAAACAACATCTCCCCCATTACATGTCCTTACTTCCAGCAGCTGAAATCACGTACTCACATTTATAGCCGTGCTACCCTCACTTAGATATCAGATAGATATATTAGATACACAGCAAAGATGAGTGCTAACAGCCCGCCTCCTAGATGGCCAAGGGCCATCGTAAACATATCACTTGTCATTGGCTGGTGGAAATGTCTGTTACAACCTTTCTCCTCCTCCTCTGCCAGTCAAACAAACTTGAAATATCCTGTTGCTAGAATACAGCCTACATAATCAAGCTAATCAAGGGTGGGTGCAGGAGTGTTTTCTTGCATGCTACCTCTGAGTGACAGTTAGAGGCAGACAGAATTGTTACGCCCCCTTCACAGCAGGGCTAATTGAAGGCTAACTGAAGGCAGAGAGAGGCCCAAAATCAGGGGGAAAAATGTATAGGGAGGGCTGCATACCTTTACTCTTTTTAAAGCAGTTTTTTAAAAAAAATGCATTGAGGCAATACAGTTATCCTTTAAGTTTGTTAGCCACCAAAACTCCAAGATCCCTTTCCAACAGGGATTCACTTAACACAGAGTCATTTATAGTATAAGCAGCACAAGGATTTTTAAGTCCAAACTGCATCACCTTACATTTATCAACATTGAATTTCATCTGCCACTTAGCAGCCCAATGTGACAATCTATCTAGATCCCCCTGCAACGATTGCACATCCTCTGAAGTTTTTAATGGTCGACAAAGTTTTGTGTCGTTGGCAAACACAGAAACCTTGCTGACAATACCCACTTCCAAATCATTAATAAATAGATTAAATAGAAGCGGCCCCAACACAGAACCCTGTGGCACCCCACTTAGCACTTTAGTCCATAATGATGAAGTCCCATTAACAACTACTCTCTGCATCCTATTCCTTAACCAATTTTCTATCCATGTACAAATGTGACTCCCCAGACCAACAGACCTTAGCTTATTCATTAGTCGCCTATGGGGGACTGTATCAAAAGCCTTTGCAAAATCCAAGTAAACTACATCTACTGCTATACCAGAGTCTAAATTTCTACTTACTTCCTCATAAAAGCCAAGCAAGTTAGTTTGACAAGATCTATTCCTCCTAAATCCATGCTGGTTACTACTTATAATGTCAGTCCTTGAAACATACTCTAGAACATGTTCCCTTATTAAACTTTCCAGGATCTTCCCCACCACTGAAGTTAAACTTACAGGCCTGTAATTACCCGGCTGTGAACGACTACCCTTTTTGAATATTGGAATAACATCAGCCTTTTTCCAATCCAGAGGCACACCACCGGACATGAGGGAATCAGCAAAAATAAGAAACAATGGCCTAGATAAAACTGAACTTAGCTCCTTAAGTACCCGAGGATGTATTTTATCCGGTCCAGGAGATTTATTAATATTAACCTTATTTAGTTCTTTCTGTACCATATCCTCGGTTAACCAAAGTGAACTTGAATCTTGTATACCTTTATTGCTACTATACTCTATGATATCTGTACTTGGATCTTCTATAGTGTATACAGAGGGAAAAAAATTATTCAAGACATTTGCTTTATCGCCATCCTCCGTAACTAACTTATCCCCATTAATTAATGGTGCCACATTCTCAGTCCTCATCTTCTTACTATTAATATACTTAAAAAAATGTTTAGGCTTAGTGATGCTTTCTTCAGCTATCCTAACTTCATTATTAATTTTAGCTAGTTTGATTGCTTTCTTACACTCCTTATTACAGTTGCAAACAGGGGCCAGACCAACAGCCACATCTGTTGGCAGGGGTGGCCTACACTACAGAAAACTACATTAAAAAGGAGAGGGTGAGGCAGCCATATAGGAATCTGGAGGGTGATAGGGACAGGGGAAAGGTCCCCCTGCGCATGTCAGAGTCCTCAGTGAAGACAAGAAAGAAGTAGGGACCAATTCACTCACAGCCCACTCTTAATCTTCAGTTTCCTGGACTTTGGACCGACACTGTAGGAGAACCATAGGGAGTTGAGGAGTAAGGTAAGGATTATTTTACATTGCGCAGTGGGGCCAGCACTGGGGCAAATTTTAGTTTTGGGGTTGGACATGCCCTTTAAGCCCAAAATGCATCACCTTACATTTATCAACATTGAATCTCATTGGGCAGCAAGGGGGCTCAGTGGTTAGCACTGGTGCCTTGCAGCGCTGAAGTCCTGAGTTTGAATCCAATCTTGGAAACTTCTGCAAGGAGTTTGTATGTTCTCGCTGTGCTTGTGTGGGTTTCCTCTGGGCACAGATCATAAAGACATACTGATAGGTTGTATGTGTCAAATAAATGTGCTTAGATTGTAAGCTCTGTGGGGCAGTGCCTGATGTGAATGTATACATGTATTTGTAAAGCGCTATGGTGTTGCTGCTATATAAATCCACAATCATAATTAATAATCTTCCACTTAGCAGTCTAGTGTGACAACCACCTAGAGCCACCTGCAACAATTGCACATCCTCTGTAGCTTGTAACAGTCGACAACATTTTTTGTCACCCGCAAAAGCCGAGTCCTTGCTATCCGACTTCCAAATCATTAATAAACAGATTAAATAGAAGTGTCTCCAACACTTTGGCCCCCCACTTACCACTTTAGTCTATAATGATGAAGCCCCATTAACAACTACTCTCTGTATCCTATTCATTAACCAATTTTCTATCCATGTACAAATGTGCCATCTACTACTATGCAAGAGTCCAAATTCCTACTCATTTTCTTATGAAAGCCAAGCAAGATCTGTTCCTCATAAATCCATGTATCAAATCTTTAGAGTATCAAGGAAATCAATGCCCAATGCACGCCATCCCATATAGTACCTTGATATCAATAGAGTAATAGTATAGTATTATATAGTCCACTGGTCACACATCTGGGTTACATATTCCTTTACAGAAGGAATGTCCCCAATGAATGTCCAATAGGATAAGATTCCAACAGATTTCTACGAGAGTTCCAAATTAGATGAAAAGAGTAAAATCCATCTCCTCATTCAGTCCATATGGGCTCTTTGATACAGTGGGTTTTCGTTACTGTACTACCGCTTACTATACAGCTGTGGATTGTGCATTTACGGTGAATGTTCGTATATCTACAAGCATTCATTCATAGAATACCATGCAGTAGTATATTATAGAAGCAATGGTATATTATGGGCAATCGCAAATCTACAATCGCTAATGTACATTTATGATCGATATCTTAGATTTACCGTAGCGATCATAAAAAGCGATATCACACCTTTATAAGTATGGCCCTTTGTCTGCAGAGAAAAGATTAGTAGGGTTTTGAGGCAGAGAAATTTTGGATTAATATCCCCCCTCTGACGCTCAGTGTTACCTTGCACAGCCCGAAGCATTTAAGTCCCCATTTACAGTCCACATTTATTGTGTCAGGAAATTTAAAGCCACACTAGTCAATGGGGAGGATTCTGCAGTCCTGGGTCTGTGTGCCAGTCTGATATTCGATAGATGACTGGAGAGTTTTTGTATTCCCAGGGACAGGTCAGAGCACATATCACATTAGGGGCATATTTATGAAGGATCGCTATTTTCACCATTTCGCTATCACAGGACATCGCAATTACAAAGAGCGCTATTTTTGCCTTATTTAGAAAGCACTCATTTTCGCTTTTGAAGAAAAGTAAAGCTGGGGCAATGTGTGATGGTAATATCGCCTTTTTCATTGCGTTAAGTCTGGTATCGCTGTGAAAAGAGAAATACCAGACCAGACAAGGTCTAAGAAGGTCAGAGCTAATTTTGTCATTTTTTTTATTTAAAGCTATTTATAAATAGGAGAAATTTCGCCCTTTTTTCCCCTTTTCTGCCTTTTGTTGCATTTTTTGCAGTTTTACCAAAATTTTCACCAAATATCATTACTTACTGGAATGTTTCATTAACATGACTATTTCTTACACAGCACTATGGTATGTTCCCATATTAATGAAACTGGTTTGATAATTAGCTGCAGTTTGCTGAAAAAAAAGCAATACTAAAAAATGTGTCCTATTAATAAAATAGAGAAAATTCGCCTGGGTGAGTTTTACAATATTATCCGATTAATAAAAAAGAGAAAATTCGCCTTTATGAGTTTTACACTATTTAGCATATCCTATTAATGAAAAAGAGAAAATTCGCCTGGGTGAGTTTTACACTATTTATCATCTTTTTGGCTGAAAAACACACCACATGTGTTAGGCTATTTTAAATAACAAAGATAGGAGTTCAGTGTGTATTAACCAATCTGATACTACTTTGAAAACCACCTGAGAATATTACCTATTTACCATCATTTGTGCTGAATTTAACATTTTGCCATATTTTCAGCATTATTAGTGCTACTTTTTGCTACATAATTTTCACCTTTAATGAAAATGGCCTTTTTAATAACTTTATAAGAAAAGCTGGATATTTAAAAAATTGTGGTAAAGTCTGGTGGCAAAAAAATAATGCCCCTTTATAAATATGTCCCTTTTGACTTTATTGGTAAATAAAGAAAATTGGAACCTTAAAAAAAGTAGGAAAAAAACCTTAAAAAATCAAAATCTCTGATCGTATTACAGTAAATGATGGAAAATAGTCTAACACCCCCCTGGGTACTTATTAGTATTGAGAAACACTCCACAATGTACTGACACCTTCCATGGACCCATTGGCAGGCTAAATAAATATATGGGCACTAATGTGTTTTCGCCACCTCAGACTTGGCAAATTTGAATGGCTGAACACTTTTCAATGTTTTATAAATACGATTGAGCGGTTACTGCAGCGATGTATGGTGAAAAGTAGCGGTAATGACTTTTCTCCACTGGTTATCACTGCTTTATAAATAGCGAAAAGTCAAAATTTGTCAAAAAAGATGACGATAACACTGGCGAAAAGTATAAGGAACCTTTATAAATATGCCCCTAGATGTTTTACAATTAAAATATTGTTTTATCACGTTCGCTGTGTCCGTCAATACTAACTACTTTCCCCAGGAGGAACAAAACGTGTTTGAAGCGCACCCCCTTCATCAACGTACACCATCCTATTCCATGGTTTACTTACCCTGTGACTCTCATGACCCCCAGTGTATCCTATCCATGCACTGACCCACTAGACTGACTGACTGATAAGTATTATTTGCATATACAGGATCTGTATTGTATTTTACTTACGGTAGTGGATAGTGTTGGTCTAGGTTGGTTGTTACATATTGGGGGGGTGTTGGCTTTTATTGGTAGTTTTTTTATATATTTATTATTATCTCATATAATAAAGGATTTTTAAGATAGCAGATATCCTTCTTTCTCTCTTTTATGGATTTATACATGTATTGTTTTTTTTACTGGTAGATATTTATTTGTTACTACAGTTCGGTTAATAGTTTGTATATATAGTATAGTAGCAATAATGGTATAAAGGACACAGTTGGTTAACAGAGGATATGGGGCCATATTTATAAAGGCTGGTATCACTATATACTTTAGCAATACTGAGCCTTTAACAATTGCAAATTTTATGTAGTGATCGTACAATTATGAATGTGAATGTACAGTACAACTATGATTGTGTAGGTAATTGTATGATACAATACTGTTGTGGTACTCCAGTTCCACATCATATTGTATGGCCACATACTCAAATGTACGGCTGCTGCCATACTTTTACATTAGCCTGCGGTATCGGAAGTCTTAGATACCGCCGGTTAATAAATATGCCCCATGGTTCACAAACAGGTAAACTGGGTTTATATCAATAAAGCTCCCGGACCAATTAAAATACATCCTTGGGTGCTTAAAGGAATAGTTCACTCGAAAAGGGAACTATTCCTTTAATGTATTGATTGAAGCCAGTTCTTCAATCAGTTCAGCAGGAGCCTGGGATGAAGGTAAGTATATTTACCTTTTGCGAGATTCACCGCTGCAGAAAGGACAGGTCTCGACTGCTTCTAGGTTCTAATCTACTATAGCGCGCATGCGCAATATTGCGCCTTATAGTAGATTAGAACCAGGAAGCGATCAGAGATTTTCAGCTCTGCAACGGCGAATCGCACAAAAGGTAAATATACTTACTTAGTCCCTGGCTCCTACCCAATTGATTGAAGAACAAGAGGTAAGGCATAGCTCCTTAAACTCCTGGGCTTCAATCAATACTTCTGGGTTGGAAAAAAACTGATGTAATTTTTCAAAGCGATACCGCGCCTTTATAAATATGGCCAGGGCCACATCTACCATTAGGCAGGATGAGACATTTTGCTCAGGCGGCACATCTGCACTGAAGAAGAAAGGGGGCAGGCAGGCAGTGGTGAAAATAATTTTTTCCCCTTGACCGGTAAACGTGGACACATGGTCATGAGAAGTGTGAGCACTGCCCGCATGACTCCAAGTCAAGTCAGTGGAACCAATCAAAACACTCCCATAGTGCACAGCACTATTCATTCCTTGCTGCCTATTGGTCTTTTGAGGCTCCTCTCTTGTGTCAGCAGGTGATTAACAGTCCAGAAGCAGCAGCAGCCAATTAAAAGAGGGAGGGAGGGGCTGGTGTGGCACAGTGACAGTTAGGTGCAGATATTACAGAGAGAGCTGGCCGAGCAGCTGCAGCAGACGAGTGGTGAACCTTCTCAGCATCTGTTGCCTTTGCCTACTACTGTGAAAGTCTCTCCATTTCCATCTTAGAATATTGCTGCAAGAGTGAGATTTAAAAGTGTTTTAATGCCCTTTAACAACATTCTATGTATCTAAGGGAGGTAAGTGCCAACACTCTTGTGTTGCATGCCCCCAATATACCAATAAACTGTAACTAAATGACTGATTGAATTTTCCCTAGTAACAGATATAAGGTGTTTAAAAGGCATTTTATATGGTTAGATTAGCTATAGTTACTTTGTTAGGCTAGGTTAGACTAGTTGGGTTTGTTGGGGCCCTGCTGAAAGAGTCTACCTGACATGGTGGCGGCAAGGATTACAAATCTTTTGGCTAATATCTGTTATAATACAGAGAGTATGGCATTTCTAATGTATTGCAACATTTAAACCAACATGTATAGCACAGGCTATAGAATAAGTTATTTTGATCAACAAAAACCTGAAAGGAGCAATATGGTAGTGGCAAGTTGTTTGAGAAAGGGATGTAATATCAGTTTCTAGTAATTTACATTATTGGTAATGGACTGTCTGAGGAACTGATAAATAGGAATGTGATAGGAAGTTCAAAAACATAAATTTTACCCACGCCCACCAGCGAAGCAACGACCATCGGCAAAACCATGCCAATGGACAAAGCCAAACCCACTTTAACGAGGCAGCGAGCGAAAGGCGGCAGTCAAAAGTTTGGTTCAGGCAGAAAAAAACCTAGAAGTGCCCCTGACTCTCAATCAGAGATTATAGTTTGTTGTAAAAAAAAATACAAAAAAGAACAATAAAACTTTTTTTATTTCTCCTTTAAAAAACTTTGTTAAAAAGAATACATTATACAACATTTAAAGGACATCTATACTGATTATATCTATCACTGTAGCATTTATTTGTTCATGTGCCCCCCATGTCTTTAGATTTCCAATCCGAAATATCTTCCATTTCAGCTGACAACCATTAATGCTTCTGCTGTGTGCACTTTTGCTGTAATTTAAAAAGCTACAGTTGCTATGTGAGGACTGCATGGTGCAACATTCCCCTTCCCAGTTCTAACTCATAGTGATAAATGAACATGCTTTACTTCACAGAAAGTCATGTCAGATGGAAGGAGGACTTGTTTAAGAGTTGGAGAAAGATACATAAGTTAAGCAAAACATGTACTAGATTGAAGATATGCAGTAACACAAACACCTCAGAAGAAAGGCTAAGTCATTTTACAGTACAGTTACTATTTAAGTATATAAGTAAATAAAAGAATAAAGAAATAAATCAAAAATGAAAACCCATTACAATGAATTTAAAGAAAACACTTACTGTTTAAAATACCTAAAAATCGCTAGACCTTAGGAAAAGCACTTTATTTGACTGATTTGCCAAGATTTCTCACTTGCTATTAGGAATGTGAGAATTTATGTGAAACACAGCAGGGGGTTATGAATTCCCAATGGGTCCCCTGCAAGGTTACAGAGTCTCTATGCCAGGAAGCACCAAATAAAGCGGAATAGTTGGAGTGCTTCCAGCAGGAGAGATCAAGGGTAAAATGAAACATGAGGTAGCAAGTCCCATTCAGAGAAAGGTCAACATCACAGACAGTGTGTTTTGTATGTAAGATATACCAATCACCACCAATAACTAACCTACTAAGTGCTAACTGTCTATTGTGCTGGAGATAGAAAAGTCAAGACTTTAGATTGTAAGGAAGGAACCCTTTAAGAAACTTCACCCAGCGCTCGCAGCATTCTTTGTATATGACTAAAACACGATCCTATATTGATTGGGACAGGAAAAAAACATAATAACTTATCTGGATAATGATGGTGGTTGTACAAAGAATTAGACTAATGTAAAAAAGCAACAAAAAAATGTATAATTGATTAAAGCAAAACCTGTAATCCCACCCCGGCACTGAAACAAACACAAGAGTGTATCATTATAAAAGCGATTTAATTTATGCTGTACAGAATCCAATGATTCTATGTAAATGTTTAAAATCAATCAGTGTTAAGTCCAAAAGAGCCCCTAGAAGTTTAATACTTAATGAAAGCTCCCAGAGGCGTAGCTAGAAATTGCATTGCAAGATTTTAGATGGGGCCCTTCAACCCACATAAAGACCAGTTTGGTGCAGTCCAACCCAACCTGTGCAGGTTTTTTAAACGGCATGTCCAAAATTTACGCCACATAGTTCAGCCCCACAAACCCTGTTTTTGTTTTACTTAAACCTTTTAAAGATGCTCCTGGGATCAGATATTCTATTTACAAACCCTCCGATCCCTCGCTGGCGTGGCCACACTTCCTCTGCTGCTATTGTGAGCTGGTTAGTTACAAGCGTGCACAGTAGGAGAGGAGGGTCATTCTATAAAGTCTACCAGCCATTGGCTGTAACGTCACCATCATGTCCTTGATTTTGTAAGTAGAATATCTGATCCTGGGAGCCTCTTTGAAAGGTTGAAATAAAACGAAAACGGGGTTTGTGAGGCGGAGCTACGTGAAGAAACATTTTTCTTAGGAGGGTGGACATGCCTACAGGGGACCTGGCAGGGCCCTCTTTGGCTCTGGGCCCTATACTAACCACTATGGTTGTTATAGTGATCCCTACGGCCCTGAAAGCTTCAAGCAGAGGGAGCTGGGAGTAGATGTTACTCCTCATTTAGTAAACCATTTGGATTAGGGGTTATCGTCAGGGATGGATCTCTACTTTTTTGCGTAGCTTTGGTGTGACGGTCCTTTGTGGCACAGATCCTTGAAACATAGTGACTGGCTACCAGATATTAGAATGTGCTACATCAAATCATTTTTACAATAGCAGATTAGGAAACTAGGGGCCATAGTTAATAACCCATGGTATCGGAAACTTCCAATAGAGCAGGTTATCATAGAAGGATGACCAGGGCCATGGCCACATTTATGACCGCAATAGTATTGCAATAGTATAGTATGGGCGATTGTAAAATAACGAATTATCATAATTGTACAATCACTATCGTAATCGTATAATCCTTAAGACACGGAACGACTATTAAGCAATAGCTTGCCTTTATAAATATGGTAAAAGAAAAGAGTAAAAAAGCTGTAGAGAATAAAAATCAACACAATAAAAAATAACAGAACAGGCAAGAACAGGAGAAAGGAAAGGAGAATGAAAGAACAGAAAAGAGAAGAGAAAAGAAGAGTGGAGACAAGAACAGAAGAGATTAGAGAAGAAGAGAGAATTAGAAGAAATGAGAGCTGAGAGCAAAAGACTACAGAACAGGCAAAAAGAAGAGTAGAAACAAAAAAGAAGATAAAAGTAGACAACAGAACAGATCTGGAGAAAAGAAGACGAGAAAAGGAGAGGAGATGAGAAACAAAAAGAACAAGAGACTGGACAATGTAAAAATATTGCTCACGGCACATCCCTTTCTAGTTGTGCAAATTGATGCAGCCACTCGTGAATTTACATCACTTTGTGACTTTGTTTGTGTGGGCAGTGCATGAGGCAAGATCATCTTTATATGTACCTGTTTGTGTGATCTGGACATGCGGGCATCTTATATGTACCAATCTTTGTGATCTTGGCAACTAAGCATCTTATATGTACATATCTTTGTAAACTGGACATAAGGGCATCTTATATGTACCAATCTTTGTAATCTGGGCATGGGGGTTATATGTTTCAATCTGTGGTAGCTGGGTATGAGGGCATTTTATTTGTACCAGTCTATGTGAGTTAAGCATGAGGACATCTTATTTTTACCAGTCTGTGGGAGCTGGGCATGAGGGAATCTTATATGTACCAGTCTGTGGGAACTGGGCATGAGGACATCTTAAATGACCAATCTGTGTGAGCTGGGCATGAGGGAATCTTATATGTACCAGTCTGTGGGAACTGGGCATGAGGACATCTTAAATGTACCAATCTGTGTGAGCTGGGCATGAGGGAATATTATACGTATCAGTCTGTGTGAACTAGGCATGAGTGCATCTTATATGTACCAGTCGGTATCAGCTGGGCATGAGGGCATCTTATATGTACCAATCTGAGTGTGTTGAGCATGTGAGCATCTTATATTTACCAGTCTACGCGGGCTGGGCAGGAAGGCATTTTATATTTACAAGTCTGTGTCTGCATCTTATATTTACCAGTCTGTGTTGTGGGCACTTATATTCACCCATCAACCAGCCAGTGTAAAGTCAGCCTTCCAGTTCACTATAGTATCCGAGGTTGAACAAATGCATATGTCCATCCTGTCCAACCTTTTTGCAATAGGGATGAGATTTGGACCAATCAGAACTTTCATATCTGGGAACGTCTGTGTTTTTGCTAAATCTCGAAAATATGGAGTTACTTTTGAGGGTTACTAAATCTACTTTTGAGGGTTATCTACTTTCAAGGGTTACCAAACATGGGGTTACTCAAGGGTCTGAGAAGATATGGGTCTCTTTTGGGTACTCGCGCTGCAAAAAGTTTTAGGCCAAACCCCCTTCTCCCCAATTTAGCCACACCCACTAGGCACTTAATAGAGATAGACAGAGAGACAAACAGACAGACAAACATAGACAAACCGAGAGATAGATACACAGCCAGGAATTTATTAATAGAAAGACAGAGAAATAGATAGACAGTGATAAGGTTTAGACAGAGATACACAAATTAATATCACAGAGGCACAGTATAAAAGTATTCCATTATACTGGTAGCAAACTGGTAATTTCAGTATATACTGCTTGCAAACTGTAAATTTCAGCATATGCTGGTAGCAAACTGGCAATTTCAATTTATACTGGTAGCAAACTGGCATTTTCATTACATACTGGTAGCAAACTGGAAATTTCAGTATATGCTGGTAGCAAACTGGCAATTTCAATAAATACTGGTAGCAAACTGGCATTTTCATTACATACTGGTAGCACACTGTCAATTTGATTATATACTGGTAGCAAACTGGTAATTTCATTATATACCGGTAGCCATGGGAAATTAATCACATACTGGTAGCCATGAGAATTTCATTACATACTGGTAACCATGGAAATTTCATTACATACTGGTAGCCATGGGAGTTTCATTATATACTGGTAGCCATGGGCTTTTCATTACACACTGGTAGCCATGGGAATTTCATTAAATACTGGTCGCCATGGGCTTTTCATTACCCACTGGCAACAAACAGGCAATTTCATCAGATACCTGTAGCCATGGATATTTCATCACATACTGGTAGCCATGGGAATTTCATTACACACTGGCAGCAAACTGGTAATTTCATTATACACTGGTAGCCATGGGAAATAATCCCACATTAGTAGCCATGGAAATTTCATCACATACTGGTAGCCATGGGAATTTCATTACATACTGGTAGTCATGCGCATTTCATTACATACTGGTACTGTAGCTTTGGGAATTTAATAACATACTGGTAGCCATGGGCATTTCATTTAATACTGGTAGCCATGGGCATTTCATTACATATTTAAACTTAGGAGAAAGACACAAGGAGAGTGAAAGGAATGTGTGCATGGCCTTTAACACTGGGGATTCAGTAGTTTGTGGTGGAAAGAAACACAAGGTGTAAAGTAAAATTAAACCCTTACAGTGCATTTGTATTGCAGTGTGGCAGTGCCATCCCATTCTCAGCTCTTATCATGGATCTAGAGGGTGGGAGGGAGGAGGACTCTCTTGCGCATGTCAGCATCCTCCAGGAGGACAAGGAAATAGTAGGGACTGCATGATGCACAGACAGCCCCTACTCTTTCTGGGACTTTGGATAGGCACTGCAGAAGAACCAAAAGGAGCTGAGGTGTAATTAAGGATTATTTAAACACTACACAGTGGGGCCAATAGTGGGTTACATTTTAGTTTTGTGGGTGGGCATGCCCCTTAAGTAAAATATGATTTATTACCTTGTGCTGCACCTATACGTTTTTATGGCTGTCATTACCCTGCAATGGGAAACTACACATTTTCTAAGCTGTCTTCTTTGAACTCTGCACCAGACTGCTGCAAACTGATATTTCCTCCTGCTCTTATGAGTAGCTGCCTGCCCAACCCCCAGTACAAGAGACGTTTCCACAAACACAGAAACCTTGCTGAAAATACCCACTTCCAAATCATTAAAGGATAGCTATTGTGTGTATGAAGTTTTTTTTTAAATACCGTTAAAATGTACTTGGGACAGGGATATAGGACTGCTAATTCTTACCTACCGATATTGTTTCTGTGAGGAGCACTAGCCCAAAGAACATTGTTTTGCCAGTCTTTCTCTTGGCTTCAGCACTATCTTTAAAGGATATGTACACCTTGAAAAACACTAGGTAATTGGCAAGCTGTGGCTTTAAAACTTAAAGTGTATGTATACTGAAAAAATTACTTTGCGGCATCTTACTCTATAAGTAAATACATGTAAGTAGCACTTACTTAAGGTGTGTGTGTTGCTGCATGCTTTCAATACAATAGTTGTTTTGCTCAGACTCTGACCACTGACCTGACTATTTTCCCCCATACCAACTGTCAATACTGCATACAGTATACAGCACACCAAATGTCAATCCATTCCAGCTACAGCAAAACTGCTTACAGGAATGCTAAAATGTAAGATGTTTCAGATTGGATATCTAATGAAATAGGGGGCAGATCAACAAAAAACGGTTGAGTGATAGTTGGGATGTATTATAGTTTCCACTAATGGACAATTTAAAAAAAACAGATTTTCCAGTGTACATACCCTTTAAATTTAAAAAAAATCTTCTATTCCCCCCCCTCCCCCAAGAGCCTACTTTTATGGCTTCAATCATGCTGGCTTTCCTCCTCCTGGATAATGGCATCTGCAGCTCCACCCCAACGAAATCTCCTTGCTCATCCTGCTTCTTTGACCTGCAAATGTAAGTTCCAGTCGCACCACGCGTGCACCATCTTATTGTGTGCATGTGTGCCGTCAGTGTGTCAGAAGGCAGCAAGTTTGAAGCAATAAAGGAAGGCTCTGGGGGGGTTATAGAGGAAAAAATGTTCAGCCAACTTAAGTTTTAAAGCCGCAGCTTGCCACTTACCTAATTTTTTTTTTTAGGTGTACCTATCCTTTAATAAAGGTTTAGTCCAGGACTAAACTGCCAAATGAAAACTCTTAGTTCCTCAATGAAACAATATTGTAAAGTGGGAATAATCAGTTCTACCTCCCTGCCCCAGGTGCTTTCCATTTTTAATAAGTTCATTTTTAGCGTATAGGTAACCTTTAATAAACTGATTAAATAGAAGCGTCCCTAATACAGAACCCTGTGGCACTTAGAACTTTGGGCCCTATTTATAAAAGATCGGTATCATTATCGTAAAATACCGATCGTTATCGTAAAATAACGACCGTTATTTACAGATAACGACCGTTATTTACCGATAACGACCGGTATTTACCGATAACGACCGGTATTTACCGATATCGTTAAATACCGGTCGTTATCGGTAAATAACGGTCATTATCGGTAAAAACGGTCGTTATAAAGAGGGACCCCACCAGAAAAAAGACAAAAAAGTGCCTAGAGCAGGTGGAATGGGGTAATACTATTGGCTTAGCTTTGTATTACAGCCTTTAGCCAGGAGGAACTATACCATGTATGTATAGACTCCCAAAAAATACACAAAGAAGGTAACATCTAAGGCCTTTGTTGAATAACATTTTTAAATATCTGGCTACTATCAAAGCCCCTCGTGTATGAAACACAACAGCTCATTAAAGATGACTCTAGATTTGAGACTAGAGGCAGAGAACACTATGATGTTTTATGATGTCACACTTTTTACATGTATACCCACTGGGTAGCATATTGAGTCTTTAGAGAAACAGCTGAAACAAGACAACACCCTAAACAACAGGCAGACTTGAAACAATACTAAATATGTTTTTTGTTGTAGCAAAGTACAATCTTTCACTGAATACATACACTCAGTGGATAAAAACTGTAAAGTTGTCACAGGAAGACATTTTCAAGGAAGAGATGTGGACATTGAAGTTTCCAGAAAACCCATCCACACTGACCAGTATTTGCTGTTTGACGGGGCACACTGGTGTGACTTAAAAGAGCCAGAGGTGTGCAAATGTTTTCACCAATATAACTTTTTTGTTATTTTGTAAAAATATATTATCATATATAATAAAACCCTAAATGTGCGTCCCTGTGTCCGTGTGTGTGTGTCACTGCAGTTCCTATGGACTCACCACTAGAGGGAGAGTCTCTGCAGTTCCTATGGACTCACCACTAGAGGGAGAGTCTCTGCAGTTCGTATTGACTCACCACTAGAGGGAGAGTCTCTGCAGTTGCTATTGACTCACCACTAGAGGGAGAGTGTCTGCAGTTCCTATTGACTCACCACTAGAGGGAGAAACACAGGAAACACACAGAGGGAGAACAGCAATTAAACAGACTGCAGGTACGGTTGCTTGGGACTGGGGCCCCTGGATTTGGGACAGAGGGGCCCCTGGATTTGGGACAGAGGGGGGGCCTGGATTTGGTACAGAGGAGGGGCCTGGATTTGGTACAGAGGAGGGGCCTTGGATTTGGTACAGAGGGGGAGCCCTGGATTTGGGATGGGGGGGCTGGATTTGGGACAGAGGGGGGCCTCTGGATTTGGGACAGAGGGGGCCCCTGACCTTGGACAGAGGGGGACTCTGGCCTTGGGACACTAAGAGGGTACTCTGGCATTTGGACATGGAGGAGGACTATGGCCTTGGGACACTAAGGGGGCACTCTGTGCTTCTAGCGCCCGTTATTGTAGCAGGCTTAATGTCTAGTATTACCATAAAATTACAACACAGTCAATGTAGTGTAACTTTACTCTACATTTATTTAAATACAATACACACTATAGTGCATAAAATTTGTGCTTAAAAAATGGGTTATTATAACTTTAAGTCCAACATTAGGAACACATGTGTGCCTCAAGAAAAATTTGCATTGCCAAGTGCGCTACAATCTGAAAAAGTTTGAGAACCTCTGCACTAGAACCCAAGTTGAAAAGTAGATCTGTACATTACCATGAGGATGTGTTTACAACAAGGACAAACTCTAAGAACAAGAAATACAACCATGTTATGAGAGTTAGGAGAGTTAGTGGATATTTCTTAAAACAGCAAAAAAGTAAACCATGAACGCTTGACAGAAAAACAGTGGGGAGAACTGTCACAGTATAATAGTGGTGTGTCTGAGAAATTCAAGGAAGGATCTTTAACAAGCATCAAGTCCCTGAGTTCTTCAAACCCAAAAAGACAAAGTATAACTCCAAGGACCACAACCGGGTGAATAGAAGGCAGGCAACCGGATATTAATTAAAAAGTGGTCAAAAATGTATTCAGAAACATCTATAAAAACACATAGTAGCAGCCGCTACAACTCGATACAAAAATCACACATGGGAACACAGCAGGCTCCGCCCAACACGTTTCGTGGCCAATAACCACTTCCTCAGGGGCTTGGAGGGGTGTACATATACTTTATGAGAGCAATTTAGAGATGACCCATGCAGAAGATCACCAGGAATCAATTACACACCCATATTTGCTGTATATACACCTATAAACCTATAGTTGGAAAAGACAAGGGGAATGAATAAATTATTAGGTCTATACCTGATAGTGTTCATTGCACCTAAAAGACACCGTTTTGATGAAAAATTACAGGACACTATGATGTTGACAAATTAAAAATCTTTAATCACAGAAACAGCTCAATTTGAACTCTATTTAGACCTGTGGGAACCATAGTATCAAGCACTTAAAATAGCGACTGATGCTAAAAACTTTCTTATTACTGTTGCTCTTAAATGTATTAGAGACATCGATGTACTTACATATTTTGCATCGTTTATGGACACACTGGTAGCAACCTTTATATTTTAGCCATGTAGGCTTAGACTGAGTAGATCTTTTATCAGTATACATGTTGCGAGACACCATAGCACCAACCATCCTTTTTTATAGATAATATTCGAATGGGGAGAAACTACGCCTTTGAGTAAGGGATCTAAAAGTAAAATCGACTAATATTTTTGCAAGACCCTTTTCATCTTATAGCTATCGCTGTTGTAAGTGGTAATAAAACCTGGACTCTTAAGTCTCAACAAGTGCCATTAATGAGTGTTCACCCTTAATGTGTGAACCAGTAATAATCCTCCTCCCATCTAATAGGATATTTTGCCCAAAGTCCACAAGTCACTGCATGATGTGAGGGGCCTCCCAATTGTTTTGGGCATTGGGTCATTAAATGAACATCTTTCCCAGTATATTGACTCCATGCTTTTACCTCGTGTACACCTCCTGCCTTTACACATTTATGAGGCTATACTGATTGATGTATGATAAATTTTATTTATTTCTTCCTCTTCCTTTTTGCCAAGACACAACAGAAATTTTAGAGCATTTATTGTTCTTAATTACATTTCTAGATTTTATTTTGCATCATCTTTGTTTATAACAAATAACACTTCTTAGGGTTAAGAGATCTCTTTTTAGCCATCATATTTGTTTCTTTGTGTCTCCGGCAGTTAGCTTGGGCTCTCTCACCACAGCTTTAAGTCCAGTGTGGCTCCCTGGTGTCTAATGCACAAATCCCTTAAAGGCAAAACTCTGCTCCATATCCAGAAGGACACAACTAATAAGTTTAAAAAATGTATGCTTTATTGAATGTCATATACAAAATATTAAAAAACATATAAAAGTTATGTACTAGAGGATGGTCTTACAGGTTTTAAAGGCCTCAGCCGCTTCCTCAGAGACCAAGAATGGAAAACAACTAACCAAGTATTTGAGTTACAATTAGAAAATGTTTTTCTTAACTCTGTGTCCATTTCTTTTTCTTTATGCTATCCTTTCAGCTGTGGCGAATAAAGGTATTTTTACCTAGTCTGTTCACCATGCTCACTCAATTTGCACGATTCTTATTTAGTACTGAAATTGGGCAAATAAGATACATCAATTGATTACAATTTCATACAAATTCACAACCTAACTAGGCAGTTAATAAAATCTAGTTAGGGATTTTTTCTCCTTTTCCTCAATTTACTCCACATAATTAAGGAGACCGTTCATTGGTACTCAAATGTCCCTGGTTCCACAGGACACTGGCACATTGCTGTGCACTGTAAATCATAAGGACCTACCTACTGTACAAAGTGAGCTATGTCCAACTATGCGGCAGTATTAATATGGTTACACTTTTAGTCATTTTAGATTCTGTGTATATAGGTCCCTCGTTTTCTCTACAGATATAAAATAAAAACAAGTGACTTACTATTGTCTATTGACCTTTTGTCTATTGTCTATTTATTGAACTCACTGAGAATGTCAGTCCAGTGGAGCTCTAGAATGTAAGGAATAACAATAATGTCCAAAATAATATATTTGCGGAACTTTTCCAGTTAGCGAATTCCAGTTCTTTTTCGCCAACGCTCTTCAGGGGCAGAAAATCAGTTGCTTCACTCTCACTAAATATGGCTGAACAGCCTTTTGTACTGGAATATGGCTCCACCAGAGAAACCAGCACCGGCGGAGCTTTTCTCCATCATACCCAGAGCTTGTTTTATGCTTCTTTTTTTATGAGGCTCTTAACTCTTAAATTCTCACTTCTTCTATCCTTTATCTTTTCTTCTTCCAATAAACTGAATCAAAAAACAGCGAAGAAGAGAAATGGCTAAAGTTCTGTTGGTGGGAGTGTGCGGATTCCCTGTTGAGTAGAAGGAGACAGTAATGTAATGACAAACATCTTCACAGTCCTTAGCAAGTTTCAGTTTAAAGGCAATTGCATAGTTTTCTGCTATAATGCCAAAGTCCTTGATGCCTGTGCCATGCAAACTGAATCTTGTATTTGTTTATATCTCTTATCTTTCTCATTTTTATAGAGCAATATGAGGCTTTCTGTCCTTTCAGTGCCTGTTAACTAGAGAGGCGTGGGAGGTAAAAGTTAAATCTAGAGTGAATCCTTGAGCATAAACAGAAGCAGATAGACATTTATTAGCTTGTTTAACTTTTACCAGAAATTGGCTCTGACTGTTTTCCGTAGAATAAGTTTAGTGGCCCTACGTTAGTTCAGGGTCACAGTTAGATATAAGGGAATGGCATTTCCTTTAAATTGGCAATAATTACAGGTTTATAGCATTCTAACACCATTCCTTATGGATTACAGCCCTCTGGAAAATATTTAATTATCCAGTGTAAGGAATGACCAGACACCAAATTTTGAGCTCATTATTACTTAGTTTACTTAAGTAGTTTATTAATCATGCAACTAATTATTTGGGTTATTGCCCATTTACTAACTTTTGCACTAATTTGCTATTGCAAAAATGGAAATGTTATATCTTATGTATCTTACCGCAAAAAACGTAATAGATGCAGTTGAGAATTTTTCTATTTTCCAATATATTTTCCTGGGAGAATTTTCTTTACTGCTCTTGATTTATTGTCAACAATGTCCCTATAGTAAGATAAGACAATTTAAAGGCAAAGCCTTTGCGCAATGATGTAAATGAATGACTACAAGCAAGATGTATCTTTTCTCATACAGCCACTAGTTTGTTTAAAAAGCTCTGTAAACACGTGCTATCATGTGCCTGACCAGCAATGCAGGTGTGTATGGCAGAGGTTTCGGACACCTATCGCTTGGTATATAGTCGATTGCATGGGTTAAAGGCCAAGCGACAGTTGGCCGAATAGTGGGCAATTATTTGGCAAAATTATCTAAAGTGTGCTTGGCTTAAACCTTCGTACATGTGATCATGGGGCCAATCTGTGAAGCACAATTGTGAACTGAATAGGCATTTTGTCTGACTTTCGTATGGGTGCTTGGTCAGGCCTCATCATCAGTGACGCCTGACCAAGAGCCTATGTACTAAACAATTATCAGCCTAAACACCCGTTCAGCTTTGCATGTCAGGCCCACAAATGCACATGTGCATGGCCCTTAAGACCCCAAATTATAACTCTATTCAATTCCATGTTAAATGAGTTCCTTGTGATAAATTTGCGTTGTAATCCTGCATTCCTGCATGAAGAATAAACTGTCCTAAAACTTTGTAAGGAGTTAAAATAGTGGATTTTTTCCCCAGATTTAATTATTTTATTATGTCTTTTTTATTGGTGCAATTTGAGATAACTTTTATTACTTCCCTGGCACCTCCCATCTCACTGAAGAGTGCAAAATGTAATTTTTAATCTGCAGTCAAATAAAGACATCAGCAACTTATCCAGCAGATATCCAGAAAAAGAAATGCTTGCAGGCAAAGATTGAAATACCATCTGGGGCGATTTTAATCTCACTTATTCTGTTTTATGATTATGACGTGAATAGCCAGGTATAGAGAAGATGTAAGGGTCACAAACTCCTTCCTACTACATAGTGGAAGTTCATACTGTATAACATATGGACTTCCACCTAAAAGCAGTGGAATGTAGGGTTTATTTTTTGAATAAACTTTTGACAGTCCTGCTGATTTGAACAATTTGAACACAACCCACAGGCCCTAAACATAAAATTTTGGTTTGCTTTATCACATAATAAAATAGCCATTAATCTTAAAGGGAATGTCCACCCTTAAACAAAACAAAGCTCAGTTGTCAGTTACCTGCTCCCAACTGATATATTTTGCACTTTATTACCTGCATTACTAACCAGATATTTAAGGATTATTATTGCTTCCATTCTGGCAAAGGAAGGTGGCCCCTCCCTCCATGCAGTCAATCAAGGCTTTGACTCAGCTGATATCACAACCAATGATTGACTGCTGTTTCACCTGCTGCCTCCTCTACACCTGCTCAAACATAAAAAAAGCTCTTTGAGCAGAGGGAGGAGGAAGATACCTTTGCCAGAAAGGAATAGTACGTATTAAATATGTGGTTACAAATGCATGTAATAAACTGGGAGAAATAGCAGTTGGGGTAGCAGGCAGATAACTGATGTAACCAGTTTTTTGTTTTAAGGATAGACATGCCCTTTAAGCCTGCAATATATTAGCTATAACACAAGCTTTATAGCAGCCAAAGTATGCATTGTATATAACAAAGTGCTAAGTGCATATATATACCTTCTATTATATAAATATATTTTTATCTTCATAGGAGATTGCATTGAGGTTTTTTTAAAATTTTAGAAGTTTTCTATGTTTTCTTGGGTAAATGGGCTGTGGGCCCATGATGGGATTTCCCTATAACCCAGTGTCAGTCCGACACTGGAATCAAGTAAGATTTTCTTTTAGCTGTAGGAGTTTAAAGGTGCGCGAGATTGGAGGGCCGGGCCCCTGACGCAGCCCCTACCAGGTGCACCAAAGCTCTGCGATCAGCTGGCCACGTGTATATAGTAAAGATATGCACAATCAGCTGTTTAAAAGAACCAAACAAACTTCTGGTTCGGTTCCAGTCTTTTAAACTGCTGATCGCGTGTATAAGGTAAACATACACATGATCAGCTGTTTAAAAGATCACCTGTGCAAAGTATTGCTGCACAGATTGTGGGCCCTTTTACCTCCCGGGGGTGGTGGGGGTGATTGTTACGCCACTGGGTACAGTGCTACATTGGGACTTCAGTGACACAGACAGTAGCTAACTGCTGTGCAGGCACAGAAAGAGCACAGAGTAACAAATAATGCTTATTCCTTTTCCTGATCTTATTGCTGAATCAATTTGGCCTACCAGCCAATCACAGCAGCGGCTGCCGGTCCGGCTCCTTACTTGCAGTTCCGGCGGGTAGGGGAGCCATATCAGAACAGCGCAGGAACAAGGAAGTGTAAGTACAGATTGAAAGCACTTTTACAGTTATGAATATAGCAGGTGGGAGTGGGAGGATATGCCCTGCATGGTGTCAAAAGTTTTTAAAGAGGGTGGACATGCCCTTTAATGTTACTTTTTAAACCTTGGGACTGTGCAATATACACAGGGGTACCGTGGAACGTGTATGTTAACTGGATGAAGTTTCCTATGGTGGATATTTCTGTGATATTACAGTGCTTACATTGAATTTTTGCCCAATAAGTCCTGGATCAGGACATTCTAGGTTTCTGGACATTAATGTTTTTTTTTGCACACCTCGTTATTGAGGTATGTATTATATACCAGTATATCGGTGTCAATAAATTATTTATTTCATGTTTCAAGCATATAGTGTGTGAGTGCTTAAGGGGTTCTGGGGTGGGTGTCTGTCCCCACCTCATGGTTTATATTTTGTGATATGGTCCATGGATTTATGTACCCCTAGCACCATCTTTAGGATAGAATAATACAGCCTTATAGAACACTGTACACCCAGATATTGATTGTCAATCAAAAGGTAGCCGCATTGACTACGTGGCTTCTAGGATTTGACCAGCCCTGGTTTTATTGAGCCAGTCCTCTAACTCACCTTGGATTATGGTAACAGAAAGCTATGCAAATTTTGTCTACTTCATCTTTACACTGACAGCGGGAAAATGATCTCTTTCGACGCCTCGGTAGGTTTCCAAGCCCATAAGGAAGGGTTTGTCTAAAATAAATGTTAGACAACAATTAGATAAATTACACTAATTAGAATTTACCCTAAGAATAACTTCTTATGACTGCCATCTCAAATATTTTTGCTTTATCGCCCAGAAACAAACAAGACATTAACAGGTAAAACCAACACATGTTTAGAACACAACATACATGCACTTGTTACTGCAAAGCTTTGAAATGCCAAAGGCCTCACTAAATGAGTGGATGGCACTTGTTAACATGTTAAATTTACGTGGGTAAGTTTCTCCTGCTCTCCTGTAAGTTTTACTGAAGGACAGGCGGTAAGACATAGCGCATTTACCTCCTGTTCTCCAATTAAACTGGAAAAAAGAAAGTTAAAATCCAGGTGGAGATACCCTTTAAAACATTCGGGGCAATTTGCCCAAAGATCTGGGCCATGTGCCCCAAATGTTTTAACATAGTGACGCCACTGATGTATACAAAACTTCAAAACTGTTATAAAAATAAAGTTATTAAAAAAAAGAGACGTTATCGGTTGGGTACATTCATTGCGATTGTTGCACAACACCATTTTTATGTACCGCCGCAACCGCAATTAGTTATGTCTTAAAGTCATGTTAACCCTTGGTACATTGGTTAACGTGACTTTAGGACGAAAAAAGACGATAACAGCTCTTAATGCATAGCCCTAAATTTATCTTTTAAATGAATCTTCTAAATCTGAGCAGCCAGCCAAGAAAATAAACATGGATAAAATTTAACAACTGGTGAAGGCTGAACCTGCCATGGGATCGAAAAAGAAACAGAAGTAACAAATCTTCCAACTGGTTACACTGTCACCTCCTAATGTAGGGATAGGGAAAGCAATGACTGAACCTGCCTTGTTCCTCACTGTTTCAGAACTTTATGGTGGAAAATTATTTATTACATTGGGACATGTTAATTGATTAATACAATCCCATATGGTTATTGGGTATTGTCAGCAAGGTTTCTGTGTTTGCTGACGACACAAAACTTTGTTGACCATTAAAAACTTCAGAGGATGTGCAATCGTTGCAGGGGGATCTAGATAGATTGTCACATTGGGCTGCTAAGTGGCAGATGAGATTCAATGTTGATAAATGTAAGGTGGACATTTTGGACTTAAAAATCCTTGTGCTGCTTATACTATAAATGGCTCTGTGTTAAGTGAATCCCTGTTGGAAAGGGATCTTGGAGTTTTGATGGATAACAAACTTAAAGGTAGCAAGCAATGCCAGGCAGCAACAGCCAGAGCCAGCATGGTATTGTCTTGTATAAAGAGAGGTATGGATTCAAGGGAGGAAAATGTTATTGTTCACTAATAGAGCATGTCAGAGGACATGTGGACATCCCTTAAGACTTGAAGAAAAAAGGTTTAGGCTTCAAGTTCAGAAAGGATTTTTCACAATGAGAACGGTGAAGCTATGGAACAGTCTTCCAGTGGACGTTGTTATGGCAGGTTCATTGGTCAGTTTAAAAAAAAAGCTGGATGAGTTTCTGCAAACAAGGAGTGTTGCACGTTACTGGTATTGATACATAAAGTACAGTTGATCCAGGGAAATTTCCGATTGCCACTTGGAGTCAGGAAGGAATGGATGGATGTATGTCTTTATTCAACCTCAAATACGATACTATACTATATATTATTTATTTATTTTGACCTGATCTATTGTATACATTTTACACCTGTTCATTGTTCTAGGGATGCAGTGCTCACTATTTAATCTGTGTTTTATTGAATAGACAGGGAGAGTGGTCCTGATTCCCTACCACACATAACATATCTGTTGTATTCAATTAGATCAACTGGACTTGAAGTTTAGTTCTTGAAGACGTTTCGCTAGTCATCCGACTGGCTTTCTCAATTCAGAATGACTTGTACAAGAATCTGTGGCAATTATGTACCCTGGAAAATCCCAATTAGCATATCACAGCCAAGTGTTAAGGGCGTGATTGGATGATGACACCTGGGTTAAAATCCACCAGAAGGAAGTACAAGCTTTCACAGAACACATTAATGCGGTAGACCAAAACATCAAATTTACAAGGGAAGAGGTACAAAACAACAAACTGGCTTTCTTGGACTGCTTGGTAGAAGTCAGGGAGAATGGTAAACTGGAAGTAGAGGTTTACAGAAAACCAACACACACATATCAGTATTTGATGTTTGACTCCCACCACCCTTTAGATCACAAGCTGGGTGTCATCAGAACCCTGCAACACAGAGCTGAGAACATCCCCACTAGCACAGAGGCGAAGGTTAAAGAAATGAAACATCTCAGAGGAGCCCTTAAATCTTGTGGATATCCAGACTGGGCCTTTGTCAAAAGAAGCAGAAGGAAAGAAAAGAACACGAATACCAACAGTGAAGGGGAAAAGCAAGACAGGAGAAAGAACATGGTCATCCCATATGTAGCAGAGGTCTCCGAGACATTAAGAAGAGTTTTCAAAAAACACCGTATCCCTGTCTGCTTTAAACCGAGAAACACGCTGAGGCAGCAATTGGTACATCCGAAAGACCCAATACCGAAACACAAGAAAAGCGACATCATATACACAGTGCAGTGCAGTGAAGAATGCTCTGATTTGTATGTGGGGGAGACCAAAGAACAACTGCATCAACGTATGGCCCAGCACAGAAGAGACAATTCCTCTGGTCAGGACTAAGCCGTGTACCTGCATCTTAAGGATAGAGGACATACCTTTGAAGATTGTAATGTTAACATATTGGCAAAGGAAAGTGACTGGTTCAAGAGAGGTGTTAAGGAGGCCATTTATGTGAAAATAAAGAAACCAAGCCTAAATAGAGGTGGGGGGGTTCGACACCAACTGTCTGCCAACTGTCTGCCACCTTACTCTGGGCATTCCTATAACACCTCTTAGCCACTATGCAATCATGCCCTTAACACTTGGCTGTGATATGCTAATTGGGATTTTCCAGGGTACATAATTGCCACAGATTCTTGTACAAGTCATTCTGAATTGAGAAAGCCAGTCGGATGACTAGTGAAATGTCTTCAAGAACTAAACTTCAAGTCCAGCTGATCTAATTGAATACAACAGATATACCATGACCTGGATGAATGAGAAACTTCACAAGCATACCACACATAACAAACATTTGTGATAAATATTACAATTATTTTTTTCCTTTAACACATTTAAGAATTTGAGCAGATTCCAAAATTTTGGTGTTGGGCGCTATGATGAACTGTTATTCTGCTATTTTGGATTTTTGTTACATGAGAATGATGAAAGATTTCAGCACTACTTCAGTCTCTCTCTCATGCTACCACTGCTTTTCTGGCAGCTGCCCTGAAATTGAAAGGGGCTTTAATAGGGGAAAGACCATGTGCCCAGTTTAATTAGTAAGTCTCATAGAAAGGGAAAGCCATGCACATTTGGCTAGGAGACCCTTGGCTGAGTGTCTTGGAAAAGAAAGTAAAAAAGAGGAGGTAAAGAAGGAAGGCAGAGCAAAGAAAGTATAACAGAGAAATCAAATTTGTTTAGAAATAGAAAAGAAAGGAGAGAAAATAAAATGATTGCTGGTGATCATTCCTATTATGGTTATTATGGATAACAGATCAACAAAAACGGTTTAGAATTCACTTTATAACAAAATGTGTAAGTTTGTACAGGGTTAAATGAACGTTAGAAGTGACTGTGTCATATTCAAACTTTAATCTACTGTATATCAAGAGAGAACATCAACCATCCATTAAAAAGACTTCTCATGAACGTCTCTAGTGCACAGACGCAGCGTAATACTCACCCCCCAGTGTTAACCCATATAATATCCAGGTGACAGAAGTACACACATTCTTTGTCCAGCCATGTATTACAGGAACATCTCTTTGTCCTTGAGTGTACATTTATCTGTGGGAGAGAAGGTGGCACTGGGAACGAGAAGGCCCCTGTTACTGGAATTGATCACACAAAAATATTATTATTATTATATCCGTTTTTACATTTTTTATTTTCATTTTTTTAATAGATTATTTTGTGTAAGAGTTATTGCATTTTGATGCAGTTAGACTGAACAGTGACATCCTTGCTTGCTTTACTATGAGGAACTTGTATTTCTGCATGCTATTAAAAGAATTCATTGATAAACTCAGAAACTTAGCATCAATATGCCAATCACATATGGAAGCATATGTCCTCTGTTGAGGATTAGGTGCCTCTATGGCCTCTCTGGTTTCTCACAGTGTAGAACCCATAAATGTGAAAGAACATTGCAAACCAGTCTTAGGCTAAGGCCCCAATACAACCCCCCCTACCGAAAAGTACTGTAATCACAAGCGTTCCGCGCGCGCAATAGCATGTGCATTTCTGGTGCATTGTCACACATTGTTTCGTGTTTGCGCATGCAATTTTGCTATTTAACATTATGGAACTATGTGCGTTTGCACAAAAAATGGTGATCGCAAAACGAAAACAGATGCGCAATCACATGCGCATTGGAAATCACGTGAACTTTTGCGTGAATTTTCATTCTAACCAAAATCGCAAGTGCAAAAGGGTGAAAAACACATTAGTGTGGCCTAGCACCGTTTAGAAATATCAAGACATAAAGCAATTAGCATCTATAGCAGGCCTGGGCAAAGTAAGGCCCGGGGGCCACATGTGGCCCTTTAACTGCCACTAACTGGCCCCTTAATACTGGTACACAAAAAAATCCTAATATTAATTGTTTTAAGCTGGATAATGGATTTATTTTTATTTAGTTTATTAAAAATGACCTGATCAATTGATTAATTGAGTTTGATGGAATGGATCTAAAATATTACACACCAACTAAAAATTGCAACTAATAATAAAAAAAAAATCCAACGAACCAGGGATATTAATTTAATCTTTTTATAAAATGCAGTTTTGCTATCTCTATAGTGAGAATTGAGTTGAACCAATTGGTCCAGCCCTTCATGACAATCCAAGTTTCTTGTCCGGCCCCCTGTGAAATTTAATTGTCCACCACTGATCTATAGATTTACCATGATAAAGTGTAGGTCACTCCAATATAGCTAGCTTTGCAAAAAGTATGAATTACGCATATCAATAAAATAAAAAAGCAATGAAATACACATTCTTTGTGTTCATATGGCATGTAACTTTTGTTGAGTTTTTAGGGAAAGTGCTTCCAAGGTATGGATCTCCTTAAGAAACACCAGATTTGTAAATAACCAGGAACTATTATAAAACATGTCCACCCACCAAATACCCAGGAATACAGAGTAGGGGGGTGTACTGGATTAGAAGCTCTTCTTACTAAAGGGGTTAATAAATGTTGCTCATTTTATGCAGGGCTAATCCATTAAAGGGTGGCCTACATCATTGCTGGTTGGCTGTGTGCAGATGCTGTACAGGTGTGTTTGGGCACAAAAAGTTAAAGGAATAGTTCATTCTCAAAGTGAACTATTCCTTTAATATATTGATTGAAGCCCAGGAGGTTAAGGAGCTTTGCCTTACCTCCCGATCTTCAATCAATATTGCAGGGTCCGGGAACAAAGATACCAAAGAACTTACCTTTTACGCGATCCACAACAGCCAAGCTGTAACCTCCGACCGCTTCACTCTTCTGTACAGCCACAGCGCACATGCACGTAATGCCCACTATAGCTGTACAGGAGAATACATATATATACATATATATTAAAGAAATAGTCCACTTTGAGAGTGAACTATTCCTTTAACAATACTAAATTCAATAGATTTTAGTGTTTTACTGGACAGACTTTTTTTTCTATAGAACCCTTCACACTATTGCGTTCTAATTGTGTCCATTTGCATTTAGGTCCGTTGCATTTTAATGCACTGCATGCAGCATTCCTGTCCATTTTTTTCATGCGTTTTCTATATACAGTAAATTTATGGAAACCCCATTAAACGCATGCTGTGCGTTTCTGTGAGTTTCTAGTGTGAACGAGCCCTATTAAAGTAAAGGGAGCCGATGCCGACCGAGGGAAAATTTCCATCTTTCCCAATCAATAGGACTGCCGATTGGTCGGGAATATCCCTTAAACACGAGCTATAATAGATAAATCCCATTGTTCCCTTGTGTATAACGACGTTCCACAACCGGATTTACCTATTATCGTTTGTATGGCCACCTTAACACAGGTTAAGGTCTTTCACATAGCAATAAAATTCTTGTGCATTAGCGCTTAATATAGAGTAATATAGGGACACTATTCAAATATATTCAGCAGAATTCTTTGCAGGATCAATATCAACTCTCTGCATCTCTTAGGGTATTTATTATGGGTTTACACAAATGAAATCTGTAAACAGAGCCATACATCTCCATTCTTGTATCCATACCTAGTGATAATGACAAGGCAAATTCATTTATGGGCCTCAATTAACCACCAGTTCACCCTTCAAGCACAGACGCTTTGCACCAGCAGTTACACAACAGCTTAACTGAACTTCAAATAAATACAAATGATTTACAGGGCATAATTACTTTTCCAGACAGGGACCTTTCTGTCCCAGCACATGGATTTAATGAGACGGAACTGCAGGCACTGTTAATAGGCAGGTGGGGATTTTGATATTATGAGTCAGGATTGAATCTGTGTCAACCAAATCTAAATTTTGGAGGCCTTTGACTGTACAGTGGCATTACTTACTACATGAATTACTGGTTTTCTCCTATTTGTATTTCATTTTCCATGTTTATACTGCACATTGTATACAAACTGCCGAACCATGCAGCAGTAATAATAAGATATAATAATTGAAATAATATGAACTACGTGCGTATATTGCAGTTACATACTCAGAAATGGGAAATAAAAAACAGACTTTGCAGTTCCCATTTTAAGTAATTTGTGTTAATTTAATATTTTTGTAGTTTGTAAATCACATGAGTTATTAACTACAAATATACACATACATGTGTTCATTATACTGTACATGCAATACAAAGCACATACATGTCAAATGAAAATGTGTTCATTATATTGTACATGCAATACAAAACACATACATGTCAAATGAAAATGTGTTCATTATACTGTACATGCAATACAAAACACATACATTTCAAATTAAAACATGTTCATTATATGGTAAATACAATAAAAAACACATACATGTCAAATGAAATGTGTTCATTATATTGTACATGCAATACAAAACACATACATGTCAGATGAAAATGTGTTTATTATACTGTACATGCAATACAAAACACATACATGTCAAATTAAAACATGTTCATTATACAGTAAATACAATACAAAGCACATACATGTCAAATGAAAATGTGTTCATTATACTGTACATGCAATACAAAGCACATACATGTCAAATGAAAATGTGTTCATTATACTGTACATGCAATACAAAACACATACAAGTCAAATTAAAACATGTTCATTATACGGTAAATACAATACAAAACACATACATGTCAAATGAAATGTGTTCATTATATGTTACATACAAAACACATGTCAAATTAAATTTGTTAATTATGCTGTACATACAGTACTGTAAAGAGTATTATAGAAAGGCTGAGGACAGGAACCTCCTGTGCATTAGACTGGTCCTCCATTAGCATATATTTTACATTGCACACCATGTAGGGTACAGACATCTGTTCCCATCCCCCTAAAATGTATTGGAGTTAATAAATGTTTTTTTATATGTTTGTTTTTTGTAGTACATTTATTATATTAAACAATGTCCCAGTAAAAATACATTCAATGAAATATACTGTCACCATGTATACAATACCATGTGTGTTTTACCAATAAAAGTCTCTTGCAACACTCCATATAATGCTGAACTACAATTCCCAGCAGTAACTGAAAGACTGCAGTTTGCACAGCACTGGTACATGCAGTTTCATACAAGCTATAATTCTGCAGTGATGCGCACCCAACTTGCTCTGTAGAGCACTGTGAAATATGTGGAAGCTTTATAAATACCGAATTGATATGAAAGGGGCCAAACTCTGTAAACCACAAACCAAATCTTGTACATAAAAGAATAAATAAAATACACTATGCCTTTAGCTGTTGTTTTTAACCATATAAGTAAAAGCATTTCAGTACACCCTGTAGTTTATTCTTCCCACTCTGTGACTTCCCCTTTTATTTACCAATCTTTCACATACAGTACCTTCAGCTTTTAATTAAACCAGCAGTTCTGTGTAAAACTCACCTGCAATGGCGAAGTATGACACAATGAAACCAGCTCCCTGCATATTGTGTGCTGAACAGGTGCTCATCTGGTCTCAACCTTCCCTTTTTCTACTGTTTAAATACCTTCCCCCCCAGTACCACACCTTCCCCTCCCAGTGTCTTTAAGGTGAGGGATATCGGTGTCACAGAGCCTCCTCCCAATGACTACCTCTTTCTTGTTGGATCTACCTGCTCTTTTGTATGGAATATTTTACAGGAGAAGAAAGGGCTGGCTGACGCTTATGCAACTTTCCCAGTGTTAGGAAGGTGGCTGTGAACACAGAGCTTAAAAAAGTTTCTCATTTTACAAGATTTAACCGATAGTAAGGAATGTCCCAGGTAGTACACTATAGCGATGCAGACTGCCTGATGTTATTAGGGCAACAACCTGAAAACAACATGAAAACTGAATGATTAGGAATAATCTTGAATCTGTATTTCAATAGACACGATGCAGATTTTAAGGTGAATGGCCTATATGCAGATAGTTTAGACAAGCTGGGGCTGTTTTCACTGGAGAACCCTTTTTTCAATCACCTTATTTTTTTCTACTAACTTCAAAATTGTAGTTTGTTTGTTTTTTTCCTGTCATTTGTAAATAGTAGATTTTATCCCTTTTTTCAAATTCACTCAAATTCTGATCCTAGCTAAGGGCTAGGCCACATCACTGCGCTTTTAAGGGTGATACGAACGTGCTTTAAAAAGCGCATAGTAGTGTCGGCCTATGTAGGTGGCCACATTGCCTCCGGACGGTAACGTGTGCAAGATTGCGGCGTGGCCTCAGCCTAAGTTTCGCGTTTTCAAAGAGAAAATGCATGCGATTGCGCAAAAAAATGCTTGAACGTAAAACGTAAATGGACACAATGACATGCGCATCGGAAATCGAAGGGATGTTCGCGTTTCCACAGTTTTTTTTCCACAGTAGGGAAAATCGCAAGCGAAATTGTGTGCGCAAACACGTGAAAAACACGCTAGTGTGGCCTAGATAGGTACACTTTTGAGAAATGCATTTTACTTCATTATCCTCCCCCTGCAACTCTGTACTATGTTTTTATAAGTGTTTCTTGTTATTCTACAGCGCTGTCTACCCAAGTGGCACTTTATAAATAAACTATACATAACAAAGGTAACTATTAAGGGGTGATATTAAAGGTTATGCAGATAGAATGCAATCTGTGAGAGACTGTGGCAGATTTAAAGGGCATGTCCACCCCGAAAACTTAAAAAAAAATTTCCCCCACTACTGGCCCCACTGTGCAGTGTGTAAAAATCCTTACCTTACATCGCTGCTCCAATTGGTTCTCCTGCAGTGTTGGTCCAAAGTCCAGGAAAGTGAAGAGAAGGAGCTGTCTGTTAGTGAAAAGGTTTCCGCCTCTTACCTTTCCTCTAAGATATTCCTTTCCTCTAAGATATTCCTCTGGATCCCTCTTTGCTGCCTGGTGCCCTACCTATCAAACATTTTTCTGTAGTGTAGGGGACCCTATACCACCCCCCAACCACCATGTTTGTTTGCAAAAAAAAGTAATCCGTAATGTATTTACAGAGCTTCCTTCCCCCAGCATTCTGCACTGCCGGCAGCCGCATCTGTGACTGGCTGCCTCTCAGCCATTTACGGACGTGGCTGCCAGTCCCACCCCCTGCTTGCCATTTCCTTCAAGCAGAGGGAGGTATCAGTACGCCAGGCAAACTAAAGCAATTTTTAGAACAGCAATCCATTTCTCAATAGAGTACCTATTTGAAAGTAAATGAAACATTCACTATTTAAAGGTGAATGAAACTTTCAGCAGATTTATCCGGGTACACATTTTTGCTAATTACCCGTTAAGGCCCTGACACACTGACTTAAGGCCCCTATACACGGCATCAATATTCTGTTCAAATTGAAAGGATTGTTGAGGACCCTTTTCTGTGTTTTTGATTGACAGATCGGCGATAACAATTGGTCTATCGAAAAAACTGTGATCATGCAAGATTTTCAAGTTGAAATCTACGGAAGATTTGCGGCACAAGGTGGGTCGAAAATTCGATCAAAAAAACAGAATGAGAGTTAGAATGAGATCTCACTGAAATTCAGTGTGTGATATCCTTTACTATATGATAATGTTAGATTGGCCAAAATAATAAAATTTGCTTTTTAAAAATTATAGGAAAAAAGCCAACATCACAAATGAAAGCTTTGAAGTTATTAGAAAGGTATAAGGTGATTATTATTTTTTTTTTTTTTAAGGGTGTGCAAGTCTGTTGAATTTTATTTAAATTCACTATTAAAATACAAAGGGAGTTACTCAATAAAAGTTCTTATTGTTTAAAATGGTGCTAATTTTGCCCCAACCAATCAGATGTTAGCTTGCAAATGTTAAATAAGATCTGATTGTTTGGGGCAAAATTAGCACCATTTTAAACAATAAGAACTTTTATTGAATCTCCCTGAAGAACTTTAATTGAATCTCCCTGAAAATCTTATACATATAAAGCGTAACAATGTGGTCATAAAATATATAAATGATAAAATAAAACTGCAGTATTTTAACACTCAATATTTTAAGACCACGGAATTACTTTGTAGCTGCATCGTCAAATACACTACGGCCGGTAAATGGATCAAAACTGGTATGTAAAAAGTAAAAAAGTAAAGTAAAGTTTTCAACATACCTTTACCCTACTGTGCCTAACAATTGATCCAGAGGAAGGAAATAAAAAGCCTAAGTGGAAAGGGAGGGGGGGTTCGTTTTTGGCTCCAAATGGCAATTGGAAATCTTCCCTGGATAAACAAAAACTATCAGGGTTATTCAATAAAAGTTATTATTGTTTAAAATGGTGCTAATTTTGCCCCAACCAGTCAGACGTTAGCAATTAAATGTTAAATGAGATCTGATTGGATGGGGCAAAATTAGCACCATTTTAAACAATAAGAACTTTTATTGAATCTTCCTAAAATGGCATCTATACCGAAAAATAATTTATTTTAAATTGACCATAACTGGAAACTAATTCTTCATAACCACCACTGTATCATTTTTTTGTTGATCTGCCCCCTATTTCTTTAGATATCCAATCTAAAACTTCTAATATTTCAGCTGTCAATCAAGTTCCTTGCTCTCATAAACTATACTTCTGTAAGTAGTTTTACTGTAGCTAGAATGGTGACAGAGTTTTGACAGTTGGAATGCTATGTGCTGTGTGCAGGCTTGACAGTTGGTTTGTGGGAAAAAAGTCAGGTCAGATGAAAGTGGGAGTGGTTAAAAGAGGGAGGGGGGATACTGCTCCTAAACAAAATGTGTGCTGGATTGAAGGCATGCAGCAACACACGTAAATCAGAGTTACTGCTACTTACATGTATTCAATTATAGATTAAGATTAGGTAAAGTCATTTTTGTAAGTATAGTGTCCCTTTAATGTATTAATACCAGTAATTTTTCAATTTTTTTTATAGTTTTAGAAACTTATCTAGCCCACTTTTAAAGCTATTCAATGAATTTGCCATTACCACATCTGCTGGAAAACAGTTCCAGAAACCTTTCCTAACCTGAAGATGAAACTAATCTTAAAGGATGTACACATGTACTCTTATATGACATATTAATGAACAATGCACCAGAAAGTTTATTACATTTTACAGTACATCAAAGTTTAGACTGGTGAAAGTTCAACTCCAAAACCAGTAGTATTACCCTGAAACCAGGTTTGGGTCAAAACTATGTTACATCTTTAAAGAAATTTAATGAAAACAAATTTTTTTACCAGCATTTATATCTTTAAAGAGCATGACCACCCTTAAAACAAAAGAAAATGATCACTTGTCATTGATCCCTCATTTATTTAGAACTGGGCAGACTTTGCTGTCGGCTACAGGCTCTTTAGTAGGGATAGCTTGCACCTCACTGAGGAAAGCAGGGTGTAGATAGGCCAGTGGTGGGCGGAAAGGGGGGTGGGGCTAGCATAGGGGATAGGGAGGTATGTGTTTTAAAGTATATGAAAAAATTACAGGATTATAATCTAAAATGTATGTTTGCAAATGCGAGAAGCCTGGCTGACAAAATGGGTGAATTGGAAATTATGGCATTAAATGAAAAGTATGATGTACTAGGTATAGCAGAAACATGGTTGAACAGTTCTCACGACTGGGCTGTAAAGGCTGTTTAGGCAGGACAGAGAAAAAAGGAAGGCGGAGGAGTATGTGTTTATGTTAAAAAAAAATTGAAGCCAAATTTAAAAGAAGAGATAACTGGCGATATGGATGTTAAAGTGGAGGCAATATGGGTAGAATTAGGCAACATGAAAGGGGGTAATGTCATTGTTGGTGTCTGCTATAAGCCGCCAAATGCTAGCAGAGAGGAGGTGAGTCAACTTCATATGCAGTTGGCAAGGGCTGCAAGTTTGAGGAGTGTGCTCATTATGGGGGACTTTAAATTACCCTAACATTGATTGGTGGAGTGGAACTGCCATCACAGAAAAAGGCGATGAGTTCCTGAATTTGCTGCAGAACAATTTTCTCTCACAGGTGGTTGAGGTTCCTACTAGAAAAGGAGCTCTGTTGGATATAGTAATATCTAACATCGTGGAACGCATTATAGATATAAAGGTAACTGAAGGCTTAGGGAATAGTGACCATGAAATAGTGGCGTTTGGACTTTGTTATCGGAAGGAAATGTGCGCTGGGTTAACAAAGACTTTTAATTTTGGGAAGGCAAATTTTCCCATGTTAAAAGTAGCTCTTCAGAATGTCAACTGGATAATGTATTATCAGGTAAAGGTACTGAACAGAAGTGGACTGTGTTCAAGGGGATTTAATCCAGTTCACATCTAAATTTATACCATTGGGAAATAAATATAAAAAAAATAAATCCGCGCCCATGTGGCTGAATTCTGATGTAAAGAGGCAAATGGAAAGGAAGAAAAAGGCATTTAAAACCTTTAAGTCAGAGGGAATGGAAAGGGCCTTTAGGGATTATAAAAACTGTAACAAGGAGTGTAAGAAAGCAATCAAACTAGCTAAAATTAATAATGAAGTTAGGATAGCTGAACAAAGCATCACTAAGCCTAAAAAAGTTTTTAAGTATATTTATAGTATACACTATAGAACATCTGTATACACTATAGAACATCCAAGTACAGATATCATAGAGTAATAGTAGCAATAATGGTATAAGAGATTCAAATGAACTTTGGTTAACAGAGGATATGGTACAGAAAGAACTAAATAATAACTAAATAAATCTCCTGGACTGGATAAAATACATCCTCGGGTAAGTTCAGTTTTATCTAGGCCATTGTTTCTTATTTTTGCAGATTCCCTCATGTTTGGAGGTGTGCCTCTGGACTGGAAAAAGGCTGATGTTATTCCAATATTCAAAAAGGGTAGTCGTTCACAGCCGGGTAATTACAGGCCTGTAAGTTTAACTTCAGTGGTGGGGAAGATCCTGGAAAGTGTAATAAGGGAACATATTCTAGAGTATATTTCAAGGACTGACATCATAAGTAGTAACCAACATGGATTTAGGAGGAATAGATCTTGTTAAACTACCTTGCTTGGCTTTTATGAGGAAGTAAGTAGAAATTTAGACTCTGGCATAGCAGTAGATGTAGTTTACTTGGATTTTGCAAAGGCTTTTGTTACAGTCCCCCATAGGCGACTAATGTATAAGCTAAGGTCTGTTGGTCTGGGGAGTCACATTTGTACATGGATAGAAAATTGGTTAATGAATAGGATGCAGAGAGTAGTTGTTAATGGGGCTTCATCATTATGGACTAAAGTGCTAAGTGGGGTGCCACAGTGTTCTGTGCTGGGGCCGCTTCTATTTAATCTATTTATTAATGATTTGGAAGTCGGTATTGTCAGCAAGTTTTCTGTGTTTGCTGACGACACAAAACTTTGTCGACCATTAAAAACTTCAGAGGATGTGCAATCGTTGCAGGGGGATCTAGATAGATTGTCACATTGGGCTGCTAACTGGCAGATGAGATTCAATGTTGAGAAATGTAAGGTGATGCATTTTGGACTTAAAAATCCTTGTGCTACTTATACTATAAATGGCTATGTGTTAAGTGAATCCCGGTTGTAAAGAGATCTTGGAGTTTTGGTGGATAACAAACTTAAAAGGTAGCAAGCAGTGCCAAGCGGCAACAGCCAGAGCCAGCATGGTATTGTCTAGTATAAAGAGAGGTATGGATTCAAGGGAGGAAAATTTTATTATCCCTCTTTACAAAGCATTGGTAAGGCCTCATTTGGAATATGCAGTGCAATTTTGGATTCCTGTGTACAAAAAGGACATCTTTGAAATGAAAAGGGTTCAAAGAAGGGCAACTAAATTAATAAGGGGATTGGGAGAGCTTGAATATGAAGAGAGACTAGAAAAGTTACAATTATGTACGCTGGAGAAAAGGCGCTTGCGTGGGGATATGTTTACTGTGTATAAATACATTAACGGGCCATACAATAAACTATCTGGGGCATTTTTCACCAATAGAACATGTCAGAGGACACGAGGACATCCCTTAAGACTTGAGGAAAAAAGGTTTAGGTTTCAAGTTCGGAAAGGGTTTTTCACTGTGAGAACGGTAAAGCTATGGAACTGTCTTCCAGTGGACGTTGTTATGGCAGGTTCATTGGTCAGTTTCAAAAACAAGCTGGATAAGTTTCTGTAAACAAGGAATGTTGCAAGTTACTGGTATTGATACATAAAGTAGAGTTGATCCAGGGAAATTCCTGATTGCCACTTGGAGTCAGGAAGGAATTTTTTCCCCCTTCATAAATTTGGTGGGGGTTTTTTGCCTTCCTCTGGATCAACAGTTAGGCAGGAAATGAGGATATTGCTAGATGGGTTGGACTGGATGGACGTATGTCTTTATTCAACCTCAAATACTATACTATACTATACTATTTTCCCCTATTGTCAACTTCTATATTTAAGCACATTATTACATATATTTATAACCAGATATTTAATGATAGATATTGCCCCTGTTCCCTCCCTGCTCAATGAGCTTTTAGGAACCTGAGCATGCGCAAAGGAGGCAGCAGAGGAAAGTGCAATCAATTATTGGCTGTGATGTCAGCAGTCACATTCTTAATTGACTGCTTGGAAGGAGGAGCCAGCTTACTCTGCCAGAATGGGGGGTGATAATTAGCTTTAAATATCCGGTTAATAATACATCTAATAATGTGAGGAATATTTTGTTTGTAATTGGGAGCAGGGAACTGACAAGTTACCAGTTTTTTGTTTTAAGGATAAATAATGGATTAATTCTAAGGAGTTTGAAAGACTGCAGTTTCTAAGATTGATTAGTTAGCCAATAAAAGGTGTCACTTTACTAAACCTTTCTCTGCTTAAAAAGTAATAGCTCTTTCAAATGATATTCTCTTTTTACTCTTCTACCTCAGTTGTCATAAGAACCATATAAGGGAACAATGAATGGCATTCTCACAAGGAGTGGTTAAAATTTTGCATTCTACTCTTATTACTGTTTTGCTGACGGTTTGGTTTAGTATTTTTCTATAAAGGAGGAGGAAGAGTTTAGTATATAGGTTTAGAGAAAAGATTTCACTGTCATTTTCATACTGAAGCATGTTTATATCCAGTCAGGAGGCCCAAGTATAAACACAGTATATCTGTTGTATTCAATTAGATCAACTGGACTTGAAGTTTAGTTCTTGAAGACGTTTCGCTAGTTATCCGACTGGCTTTCTCAATTCAGAATGACTTGTACAAGAATCTGTTGGCAATTATGTACCCTGGAAAATCCCAATTATTCATTGCCAAAGATTCTTGTACAAGTCATTCTGAATTGATAAAGCCAGTCGGATGACTAGCGAAACGTCTTCAAGAACTACATTTCAAGTCCAGTTGATCTAATTGAATACAACAGATATACCATGACCTGGATGAATGAGAACCTTCACAAGCATATAAACACAGTAATAGAAAAACAATACAATTCAATAAGGCCGAGTTTAGATCACTGAAGTTTGCTATAGCTTTAATTAGTATAGTATAGTATTTGAGGTTGAATAAAGACATACTTCGATCCAATTCAACCTACTCGGCAATACCCACACTTCCTTCCTAACTGTTGATCCAGAGGAAGGCAAAAAAAAATCCCACCAGAATCATGAAGGGGAAAAAATTCCTTCATGACTCCAAGTGGCAATCGGAAATATACCTGTAATGAACACTACTTTACAAATTAACAAATAACCACCATGTGCAGGAAGAAAAGGTTACCTGTGCAGACTATTGGACATCCAGTGTGCCATTTAGGAATGAACTGCTTATCAGAATGGCCTGTACAGTAATATTGAAAACCTCATGGGAGTAAATCCAGCCATAGACAACCAGGAACCGTAACCCAATTTAGGGCTAGGTCCCACTATGCGCTTTGCGTTTTCTGTTTTGTGTGTATTTTGCGAATCACAATGTATTTTAATATGCAATGGAAATTGTGAGAATCACTTCCTACTATATAATTTACATTCCGCATCTATTCGGCCCATTTTTCTATCTTCTGCATGCGTGCACGAATTTTGGTCCATGTGTGTCAGAATCGCACTTTAATATAAGTATATGGGAATGCAAAAAACACATACAGACAAACTTATTTTTTAAGTTCTTTTGCATTTTCTTCAATATATTTTGTCATTTTCAAAAAAATGCACAGGAAAGAGAACAGACCGGAAACGTGGGCACACATGGACAAATAAATAGAAAAATTAATGTCTGTTAACCTGCAAACGTCCTGGAATGTGGACAAAATGCATTGTCCTAAATGCACACAAAAAAAAAAAACGCACACAGTGGGACCTAGCCCCTCAGAGATTGTTCTTTCCATATAAACCTCCATTTAACAACTGGACAAGCCTGAAAATTCCTGCTAGACATTGCACACAAATGAGTGACCAGCAGAACTCTTCAAATGCTGATAACCCCTAAGGAGGAACCACAATAAACTGTTTAAATGGTATCTGTGGCCAAAATACTATCAAAGTCCTTAGTTTTACCTATACATCAATCCAGTGACTACCCTTTCTGCTGGAATAAAGAAGGTCAGAAGAGGCCTTACCAATGCTTTGTAAAGAGGGAGAATAACATTTTCCTCCCTTGAATCCATACCTCTCTTTATACAAGACAATACCATGCTGGCTCTGGCTGTTGCCGCCTTTCACTGCTTGCTACCTTTAAGTTTGTTATCCACCAAAACTCCAAGATCCCTTTCCAACAGGGATTCACTTAACACAGAGCCATTTATAGTATAAGTAGCACAAGGATTATTAAGTCCAAAATGCATCACCTTACATTTATCAACATTGAATCTCATCTGCCACATAGCAGCCCAATGTGACAATCTATCTAGATCCCCCTGAAACAATTGCACATAAGTTATTAATGGTCAACAAAGTTTTGTGTCATCAGCAAACACAGAAACCTTGCTGACAATACCTACTTCCAAATCATTAATAAATAGATTAAATAGAAGCGGCCCTAACATAGAACCCTGTGGCACCCCACTTAGCACTTTAGCCCATAATGATGAAGCCCCATTAACAACTAATCTCTGTATCCTATTCATTAACCAATTTTCTATCCACGTACAAATGTGCCTTCCCAGACCAACAGACCTCAGCTTATACATTAGTCGCCTGTGGGGGACTGTATCAAAAGCCTTTGCAAAATCCAAGTATACTACATCTACTGCTATGCCAGAGTCTAAATTTCTACTTACTTCCTCATAAAAGCCAAGCTAGTTAGTTTAACAAGATCTATTCCTCCTAAATCCATGTTGGTTACTACTTATGATGTCAGTCCTTGAAATATACTCTAGAATATGTTCCCTTATTACACTTTCCAGTATCTTCCCCACCACTGAAGTTAAACTTACAGGCCTGTAATTACCCGACTGTGAATGACTACCCTTTTTGAATATTGGAATAACATCAGCCTTTTTCCATTCCAGAGGCACACATCCGGACATGAGGGAATCTGCAAAAATAAGAAACAATGGCCTAGATAAAACTGAACTTAGCTCACTAAGTACCCGAGGATGTATTTTATCCGGTCCAGGAGATTTATTAATATTAACCTTATTTAGTTCTTTCTGTACCATATCCTCGGTTAACCAAAGTGCACTTGAATATTTTATACCATTATTGCTACTATACTCTATGAAATCTGTACTTGGATCTTCTATAGTGTATACAGAGGAGAAAAAAAAATTCAAGACATTTGCTTTATCGCCATCCTCCGTAACTAACTTATCCCCCATCCCACATTTTCAGTCCTCAGCTTCTTACTATTAATATACTTAAAACATTTTTTAGGCTTAGTGATGCTTTGTTCAGCTATCCTAACCTCATTATTAATTTTTAATTTTAGCTAATTTGATTGCTTTTTTACACTCCTTGTTACAGTTTTTATAATCCCTAAAGGCCATTTCCGTTCCCTCTGACTTAAAGGTTTTAAATGCCTTTTTCTTTCTTTCCATTTGCCTCTTTACATCAGAATTCAGTCATATGGGCGCAGATTTTTTTTTTTTATATTTCCCAAGGGTGAAATGGCTTAAAATCCCCTTAAACACAGTCCTCTTCTGTTCAGTACCTTTACATGATAATACCTTATCCCACTTGACATTCTAAAGAGCTACTTTTAACCTGGGAAAATTTGCTTTCCCGAAATTAAAAGTCTTTGTTAACCCAGCATACTTTTCCTTTAGATAACATAGTCCAAACAACACTATTTCATGGTCACTATTCCCTAAGCCTCCAGTTACCTTAATATCTATAATGCGCTCCACGATGTTAGATATTATCAGATCCAACAGAGCTCCTTTTCTAGTAGGAACCTAAACCACCTGTGAGAGAAAATTATCCTGCAGCAAATTCAGGAACTCATCGCCTTTTCCTGTATTGGCATTTCCACTCCACCAATCAATGTCAGGGTAATTAAACTCCCCCATAATTAGCACACTTCCCAAACTTGCAGCCCTTGCCAACTGCATATGAAGCTGTCTCACTTCCTGCCTCCTCCCTGCTAGCATTTGGCGGCTTATAGCAGACTCCAACAATGACATTACCCCCTTTCTTGTTTCCTAATTCCACCCATATTGCCTCCACTATAACATCCATATCACCAGTTATCTCTTCTTTTAAATATGGCTTCTATTATTTTTTAACATAAACACATACAGTACTCCAACCCCTTTCCTTTTTTATCTGTCCTGCCTAAACAAGGCATACCCTTCTAAATTTACAGCCCAGTCATGAGAACAGTTTAAACACGTTTCTGCTATACCTATTACATCATACTTTTCATTCAACACCATAATCTCCAATTCACCCATTTTGTCAGCCAGGCTTCTCGCATTTGCAAACATACATTTTATATTATAATTCTGTAATTTATTCATATACTTTAATACACATGCCTCCCTACCCCCTATGCTAGCCCCACCCCTCTTTCCACCCACCACTGGCCTATCTACACCCTTATTTCCTCCTGGGCTATCTATCCCAGTGAGACTGCTAACCCCCCCAACCTAGTTTAAAATCTCCTCCAACCCTCTAGCCATCTTCTCCCCTAAAACAGCTGCACCGCCATCCCTACTAAAGATGACAGCAAAGTCTGCCCAGTTCTCTATAAACCCAAACCGTTCTTTCTTACACCACCCTCTTAGCCACGCATTAATGCTCCTAAGCTTCCGCTGTCTCCCTAGCGTAGCACGTGGCTGTGGTAATATTTCTGAAAACACTACCCTGGAGGCACTTGCTTTTAACTTGGCCCCTAACTCTTGGAAATCATGTTTAAGGACCTCACCTCCTCCTCTAACTTTGTCATTGGAACCAATGTGAACCAAGACCTCTGGGTCACATGCCCTCCCCAGCACTTATAAGTGCCCTTGTGGCATGCCTTATGGGGCTTAAAGGGTACCGCAGCTTGAAACCGGGACACCCCTACCCGGCACAAGTGCCCTTGTGAGACGGCGATAATTTATAAATATGCCCCTAAGTATGCACTTCAGGCTAAAACCCTGTTACATTTGAAATGGCCCAAATAATGTATTTTAGGAACCAGGGGCACTCCTATTGTTTTTGCTTCCTGAGCTAAACTTTTGAATGCTGCACTCTTCGCGTATCGCTGCCATGTTAAATTGGGTGTGGCTTTGTTGGTGGGCATGGTTAAAATTTAACGATTTTGAACTTCCTATCACATAAGTATTTAAACAGTTCCTCAGACAGTCAATTAGCAATAATGTAAATTACTAGAAACAGATATGACATTCCTTTCTCAAACAGCTTGTGTTGCCACTACTACCATATACTAAATAACAAAGTGGATCATAAATTTAAATCGACAGATTTTTCAAAATGAAAGAATATGTAGAATAACTAGATATTTTGCCTAAAAACAAACCGGCTCATTTACCCAAAGCCTCTATTGCTCTGGGTAAAAGACCTGTTGGTGATTCAATATCGCATTTGAGAATGTGGGTAAATACCGTTAAAGGGACGGTTCAGTGGAAATTATCAATATTTGTTAAATTATTAGTTTGTGTAATGCATTCTTAGTTAGTCTACATATTCTCTCCCAACTGAAAAATTAGTTGATTTCATACCCTTTACTGTTCCTTGCTGTTGACATTAGTGAGCTGACATTTCAGGTTTTAACAGTGCTTTTTCTTCCCAGGATGCACCAACAGTTATTTCTACTGATTGGCTGTTGGATGGGTCAAAGATGCTCAGATCTCTACTGAGCAACTGAATCAACCCAGGCGCTGGGTCAAGGGCAAGACCATAACAGTCTCTACTAGGGGTCCTGCAAACAGGAAGTCAGTATTTCGGTTGCATTTATTCATACACAGACAAAATGCTGAATTGGCAGATTAAGGTCATTGGGATGAAAAAATACTGCTCTTTGTTCTGAAAAGCATGTATTTGCACTGAACTTCCCCTTTAAGGGATTTACCCATTGCGGGATTTTAATGCCAGCTATCTGCTGGCATTAAAATCCTGCTCTAAAACTAGCACAAACGTGCTATTAAATTGCGAGCGTCGGATGCGTGGGTGATTTTTGCGTATCCCGTGCATCCGCCGCTAATATGGAGTTAAAGTCACACTAACCGGTAGCGAACTGGTTAGCGTGGCTTTACCTCCATATATTTGCCCAGCGAGTCTGGGTAAAGGAGGCCCAAAGAATTTAATAAATAATATTTTTTAGTGAATTGCCTCTTTAAAAGCTTTAATCTGTGTCTCCTCATTTTTATATAGTTGCTGGGAAATGTAACTTACTAATATGGGGTTTGTGTTTTATTTCCCACCATTCCAGTATCACACATTGTGGTCACTGACCACTGCATTCTTTGCACATGTCGAAAGCAGGGGAGGACTGGCCCAGTAGTATAAGGGGCAAATGCCCCAGGGCTGAAAAATTTGGGCTGCCACAGAAGCTATTATTAAGTTATGTGAAAGGCACAGTGCACACCTCTATTTCTAACATGTGCAAGGAATAGAAAACTCCTACTCCTTCAGATTGTTTTCCAGTTAGCCCTCCAGTTCAACAGCATGGTTAGTCAGCCCTCCAGTTCAATAGCCAGTGTCATAAGCCCTTCAGTTCATTAGCCATTGTTGTCAACCCTCCAGTTGATTAGCCAGTGTTGTCAGCCCCCAAGATAATTAGCCAATATTGTCAGTCCTTCAGATTATTATTCGGTTAGTCAGTCCTACAGTTCATTAGCAACAAAGGAAACTTTGGGTAAGATTAACTTGCCTTAGAAAGTGAACCCAGGGATGAGGACTTAGTGATTCAGCATCTCACCCAAAGTACTTGTAAGGGGGAGGGTGAAGATTTTAGGACTATAATTGTCCTTTAACCACATCATGTTGCAGGCAAAATGTAAATGGTAATAAAATGTCCTTAGCAAAGTTGATGTGATCAAAAATGTTGTAATCTACTTTGAAAGGGTCACTAAAGGGTCACTTAGTTGTATTTGCCCCCAGCCCAAAAGGTCCCAGTCCTCCCCTGCTGCTTAGCCAGCTCTATCTGTAACATCTGCACTGACACTGTGCCACACCAGCCCCTCCCTCCCTCTCTCCCCCTCTCTCTATTGGCTGCTGATGCTGGACTGTTAATTACCTGCTGACACAAGAGAGGAACCTTAGAGGACCAATAGGCAGCAATGAATAATTAGTGCTATACTTTATGGGAGAATTTTGATTGGTTCCACTGACTTCCTTACTTGACTAGGAACAGTACATTATGCTGAGCACTTAGCAGCAGGGTGTGTGTCCTGACTCTGACTCCTGATGCTCTTAAGAAGCAGAGTTGAAGCAACTTAAAGGTACCCTGTATATTGCAGTCAAGTGGGTGGCTCTCACACTTCTTGTGGCTGCACATGCACAGCCGCAGGCAAGTGCGCATCTTGCCCCGGTCAAGGGGGGAAAAAATTTGTGACCACTGCCTGTCTGCCGTCTTTATTTTTCAGTGCAGGGATGTCAGCTGAGACAAACGTCTTTCAATGACTCATGGTAGATGGGGCTCAAGTGTATATTTATATCTATGGAGCTGCTGTATATACTGTAGTGTATATAAATATCTATGAGACTGCTATATATAGTGTATATGAAAATCTATGGGGCTGCTGTATATAGTGTATACTAGCAGAGTACCCAGCATTGCCTGTGTTTTCTAAAGATCTGACCCGAACCTGCATCTGAAATTCAACCTACCCACACCTTTCTAACCAAACCTGACCCATTCGGAAGAGATGTGAAGAGCACAAATGTGTGTGGAAAAAGTTTGGTAACACCTATTTTGTTTAGGTTACACCTATTTTAAAGACCAAATCGGGACTGTCCCAGCCAAAAAATATGTGACCATGCCCACTTGCTAAGACGAGTTAGGAGAAAGACATAAGGTTAGGGAAAAGAGTGTGTACTAAAATGTGATTTATTACCTTGTGCTGAACATATACATTTCATGTGTGTCAGCGCTCAGCAATGGAATGCTACACATTTCCTTAGCTGCCTACTTTAACCTCTGCACCCAGTGGTGGATTAAGCCTAGTTTGGGCCCCCAGCTGTAGCATAGACACAGGCCCTTTGGATACTTAAAGACATATATAGATAGAGAGACAGATAGATGGATTAGATTGAGACACAAATAAAGAGAGAGATATCAATCAGTAGATCACACAGTACATATACTTGTCACACAGACACACAGACTGATACACAGACAGACACACACACAGAGACAGACCAAAAGGTATGGGGCTGCTGTATATATTGTATATTAATATCTATGGGGCTGCTGTATATAGTGTATTTTAATAAATATATATCTATGGGGCTGCTGTATATAGTGTATTTTAATAAATATATATATATGGGGCTGCTGTATATAGTGTATTTTAATATATATATATATATGGGGCTGCTGTATATAGTGCATATTTATATCTATGGGTCTGCTGTATAGTGTAAATTAATATCGATGGGGCTGCTGTATACAGTGTGTATTTAAATCTATGGGGCTACTGCATATAGTGAATATTTATATCTATGGTGCGCATTTTGAAAATGATACCCATAGTGCACTACTCCTTAGTGTAGGGATGATAAAATTCTAGCTACGCCCACATGAAAAAGCGCACCCACCTTAGATAACACACCCACTTTCCCACTGAGCACGCCGCTCTTACAGGCAGCATTCATAAGTTTCCTTCAGGCAGCTAAAACTCTAGAAGCTCCCCTGGCTATTCTGTCTATTCTGACACTGTCATCTTTAGTTCCCCTTTGATTCTTCTTTAATAAACATTTGAGTGGAAGAACAAGAGGAAAAAAATATTTTTATCAGTACATCTCTGAATTCAAGAACTATTTATCATTTAAAATGAAAAACTGCATGTCGTGTTTGACAAATCTAAAATGTAAGAAAAAAATATACTATGATTGCTCTTAGTGGTATATAGGAAACGTCTTGTAATCTATGCCACCCACCTCAATAAACAAACAGTATGAGCTGTTACAGTGAAAGAATATTTTGTTTTTGTATTTCATATCAGCGATTATATGGGGGTTATCATGCCACCTGCTGGTTCACTATGAAAAGCTCAAGCACTTGTTGACTATTTTGTTAGTGTTTGTTTTAAAAGGGTATGTCCACCAATTTTTAAAGTATGTTTTATTCCGTTTAACTGAAGAAAGAGAGGTAAATGAGCTATGTCTTACCTCCCATTCTTCAGTAAAACCTGCAGGAGAGAAGAAGACACTTACCACGGACCACTTCAGCGCCGGCTTTTCACTCATAGGTCCTGAGTAGAGATGTTTGAAACTGTTGAGTTTCGTTCCGTTTTTCGAACTTTCAAGATTTCCGTAAAGTTCAAAAGTTCGAATTCTGACCCATTCAAGTCTATGGGAGAGTGATAGTTTGAAAAGTCTGAGTGATTTACAGCTAAACTAACAGTGGTAACTTACTCTAAATGGCTGTGGCACCTGGGAAATGGTCTGGGGAACATGTCACTGTTACCAAAACTTGTTCAAACACTTCTTGAAGTCAGGCGGGCAATTGTCGGGTTTTGCGCAAGCTACATTCAACGATACATTCGAGGATTATAGAACGAACGAACCTTATTGTGTTAGCGAACGGTTCATTAGAGGATTATCGAACAAACAATCCTTCCTGTGTTAGCGAATGGATTATCGAATGAACAATCCTTCCTGGGTTAGCGAACGGTATATTATCGAACAAACGAACGATCCTTCCTGGGTTACAGGAACGATACTTTTGAGGGTTAGTTCGGCTCGGACTATGTGGTTATTATATGGTTATTATATTACTGGGTTATTATATGGTTATTATATGACTAGGTTATTTTATGGTTATTATATGACTAGGTTATTTTATGGTTATTGTATGGTTATTATATTACTAGGTTATTTTATGGTTATTATATGTTATTACATGACTAGGTTATTATATGGTTATTATATGACTAGTTTATTATATGGTTATTATATTACTAGGTTATTTTATGGTTATTATATGGTTATTATATGACTAGGTTATTATATGGTTATTATATGACTAGGTTGTTATATGGTTATTATATGACTATGGGGCATATTTATAAAGAAACGATGTTAGCGAAAAAAAATTACCGCCGCACGTCGCGGCCGCGAAAATAGCGCTATCGCCGTATTTATAACGGCAAGCGCTATTCCCGCGATACCTATTGCGGCCGCGATGTGCTGCGGTAATTTTAAGCCCCTTCGCGGCGATACTGTATAGTATCGCCGCAAAGGGACTTAAAATCCCTTCCCGACGCCGCTCCTAAGGGGGTGGGGCATACGCCCACCCCGCCCACACACCCCGCGGCGGCGACCACCCGCCGCGCACCCCCTCCCCGGCAACCCCTCCAAGCCCCCCGCCCCGGCCGCTCCCGGGGAGGGGACGGGAGGGAGCCGCTGGGGGGGGTGGAGGCTCTGAGAAGGGCCTTTTGGGGCTTAGGGGGTCCCACAGCTCGAACCGGGACCCCCCCTCCCCGGCCCTTATAAGGGCCCTTGCGGCACTGACAAGTGCCTTTGGCGGGGGTCCCGCAGCTGAAACTGGGACCCCCAGTGCGGCTCTTAAAAGAGCCCTTGGGCGACGTCTTCTTTCTTCCAGTCCCGGCGACACCAGCTCCGCCGAGGCCGCCGACACCCGAGAGGTACCCCTGCTGCTGCCAGGGGTACCCCCGGCGGGCGCCGGCGACCTCAACGAGGCCGATGTTGCCGGCGTCTTGATCCGACGCGACGTCTTCGGGCTGGCGACACCAACCCCACTCAGGTCGCCGATGCCAGGCAGACTCACTGCGGCCGCCAGTGAGCCAGCTGGCACCGCCGGCCTCAGCGGAGCCGATGTTGCCAGCTGCTTCTTTCTTCTTTCTTCAGCCATCTACTGTGATGGCATCTGAGTTCCGCGGCGGAAAGCTCCTCTTTATATAGGTTTGCAGAAATCCATAATCCGTTTCTGATTGGTCAATTTTTTAATACTTGCTTTACATTAACCAATCAGATTTCTGGAAAGTCGCGACCACCTGCTGCGGCCCCTTCCCGGCAGCCCCTCCTAGCCTCCCGTTCCGAGATTGCCGCGAATGGGGAACGGGTTGGGAGGGGCTGCTGGGAAGCGGCGGCGGCGGGTGGTCGCCGCTGCCGCCGCGGGGGGTGTGGGCGGGGTGGGCGTGTCTCCCGGGGCAGGTGCGACCACCCGCCGCGGGTTGCCTGCCCATCCCCGCCGCGGGAGGTTAGTATCGCGCCGCGGGAGGTTAGTATCGGCTGACTTCGCCACCTTCAAGGTGGCGAAGTAAAACAGCCGATACTAGCCGAGCGAAACCAGTACCGCCGCTTTATAAATAGAAGCGGCGGTAACAGGTAAGTATCGCCGCGAAAGGTTAACGCTTCGTTAACTTTTCGCGGCCGTTTTCGGACTTTCATAAATCGCGGTAAACGCGATTTATGCGTTAATGTCCGCGAAAACGGCCGCGAAAAGTTAACGAACCTTTATAAATATGCCCCTATGTTATTATATGGTTATTATATGACTAGGTTATTTTATGGTTATTATATGGTTATTATATGACTATGTTATTATATGGTTATTATATGACTAGGTTATTTTATGGTTATTATATGGTTATTATATGACTAGTTTATTATATGGTTATTATATGACTAGGTTATTATATGGTTATTATATGACTAGGTTATTATATGGTTATTATATGACTAGGTTCTGTTATGGTTATTATATGGTTATTATACGACTAGGTTATTATATGGTTATTATATGACTAGGTTTTATTATATGGTTATTATATGACTAGGTTATTATATGGTTATAATAACCATATAATAACCATATAATAACCTAGTCGTATAATAACCATATAATAACCTAGTCATATAATAACCATATAATAACCTAGTCATATAATAACCTAGTCATATAATAACCATATAATAACCTAGTCATATAATAACCATATAATATCCTAGTTATATAAAAAACCATATAATAACTTAGTAATATGATAACCATATAATAACCATAAAATAACCTAGTAATATAATAACCATATGTTCATCGATCCTACCGGAACTGTCTCTCCCGATCTTATATTCTTCCGACATGCGATCGCAAAATCCCATTCATTTTGCGATCGCATGTCGGTTGAATATAAGATTGGGAGAGGCGGTTCCGGCAGGATCGCACGAACATCGTGTGAGCGCTCGGTCGGGTAAGTAACTTCCCTAAAATCTTCCCCCCTGATTTCTATAATTGTGATCATATATATATGGTACTGTGAAACCTTTTAATATTTTATTATGTGCTTCTTTAATACAACTACAGTGCTCACTAATTCTTGTACTAATTTGCCTATTTGTTTTTCCAATATATATTTTGTGACACGGACAAGAGATCATAAAGATCACATCCTTTTAATTTATAATTATATCAACCTCAGCTACATATTTACAATTAATACACCCCCAACATTTTCCCATACCTTTATTTTGAAACTTTCCCCCACCTTTTTCAGTTCTTAACTCACTTGGTGAAATAATTTCCTTTAAATTACTACAATACTATATAATAATATACTACACTACACTACTATATTATACTACACTACTGTACTACACCACACTACTATAGTATACTTCCCTCTGGAATTGTGCCTCTGGATTGGAAAAAAGCGGATGTAATTCCAATATTTAAAAAGGGTTGAAGACACACAGTCGGGTAATTAAAGGCCTGTAAGTTTAACTTCAGTGGTGGGGAAGATACTGGAAAGTTTGATACGGGAACATATTCTAGAGTATGTTTTAAGGACTGACATTATAAGGAGTAACCAGCATGAATTTAGGAGGAATAGATCTTGTCAAACTAACTTGCTTGGCTTTTATGAGGAAGTGAGTAGGAATTTAGACAGATGTAATATACTTGGATTTTGCTAAGGCTTTTGATACAGTCCCCCATAGGTGACTAATGTATAAGCTAAGGCCTGTTGGGCTGGGTTGGCAAATTTGTACATGGATAGAAAGCTGGTTAATGGATAGGATGCAGAGAGTAGTTGTTAATGGGGCTTCATCATTATGGAATAAAGTGCTAAGTGGGGTGCCACAGGGTTCTGTGTTGGGGCCGCTTCTATTTAATCTATTTATTAATGATTTGGAAATAGGTATTGTCAGCAAGGTTTCTATGTTTGCTGACAAACAAAACTTGGTTGACCATTAATGTGCAATCGTTGCAGGTGGATCTAGATAGATTGTCACATTGGACTGCTAAGTGGCAGATGAGGTTCAATGTTGAGAAATGTAAAGTGATGCATTTTGGACTTTAAATCCTTGTGCTGCTTATACTATATATGGCTCTGTGTTAGGTGAATCCCTGTTGGAAAGGGATCTTGGAGTTTTGGTGAATATCAAACATAAAGGTAGCAAGCAGTGCCAGGCAGCAACAGGTAGAGCCAGCAAGATATTGTCTTGTATAAAGAGAGGTATGGATTCAAGGGAGAAAAATGTTATTCTCCCTTTTTACAAAGCATTGGTAAGGCCTCATTTGGAATACCGTATATACTTAAACTGACCCGAGTATAAGCTGAGGTACCTATTTTTACCTGAAAAAAGGACTAAAAATGATTGAGTCGAGTATAAACTGATGGTAGAAAATATGAACACTAATGTTCAATATTTGGTACCATAAAAATAGCAGAATGCAGTTACCAACTATTCCATGGCACTCACTCCCACCATGCTTTGGTTGCTGGGAGTTGTAGTTTCTAAACATTTGGAGTGGCAAGCTCACATGATAAAATAATGCAGTTTCACATCATAATTAAATGCCTTTATTCACAGTGCCCCAACTTACCCCAACCCCCACCCCTCCACTGTACAGATTTATGGTACTAGCCCACCCCTAAACCCTCCATACATAAGATTTTCCTTACTGTAGGCTGAAGAGGGCTGACAGGCTCTGCAGGTTTGTATTGTGAGTTGGCACTACCAGGGCATGTGAGCACCAGGCTCCCCCAGCTGCTGAACCTGATCTAGTCCCACCATGTGGAACATCTCCTCCAACATGTGCTCCTTCCAGTCTCTGCACATTGTCATGCTGGGCTCGGTGGACTCTGACCAGTTGGAAGAAGCCAAGACAGAGCTGCACAAGGTTAATTCACAGAAAACCTAAGGACACCCCTCCTGGTCATCGCTAACAAGCAGGATCTACGGTACCCAAATCACTGGCCGTGTCGGAGATCAAGAGGCAGCTGTGAGGGCTCCTTCATCCTCCCTCTATGTCCAGTGCAGTCAGGAGGCGCTGCGTAAGCGGGAAGTACGTAACTTACGTCCCCGATGTGCCCACGCATGCACCTGACTGCTCTGGGTTTCCTCACTGCACTGCCGAACGCTCTGCTACAGGTAAGCTGATTCTATGCGTATGACCCGAGTATAAACAGAGGTCAGGTTTTAAAGGTATTTTTAAAACCTAAAAATCTCGGTTTATACTTGAGTATATATGGTATGCAGTGCAATCGTGAATCGAGGAATCCTGTGTACATGAAGGACATCTTTGAAATGGAAAGGGTTTAGAGAAGGGCAACTAAAATAATAAAGGGAATGGGGGAGCTTGAATACATAATGATGATAAGTGTTCTGAGAGCATTATCCTATTCCACACTGTTTTGAAAAGTCACTAGGGTGTGCTATTTACCATCAGAATGCCCTTATCTGGAAATAGTAAATGTTATGATTTCACTGGTCAGATCCATTGGGTTAACCAGATTCTTTGGTAAATATGTGGTTTTATTAGCACTAAATTTTGCAGCTTAATTTTAACCATTGGTAAAATTTGCTTCTTTAAAAAAAAAGATTTAAAAAATGGCGCCCATTCATGAATACGCTCCTTAAACTAGATGTTTTTTGTACATTCATGCACTGCTATTAAGGCTGAGGCCACACTGCAACGCACAGGAATCGCACACAAAATCGCGAGCATTGTCGCACGAGATTTTGTGTGTGATTCTTTTGCCAGTGCATTTTGCGTTTGCGCATGCATTTTTGCCGTTTTGCGCTATTGGCGTTAATGCACCAAAAATGGTGAACGCATGCGTTACCAAAACGCGAATGGACGCACAATCGCATGCGCATCGGAAATGGCAGGGAATTTTTGCATTCCCGCGATTTCCATTTTATCAAAAATCGTAGGTGCAATAGCGAACGCAAAACGCAGGCGCAAACGAGCGAAAAAGGCACTAATGTGGCCTCACCCTCATAGATCGAAAAGATCATTTGGGTTTTCTTTAGCTGTGGTCTCCAAACAAGTTAAGGTTAAATGAAAGCCTGCAGTATTTTCTTTAAAATAAGCAGACAATCACATCTCTGGCTTCACCCTGTGAGAAATTATATTGGGGTGAATGTTTAAACTTCCTGCTTCCAGTAGGTTGAGTGACATCACCTTACCTCTGCTCGCCCCTCTGCCCCGGGAGAGAAGCATGCTCAGTAAAGACCTAATGCTGGGGAAAACAGGAAGTACCTGGGGGGAAAATTGACAGATGAGAAGGGGAGCCTATTAATGCAGACAGGCTGGTCACATGACTATAAGCTGGTCACATGACTGAAAACAGGAAGTGTTCAAGCAAGAAGTAATATTGCTAAACCTTTCCAGCAATAACTTCTCACAAATTTTATCTAGAGATGTGATTTCAGCTTTATTTTGAAGGTATGACTGAAGGCTTTTTATATAATTCTTACTAGTTTGGAAGAATTGGAGACCACGGTTACCCTTTAATTTTTTTTTAGCAATGACTTTTCAGATTTAGAATTGACTTGCCTCGTGGTTTTAAACATGATTTAATTGTTGTAACTAATAAAAGATTCAGGTATCCCAAGTAACTTGGATGTCTTAAAAGAATGTTGCTTCTTTACAATCTCAACACTTACCTTCCTATTTAGCTTCAGTGGTCCTGTCATGTTCTTGTGTTTATTAAACACACACGGCACAGATATTTCATCCATACCAACAATTTCAATCAAACCAGTTGAAAAATTAACGTCAGTTCCTGATTTTTGGATCAACTGCTGGACAATATAGAGTGGTGTATCTTTTTCAGTCGAACCCATCTTACAGTATCCATTGGCAGCACCAGAAATTTTGGAATTTTTTATTTTTATTTTTGATCAAATCATTATCGTTGCTATCAACGTTACCATTATATTACATCCACAGCCTCAAATGAATAAATGCAATGTAAAATGTAAAAGCAATTATCTGTCTTATATTGCTTGGTAGCAAAATATTATGTGGTATCAGTATTTTGCACTGGTTGTTATTTTATGATTGTGGTGCAAAATACAAACAGCATTGTAAGCTACTGATTGCTATCAGATAAGCTGTTTTACAAGGAGCACATTATTAACAGGGTAAACGTCTACTGGGCATGTCTTAAAGGGAAAGTCTTAACTCCAGCCCAAAAATAATTAAACATTTTTAGAAGCATTATCCCCAAAACCTCTGTTTCATTTTAATGTTATGTTTCTCTGCCGCCCACACTGAGTTATAGGTACATACAGCTGATCCCCTGCCTCGTGTTCTCCTGTAGCGAGCTGGCTCAGGAGCAGAATGTGCTTGTAAAACACTTCTTTGGTAATGGCAATCAGCCATTGGCTGTGACGTCACCATCGCAACCATGACTGACAGTCATTACCAGGAAGACAAGGAGGATGTGGCGAGGGATTGGCTATGTGTAAGGTCCTATAACTGTGAGTGTCGGAGAAATGGAAGTTTAAAATGAAATTGGGGTTTTAGGGGGTAATGCTTCTAAAATGTATAGTTCTTTTTGGGCTGGAGTTGCCCATTAAAGTGGATTTAGCAGAATTTAGTTTGGTCACAATTTATTTTTGCAAATTTTTAAAGCTTTTGAAATATGGTATATTGGACCAGAAAAATCTGGAACAACTGGAAATATTTGAGTTGGCCTGTGGAAAACTATTTGGGCAGCTTATTCCAAAATTATATTCTATAGATTATAGATCTCCCATATGTAGCTATTTTTGTTGGGGGGGGGATGCAAACCTGCTGTTTTCTCATGCACAGGGCCTCCAAACTTAAAGAGGTATCTCCAGCCAAAAATCTACTTTTTTTCTGTAATGTAGGGGACTTCCAACCCTAACCGCCAGGTTTAAATCTTAAAAAAGCACAGAAACCTTCATTCCCTCTGCCTCTGCTTCTAATGCTACTTATGGGAATGGAGTAGCATTAGGGGACGGACCAGCAGCCGTGTCTGCGATTGGCTGGGAGTCAGCCAATCACAGAGGTGGCTGCCAGCTATTAAGAGAGCTGAGGGAACGAAGGTGGGTAAGTCAGTTTTTCTGCACTTTTGTGAGATTTAAACCTGGCGGTTAGGGTTGGGAGGGGGTTCCCTACACTACAGAAAAGTTTATATTTTTTCAAGATTAAAACAGAGACCATCCAGGTGAAAAGAGGGACCATCCGGGTGGGGGGGGGGGCAGATGGGGGGGTAGGGCTCCCCTGCACATGCCAGAGCCCTCCTGGAGGACAGGGAAGGGGCAGATACCTTTCACACACAGGGAGGCTCCTAATACTCAGTTTCCTGGACTTTGAATTGGCACTGCAAAACAACCATAAAGAGCAGAGGAGAAAGGTAAGGATTTTTTGGGGGGGCCAGCAGTGGGGAAGATTTAAGTTTAGGGGGTGGACATGTCCTTTAAGTTGCTTTATATTAGATTGATCACTTTATTGAGACACAAATATACCCCCTCCCCCGCTCCTTTTCTTCAGTCAATGGATTATACCCAGGACAAGGACCTAAACTGCTAGGTCCTTACCCGAGTTTTTCTTAAGCAGCTTGCAGTTTCTCCTGTCCCTTTTCAAAGTTTGCGATGGGGCCAATTTCAAAAAAAATGCGCTCTTTGCAGATTCAGCCTACTCATTGGCCTCGTTGCTGACAAATAAAGGAGGCAGAGAGGACCAGAACAGCACTGGCAAGATAAGTAAAGCTGCTTAACTAAAGAGAACCCAGTGGTAAGAACCTAGTGGTTAAGGTCCTCACCGTTGGAACTATATATAGGTAAGTATACTTCTGCTTTTAATCTATCTAGAATTTATTTTTTTGCATATGATTAATATTGAATGTAGAATCAACATTATTATAGTTTGGTTGGAAATTTTCGATCACATTTGATGGATATTTGAGATATTTCAATTGAGTACTGAATTAAAAAGCATGCACACTTGCTGGATAGTCAAAACAGAATTGACCATACATTGATTCCCAAGTGTGACTGCTTAGAAGGTAAGCTACATTGTATTTGAAACTTTTTGGACACAACTTTTATATTTCTCTATGAGGTGGAATAGAGTCGGGTCGGGTACCCGCAGGTTATCTGAATTGTGGGTCGGGTTTGGGTAACCCGCATTGAGTTTGAATTGGTTGTGGGTCAGTTACAAAATACAGAGGGAGATACAATAAAGGGTGAAAACTCCACACTATTCTGTTTGCATTAGGGTTACAAAAATGTAATGCAAGCAATGCATTAACATTTAAGTTAAGTTGCCCCAACTAAGCATAACTCACCTTTTTCACTTCTGTCATGTGGTAACTGCCAAAAACAAACTTACTGCATCTAAGGACAGTGGTGAGGTTTGGTACACTTGTTTGCATAATTGCATCTCTCCCCGTAGCATCAACTTAATATAGGGGTTGTTTCTTAAGATGTGGTTGCTTTCAAAAAATTTGATGCACAAACAGTTCATCGATATAGAATCCTGAAACATATTATAATAGTTTAGAATAAATAATTATTTTCTTACCATAAGTAATTTCTTACCATTCTTTTTACTTTTTAACTGTTTAGATTCTGTATTTGATATACAGCATCTAGTCAATTAAGTTTTAAACAGGACCAAATTAACCATAGGGCAAACAGGGCTCCCACCACTGAAGGGCCCCCACCACCAGATTTATTTTTGCTTTTTTAAAAAAAAAAGAATTTCTAAATCCCCAGCCTCCCACAGACCCATTGTACCGTTCTACAGGACACATTCTGTATGTTCCTGCATAATCCCGGTATTGCACCGGCCGGGCAGTGTAAGGTATGAGAAAAGTTTTGTTTTTTAAAAAACTTACCTGACACCTGACTGCCCAGCGGGTTGATGATGTTGGTGGTTGGTTGGAAGTTGGTGATGGATGGGACTAGGAACTCACAGTGTGGAACATGGGCACAAGAATCTCCTTCTCTTCCTCTGCTGCAAATGACTGGGAGCGGAACCTGCTGTGCACTACTGGTAGGAGGCCGTGAACACACTTTGGATTTACTACAGGGGGGTCAGTAGGTTTGGGAGACACTGCTGCCCTGTTTAAAGTTTAACTATGTAATGCCTGGAGGAGGGAAGGGTTTACTGCTAGTCTGTTTGTAACTATCTCTGGGACCCCATATATTGCTGTACTTTTTGCTTCCTTTAAACTCCTCAGTCAGTGAGTGCTGAACTTTTGAACTAGAGACACACAGGGCATGAACCACAACTAACTCAGATCATAGGCATGCTCACATAATTGTAATTTCCTTACCTGCTTTATACAGACATCCCCCCCATAACTCAGTGCTCAGCATTATAGTAAGCCCTCATGTTGTTACAGCCAGCCCTCCAGGGCTGCACTGATTGCAATTGAATTGAAATTAACTGCATTCATTGTGAGTCTCAATAAATGCAGTTAATTGCAGTCAGTTTGTAATAATTGATCATTTGTGATTCAGTCTGCTGCATGTGTTAATTATTATTTTCTAGGCCTATAAATCTATTGGGTTTCCCTCAAAGAGGCCTTTGAGATCAAATGGATTGCCCACCCCAGGCTTAAATTAATTGAAGATGGGGTCTGACCTAGAGTCCTTCTTGGGGCGGTTACCCTTGGTTAACAATTTGCAGGTTGGGTTTGTCTAAACCACAGTCAACTTGAATGGGTTGCAGGTCATGTTCAGTTAGAAAGCTGCAGGTGCTGGTCATGAAAGGTAGTGGGTGCAGGTTAAATTTTGTGCGTGGGCTGCTGTTGATAAAGATAGGATCACATAGCGGGTTATATGGTTGAATCTCAGACAAGAGTAATGGTTTTGTGGTTTCCAGCAGGACTCTAATCTGACCTCTCTGTGAATCGAGCGAATGCCATTCTGAAAAACAGCAAAGCCCAACAAAATTTTAATAGGAAGGCACCGGGCAATAATCTGGTACTCTTATTTGATATCTGACATCGGTTAAAGAAGTGATGCCTTAAGTCAACCCATGCCTGATTTAGAATGGTGAAGCACTGCAAACTGCAGAGACCTCCCCATGTTACCCATTTTACAGTCAGAGAATGCAATCACTTTAAAACAGCTATTTATCAGTGGCGTAGCATATAATCAAAAACATCTAGAGAGATGTAATATTTGTTGCTTTTGTACTATTGCTACTATTTTGTACTATTAGGTTAGCATGGATTTTACACTTACTTTGCGTGGGCCACGTGCAGTGCTAAAATATTTGAACTTTGCACAGCGCACCCGATGCAATACACTCTTTAGTAACGTAACCTGACTGTGATCCAACAATGTACTGAATCTCACAAAGTGTTAAGAACATCATGGGGTCTTGGGAAGGATGTCATATCAAATTAAGTTTACTTTAAACTACCATTTAAAAAAATGGCTCAGGGGAATGTTCCTTTTAATAGGTTGTACAATTTTCTTTTGCTTAGCACGTTTTATAAACATTATGGAATTTGTGAATGGTTTGTGAAAGTAACAAATTATGCAGCCTTGTAAGCAGCATTCTGCCCTTTGTTTTGCCTTGCATTGTGACTGAATATAACATGCACAATGTTTTCTAATTACACAGAAACATTTTTATGAGATACGCTTTTGTTGTGTATGTGTGTGTGCGTGTGTATGCATGTGAGCACTACGCTATAGAATACATCAGGCCTATGCAAAGAAAAAAGGACCATGTGATAGCAGATAGGAAGACTTAACAGCTGATGGAAGTGAACAATAGTATTGTGTTGTCAAACAAGGGCTGTCACATATTCAGCAGAACTCTCTGTGACAGACAAAGGACCAAAGCATTACGTTTACTCATGTGTTTACCTTTACTTTCAGTTTCTGATATTGTATTGCAGAGCAGTCTGGTTATATTCCAAATACACTTTTGACTTCGGCCAATTTATAACCGATAAACTATTTACAGCATTTTTCATTTAAACATCTTTGAGATCTTCTCACAAAGGTAAATGTGTGATACCAGCATAAAAAGTACTTCAATATAGGATTAGCATTTACAATAAAAAGGCCATGTCATGAAATAAACATACAAACACTTATTGGGAATGTAAAAATTTAATTTATTCCACATGCTCATTAAGTTTCATTTTTTTATTATTAAAAATTCTTCTTCCCAAGCCGTCTTTGTGGCAAGGGACAGATATAAAGAGGAATATTGTACAGGGAGAAAAATCAATACTCACTGAAAGGTCATTTACAATAAATAGGGGTGCTCATATCAAAGAGTGACACAAGCACATCCTTCTACTTAAATTTCTCTATTGTATCGCTCTTTATATTTAACATCCTGTGCTTGATACTCTTCCTGCTAATTTCTGAATCTGCTACTAACACCCCTGATCCCAAGATTAAACCCACCCACCAACTTTGTATTTACAAGTTTACAGCACCTTAGCTCTTGCACATAGGAATGTATTGCCATTTTAGTCAAGGACACAGGTTAAAAATATCTAACTCCAAAGAGAGAGTGTGAAACGCGTTTCACACCGTAGCAAAAGTGCAGACATTAGAAAGGGAAAATGTTAAACAAATTAGGGAACATAAAAAGGCAGTAAAAAGGTGAAAGAATAGGGAGACATGGTTAGAAGAATTCAATATTATAAATGAATGAAAATGCTGGGTCACAGGTGTACAGATGCAATTAAATAGGCAAAAACTGTAAAAAAAAAAAAAACAAAAACAAAAACAATCGGGACAACACAAAGACAGAAACACCTGGATTTCCCTGTTTGTGTTCTACATTAAACTCAAGAATGTACATTGCTATTTTTGATAAGTACACATGTTAAACGCAACAGTGCATTCACATTGCAAAGACTAAATAAAAAAATTGTACCCTGCTTAAAATCCAAATATTACTTTTTCAAAGAAATCCACATTAGGAATAATTACCACATAAGCTTGTAGATACAGAACATGCAAATAGAAGGTAATTTACAAAATAAGGTCAGCTTTAACACAGTAACACTTTTGTCAGTAGATTTTCCATTACATATCTGCAGGCATATTTTAGAAATTGCAGGATTCTCACCAAGTGTCCCCTGATCACATGTGCAAAAAAAGCTATGCATTATTTGGTTGTTAAACAGACTGCATATACCCAAGAAAGTCTTTAAATGTGCACTTGATTTTGCCCAACACAACTGGGTAAGGAATCAGTAGGTGAGGTCAACTCAACTGTCTGAATCTTACTCTGGGCTATTTCAATAACACCTCTTAGCCACAATGCCATCACATTTGCATCAGAAGGTCCCTAACACCTGACTGTCATATGCTAATTTGGACTTTCTAGGGTACTTAATTGCCAACAGATTCTTGTACAAGTCATTCTGAATCGAGAAAGCCAGCTGGATAACTAGTGAAACATCTCTAAGAACTAAACTTTAAGTCCAGTGGAGCTAACTGAATACAACAGACATACCATGACCTGAATGAATCATAACCTTCAAAAGAAACTGTCTGCAGTTGCTAGCCTTGAAACCTACAGGTAAGAGATTAATAAATACTGCCTACTAGCATTGTAAGGGATAATGTGTTAATGCTAATCCTATACTTAAAGTTGTATCTTACATCCTTAAGATGGCAAACCAAACAAAAGTGGGTAATGCTTCTTCTTGGCTTCATTATTGAATCGCCAATATGAGAAAACCAATGGCTAACAGTTGGTCTGTAAATTGATGGTAATAACATGAACTTCATTTAATGTATGCGCCAGGCTAACCAAATTGCTATTTCACATATATATGTATTTGTTTATTTCTTGTTCCATTTCATTTTCTTGGGCTCCTACTCCCAGTTGTCTGTGATTAAGGACTGTTTAATTATTAGTTGATAAGGAAACCCTTATATTTAATAAATAAAATGAAACTTTACAGTTGAAGAGTAAGAGGCTGATGTCACACTCAATAGTAGTATTTATCATTTTGTTCCCTAATCAGATTTTAAAAAATGTAGCAAAACTGCTTATTCTCTGTGGAATTAAAGGGCATGTCCACCCTGGAAATCATCTTTTCATATACGGGAGGTAGCAGCTGCCCACCCCCAACCTCCATATTTTTTAAAATATGCTCAGATCATTACTTACAGCCCCTTCTTTCCCGCAACGTCTCCTATCCAGCTCCTTGCTTGCGGAAGTTGCAAGCAGGGGCTGGTCCGCCATCCGTGGCCAATCACAGATGCGGCTAACGTCATAGAAGATGCCGTGGGAGAGAAGGCTCTGTAGGTAACGATGAAAGCATTTTGTTTAGAAATATTATGGCGGTTGGGGGTGGGCAGCTGTTACTTAGCTTATGTGAAAAGGGACCTTGATGAGGTTGAGGCAGAAACAGGCACAGGATGAGTCACTGACAGCTTCTACTCTGAGGTTTGTTGGACTTTGAAAAGGCATAACAGGAGAACCATTTGGAGAAGAGATGTATGGTAAGGATTTTTTTTAACTACAGAGTGGGGCCAGTATGGGGTTATATGAAAGTTTTGTGGGGGTGGACATGCCCGTTAAAACAAGTACCTTAAGTATGTTATGTATAAAATCTAGCTGCTCTGTTTTAATACTAGATTTGTTTGTTAAAGCTGAGTGCTTGTGAACGTTCGGAGTATGTTTCTTTATTACTGTAAATGTATATATACATTTCAGATAAACTGTTTGTCATACCATTTAAACTTAATCAGGATCAACTGAGTGTACTCCAAGGGGCATTCCAAACTCCTGTGCCACTCACAACAAATTAAATAATGTATATCAGATAATAATAGTAATAATAATACACAATAGTTCAGTGTTTATAAAAGAGAAATAACCTCATGAAATACTGTGTATTATCAGCATAGTTTTTTGTAAAAGTGCAGCTCAGCTGCCTTGTAAACAGTTTGTAATTTGAAAGGATGTATGGCAGTGAGCCTTAGGGCCATATTTATAAAAGAGCGAAAAGTGGCGAAAAGTTTTCGCGTTCGCTTTTCGCATGGTTTTTCGCCAAAAAGACAGTTAACGATATTTATAAAGGTAGCGTTAACGAATGGCGAAACCGTTTCCGCGAGCTATCGCTAAAACCCTTTTCGCCTTACTTCGCCATACATCGCAATGGTAATTTTAGCAAAAAGGGAGCGAAAAGGCATAACGCGATTTATAAAAGAGCGAAAGGTGGTTTTTGCGTTAAAAAGAGCGAAAGATTAGCGCGACCCTGAAGGTGGTGAAAAGTCATTGTTTGAGCGAAAAGGCATTCTAATGGGTAATATGCCCTGAAAAAGCGAACGCGCATTAGAAGGGCAATCGCGCATTAGAAAGGCTAACGCACATTAGAAAGGCGACCGCGCATTACAATGGAATATGCCTTGGAAAAGCGATCGCGCATTAGAAAGGCGAATGTGCAGTGTAAAAGAAAATTGTATTCCAATTGAGAAATTCTAAGAAGATTGACTAAATAAGACATGGCTGACTTCTTGGTAAATGCGAGGTGGCCATTTTGAACTTGACATCATTTTCTAGTGGGCTTTTCTGGTTTTGAATGGTTTTCGCAATGCAGTCTTCTTAGATGCGTTAAGTTTTCGCTGCGATACTTTTCGCTCTTTATCGCGCCCGTTCACCTTTTTCAGCCGCGAAGTGTGTTTTTTTCGCTTTTTTATAAATAAGGCGAAACGAAGCCCCAAATGGCACTATTTTCGCTGCGATGTGCTGCGCTAATTATTTGGCGAAAAAGACAATCCTTTATAAATATGCCCCTTAGTCTTTAAAATATGGAACAATACAACACATTATCATAGTACTTATGCAAGTAGAAACACAAGGGAACTACCCTTCATCACCCCCTTCCTTTGGTTTTTGCCTTCCTTTGGGTTAACTGTTAATATATAAAACGATATAATACATTTAATGTCAAGTCTTTCCTCCTCAGAACACCCATGCATTGTAAGATACTACTTTCATAGCTTGCATTTACTTCCATGGAAGAAGTGGATTCTGTAACTAAGAAGGCTACCATGCTGCATGCCTATTGCATCTCATAGGTAGTCTTCAAACAGCCTTCTCAGCATGTAAATGTATTGGCCACACCCTCAAACCCCAATTATTGTCTATATTTGCGAGCATTTTCTATACAGATTTCTCCACATCAATATGGATTTGAAGACATTGAAAGCTGCTGTTACCCTGTATTTTCCATTTAGAATGAATGGTACAAACAGAATACCAGGAACAATACTAAATAGTCAACTGCTTTTACGGACTTTTTGTTTTACTTCCATTCTGTTCATAGAAACGACAAAGTTTCTAAATATATGGATTCTCTGTGTTAGCCCTGGTGGGATAGTGGACTATTGATTTATTTTTAAAGACACAATCAGTGAGGTTACAGGTTCAAATCCAAAGCTTATGAAATGTAATTTTCCCCTCCCCGTCATTTATGCTAGCTAGGAAATAAAAAATAAAAGATTACTTGGGGGCAGGGCAGACTCCAGCTTCCATGTCTTGATCTGCTGTGCACTAAAGAGCATGTGTAGAGGTGTGCAGTATACAATTATACTCCCAACAATACATTACATATATCAATAGCCACAGCAAAGGGAGAGAGACTGCTTGTTGAATCTTGTGACTGTGAGCTGTTTATTGGGACAGTGTTATCTTGCGACTTTAGTTCCCCTTTAAATGTTTATGGAATACATTTTACCTAATTTTTCCTAACTGGTCACCTTGGATAATTCTCCAGGTATGGCACATCAGTGGTTACCATTTTTTGCCAGCTTCCTACTAATCTTACTTTGTTTGAAGAGGATTCAGACAGATTTAGTGCCTTCATGTCGAATATAAATAACTTATACCCAATTTTTGTACTTCATTTACTTGCACAGATACTATGATAATGAACAGGGCTCTGAAATGTGTATAGATTATGTTGGTAACTGAATTTGCCTAATTTTTTCTTGGATTAAAAAGCAAAAGCAGCTAACATTTAACTGCTAAATAAAACATTTAATTAGAAAAAATAAATTTAGTCAATTTACCAGTGTCAAATGTTACACTTTACAATAAAGTGTAACTTCTGTCCCCGTTAATTTCTATGGCGCTTGAGTCACTTGAAGGTTTGGCTGTCCAGAAGGTGTAACCAGCGGCACAGGAGCTTTAGCAAGAGCAGCAAGTTTGGTTTGATTTAGGTCCTTATAACTTTGGGAACTTTAGGAACCTTATTAAAATGTCATTCTTCTTTAAAGTTAATATAGGAAAGTGCATATGGATAATACACAACAGACCAAGGATATTTAATTTAACAGCTCCACAGAAAAAAAGTTATTAAAAAGTGAGCTGCCCTCATCATTAACAGTAACGACTATAATAAGCATTAATGTCACAAAATTCATTTGTTCAAAAAGCAATACAAAAAAAGATCAATATCTCTTTCACAAAGGTAAGTTTATGGTATCTTCATTTTTACAATGTGCACTTTTTTCCACCGTTGTACCCAACAGTGATTTGACATTGCATCGATTCAGCATTCACTAATCAAATCAACCATTCCGATCAGCAGGTTCCCCCATCAGCTTTTTTTAAACGTATGTTAAAGGTGCGCACAATCAGTTTAAAACTTCGGTACCAGACCAGCAGTTTTTAAAAGCTTTTTAAGTTTTTAAAGCCGATTATGCGTACCTTTACTAACAGCTGCTTGCGGTACCTGAGTGCATCATGGGGCCTGTAGTTACACCACTGCCTGCTGGCATTTCTGCAATGTTTCCCAGTTAGACCATTATTATTAAGGGCATACTGTTGACCACTAAATGATTGACCTAAGTTGTTGGACTAATGTATGGCCAGCAATAAGAATTTCCTTTTCTTGAAAATGTTAGCAAACCAAATCTATTATTTCCATTCTATGCAAACACAAAAGTAACATTAAAATCCCCTCACAGTCCATTGGACCCAAAAAGTGCTCTTATTTGTGTTACAAATACTAAATATCTCACTCTAAACTACACAATACTGTGCTTTTAACCAGTCAAAAATAAAGGTTAAAATTATCCTTATGTCACCCTTTGAATCTACACTAAAATGTTGGCTTTATTGGGGACATTGTTTTCTTAAAGATAGATACACCCAACAAGTGTCTGTTCTTACATAGTCATCAACAAAGAGGGTTCAGCTTTGTCTGAACAGGGCATGACTTGTTTTGCTTTACACATACACAACCTATTGCTTGCTTCACCTGATTTATTACTACCAACTACAGCTAACTGTCCAACCTCTACTTTCACATGAGCAGCATGTTTTCGCTTAGGTAGCATTTTCTTTGTGGTTACCAGACATTTTTTGAGTGGTCACCATTGACAAAATGCTACATGTGGCGTTATTCTTCTGCTTAACATCTGGATCCACTCAAAAATCGCTACAATTCGTGTTAAAGTAGCCTTATACTTATTACTGCTTGGGTCAGGGGTGGACAGTTTAAAAGGGGAAACATTATACAATCATGTTACTTTTGCAGATTTGTTATTGACATCTTAGTTCATGCAAATATAGAATACAGTATAAAATTAAATTGAGGGAAAAAAATACTTTTTCTTCCAAGCAAACTGTATCATATGGCTAATACATAAATGGGTCTGGTTAAACTAAAAGATTGTGTACAGAGAAGTATCAATGTTGATAAAAGTTATATATTTTGGGTTTAAAACCCCCTTTGCTGGTTATAGGCTTTGTTGTAGCAAACAATGCAAGGCAGTAACAGCCAGAGCCAGGGATTCATGGAAGAAAAATTGTGTTCTACCTCCTAATAAAGAATTGGTAAGGTTTAATTTAGCAATTGAGAGGGAATGGGAACTACACTAATAAGTATGAATACCAAGTAGATGCTTAGAGTAAGTCACACTGGAGAAGAAGTGTTATCTTGGAGATATGATCACTTTTTAGAAATATATCAATGACCCTTACATTTCACTCAGTTGTGCACTGTTCGCCAATAAATCATAGTCAGAGCACACATTGGTATCCATTAAGGTTAGAAGAAAATACATTTTATCTGTGTGTTAGGTGTCCCTTAAGCAAGAACAGCAAAAATATTGACTGTCTACCAGAATATGTGCCAGTGGCTACTTCACTGGACAGTTTTAACTCCCCAAGACATGAAGAGAACATATAATAAAACCAAATAGGGTACATCCAGTAATGCAAGCACACCATGCTTTTTCTGGGCTGCATTATTGAAAAAAATAAATAAAGTATTTTCTTGTTTGTGCATACAGGCAAATGCATATGATTTTATAAAAATACCCAATATTTTCAGGATATAATCAATTATACTAAAAATCTCAAAATGGTAGGAAATAATTCATGATGAAAAATGTCTTTATTGCTGATCTGTATAGACTGTTGGTGAGAGACATGGCGTGATGTTTTAAGAATGTTATACGCTCAAGGTAATTCTTAAGTGCTCTCTTTTGTGTAGTTCAAATGAAGTATTAAGCTTCATTTTAATGCATTAAATGCCCTTTATTAAAGGAATTAGTAATACCAAAATATTTTACTTTCTATTGTAAAAAGGGAAGGTATTTCATGTCAGCATGCTAGATACTTGAACTAATCTATGGAAAATATACATTCATCCTGTTGCATAGGTCTGTGGGAATTTTTCCATGGTGAAAGTATACAGTGGATATATAAATATTGGTGCCTTGGTCACAAAGCTCCATAAACTTAAATCAAAGCAAATTAAATAGAAATGACATGGTTTGAAAAGAAGAAGAATTTTCATAGTTTTAAATTGTCATTATATATAGTAAACAGATTATTTCAGATTTTGATGTTAGTGGCTATTTAAATTAAAATCTATAGGTAACAGCTACATTCCTGTCTAATGATTTCCCGAACCATTATACTTTTACGTGGAAAAAACTCTGATGCTGCTATTGCTCTTCTTTCCTAGCTTCTCTGCAGCCATTAAAACTTTCATCTAGACCAATCCTTCATTTGGCAGCATCCCCATTTAATTTAATGAGGCTGATCATATCACAGAGGACTATAGAAAACAGAAAGAGAAGATGCATCAATGATCTGATCTTTGTATTACCTTTAAATATAGTTTTCCAATCTCCATTAATGGGTATGCCCACCCCCCAAACTAAATTTTCATATGTGGCAGGAAATGCCTATAAACCTCGAACTCACAAGGTTTATAGCACTCACAGCTGTCCCCAAATGTACTTACCAGCCTTCGTTCCCTTGCTGCCTTAACTTAACTTTTGTGCCTTTTCCATGCATGGAAGTCAAGCAGTAGGGGCTCGACCGGCATCCGCTCCTGTGATTGGCTAAGGCATTGCACCTTAGCCAATCACAGAAACGGATGCCAGTCGAGCCACTCCTGCTTGACTTCCGTGCATGGAAAAGGCACAAAAGTTAAGGCAGCAGGTGAACGAAGGCTGGTAAGTACATTTGGGGACAACTGTGAGTGCTATAAACCTCACAAGGTCGAGGTTTATAGGCATTTCCTGACACATACCAAAATTTTGTTTGGGGGGTGGACATACCCTTTAAATATGGAATGCTAGTAATGGAAGTTACTAATGGTGTTTATTTTACCTGTAAAATTAAATGTATGTTTTCCTTAAATCTGAAGTCAATTTCTTAGCCAGACAGTGGAACAGTCATGCAGTCCAACCAATAACATACAAACTTCTCAACATTTGGTCCTAGTGCTTGTTAGGTTAATTGCTCTATTGGTTTCTGTTTGTAACTTTATGTGCAGGAGGAACACTTCACGATGTACAATCCCAAAGAATTTATTGCATAAAACAAAATTAACTTTCTCAGACAAGAGTACACTGTACAGTTGCTCTTATATACAATCCTTTATGGCAATGTGCAAAAAAAAAAATTGTAAGGGGAGGGGGGCATAACACCTTCTGGGTAAAATCCCCCTGCAAACCTGCTGCAACATACAACTTCCCCCAAGGCCACTGCTATATGATCTTCTGGCCAGGGAGGGACAGAGTGTGCAGAATTTAAAGTAAGTGCTCAGCGAGTCTAGAGGAAAGGACTATTATTATTATTTTTTTAATCCCTTTAGGATCCATGGAATAAGTGAATTAAAACGACTAGAATATGATGTTCTTCACAGTTGTCAGATGACTTTTTCCTGTAGTAAAATTTAAAGGATCAGTGCACTGTAAAATTAAGTTATGTTAATTTGGAAGCTGCAGCTTTAAAAATACTGTTGCCATATTTTTTTTTTACCTATGCTCCTCCAGAGATTACCTTTGTGCCTTGGAAGTTGCTGACATCTTGTTACTGGTTTGCTGAATGTTAAGCTCCGCCCCTCTGAGATTTCCTCTGCTTTCTCCTGCTTGAGCCTCAAACAGTAATGCCTGTGAGTTCCGCGCATGTTTTTTTTTTTTTTTAAAAATGGCATTTAGAAGCTGCAGCTTCCAAATGAACATAACTTGATTTTACAGTGCACTTACTGTATGCTTTAATAATTACACCTGCTCAAAGTGCTTGATGGGAACTGTCAGCTAACATAGATTGAAAAGAAAGAGAAGAATGGAATGTTGGAGCACCTGTACTGCGAAACAAAAAATAAATCAGGTATGTCTGCAATTAAAGGGCAAGTCAAGCCCTAAAAGGAAAACTTACATACAGGTAAATCACCCCCAAAACCCTAAATGGTAATAGTTTGAAATCTGAAATATATATTTCTAACCTAAAATCCTGCACAATGTCCTGTTGCCCCTGTTTCTGCTTCTTCCAGTTATTAACTGTCAGTTATGGATTTGACAGTTGACATCACAGCCAATGACTGAATGTTAATCCCCTAGATCCCTCTTGTGAGCATGCTCAGGCTCAGTACAGGTTTCTAAATTGCTCAGTTTCCACAAGGCATCCAGAAGCATGGCAGGCATACAGTAATGAATTCATAAGACAAAGTAGGATATATCAACATATTTTAAAGAGGCCATTCTTTCTAAAATATGTTCTTATGAGGGTGGAGTTGTCCTTTAAGCAGAAAACCATATGAAAATACATCCCATGTTTTTGAACTGCCTACAGATCGGGGACATCGCCTGTACCACTTGGTCACCAAAATTGGCTGATGTTCTGCTTATGCATACCAGTGTTAATTTTAAGACCCTTGGACAGGTCTGGTAGAAAACTAAAGGTTGAACATTCCAAAAGAAAATGCATTTTTTCATATCATTGAAAGCGCGGCAACGCACCGAAAATGCGCGTTTTTAGGCGCGTTGCGATTGCGGTTTGCGTTCCGCATTTTAAATCGCAATTGCGTGCGTTTTTCATAACTTAATGAAAAACGTATGCGCAAACGCAACAAAATCGCATGCGATTACGTGTGCGATTGTGTTTGCGTTGCAGTGTGGTCGTGCACTCAGATTTATTCCAGATAACAACAGACTGAACTAAAAATTACTGCAGCTGTAAAATTCTAGTGTATATCTGAATGGTACGAAAGCTTAAAACCACAAGGTAGTTATTACTATTACTCAAATGATAAAAACAAAGCTGGAATTGCTACATTATGCTCCTAAATGCCTTTAATTTTTGACCTTGGACAGTAAAACTATTTCTATAAAGACCTGCAAAGCAGGGAATTCGACCAGGGACAATGAAACAATTTCTATATAGACCTGCAGATTACATTTAAACAGATATTGGTCAGGTCAGATTTAAGAGACACTACTTGCGCAGTAATTGATGGGACACTATACAGAACTCATGCAGTAAAAAATCTCTGCCTTTATCCCAGTCTGCCTCACCCCTTTTTAATCATATGCACATGCTCACCTATGAGATGAGGGAATGTGTACATGCTCACCTATGTCAGAGATGGGAGTGCTGATGAGCTGTATAGAAGTCAGTTATTGCACGAGTACAGATGTTTTGGTTCTCAAATTAGAAGATAAGGGGATAATACTGCAATGATACTGAATATGATGATACTTAAAGGGCATGTCCACCCCCAAAACTATAATCCCCCCACTACTGACCCCATCATGTAGTGTAGTTTAATCCTTACCTCACATCCCAGCTCCATAAGGTTCTCCTGTAGTCCCCCCTCAAAGTCCAAAAAACTGCCCACCAGGAGGATAGCAGAGTCCATATAGGACTCTGCCTCCTACCTGGCCTCCGGGAGAAGTTTGGCATGCGTACTGCAGCCCTTCTCCCCCTTCCTCCCTCTCAGGATTCCCTCCCCCTAGCGTAAAACCCTTTAGCTATAATAATCCCCCTGTCCCCCCAGCCCCAACCGCTCTATTTATATTCTTAGAAAGCTCCCCAAACTTTACTTACCTTCCCTCTTTCCTCTGCCGAAATGAACTCCCAGCAGCCGCGTCCGTGATTGGCTGCCGCTCAGCCAATCACAGACACGACTGCCGGTCCCACCCCTCTGCTTGCATTTTCTCGCAAGCAGAGGGCCGAAAGCGGGGCGGATGAAAGAGGGGTGGTAAGTAGAGTTTGGGGAGCTTTCTAAAAGTATAAATATAGCGGTTGGGGCTGGGGGGACAGGAGCAATCATATGTCAGAATTTCGTTTTTAGGGTGGACATACCCTTTAAATAAAAACTATCATTAAAAAAATAAATCTAGGAGTACTAACAGCCCCTATATTAACTTAAATTAACGGTTTTATGTTTGGTTTAGCAATCATCCATAAATCATCCATTTATTACTTGTTGAAGAAGTCAAAAAATATTGAAAGTTATTTGTATTAATGAATAAAGTTCTTGTTGATCCAGGGTTCCTTTTCAATTACCACAAATTTTTAGGGTTTCTTTTTGCCCTTCTTTGGATCAACTGTTAGGCAGGCATTAAAAGTAAAAAGTTTGGACCAGATGGACTTATGTCTTTATACAACCCCCATTACTAAATATACCACAATGAGGTGCATATACAACTGAAGTTGGTAGAGAGATGTCGCATACCATGGCAAATGTTTTAAGCTAATATGGCATCTTTTGAAGATTTATTTTAAGAATTAAATCTATTTCAATCTTTCTCATCCTGATCCAAATGGAGTAATAAAGTGCAATTGAAAAACCTCTATAGGTTTCTGTAGTAAAGATAAAATGAAAATACACAGGGAAGTTATTAGAATAAAAGGTATATTGGGAAAGCAGGAAAAGGACCCTACTTATGTTATAATGAATAAAAGAAGTAGAGGAAAAAGTGATTAGAAAGGGTAGCATGATTAAGAAGGTGATTGAAATCAACACGGATATGCAGAAAAAGGGGAAATAAGGTGCAGACTGGAAGCATATAGGTATATACATAAGTGCTATGACAACATTTCATGCTTACAAGAACTAGGAAAAAAGCACTACTTTGTAAAAGAGAGAAAGTGCAATGACAGCTGTTCACCAAAATAGCCATTGTCAGCTTGCAAAACAGCTTGCAGATATCTAATGACAACAGGCTTGTTTAAGACCTTAATATACCAAATCTCCATCATTAAACACAACTTAAAGGTCTAAGGGTTAAATCGGGTCGGACGTGCTTCCTGATGTGTAGCAATGCTGAATACAAAAAAATCTGTGTGCCCACTCTGCAACAAGAGCTTATTATGTGTATAGAAATCCTCATTATTTTACAGTGCAGAATTATTTTAAAAAAGTTTAATTTAGGGGTGGAAAACCTGCATTAATTTATGCACTGAAACGCTCAGTACAATATATAGAGGCAGCAGGCTGGTAATGACTAGTAAAGATACTCAGCATTATTATACAAGTGTTATTATGGGTAGAAACATAACACAGCATGGAGTGCTCATTTTCAGTGTGTGGATACCTGGTATCCCTTAAAAAGAGCAAGTGTCACTTTAAACCACATTAGAAGTGCTGAATGTTTTTAAATATTAACAATTCAAAATAAAGCTCTTTTTTAACCCAAACATCCTTAAAGCAGAAACAAAGATTAATTAAATAAATTCATAATATAAATATATCTCTGTACACCACTGCCGATGCTTATCCCAGCTCAATATATATATATATATATATATATATATATATATATATCGCTAGATAGATAGATATACATTCTGATACATACGTTAGAAATAATAAACTAAACTAAAACACCTTACATTTTTTCAGTGCATGTCCTACCCAGACATCAGTATCACATTTGGGCAATAGCGGGTGGTCCCACACCAATAGGTAGAATCAAAACTCTTCCCACCCAACTAGTAAATAAAGAGCGTATGAAAGAGGAAAAGATTTCACATTACTTCACAGCATTGAAAGTTCCGCTTTTCTTTTTAGGAATATTTTGTTTTGCATTTTAACATTTTATATAAAAAGGCACAGATTAACTGCATATAGGGGAAGGGGTTGTACTTGAATGGAAAAAGATGGAATGAAATAAAGGAATTCCCTCTTTCTCAGCCATGAACGGGGAAAAAAATACATTTCTTTATGATGTATATTTAAAACAAAAAATGAGGATGTCTCTTAGATATCCTTTAATAATATCCTGTTTCTCTGTACCATAAAAAATCCGTACTCCATATTTGCATTTGATCCCTTTTCTGCACCTGGGATAAATATCCCATAACTTAAAAGAAAGTTTATCTTGTATGGTGCGGTGCTGATCCCGTACCTACAAAGAACCCTACAAAATGTCCTATATACTCACAGGTCTAATAACCCTTAACATAGTATTCTCGCTCTTTAATTTAGAAGATCCAACATTGTGCAACCAAAAACCACCTACGTACACCAGGATTCTTACCCTGTATCCTAAGTGGATCCTTATAGCCCCATCATTAGCTTTTTATCCTATATCTTAGGATTCTTACTATATATCCATTATAGGATCCCCATTTCACATCCTAGGATAATCTTGCATCCTAAATGGTTCTCTTTCTTGTATCCTAACAGGTTCACCCTGTATCCTGAACAGGCAGGATATATTAGGAGAGTGTTTCCTGTTGAAGGAATCTAGTCATCCCTCTCCTTCCACATGCTCTGCTTGGTCAGGGTCAGTGTCAACATGGGGTGTCCCAGGCCGAGTCGGAGTGGAAGCTGTTTGGCAGTAAGTGCTTAAGGGAGAACTTTTGGGGACTGCGTTGAGGGGGCATATTTCCCTGTCTTTCTCCCCCTCAGTTCTGCTAGTCCTAACTTGTTTTTCGCTTTCATATTGATGCAGCTGATGAAGTGGCACATTTTCAAGATTCTCATGTAGTTGATCAGAGAAATGTTGGCCCAAAATGGATGGTTGAAGACTAGGTCGTGCCTGCACCATCTGAATACCTCCGATTGGTATCATTGGGTAAGGTGTTCTCTGCAGATGTTGAGAGTGTAAGGGTAGGTGTGTGAACAAGTTTTCTACACTTCTTGTAGGAAAATGGGGTGCAAGCAATGAGGATAGAGGTCTAGGCAAGGCTGGAAAAGTTGATGGTCCCAACTTCTGTAAGGACAAAAAACAAACACATTTCTTATAATATAGCACTAAGACTTTTTAGCAGAGTAGTGTTTTATTTAAAAAATGAAGCATTATAATAACACATTATAGTAGCAAAAACTGAATATAGGTTGATTACAGCTAACAGAGGATGACTTTCTGCCAAACACAGAAGCTTCCCTGAGAGGCACATGTGTGGCTAAATTCCATTGTGTTCTTCCCCCGGGAAATGCACGAAATGCTATGTTATATGACCATTAGTCTTCACTATAGTGACATCAATGGGTGCAGTATATCATCTCCAGTTAAAGGTGTTACAGCACAGATGGCTCTTCAATTATAGCTCAAAAGCCTTTTTCTAATCTATAAATCAAGATAAAATGTGTTTACACCATAGTTCTGTTTAAAGTACCAATATGCAAAGATTTGCCCTATATGGACTTTGTAGGTAATATATCTCCTCAATTTAATTAATTGGGATGTCTGTTTTTCAAAACAGTTTAATACTCAGAAATACTTGGATAAAGATATTGTTAAGACATGGAATAAGGAGAACAGTCTATATAAAAATAGGCAGATTGGAAGCCTGACATTTAAATCAAGCTATAATTATGGAGTATCAAAGTGCCAAGAGGTTTTTGTAGAAATAAAATGTAGAGGATTTTGTCTTTGTTCCCAGTAGCAAATAGAAGATCCAGCGCTGTAAACAGGATTTTTTTTCCATAATCAATTACTGTTTTTAAATGTATATGGTTAATAGCCCTACCTAATTAATTTTGCATGCAAGAATCCAAGGACTGTAACCACTAAATAGCTGAAGGTGTGGAATTTTCAATTCATTTAGTTTGTTTCTAAAGGTTGGGGTGAAAATTGCAATGGGATCAAAATGCAATGCTCCTTTGAGCTGTTTGCTGGAATTTTTTTTTTTAATAGTAATAGCGATTTGGGTAGAAAAATGGAAAGCTCAGTCCATAATTGTAGAAATGTAAGGATGCCACACTTAATTATCTAACGTACCCTAAGACAGAAAACTGTCGGCTTTAATCGACCATATGTATTGCCCCAGATTAAATATGTAATTTTAGTTTAAAACTCTAAATTACACTTGTTTTTATGGTGTTGTAAAATAACGCCTGCAGCAGTCAATGGCCCAATAACATACAATACTGTGTGGAATCAGTATTTTTCACCATGGGTAGTAATAAAAGCAAAAATGTAAATTTCTGAATGGATTTTAATATTCCTAACTCGCAGACAGCTGTAACCCTTCTGAAATCATTACTGAGAAACAAATATCTGCAATCTTGTTTAAAGAGAGGTCATTGGTCTTCCAGTAGTTACCAAATAGCATTAACAACAACTTTGTATGTACTTTTTATGGAATATGTAATTTACGACCTTTGTAATATTTTATTAATTCCTTTTATAAAAATGTTTTACTTTAATTTTATCAAACGATTGACATACTTCATACCTGTTCATTACAAGCAGTCTCAGAAGTCCTGTGAGGTAGAGCCATGGATGAAAAACAAACTTGTTGAACGTTGATGTGCGTCTGTAAATCTGATTTATTTAATTGGTTATCATCCCTGACAGGCGATACATAATGTGGGGAGAAACTCAGACTAGGTCTCAGTGCTGTGTACTTAAGACCTGTAAACTCTTTACTTGGAGAAAGATGTCTGACTGGTGGAGATGTTCCATGTTCTGGAGATATGTAGGTTCTAGGTGACAGATCACGATGAGGGGACAGGTGATGAGGAGAAATACAGCGCAGGGGAGAAACCTCTCTGGTTGATGTCAAACGCTGGCATGGTGACATACCCCTGCGGGGTGAGGAGCAACCAGTAGGTGAAAAACATTTTGGTGAGGTCTCTCTCTTCTGTAAAATATGTCTTCTGGATGGACCTGGCCTACTGTACCCTGATGTCTCCTTCCCAGGTGAACATCGTTTAGAAGACAAAGTCTCTCGAGGGATGGACAAATCAGTTTGCTTGTCTTTCTCAGATGGTTCCCCTGAGGAAAATGAGGGTGAGAGCTGTATTGGAGGACTTGCAGCCTCAGGATATTGGATGGGTTCATTAGTAACAGGATCAGGATGCCTTTCCTCTTGATTCTCCTCCTCTTCTTCTTCATCATCATCATCTTCATCAGAATCCTCATCTTCATCAGTGTCCTCAAAGTCTGAGAACTGGTGCTCTTCAACCACATCACTATCTTGCCAACGCTCATCACTGGTACCTATTAAATATGAACAGAATACACAAACTTGCTATTAATTCCAAAATAACCATTATAAATTAACATCATATTATTTTCTCTTGTTGCTATTACAATTTTGTCATTCTAATCTTCTATCTATATGGTATCTAAGTGTCTTAAAGAACCCACCAGCAACATGAACTTTAAGGGCACAGTTTTTATTTATTTTTTTGTTTACCTTCATCTGCATCCAATTCTGCTAATGATGGTGGCACCAGCCCCAACTCCTGGCACTTTTTACTATGTGCTTTGGATTTCATATGTTTAGTCAGGTTCCCTGAAAAAAGAAAAAAAATTATATTTATTAAAAGAATATATATAAATATGCTTAAAAATGTAGACGGGAAGAATTATCATAATACGAATAATATCCTACTTCAGATAGAAAAGCAACAAGTTATTTGTACCTCTGGCCTTTTTTGTTTGATATGCACTACATTGCATCTCTTGCTTTTGACCCCTTCTGATTTGTTACCTTACAGTGGTAATGGGTCTACATTTCTGCCTCATCTAAAAAATCATAAAATTGATGATAAAGTTGGTTATTTACCTTTGGTTTTAAAAGCAAAGTTGCAGTGTTTGCAAACATAGGGGCGAAGGTCAGTATGAGTACGAATGTGTTTCTTTAGCATACTTGGTTTTTTACACCGAATCCCACACTCCTCACAGACATACTTTCCTCTTCCACGGCCTCTTACATAGACATACTCCTCATTCGATTTGTAACTACGACAAGACAAATAACACAGGTTATTAATAAACAAAACACAATTAATACTAAAAAACATCTATACAGATATAAATATATACATTATTAGCATAGACATTTAAAAACAGTCAATAATGCAAGCATAGCATAAGGCATCAATGATTTAGAAACCCATATAAAAGCAGGAGGCCATTAGGTTGGACTCGATGGACGTATGTCTTTATTCAACCTCAAATACTATACTAATACCATACTATGCTATTGCCTAAATGTTTTATCATGTTCACCTAATGTAGGGAGAGCATTAAACTCAACAAAAACAAATGTTTCACTGATTCCTATAACACTGATGACATCCATTATTCTTGTGTATAATAAATAGTTGCACACTAATCAGCTCCTTAACCATAATTTGATAAACTGTTAAATAAATGTACTTTGATTAGTCTTTCCAGCAAATGTACCCAAACAGTAGTAATTTGATTAAGGTATAACACAACCAGATAAAAGTCCAGAACATTAAATAATATTACATTGTGTATAATATTGTGTGTTTTATGGTTTGTGGGGGGGAAAAGTATGAAGCAAATGAGACAAGATTTTGTGGGGGTCGGAGGGTATGGAGGTTCTTACAGACAAAACCAGATCGAGGGTGCAGAGAGAGGTGACATTTATTCTGCAACCACAGGAAGGTATGTATGTTTTGGAAGTCTAGATATTGTATAATTAAAAAAGGTTTACATAAAATGTAATTTTTAAAAGGCAACTACAAAGTAAAGAAGTTTTGCAGTTCTTGTAGCCTTTAGTCTACTAAAAGTACACAGGAAAGTTTAAGTATAAATGTTGCATTGGCTTGAAAGGACACATTTTGGATGGTAACATGACAACATGTTAACATCTATGCCTGTATGTGCTGCAAGTTTGAATTATTTTTTTGATAACATTTATTGGGGGGCCTATAAATGTTATACATTGTTCTAAGAAAGTACATGTATTTTTATTGTTGTAATTTTATTTTGTAATTTAAGGACTTGTATTTTTAAAATTGCCTGTGAGTGTCAGAAAGACATACTGTAGAATAATAAGCTTTTTTTTAACTTTCTTTTTTTACTGTTTAACTGAAGAACAGGAGGTAAATGCGCTATGTCTTACCTCCTGTTCTTCAGTAAAACTTACAGGAAAGCAGGATAAACCTACCCGCGTATCGCTCCAGCGCTGCTGAAAAAAATTCAAAGTCACTGACATTCTCCAAAGCATCCACAGTCCTTTGCATTGTGATATTGCGCACACAGAGCAAGGAGCGTAGATGCGTCGGAGACTAACAGAGAAGCCGGGCGGGGCTGGAGCATTTGCTGTAAGTTTCTCCTGCAAGTTTTACTAAAGAACAGGAAGTAAGACATAGCGCATTTACCTCTTGTTCTTCAGTTAAACAATGAAAAAGAAAATTAAAAAAAGATGGACATACCCTTTAAAGTACCCAGATTATTACATCATTCATGTCAATGGACTGATTCCATGGATTCCCTAGTAAGAAGATAGTACACTTCTCTGAGACATCCAGCACAGCTATACCGAAATTATATAGGAAGCATAAAAGGAATAAACAGAACTTTGGATATTTCAAGCCAAATGATTAACAATAATCTGTTGGCAGGGAAATGGATATCCTGACTTCTAACAATATTTGCAAAAATATTTTTCAATGAACTTAGACAGAAAATCTGGGTGTAGGGTTTAGGGTATAGTTGTCCTTGAAAGAAAATTTCGTTTCCCTATGTCTACCTTCAAACATTGTGATGAATTCGAAAGGAATGACTTCTCATGCATAGTCTCTAACTAAGCTCGAATTAAATGGGTACTGTAAAAAGCAAGTTATTTTGATTTTGTGGGGAAATCCAAGGGTCTTAGCCTACTCAGTGCCCAACCACTTTTTGCAGCAGGCCTGGAGCCTGTTAAATAAATGTTTCTGAAACATTTATTTATTATTATGTTTGACTTACATTTGGATAGGTACATGCTTTTGGGAACTGTTTAGCCTTCTAAGTGAACCAGGGAACCTTGTTTTTATATTCACAAAATGTTACACCAACTATTCTCTGTAAGGAGTTCCTTTGCAGAGGAGTCTGTCTCTGTTAAAACATTTTGTTTTTTTGAATCCCTGCAAAATATAGGTTTTAGATTTAAAACCATGGCTTTTTTTGTATAGGTGCCCTTATGTAGTTAAAATGCTTTGTCTACCAAAAGAGTTTATGGGAAGGGAGGAGTTTTAGAGTAAGTGCCAAATTTGATAATATGACATAATCACCTTCAGGACACAGAGCAGACAGGCTTTTGGTGGGTGAATGTGTTTGGGAGGGGGGATGAGTGGTGAGATCATTGCAGAAACATCCAGCTCGAGTTCACATTTGTCTGCAGTTCAATGATGTAAGGTTTGAAATTGCAGCCACCTCAACTCTTAAGAGCAAAAAGTGGAAAGATTATATAAAAGAGCAAAAAAGAAGGAGATGAGAGGGGTTAAGGGGAAAACAGAAATGGTAAAAAAACAGGCAAGGAAGAGCAGAGTTAGGTATTTGTAATTTCAATGAAAAAAGAAGACAGATGCAAACAGGAGTTTAGAAAATATTTTACAAATAGCTTAAAGGGCAGGTCCACCCTTTGAAAAAACTTTTTACAAGTTATAGGTATTGCTCCCCCAGCCCCAAATGCATTAATCTTATTTGCAGAAACTCCTCCGATAGTTACTTACCTTCCCTCTATCCTCCGTCGCACGTCCCGTTCCTCTGCTTGCATAAAACTGCAAGCAGGGGGTGGGACCGGCAACTGCGTCTGTAATTGGCTGAGAGGCAGCCAATCACGGTCACAGCTGCCGGCAGTTCAGAACGTCGGAGGATAGAGGGAAGGTAAGTAACTATCGGGGGAGTTTCTGCAAATAATATTAATGCGTTTGGGGAATGGGGGAGCAATACCTATAACATATTTTAAGGGTTACACGCTAGGTGGGGGGAGAAAGAAACGGGTGGGAGAGGGAGGGCTGCTCAGAGCATGCCACAAACCTCTCAGAGGAAGCCTCAGAGGTGGAAACAATTTCCCCCTCTGCTAGGCTCCTGGTGGACAGTTTTTTGGACTTTACAGGAGAACCATTTGAAGCTGGGATGTAAGGTAAGGATTTTATTACACTACACAGTGGGGCAAGTAGTGGGGGAAATTATAGTTTTGGTGGTGGACATGCCCTTTAAATATTGATGATGCATTTCTTAAAAGTAAGCTAAACTGAAAGAATACATCAGCAAATGTAAATGAAAAACCAAAATGCACACAAGGGCTGGAAAGGTGTGTCCCCTTCAAATTTGGTTGTACTCAGATATTAAAACAAAATGAGTATGTAATATGTTCTCACAAAGAGCATGATTTGATTTGCAGTTCAGGCCAATTAAAAGAGATACAAAAAATAATTGATAACTATCTGAGATTCAGGCATAGCAGTGGATGTGGTATACTTGGATTTTGCTACAGCTTTTGATACTGTGCCACATAGACGACTAATGTATAAACTGAGGATTATTGGCCTACAAAAAAAACTTTCTACATGGATAGAGAATTGGTTATGGGGTCGGTCGCAAAGAAAGAATGGTGATCAATGGAGTTACATCTATGTAGTGCCTTAGGGTTCTGTACTAGGGCCACTTATTTTTAATCTGTTTATAAATGACTTAGAAGGGGGCATAGAGAGCAAGGCCTCTGTCTTTGCTGACGACACGAAACTATGCAGAGCTTTGGAAACTTCAAATGATATGCAATTGCAAGCTGACCTAGATAGATTATCAAAATGGGCAGCAGAATGGCAGATGAGGTTCAATGTTGATAAATGTAAGGTGATGCATTTGAGGTTTAACAATTCTTGTGCCACCTAGACTATAAATGACTCTGTGTTAAGTGAATCTCTAATGGAAAAATAGTTGGGGGTTCTGGTAGATAACAGACTTAGCTGTAGTAAACAATGTCAGGCAGCAATGGCTAGATCTAGCAAGATATTGTCTTGTATAAAGAGGGGAATAGATTCAAGAGAGAAAGATATTATTCTCCCTCTTTCCAAGGTACTGGTAAGGCCTCATTTGGAATATGCAGTGCAGTTTTGGAATCCCATATACAAAAGGGAAATCTCGAAAAAATGGAAGCAGTTCAGAGAAGGTCAACTAAAATAAAAGGAATTGGAGGGGTTTCACTATGCAGGCAGATTAAACAAGTTAGGGCTGTTTACATTGGAGAAGTCACATTTGCGTGGGGGTCTGATCACTTCATACAAATATATTATTGGGCCGTATAATAAACTCTATGTTGCATTGTTCACTAACAGGTCATATCAGAGGACTTATGGACATCCTTTAATAAAAGAATTTTCATCTTCAGGTTAGGAAAGGTTTCTTTACAGTGAGAATGGTGAAACTGTGTCTTCCAGCAGATGTGGTAATGGCAAGTTCATTGAATAGATTTAAAAGTGGCCTAGATTATTTTCTAAAACTAAAAAATATTGAGGATTGCAGTGAGAATTACTGGTAATTAATACATATACCGTAGTTCTGGTTGATCCAGGGCTACTTTCTGATTGCCCTTTGGAGTCAAGGAATCCCCCCCCTTTTTTTTTAAGCTGTTTTTTTTTGCCTTCCTCTGGATCAACTGTTAGGTAGGGTTAAAAGGGAGGGTTAAAAGGTTGGACTTGATGGACATATGTCTTTATTCAACCTCAATTACTATGAGAACTTCCACAGCACAAAATGTCCTTTGCCCACCAACGTTAATTGATCCAGCAAGTTGGATCAATTAACAATGTCTCGCCAAGCCTTCAAACACTTAATACAGTTGGCCAGCAACAACCCTTTTCACTGACAACTATCAAAAGTGTTTACATAGCTTTAGTTTAGGCACGGCAACCATTAGAATTTTCTCGGCCCCATACAAGTTTAATTACCGTGCGGCACACACATATCGTTTTATCCCCCACCACCAGGTCATATACCCCATTCTGCTGTCAAGCCCAGAAGATTTGTAAGTAAAAGCTGCAAGAGAGAAGAAAAAACTTCTGATGCCGCTGACATTCTCTGTCGCATCCACAGCCCTTTGCATTGTGCGCACATGTGCACTCAGTAAAAGGGAGCTTGGATGCATTGGGACCCGTCAGTGAGAAATTTCTTCTCTCCTGCAGGTTTTACTGAAGAATGGGAGGTAAGACATAGCCCATTTCTCTCCCATTCTTCAATTAAACTGAATAAAACATACTTTAAAAATTGGTGGACATACCCTATAATCAAAGTTGGTGGCAATGAATACTTAATGCTGTGATATCTTGGAAAATAATTTAGCACAGTTTACATGCCCTTTAATTTAACAAAAACCTGCCATTCTAAAAAAAGGATACAATAAACAAATCATACATAATATCATGGGCAGTCAAGACCCAAAGTCTTAGAACTGCAGGATTATATATTATATAATCCCATCCTCCTTTTGAACTCACCCCCCTTCAAAGATTCGTATGCGTGCTGGCTCACTCCGCCTATGTGTTGTTATCCCTGAATCCTCTGGTCGCTCTCGTTTATCTTCCTTTTTCTCTGCATTTAGACTTTGTTTTTGCACAGGAGGAGGTAGGTGAGCCTGTGATACCACACACCAATTAAGGTAAGAAGAAAAAGTTAAGATTATTAAAACAGTTAATCTTTTCTATAAAATTATGCATTAAATAAACTACCCCAAATCCTTCTTTTAAGTGGGAACTATGGTCTCCAACCAAGTTAGGTTTAAGTAAAAATGTTGCTGTATTAACTTCAATATAAGATCTATGCCAGTCAATAGTTACGGTGCTAAAAATGTTATTCTCATTTGAGTAGTGTCACCAGCACCCTTCAGACCTACTGCTGGGACAAAGTCCTGCTAAATCAATGGCATAATACACAATCTAATGATGGAAACAGGGCTGATATGGGAAGACACGCAGAGTGCTATCAACCAGCAGGGATTTCAATCAGTACAGGGATTAAACAAATGCTGGAAAATGAAACATTTGACTATCATATCTCCTGACAAGGTGCCCTTACAGAACTGACACAGTAACAATTTTACTCTAACTTGCTTGGAGGATATCGCTCTCCTATGAAAAGTAAATACATTCTAAAAACTAAAAAAAGTTGGCTATTTTTTTACATTTGCCTATTTAGTTAGAATAGCCAAAAGTGGAATCATGGTCAATATTCACAGTGAATGACCCTTTATATATCTATTTTGGTGGGACTGAAATATTCTTAATAATATATAAAGCACAGCAACCACCACATTATTGTGTTTTATAGGTTTATTGTCTTTTAAAATTGCATTTGTTTCTTTTCTTGGAATTAAGGATGAATTTGTTTCCTTAGTTAGCAACAATACCCACAAATGTTGACCACCATGACGCTTACTGACTTTTAAACAGAGATTGTGAGGGATATAATAATGTAGTAAACATTTTAAAAATATACATTTCCACTCCTCACCCGTTGCTTTCTTCGAGGAATGGATTATAAAGACCACACAACTGTGACTGAAGCTAATCCTGTGGTGTTTCCAACTCACAACTCTACAGAGTGTTTAAGAAAGAATGACTACAAAACACTTATTAACTAAAGCAATTTCTGGTGGAAGCCACAAACCAAAAATAGGACTAACCACTCTGGTTTATAATTCTCCAAATATGGACAGCACTCCTCCCAGTTGCTTCAATGTCAATTTGGGTCATCCAAATCACTTTCAGGGTTATTCAATAAAAGTTCTTATCATTAAAAATGGTGCTAATTTTGCCCCAACCAATCAAATGTTAGCTTTCAAATGTTAAATAAGATCTGATTGGTTGGGGCAAAATTAGCACCATTTTTAACGATAAGAACTTTTATTGAATCTCCCTGCTTGTGTTTAGACATAATTACGTTTTCTCACTCTGATTGGTTTTCTAAAAAGTATTTTAATAATTACAATTCATAGCTACATTTTGCTCAAACTTTGTGAACTAATGCTGCTTCAAAATACATATTTATTTTCCTCTATAACATATTGATTTCAGATAAAGAAAGTATTAAAACACAGGGTTTAGCTGGTGGAGCTATCAGATGTTACAAAACGGTCACCTTTATGTGATACCGCAAAATAAGTGTATGGAATGCGGATGTTCCAGAGTTCTGATTATATTCTTTGTTAGTGATACAAGAAAGGTTCTTTTTGATTTTCTGTATTTAATACATTTTCTTATTAACATTGCCCCTTTAAGTCAGTGCACAGGTTGTTAGCTCTTGGTCATTATATACAGTATATCCTAGACCATTATGTACAGTGATACTGTTTACAGCATATATAGTACATTGGTATAATAGTATAGGATTGTGCAAGCTCTTGGGCATATTATATTCAAAGTAGCACAGTAAATATAGTGCTGAAATGCACGGCTCCCTAGGGGTGGGGGGTAGGGTTTTGGGAGGGTACAAATCTCAGAGAAGTAAGCAATTGATCATCCTGTATTCGCCTATTTTTGACTTTTTTGGACACACTGTATCCACAATGAGAGTACAGAGTGCTGTATTGAGCAGACTTAAGGTTAGCCTACCACCGCTGTGTACTCGTTGAGTAACAACAAAGTGTCAGAAAAAGCTGTATGCAAGCAGGGTAAGGATACAGAGAAACCAGATCAGTAAAAACGTATTACTCTATAGATGATAAGGATCCCTATATTCAAAAATTGAAGGGCACCTCCACTCTCTCAGTGTCCTAGATATGGCAAGATACATCTACAGATGATAGGAAGCACTATGGAAAACAGGATAGTGCCAGAATATGCCTTATTTACAGCCAGCCTGTAGAAGATTTTCCTGTTTTACCTATATCATCAAACTACAGTGCACCAGGCAGTGAGCTATCAGCCACTGCAAATTGAATTAGAATTATTCTTCCTAGTAATTATAATATAGATTATATATTATTTTCTCACAAAATAATATATTTAAATAACCACCCAAACATACAACTTAGCATATATGCAACTATACAGAATAATCTACAAAACTGAACTTTGTATTAATAATAATAATATACATTTTCTATTTAATGTTAGAGTAGGTATTATATAAATGCTTACCTCTGTCATTTTAGGTTTGCAGGCTCTAGAGGGTACCATCGGGTCTGTGTCAGAAAGTGTAGTATCTGCCGTTGTATAGATCTCAGTGCTGGTCTTTTGTTTGGACCGTAACAAAGAGAGTGTAGCCCTGGTGGACACACCTGGAAGGTTAGGATTGTACAAACTGATGCACCAGCTACTATAAACAGAAGCCCTTCGGTCAGATTGCTGGATGTGATTTGGCTTAACATAGTTTAAATAGCACCAACTGACATTAGTGGTTGTGTGAAGCGTCGGGAAAGTCTGTACCTTTTTAATATTTGTAAGTTCTTGACCACTGGGAACACAAGGATTAACAGGTGGTCTGATACTCTCTGCAGTGTATGAAGAAGAAGGTTCAAGAAATTCCTTAGAATTTTCCTCTTTAATAGCCACTTTACAAGTATAAGTCTGCTTTTTAATTTCTTCTGGTAAATTGCCATGGCATGTGTCTTCAAGAGTTGGACTTGAACTTTTGTCTATTGGGAAATGATCATGAATAGAGGAAGATGTTAACTGCTCTAGTCTGCTTAGTGCACGTGTAACAAGCTGATCCTTTCTAAATTCCCTACACTCTTCAAGAGATTGTTGTGCTTTGATAAACTCACAAGGCCCTTCTTCTTCTGATATTGCCTCCTCTTTCACTCTCTTCTGCTGTTGAGTTTCCATAGTAAGTTCCAAGCTGCCAGCAGGAGATAACATTCGTTTACTTCCCCCAGAAGATGATGGGTTAACATCTAACCCAAGCACACTTTCAGTACATGAAGTTGGGAGATAACAGCTACTTTCAACCTTTGGGTATGGTACCTGTAGGTAGGATGTCTGGCAGAGTTTACTCTGATATTCTGGTAAAATACAAGGAAAATCATAACCATGTGAAATTTTAGGTTGACTGTCAAATGTTTGTATTGCAACTGAAGGACTACAATGTGACTGGGTAATGAGAATTTGGGACAGAGTGGTATACATTGCAGAACCATAAGAAGGCATATGTGTTTGAAGCCTCACAGGAACAAACAAAGAAACCACTGGATCAGAACACACACTAATCACCTCTGAAGAAGGCTCTGTAGGTTGAGGGCTGGGAGCTGAGTGTTGGAGAACGTCTGAGAAAAAATCTTTATGTGAAGAAACGATGGATGAGCCCACAGGAGGTGATGCAATAAGTTCTCTTTGTGGATACTGTCCACCAATATCAGCGTGAGTTGGCAAAGTAAACTGAGGTTGTACGGGAATAAAGAAAGTTGGTGGAAATGGTGAAGAAGAAGAACCTGTATAAGGTAAATGCACATAGGAAGAATGTTGCCTAAAAGAACTATCTGCTGTTTGTTCAGTCAGATGTGGTATTTGAAGATGATCAGTAAGAAGCAGTGTGCGCTGCAGTGAAACTGGTGGTGTGGTTAATACTGATGAAGTAATTGGGGTTTGAGAAAACTGACTTGAATGATGATCCACCATTGTCTGAGTCATTAGAAGCTCAGATGTGCACTCAGGGTGTATTGGTAAGAGAGAAAGGTGATGTGGCACAAAGTTTTTCTTCTGCACTTCGGCTATAGATTGGGCTACTTTAAGGCTTTGCCTAGATGGAGGTGAACAGCTATGCTCATCCCTGTGTGAAGTGCCAGAAGAGAGATGCTGAAAACTTTTAGTAGGCATCTGCTCTGATAATGAAATATGCTCTGTCACATTACGATCTCTAAGCATTAAATCTGGTTCATGTTCTACATGTCTAATAAGTGATGTCTGTCTAATAGAAAAGTGCTTTCTCCTCTCCTGAGCTGTTGGATTGGACGTTGAGGCCGGGGAAGTTAAATTGCCGTAATCAAAGGATTTGCTTCTGTTTTCTGATATCTGAGGTGTATGACAAACATTAGGAGTCTGTTCTGAAGCAGATCTTCTCATCTCTCTTGCATGGTGATGATGTGAAGGCACAGTTAGCATGTGAGAACCCTGAACCTTAGAAGTAGATTGGGATGTTATACACTGCATCTCTGTTTTAAAGCCCTCTTCTCTTTCAAATGAAACAGAATGACTAGAAGCATGGGAGATGCTGCTTTCTTGACTGGGACTTCTTGTAAGAGACACTGATTCAAAACTTGAATCACCAGAGGACTGGGTCATTTCTGCTAAGCGGAGCCTCTTCTTTTTAGGAGGCAGTTTCTCTGCAGGGAGCTGAGATAGTGTTTGGCTTCTCTGAGGCCACTGGAACTCCTCAGGCTTCTCCTGTTCTTTGTAAGTAGGTTCAACATCTGCCTCTGGCTTATCTGGTTCCTCTGTTACAAGGATTTCTGGTACCTGGATGTTGTGCTGTCTAACCAGTTTTGGCTGCAGTGAGTGAGGATGCGGTCTAGCAGAACATAAAGATGGTTGTGTTGATGGTTTATCTTCTTCCTCATAGCTGCTTATTTGTTCCATGGATTCTGATTTTTCAAATGAACTAGTGTGTTGTATGACTGATATCTCTTTAGATATGACCATCTTTTCTTTACTTTCCAAACCTGACACCTGAGAGTGAATATCTGAAAATGAGATGGGTTCACTACAGTCTTTGGACCCTTTAATTATATCCCTGTGTAGGCTCAAAGATGTATCGGATACTGAGAATGGTGTTCCTTTTGCAGATGGTTGTTGCTCGAGCATATCAAAGGACTGAGCATCCTCATCGTCACCTATACTCTTCACTTTACGCCGTTTCCTCAAAGTAGATATTTCTGCACCTGTACCCACCTTATAATGAAGCATCTGAGGCCATTTTTCAGGCTCTGTATAATCTTTACTCATTTCCACATAGCTGTGAATTCCAACAGTTTGCGGCGTTACGGTTTGCAATTCTGAGCAGTAATATTTTTTATGTGTTTCATAATTACCTCTTTTCTTGTAAGAAGCACCACAAATGTTACATTCATATAAGCATTTGGCTTTACCAAATCTTCGCGATTTTTTGAAAATCTCACTTTCTTTAACTTCCAGCTCCTCTGATGGCTTGCTGGGGGGTTCCTTATTTAATGAGCTACCTTCCTCTGAATACTCCATTCCCAAAGGAAGCTCAATTGCTGGTTGTCTCTTTAGCAGCCGTGGATGTGAAGAAAACACATGGCTTTGGCTTGAGACATCAGATTCCACAATCCTGTCATCAAATGAATAGCTTGCCCTAAACAGATGTGGAGAGCTAGCAGTGCAGGCTGAGGAAGGCATTGAGTGGCTTCGAAGAAGAGGCACAGTCTCTGTGGCACTGTGGGATTGCTGAAATGATAAAGGGTGCTCGCCTTTCGTTTTCTCAGGTAAGCCTTTATAATCAAATTGGAAAGTCTCCTTATAAACTGCAGCTTTTGGAGATTCTATACTACTCCGTCTTGATAGTGAGCTACGTCTTGGCTTTACACTGTCAATCTCACTTGTGTCCACAACAGCCTCATTAATTGTAATAAGCTTGGTGATGTGTTCAATGACCTGAGTCCGGGGCACAGATATCGGCACTATACTTGGCTTTTCCTCTGTAGGTGCTTGCTGAAGAGCAGGTGCTGTTATTGTGGACCTATGCCCAATTCTTCCACATTTCCCCAAAATTATTTCTGCATAGGATTTGGCATTGGTGTTGGGTGGGCTTATCTGCTGTTCTGCACTTTCTGAACGTGAAAAATAACCAGATTCTGTGCTTCCTTTGCTTCCTGGACTAAGAAAAGTCTGCTCTTCAGTAGCCTTTTTTCTTTCAGTAAGTCTAAGTGCAAGTTTTTGTTTTATTGTATGTGTATCTTCTGACTTCTGCAAGAGTTCCATGGAGGGATCCAATGGGGTTATGTCCTCTGTTTTAAGGGGCACAGTAGAATGACACAGAGAGCTTAGACCATGGCTCAAACCTTGCTGGCTTCTTCCTTCATAATGAGGATTACATGGTAATCCACCTTGTTTTTGTTGAGGGGACATTTCTGCCAGGCTTGACACGGTGCTCGTCTCTTCCTCAGAATCTGTGCTTTCTCCTTCACTTGGGTCTTCTATTTCTTCTCCACCTACTCTTTCCATATCCAAACTGGATTGATATGCTTCTACTTCAGCTTCTGAAGTCAGCCCAGCTTTTATTCTATGTGCATGAGACTTTCTGTGTTTGTACAAATTGCTTTTTGTTTTAAAGGAAAACCCACAAGGAATGCAGGGGTATGGGCGCTCCCCTGTATGAGACCTGATATGTTTTTGAAGAACACTGGGCTTGGCACATGGCCGGCTACAGTACTGACATATATATTTGCCAGGTTTTTGCGGCTTCTTTTCCTTTTTGGGGGGTTCCTCTACATGTTTTACAGAAACCTGAGTGGGACGGTGAACATATATTTTCTGAGAAGATTCTTCTGCTGAACTAGCTGGACTGCCATGGACTGCAGAATAGGATCTTGAAGGACCTGGTTGTATTGGATTTATGACTTGCCATGCTGGTCCCTCAAGGACATGCTCCGATGCTGCCCTAGGAGCCATTAATGCTGGTGATGTGGTCTCTGGCTTTTTAAGCTGTTCGCTAAGTAGACCTTTTGGCTTGCACGGCCTGCCTACCCTTCTGGGTGTTCCCTCTTTTGGTATTTTCAAAGATGTTGGGAAATGCTGCTGAACTACAATGTCTCCCTGGGCGGTTGAAGAAAAGCCAGAAGGAGTTGACTGTCCTGGCAATGTCTCTTGTTTGGAAAGCCTTTTCCTAACACCTTCTTCCGACTTCCTTGTGCTCTTTTGGCTTTTCTCTGGCTCCATTACCTAAAGCAAAGGCTCTCGGTTCTAGGTTTGTAAAGTCCTTGGGGAAAACCTAGCCTAGTAATCATGGTAATAGTTAGTGAGTATTTCCATTGCACTCCAGGGACCAAACCGTAAAAGCAGGAAAAGATTTACATATTTGTGATCACAGACAAAAATCTCCTAGTATCAGCATTTCTAATCCAAATCAGTGGGACAAGCAGCAAATCTTGTAACATATACTTGTTTGTGTCAACTTTATGGAAAAGGGTTCGCTCATTTTAATTCCTCCATTAACTTCTGAGGTTGAAAACGTTCTTCAAAAGTATTTCTTTAGCTGACATTTGATAACTGCTGAATACTGACAAAGGAGTTTTCTTCGGTTCGTTCTCAAGCACGTTTACAGGAATACCATAGACCTAAAAGAAACACAGAATAAAATGAAATATAATAAACTAAATAATAAAGATGGAATAGATTTCAAATGAATTGCACAGCGAATAAAAATGAAAAGTTATTTGGAATATGAGTTGCAGGGTCATATATCAAATATTGTTTTCACATAAGCACATTTACATTAAAATTAATAAACCTAATTTACTCTTGGCATTACATGATGTATAACTTAAATACAGTAAATATAAAAAAGGTTATGGTAAAAGGTTTATGCTTGTGAAAGTTCTCATTCATCCAGGTCATGGTATATCTGTTGTATTCAGTTAGATCAACTGGACTTAAAGTTTAGTTCTTGAAGACATTTCGCTAGTCATCCGACTGGCTTTCTCAATTCAGAATGACTTGTACAAGAATCTGTTGTAGCCTGGAAAGTCCCAATTAGCATATCACAGGTGTCATAACAGCATTGTACATGGCAGACAGTTTGTGCATATATGGACTCCCAAAAATACATAAGGAAGGGGCACTATTAAGACCTATAGTCAGCAGCATTAACTCTGTAACATACAAGGTGTGAAAATACCTAGCAAACATCTTAGGGACATTGGTGGGAAGTTCTAAGCATCACATCCAGAAATCCCAGGATTTCACCAACTAGATTGAATATATAGTACTTGGTGCAGAAGAAACTAAGGGGTCCGGATGTGACATCTCTCTCCACCTGTATTCCCACCAAAGAGGCTGTTGACATGGTGAGAAAACAGCTAGGCCAAGACAGCACTCTTATCAGCAGAACTTACCTTAACCCAGAACTGGTGTGTTCCCTACTGGACTTGTGCCTGAATACCACCTATTTCAAATACAGGGATAAGTTCTATAAGCAAAAACATGGATGTTCTTTGGGATCTCCAGTTTCACCCATTGTGGCCAACCTTAACATGGAGGAAGTGGAAAAACAGGCGCTTAATACCTTTAAGGTATAAAGCGCCCAGCCACTGGTTCTGATACGTGGATGACACCTGGGTTAAAATCCACCAGAAGGAAGTACAAGCCTTCACAGAACACATCAATGCTGTAGACCAGAACATCACATTTACAAGGGAAGAGGTACAAAACAACAAACTTGTTTTCTTTAACTGCTTGGTAGAAGTCTGGGAAAATGGTAAACTGGAAGTAGAGGTTTACAGCAAACCAACACATACATATCAGTATTTGATGTTTGACTCCCACCACCCTTTAGATCACAAGCTGGGTGTCATCAGAACCCTGCAACATGGAGCAAGAGAACATCCCCACTAGCATAGAGGCGAAGGCTAAAGAAATTAAACCTCTCAGAGGAGCCCTTAAAACTTGTGGATATCCAGACCGGGCCTTTGTCAAAAGGGGTAGAAGGTAAGAAAAGAACACAAATACCAACAGTGAAGGGGAAAAGCAAGACAGGAGAAAGAACATGGTCATCCCATATGTAGCAGGGGTCTCCGAGAAATTAAGAAGAATTTTCAAAAAAGAAAACACATATCCCTGTCTGCTTTAAACCAAACAATACACTGAGGTAGCAATTGGTACATCCAAAAGACCCAGTACAGAAACACAAGAAAAGCAACATCAAATACACAGTGCAGTGCAGTGAAGAGTACTCTGATTTGTATGTGGGGGAGACCAAACAGCAACTGCATCAAAGTATGGCCCAGCACAGCAGAGCCAATTCCTTGGGTCAGGACTCAGTCATGTACCTGTATCTTAAGGAAAAAGGACATACCTTTGAAGATTGTAATGTTAACATATTGGCAAAGGAACATGACTGGTTAAAGAGGGGTGTCAAGGAGGCCATTTATGTGAAAATAAAGAAACCAAGCCTGAATAGAGGTGTGTCATATACAATGCTGTTTTTACACCTTAACCTGGGTGTTCCTATAACACCTCTTAAGGTTCGCACACACGTCCGATAATATTTGTACGATTTTACCAGACGAATGATCAATGACCGCATCGTATTCTATAGTTGTACCAACGACGCCTGTACATAGTGTAACAATAGTTGTTAGACAATTGTTTCAAAAAAGGTGCTGTTGACTCAAGACGGCTACTAATTGTAGCTAGTACGTGCGTTGATAACACGTTACTTGCGCACGTATGGACGTTCGTAATATCGTGTGTTCAAGTAATGTTGCTCATGCGCATTCGCCCTTAACTGAAAACAAAATCTAATGATTATCTTCAGACAATGTACAAACACACGTTAACACGTACTTATTTGGTGCAGCTAAATTTCCGTACGAATTTCGGCCGAAAAATCGTTTGTCGGGTAAATTATACAAACATTATCTGACGTGTGTACAAGGCTTTAGCCACAATGCAATCACGCCTTGCATTCGGAAGGTCCTTAACACCTGGCTGTGATATGCTAATTGGGACTTTCCAGGGTACATAATTGCCAACAGATTCTTGTACAAGTCATTCTGAATTGAAAAAGCCAGTCAGGTGACTAGTGAAACGTCTTCAAGAACTAAAAGTCCAGTTGATCTAACTGAAAACAACAGATGTAAAAGGTTTAGGTATTAGGTTCTACCAAACAACATAAAAGTTACAAGAAGTCAAAGAAAAAATTGAAAAGCTGGGGGTACAGTATATTTTTAATTACTTTTAATTGGCATTTAATAGACTATACCAGTGTTTCTCATACAGTGTGCTTGGGCACAGGATGGCCCCAGTAGGTACACCACTGACCTCAATAGTAAAAATATATTGTCCAGAACATCAAATATTTTATAGTGGCTATAATATATTTATAGACAGCTGGATCATGGGTAGGGAACCATTTAGAAAGTTATCTGATAAATCCTTTTAATTGGCTGATTATAAACTATAACATTGTTTCTCACAGTATGTGCTAGGGATAGAGGTATGCCTTAAAAAATGATGGTGAAAATATATTGGCCAGCTCCTCAAATATTTTAAAGTGAATATAGATTCACCAGACTGCTGGATCTCTGGCTAGGGAACCATTTAGAAAATTACTGGTACATCCTTTTAATCAGCAAATTATAGACTATGCTGGGGCACACAAGTGTGCCTTGAAAAGAGAGGTGCATCTCAAAGATTTGAAAATATATTGACCTGGGGCTCACCTCAAAGATTTGATAGTGAAAATTTACCAGTTAATTCTATAGGTTTTTTTGATTATTACTTAAAAATTATGTTTTGCAAAATAATATTTATACAGTCAGTGTTGTTTAAATTCAATAAACATATGCTTTCAAGAGTATTTTTCTCATTTCAATTACCATAATCTGCCCATTCAGCAATTTCTCTGTCTGTAAATAATGCTTCCAAAGCACTGACTTCCTGCAGGACCCTAACAGTGTCTGTTATGGTCTCAGCCCGAGTTGATACAGATGCTCAGTAGAGATTTGTCAACCAACAGCCAATCAGTAAAAACTACTTATAGGAACATTTTAAAGAAGTGAAAATCCTGAGAAAGGACTGTTGGAGAAACTAAAATAAAAGCTTACTGTGGATCAAAGCAGGGCATAAGCAAAGGGAATGAAATCAATTTATTAAATTAAAATATATATATATTCAGAATACCTAGGTGTGTATAAAATTGGTTGTTTTAAAATTACTTATAGGAACATTTAAAAGAAGTGAGCATCATGAGAAAGGACTGTTGGAGAAACTGAAATAAAAGCTTACCATGGACCAAAGCAGGGCAAAGCAAAGGGAGTTAAATCAATTTATTAAATAAAAAAGAAAAAAATTATATTTAGAATGACTAGGTGTGTATAATATTGGTTGTTTTTAAAATAAATTAAATAATAATGATTTTTTCCACAGATCTTTCCCTTAAACTTCTATACATTATATTTATTACAATATACACTATAAAAATGTTACTAAACTGCATAAAACATATCAAGGAGATGTAAAAAAAAAGTTCTTATTTATAAAAAATAGTGCTGATTTTGGCCCAACCAATCAGATGTTAGTTACCATTTGAAAGCTAATATCTGATTGGTTGGGGCAAATTTGGCACCATTTTTAACGATAAGAACTTTTATTACATCTCCCTGACTGTCCTAAAAATGTTTAAGTTGCCTTTAAAAAATATCTGATTTCAAGAGGCAGTTGGTTATATACCATATATACTCGAATATAAGTCGATGCGAGTATAAGTCGAGGTACCTATTTTACCTTAAAAATTAGTAAAATATGATTGACTCGTGTATAAGTCGAAGGTAGAAATTATGACAACTGCCTTCTGATTCTATATTGTATTGAGTCTTTAGTTGCCCTTTAAATTCACAGCAGAATTCCCATACAGTAGTCCCATACAGTAATAGCCATACTGGATTTGGCTATTACTGTATGGCACTACTGTATGGGAATTCTGCTGTCCATTTAAAGGGCAACTAAAGCTTTAAAACAATACAGAATCAGAAGGCAATATTTAACAATAGATACCATCTTGATTCTGTACTGTTTTAAAGTATAAGTTGCCCTTTAAATTCACATAGTAAAAGTACCATCCCACACAGTAACCCTCCAATTCATTGTCACTACAGAAGTTTGGAAACTACAACTCCCAGCATGCTTGGCTGGGAGTTGCAGTTTCCAAACATCTGCAGTGGAAAGCATTGCATACCCTGCATACATAGGAGAGGACTTGCCTTGTGGAGAGAGACTTGTGGACAGAGGACCTTCAATCCGGAGGAAGAGAGGACTTACAATCCGGAGGAAGAGAGGACAGACAATCCGGCTGCATCGCTCCGCACACACTGTCTCCTGGTGCCTGACGTCACTACTCTGCGCCGGGAAGCGTGACCGGCGCCGAATAGTGACATCAGCAGGCAGAAGAAAGGATGCGGAAGCGTTCGGCAGCCGAAAACAGGACAGTCAGGTAAGTGACCTGAGTATAAGTCGATACAATACAAGAATTGTGGAAGCACTCCAATTAGGCTAATTTACAACTACATTTAGTGGAAGCGCTACTGATATCATATTATCTGCACACTGGCATACTTTATAAACAAAGGGGTTTTAGTATACATTACTGTGATCACATGAATGAAAAGCCTTCCAACCACGTCAAGGTAACCCCAGTCTGGAAGGTTCCAACGTCTTACCTTTTCAATTTCTTTTACTTCAATTACGATTAGCAAACTTTTGCATTTCTCATTCTTACATACTGGATCCATATAACAGGCTGTATGGGGCCTAGGAATGTGCATTGATTATCTTCTCTATGTTTGTATACGAGTATAAGTCGAGGTAAGATTTTTAAGCTATTTTTATAGCCTAAAAACCTCGACTTATAATCGAGTATATACGGTAGCTAGAATTCATTGTTTAAAGAGGGTTAAATGGCAACAATGCACCAAAAAGTACCAAAAATATGAAAGATTACTTTTACCTCACTGGGTGGCCACCAGCATAAACAGTGAGTGGTCAAATTTCTGTTTGTGCTGTTGCCGACAGTGGTCTGTGCATGTGTATCTCCAAACATTAGAGATAGGTGAAATAGTTACAGTATGCTCTGGACACAGAGCAACAAGCAGCTGTCAGTCACTGCACATGCAGAACTTTGACAGATCACCTTTATTGCCAAGTCAGCACATTCTTTCCAACCTTATTCCCTGAGAAAAAGACTTAAGGATATTAAAACTATTTGGGGCATAGTGGGCCAGAGTGAATTAATGGTACTCATAAGATGTCAAGGAATACTAAACCATTTAGCCAAAGCTAGAAAATGTGTTTCCTATAATCATTTTGCTTCTAACAACTGCTTCATTCACCCAGCAAACTAAGGATATTTGGTTTTATGCAGTGGTTATTTTGCTGTATTTTGAGATTGCTTTATTACCACCTCAAGGGTGTCACTACCATGAAGTGAACTGAAACATTTGCTCACCGCATAAGCCTTTGAAGGTAAAAAAAAGGAGGCTGCTCATATGGCACATGCAATCAGAAAGGCAGAGGGGAGTAATTAAATGGTGATCCTCTGTTTTGCAGTGTCTCTTATGTTGAATTCAGGTCAATATGTGGGCTTCAGGGCATAATTTACCAGTCACTGCGGGTATTACTTAACAGTCACTGTGACATCTTGTATTGACAAGTCACTGTGGGCATCTTATATACCAGTTTGTGTGGCATCTTGAATTTACCAGTCACTGTGGGCATCTTGTATTTACCAGTCACTGTGGGCATCTTGTATTTACATGTCACTGTTGGTATCTCATATTTACCAGTCACTTATATGCATCTTGATTTTACCAGTCAAATTTGTATCCTGAATTTACCAGTCTATGTGGGCATCTTGTATTTACCAGTCACTCTAGGCATCTTGTATTGGCACATGCAATCAGAAAGGGAGAGGAGAGTAGTGAAAATTTGTATCCTGAATTTCCCAGTCTATGTGGGCATCTTGTAATTACCAGTCATTCTGGGCATCTTGTATTGGCACATGCCATCAGAAAGGGAGAGGGGAGTAGTAAAATGGCGACCCCTCTGTCCTGCAGTGTCTCTCATTGTTGAATTACGGTCGGTATGGGCTTCAAGGCATCTTTACCAGTCATTGTGGCATCACTTACCAGTCACTGTAGGCATCATTTACCAGTCACAATGGTCATCTTATAATCACCAGTCTGTGTGACATCTTGTATTGACCAGTCACTGTGGACATCTTGTATTGACAAAATGTAGGTTTATGCACAGGGGTGTCCCTATGGTTTTGGCATCTGAAAAAAAAATTGAATACCGCCCCTAGGCAGATGTGCGACGACACGCCCCCCACCACCACGCACCGTCACGTTTTTGATACTTTTGTATTTGAAAACATTTATTTTTACATTTGAGTTTATACATAAAAACACACTTTCTCTAGAAATAAAGATGATAGGGAAAACATTTGTAATCTTGCCACCACTAAGGTAACTAGTCTATCCTAACCTAACAAACCAGCTAAAGCTAGCCTAACCATTAAATATTCCTTTTAACAATATCCAACATATCTTTAGTAGGGATGGCCGGTTCGCGGATCCGAACCCGGATCCGCCGCGGATTTATCCCGTTCGCGACAAGCGGATTTTTCCGGATTTTCCGCCTTCCGAACTTCCGATTCGCGGATTTTTAGTATTTTCGAAAATTTACAAAATTACGAGGTTTCACGTATTTTCGAAAATCGTAAATTTTCGAAAATACAAGGATTTCTCTTATTTCCATAAATACGTATTTTCAAAAATTTTCGAAATTACGAGGATTACTCGTATTTTCGAAAATACTCGAAAACCCGTAATTTCGAAAATTTTCGAAAATACGAAAAATCTCGTAATTTCTAGGGTATTTTTCATTTTTTTTTTCCAATCTGTTAAAATGTAGATTTCTCACATTTTACCTTTTCTCCAAAAATAATATATCAGAGACAAAATTAAAGGTGAATTTTACTCAAAAACTGTAGCCAAAAGGTTCAAACTAAAAAGCCTAACCTCTCCAAAATAAAAAGGTATGCCACATTCATTAGTGTACAAAGAGACATGGCCGCAAACTAACTCCAAAGGGGACATATGCATAAGAGCAAAGTACAAAAAATAATGCACTGTAATGTGAACAGCCTCCAATTTTTCAAATGAAACACCCTCCTAAATTTTGAAATATCTACTTGATATATTTTTAGAATCTACACACATTCATTTACATAACTGTGCCATTCTTTCAAACATTCGTGCAGATTCCAGACACAGAGAATCCACACTAACAGAAAATTGGGTACGGCACACACCGAATAAATTGCACACTGTATCTCACATAAGGTAGACGTGGTTTATTTTAAAATAGTAGCATAACAAGCATGAGGTCCCTGGTGCGTTTTAGTCTAACCGTCCAGATTTTCTGGAGAAAAAAAAAAGCAACAAGGAAGGTTCAGACTAAGAAATCTTGAACCAACCTCAATCGGAATAAAAGTTCCCTACGTATCCTGAATAAAACAGTACCTACTCGCACAACTCGTGGAATTGCTTAAGATATTGCCAGCAAAGAGCCTCAAAGGGAGGCAAAGCACAACCTCAGGGCTATGCTCTAAAAAAACGAGTACTTGGAACTCAAGAAAAGTAAAATAAGGAAAATTCTTTTATTAGCAGCTTTCCTCTATACTTAATACACTCTGTGACATACTGTACATACTAGTAACAGTGGTTATGCTATATATCCTTATATTATATAAACATATTTACTTTATAGGAGATTGCATTGAGTTTTTAGGAGCTACCAATGAGGTGGGGTGTATATCTCACTATTACCATTTAAATGACCATCAATAAATGTATATAAAGCATATCACAAAATATACAAACTTACTTACAGAGCTGTGATCTATATTTTAATATGGGATAGTAGAAATGGGAGGTTAAACCACACCCCTGTGACTGCTAAGGGGTCTCCAAGTGGATACTGAAAGAAAGTGGTAATGTCAGTATAACATCCAATGATGTGCTCTTTTTAAAACATGTGGCAGTCACAGCCAATCCAAAAATAGTTTATGTATGCTGCACAGGATGTGATGTGTATTGTAATGGACATATACACCAATGCTCCTTATATACCACCTCCAGCCTGCAGGTGGTATCAGTGAGTAATAAAAGTCAAGACATCCCTGCTCTCTATGGCTAGGAGAAGAGTAAAAGTAGATAGAAGTTTGTGGTGTGTGTGGTGTGGGTTTGAAGGAGGCCAAACATTTCTTAAAAACAAGAGGTATGAGATATAATGCACACACAGAGTTTGTGGTGAGGCTTTTGGAAATAGTGTTAAAAACAACTATTTCACTTTTGATGGCCACGATCTCACTATCTCAGTTATGGGGGTAGAAAACAATGTTTTGGTTTGGATACACTATGTGGGTGACATCCTCCTCGTATGGCAAGGCGAGGAGGATGTCTTAAAAAATCTGGTTAACTTAAGTTGACTTTAAACTACAGTAATATCAGGATTGAGTTTTTGGACCTAACACTAAAGATAGAAGATGGCATGATTTATAGTGAAACATACCGGAAGCCAACGGCGGCTAACACGCTCCTGAGAGCCACCACCTGCTATCTACAATAAAAGCTATACCCACAGGACAATTCCTGCGTATGAAAAGGAATTGTACAACAGAAGTGGATTTTAAAAAACATGCAGGGGTGTTATGGCAAAACCTAAAAAATAGGGGATACAAACATAATGATATCCATAAGCTACTGTAGAGCAAAAAAAGCAGATAAAAAACTCCTACTGTTTAATGAAAAAGCCCAAAGTAAAGAACATTGGGGAGAGATTAATAGCGAATGGAGAACCTTACGTAATATCCTCCAAAAACATTGGTCCCTTATTAGTGAGGATATTAATTTGAAAGAGAAAGTGGGTAAAGGGCCATTATTGACAGCCAGGAGAGCTAGTTCTCCAAGGGACATGCTTTTGCATATCCATTATTATTATTATTATTATTGATTTATATAGCGTCAACATCTTCCGTGGCGCTTTACAATTACATAGTCATACATTACATACAGGGTAATACATGTTATACAAAGTCATACTTATTACATACACAGGAAATACATAATATAAGTAAACAGAGCGTAAAGTTTCAAACAGCAATACCGTGATACAATAGGAAAGAGGACCCTGCCCAAAGAGCTTACAGACTAAAGGATATGGGAGTGCGACATAAGGTGACGTGAATCGGTAGGCTGTAAACAGAGTGGCAGTGGAGCGTGAAAGGCGGTTTGTATCATATTGGATAGTAAGAGGGGTAATGTTTAGGCCAGGTAATATGCTAGCCTAAAGAGATGGGTTTTAAGGTTACGTTTGAAGGTGTTAAGGGATGGTGAGTGACGGACAGACAGAGGGAGTTCCAGAGCAGAGGGGCAGCACGAGTTAAGTCCTGAATGCAGACATGGGAAGAGGTGAACTGGGTGGATGAGAGGAGGGTATTGTTTGCGGAGCAGAGGTTGCGCCTGGGACAGTATCGCTGGATCAGCTCTGAGATATATAGAGGGGCTGTGTTGGATAGTGCTTTACGTGATGGGCAACCAGTGGAAGGACTGACAGAGAGGAGAGGCATTAGAGAAGCGAAAAGAAAAATGAATGAGCCGGGCAGTAGAATTGAGAATGGATTGAAGCGGTGCCAGGCGGTTGTTTGGCAAACCACACAGGAGTGTGTTGCTGTAGTCTAGCCAGGATATGACTAGGGCATGAACTAGGATTTTTGTAGCTTCCTACGAGAGGACGGGTCGAATGTGGGAGATGTTTTTGAGTTGGAGCCGACAGGAGTTGGCAAGCGAATTGACATGAGGTTTGAAGGAAAGACTGGACTCTAGCGTTATTCCTAGGCAGCGGACATGAGGAGATGGGGATATGGGTGTGTTGTTAATATTAATAGTAAGACTAGGGAGGGGAATAGATCGTGAGGGTGGGAAAAGGACAAGTTCAGTCTTGTCCATGTTTAGTTTGAGGAAGCGGGAGGACATGAAGGCAGAGATGGCACTAAGGCATTATTTGGGAACAGTAGATAAAAAAATCGATCCATCAATGGCTCAATATCCCGAGAGCATTCAATAATAGAAGGTGTGGTAAATGTTTGTTTGCATGCATATGATGACAGAGGAAAAGATCTGGTACACGAATGGTGGTTACTATAACATCAAGAGTCTGATTACTTGTCAAAATGAACAGGTCATTTATATGATCAAATGTACATGTCAAAAAATATATGTGAGAAAAACCAAGCAAACTCTGAGCTGCAGAATCCAGGAGCACATTAGGGCAATTAAAAATAAGAACTCGTTGAGAAGCAGTGTCGCCAAACATGTGCTGGAGGTACATGATGCAAATCCATATAGTGTGAAATTCTGTGGGATAGAAAAAGTTGATTTAGGAATACGAGGAGGGAACAAAAATAAAAACCTCCTCAAACAACATGCCTATGATGAAGGGCAAATGCCCGAAACACGTCAGGCAGTTGTAGCCCGGTATGCCGATTTTAACCATGTTGAAATAAAGGACATTTGCTTTTAGAGTTGAAGGAGCAGGAGGTCATTACTTTTTTGCTACTCCAGAAACAAGAAACTAACAGGGAGATTCAATAAAAGTTCTTATCGTTAAAAATGTGCTAATTTTGCCCCAACCAATCAGATGTTAGCTTTCAAATGTTAGATAACATCTGATTGGTTGGGGCAAAATTAGCACCATTTATAACGATAAGAACTTTTATTGAATATCCCTGTAAGTGGATATTTGAATTAAATGCTGTAGTGCCTGTAGGGCTGAATGAGGAAATCCATTATGGGTGCTTTTTATAAATACCATAAACGGTCAAGAAGTGCATAATGTAAAGTGATAATTTGCAACGTTTAGATAATAGCGGATGGATGAAATATCATGTCAAAAGGTGTGTAGCAATATCAAGGTTAATTCTTTGCAATGCACATAACATAAGACAATGTTGCAACATCAAAAAGAAACAATAACAGGTAGTTGCCATCATCACACTATATGTAAAAATGCAACATTCATGTTAGGAGGTCTATATGTATATAAGTTTAATAATAATGAGCCTTAGGTTTGTTGGTCTTACAGAGTGAGAACGCTGTTGTGATGTTCTTTGTAAATAATATGTATATATTAGAAGCCATAAGGGTAGATTAAACCCCCAGCATATAAATAGTTTGATTGTGAGAGGTAAACCATGCCTTGAAGGGGTCAGCAAATGACGAAACGTACGTAGGCTGAGCATCGGCACGTGATGTAGGAGGCTTGGTGTCCCACGTGTGGAGGAGGGAATGGCGCCCTGCGGGAGGAGGATTACACTAGTTGAAAGCATGTTGGACTCACAGCTATAAGGGTGGTCGGAAGGACTTATAGCTAACTCCAGGAGGGGAAGTATTAACACTCAACGTGGCTGGACATCGGGCTGGCTGAGAGGAAGTAGTGTCATCATTTGGAGGTCCCCCCTCCGCATCTGTATTTACAATATGTTACAGTGGAATGTTATTAAGCAGTGACTGTACACTTTTGATTGGAGACTCGGTGAATGCTGACTATATTATGTGGTATTATATGTGGTATATTATGATAGTGTGCTGTTTGGGAGAATTCTTTTGGGGGCCTAGTCTAGGTTTCCTGGTTGGTAGATTATTCCACTTAGACCCTCTGGATTCTTGATGGCAGGCAGGTGAAATAGGTAAACCAGGGCAACTTTAGTAAGGTTCATGACTCCTACTGCCTTAAGTGACCTAAATAACTACTCTATTGGCCTACTTCCCTGGGCCAATAGAGTAATATCTATGGATGTAAGGGAAAGGCAGATGGATCACTTGGATATTCGAGCCCTTGGGTAGGAATCGCTAAAGCACTAAAAATGGCTTTATTCCAGGATGTATGAAAACAAAATTTTCCAGCATTCTGTGCAGCCAGAGAATGCTGGGAGTTGTAGTTTTTAAATATGTGAAAAGGTCAACACCCATGCTTTATATCATTAGGCTGTATTGCATCTGTATACATTTATTAGCCAATGGACATAATGGGAAAACTGACTGAGAATGCTGGGAGTTGTAGTTTTCAAACATGTGAAAGGTCAGTGCCAAATACGTGTTTATATGTTATATTATTAGGGCAATGCTATTATAATAACATGAGGCTGTGAGGTACCTTCTGTTATAAGAGCATAGAAAAGATAATCAATGCACATTCCTTAGGAATGTGCATTGATTATCTTTTCTATGTTTGTATAAATGTTTGACCAGATCAGTAGCACTTCCGTTAAATGTAGTTGTAAATTAGCCTAATTGGAGTGCTTCCACAATCCTTGTATTGTATGTGTTCTGTTATAAGAGGGCAATTTCATTTTATACTCTGTGGGTAGCATTTAGCACCTTTAAAGGGCATCTATACCGAAAAATAGGTTATTTTAAATTGACCATAACTGGAAACCATAATTCTTCCAAACCGCCATCATTTAGAGGCACTTGCCATACTGAAAAGTTCCACACTTGATTGGTATTTATGGACATTATGATCCCATTAAGGATATGAAGTGGACTATAGGACTATGTTGAATATATTATATTATGAATCTTATAGGACACACTCTTATATCTTCCCCCTAAATACCATTGATTTTAATAATAAATATTTATAGTTTTTAACTATTTTAGCATACAGCTGATTATGAATATACTTGAGGCCTGAAATATGATATGTATTTATAATTTTTTTGATCACTACTTGAATAATCACTTATCCAATTTACACTGATTAATCACTTATTTTGATACCATATGTTGATATTTTACTGTTATTATTTTATATATTGTTAAAAATCAATATATATAATGTATTTGCTTATGACACTTTATATTGAATTTGATACATATGTAGCACTTTAATTCTTATGGTTCATTATTATAATAGTATTTTATAGACATGCACTTTAATGTTATTTGCACTTTATATCATTGTTACACTAAGAGTTAATGGGTGTGTTTTTGGATCACTTCCTGTTTAAAGCCTTTAAAGATGGCTATGTTATGTGGTTTTGATACACTTGAGAAAGGGTCCGTGTGACTCAAAACATGTCGTGTTGGAGCCGCATGTAATAGCCATTTGCAGTTATTCTGCCTCAGCCTGTCTGTTACCCCCTCGTTTTTTTTGTTTTTTAAGCTATAAATGTGGAACTTGACGTGGTGAATACTAATAAGTAGGAACATAGCATGTTTATCCTGTTTAGGATCTCAGGTCACCCAATGGAGCTGTTTAGTTTAAACCCAACAGTGTGGCAGGATTGCCTGGGTCTTTTCTCAGACCTGCAGGATTATCCTATTTGGTTCCCCTGGATGCTGGTGACTTTCTGAGTAACAGTTTAAAATGTTGTATTTTATAGTCACTGTATCCAAACATAGCAAAACATACACACACATCATTTCCACTGTGAACCAACCGGCACACTTTTGCTAGTATATATATATATCACAGTAATGTATACTAAAATGCGTTTGTTTAGAATGTATGTCAGTGTCCAGTGTGCAGAAAATATGATATTGTATGGGGCCCAGGAATGTGCATTGATTATCTTTTCTTGTTTGTATAAATGTTTGACCAGATCAGTAGCACTTTCGCAAAATGTAATTCTAATTTAGCCTAATGAGTGCTTCCATAGTCCTTCTATTGTATGTATATATCTCAAAAATTGTGGGCATATTAAATACTCTACTTTATTGTCACAATTCTACTGTTTAAAACACACATCATATAAGATACAAATCTGCAAACCCTAAAAAGGACTGGGTGTCCCCAGTAACACAGTATATTATTTATTATACATATATATGTATTTATTATACATATATATGTAACAGCACCATTCTTTTATGTGTCCAGAATTGCCCAAAGAAGTTCATGCTTTTAGAAGTGGGAAAAAGTAAAACGCCCACTAAATATCCGTCTCCCACATGTCCTTAATCAAACGGTATGCCATATTTGTACACAGAGACAACTAGCACAAAAGGGAACCAATGCATAGATGCAATTACAAAAAAAATTAACCAGCTTTAAAGTTTGGATATATTTAATTTTTTTCAAAAGAAACACTCCTCAAGCACAGAAATATCCCTAACAAACCATCTATTTTTAGAACCTACACATGCTCAGCCACGTAATTCTTTCATACATATATGCAGAATTCTGCACAATTCTTTTTGCACTTTTAAGCAGATTTTGTGAAAAAAGTGGCAATGAAGGTACAAACTTGGAAATCTTGAGCAAACCGCCAGAACAAATAAAAATTCTCAATAAATATTTATTTACTAGCAGAGTACCCAGCATTGCTCGGTTTTTCTAAAGATCCAACCCAAACCTGCATCCAACATTCAACAGACCCGGACCAGCAGTTTACTAACCAAACCTGACCCATTCAAACTCACTGTGGGTTAGACGAGCTGCAAATCTGGTAAACTTCAGGGGGGGCAACACAATGGAGGATTCAGTATCACACCAAGTTCCCCTTTAACGCATATCATATCAGCTACCCCTTTAACATGTATCACACCAACTTTTCCTTTAACACGTATCACACCATAGTTATCTGATAAATCCTTTAATGGCTGATTTATAAACTATAACATTGTTCTCACAGTATGTGCTAGGAGAGAGGTATGCCTTAAAAAATGATGGTGAAAATAATTGGCCAGCTCCTCAAATATTTTAAAGTGAATATAGATTCACCCGACTGCTGGATCTCTGGCTAGGGAACCATTTAGAAAATTACTGGTACATCCTTTTAATCAGCAAATTATAGACTATGCTGGGGCACACAAGTGTGCCTTGAAAAAGAGGTGCATCAAAGATTTGAAAATATATTGACCTGGGGCTCACCTCAAGATTTGATAGTGAAAATTTACCAGTTAATTCTATAGGGTTTTTTGATTATTACTTAAAATTATGTTTTGCAAAATAATATTATAACAGTCAGTGTTGTTTAAATTCATAATAAACATATGCTTTCAAGAGTATTTTTCTCATTTCAATTACCATAATCTGCCCATTCAGCAATTTCCTGTCTGTAATAATGCTTCCAAAGCACTGACTTCCTGCAGGACCTAACAGTGTCTGTTATGGTCTCAGCCCGAGTTGATACAGATGCTAGTAGAGATTTGTTCAACCAACAGCCAATCAGTAAAAACTACTTATAGGAACATTTTAAAGAAGTGAAAATCCTGAGAAAGGACTGTTGGAGAAACTAAAATAAAAGCTTACTGTGGATCAAAGCAGGGCATAAGCAAAGGGAATGAAATCAATTTATTAAATTAAAATATATATATTAGAATACCTAGGTGTGTAAAATTGGTTGTTTTAAAATTACTTATAGGAACATTTAAAAGAAGTGAGCATCATGAGAAAGGACTGTTGGAGAAACTGAAAATAAAGCTTACCATGGACCAAAGCAGGGCAAAGCAAAGGGAGTTAAATCAATTTATTAAAAAAAAAGAAAAAAAATTATATTTAGAATGACTAGGTGTGTATAATATTGGTTGTTTTAAAATAAATTAAATAATAATGATTTTTTCCACAGATCTTTCCCTTAAACTTCTATACAATATTTATTACAATATACACTATAAAAATGTTACTAAACTGCATAAAACATATCAAGGAGATGTAAAAAAAAGTTCTTATTTATAAAAAATAGTGCTGTGATTTTGGCCCAACCAATCAGATGTTAGTTACCATTTGAAAGCTAATATCTCTGATTGGTTGGGGCAATTTGGCACCATTTTTAACGATAAGAACTTTTATTACATCTCCCTGACTGTCCTAAAATGTTTAAGTTGCCTTAAAAAATATCTGATTTCAAGAGGCAGTTGGTTATATACCATATATACTCGAATATAGTCGATGCGAGTAGTAGTATAAGTCGAGGTACCTATTTTACCTTAAAAATTAGTAAAATATGATTGATCGTGTATAAGTCGAAGGTGAGAAATTATGACAACTGCCTTCTGATTCTATATTGTATTGAGTCTTTAGTTGCCCTTTAAATGGACAGCAGAATTCCCATACAGTAGTCCCATACAGTAATAGCCATAATGGATTTGGCTATTACTGTATGGCACTACTGTATGGGAATTCTGCTGTTTTAAAGGGCAACTAAAGCTTAAAACAATACAGAATAGAAGGCAATATTTAACAATAGATACCATCTTGATTCTGTACTGTTTTAAAGTATAAGTTGCCTTTAAATTCACATAGTAAAAGTACCATCCACACAGTAACTCCAATTCATTGTCACTACAGAAGTTTGGAAACTACAACTCCCAGCATGCTTGGCTGGGAGTTGCAGTTTCAACATCTGCAGTGGAAAGCATTGCATACCCTGCATACATAGGAGAGGACTTGCCTTGTGGGAGAGACTGTGGACAAGGACCTTCAATCCGGGGAAGAGGACTTACAATCCGGAGGAGAGAGGAGAAGAGAGGACAGACAATCCGGCTGCATCGCTCCGCACACACTGTCTCCTGGTGCCTGACGTCACTACTCTGCGCCGGGAGCGTGACCGGCGCCGAATAGTGACATCAGCAGGCAGAAGAAAGGATGCGGAAGCGTTCGGCAGCCGAAAACAGGACAGTCAGGTAAGTGACCTGAGTATAAGTCGATACAATACAAGAATTGTGAGAGCACTCCAATTAGGCTAATTTACAACTACATTTAGTGGAAGCGCTACTGATATCATATTATCTGCACACTGGCATACTTTATAAAACAAAGGGGTTTTAGTATACATTACTGTGATCACATGAATGAAAAGCCTTCCAACCACGTCAAGGTAACCCCAGTCTGGAAGGTTCCAACGTCTAACCTTTTCAATTTTTACTTCAATTACGATTAGCAAACTTTTGCATTTCTCATTCTTACATACTGGATCCATATAACAGGCTGTATGGGGCCTAGGAATGTGCATTGATTATCTTCTCTATGTTTGTATACGAGTAAAGTCGAGGTAAGATTTTTAAGCTATTTTTATAGCCTAAAAACCTCGACTTATAATCGAGTATATACGGTGCTAGAATTCATTGTTTAAAGAGGGTTAAATGGCAACAATGCACCAAAAAGTACCAAAAATATGAAAGATTACTTTTACCTCACTGGGTGGCCACCAGCATAAACAGTGAGTGGTCAAATTGTTTTTTGCTGTTGCCGACAGTGGTCTGTGCATGTGTATCTCCAAACATTGAGATAGATAGTGTGAAATAGTTACAGTATGCTCTGGACACAGAGCAACAAGCAGCTGTCAGTCACTGCACATGCGAAATTTGACAGATCACCTTTATTGCAAGTCAGCACATTCTTTCCAACCTTATTCCCTGAGAAAAGACTTAGGATATTAAAACTATTTGGGGCATAGTGGGCCAGAGTGAATTAATGGTACTAATAAGATGTCAAGGAATACTAAACCATTTAGCCAAAGCTAGAAAATGTGTTTCCTATAATCATTTTGCTTCTAACAACTGCTTCATTCACCCAGCAAACTAAGGATATTTGGTTTTATGCAGTGGTTATTTTGCTGTATTTTGAGATTGCTTTATTACCACCTCAAGGGTGTCACTACCATGAAGTGAACTGAAACATTTGCTCACCGCATAAGCCTTTGAAGGTAAAAAAGAGGCGTGCTCATATGGCACATGCAATCAGAAAGGCAGAGCAGAGGGGAGTAATTAAATGGTGATCCTCTGTTTTGCAGTGTCTCTTATGTTGATTCAGGTCAATATGTGGGCTTCAGGGCATAATTTACCAGTCACTGCGGGTATTACTTAACAGTCACTGTGACATCTTGTATTGACAAGTCACTGTGGGCATCTATATACCAGTTTGTGTGGCATCTTGAATTTACCAGTCACTGTGGGCATCTTGTATTTACCAGTCATGTGGGCATCTTGTATTTACATGTCACTGTTGGTATCTCATATTACCAGCCATTATAGATCTTGATTTTACCAGTCAAATTTGTATCCTGAATTTACAGTCTATGTGGGCATCTTGTATTTACCAGTCACTCTAGGCATCTTGTATTGGCACATGCAATCAGAAAGGGAGAGGAGAGTAGTGAAATTTGTATCCTGAATTTCCCAGTCTATGGGGCATCTTGTAATTACCAGTCATTCTGGGCATCTTGTATGGCACATGCATCAGAAAGGGAGAGGGGAGTAGTAAAATGGCGACCCTCTGTCCTGCAGTGTCTCTCATTGTTGAATTACGGTCGGTATGGGCTTCAAGGCATCTTTACCAGTCATTGTGGCATCACTTACCAGTCACTGTAGGCATCATTACCAGTCACAATGGTCATCTTATAATCACCAGTCTGTGTGACATCTTGTATTGACCGTCACTGGACATCTTGTATTGACAAAATGTAGGGTTATGCACAGGGGGGTCCCTATGGTTTTGGCATCTGAAAAAAAAATTGAATACCCCCTAGGCAGATGTGCGACGACACGCCCCCCACCACCACGCACCGTCACGTTTTTGATACTTTTGTATTTGAAAACATTATTTTTTACATTTGAGTTTATACATAAAACACACTTTCCTAGAAATAAAGATGATAGGGAAAACATTTGTAATCTTGCCACCACTAAGGTAACTAGTCTATCCTAACCTAACAAACCAGCTAAAGCTAGCCTAACCATTAAAATTCTTTTAACAATATCCAACATATCTTTAGTAGGATGGCCGGTTCGCGGATCCGAACCCGGATCCGCCGCGGATTTATCCGTTCGCGACAAGCGGATTTTTCCGGATTTCCGCCTTCCGAACTTCCGATTCGCGGATTTTTAGTATTTTCGAAAATTTACAAAATTACGAGGTTTCACGTATTTTCGAAAATCGTAAATTTTCGAAATACAAGGATTTCTCTATTTCCATAAATACGTATTTTCAAAAAATTTTCGAAATTACGAGGATTACTCGTATTTTCGAAAATACTCGAAAACCCGTATTTCGAAAATTTTCGAAAATACGAAAAATCTCGTAATTTCTAGGGTATTTTTCATTTTTTTTTTTCCAATCTGTTAAAATGTAGATTTCTCACATTTTACCTTTTCTCCAAAAATAATATATCAGAGACAAATTAAAGGTGAATTTTACTCAAAAACTGTAGCCAAAAGGTTCAAACTAAAAAGCCTAACCTCTCCAAAATAAAAAGGTATGCCACATTCTTAGTGTACAAAGAGACATGGCCGCAAACTAACTCCAAAGGGGACATATGCATAAGAGCAAAGTACAAAAAATAATGCACTGTAATGTGAACAGCCTCCAATTTTTCAATGAAACACCCTCCTAAATTTTGAAATATCTACTTGATATTTTTAGAATCTACACACATCATTTACATAACTGTGCCATTCTTTCAAACATTCGGCGATTCCAGACACAGAGAATCCACACTAACAGAAATTGGGTACGGCACACACCGAATAAATTGCACACTGTATCTACATAAGGTAGACGTGGTTTATTTTAAAATAGATGCATAACAAGCATGAGGTCCTGGTGCGTTTTAGTCAACCGTCCAGATTTTCTGGAGAAAAAAAAAAGAACAAGAAGGTTCAGACTAAGAAATCTTGAACCAACCTCAATCGGAATAAAAGTTCCCTACGTATCTGAATAAAACAGACCTACTCGCACAACTCGTGGAATTGCTTAAGATATGCCAGCAAAGAGCTCAAAGGGAGGCAAAGCACAAACCTCAGGGCTATGCTCTAAAAAAACGAGTACTTGGAACTCAAGAAAAGTAAAATAAGGAAAATTTTTTATTAGCAGCTTTCCTCTATACTTAATACACTCTGTGACATACTGTACATACTAGTAACAGTGGTTATGCTATATATCCTTATATTATATAAACATATTTACTTTATAGGAGATTGCATTGAGTTTTTAGGAGCTACCAATGAGGTGGGGGTGATATCTCACTATTACCATTTAAATGACCATCAATAAATGTATATAAAGCATATCACAAAATATACAAACTACTTACAGAGCTGTGATCTATATTTTAATATGGGATGTAGAAATGGGAGGTTAAACCACACCCCTGTGACTGCTAAGGGGTCTCCAAGTGGGTACATGAAAGAAAGTGGTAATGTCAGTATACATCCAATGATGTGCTCTTTTTAAAACATGTGGCAGTCACAGCCAATCCAAAAATAGTTTAGTTAGCTGACGAGAGTGTGATGTGATTGTAATGGACATATACACCAATGCTCCTTATTACCACCTCCAGCCTGCAGGTGGTATCAGTAGTAATAAAAGTCAAGACATCCCTGCTCTCTATGGCTAGGAGAGAGTAAAAGTAGATAGAAGTTTGTGGTGTGTGTGGTGTGGGTTTGAAGGAGGCCAACATTTCTTAAACAAAGAGGTATGAGATATAATGCACACACAGAGTTTTGGTGAGGCTTTTGGAAATAGTGTTAAAAACAACTATTTCACTTTTGATGGCCACGATCTCACTATCTCAGTTATGTGGGGTAGAAAACAATTTTTGGTTTGGATACACTATGTGGGTGACATCCTCCTCGTATGCAAGGCGAGGAGGATGTCTTAAAAAATCTGGTTAACTTAAGTTGACTTTAACTACAGTAATATCAGGATTGAGTTTTTGGACCTAACACTAAAGATAGAAGATGCATGATTTATAGTGAAACATACCGGAAGCCAACGGCGGCTAACACGCTCCTGAGAGCCACCACCTGCTATCTACAATAAAAGCTATACCCACAGGACAATTCCTGCGTATGAAAGGAATTGTACAACAGAAGTGGATTTTAAAAAACATGCAGGGGTGTTATGGCAAAACCTAAAAAATAGGGTGGATCAAACATAATGATATCCATAAGCTATGTGAGCAAAAAAAGCAGATAAAAAACTCCTACTGTTTAATGAAAAGCCAAAGTAAGAAACATTGGGGAGAGATTAATAGCGAATGGAGAACCTTAGTAATATCCTCCAAAAACATTGGTCCCTTATTAGTGAGGATATTAATTTGAAAGAGAAAGTGGGTAAAGGGCCATTATTGACAGCCAGGAGAGCTAGTTCTCCAAGGGACATGCTTTTGATATCCATTATTATTAATTATTATTGATTTATATAGCGTCAACATCTTCCGTGGCGCTTTACAATTACATAGTCATACATTACATACAGGGTAATACATGTTATACAAAGTTATACTTATTACATACACAGGAAATACATAATATAAGTAAACAGAGCGTAAAGTTTCAAACAGCAATACCGTGATACAATAGGAAAGAGGACCCTGCCCAAAGAGCTACAGACTAAAGGATGGAGTGCGACATAAGGTGACGTGAATCGTGTAGCTGTAAACAGTGCGCGGAGCGTGAAAGGCGGTTTGTATCATATTGGATAGTAAGAGGGGTAATGTTTAGGCCAGGTAATATGCTAGCCTAAAGAGATGGGTTTTAAGGTACGTTTGAAGGTGTTAAGGGATGGTGAGTGACGGACAGACGAGGGAGTTCCAGAGCAGAGGGGCAGCACGAGTAAGTCCTGAATGCAGACATGGGAAGAGGTGAACTGGGTGGATGAGAGGAGGGTATGTTTGCGGAGCAGAGGTTGCGCCTGGGACAGTATCGCTGGATCAGCTCTGAGATATATAGAGGGGCTGTGTTGGATAGTGCTTTACGTGATGGGCAACCAGTGGAAGGACTGACAGAGAGGAGAGGCATAGATAGAGAAGCGAAAAGAAAAATGATGAGCCGGGCGCAGTAGAATTGAGAATGGATTGAAGCGGTGCCAGGCGGTTGTTTGGCAAACCACAAGGAGTGTGTGCTGTAGTCTAGCAGGTATTGACTAGGGCATGAACTAGTTTTTGTAGCTTCCTACGAGAGGACGGGTCGAATGTGGGAGATGTTTTTGAGTTGGAGCCGACAGGAGTTGGCAAGCGAATTGACATGAGGTTTGAAGGAAAGACTGGACTCTAGCGTTATTCCTAGGCAGCGGACATGAGGAGATGGGGATATGGGTGTGTTGTTAATATTAATAGTAAGACTAGGGAGGGGAATAGATCGTGAGGGTGGGAAAAGGACAAGTTCAGTCTTGTCCATGTTTAGTTGAGGAAGCGGGAGGACATGAAGGCAGAGATGGCACTAAGGCATTATTTGGAACAGTAGAATAGAAAAAAATCGATCATCAATGGCTCAATATCCCGAGAGCATTCAATAATAGAAGGTGTGTGGTAAATGTTTGTTTGCATGCATATGATGACAGAGGAAAAGATCTGGTACACGAATGGTGGTTACTATAACATCAAGAGTCTGATTACTTGTCAAAATGAACAGGTCATTTATTGATCAAATGTACATGTCAAAAAATATATGTGAGAAAACCAAGCAAACTCTGAGCTGCAGAATCCAGGAGCACATTAGGGCAATTAAAATAAGAAACTCGTTGAGAAGCAGTGTCGCCAAACATGTGCTGGAGGTACATGTGCAAATCCATATAGTGTGAAATTTGTGGGATAGAAAAAGTTGATTTAGGAATACGAGGAGGGAACAAAAATAAAAACCTCCTCAAACAACAGTGCTATGATGAAGGGCAAATGCCCGAAACACGTCAGGCAGTTGTAGCCCGGGTATGCCGATTTTAACCATGTTGAAATAAAGGACATTTGCTTTTAGAGTTGAAGGAGCAGGAGGTCATACTTTTTTGCTACTCCAGAAACAAGAAACTAACAGGGAGATTCATAAAAGTTCTTATCGTTAAAAATGTGCTAATTTTGCCCCAACCAATCAGATGTTAGCTTTCAAATGTTAGATAACAACTGATTGGTTGGGGCAAAATTAGCACCATTTATACGATAAGAACTTTTATTGAATACTGTAAGTGGATATTTGAATAAATGCTGTAGTGCTGTAGGGCTGAATGAGGAAACCATATGGGTGCTTTTATAAATACCATAAACGGTCAAGAAGTGCATAATGTAAAGTGATTAATTTGCAACGTTTAGATAATAGCGGATGGATGAAATATCATGTCAAAAGGTGTGTAGCAATATCAAGGTTAATTCTTTGCAATGCACATAACATAAGCAATGTTGCAACATCAAAAGAAACAATAACAGAGTAGTTGCCATCATCACACTATATGTAAAAATGCAACATTCATGTTAGGAGGTCTATATGTATATAAGTTATAATATGAGCCTTAGGTTGGTTGTCTTACAGAGTGAGAACGCTGTTGTGATGTTCTTGTAAATAATATGTATATATTAGAAGCCATAAGGGTAGATTAAACCCCCAGCATATAAATAGTTTGATTGTGAGGGTAAACCATGCCTTGAAGGGGTCAGCAAATGACGAAACGTACGTAGGCTGAGCATCGGCACGTGATGTAGGAGGCTTGGTGTCCCACGTGTGGAGGGGGAATGGCGCCCTGCGGGAGGAGGATTACACTAGTTGAAAGCATGTTGGACTCACAGCTATAAGGGTGGTCGGAAGGACTTATAGCTAAATCCAGGAGGGGAAGTATTAACACTCAACGTGGCTGGACATCGGGCTGCGAGAGGAAGAGTAGTGTCATCATTTGAGTCCCCCTCCGCATCTGTATTTACAATATGTTACAGTGGAATGTTATTAAGCAGTGACTGTACACTTTGATTGGAGACTCGGTGAATGCTGACTATATTATGTGGTATTTATGTGGTATATTATGATAGTGTGCTGTTTGGGAGAATTCTTTTGGGGGCTAGTCTAGGTTTCCTGGTTGGTAGATTATTCCACTTAGACCCTCGGATTTTGATGGCAGGCAGGTGGGAAATAGGTAAACCAGGCAACTTTAGTAAGTTCATGACTCCTATGCCTTAAGTGACCTAAATAACTACTCTATTGGCCTACTTCCTGGGCCAATAGAGTAATATCTATGGATGTAAGGGAAAGGCAGATGGATCACTTGGATTATCGAGCCCTTGGGTAGGAATCGCTAAAGCACTAAAAATGGCTTTATTCCAGGATGTATGAAAACAAAATTTTCCAGCATTCTGTGCAGCCAGAGAATGCTGGGAGTGTGTAGTTTTTAAATATGTGAAAAGGTCAACACCCATGCTTTATATCATTAGGCTGTATTGCATCTGTATACATTTATTAGCCAATGGACATAATGGGAAAACTGACTGAGAATGCTGGGAGTTGTAGTTTTCAAACATGTGAAAGGTCAGTGCCAAATACGTGTTTATATGTTATATTATTAGGGCAATGTATTATAATAACATGAGGCTGTGAGGTACCTTCTGTTATAAGAGCATAGAAAAGATAATCAATGCACATTCCTTAGATGTGCATTGATTATCTTTTCTATGTTTGTATAAATGTTTGACCAGATCAGTAGCACTCCGTTAAATGTAGTTGTAAATAGCCTAATTGGAGTGCTTCCACAATCCTTGTATTGTATGTGTTCTGTTATAAGAGGGCAATTTCATTTTATACTTGGGGTAGCATTTAGCACCTTTAAAGGGCATCTATACCGAAAAATAGGTTATTTTAAATGACCATAACTGGAAACCATAATTCTTCCAAACGCCATCATTTAGAGGCACTTGCCATACTGAAAAGTTCCCACTTGATTGGTATTTATGGACATTATGATCCCATTAAGGATATGAAGTGGACTATGGACTATGTTGAATATATTATATTATGAATTATAGGACACACTCTTATATCTTCCCCCTAAATACCATTGATTTAATAATAAATATTTATGTTTTAACTATTTTAGCATACAGCTGATATGAATATACTTGAGGCCTGAAATATGATATTATTATTAATTTTTTTGATCACTACTGAATAATCACTTATCCAATTTACACTGATTTAATCACTTATTTTGATACCATATGTTGTATATTACTGTTATTATTTTATATATTGTTAAACATCTATATATAATGTATTTGCTTATGACACTTTTTGAATTTGATACATAGTGCACTTTAATCTTATGGTTCATTATTATAATAGTATTTTATATTAGATCATGCACTTTAATGTTATTTGCACTTTATATCATTGTTACACAAGAGTTAAGGGTGTGTTTTTGGATCAATTCCTGTTTAACCTTTAAAGATGGCTATGTTATGTGGTTTTGATACATGAGAAAGGGTCCGTGTGACTCAAAACATGTCGTGTTGGAGCCGCATGAATAGCCATTTGCAGTTATCTGCCTAGCCTGTCTGTTACCCCCCTCGTTTTTTGTTTTTTAAGCTATAAATGTGGAACTTGACGTGGTGAATACTAATAAGTAGGAACATAGCATGTTTATCCTGTTTAGGATCTCAGGTCACCCAATGGAGCTGTTTAGTTTAAACCCAACAGTGTGGCAGGATTGCCTGGGTCTTTTCTCAGACCTGCAGGATTATCCTATTTGGTCCCCTGGATGTGGTGACTTTCTGAGTAACAGTTTAAATGTTGTATTTTATAGTCACTGTATCCAAACATAGCAAAACATACACACACATCATTTCCACTGTGAACCAACCGGCACACTTTTGCTAGTATTATATATATCACAGTAATGTATACTAAATGCGTTTGTTTAGAATGTATGTCAGTGTCCAGTGTGCAGAAAATATGATATTGTATGGGGCCCAGGAATGTGCTTGATTATCTTTTCTTGTTTGTATAAATGTTTGACCAGATCAGTAGCACTTTCGCAAAATGTTATTCTAATTTAGCCTAATGAGTGCTTCCATAGTCCTTCTATTGTATGTATATATCTCAAAAATTGTGGGCATATTAAATACTCTACTTTATTGTCACAATTCTACTGTTTAAAACACACATCATATAAGATACAAATCTGCAAACCCTAAAAGGCTGGGTGTCCCCAGTAACACAGTTATTATTTTTTTATAATATATGTATTTATTATACAATATATGTAACAGCACCATTCTTTTATGTGTCCAGAATTGCCCAAAGAAAGTTCATGCTTTTAGAAGTGGAAAAGTAAAACGCCCACTAAATATCCGTCTCCCCCATGTCCTTAATCAAACGGTATGCCATATTTGTACACAGAGACAACTAGCACAAAGGGAACCAATGCAGATGCAATTACAAAAAAAATTAACCAGCTTTTAAAGTTTGGATATATTTAATTTTTTTCAAAAGAAACACTCCTCAAGCACAGAAATATCCCTAACAAACCATCTATTTTTAGAACCTACACATGCTCAGCCACGTAATTCTTTCAACATATATGCAGAATTCTGCACAATTCTTTTGCACTTTTAAGCAGATTTTGTGAAAAAAGTGGCAATGAAGGTACAAACTTGGAAATCTTGAGCAAAACGCCCGAAACAAATAAAAATTCTCAATAAATATTTATTTACTAGCAGAGTACCCAGCATTGCTCGGTTTTCTAAAGATCCAACCCAAACCTGCATCAACATTCAACAGACCCGGACCAGCAGTTACTAACCAAACCTGACCCATTCAAACTCACTGTGGGTTAGACGAGCTGCAAATCTGGTAAACTTCAGGGGGGGCAACACAATGGAGGTTCAGTATACACACAGTTCCCCTTTAACGCATATCATATCAGTACCCCTTTAACTGTATCACACCAATTTTCCTTTAACACGTATCACACCATCTTCCCCTTTAACACGTATCGCATTAACTTCCCCTTTAGCACCTATCACATCAATTCCCCTTTAGCGTATATCGCATCAATTTCCTCTTTAGTGAGCATGGCATCAACTTCCCCTTTAGCGCGCATCACATCAACTTCCCCTTTAGCGTGCATCGCATCCCTTTAGCGTGTATCGCATCAACTACCCTTTTAGCATGTGTCGCATCAACTTCCCTTTTAGTGGCTGTCGCATGAATTTCCCCTTTAGCACGTTGGCATCAACTTCCCATTTAGCAAGCAGCACATCAACTTCCCCTATAGCACGTATCACATCAACCTCCCCTTTAACGTTATTGCATCAACTTCCTTTTAAAACGAATCGCATTCAAGTTCCCCTTTAGCACCTATCTCATCAATTCCCCTTTAGCGAGTATCGCATCAACTTCCCATGATGCATCGCATCAACCTTTTTTAGCGCGTATCGCATCAATTTCCCCTTCAGTGCATATCGCATCAACTTCCCCATTAGTGCATATCGCATCAACTTCCCCATTAGTGCGTATCGCATCAACTTCGCCTTTAGTGGGCATCTCATCAACTTCGCCTTTAGTGCGCATCGCATCAACTTCCCCTTTAACAATGGGGTACATCTCACATTTATATTTATTGCAATTGATCAAATTCAATTTTTGACATACAATGGCCCCCAGAAAACACAATTCAGATGCCACATAAAATTATACTTGCAAAACATCGACATATGGAAAAGAGTTAAAGGGCATGTCCACCCCAAAACTATAACCCCCCCAGTAATGGCCCCACCATGTAGTGTAGTGTAATCCTTACCTCACATCCCAGCTCCATAGGGTTCTCCTGTAGACCCCCCTAAAGTCCCCAAAACTGTCCACCAGGAGGCTAGCAGGACTCCTGCCGCTACCTTGCCTCCGGAGATTTTGTCATGCGTACTGCAGCCCTTCTCCCCCCTCCCTCCCCCTCCCTCTCCTCCCGTTCTACTATCCCTCCCCCTAGCTTTAAACCCCCTTAATGATGTTCCCCCATGTCTGCCAGCCCCAACCGCAATTTTTTTATTTTCCAAAAGCTCCCCAAACTCTACTTACCTCTCCTCTTTCCTCCGCTGCACTGACTGACCGGCAGCCGCGTCCGTGATTGGCTGCGCTCAGCCAATCACAGACGCGACTGCCGGTCCCGCCCCTCTGCTTGCATTCTCGCAAGCAGAGGGCCGGCAGTGCGGCGGAGGAAAGCGGAGAGGTAAGTAAGAGTTTGGGGAGCTTTTTGAAAAAAAAAAATATGCGGTTGGGGCTGGCAGACATGGGGGAACATCATATTAAAAACTACTTAAGGGGGACATACCTTTAAAAGAGTGTGTACATGGCCTTTAATGCTGGGGTTTCAGTAGTTTGTGGAAAAGAGACACAAGGTATGAAGTAAAATGAACCCCTTACAGTGCAGTTGTATTGCAGTGTGGGCAGTGTCACCCATTCACAGTTCTTAATGTCTTTACTTAAGTAAATAGGATTTATTACCTTGTGCTGTACAAATTCATTTCATGGCTATCAGCACCTGCAATGGGAAACTACAAATTTCCTTAGCCAACTGTGATCTCCATGAGTAGCTGCCTGCCAAACCCCCAGTACAAGAGAATTAACTTGGATTGGTCTGTTTCACTCTCATTTTGACTCTGGGCGAACATAAGTTAGAGGAGGTGAACGAATGTGTGTGGTGTGGTCACAAGACATTGTTGCATTACATGGTCTGCTGCTCCTCATGATTGACAGCAAAATAAGAAGTAAAGCATTGTACTGCCCTGAAAAATCTGTGACATTTGGAAGGTGTGCACCAGATAGCAGCACACAGGTTAATAACTTAAAAAAAATGTCGAAAAAAGGGGGACGAGGCTTTTTAAAGTTGTAAGTAGCCTATGCTCTTTTCCAGGTCCTTAAACATAAGTATACTAAGTCTATGAAATTGTTCCAGCTGTTTAGAAGTTTTTCTTGAACATACAAACATATAAACACACATACATACACTGACTTTTAAATAATAGATGAAAAAACCCCCACCCAGCATACAATTAGGAATTTTTACATATTTCTTTATTACATAACCCATAGAATTAGAATGAGTGAACAGTGGAATATATCTATAGTATGCAGATGAGTGATTTAGTAACATAGTAATTGACATTAAGTCCAACCTTTTCACCCTCCCTTTTAACCCTAACAGTTGATCCAGAGGAAGGCAAAAAGAAAACAACTAAAAAGGGGGGGAAAATTCCTTCCTGAACTCCAAATAGCGTCAGAGAAAGTATCCCTGGATCAACCAAAACTGCAGAATATGTATTAATACCAATAATTCTCAATATTTTTAAGTTTTAGAAACTTATCTAGCCCACTTTTAAAGCTATTTAATGAACTTGCCATTACCACACCAGTTTCACCATTCTCACTGTAAAGAAACCTTTCCTAACCTGCATATAAAACTTCTTTTCTTCCACTTAAAGGATGTGCAAGTGTCCCCTGATATGACCTATTAGTGAACAATGTACCAGAGAGTTTACTGTATGGCCCATTAATATATTTATATAAGGTGATCATATCAACACACAAACCTTGCTTCTCTAATATAAACAGTCCAAACTTGTCTAATCTGCCTGCATAGTCTATCCCTTCAATTACTGTTATTATTTTAGATGCCCTTCTCTGAACTGCTTCCATTTCCAAGATGTCTCTTTTGTATATGGGATTCCAAAACTGCACCACATATTCCAAATGAGGCCTTACCAGTGCCTTGTAAAGAGGGAGAATAATGTTTTTTTCTCTTGAATCTATTCCCCAGTTTAATCTGGCCGTTGCTGCCTGGCATTGTTTGCTACAGCTAAGTCTGTTATCTACCAGAACCTCCAAATCTTTATCCAGTCGAGATTCACTTAACAGTTATTTATGGTGTAGGTGGCACCGGGATTGTTAAACCCCAAATGCATCACCTTACATTTATCAATGTTGACCCTCATCTGCAATTCTGCTGCCCATTTTGATAGGTCAGCTTGCAGCAATTGCACATCATTTGAAGATTCCAAAGCTCTGCATAGGTTTAGTGTCATCAGCGAACACAGAGACCTTGCTCCCAATGCCCACTTTGATATTTATAAACAGATTAAAAAGAAGTGGCCCCAGTACGGAACCCTGGGGCACTCCACTTAGAACTTTAGCCCACATAGATGTAGCTCCATTGACCACTACTCACTGTTTGCGATCCAATGACCAATTCACTATCCATTTACAAATGTTTTTTCTAGGACAACAGTCCTTAATTTATACATTAGTCACCTATGTGGCACAGTATCAAAAGCTTTAGCAAAAAAATGACAGAATCTAAATTCTTACTCACTTCTTCATAAAGTAAATTTGTCTGGCACGATCTATTTCTCATAAACCCATGCTGACTACTACTAATAATATCAGTTCTGGAGACAAAGTCAAGGATATGATCGTGTAACAAAGTTTCCAGCACCTTCCCTACAACTGATCTTAGGCTTACAGGTCTATAGTTACCAGTTTGGGAACATGCTTGTGAAGGTTCTCATTCATCCAGGTCAAGGTATATCTGTTGTATTCAATTAGATCAACTGGACTTGAAGTTTTATTCTGTTGGCAGACGTTTCGCTAGTCATCCGACTGGCTTTCTCAATTCAGAATGACTTGTACATGAATCTGTGGCAATTATGTACCCTGGAAATCCCAATTAGCATATCACAGCCAAGTGTTACGCCCTTAACACTTGGCTGTGATATGCTAATTGGGATTTTCCAGGGTACATAATTGCCACAGATTCTTGTCCAAGTCATTCTGAATTGAGAAAGCAAGTCGGATGACTAGCCAAACGTCTTCAAGAACTAAACTTCAAGTCCAGTTGATCTAATTGAATACAACAGATACAGTTTGGGAACGACTACTTTTTTGAATATTGGTATTACATTGGCTTTTTTCTAATCCAGCGGCACATCACCAGACAAAATTGAATCGTGAAAGATAAAAAACAGTGGTCTAATAAAACTGGACGAAGCTCTCTTAAGATCCGAGGATGTATTGCATCCGGTCCTGGGGCTTTCTTGATATTAACTTTAACTAACTGTTTCCGCACCATATCCTCTGTCAGCCAGAGTGAAAATTCCTCATTTATACCCTTCACGTTATTACATTTCCTACTTTAAGGACTAGGATTCTCTATAGTAAATAGCAAGGAGAAAAAATGGTTTAGCCCATTAGCCTTCTTGGCATCCTCTATAACCATCTCAGCCCCATTATTTAATGGTCCCACATGCTCGGCCCTTGTCTTTTTACTATTGATATTAATATTTAAGAAACACTTTGGGGTTAAACTTGCTTTGTTCTGCTCACATTTATTAAGGTGGCTTAGCAGAAAGCATAATTATTTTCCTACTTTCGGTTGCTAATCATGTTTCCCCTATTTATGATTCATCACAAAGTTCAACCTTTTCAAAAAAAAATCTCTCCATTATATATTTCTTGCAGAAAACCAGTTCTTAAATGGCATGTCCAGCCATAAAATAAAATTTTATCTTTAGGTTAATCACCCACCCAAACACTATTTCCCTTTAGTTACCTTCCCCAAAGATGCCCCTGAAGGGACTTACCAGACCCAATCTCTCGCTGGCTGGGTGCCGCCTGTTGTCCCGTTGTTGTGAGCTTGTTTAAAAACACAAGCAGCACCAGTGCTTTCTGGTCGTAGCTGTCAGGTATTGGGCGTAAAATCATCAGCTTGCCTTTGACTGACAGCTGCAACCAGGTAGCAGAGAGATTTAGCACAGCAGAGAGGCGAGGGAACGGGTCTGGTTTGGGGGGGTGCTTAACCTAAAGGTAGCTGGACATGCCCTCTACAGAAGAAAAAACCCAAAATACAAAGACAGTGCCACATATCCTATAATTATCACTTAGTCGAAAAATAATCTAACAACCCCCCTGGACCCTTATTAGTGTTGAGAAACACTCAACAATGTACTTACACCTTCCAAGGACCCACTGCAGGCAACGTATATGGGCAGTTATACGTTTTTGCCATCTCAGACTTGGTGATTTTAGAATCGCCATTTTAAAAATACAACAGAGCGGTTACAGCTGTGATAATCTGTGATAAGCAAAATGGGATCACGGCGGTAAGGACTTTTTGCCTCCAGTCATCGCCACTTTCTAAATTGCACAAAGTCAGAATTTGGAGAAAACGTCTGGCGAAAAGTTGACAAACCTTTATAAATATGCCCCTTAACGTAGAAATCCTCTAGAATATTTCAGAGTAATGGCAATCTATGATATCCCTACTGCTTTCTGGTGTTGCCTCTTCCTGGTGGTCACGGACACAAAACTCCTTCTGCACAAGCTAACTAGGTACTTTGTGTTTCTATCCCAATCCATATGTAACAGTTGACCCCAGAGTCCCCACCTGACAGTTTCTCCCATCCAATCATCAGAGACAGCAGCAAATATGATAAGCTGATTTACTGCTCAAGCAGTAGTGTAGAGGTAGGAGGTGCTGTTAACCCTTTGCCTCTGTATTTATGAAGCCTTTGTATTTGTGAGCATTTCTGCAAGCAGTTGTGTCTTTTTATGTGTTTTTTCTGCACTGTACCATTTATAGAAGTGTGTGTATTGCTGCAATATATATTTAGAAATGTGATGCAATCTGCATTGATTTCAGTGAAGCCATTCAACATGTATTTAATGCAATGACACTAATCACTGCAGCATTTCAATTCCATAAATGTGTGGGTCCTTAAAGGACAGGAGGCAACCCTAGTATAATTGTGTGAGTGATCTCTTTATAAGGTAAACTTATGAAAACCATATAGTACAGTGCTGCAGCAAAAGGAGCTTAATGCCCCCTTCCACAAGGAGAGCAAGAGACCATTACACTACAACACTGCTACTATAGGGATGTGCAAAGTAGTTGCAAGACTAAATTTAACTATATGAATTAACTTTCATAAATGGGTTAAAAACTTTTAAAATGGGGTTGGGGGGGGGTTTTCCACCGTTATTTTAACTTTTATGTTTCCAGTTTAACTGAAGGACAGGAGGTAAATGCGATATGTTTTACCTCCTGTCCTTCAGTAAAACTTACAGAAGACCAGAAGAAACTTACCGTGTAACGATCCAGCGCTGCTGACAGCCTCCGACTACACTGACATTCTCCGACGGATCCACAGTCCTTTGCATTGTGTGCGCGTGCGCACACGTGCATAGGAGCGTGGACGCAGCGGAGACTGTCAGTGAGGCCGGCGCTGGACGATACTGTGGTTTTTCTTCTGGTCTCCTGTAAGTTTTACTGAAGGCGGAGGTAAAACATTCGCATTTACCTCCTGTCCTTCAGTTAAACTGGAAACATAAAAGTTAAAATAACGGTGGACATACCCTTTAATATCTCATTAGCTGGCAAGTGGAGGTTTTGTTGGGGAAAAAAAACTTTGTTAAATGTAGAACTTTTATATAAATTAACATAATTAGACTAGTGTAACCACAGGAAATTAGGTCTGTGGTGAAGGAAAATTGTCTCCCAACAAGATAAATTTTTATCTGTGAATTGCTGTATCTCACAAATTGGAATCATTAGATTCACCTAACAATGTGCAATTCATCTTTATCCTTTTTTGAGATTGTTTTTCCTCTTTCAATATGCATTTTATTAGTGCTATGGGCCACCCTTGTGCCATGAAAGAAAACATTACACAGAAAAAGTTAAAAAGAAAAAACACAACAGATAGCAGATTATGAAAAATACATGCACCAAAATAAACAGAAAATAGTGGGGTTACAATATTAAGATTAATTTACTTTACCATAGTAAAAAAATAGCTTGCAGCAGCGTGCTTAAAAACTACATATATATGGCATCCATACTTAGTAATGTAAGACACGCGTTCACATCTGTCTTTTCTGCCTACTATGTGTCAGATTATATCAGAATAACAACCATATGTAAAATGATTTGAATACAAGTCAGCTGTATAATGCAATTTTCAGGCTACTCTATTTGATTTAAATAACACAAGAATGTATAAATAACATTTGATTCTCAATACATTGCATACACATCTGAAATAGTATTGGGTGTTCAAAAGATGAGATCAAACGGACGTTGACAAATATTGAAATTTCTTTTTATATTTAGAAATATATGTGCATAAATAAAAATACATGGCATGACAGGGTTATTTTAACAAGTTTGGCAAACTTACTCTGTACAACAGATAGTACTTTTGCCTTTAAAAAAATCAAGATATGAATAAAGCCTTAGAAAATATAGATGTATGGCTTCCATAATACACGTGTGTCCATTAAAACATTTAAGAAATATGCACAGCCTATGAATCTTCATTAGATCATGAAATCAAATCATTGGAAAATATATTTATTTGGACCCTCTACCCCTGAGACTCGTACAGAAAGGCTGAAAGGTTTTGGGTACCAGCTTCTGTACAGTGCTACTTTAAACACCAAGGGCAGAATGTTTTTAGTATGAGAAAGAGACACCCAAACAGAAAATGAAACAAAAATAACTGCACTGAAATCAAATCTAACTAATCAAACTAATTCATTAAAAAAACACTACAGGATGTAAATCTATTTATTACTACAGATTCTGTCACCTGTTTACCAATACTTTAATGCAAATCAGCATTTATCAAGGGATTTAGCAGTCTTGGTGGGCTCTTAATAACTTACAAAAAGCAGAGAAGACAAGACAGCAAGACACTATTTCACTTGTTAATATGGACACAAGACTACACAGCTGCCAAGGCAACCATACATGGTCAGAATTCTGCTGAAATGGAAAATGGTGGGTAAATTTGACCATTTCCAATATTTCAGCATTCTATAAAGAGGAAAACGCACCTTTTTAGACTGTTATAGCATTGATGGGAATTTTCCATGATGAAACAGGAGTGCCTATTTATAAGGCAGCAGTTTCTGCATTTGTATTTGTGAATCTAAATGGAAGAATTCCACAGTACTTTCCCCCAATTATCATAGCCTATAAGTGTAATAGAATATTCTAGATCCTCTATATTTGGGACCGCTTGTGCCAATTTTGACAGCAGCTTAAGAGAGCATAATTATTTGACTTTGTTGTACATCATTGTAATTTAGTTGCAGCGAAATATGTATGTATGTATAGTTTATTTATAAAGCACTACTTGGGGACGCAGCGCTGTACAGTAATAAAATACAATAAAGTCAATAATGTCATACAAGGGGGATATATAAATTATACAAATAGAAGCGCTAGAGCTTTGCCACAAGAGGAAAGGAGGTCCCTGCCCCGTAGAGCTTACAATCTAGTTAGGTGGAAAACATACAGATACAAGTGTGGGTATAAGTGCTGGAGTGAGACATATACAGTGCAAATAAAACAATCATAGACTGCTGGTTTCCAGATAGGTAGGATGTAAGGCTGGATTTAAACTTGCTAATAAAGGTTTCTTGATGTAAAGAGAGGGGAATAGAATTCCAGAGGATGGGAGCCAAAAGAGAGAAAGCTTTAAGGCGTGAAGAATCAGTACGAGTGGGAGGTCTGTACAGGAGCTGGTTCTGCGATGAGCGGAGGGTACGGGCAGGAACATATGGGGACACTAGAGAATAAATATAATGAGGAGCAGCAGAGCGAAGGGCTTTAAAAGTTATACATACTGTATACAAACTTTAAGATAAAAAGGAAAATTGGCTATTGGATTTGAGGTAATCTATATAGGGAATGTGGCTTTGTTCTTGGTTGGAGTAGGCAACACATGATAATTACTGTTTTTTATGATGGGAGAATATATGTAAAAATATCAGCCTTGTATCTCTGACAGACTACCAATTGATTTTTCAGGCCAATGTTGGCCCATATGTAAACAGCATAACACTTTCTTAAAGGGCATGTCCACCCCTTTTTTAATAAATTTCTGTAGTGTAGGGCTCCCTCCCCCAACCGCCAACAGTAGTTTCTCCCAAAACTCCCCCGATCATTACATACCTTATCTCTTTCCTCCAACGTTCAGTACTGGCCCTCTGCTTGCATGAAACTGCAAGCAATGGGCCGGACCGGCAGCCGCGCCCGTGATTGGCTGAGAGGCAGCCAATCATGGACGCAGCTGCCAGCAGTGGAGAACACCGGGGGAAAGAGGTAATGTAAGTACAGTTCGGGGGAGTTTTGGGAGAAACTACTAAAGCGGTTGGGGCTGGGGGAGGGAGTCCTACACTACAGAAAATGTAATTTAACACTAGGGGCAGAGGGAAAATGACAGGGATCAGGTGGGGGGAGGGCTGCACTGAGCAAGCCACATTTGGAGCAGGGATGTAAGGTAAGGATTTTTATACACTACACAGTGGGACCAGCAGTGGGGGAGAATTTGGTTTTGGGGGTGGACATGCCCTTTAACCTTTAAATGGCTTTTTGTTGAGAGGGTGGAGATGCCCTAAGTCAGACCTGAGCAAAGTAAGGCATGGGGGCTACATGCTGCCTGTTGTCTGCCCCTGACTGGCCCCTTAATACTGAACCTGTACCCAAGAAAATATTAATATTAATTGATTGTCTTCGGTGGGATAATTTATTTATTTTTATGAAGTATATTTAAAAAAAATATATGACCTGATCAATTGATTAATTGAATTTGATGTAATGGATCTAAAATATTACACTCCTTTAATTAAAAATTGCAACTAATTATAAAAAAAATATCCAATGAACCAGGGATATTAATTTTTTTTTTTTTTTATAAAATCCAGTTTTGCAATCTCTATAATGAGAATTGTGGGTCCAACCCTTTACCACAATCCAAGTTTCTCATGCGGCCCTCTGTGAAATTTATATGGCCCACCTTTGCCCAAAGTGGTTGTAAAGGTAGCACTTGTCAAATGGCTCAAATTAAATTTTTTTAAAAACACATAATTTAATTTTTAAAACTAAAAACCTTCGGTACCCAGTAGTCTCTTATGTAAAGGCTGCTAGAAATGACTAAAAAAAGGGAAAAGTACCTTTTGCTGGCAAAATAATCTCTTCTGCTAAACTACACTATATAAATTACATACAGACTTACATTTTTTAATTACTTAAGTATTACTGAATAGATATGTTCATTATCCCATAGCAGGGATATGGCATTATCAGATATCTAAAGTGTAACTGCCCGTGCGTCCGTATTTATAAAGCTTGGAAAGAAGATTCTAGGGCTGTATACATATATGAAATATTATTGAAACGAATATTGTTCACATTTACACATTAGAGTGTTAGACTTGTGTTAGTCATAATTTACTTTTAAAAATAATGCACTCCAGAAGTCACTGCCAATATCCGAGCTCAACACTTGTTCATACATTCGAACAAAGCTTATTTGCCATGGGTCACTGCTTTGGGACATACTCATGAATTATCAATGGGTGACCAAAAGGTTTAGATGCTAGAGAATGAATCAGAAGCAAAGGTGACAAATCAGCGGAGAAAGCTTCAAATTCAAATGCTTGCTATGTCAAATGTAGTAATTGTGCTAACATCCATACCATTTTATTAAGGGTACTAGTCATCTTTTAAGCCTTTTTTGAGCCATTTAAAGGGCATGTCCACCCTTGAAATTTTTTTTGATATAATATTCCCCCTGTCCCCCAGCCCCAACCGCTATATTTTTATTATCAGAAAGTGCCCCAAACTTTACTTACCTTCCCTCTTTCCTCCGCCGCACTGCCAGACCCTCTGCTTGCGAGAAAATGCAAGCAGAGGGGCGGAACCGGCAGTCGCGTCTGTGATTGGCTGAGCGGCAGCCAATCACGGACGTGGCTGCCAGAAGTTCAGTGCGGTGGAGGAAAGAGGGAAGGTAAGTAATGTTTGGGGCACTTTCTGATAATAAAAATATAGCGGTTGGGGCTGGGGGGACAGGGGGAATGTTATAGCAAAAGGTTTTTACGCTAGGGGGAGGGAATCCTAATCGGGAGGGAGAGGGAGGGGGAGGGAGGGAGAGAAGGGCTGCAGTACGCAAACTTCTCCCGGAGGCGAGACAGGAGGCAGAGTCCTATATGGACTCTGCAGTACTCCTGGTGGGTGTTTTTTTGGACTTTAGGGGGGGATAGCAGAAGAACCAGATGGAGCTGGGATGTAAGGTAAGGATTAAACTACACTACACAATGGGGCCAGTAGTGGGGGGGGGGGGGATTATAGTTTTGGGGGTGGACATGCCCTTTAAATATCCTAGTAAACAGTAAAATAGTTTCAATACAAGTCATTGGTAAAACACCCTTCCCTGTACTTTTCAATGGAAACAGTTTTACATTGCAGATGTTAAAGCAAGTGTCAGAACATAGAGACTGGCAACACTTTTACTTTTAAGAAAATTGGATTCCTCACTACAACGGAACACTTGGAGCAACCGCTGCAATTCAGAATATTTGTGTGGAATCCTGATATTGTATGCACGATTCCTTAATGCATCTAGTTTTGGTGATAAAATCATCACACATATTCATGTAACATTTCCAAAATGTTTTGTTTTTATAAGAACCTGAACTATGAAATTGCTCAGACTCACAGTAAGCCTGTAAGATCAAGCAGGAAACAGCAGCAGAAGGGCATACTGTCTTCTCTTCCTGGCTCTCTCCATCTGCCTATTTGTGGCAAGAGCACAAGATGATATTCAGCATTCTGTAAACTTAAAGCATTAGATAAACAGACAAGCGGCAAATTGCAGACCACAGCGACTAATATAACTTGCACATTAAATTAAAAGATCACTCCTCTATCCTGATGAATAACTCCCTCTCAAAATTTTAGACTGTGAATGTTGCAGACCTGGGTGTGTATATGACTGTTTGTGTGTGTTTAGGGGTGGGAGTTATTGAAGGAAAGAAATAGAAGGGTTCCCAGCATCTTGACTGAAGCAGAAAGTCCCAGTAGGGCTGTTAAGTGGCCAAGTAACAAGAGAGCTTCTCATCCCAAGACAGAAACCCACAGACGACTCCCTAACAAAAATTCCTCCTACTTTTAGTATCATACACAGGGCTGCTCTGTTCAGAAGAGCTCACAATCACATGATTTTACAGGCTACAATGATGTGTAAGTCCCTGGAGTTTAACGCTGTTATAAAGAGGGATACAGACAGGAAATAGGTCTAATCTACCCTTTGCAATGTAGAGTGAGATGTGAGAATGAAAATGAATAGAGGCAGATAGAATGGCTGGTAAAAACTAGGTTGCAACTTAGTCACTGAAAACTACACATAAATAAAGGGACAATTTGTCTTTGGCATGAAGCTAATAATGGGGTTTGCAAAGAGCTTTAACGGCCTTTATTGTTTTAAATGTCGCACACCAGTAACTGTAATGCAAAAAAATTTAAAGTGTTCAAGGTTTGTATTATATTCAAAATAACAATATTGTGGAGTCCGCCATAATAGTATGGTGGCAGCCTTCAATATAAAAGGAAGTTGTGTACCATACAATTTCCACTGATGTATTTAAAAATAAAAAAAAATAAGAGAATGGAAACACAAGAGAAATTACAAGATTTACCAAATACATAGGTTTAATACAAAGGGAAGCCAGAGATACAAATTAATACAAAAGACTCTAGCTTCTAAACAATACTCTATGACCCATCCAGACCATATATATCCCTCATAGGAAACATTTAACATGTCAAAGTCTAGTAAAATACAAATATTAAGGATGAGAGAAAATGCAATACACAGGGAAGCCAGAGATACAAACTAATACAATACCCAAAGACTAGCTCGTAAACAATAATGCTATGACCCATACAGACCATATATATTCCTTTTAGGAAATATTTAACATGCCAACTTCTAGTAAAATACAAATATTATTGTGATCCGATACACCAAACAGTTGTTCCAGTCTAACAATTTATATTATGTTTATATATTCACACATTACAAACACAAAAAACACACAAAATGCCAGGCACTGCTCTAAACAGAAATAAACAATAACTTTTACCAAGGCCTAGTAACATACTGATATATGTGTCCTAAAAGACACTTACAAAAGAATCAATTTGAATAATAACCAATTTAATCACCAAAGACCTTATATTTATTAAGAATCTTCACTGAAAGGTGTTATGTGTTGGGACCAAATGTTTATCATCATTTCATATATGTAACAATAAAGGTGAAATATATTGATGTGTCAGCTCCTTAACTATTAGAAGGAATTCTGAATGGCAATACTAATTAAAGTGCCAACATACACAGAAATAGTGTAAAAGAAGTTGTACAATCCTTCTTGACCCCCACTATATTCCTCCTGCAGCAGACAGGGGGTGGGTATCCTCAGATACCCTCCACCTACTTCCATAATCTGAACTCACTGAGAACCTTGCTTAAAGATACTGTATGCTATGTTCCTGTCTATCTAGCTTGCAGCCACAATGAAAAAGGATGTTTAGAATGTGTGAATTGGTATGTCTCACCTGCACCATGCCTGTGTCTGCTCTGCATTCTGTATTTCTTCACTGCAAGAGGAAAGCATGAAAGAAAATAACACACATTTATTTCAAAGCTCCTTATTTGGGCCGTGATGTCAGGGGGGAAATTGCTAATCTGAGAGCCGCCCACAGCTCTCCCCCTCCCTTTCCCCTTTTCCTCTCTCATCCTTTCTCTATCTCTTCCTCTCTGTCTTTCACTCTTTTTTTCTTTCAGTTCATCTGACTTCCTGCTGCTAAGATAGTTGTCCCTGGGGTGGTGACAACTCAGAGAAACTTTCAAGAAAAAGAACAAAATAGAGAAGAATAAGAGATCTGGAAGTAACAACAATGATGGACAGTAGGAGAAACATGGCAATCAGAGTGAAAGAAAAACACTAAATGACTAACGATGTTCTAATACTTCCATGACACTCATTGGTGCTAATTCAGTATTAAAGGTACCAAACATTTCACATATTGTCATCTCTAGTAAACAAAAATATTATAAATAAAATATCTATTTTAAAACTGACAAATATACACATGCTATAACTGATAGTGTGCTCGGAACTATTTTTTTATTTTGCATGAATAAGGCACCCGTGATTCTTAATTGCAGCAGCACATTGTAGCAGAGTACCTTCAGTACACATCTCCTAGAGGCCCGAATTACCCTTATCAGTAACATAACAATGAAAGCCGCACTCATCCATAAGCAATGGTTATGTACATTTATTATGCGCTAACAAAACGCATCAACGTTTCGGGACATCATGTCCCTTTTTTAAGTTTGAAAGCAGGTCCTGTTTCAAACTTGAAAAAGGGACGTGATGTCCTGAAACGTTGATGAGTATTGTTAGCATATAATAAATGTTCATAACCGTTGCTTATGGATGAGTTACTTTTATATAAATATGTATATATATATATATATTATATATATATATATATATATATATATATATATATATATATATATATCAAATGCACAGTGAATCAGGGCACTCCTTGGTCTTATAAACAAGTGGGTTTATTCACATCACAACAATGGCAACGTTTCCAGGGACCGAAACGTTGCCATTGTTTTGTGATGTGAATAAACCCACTTGTTTATAAGACCAAGGAGTGCCCTGATTCACTGTGCATTTTGTATTATTGGATCCCTCGGGAGCACCCTGGCATTTGAATTGAGGGAGTGTGTGCCAGTCTTTTCTATTGATATTATAGACACGATACAGGAAATGCAGCAGCACCACAAACGTCTAAACAGCCCTGTGTGCGGATCTCTGGGGTATTCCAGCTTATACCCCTTGTATAGATAGCAATGAAGTAAGAGTCGCACACCAAACAATATTGCAGTGATAAGGCTTTATATCACACTGCCGTGTGTGGGTAGACGTTGCATTTTGGTGTGCGACTCTTACTTCATCGCTATATATATATATATATATATATATATATATATATGTATATATATATATATACATACATACACACACATTGTATATTGTCTATAATGGAGAAAGGAGGAACTCAATGACCTGCATCCTAGTGATTTTAAATTACTTTGGTTCACTACTAATGCTCATACATATTACATTTTACAACGGGGTGCATTATTAAATACACAGTCATGGGTACATTATACTCAACAATTGATATCACTAAACACAATTTTTAAAAAAAATATTTTTAATCTAGTACCAAGTGTAGTACCGAACACAAGGGTTCCGTAAGTGTAACTTTAGGAGTGAACTATTCATTTAAACTCTTAAGCTGCCACAAAAGTTTTTAATGATTGGCAAAGAGCCTTTTAACATATTTGATTTCATACACATTTTACATTTTAAAAGGGGAACTGTGGTCTCCAAACAAGTTAAGTTTAAATGAAAGGCCAGTTTCCTACCTTTAAAGGGTATGTCCACCCTAAAAATATTTTTTTATTATAAGATTTCCCCTGCCAGCCCAGCCCCAACCGCTATATTTATATGTTTAGAAAGCTCCTATATGGACTCTGCTATCCTCCTGGTGGGCAGTTTTTGGGGGGCGACTACAGGAGAACCATATGGAGCTGGGATGTGAGGTAAGGATTACACTTCACTACATGATGGGGCCAGTAGTTGGGGGGATTATAGTTTTGGGGGTGGACATGCCCTTTAAAACGAGCCATCAACCACCTCTCTACATGCTCCACAGCCCTGACATTCCTGAGGCTTCTCCTGCACAGTGCCGCCGGCAAGCACAGCCTCAGACTCCCTCAGTGTGTGAGTTTTCTGTAGGGGGGGTCTGAGTAACCCACGGCACCCACGAGTGGAAAGGGCTTAGACACCCGCGACTGGGAGTGGCCATGGCACCCTTGAGTGGGTGGGACCACATGGGGCTGTAAAATAATGGGCCATTGGGGGCCTGCAACTGGAGGGACCATGGGGTCCATGAGTGGGAGGGACCAGGGGGGCTGCAAAGGGAGGAGGAGACACAGGACAGATTGAGGGGAGCAATTTCTATCAATTTACCTAAAGTCATTTTTGGACCACAGTTCCCCTTTAATGCACAGGGTAAGCCATTATGCTTTAATATCCCATTAGGTATAATAATTATTGGGTAAGAATGCATTAATATACTAAGACTAAGTACACATGAGCAGATATTTAAGCCTGAAATATGTGTGGTATTTTTTTTTTTACCACCGCCGAGCAATGTCGCACAAAAGGACAGTAAATCATGGCCAATCCTGTAGTCTCTTATTGACCAAATGGTCAGTCATGGCCAAGCCCAGATTTACCATTAGGCATACTAGGCAGGCACCTAGGGGCACCTGTGGTTGGAGGGGTGGCTGTTAATCTTTCTCCCCCCCCCCCCCCATGCATCCACCCCCTATATTTTCTTCCCAAAAAAGAAACAATGGGTATGGTTTGGGTGTGTGTGAATGATCTGTGTTTAGGGGTGGAGCTAAGGGCACCAGGTTTTTTGTGCCTACAGGCTACCGAGATGTAAATCCATCCCTGGTTGTGGCAAAATCATATGCAGGGCTGTGAAATTGGAGTCAGAGTGTCAGAGCAATTTTAAGTTACCTGGATTCGGGGGGGAAAAAAAAAAATGGCAACTTGGACTCCTAAGTTTAAATTGTAATTAAAAAAATACAACCAGCATTAATTTTTTGGGCTAAAAAAAATCTTATAGTCACTCTAACCTATTTAATATATGTTAGTGCAGTTTTAATAAAAAGAGTTTCCAGTGACTGCGTTGGTCTCTGAAACCAGATTCAGTATCAGTTTTGTGCTGCTTTTTTGCAATAATTTAATACCATATATATATTATATGCACAGGAATGATTGTTCGATATATTCTTTATACAAAATTATTGTTCAATTTGCCAATACTTGGTCCAATGTTATCGTCTCCCTCTACTGTAGTAATAGAAATTTTCCATCTTGCCCGATAGGTCCCGATACCAACAAAATTAATTTGTCAAATCCACCGTCAGTGTTAGTGTCTGAGCTGACTTTAACACTAATTGTTATGTAGTGCAAATGTGGATTTCTCAATAAAACAGAACGCTAGGCGGGGTACATGCAGACAAATTTTTTTGTCCTGACTGTTCGCTGCTATAGAGTGTTTGGCCACGGCAAATGTCTCCTATGGAGACATTTACCGGCATGTCAAATTGCCTGTTAATCTGATTCAGTCAAACCGGCAACCAACAGTGTTCATCAATGCTTGTTCAGTGGTAACCCATTTAGGAATCCCCTCTTGAAAATCCTGCGCTTGCCACTGGACTTAATGTTGAAATTGTGTTGTAATTAGCTACGTACATTTTTGTTACCCATTATGCACTGTAATTAAATTTTAATCAATGCAAAGAAAAGTAACACTAAATTGACTACATTGAAACAAACATTTTTGATTGTTAAGATGAATAATCAGACAATCATTAAACAACATTGAGCAGCCTGTTTAAATCTACAAGGAGGGGAGTGTCCACGAGACTCCCCCAACACTTCCCAATATTATTTACTGATCCATCATGTTGGATCACTAAAAGATACCAATGTGAGCTTCCATACACATTAGACTGTCAGCCAAAGTGGTCGGTTGTTCGCATTCATCACAGTAAATTCCCATTCATCTGAGTAAAACACATCAGATTATATGTCTGAATCTCATCTGCAATTGTCAGGCACCAAGTGAGTAAGTGAGACTTTCCACCGACCCCACAGCCAATTACAAGCATTTGTTGGATAGTTTATTAGAGGAGTAGTTTAAAATGGGCATTCTTTCACAGGATAATAAAGGATTTCCTAATGGTTAATAACACTGCAATACCAATATGCCACCATTTACCTAAAATTCATAAGCGATTGATAAACCTAGAATGAGACCTATAGTCTCCAGCACTGGAGCAAGTAAGAACCTGGTGAAGCTTCAATACAAATCTATTTTTATATCCAGCCTTTCAATTTGGGTTAAAATCATATTTAAAAGACACAAAGGCAGTTTTACAAACATTTTAAAAACTAAGAGCAAGTAACAATGTGTTGGATCTTTCTTGATGCAAAATCACTTTTTATATCAAGTCCCACGTGTTTGGAAATGACGAACCCTACGGAACAGATATATTTTGGTATGGCTGTTTTATAGACAACCTACATTTGATTTGGCAGGGTAAGGAGGAGGAGACTTTGCCTTTTGTGAATTATATCAACTGTTAGTATTGCAACCTCATATTTACAGGAGATATACAGAAAACAATATGCCAGTTATAGGAAATGTGATCTGGATAAGGCCTACAAAGATAAAGAGTAGATCGCAACTGGTTTTTGGTAGTACACAAATGGAAAATAAGAGCTGAAACCAAGAATAAAAGTCTTTATATTGTAACAACTTTTAGTGAGGAATTCACAAAAGTGAAACACATTTTAAACAACAATGTACACTTGTTAAGGAGAGATCCATAATTAGACAGCACTTTGGAGAGGGGTCCAGGAACTGCAGCCAGAAGAGTACAAATATTAGGGAACTTTCTATCACTCAGCTTACATAGTAACATAGTAATTGAGGTTGAATAAAGACATATATCCATCAAGTCCAATCTTTCCATCCTGCTTTTTAACCCTACCTAACAGTTGATCCAGAGGAAGGGTGGGGGAAAAAGGGGGGAGGAGGGGGGGATTCCTTCCAAATGGCAATCGGAAAGTATCCCTGGATCAACCAAAACTGCAGCGTATGTATTAATACCAGTAATTCTCAATATTATTTAGTTTTAGAAACTTATCTAGCCCACTTTTAAAACCTATTCAGAGAACTTACCATTACCACATCTGCTGGAAGACAGTTCCACAGTTTCACCATTCTCATTGTAAAGAAACCTTTCCTAACCTGCAGATGAAACTTCTTTTCTTCCAATCTTAAAGGATATCCACGTGTCCTCTGAAATGACTGATTAGTAAACAATGCCCCAGAGAGTTTATTGTATGGCCCATTAATATATTTTTATTAAGTGATCATATCCCCACGCAAACTTTGCTTCTCTAATGTAAACAGCCCTAACTTGTCTAATCTGCCTGCATAGTCAAGACCCTCCATTCAGGGCCGGATTTATACTTTTTTTCCCCCCTAGGCCAGCTAACTTGTACTTCCTGTGCCCCCCTTCCCATACGCGGTCATTCTTTGGCTGAAGCGGAGCTTTGTGAGCGGGAAAGAGACCTGCCCTGCCGCCCCTAGCAAATCAACAATTGCTGCCCATTTCACATTTAACAGAAACTGGTATGGCTCTGCTGTGTGCCAACTAAAGTGTGTTGTGTAAATTTAAAGGGCATGTCCACCCCCAAAGCTATAATTCCCCCTACCACTGGCCCCATTCTGTAGTAAATAATAATCCTTACCTCACATCCCAGCTCCAAATGGTTCTCCTGTAGTCCCTCCCCAAAATCCCAAAAACTGCCCACTAGGAGGTTAGCAGAGTCCATATAGGACTCTGCCTCCTGTCTCCCCTCCGGGAGAAGTTTGGCATGCACGCTGCAGCCATTCTCCCCCCAACCCTCCCGTTTTGGACTCCCAAAGCCCTTTTCTATATTGTAGGGCTTAATCCCCCAGCCCCAACCGCTATATTTTTAATGTAAGAAACTTCCCCGATCTTTACTTACCTTCCCTCTTTCCTCCGCCGTTCAGATCTACCGGCAGCCGCATCCGTGACTGGCTGCCTCTCAGCCAATTACAGACGCGGCTGACGGTCCCGCCCCTCTGCTTGCATTTTCGCGCAAGCAGAGGGCCAGGCAGTGCGGCGTAGTAAAGAGGGAAGGTAAGTAATGTTTGGGGAAGGAGGTTGGGGCTGGGGGACTAAGCCCTACACTATATAAAAAAATTAAAAGAAGGGTGGACATACCCTTTAATATGGGGATGCAATGCTGCCTAACATTTTTTAGTTTTTATTTATTTATTTGCTGTTTGTTTGTTAGTACTGTCACACACTCCCTCATCCACACTGTAAGTACCATGTGTGCCACACAGTCAAATGCTGTAGTGCTAAAAACAATCAATAAACCATTAACCCAGCAATATGTGCATAGCACACTATAAAACAGCCCCCCCCCCCAAAAAAAAATCTTATATACATACAAAACCAGTGACTCAAATGGACATCACCAAGTAAACACTAATACAGTATATATAATAATACACTAATACAGACTATACCAAACAAGACACAGTGCAATCTATTAAATATATAGACTAAAGAAAATGAAATGTATCAGGACAACAAGCAGTTTCACTGTGTTTGTGAAGGTCTCTCACTACAGCTGCTGCTACACTGACTTATGCTCAGCTAAGCAGGGGGAGAGATGTGAACTTTAGGTACAAAAATAAATAACAATTAGCAAACTTAGAGAACAGGCAGAGTTCAGTAAAACATACTTGTAAAGAATCTCAGCACCACTTGTCCTCCTCTCTCCCCCACTGCCCCTCCCTTCAGCATATTGATACTTTCTCCCACACTTTGCTTGCTTGCAGTCTAGCTCTGGAAGGGAGGGGTGAACAGGATGTCAGCACTTCATTTAAAGTCCTTTCAACTGAGCATGCCCCGGACATTTCATACAGCCCTTTACTGATTGAGGGGGACTAGACAGAGAGGGGAGGGGGACTACACAGCTTGGTACAAACTTCTGCCAGTGTGAAGAAATGAAGCCACACAGCAACATGAAAGTAAGGTAGCTTATACTAAGTGATCTGCACATTGTATATAGTTTTTTTTCACTATAGTTGCCCTTTAATTGTAATACATCACAAGTCATTTCTCATTACCTGTCAGAAATGCAATAGCTAATATGTTGGTCGAACAACACAGCCACTGAAGGAGAGAGTTATTTTCCAATAGGAGATCTAGCGATATAAGGATATAAGAAGTTGTCAAGTACCGGGTATAGAGAAAGACAATATAAAATGAAGATGTGGAGATATTTTGGATTTCATCAATAAATGTGAGGCATTTTAGAGCCTAGAATTAGATTCCAGGATACCAAAGGCTTGAATTAACATTTGGACATCTTCTACCATTTTTAAACCAATATGCTTATAAATACTTGTATGCAGCCTACTCGTCCGTTTTAGTCTTTATCTGTAAAGATTTATTAAATAGCTACAGTATAATTTTAATACTTTAATAATTTAACAAATGTAAATCTTTAAATGAAACATAGAGTTAAGAAAGTATGGGGAATAGGGATTTAACTAATGCTTGAATTTTATTGGATGCTGTACCTTTAAAAGGAAGGGGCAATAAAGGTTATTTTAATATATGACTATGGACACAACAGCTGTCCGAAAAACGTCAAGATTAAGCTCCCCTTTTCCCTATCAAGTTTGCCTGCCTAATGTACATATTTTTTTAAATCATGCTATAAATAAAAGTGAAGTTTAAAGATAAACAGGGTTATGCAATAAAAGTTCTTATCTTTAAAATGGTGCTAAATTTGCCCCCAACCCAACCAATTAGCTTTCATATGTTAAATAAGATCTGATTGGTTGGGGCAAATTTAGCACCATTTTAAACAATAAGAACTTTTATTGAATCTCCCTGTTAGTTTGTGGAGGAGTATCTGGTGCTGTGGCAATATTCCTGCATTTGTAATTGAATAATGAATTTTTGCACAGGTGTATCCACCACACAGAAGAAGCAAATCAAAGCAACAGAGCAATATTGGATATGCCATTTTACCTGTATTTAAAGGACAACTCCACCCTCATAAGAACATATTTTAGAAAGAATGGTCTCTTTAAAATATGTTGATATATCATACTTCGTCCTATGAATTCATTACTGTATGCCTGCTATGCTTCTGGATGCCTCATGGAAACTGAGCACTTTAGAAACCTGTACTGAGCCTGTATTGAGCCTGGGCATGCTCAGTAGAGGCAGATAGGGGATTAACATTCAGTCATTGGCTGTGATGTCAACCGTCAAATCCATAACTGACAGTTACTAACTGGAAGAACCAGGAAGCAGAAACGGGCAACGGGACATTGTGCAGGATTTCAGGTTAGACTTATATATTTTAGATTTCAAACTATTACCGTTTAGGGTTTTGGAGGGTGATTTGCCTGTATGTAAATTTTCATTTTTGGGCTGGACTTGCCCTTTAAAGTATAAGGGCAACTAAAGTCCATAATTTGACTTTAAAGGAATAGCGCTTGCACCCTGCTATATTTTAGATAAATGCAAAAAAGGCCAGGAACAGTCAGAGGAGTCAGTGGTGTATCACGCTTGCAGGCGAGTTTCCTTTCTATGTTCCTGGCTCCTGTTAGATTAATTGAAGTACGCGAGGTTAGGCATAGCTCCTTTACCCCCCGCTCTTCAATTAATGTAAAAAAGGATAGATTCCCTTTCTAAATTAACCAATACACCAATACATTGAAAATATTTTCATATTTAAAGCCACTGCCCTAAGCAGAATTTTGACAGCTCACTATCAGGCCTATGTAATAAAAGTTCTTAAAACGTTAAAAATGGTGCTAATTTTGCCTCAACCAATCAGATGTTATTTACTATTTGAAAGCTAATATCTGATTGCTTGGGGCAAAATTAGCACCATTTTTATCATTAAGAACTTTTATTACATAGTAATAGGTTTTGCTACCTCTCTGGGTAATAGGCTTTAAAGTCAATTTTGGACATGCCCTAGGTTTGTAATCCATGAAAATGTGTTGCATATCCATTTTCATTATAATATTTGCCAGAGGAAAGTTACTAGATAGGTAGGTAGAATTTATTTTTTTAGGTAGAATGTATTTAAAGGAAAACTATTGTGAGTATAATGTTTATTTAAATGACAGTTAAAATGAAACGTACTTGGGACAGGGATATAGGATTGGTAATTCCTAACTCCCAGTATTGTTCCTGGGAGGAGCACCAGCCCAAAGAAAAATTATTCTGCCAGTCTTTCTCCTTGCTTCAGCACTATCTTTAATACATGATTAGTCCAGGACTAACCTGGCAAATGAAAACTGTTGGTGCTGCAGCTCCTTAACGAAATGATATTGTGAGGTGGAAATAATCAATCCAACCTCCCTGCCCCAGGTACTTTCCATTTTTAAACAGTTAATTTTTAGAGTAGAGATACCCTTTAATCCTTTATATATTTTTAAAATTGATAGGCAAGAAAACAAAGAGAATCCAAATACCTTTACAACACATAAGACGTCCAATTTTTGCACACCATGTACATGAGAATGTATTAGAGTTTTGCTATTCTTTACTAAGTGTAGTCAGAATATCTGAAACAGACAGATTTTAAGAGGCGTGATTTAGGGACGAGCAAAGAAGAAGAAAAAAAAAACACCTGAAGAAATATCCAGAAACATGTAATTAGCAACCACACTGGTTAAAGTAAAACTAGTGATACAAAAGGGGCACTTTACTGCACCATCAAGATGTTTTAGGCTTAGAAATATTTTAAGAAACACTTGCTAAAAAAAGAGAGAGAAGCACCCAAACATTTTTAAAAAGTCCTTATTTTGCAAAAATATATATTTATAAATATTGACACATTCAAAAATATACAAAGTTAGTTTTCAGATACAGAAACTTGACCATAAAGCACAGGATAACACAGCAGGGGTTGTTCGTGTAACTACCAATGTTATTTCTTATCAGTACCGTGCACACATGTATCTATTTACCCAGTTTTTGTGTGAACTCTATCTTAACCTGTGTGCGCAATCCTGTTAATTGTGTGCGCAAACAAAAGCACGCATCTAAGAGAGTTCCCATTCTACCTAGGCCCTGGGGCGTTGCATATAAAAAGCTATTTGTTTAAGGGCAAAATGTATACAAATGTTGTGTCTTACACATTTATTAATTTTAAAAGCCAATTGGACATGTTTAAATACTTTGACTTTTCCCAACTAAAGTGCTGGGGCTAGAGGCACTAGTAGGGCTTTGTTTTCTCTTAAACTAGAGAAATTACCTTTCAAAATAGACCTTGTCTCAGAAATATAATTTTAAAATATGTTCTCTACTTGTGACATTATTCCATGACATAACTGGTTATGTCCCTCGTCACTAGACTAGTTTATTAGCACTATAGGTTGATAACTCAATTAATGAACTACTATTAAATCAATTCCAGTAGGTGAAGCGACTCAAAAATATGCTGACATTCCATCTCTATTCTAACAAAGGAAGTGCAGGCATAAATAAACCTTGATGGTTACTTAAATGGTACAAAACCAACCGAAGTCTTCCACAACTTATCGCCTGGTCTTTTACAGCTTTTGTGGTGGCATTGCTTCAGCCAGCATTGGTGTGGGAAATGAGAGTTAAGGGGCCACATAGGAGCTATTCCTATACTCTTAATGATGGGTAAAGACTACAGAATTCCTAAAAAGAGTCAAACTAACAGCACCACAATAAAATCCATACGTGTGTATAAAATAAAAAATATAAATAGTATACAATAATATATATATCCTATAATATAAGATCATTTAAATGTTTATAGGAGATTGCATTATGTTTTTAGGAGCTATCAATGAGATACATACTGTACACACACACACACACACACACACACACACACACACACACACACACACACACACACACACACACACTCACATAAGTGCCATGAAAATGAATTCAATTTTCCTTGAGATAAAAATAAACATTCTTCTTCTAAAGCAAAATATTGTTTTTACGTTTATAACCCATTTCACGTTTATAATTTTATCATATCCACATTATCATGTTTTTTTACCAAGTAAAACAGTCAATGCAACACACACTCACAATATAGATATATAGATATTTAAAACAAAACACACGTCCTTGAGAAACAATCTTGCTGCCATCCAATAAGTAGTTAACAGCAGCGTGAGGAGCATGTTTACAAACACAGCCTTTTCTCTCTTGTGTACCTCATACAGCCACGCTGCAGCTGGACCAACTCCAAGGCTGGGGGGGATTGGGGGATTAAATGTATTATCCTGAGGGAGAAAGATACCTCTTACTGCTGGAGGTCAGGGATATCATGAAAGATAAATCTGTCTGTGCAGATAGAAAGGAGAGGGGGGGCAGAGTTTTTCTTTTCTTTTTTAACATAAAAAAAAGGTGGGAACTAAGAGAAACTAAATAAGGAAGAACACAGGAATTTAGACCGTAATTAATAAGAAATATTATATATATTAATGTCTTTCAGCTACACTTTACAAACATGATTAGTCCCACACCACACTAAAAACAGAATGTTGTAATGTGCAATTCTTTATATTAGCTAAAATGGCTAATTTGGCCATATTATGCAAGTTACTGCACAATTTAATAAAATGAAAATAATGTTATAATTAATTCAATGTGCTAAATGGATAAAAAAAAAAATACTCAGATAATGAACTATACTTTGTAGTAATGATGTTATATATATATTGTAAAGACTCCCAAGAGCATAAAGGTGCCAAATATATTTTCACTGTACAACAAGAACACAGAGTACTTGTTTAGCATTCAGCTGCTTGTTTCTTTAACTTCTCTCTTTTTTTTATGAAAGGTTGGCTGAGGACACCTTCAAAATGTGCTACTGCTGGCCCTTTAAAGAGATGCAGAAAACTGTGAGTTAGAGAAGATGCTAAATTGGAGAATCATTGTCGTGTTGCTGTGGCAACAGTGTCACGGAACTGATACTGCATCCTGTGGTCATGGCAACAGGATCCCTCTTAACTCCTTGTGTACTGAAATAATACCGATCTGCATACTGGTAATGAAAAGATTTTAAACAAGGACATATTAGAACAGAAAAAAAGCTAGAGTATGTATTCTTGCTTCAAAATTTACAAACCACCTTAATCTGGCATTGCCAGCCTCCATGTTTTACTGAAAAATTCAATAGAAATTGAACAAAAAAACAAGACACAAGAATGATTTATATAAATATTTGCCATAAAACCTTTTTATTTGTAATTTATATTTTATTCCATAGTCAAGAATGCCAAATCTAGCTTTCAGACATTGAAAGATGTTCTTTTGCTTGCTTCAACGGATGAACTTATAACTACTTATAGGAGAATACATGTTCTATACGCACAGTTAAAAGGCCAAGTTCTGCTCCAAATTTCAAAATTATATATAGGTAAATCAGCCCCCAAATGTTAAAGAGCTGAAGTATATAAAAATAACTAAAAATGCTAGACAAAGTCCAGTTGTCCAATGTCCTCTCTGATTCTTCAAGTTAGCAACTGTCAGTCATGGATTCGACAGTCGACATCACAGTCAGTTCTAGGAGGCTTCTCACTCAAGGGTTGTATAAAGGGTTGTATAAAACTTTATTAACGGCTTAGTGAAAGACATCTGAAATTGTAATCCAAACAGACCGCGGATGTAGAGCTCCACTCATCTAGTTTGAAGGATAATATTCACTCTCCTCCATCTTTTTTTTCTCGTGTTGACATCACAGCCAATGACTGAAAACTAATCCCCTAGCTGCCTCTTTTGAGCAAGCTCATAACCAGCTCACTAAATAGCTGAAGGGGACATGATCAAATATAGCCGTTAACAAACACTACACCTTAGTTTCCTTGAGGCATCTAGGAGCAAAGCAGGAAAACGCTACAAATTTTTAGGACAGGGTAGGATATATCAACATATTTTAAAGGGTATGTCCACCCTTAAACATGAATTTTAATATGCTGCTCCCCCATGTCCCCCAGCCCCAACCGCATAAATATTTTTTTCAGAAAGCCCCCCAAACTCTTCGTAACTCCCCTCGTTCCTCCGCCGCACTCCAGCCCTCTGCTTGCGAGAATGCAAGAGAGGGGCGGGACCGGCAGTCGCGTCTGTGATTGGCTGAGCGGCAGCCAATCACGGACGCGGCTGTCGGTCATTCAGTGCAGGAGGAAAGCGGAGAGGTAAGTAAGAGTTTGGGGAGCTTTTTGAAAAAAAGAATATGCGGTTGGGCTGGGGGACATGGGGGAGCAGCATATTAAGGGGGTTTTGCGCTAGGGGGAGGGTAGTAGAACGGGAGGAGAGAGGGAGAGGAGGAGGGGGAGGGAGGGAGGGGAGGGGGAGGGAGGGGGGAGAAGGGCTGCAGTGCGCATGGCAAATATCTACGGAGGCTAGATAGCAGGCAGAGACCTGCTATCCTCCTGGTGGTTAGTTTTGAGACTTTGGGGAGGGGGGGGTTTACAGGAGAACCCTATGGAGCTGGGATGTGAGGTAAGGATTAAACTACACTACATGGTGGGGCCAGTAGTTGGGGGGATTATAGTTTTGGGGGTGGACATGCCCTTTAAAGGGGCCATTCTTTCTTAAAGATGTCATGATGAGGGTGGAGTTGTCCTTTAAAAAGCAACTAAGCTGGGGGAAAGACATCACTTCTATTTTTAAAAAAAAGTTAGGCAAAGCAGCCCTTATTTTCCCACTTTTACCTTGTTTTCGAGAGCTCTGTCCCGTCCTGATTAGAACAAGGTACTTTGGAATTCGGAATATTAAAAATTAAAGAACAAAAGAAAAACCTATATCTATGCAGAAGCAATAGTATGTAGATTCTAAAATAAGTTTAAAAGCAAATAGACATGCAGCTAATTAAAAGCTTTCACAGTCTGCTAGGGAGTTAATCTGCCCAAAAACATGGATTACGGTACTAAAAGCACATCTGGTTTCATAGGTGAGGGATACAAAAATATATTCCAGTTATCTCCTTTAAAACAACACAGGAGAACTGCTGTTTTCTTAGGGGCTTTCAGACCAGCAGGAGCTTTACATTAACTAGAAATAGAAACTCAGCGCAAAAGTACAAGCCTCACACTAAAGGTGAGCATTACCATTGTGAGAGGATTGGTCATTGACACAAACCTGTCAGTCAGATACACTTTCTGTCTAGCTTCTCACAGAGCTAGTAACATCTAATTAGGTCCACTGTTTCCTTTTCTATGTGCATTAGATTTCAGTGTATGTGGTACCAGCAAAAAGGCTTACCGGTAGCTCTATTTGTAATAAGCGCATTTTAAACTAAAGAATAGATAATCATACATTTTGGTAAACTAAAATAAACAAGAGTATGTTTAAATATAAATGATGCCAAACAATATGATTTTCTTGCTGAACTATGTATTCCCCAGTAAATTGGTTAGGGCAACATTTTTTCTAACATTCAACAGTGGGTGAAGGCTGCATGACCCCAACCACATTTGCAAAGGCATAAACAAAGCAATTGGTTATACATTCAGTTATTGTTTTAGTAATGTGAGGGGTATGAAAAAGCAGATGCAGTAAAGCACAAAGCTGTGTTAGGTCTCTGCCCCTTCCTATCTATAAAACCTTCATCTGTAAAACCAAATTTGTGCACTACATAAGACAGTGCCCATAATTCACCAGATGTGCACCCAATACCCCCTCCTCTACCCCTGCCAGAGATCTCAAGCACTAGGGGACCTGTCAATAACCTCTTTGTAATCAAGTCTGCACATCTAGAAAACCAACTGCTACTCACTAGGCTGTAGGTGAGCAGAAAGCATCTGCCAATTTGAATTATGGTCAATTTAGGCTTGCTCATATTTTAGATTTAGTTATCATATTGTCTTTGTTGCTTTAAAATTTCACAAAAAAATCTTCATTCATGGCACAATCTGCTTGTCTGGCAAACCCTCTCATGTTTTTTCCCTGTAACGCTAAAATAATTTAAATGATGTCTTTGCCATTCTGAAGAATTCTAGATAGATTAATGATTTTGAGATATCTTTTATATGGGGAAATTAAAAATAATATAATCACCAACACACACATGCGCAAAGAATATGGTGTATATGACACCCTGATCACACAATAGATCCCCTGCTCGATGAAATATTTCTTAGGACTGAAGAGTTTTCTCACTGTTGCCAGTTCTATATTGTCTACTGAATGTTTTTATGTATTTGTATGTTTGATCGCCTTGTTTTTAGCCAGTTAAAATAGGCATCAACATTTAGTAAATAGCTGATCAGTAAAGTACCATGGGGTGTGGAGCAGGGGATATGGGAGTAATATTGTACTTTACACTAAGTAAATCTACATACAGTATAGGGAGATCATTCGAGACTGCCATACACCCTAATGATCAGAGCTGACTTCCTATACAACAATACAGGGACCCGACGGAGCTGACTGATGGAAATTTGGGGGGCAAAATGACCATTTTTGATGCAGCCGCTGAACTTTGTTGTCATCAGAATCAGTTTTTTCTCGGGTACACACAGTTCAGACAGTATTGGTCCTTTATCGGTAATGTGTGTTATGGGGCCCATACACCAAAGTTCGAATGCTAAAAACTTCTGCCTTGGGCCAATTAAAAAGAAATCTTACGACGATCGATCATACACGAACAAACAACCTTATGATATCGGGATCGTACGACCAAGATTTGTTTGTGTATGGGCCCCATTAGGGCTATAACAAGGTCTGTTACGGTCTTGGTGGCATTGGCCCTTTTTTTAGTGCGTACAGTGTATGTTATGGTCTTACCCATAGTTCCTGTTTTCACAAAAGTACAGCAGATTTCTTTACAATCACAGAAGCCTTTCTCGTTATGAAAACAGCATTAGGAACAACCAAACAATTTTAACCCTGTTCACACCCTTATTTGTAAAAAAACAGATTCAAGACATGGCCAAGCACAATGTACAGTACACATCTTGTTTAAAAACTGGTACTTTCCCTGCATGTATATCCTAAACCAGATCATGTAGAAACTGGGTGTGAGCTTGTAGTATTAAGACATATAAGCAAGAATTATAGTGAAAATAAATAACATTGGTAATAAGACAAAAAGTGGCTACAACTACAGTACACACAAAAGGAGAATGCAATGACCGGGCAAATCTATTGCCAATAGATTTTTTCTAATACCAATTTTTTCTAATTGGTATGTCAAATATTGTGCAATTAGCAGTTATTTCTAAGATAAGAAGTTTCTATATTTAATTCTGCATGTATTGACAGAATATATCTACAATATGTTTGCATTATATATGATGTGACCTCATTTCCTCTTACCTTTAATGTGTATGTGGTTATGGTATAACTCATGAGTCATACTTTTGTCCTAACTGAGGTTATGTGGGCTCCAAAACTAGCTGCATAATTAATGCACAAGGTTCACATAATAGATATTTATATGCAGATAACAATTGGGCAAAGTTTCTATAAAACTGAAAAATAGACAGCAGCCTTTTCTGAAGAGTTCTGTCTGGTTGTAGTGTAAAACAGGATACAAAAACTTCAGAAGTGTTTCCAAATTATAAACGGTAAATAATGGGTCCCAATTTGCGCACCAATCCTGGTTGTACAATATTGGGTTATTCAGACCAACAGGATGATGCACCGAGCGCCACTAAGTTACATGCCGATAGCGGCGCTCGGAACATCGCTACCTGACGTTTTTCTATGCTGGCACTTTTTTAAGTGCTGCAATAAAATGCCGCATATAACATCGCCTGCGGCAGCTGCGAGGTTAACTTTCGGGTTAGCCACGCAGCCGCCGCAAGTAAGAGTTTAAGTCAGGCTAACCGATATAACATCGGTTAGCGTGACTTAAACTCCAAAACAGGAGCGGTGCGCCCGTTGGTGTATTGCCATGCATGTGTGGTAGTTTGGCTGATGACCTGTTTTTGTTTTTTTTTTTAATTATTAGATCACTATAAATCATTCGATTTACTGATTTACTGATCATTACTGTATCATCTTTATTTGAATGCATAGAACCTTTTATTTAGAATAACAGCACAGTTACATTCTAATGTCAAATTTATTATATGAAAAACACTTTCAGTTACAATAATAATGTTTCAGTTTGCTTCCCATGCAGGACTGAAAAGTAAAAGTCTATAGCATACAGGCAAGTTTGTGTTGTAGATACAGAAACATATTGTAAGAAGTTCTAGGCTTTTGTGTTTGGCAACTAGCCCGGGAATAATACCTTTTTTTGGAAACAATGAGGCAGTTGGCAATTTGTAGAAAACTGACAAAACGGGGGATCTATTCTGGCAAAATTTAAACTAAATGAACCTTCAACAGTACTCACAATTACCTAATATATTGTTTTTTTTATCTAATTAACTAATTCACATTAGAAGACGGCTCCAGTGGGGGTGGAAACATTTTACCCATGGGTGAATAAATCACAACGCTATTTTCACAAGACCTCTGAGTGCGACGTTTTTGCTTTATATCTATTATCCGTTGGGTATTGCAACCGGGTGTTTGAATTGTTATAAGAGTGCCCAATAAGCACCTATTCTTATATGTATGTATAAACGTATTAAAATCCAGTAGCTTTTTATTAGCTGTGCATAGTGCAGGCCTCAGGATCCTGAGGACGGCTGTGATTGCCAGCCGAAACGCGTTGATTGCTTGTGAATAAATGTTAATTTGAAAAAAGACCCACAAGTGCTTCTCTTATCGATATAGGTTTATATATATATATATATTAGCAAAATTGTGCCCGTTGGTGCACAATGGAAATTATGTGTGTGTATGTTTTGCTATGTGTGGATATAGTGGATATAGAATCTTTACACAGGTATATTTTAAACTGTTACTCAGACAGTCACCAGCTTCCAGAGGAACCAAATTGGATAATCCTGCAGGTCTAAGAGTAGACCCAGACAATCCTGTACACTGTGTGGTTGAAACTAAACATGGTAGGATAATACTTATTAGTATTCACCACGGCAAGTGGTGATGGTACCTCATGTATTATAACAGAAGTATGCTTGTGAAGGTTCTCATTCATCTCATTCATCCAGGTCATGGTATATCTGTTGTATTCAATTAGATCAACTGGACTTAGTTCTTGAAGATGTTTCGCTAGTCATCCGACTGGCTTTCTCAATTCAGAATGACTTGTACAAGAATCTAAGATGCAGGTACAATGCTGTTTTGACACCTTACTCTGGGCGTTCCTATAACACCTCTTAGCCACTATCCAATCACGCCCTTAACACTTGGCTGTGATATGCTAATTGGGATTTTCCAGGGTACATAATTGCCAAAGACTCTTGTACAAGTCATTCTGAATTGAGAAAGCCAGTCAGATGACTAGCGAAACGTCTTCAAGAACTAAACTTGAAGTCCGGTTGATCAAATTGAATACAACAGATATTATAACAGAAGGTACCTCACAGCATCATGTTATTGTAATAGCATTGCCCTAATAATCTAACGTATAAACAAACATTTCTCATTCCAAGTTTACCTAAAGAAATTGATTTATCCTTTATATACTCTTTTTATACAGATCTAATTGAAAAAAAGTTGCTTCAAAGCAATTTTTAATAACTGATAACTGCCTTTTATTTTAGTATTACAGTAAATCCTTGGTACACCTGCCTGGCTTTACCACTAAGCAAAAGGCTAAGGACTTGCAAGCGAGCACCTTTATCCCAACCATTAATAGTGGCTGCCAATTCAAATAGTTCTAGCCAATCAGTCCACTCCTTAGTTACCCCATCAAATGGATCAGATTTAAAAATAGGTTTGGCAATTGGGCCTGGAAGAGCTTCTGAGTCTAATTGGGGAATTTCATCTGCAGGTACCAGGACAGGAGGATTTAAATCAATACTATCAGTAGCAGCCTCCATAGCTTAATACAGAGAATAAATATACAGAGACAACAGGGAGAATAAATGGTATTACCAGCACCGCTGCCGCCAATTTGTACCAGATCACTGCTTCATGGAAGGATTATGGGTAGCATGGCACATAGTGGGTTACTCTGGTGGTCTGGCACAAAGCAGACAGTGCACATAAACAGGTTCCCCACATAATATGTGCAGTAATCAGGGGTGTCCCTGTCTATGGTGCACCACTCTGAATATTGACCAGGCCTGTATATTGTGTCCTTGTAAGTTGGTGTACACTTACCTGTAGCCTCAGAGTTTGTATCCAATAAGGTAAATTGTCTGTCCAATAATCTGTCCTCCCAACAGGTGGTAACAGGATCTTATACACAGGGTCTTATACACAGGATCTTGTGTTACAGTCAATATCACTCCAAAGCACACACCTCAAATTACTTTCACTTTCTCTCCCCCTACCATAGAGAGCAGGGATGTCTTGTATTTTATTACTCACTGACACCACCTGCAGGCTGGAGGTGGTATTCAAGGAGCCTTGGTGTATATGTCCATTACAATATACTTCACATCCTGTGTAGCAGACAGAAACTATTTTTGTATTACACTTCTTTTCAGACACAGGGGTGTGGTTTAAGCTGCCATTGGACCATTCCATTTTGAAATAGGGATCTCAGCTCTGTAAGTAAGTTTATGTATTTTGTATATTTTGTGTTGTACCTAATATAAGTCAGTGCTAAATTTTATATACATTTACTGATGGTCATTTAAATGGTAACAGTGAGATAGTACACACATACATATACACCTTTCCTATATGTAATATCCTATACCCCCCACCACATTGGTAGCTCCTAAAAACTCCTAAGGAGATTTAAATATATTTATATAATATAAGGGATAAGGGATATAGGATATATATAGTGTGCCCGTTGGTGCACAGTGGAAATTATATGTGTGTGTATTTTGCTATGTGTGAATATAGAATCTTTACACAGGTACAGTATATTAGTAGTATATAAGTATAAGCTTATTCACACAGTCACCAGCATCCAGTGGAAGCAAAGTAAGCATGCTATGTTCATACTTAATTAGTATTCACCATGACAGGTGACACATTTATAGCTGCTTATGTTTCGACTTGGGAGCACAGGATACCGATTAGCTTAATAGATTAAAGGGCATGCCCACCCCCAAATCTATAATTTTACCCACTACTGGCCCCACTGTGTAGTTTAAAAAAATTCTTATCTTATATCTATGCTCCTTATGGTTCTCCTGCAATGTCTGTGCAAAGTCCAGGAAACTGGAGAGTAGGAGTTGACTTCCCATCCAAAAGGTTTCTGCCTGTGATCTATCCTCTCAGTTGTTTGTGTCATGCACAGGGGAGTCCTTTTCCCCCTCCCTCCCTCCCACCATCCGAATCCCTCTCAGCCTGCTCTTTATGTAGCGGAAATTCGTTTGGCCATAATGTTCCTAAACCCCCTTCCCACCCACCAACCACCATTTTAGTTCTGCAATAAAAGTTTCCCAATCATACTTACATCCCTTCGATCCCGTGGCTGTCTTCTTGGCGGGCAGCCACGTCTGTGATTGGCTGACCAGCAGCCAATCACAGACGCGGCTGCCAGTCCGGCCCCTCTCTGCAGCTTCCGGTTTGCAGCCATGGGAGCAAAGGGACTGTAAGTATGATTGCAAAACTTTTATTACAGAACTACCACGGCGGTTGGGGGTGGGCAGGGAAGGGGGACCTTATAGCAAATTTTTTTATTTAGGGTGGACATGCCCTTTAAGGTGAGGTGGGGTTAAAGGAGATAAAAGCTTCCCCAAAAGTATAAAATGAAATAGAGCCTTCTTATAACAGAAGATACCTCACAGCCTCATGTTATTATAATAGCATTGCCGTAATAATCTAACATATAAACAGTATTTCTCATTCCCAGGTTACTTAGAGAAATGGTTTTATCCTTTATATACTCTTAGATACAGATCTAATTGAAAAACTTGCTTCAGAGCACTTTTTAATAACTGATAGCTGCTTTTTATTTCAGTATTAAAGGGGAACTGTGGTCCAAAAATGATTTTAGGTAAATTGAGGTAAATTGATAAGAATTGCTCCCCTGAGAATTTTTGCTCTGAAACCTGTCAGTCAATCTGTCCTGTGTCTCCTCCTCCCCTTTGCAGGCCCTCTGGTCCCTCCCACTCATGGACCCCATGGTCCCTCCGGTTGCAGGCCCCCCATGGCCCATTATCTTACAGCCCCATGTGGCCCGCCCATTAACTTTCTGGTCAGTCATTTCTGTATATCTTGGGCTGTGGAGCACGTAGAGAGGTGGTTGATGGCTCGTTTTAAAGGTTGGAAACTGGTCTTTCATTTAAACGTAACTTGTTTGAAGACCACAGTTTCCCTTTAAATTCTTGGTATTTATCACTAAGAAAAATGCTAAGGACTTGCAAGTGAGCACCTTCAATCATTAATAGTGGCTGCCAATTCAAATTGTTCTAGCTAATCAGTCCACTCCCTAGTTACCCCATCAAATGGATCAGGTTTAAAAATAGGATTGGCAATTGGGCCTCATAGAGCTACTGAGTGTAATTGGGGCATTTCGTCGGCAGGTACAAGGACAGGAGGATTTAAATCAATACTTTCAGTAGCAGCCTCCATAGCTTAATACATAGAACAAATACACAGAGAAAACAGGGAGAATAAATGGTATTACCAGGTCTGCTGCCACCAATTTGTACCAGATCACTGCTTTATGGAATGATTATGGGTAGCATGGCACACAGTGGGCACAAAGCAGATAGTGCACTTACTTTCTTTAAACAAGATAAACCAGTTTTAATTACATTTAACAATATTTCAATGATTTAATAACAAAACATAAACAATTTCCCCACATAACATGTGCAGTAATGGAGAAATCCCTTCCTATGGTGCACCACTTTAAATATTGACCAGACCTGTATATTGTGTGTCCTTGTAAGTTGGTGTACACATATCTGTTGCCTCAGAGTTTGTATCCAATGAGGTAAATTCTCTGTCCAATAATCCTTCCAACAGGTGGTAACAGGATCTTAAACACAGGATTTGGTGTTGCATTTATCACACTGTGCACGGGATCACACAACACACTTCTATCTACTTTCACTTTCTCTCCTCCTAGCCATAGAGAGCAGGGATGTCTTGTCTCTTATTACTTAATGATACCACCTGCAGGCTGGAGGAGGTAAATAAGGAGACTTGGTGTATTGTCCATTACAATACACATCACGTCCTGTGTAGCAGACAGAAACTTTTTTTGGATTACACTTCCTTTCAGTATTCACATGGAGCAGACACAGGAGTGTGGTTTAAGCTCCCACTTTGGCTAAACCATATTGACATAGGAATCTTAGCTCTGTAAGAAAGTTTATGTATTTTGTATATTTTGTCTTGTACCTAATATAAGTCAGTGCTATATTTATATACATTTATTGATGGTCATTTAAATGGTAACAGTGAGATAGTACACACATACATATACACCTTTCCTATATGTAATATCATATAACCTCCACCTCATTGGTAGCTCCTAAAAACCCAATGCAATCTCCTATGAAGATATAAATGTATTTATATAAGGGATATCCCTTATATTATATAAATAAATGTATATTTTTACGGAGATTGCATTGAGTTTTTAGGAACAACTAATTAGGTGGGGGTATATAACTGTATTACACATAGGAAAGGTCTATATGTATGAGTGTAATTATCACTATTTAATTAAAATCACCATAACAAACAACAAAGTATAGTACTACTACTTACTACTGAATTACAAAACAAGTGATAAAGTATACTTACTTTACTTGACACCCCTAAGTTTGAATGGAAAACTCAAAATGATAGGTCTAGCCACACCTCTAGGGTTTCTACATGCATCTTCATGTAGACACTAAAAGGAAGTGGAATTTTACTAACTAATGAGAGGTTCTGATCTTCCACTGTTAGCAAATCAAAAAAATATCTTAGGCATTGCACATGACAAGACAGGAAGTGTAAGGAAGTTCCTATATTACACCCAGTTATGTGCTATTTGTAAAACATGTGACAGTCTTAGCCAATTAGAAAAATCTTCAGACATTTACTCTCCCCTCTCCATAGAAAGTAATGAGACAATCCAGTTTCTGTTTGCTAGACAGGAAGTGATGTCTGTAAATGATTAAATGACTTTGCAAGTCTCTGAAAATACCCAGCATTCTTAGAGAAATGGACAGTTTTCCCTTTTCTTCCACTATTGATATAATAATAACTGTGAAGCTGTGAGGAACCTATTGTTATAAGAAGGCTCTACTTCATTTTATACTCAGCAGGGAGCTCCTTTATCCAAACCTCTCCCTAACTTGAAAACACAGGATTCTTATTAGCTTTATAAGTCCTAACCCCATCCCATAATAAGTGTAAATTTGGAACTTGCTGTGGTAAATACCAATAAGTATGAACCTAGTATGTTATTTTGGATCCTGTATAGGGTCTCAGTATGTCCAATAGTGCTGTTCAGATTGAACTGCACATTGTGACAGGATTGCCTGGATCTGTTTTCAGATCTGCAGGTTGATACCATTTAGGCTGGATACATATAACACTATCATGTGTCCCAACTGAGCATTGGGCCATATATGGGCACGATTAGCAGGCGAAATGGCTGTTTGTTCACGTCATGCATCAGCACTCAAGATCGCACGTGTGTAGGAACCTTTAGACTTCATGGATTATAACTGCCAGGTATTTGGTATTTAGAAGTGATGAAATATGGTAAGGTTTATTACTCTAACAGGGATATTCACCCAGAGGCACAAGCACACTGGGCAAATCTCCCGTTCTGGATTTACCAGAGGCTGTGCGATTTTGGGTGAATCTCACCTGCAGCTATTAGATGGTTTATTCCACATAGACCCTCTATATTCTAGTTGGCAGGTAGTATAGGTAAGGGAGGATATAAGTGTGTGTTTGTTCATGTAATATGATGCAATTTTTGGGGTCTTTTTCAGGACCTTCAGGCTAATTTTATTTGCCCCCCCTGGATGTTTCCTAGTGGTTTCTATGAGCACTGCATCTACACATAGCAAAACATTCACACATAATTTCCACTGTGCACCAACGGGCACAGTGTGAGAATGTGTAGTTGTTTCACTATGTAATGTCCAGCTGAGCTATTATAACACAAGTAACTATTGCCACCTCTATGACCAATTCCCATATGAAAATCACTTGCTTGGCTCATAAAATAAGTGTATTAAATAAATTATTACATTTGGGCATGGCATAAGTTTAGCTATAGATTAGACCCAAAACTAACCGTATCTTTGGCCAATATCAGGTAGTATGTTAGCTTCCTAGCCAATAGTCCTTTGGTTTGTTTCCAAAAGTAGACACCATCTTTATATAGATTTAAAGAGTATGTTCACACATTAAAGGACAACTAAAGCCACAGAACAACACTGAACCAGAAGGCAGAACACCTTGATATATAACCAGTAATCTGTGTCTTACCTCTCATTTTGATACGGGCATTGGGAAATTTACCTAAATAACATATAGTTTGTGCTTTACTTCACAGCATTCTAGTATCACACAGTTTGGTCAATAGCCATTGTTCTGCACATGCTCAGTCCTTAGCTATGGCAGAAACTTGTTACAGTTGGTCACACCCATCAATAATCTCTAGCCAATCCTTTTACTGGACTGATAAAGCAAGGAAGCATGTGACTGAGGTCAGGAGTTGTGGTCTGACACTGCACATACACACAGATGCTTCATCCAGTTCTTAACAGGCTTACATTTACTTGAATACAATTTACTGAAGTGGTATTTTATAGCTTATTGGTGTTTTTAGGGGGGGTTGTTTTCAGATTCTGGAGTATGAAAAATTGGGTTTAGTTCTCCTTTAAAAGAGATTTCACATATAGATTAAGCATTCCTCCAAACCTAATTTCCATTTTACTTACCTTCCCCAAATTGCCCAGGAACATGGGATGCTTCATCTATATGTGAAATTTCTTTTTATGGGTGGATATGCCCTTTTAAATTGTGGAGTTTTGGCTGTGATAAAATGTCAGGTGTCAACTAAGGAGTCAGAAGATTTACAGACCAACTCCACAGCCCTGACAAATACAAATCTATAATTAACTGGGAGTTAGGAGATACTACAATTACCTCCCATTCTTATTTACAATCACAAATACAATATTTAAAGGGTATCTCCACCCTAAATACAACCTCTTTCTATATTGCAGCTCACCCCTGCCAACCCCCAACCACCGGGTTAGATGTCTAAAAAAAGAATCAGAATCATACTTACAGCCCCTCCATCTTGTGGCTGTCTTCTCTCGCTCCCTGCCAGAACTTTGGGGGCAGCCAATCACAGACGTGGCTGCTGGCTATGAAGACAGCTGCAGGAACTAAGGGCTGTAAGTATAGTATAATATAGTGTTTGAGTAAAGACATATACATCCATCCAGTCCAACCCATGCTCTATTGGTGAATTAATGTATTAATACACAGTAATCATATCCCCACGCAAGGGCCTTTTCTCCAGCGTACATAATTTTACCTTTTCCAGTCTCTCTTTATATTCAAGCTCCCCCAATCCCCTTATTAATTTAGTTGCCCTTCTCTGAACCCTTTCCATTTTAAAGATGTCCTTTTTGTACACAGGATTCCAAAATTGCACTGCATATTCCAAATGAGGCTTTACCAATGCTTTGTAAAGGGGGAGAATAACATTTTCCTCCCTTGAATACATACCTCTATTTATACAAGACAATACCATGCTGTTGCTGCCGTTCACTGCTTGCTTCCTTTAAGTTTGTTATCAACCAAAACTCGAAGTTCCCTTTCCAACAGAGATTCCCTTAACAGCCATTTATAGTATTAGCAGCACAAGGAATTTTAAGTCCAAAATGCATAACATTACATTTCTCAACATCGAATCTCATCTGCCACTTAGCAGCCCAATGCGACAATCTATCTAGATCCCCCTGCAACGATTTGCACATCCTCTGAAGTTTTTAATGGTCAACAAAGTTTTGTGTCGTCATCAAACACAAAAAACCTTGCTGACAATACCCACCCACAAGTATGTTTTATGATTCTGTTTTTAGAAATATAACCTGGCGATTGGGGGTGGGCAGGGATGAGCTGCAATACAGAAAAAATTTATATTGCAAAGTAGAAGGGCAGCCAGGGAGGGATCCAGAGGGTGGGAGGGTAAGGGCTTCACTGCACATGCCACTGTTCTCTCAGAGGACAAGGAGGAGACAGAAACATTTCTCACAGGAAGACAGCTCATACTCTTCAGTTTCCTGGACTTTGGACAAGCACTGCAGGAGCAAAGATATAAGGTAAGGATTTTTTTTTAACTACACAGTGGGGCCAGTAGTGGGTTAAATTTTTGTTTTGGGGGTGGATATGCCCTTTAAGGATGGCAATACTGACTAATATCAGTAGTATCTCCTATCTCAAAGTAAATTATCCATTTTTACTTTTTAAACTTGTTTTTTTTGGGTTAAATTTCCTTTTAAATCAACTTGGTTGCTGAATTGGAGCTATAAGGGTTACTAGTAATAGCACTCACTCCATGCCACTTAAACCCCAGCTTCCCTCATCCATGTCTATATTGTATCACCGAACAGTAGTTGGGGGATGTGCTCTTCAAAGGCTAAGAGGTGCAGTTGAAGCCAACTGTGCTTAATTTTACTATAATTTACAGTAAGGGTTAGGTCCCACTATGTGTGGTGCCTTCCTTATTCCATGCGTTTTGGACAATGCTTTTTGTCTGCATTCTGGTCCATTTGTGGGTTAAGAGATAAGAGGAAAAAATAGGTTTGTCCACGTGTCTGTGCTTCTTTTTAGAATCTTAGCAGCACCATTTTTACAATCCAGATCAACCACTTGGGCTCAGTATGAAAATGCATGCTTGAAAAAAAAGGAAAGGGGGAGGAGTATGTGTTTATGTTAAAAAAGAATTGAAGCCAAATTTAAAAGAAGAGATAACTGGTGATATGGATGATAAAGTGGAGGCAATATGGGTGGAATTAGGCAACAGGAAAGGGGGTAATGTCATTGTTGGTGTCTGCTATAAGCCGCCAAATGCTAGCAGAGAGGAGGTGAGTCAACTTCATATGCACTTGGCAAGGGCTGCAAGTTTGGGGAGTGTGCTCATTATGTATTACCCTGACATTGATTGGTGTGGTGGAACTGCCATCACAGAAAAAGGCGATGAGTTCCTCAATTTGCTGCAGGATAATTTTCTCTCACAGGTGGTTGAGGTTCCTACTAGAAAAGGAGCTCTGTTGGATCTGGTAATATCTAACATTGTGGAGCGCATTATAGATATAAAGGTAACTGGAGGCTTAGGGAATAGTGACCATGAAATAGTGGCGTTTGGACTTTGTTATCGAAAGGAAAAGTGCGCTGGGTTAAAAAAGACATTTCATTTCAGGAAAGCAAATTTTCCCAGGTTAAAAGCAGCTCTTCAGAATGTCAACTGGGATAACGTATTATCAGGTAAATGTACTGAACAGAAGTGGACTGTGTTCAAAGGGATTTTAAGCCAGTTCACATCTAAATTTATACCCTTAGGAAATAAATATAAAAAAAATAAATCCGCGCCCATGTGGCTGAATTCTGATGTAAAGAGGCAAATGGAAAGGAATAAAAAGGCATTTAAAACCTTTAAGGCCGAAGGAACGGAAAGGGCCTTTAGGGATTATAAAAGCTGTAACAAGGAGTGTAAGAAAGCAATCAAACTAGCTAAAATTAATAATAAAGTTAGGATAGCTGAACAAAGCATCACTAAGCCTAACATTTTTTTAAGTATATTAATAGTAAGAAGATGAGGACTGAGAATGTGGCACCATTAATTAATGGGGATAAGTTAGTTACAGAGGATGGCGATAAAGCAAATGTCTTGAATAATTTTTTTTCCTCTATATACACTATAGAAGATCCAAGTACTGATATCATAGAGTATAATAGCAATAATGGTATAAAAGATTCAAGTGCACTTTGGTTAAACGAGGATATGGTACAGAAAGAACTAAAGAAGGTTAATATTAATAAATCTCCTGGACCGGATAAAATACATCCTCGGGTACTTAAGGAGCTAAGTTCAGTTTTATCTAGGCCATTGTTTCTTATTTTTGCTGATTCCCTCATGTCCGGTGGTGTGCCTCTGGATTGGAAAAAGGCTGATGTTATTCCAATATTCAAAAAGGGTAGTCGTTCACAGCCGGGTAATTACAGGCCTGTAAGTTTAACTTCAGTAGTGGGGAAGATCCTGGAAAGTTTAATAAGGGAACATGTTCTAGAGTATGTTTCAAGGACTGACATTATAAGTAGTAACCAGCATGGATTTAGGAGGAATAGATCTTGTCAAACTAACTTGCTTGGCTTTTATGAGGAAGTAAGTAGAAATTTAGACTCTGGCATAGCAGTAGATGTAGTTTACTTGGATTTTGCAAAGGCTTTTGATACAGTCCCCCATAGGCGACTAATGTATAAGTTAAGGTCTGTTGGTCTGGGGAGTCACATTTGTACATGGATAGAAAATTGGTTAATGAATAGGATGCAGAGAGTAGTTGTTAATGGGGCTTCATCATTATGAACTAAAGTGCTAAGTGGGGTGCCACAGGGTTCTGTGCTGGGGCCGCTTCTATTTAATCTATTTATTAATGATTTGGAAGTGGGTATTGTCAGCAAGGTTTCTGTGTTTGATGACGACACAAAACTTTGTCGACCATTAAAAACTTCAGAGGATGTGCAATCGTTGCAAGGGGATCTAGATAGATTGTCACATTGGGCTGCTAAGTGGCAGATGAAATTCAATGTTGATAAATGTAAGGTGATGCATTTTGGACTTAAAAATCCTTGTGCTACTTATACTATAAATGGCTCTGTGTTAAGTGAATCCCTGTTGGAAAGGGATCTTGGAGTTTTGGTGGATAACAAACTTAAAGGTAGCAAGCAGTAAAGGTAGCAAGCAGTGCCAGGCGGCAACAGCCAGAGCCAGCATGGTATTGTCTTGTATAAAGAGAGGTATGGATTCAAGGGACATCTTTGAAATGGAAAGGGTTCAGAGAAGGGCAACTAAATTAATAAGGGGATTGGGAGAGCTTGAATATGAAGAGAGACTGGAAAAGTTACAATTATGTACGCTGGAGAAAAGGCGCTTGCGTGGGGATATGATTACTGTGTATAAATACATTAACGGGCCATACAATAAACTATCTGGGGCATTGTTCACCAATAGAACATGTCAAAGGACACGAGGACATCCCTTAATACTTGAAGAAAAAAGGTTTAGGCTTCAAGCTCGGAAAGGGTTTTTCACTGTAAAAACGGTAAAGCTATGGAACTGTCTTCCAGTGGACGTTGTTATGGCAGGTTCATTGGTCAGTTTCAAAAAAAAGCTGGATGAGTTTCTGCAAACAAGGAATGTTGCAAGTTACTGGTATTGATACATAAAGTAGAGTTGATCCAGGGAAATTTCCGATTGCCACTTGGAGTCAGGAAGGAAATTTTTGGTGGTTTTTTTTTGCCTTCCTCTGGATCAACAGTTAGGCAGGAAATGAGGATATTGCTAGATGTGTTGAACTGGATGGACGTATGTCTTTATTCAACCTCAAATACTATACTATACTATACTAAAATGGTGCTAATTTTGCCCCAACCAATCAGATTTTATTTAACATTTGAAAGCTAACATCTGATTGGTTGAGGCAAAATTAGCACCATTTTAAACGATAAGAACTTTTAATGAATAACCCTGAGTATTTGTCGATTACAGACAGAATCTAATGGAATCTGCCTGTAATCTGCTACAAACTGCTGAAGTATGTTACCAGTTTAACACAACAAAGAGACTTTGATAAAGTATTAAAGAACTAAAGCATAATATAAACAAGCCCCAATGTGAAAAATATCAAGCTCCTGAGACCCAGTATAATATAGGTTCACCAACCCCACAGTCTATCTCTTCTTCAAAATTTAAATGTGAAAATGAGATGTTTTTTTCTCTTTTCTTGTACCGTACAAAATTATAAAAATAAGGTTATTTAAAAAAATAAAAAAATAATAAAAAAAACAAGCCCAAAGGCTCTCGCATTTTTAAAAGCATCCCTTTATTTAAAAAAAAAACAAGCCCAAATGGCTCTCGCATTTTTAAAAGCATCCCCTTATTGCTTCCAGTGTGGGTCACACATATAATACAAATATGAGCATAATTGCGGAGTTCTCTTACTAAGTTGTCTAACCAAAATTTATAATATTGGTACAGGTTATTGGGCAAACTGTGGGATATTTTTATTATTAGGAAAGGAATCACATTATACAAAACAATTCTCTATGCATTGCCTTCGCATTTGTGTGTGCTTGTCTGTGCTGACAGTTTTCCCAAAAACAATGTGGGTAAAATAAACCAAAAAAGCATTAGTGGTGTGTTATTGTGCACTGTACTTCAGATTGGTACTCTGGGAAATCCCAGTTGTTTTTACTTTGTGGCCAGATCAACTGTAGAGAGCAATCTAGTGACTATACTGGAAAAGACAACTGAATATAAAAAAATTCTTGCATAACTATACTTCTTTTATAGAATCTATTGCAAATATATAGTTTAGAATGTGGAAGTATTTCTACGCATGGTTCAACCTTCAGTAAAGAGGAAGTATCTATATATAGAGCTGTATATACTCCCCCGTATTGCTCTCGTGCCCACGCACACCCCAGTCTATATTTAGCAGCCTGAGAAATATCTCCACTTAACAACATATTTGTGCGGATGTGGTAAGATGGGAAAGTTTAACGTTTTGTAATAAGACAATTAGACAATGACACAGAGACATGGAACCAAGTGAAGTCATTAGACACCCTCCAGACTGTGAAGATAAGAAAACCCATGTTTTAACCTCCTACTCAATACTGAGCAGTCACAACAATCATGCTCATTATTTAACATACCGTACATGTACATAGCAATTAAAACAATTGATTAAGCTGTCCAGTACATCACTATAAAAATGGAATTAAAGTCTGCTTGATAGGAATATTGATTACATCATCTCTGCAATGTGTCTATACCTTTGCATATTCATGTTAAGCAAATCTTTACTTCTACATACTGCATCATCCACTGTGTCAGTTACCTATATTTTTTAACCCTTACTATAAATACTGAAAATAGCTGATGGATTGCTGCATGTCTGCCCTCACACTCAAGACCATGATACTTTCCTGCTTCCGTGGCATGAGCTCCGGGACCCCCAACAAAGGCACTTCTCAGAGCCGCAAGGGCCCTTACAAGGGCCGGGGAGGGGGGTCCCGGTTCAAGCTGTGGGACCCCTTAAGCCCCAAAGGGCTCTTGCAACCACCCGCAATGCAATCCTTTCCCAGCAGCCCCTCCCAGCCCCCTGCTCATTACGACGGGTTTAAGCGCTCTTCGCCACCATACTATACCTAGCGCATTGAGCTAAGTACAGTATCGCCGCAAAGGGGGTTCAAATTATCAAATTAGTTTAAGCTAATCTGGAGCATCAGGGGTTAACCTAGTTGCAGGAATGTGTATATACAACTGGGCTCTGGGACGAGGGGCATATTACTCCTGGATAGGTGTGCTGTGGTTTGTGAACACCCTGCCAGACTGTATAAAACGAGGCTCCTGGCTGAACTTCCCAGAGACAGTGGAAGGTACACGTTTCCTGGACAATATTCAGTCTGGGGGGGTTGTTAATGCTGGACTGTTTGTGTTTGAATTCTCTTCTGAAAAGCTGTTGTTTTTTGACATTTTGAGTTAAATAAAAGACTTCTGAGGCTGTTGCACTGTGTTGCTGTGATCCCTGATCCCCCTGAATATTACACACTATATATCATCGATCCTCAAACTATGGCTCTCTAGATGTTTGAAAACTACAACTCCCAGAATTCTGTTACTATAGATGGAAATCAAGGAATGCTGGCAGTTGCAGTTTTCTAACCTCTGGAGGGCCATAGTTTGAGGATCTCTGCTCTATATGTCTCAGTGGAATTCGATAGTCTCCATTCTAACCTTGTTGGACAAACGTATATAGAGACGGGTCTGGGGCATGGCACATAGACCATGCTCAAGACTGAGCCACCTGTATTTGTGGACTTTTTATAACACTGTATTGAATCCTCCGTATATGAACATATGTTTTGACGTATTTTGTATAAGGGAAAATAATACATCTGCATATTGCAGGAAATAAAAAAGAAACATAATAGGTCTGCAAACTCAACCCTTAATATACTGCCTTTACAAATAGCCCCCACAGCCCTAAAGTAGACCCAGAGACCCTTCCTCTGGATCATCTGTTATGCAGGAATCCAGGAATCACGGGTAGGTTAAAACGACTGGACTAGATGAATGTGTGTGTGTGTGTATATATATATACACATTGTATAACATTTGCCATTTTCTGCTCTGGGAAAAGCATGGAGCACTAAATTCATATTGTTCGGATTAATTTCTTGTTTAGCTTAGCTGACAGCAGACCAATAAAAACAGAATATCAGTTTGTAAAAGTGAAAAACACAGATTATTATTATTATTATTATTATTATTAGAGTCATAACTCTTGCAAAAGCAGGGACAAACCTTTAATTGGTAAACGAGGGCCACCAGAATTTAAGGGACAGTAAAGAAAATATTTTAAAAGTTAATTTTATAATATGCTTCAAAAATCCAAAAAATGGGCTTCAGTAGTGTATTTTACTTTTTACCAGAATTCATTGGTCCCCATGGAAACAGGGTCAGCAGCTCCAAGTGATTATCTGTTCAATGAAAAAAGTAGCTGAAGAAAGTGTCTGAGCTAAAACCTTGTAAGGGGGGGGGGGGGGGCGTCAGGGGAGGACTGGGACCTTTTGGCCTGGGGGGAAAATACAGCCAAGTGGCCCTTTAACAGTTGCAACACCCACTTTTCTTAGGTCAGACACTTTGTTTAGGTTACACCACTATTCCCATTTTACATTGTTGCCTGCTACTTTTTTAAGTGCATGATGTGGTTAAAGGACAATTATAGTCCTAAAATCTTCCCCCTGTCCCCTTAAAAGTACCCAGGGTTATGACCTTACCCCTGGGTAGATTTTCTAGGTCAATTTATACTTACCCAAAGTTTCCCTTTTCCCTAATGAACTGGAGGGCTGACTAACACTGGCTAATGAACTGAAGTGCTGACTAACACCAGCTAATGAACTAGAGGGCTGGCAAACACTGAATAATAAACTGGGGGGCTGACTATCACTGGCTAATGAGCTGGAGGGCTGGCAACACTGCTAATGAGCTAGAGGGCTAACTTACACTGGCTAATGATCTGAAGGACTGACAACACTGGCTAATGAACTGGAGGGCTGACAATACTGGCTAATAAACTGGAGGGCTGACAACATTGTCTAAAGAACTGGATGGTTGACTTACACTGGCTAATGATCTAAAGGACTGACAAAGCTGTCTTATAATCTCAAAGGCTGACAACACTAGCTAAATGATCTGGAAGGCTGACAATAATGGATAATAAACTGGAGGGCTGACGACACTGGCAAATGAACTAGATGGCTGAATTACACTGGCTAACAATCTGAAGGACTGACAAAACTGTATAATGATCTCAAAGGCTGACAACACTGGCTAATAAACTGGAGGGCAGCGAGGGCTGACAACACTGGCTAATGAACTGGAGTAACAGGAAGAGGGGTTTCCTGTTCCTTGCCCATGTTAGAGCTAGAGGAGTTTGCGGTGCCTTTCTGGAATGTAACTAAGTAATAGCATCTGTGGCAGCCGAAATCTTTAATTAGAGGCCAGCCTGGGGGACATTCTTATATATTATGTGACTAGATCTCATGCATGTCATACAGAGTAGCCGAGTCAGTTCCTTAATAAAGGAAAATGTTAACGTGACTTTAACACCATATTAGTGCCGGATGCGCAGGTTACATAAAAGACACCCGCGCATCTGGCGCTTGCATTTGTGCTAGTTTTAAAACATGATTATAATGCCGGCTATCAGCCGGCGTTAAAATCATGCTGTAGGTAAATTCCTTTTGGGCTTTACCCACATGCGCAAACGCGATATTGAATTGCGTACAGGAGACTTCCCAGAGCAATAGTGGATATGGGTAAATCACCCTGATAGAATTTAATCGTACTGTTCCCACTATTGCGTTCTGATCTGTCTGTTTGCATTTCGGTCCATTGGTTTTTAAAAATGCACTGCATGCATTATTCCTGTCCATTTTTTGCATGTGTTTTCTATATAAATCTAGAAACATTGTGGGGGAAAATGGACACAAACGCATGCAAAAAATGGCCAGAAAATGCTTTTGTCAGTTTCTAGTGTGAACTAGCCCTTAATGGGTATGTCCAGCAAAAATGTAAGTTTGTTTGTAACTGGTTTACTGAAGAACAGGAGGTAAATTCACTCTCTTATCTCCCGTTCTTCAGTAAATCTTACAGGAGAGGAGGAAACATTTACCCGCGGACCCGCTCAAGCGCCGACTTTACTGACAGTCTCTGACGCGTCCTCGCTCCTTCGCACTGTGTGCGCATATGCGCACAGTGCAAAGGACTGGAGATGCATCGGAGGCATCGGGGATTTAGTCGCTGGAGCGGGTCCGCAGGTAAGTGTCTCCTCCTCTCCTGTAAGATTTGCTGGACATAACCTTTAAGCTTCATACACACGTGGGATCGCAGGGGTCAACCCAAGACGGACGATGTATGTGCACGGCCATTCCAGCCTACAATCATGATGTGTATGGGCACTTTGACGGAACAGAAATGTAAATAAATGACTTTAAATTGATCAGTTTATTGTTCTTTAGTTTATTATTATGCAGATAGACAATTCTGTGCTAAAGTGGACATTGAGCTAAAAGGCGGCAATTAACATCATCTATTCTTAAATTTTCTTTGTGGTGTCTAAAGGCTCATACACTAGTGCAATCACGGGTGCTGTGTGTATGCACAGCCATTAATTGTGCCATGGTCAGCCGAAATGATTGAAGATTGGTTGAAGATTCGCCCAGCCTGGCACGGCACGATTATTATCCGCAACGGCCGAGCATACACAATGTGCGCACCTCCAATCGTACGCGTGTATGAAGCTTAAACAAAAATTGCAAAGATCATGACTAATTGACACTTCCTCACTTTGTATCCAATTAGTAAGAATTGATACACTGGAGGTCCCGCTTACTATCTATTATCACAAAATTTGATTTCCAGTTACTATACATAATGGTCTGGGAGATGACATACAAGAGAACATTGTAAAATTAAAGGGCAAGTCCTGTCCTAAAATGAAAACTTACATACAGGTAAATCACCCCCCAAAAACCTAAACGGTAATAGTTTGAAATCTGAAATATATAAGTCTAACCTGAAATCCTGCACAATGTCCTGTTGCCCCTGTTTCTGCTTCCTGGTTCTTCCAGTTAGTAACTGTCAGTTATGGATTTGAAGGTTGACATCACAGCCAATGACTGAATGTTAATCCCCTGTATGCCTCTTCTGAGCATGCTCAGGCTCGATAAAGGCTCAGTACAGGTTTCTAAATTGTTTCCATGAGGCATCCAGTAGCATAGCAGGCATACAGTAATGAATTCATAGGACAAACTATGATATATCAACATATTTTAAAGAGGCTATTCTTTCTAAAAGTTGTTCTTATGAGGGTGGGGTTGTCCTTTAAAGGCGAAGTTAAGTTAAAGGGAACAGATCGTATTTTCTCATTTTAATGATATAATCATAATCTGCCAATTCAACAATTACTTGGTTCATATCTAAAATGCTTACAAATTATTGATTTATTAATTATTGATTTAATAATTATTACAAATTATTACAAATACTACTAGTGTCCTTTATAGTCCCAGTTCCTGGGTTGATTAAGTCTGCTATAATATGAATCGTAAATGGTACAGATTTCTGTGCAAATCCAAATGTTTAGAGGCACAAAAACGATACATGTACAGGGAGATTCAATAAACGTTATGGTACTAATTTTGCCCAAGATCTGATTGGTTGAGGCAAAATTAGCACCATCTTTAATGAAGAGAACTTTTATTGAATAACCCTGTTAGTGTTTTGTCAACAGAATGAAAATTAATTTATTATTTCCTATTACTCCCCTCCATTTCCTTTTTTTGTTTTTTTTTTTTTTGGGGGGGGGGTTTAGTTTCACTTGTATGCACACACACAGACAGAGAAAGACAGATAAGGGATAAACTGGGAATTTCCCCCCTCTCACTAACCCAGCATGATTCTACCTGCTAATTATACTCCACCGCCAATCACTGCCTACCTGTTCAATTCACCTTATGTGTCACCCCCATTTCCTCTACACTGTAAGCAAGATTCTCTTTCCTTGTGTATCACGGTATTGCTGTAAATAAAAGGCTATGTCCACACCCCCAAAAAAGCAAGCAGAAGCACGCCAGGGGAAAGAAGGCTGGGTAAGTACTGTTAGAAGCACCTTTGGATTTTATAAACCTCGCGAGGTTGAGGTTTTGGAGGGTTGCCAACCAAATATAAAAGTTTTTTCAGGGGTGGACATACCCTTTAACTCATCACTTTGTGTACTTATATGCATTACTCTTGTATGTAATATTCATATTTAGGAAAGTTCCATGCACTTATCCAATTCAAAATCCAGGTGCCTCCAAGATCACAGGGCCATCACCTGTAATATATTCACTGTCTGTCAGAAAATCCTTTAAAAATAAATCCGATATTGAATCGCGTACAGGAGACTTTCCAGAGAGATAGCGGATATGGGTAAATCACCCAGATAGAATTTAATAGTACAGTCTCCTGTAAGGGAGACTGAGAAACATAGACCAATTTTCCAATTCGTTACTTTGCATCTCCCTAAGCTAAATAAATGGGAGAGTAAAACAAAGTAAAAGTGGCTTTTTGTATTGAAAGATTTTATTTAATGAAATCTTATCTCTACTGGAGAATTACATAGAAAACGTCCTTTTCATCAGCAGTTTTGACCTTGAATTCAGGAAAATAAAGGATAGCCTTTTTTATTGTTTAAAATGATGGCACATGGGGCTGTCAGGTTGCTTTTGCAGAGTACAAAAAATAGTTGCCTGACATATGGAACTGCTGCTGTGTACTTGAACACACAGATTTTCAACATATTTTACAATATAATTTTCTGAGTTGTTTGATAGTTTCTAGTACATTTGTATACTATCACACTATCAGTGTTTATCTAAAGTATACTTCTATTCCAAGTAACCTGAATCAGATAGGTTAAGTACAGTGTTTGCTGATATCGCTATTTTAGCCTGCATTCATTAGTCACAGTCCATGAGGCTTGTCATTAGTTGGATCCCTGTGGGAGATAGTGGAAGAAGGTGCCCTGAAATATAGGACTATTTTCTATAGTTGGGGGAATTTCACCTTGCTGTTTCACAGCAGTGTCACAACGTGACAGAAAAAAGAGCTTGCTCAACATGGAGATGGAGCAGTTTGTCTCCTTATTCTGTAGGTGAGACTTAACAGATTTTTTACTTAAATATTAATTAAGCACTGGCATACACTCTTCTTTGGTTACTATAACATGAGGATAAAATCAGGATAATTGTGTTGTTAATATACCCTAAAATCGTATAAAGTGCCTATACATGCGTTTAATGGTTAGTGATGGTACAAACAATAGATTTATCTGTGCTTCAAAATCATTTGGGGGCTGGAGTACATATAAATGTACCAATTTGGACCACTTTTATTGGATTTCAGCAGAAATCCCACCAAGAATCTGTTAAGCTATTGTCACTGTAGCTTTTACTGCTAAATTCAGTTCAAACTATGTGGCTATGGATCCATCCTCACTACTCCTGCTTCCCATCACTAGGAAATTTACTAAAATGCCCACTTTCCTTCCAATCGATAAACTGCCTAAAATCAATTGGGAGTCTATCAATTGGCAAGTGGAAGAAAATCAGTTTTGGTTGATTCAGTGAAAGAATTTAGGTTGGGGGGGAATGGCCAGGTTAAGATAATGTTGACTTTCATAAGGTTGTCCAAACATGGTCATTTAACATTATATCACTTATTATAATTTCTAATACATGTCATTTCACACACCAATAAAGACATTTTAGCTCATTTTGAAGACTCAAGAGCTACAGCTCCCTATAAATTGTGCAACTGTCACAACTTAAAGGTAAGAGAGAGCTCATGCTAGAAACATGCACTTCATTTGTGGTGCCAGGGCCCAAACATCCAGCTACATCTTCTATATACAGCAAACTTTAAATCAGCACACACAAATAATTGAAAAATGGACCTTGGCCCATTTATTTAAACACCACATCTCTTTAGGCTTAAAGAATCCTTTTATTAAACAGTAAGGGGTTCGGTTATCTTCAAAAATTATAAAAGTTTTCTTATTTCTCTGACTTTGTTACATACCAGTGCACTCTTAAAGGCTCATTTACGGAGATCCACAAGCACTCCACTTAAAGGGATTCAATATCCCTTTTGCAGCTCTGAGTAAAAAAACATTTTGGTCTACTCCAAAGTAGACCAAAATGTGACCTTAAAAGAAGCATGACCTTAACGCGATTTGCTGGTTAAAAAGTTGCGCTAAAATGCAGCTTGCTCACAAGCAGGGTCATAACTACCAAGCGAGCCACCGCAGGGGGCCCAGGATCCAAGGGGGCCCCATCTTCTAATTTTTTCCCAGAAAACCATTGTGGATGAAGCACTGATAGGGGCCTCATCATAGTTCTACTGGGGGCCCAGTGATTCCTGATTATGCCACTTCTTACAAGCCACAATGTTATACCAAAAAATATAAGGGTCACTTATCTTTTCTTTGTGCTACTCATGATTACAAGAAATAATGCACCCCTTTTTATTGAAAATGTTTGTCACCTCAGAAACATAGTATAAGGGATAATGCACCCCTTACAGTGTAATATCCTTATATTATGTATGTATGTATGTATAATTAATTAATTTGGCTTTAAGAGCCAAATGCTAGCAGAGAGGAGGTGAGTCAACTTCATATGCAGTTGGCAAGGGCTGCAAGTTTGGGGAGTGTGCTCATTATGGGGGACTTCAATTACCCTGACATTGATTGGTGTGGTGGAACTGCCATCACAGAAAAAGGCGATGAGTTCCTGAATTTGCTACAGGATAATTTTCTCTCACAGGTGGTTGAGGTTCCTACTAGAAAAGGAGCTCTGTTGGATCTGGTAATATCTAACATTGTGGAGCGCATTATAGATATAAAGGTAACTGGAGGCTTAGAGAATAGTGACCATGAAATAGTGGCATTTGGACTATGTTGTTGAAAGGAAAAGTGCGCTGGGTTAACAAAGACTTAATTTCAGGAAGGCAAATTTTCCCAGGTTAAAAGCAGCTCTTCAGAATGTCAACTGGGATAATGTATTATCAGGTAAAGGTACTGAACAGAAGTGGACTGTGTTCAAGGGGATTTTAAGCCAGTTCACATCTAAATTTATACCCTTGGGAAATAAATGTAAAAAAAATAAATCCGCGCCCATGTGGCTGAATTCTGATGTAAAGAGGCAAATGGTAAGGAAGGCATTTAAAAGGCATTTAAAACCTTTAAGGCCGAGGGAACGGAAAGGGCCTTTAGGGAGTATAAAAACTGTAACAAGGAGTGTAAGAAAGCAATCAAACTAGCTAAAATTAATAATGAAGTTAGGATAGCTGAAGAAAGCATCACTAAGCCTAAACATTTTTTTAAGTATATTAATAGTAACAAGATGAGGACTGAGAATGTGGCACCATTAATTAATGGGGATAAGTTAGTTACGGAGGATGGCGATAAAGCAAATATCTTGAATAATTTTTTTTCCTCTGTATACACTATAGAAGATCCAAGTACAGATATAATAGAGTATAGTAGCAATAAAGGTATACAAGATTCAAGTTCACTTTGGTTAACCGAGGATATGGTACAGAAAGAACTAAATAAGGTTAATATTAATAAATCTCCTGGACCGGATAAAATACATCCTCGGGTACTTAAGGAGCTAAGTTCAGTTTTATCTAGGCCATTGTTTCTTATTTTTTCTGATTCCCTCATGTCCGTGGTGTGCCTCTGGATTGGAAAAAGGCTGATGTTTTCCAATATTCAAAAAGGGTAGTCGTCACAGCCGGTAATTACAGGCCTGTAAGTTTACCTTCAGTGGTGGGGAAGATCCTGGAAAGTTTAATAAGGGAAATGTTCTAGTATGTTTCAAGGACTGACATTATAAGTAGTACCCAGCATGGATTTAGGAGGAATAGATCTTGTCAAACTAACTTGCTTGGCTTTTATGAGGAATAGTAGAAATTTAGACTCTGGTATAGCAGTAGATGTAGTTTACTTGGATTTTGCAAAGGCTTTGATACAGTCCCCCATAGGCGACTAATGAATAAGCTACGGTCTGTTGGTCTGGGGAGTCACATTTGTCTGGATAGGAAATTGGTTAAGGAATAGGATGCAGAGAGTAGTTGTTAATGGGGCTTCATCATTATGGACTAAAGTGCTAAGTGGGGTGCCACAGGGTTCTGTGTTGGGGCCGCTTCTATTTAATCTATTATTAATGATTTGGAAGTGGGTATTGTCAGCAGGTTTCTGTGTTTGCTGACGACACAAAACTTTGTTGACCATTAAAAACTTCAGAGGATGTGCAATCGTTGCAAAGGGATCTAGATAGATTATCACATTGGGCTGCTAAGTGCAAATGAAATTCAATGTTGATAAATGTAAGGTGATGCATTTTGGACTTAAAAATCCTTGTGCTACTTATACTATAAATGGCTCTGTGTTATGTGAATCCCTGTTGGAAAGGGATCTTGGAGTTTTGGTGGATAACAACTTAAAGGTAGCAACAGTGCCAGGCGGCAACAGCCAGAGCCAGCATGGTATTGTCTTGTATAAAGCGAGGTATGGATTCAAGGGAGGAAAATGTAATTCTCCCTCTTTACAAAGCATTGGTAAGGCCTCATTTGGAATATGCAGTACAATTTTGGAATCTTTGAAATGGAAAGGGTTCAGAGAAGGGCAACTAAATTAATAAGGGGATTGGGGGAGCTTGAATATAAAGAGAACTGGAAAAGTTACAATTATGTACGCTGGAGAAAAGGCGTGGGGATATGATTACTGTGTATAAATACATTAACGGTCCATACAATAAACTATCGGGGCATTGTTCACCAATAAAACATGTCAAAGGACACGAGGACATCCCTTAAAGGGCATGTCCACCCTAAAAAATAACTTTTGATATGCTGCTCCCCATGTCTGTACCCAACCGCATGTTTAGTATTTGCAAAAGCCCCCCAAACTCTTACTTACCTCCCCTCGTTCCTCCGCCGCACTGCCGCCCTCTGCTTGCGAGAATGCAAGCAGAGGGCGGGGACCGGCAGTCACGTCTGTGATTGGCTGGGCGGCAGCCAATCACGGACGCGGCTGCCGGTCTTCAGTGCGCGGAGGAAAAGGAGAGGTAAGTAAGAGTTTGGGGAGCTTTTGCAAAATACTATTCATGCGGTTGGGGCTACCGACATGGGGGAGCAGCATATTAAAAGGATTTTACGCTAGGGGGAGGGAGAGTAGAACGGGAGGGAGAGGGAGGGGGAGGAGAAGCCTGCAGTACGCATGACAAATATCTACCGGAGGCAAGGTAGCAGGCAGAGCCCTGCTCCTGCTGGTGGACTGTTTTTTGACTGTGGGGGTCTACAGGAGAACCCTATGGAGCTGGGATGGAAGGTAAGGATTACACTACACTACATGTGTGGGCCATTACTGGGGGGGATTATAGTTTTGGGGGTGGACATGCCCTTTAGACTTGAAGAAAAAAGGTTTAGGCTTCAAGCTCGAAAGGGTTTTTCACTGTGAGAACGGTAAAGCTATGGAACGTCTTCCAGTGACGTTGTTTATGGCAGGTTCATTGGTCATTTTCAAAAAAAGCTGGATGAGTTTTCGGCAACAAGGAATGTTACAAGTTACTGTATTGATACATAAAGTAGAGTTGATCCAGGAAATTTCCGATTGCCACTTGGAGTCAGGAAGGAATTTTTTCCCCCTTCATAATTTGGGGGGGGGGGGGGGGGTTTGCCTTCCTCTGGATCAACAGTTAGGCAGGAAATGAGGATATTGCTAGATGGGTTGGACTGGATGGACGTATGTCTTTATTCAACCTCAAATACTATACTAAGAGCCAAATTACTGTTGTTTCTATTTCTTCTTTTTCTTCTTCCGTTCTATTCTTCCACTTTTTTGGATTGTATCGCCTCCCACAGTTTTTGAACTAGAGACAGACGTGCGGGGCATATAGGAGAAGTAAGCTATTACCTAGCTAAGGAATCCACGGAAGCGTTACAGTGTTATCGGCGAATTTCGGGACATTTTTTCCCATAGACTATAATGGTAACAATCCTCACTGTGAATATTTCAAAACAGTTTGTTTCATGGTCATAAACACAAATGCTGATACCTCCCACACAGACACAGGTACACCCACCTACTGACCTACCTTTCCATTCCCATGGATGCCATACCTAAAGGGTAACTATAGTCAAAAAACTAATTTTGATCAATCATCCATAAAAGTTAGTTATATGGTCATACATGCAAAAACACATACCCCCAACCTCACATGGGTACACACACCTACTGATCTACCCTTTGATTCCTGTGGCAGCCATATTTAAAAGGGCAAATAAAGTTAAAAACCTAATTTTGATATATCCTCAATAAAAGTTAGTTTTATGGTTGTAAACAAAAAAAAAGGCATACCCCAACCTCGCATGGGTACACACACCTACTGACCAACCTTTCCATTCCTGTGGCAGCCTTACTTAAAGGGTAACTAAAGTCAAAAAAGCTAATTTTGATTTATTCTCAATAAAAGATAGTTTTATGGTTGTAAACACAAAAAAAGACATACCCCCTCAGCCCGACACAGGTAAACACACCTACTGATCTACTTATCCATTACTGTGGCAGCCATACTTAAAGGGTAACTAAAGTCAAAAAATAAATTTTGATCAATAATCAAAAAAGTTTTGTTTTTTTAACTTACAACCTGATCCAGGTACACACGCCTACTGATCTACCCTTCCATTTTTATGGCAGACATATTTAAAGGGTAACTATATTCAAAAAAACTATTTTGACTAATCATCAACAAAGTTGTTTTTTTTTTTTAACCCCCAACCCGACACAGGTACACACAACTACTGATCTACGTATCCATTATTATGGCAGCCATACTTAAAGGGTAACTAAAGTAAAAAAAAACAAATTTTGACCAATAATCCAAAAAGTTAGTATTTTATCCCCCGAACCCAACACAGGCACACACATCTACTGAACTACCCCTCCATTATTGTGGCAGCCATACTTAATGGGTAAGTAAAGCCAAATAAACTAATTTAGACCAATCATCAAAAAAGTTTTTTTTTTTAACCTCCAACCTGACACAGGTACACACACCAACTGAGGTACCCATTCATTCATGTGGCAACCATATTAAAGGGTAAGTAAAGGGTAAGTAAAAATCAACAATGTCCTCATCATTGCCATTATTGAGTTTTAAAATCTGCAGCACAAACGCACACATTCCCTTCCAAAATGTGGCCTTTCAAGACAAATTCAAAGTTTATACTTTACCTTTCTAGTTTTATTTATAAAGCGTCACTTGGGTATGCAGCGCTGTACATTATAAAATACAGGGAATACAAACAAGGGGATAAGTGCAAGCCATTATACAGATAAATAAAAAAATGTATTAATTTAAATACAATTCCATACATCTATATTATAATGTAAAGGGGTGCATTATAATACATAAGTATCTGATTCCTTCACCCCATTCGCATTTTAAATTCTAGCCTTGGCACTATTCCCACCTTAATTTAAACCCCCCAAGCTACCTTCTGTAACTTAAACCCAATAGAAAGGAATATCCCAGCCCAGCATCTATGCGGTTAAACAAATCTTTGTAGAGAAGAGAGACATGGTTATGAAGTGGCAGGAAGCAGCTCCAGTAGGTTCTGTTAGTGAAGTTAAACACTGCAAAAAACGCTCATTCAGGTATGAACACTGAAATGGGAGGGACAGTGGGATATAGGAAATATAAGAAATGAGTCACTTAGTGACATAGCTGAGTGATTTTTATACGGATATATACCACTGCAGCTCCCAATATAAAAAATATCACATGTATTATGTATTATAGCTTTATATTATAGTGAAAGGGATACACTATGCCTTATATTATCCACATAAATTGCTCTTTATTATAAAAGTCCATTATATATTTGTATGATTGCCTCATGGCTATGGAACTCCTTGGGGAATTCTAATCTCATTACATAATTTCTTATTATAATAAGAAAATACCAGAGCTCAGTTGTACCAGACGCAAGTGCCTAGGCTTAAGCCACACATGTTCACAGGTGATGGAATATTAAAGGTAATCCACACTGATAATCCACAGAGCATATGGTAATAAATTCAAATAGACAGACAGATAAATGTATAACATAAAAGATTTTCACTTTGCATCCTTCTTCAGTAAATAAAAGGTGAAGCCAGGACACGATGAGAGTATGAGATTGATTGTTAGGAGCTCCCACTGTGACATTGACTGAGACACACACTGTGCCTATTCAACCTCCCCTGCTGACTATTTACTGCCATTCATTTATCATTATTACCTTTACACAAAATACAGAAGCAGGATATATGGTATAAAGCCAAAGGGGTTACCTGACTAACTTTATTGTTCCTATATACAGCTGTTTAGTACACATAATTGCAAATCCTGTGTGTCGTGTATATACACATATTTTGCAAAGTTTGTCTTACCAGGAGACATGAAGCATTCATTATTCTTTGTGGATTGAATGCAGTGGCAGTGCTATTCCTAGTAAACAAGATATTAATGAACAGCTTTTTTGCATTTTCAGTGGAAAGGAGGATTCATTTAAAAGATCCATTTACTGGAAAGACAGTTGTGTGCTCCACTCAGTTTTTCATTTTTCTGCAACTAAATTCTCAGTTACCAATTTCTTTAATAATTTCTGCTTATATAAACAGTATGTAGGGTATCAAAAAAAATTGTGTCCACTTTAACTTATCAATAAATTAGGCATTTTTTTGTATTTCTTTAATTTCTGTTGTTGGTCTCATCTCAACATCCCAATAAAAAAGTGACTTCTGGAAAAATATGGCTATACAGAGAATTTACATTTTAAAAAGTAGCAGCCTTGTTTTACTATAAAATAATATATATATATAGGTAGATGTTCAGAGCTGGCAAGAACACACCGGTGAGTTTAACTTCAGTGGTGGGGAAGATACTGGAAAGTTTATTTGAATATATTGATTTGAATATATTCTTGATCTTGATCTTGCTTCAAGGACTGACCTTGTAATCAGCATGGATTTAGGAGGAACAGATCTTGTCAAACAAACTTGCTTGGTTTTAATAATTGGTTTAATAAAAAAAGTGAGTAGGAAATTGGACTCTGGCAAAGCAATAGATGTGATATACTTGGATTTTGATAAGACTTTGGATTTTGATAAGGCTTTTGATACCGTTACACAAAGGAAAATTTTGTGTAAGCTAAGGTCTTGGATGGCACATTAGTACATGGATAGAAAATTGGTTGATGGCTCGATTGCAGAGAGTAGATGTTTATGGTGCTTCATCAATACGGACTAAAGTTCTAAGTGGGGTGCCAAAGGGTTCTGTGTTGGGGCTACTTCTATTAAAAGGATAAGTGCACTCTAAAATCAAGTTATGTTCATTTGGAAGCTGCAGCTTTAAAAATACTGTTGCCATATTTTTTTTTTACCTATGCCCCTCCAGAGCCTAGCTTTGTGCCTTGGAAGTTTCTGACATCTTGTTACTGGTTTGCTGAATGTTAAGCTCTGCCCCTCTGTGATTTCCTCTGCTTTCTCCTGCTTGAGCCTCAAACAGTAATGCCTGTGAATTTACTGTTTGAGGCTCAAGCAGGAGAAAGCAGAGGAAATCTCAGAGAGCGGAGCTTAACATTCAGCAAACCAGTAACAAGATGTCAGCAACTTCCAAGGCACAAAGCTAGGCTCTGGAGGGGCATAGGTAAAAAAAAAATATGGCAACGGTATTTTTAAAGCTGCAGCTTCCAAATGAACATAACTTGATTATACAGTGCACTTATCCTTTAATCTGTTTATTAATGATTTAGAAGCAGGTATTGTCATCAAGGTCTCTGTGTTTGTAGATGACACTATTAACTTATCGACCATTAAAAGCTACGGAGGATGTGCAATTGTTGCAGGTGGACCTAGATAGATTGTCACATTTGGGCTACTAAGTGGCAGATGTGACTTAATGTTAATAAATCTATGGTGATGCATTTTGGGCTTTTTAAAATCCTTGTGCTGCTTATACAAAAATGGCTCTGTGTTAATTGAACCTCTTGAAGGATTGCAGTACGCATGCCAAACTTCTCCCGGAGGCGAGATAGGAGGCAGAGTCCTATATGGACTCTGCTATCCTCCTGGTGGGCAGTTTTTGGGACTTTGGGGGGGACTACAGGAGAACCCCCATTAGAGGTGGGGGCATTAGAGGGGGGGATTATAGTTTTGGGGGTGGACATGCCCTTTAAAGAAGAACTATGAAGTTGTGGCATTGCTTCCAAGGCCACCATTTTTTGTATTGCCCAGGAAGGCTGTATGTAAGCAACTCAATATCATATGGTAAATAAACAGCAGTAGCTTTCGAAGTCTTATCACGGACTTGCATTTAGCTGTGAAGTCATCTGTATTGAAAATACTCTGTGCATTGACACAGTGAATACTGGGGTCAGGGGGTGTGGCTTTTCAAAGACATGGGCTGTGGGTTGTACTGGCAACAACATGGTAACCTTCTAAGTTCAGAATCAGTGTTCCTGTCCCAACAATGATATACCGTAGTTCTTTTATAATATATAAGTCGCCTGGATTATAATGGGAGCAACAGTGGAATATATCCTTATAAAAATCACTCAACTACGTAGTTGAGTGATTTTTATAAGAATATATACCACTGCTGCTCCCCATACATTTGCCGTCCACCTTCCACTTTAACCAACACTTTCCTTGTCCAACCCTGCAATAAAAAAACATTCCTATAGCACACAGGCATTTACTATTCGTAAAATCCTTACCGTAGTCTTTGATATAAACTCCGTTTCACCCGGTAACTTGAATTCTGTCAGCCGTGACAAGACAAATTCCTGCAGCTCTGCACGCTCTCCTCAAGTTGCTTGCAGGGCTGCGGGACGTTGTCTCTCGGCTGACAGGATTTACGTTACCGGGTGAGGGGGATTTTACATCAAAGACTTAGATAAGGATTTTACGAACAGTAAATGTCTGTGTGTTACATTAATCTTTTTTATTGCAGGGTTGGACAAGGAAAGTGTTATTTAAAGGGGAAATATGAAGAAATGTAAAGGGAGCAGGGAATTCCAGAAGAAAGGCTGCCAGAAGGATGTCCACTAACAAGTTAAATTCTGGTATGTATTCATTAATTTATTTAATTACAGAGCTGACAGGGGTTACTGTGTATTTAGTTTATTTATTTAGTGGAGAAAGGATAATTAGGGATTTAGTAAAGGGACTAGCCAGTAAATTCATTTTTTTTTAAACTTATATATTATAAGAAATAATACGCCCCATTACATTGTAATATAAGGTTTATAAAGTCACCTCGGAGTTCCCTGTCCTGTATAAAAGCACTCGACCTTCGGTCTCGTGCTTTTATATGGCCAGGGAACTCCTCTGTGACTTTATATCCTTATATTACACTATAAGGGGCGTATTATCCCTTATATAAAAAAAATCTAAAGTAATCTTTGCAGTGTATTCTTAGCTACAATCAATGTCAGAAACAGAATATTGCTACATTTTAGAAGCTTTATCTTTTGCTAGGAATGGAATAATAATTAAAAATTACTTACATGTACTAAACGCAACTTACTAGAGAAGAAACTTATAATGTATGTTCTGGGGAGAAAAGCTTTCAGATTAGGATTTTAAAGTAGACTTTAAATGTAGCAAGCAGTGCCTGACGGCCAAAGCTAGAGCCAGCAGGATATTGTCTTGAATAAAGAGAGGTTATGGATTTAAGGGAGAAAATTAATATTATCCCATTTTAAAAAGCACTGGTATGGCCTCATTTGGAATATGCGGTACAGTTTTAGAATCCTGTGTACAAAAAGAACATATTGGAAATGGTTTGAAAAAGATTTAGAGAAGGGCAACAGGTTGGAGTTAGCAAGGAATTTTTTTTCCCCTTTTATACTGTTTTTTTTTTTTTTTTTGGCTTCCTCTGGATCAACTGGAAATGTGGTTATTGCAGAATAGTTTGCACTAGATGGTCATATTCTATATGGAATTCTACACAACTCTTCTAGAATACTTGTTTGACCACAATAACATTTTTGCTAAGTGAAATAATTTCCATAATTTTTTGGCAGCAAGAGGCACCTGGCAACAAATAAACTGTACTTTCTGTAGTGTCAAGTACAGCCAGAAAAAGTGCTAAGGGGCACTGGCAGCAGTTTTCAAAAGAAATCAGAAAAATAACAGCAATTATGCAGTAATTCAGGTAGTAGACTCAAAATGAATTTGCGTTCGGTGCAATTGTTACCGTTAAAGGGCATCTATAGTGAAAAAAAAACATTGCCCCATTGCAAACTTAAAGGAATTGTGGAATTGGTGGTGCAACTGTTTTGGGGGAGAAGATGGCTAGGGGGTTGGAGGAGATTTTAAACTAGGTATGGGGGGGGGAGGGAACGTTTAACTACACAGGGGTAGATAGAGAAGTTAGGGATCTGGGGGCTAGTAACACAACGGAGGGAGGAGAAGGAGGAGGGGGGAGCATAGAGGATAAGGAGGCATGTACGACCATGTATGGAAGTAAATCAATTGATAATCTAAAATGTATGTTTACAAATGCAAGGAGTCTGGCTGGAAAAACCGGCGAACTTGAAATAATAGCTTTAAAGGAAAGGTATGATGTAATTGGTATAGCAGAATCATGGCTTAATGATTCACACGACTGGACAGTAAATATTGAAGGGTACTCCTTATTTAGACATGACCGAGTTAATAAGAAAGGAGGAGGAGTATGTATGTATGTTAAACAGGAATTGAAGCCAAATTTAAAAGATGGAATAGATGGGGGAGCAAACGATGCGGCAGAAACATTATGGGTGGAACTGTGTACAGGAAGCAAGAAGGTGGGTAAATTAATTGTTGGAGTGTGTTATAAGCCGCCAAATGCCGGGGAAGAGGTGGAAATGAATCTCCATATGCAGTTGGCGAAGGCTGCTGGTATGGGGCATGTTCTGGTTATGGGGGATTTTAACTACCCTGAAATAGATTGGAGTAATGGAACTGCCAGCACCTCAAAAGGTATAAAGTTCTTAAATTTCCTATATGAGCATTTTCTTTCACAGATGGTAGAAGTTCCTACTAGAAAGAAGGCGTTGTTGGATCTGGTGATATCTAATAACCCAGAGCTCATTTTGGAGATGAAGGTAATGGGAAGCTTAGGGAATAGTGACCATGATATAGTGTCATTTAATATAGGTTGCAGAAAACTAAAGTGCACTGGCTTAACAAAAACTTTTAACTTTAGGAAAGCTAATTTTATGCTTTTAAAGGAATCGCTCCTGCTCATAGACTGGGGGGAACTGTTTCTAGGTAAAGATACTGAGCAGATGTGGACCACTTTTAAAGGGATATTAAACTATAACATTTCCAAATCGGTACCTTTAGGAAACAAGTGTAAAAAAATTAGGTCCACTCCTGCATGGCTTAATGCTCAGGTAAAAAGGGAAATGGAAAAAAAGAAAAGGGCTTTTAAAATTTTGAAAGCAGAAGGCACAGAACAGGCTTACAGGGACTTCAAAAGTTGTAATAAAGAGTGCAAGAAAGCAATTAAACTAGCTAAAATAGAAAATGAAATACGGATTGCCGAACAAAGCAAGTCCAACCCCAAGATGTTTTTTAAGTATATAAATGGTAAAAAAATGAGGACTGAGAATGTGGGACCATTAAATAATGGAGCTGAGGTGGTTGTAGAGGATGCTGAAAAGGCTAATCTGCTAAACCGTTTTTTTACATCGGTTTTTACTGTTGAGAATCCTTACAGTAGGGATTGTAACAATGTGCAGGGAGGAAATGAAGAGTTTTCACATTGGATAACAGAGGATATGGTACGGAATCAATTAGACAAAGTTAATATCAATAAAGCGCCAGGACCATATGGATTGCATCCTAGGATTTTAAAAGAGCTTAGTTCAGTTCTAGCAAGACCACTGTGCTCATATTTTTCAGATTCGCTTTTGTCTGGGGATGTGCCGCTGGATTGGAAAAAAGCCAATGTAATACCAATATTCAAAAAAGGTAGTCGTTCATAGCCTGGTAACTATAGACCTGTAAGCCTAACATCATTGGTAGGGAAGGTGATGGAAACTTTGTTAAGGGATCATATCCTTGACTTTGTCTCCAGAGATCATCTTATTAGTAGTAGTCAGCATGGATTTATGAGAAATAGATCATGCCAGACAAATTTAATTGGTTTTTATGAAGAAGTGAGTAAGAAGTTAGATTCAGGCACAGCTGTGGATGTGGTATATTTGGATTGATACTGTGCCACATAGGCGACTAATGTATAAACTGAGGACTGTTGGCCTTGAAGAAAACATTTGTTCATGGATAGAGAACTGGTTATTGGACCGCAAACAGAGAGTGGTGGTTAATGGAGCTACATCTATGTGGGCTAAAGTTCTAAGCGGAGTTCCTCAGGGTTCTGTACTGGGGCCGCTTCTGTTTAATCTGTTTATAAATTGACTAGAGGGGCATTGAGAGCAAGGTCCTGTGTTTGCTGATGACACTAAATTATGCAGAGCTTTGGAACTTCCATGATGTGCAAGTGCTGCAAGCAGACCTAGATAGATTATCAAAATGGGCAGCAGAATGGCAGATGAGATTCAATGTTGATAAATGTAAGGTGATCATTTGGGATTTAATAATCCCTGTGCCACCTACACCATAAATAACTACTGTGTGTAAATAACTCTGTGTTAAGTTCATCTGTAATGGAAAAAATTTGGGGGTTCTGTAGATAACAGACTTAGCTGTAGCAAACAATGCCAGGTAGCAACAGCTAGAGCTAGCAAGATATTGTCTTGTATAAAGAGGGGAATGGAATCAAGAGAGAAAAATTTATTCTCCCTCTTTACAAGGCACTGGTAAGGCCACATTTGGAATATGCGGTGCAGTTTTGGAATCCCATATACAAAAGGGACATCTTGGAAATTGAGGCATTTCAGAGAAGGGCAACTAAATTAATAAGGGGAATGGAGGGGCTTGAATATGCAGGCAGATTAGACAAGTTAGGGCTGTTTACATTGAGAAGCGCGTTGCTGGGGACATGATAACCTTATACAAATATATTAATGGCCCATACAGTGAACTCTCAGGTGCATTGTTCACTAATAGGTCATATCAGGGACTCGTGGACATCCTTTAAGGTTGGAAGAAAATAAGTTTCATCTTCAGGTTAGGAGAGGTTTCTTTACAGTGAGAACGGTGAAACTGTGGAACTGTCTTCCAGCGGAGGTGGTATGGCAAGTTCATTGAATAACTTTAAAAAAGGCCTGGATAAGTTTCTAAAACTAAAAAATATTGAGAATACTGGTATTAATGCATATAGATCTGGTTGATCCAGGGTACTTCCGATTGCCGTTTGGAGTCAGGAAGAATTTTTTCCCCCTTTTTTAGCTGGGGTTTTTTGCCTTCCTCTGGATCAACTGTTAGGTAGGGTTTAAAAAAAAAAAAAAAAAAAAAAAAATAGGTTGGACTTGATGGACGAATGTCTTTATTCAACCTTAATTACTATGTTACTATGTACATTGTAAAAAAACTTTGCCTCAGTTCAGTATATAAATGAATACATGTTAGCAACACTTCTTCTGTTGCTGCATGACTTTAATCCAATACTTGTTTTGTTCAAGCTCAGTCCCTCCATACCCCAGCCCCCCTGCCAGACTGACTCTCTGTGAGGGCAAGCATGTTCAGTAATCTCTATGAGGTAGCAATAGGAGAGGAATTAGCCACCACGCAGTTCACATACCAACTGTTCATATTCCAACTATACATAACGAAGAGTTTATGATACTAAGACACTTTATTGACAGCTGAAATGTAGGATGTTTTAGACTGAATATCTAAATAAATCGGGGACAGATAAACAAAAAAAAAATGGCACAGTGATAGTTGGGAAATTTTAGTTTCCAGTAAAAGGCAATAACAAAAACAAATTTCCCAGTGTAACTATTCTTTAAATAAATGTACTCTGTGTTGCCTTTCTCCTACCTCTGTCAGTGACTCTGTTATTCCATGGTGTCGATCTCTGCAGGACTCCCCACTTCCCCCTCCCCTCTCTGTTACCTCCTTGATGTCTAAACGCTGGCTGCCTGATAAGCTTCTCATGTGCATTGAGTTAAAAGTTCAACCTCCCAAAAAATACACCCACCTTTTTGTGATCTATCATCAAACAGTGAAAGCTACAAAGAAGGGGGTCGAGTGAAAGCTACAAAGAAGGGGGTCGAGTGCAGCCTTATCCAGTTAAATTTCCCTCTCTTCCCCTGCTAATGTTGTTATTTTTGTGTTGCGTTTTAAACAGAGCAGGGAGGAGGATCACATCACAGGGATTTAATTGGCATTGCAAGTAGGACTATGGGCCTGAAATCACGTATTTTTCTAATTTTCTGTATCTTTGGACAGAGGCGGAAACTGAAGAAAGTAAAGACACTCTGTGGGTTAGGGGGAATTATAGAACACATGGAACAACTGAAAAAACAAAAATTCCCTTTAACATGACCAATAAGTCTTAATGCCTTAAAGTTTCTCAGGGGGCCACATGAGGAACTTAAAATGTTATGAAGGTCCAGGCCCATAGGTTCAACTCATTTCTTATTATAGAGATGTGCAAAACAGAATTTTACAAATGTTTTTTATTGATGCAATTTTTAATAGAAAGTGTGTAATATTTTAGATCTATTCCATAAAATTTTGGGTCTAGGCCTAGTATAGGGGCTAGTAAGGGGCCCCAGCACCTTACTTTGCCCAGGTCTGCCTTAGGCTTGTTCACACTAGGAATGGACAAAAACACAACTTAAAACAAAGTTTTGAGTAATTGGGTGATGTTTTAATACGTTTTTGTATCCGTTGCTGACCGTTTGCACGTGTGTTATTATCCGTTTGTGTCAGTTTCTGTCTATTGCATTTTAACGTGTTTTCGACTACCTCATTGGGCAGGACCAATGACATCACAGGGACTCCGAGGCATCCTTTACGAAAAATGGACAAACGCGTGCGTTGTTCTCTGTTGTTCCACATTTTCATGCATTTTAGAGGGACAGAAATGTGCGCAGCAGTCGTTTTTAAAATGGACTGGAATTGAATACAACGCAGCAAGTGTGAACGATATTGTGAAATCCATGGGGTTTTACGGTCTGTCCATTCTTCAAAACGCACCTGCGTTTGAAAATGTATACAAACTGTTGTAGTATGAACGATCCCTTAAACCTGATATAGAACAACTAGAAAAATACATATATGAAAAAATAGAAAACATGTTTAAAATGTTTTTTTGATACACATTTATTTTTCTGTGTTAAGTAATTTTATCTGAAAACCTCTTGATTTGCTTTTTAATCAGTGAGTTTATCGAATGTCTAAAAAGCCTGGCCATTTTCCCTTCTGACATTCACAACATCCCGGCCTTTATTTTGCAATCAAATGCTAAAGGATTGTACTAAATACAATAAATTGTACATATATATCCTTTATATTATATAATATATTTATATTTTTACGGAGATTGCATTGAGTTTTTAGGAGCAACTACCGGTAATTAGGTGGGGGTATATGACACTTTTACACTTATGAAAAGGTCTATATGTATGTGTGTTATTATCACTATTTAATTAAATCACCAGTGTAGACACTAAAAGGAAATGGAATTTTACTAATATCCAATATAGTTCAGATCTTACACTGCTAGCAAATAAAAAAATTCTTAGGCATTGTACATGACAGACAGGAAGTGTAAGCAGTTCCTGTATTACACCCAATTATGTGCTGTTGTAAAACATGTGACAGTCTTAGTCAATTACAATTCTTCAGAATCACACTTTGATTTACTGCAGAGGAAATCAAAAGAAACAAGACAATCCAGTTCTGTTTGCTAGACAGGAAGTGATGTCTTTATATGATAAATTACATTGCATTTCTCAGCATTCTTAGAGAATGGACACTTTTTCCCTTTTTTTCCACATATATTAAAGTTGTGAGGTACCTTCTGTAATAAGAAGGCTCTACTTATTTTATACCCTGTGGGAAGCTTTAAGCTCCTTTAGGGGGAGAGGTGGGGGTACCTCACCATAATCTTTTAAGCTAATCAGTATCTTGTGCTGTCCTAACACCATAGCAACTGTAAATCTGGAACTTGCTGTGGTAAATATTAGTTTATTAATTAAGTTGAACCTAGCATGTACATCTGTATCCTGTATAGGGTCTTAGGTTGCCCAATTATGCTGTTTAGATTTAACTGCACATTGTGGCAGGATTGCCTGTATTTGTTCTCAGATCTGCAGGTTTATTCCACTTAGACTTCATGGATTATAGATGTCAGGTAAGTTAAATATGGAAGTCAGGGCAAGTTTGGGATTCCTACCATATAATCCTTCCCTAATCCAAATGTAATAGGTATGGATGTAAGGGAAGGCGCAGTGATTACTTGCATGTTCAAACCATTGGGTAGGAATCGCTAAAGCATGACCATGGGCTTTTACGGTCTGTAATTCAGGAAAATGGCTGTATTCCAGGATGTATGAAAACAGTTTTCCAGATGTATGAAAACTACATTTCCCAGCATTTTGCGCAGCCAGGGAATGCTGAGAGTTGTTCTTTATCATTACACTGTATTGCATCTGTATATATTTATTAGCCAATGGACATAAAGAAGAAACTTACTGCAAATGAGAATGCTGGGATTTGTAGTTTTCAAACATGTGAAAGGTCCCAAGTTTAACATCCCTGCTCTATACCATTAGGCTGTAATGCATCTGGACATGCCTTTGCCATAGGCTATAAATGATGTACTTTGCATGTCCCTGCCCATTTCTCTGGGAGTGAGAAATAGGTGTTCATATGTTAGATTATTGGGCAATACTATTAGAATAACATGAGGCTGTGAGGTACCTTCTGTTATAATTTAATTTTAACTCTGTGGGGAGCTTTTAGCTCCTTTAACCTAACCTCTCCATAAACTATATAGCCAATCATTATCCTGTGCTGTCCTAACCCCATAGTGATTTTAATCTGTACTTGCTGTGGTAAATGCTAATGATTTGAACCTGCATGTAAATTAGGATCCTGTATAGGGTCTCAGGTTGTCAAATGGTGCTGCTTCAATTAAACTGCACATTGTGGCAGGATTGCCAGAGTCTATTCTCATAACCGCAGGTTAATTCCACTTAAACCCAGAATCTAGCTGGCAGGCAGGTGGAATGGCAAGGGAGCAATTTTAGTAGGGTTCATGAATTCTACTACTTTAAGTATAACCCTTATCTATTTCAATAGTGCAATAGCTATGGATGCAAGGTAAGGCCGATGAATTTTTTGCAGGTTTGAATCCTTGGGTAGAAATTGCTAAGCACGACTGTGGGTTTCTAAATGTCTATATGTCAGAAAAATGGCTTTATTCCAGGACGTAAAAAATTTTCCAGCATTCTGTGCAGCCAGGGAATGCTGGGAGTTTGTAGTTAAAAGTTAACACATATGCTCTAGTCATTATGCTGCATTGCATCTGTATATAATCATTACCAATGGACATAAATATGAAACTTACTGCTAACAGAATGCTGGGAGTTGTAGTTTTAAAACATGTGAAAGGTCAACACCCTGCTCTATACCATTAGGCTGTATTACATCTTGACACATGCATTAGCTACAGGACATTAAAGGCATCTCCACCCAAAAAATTTACTTTTAATATTATTTTCCTTAGGTTTGCCCACCCCCAACCGCCATGTTAATAAAAAAAAAAAACTTTCGGATCATTACTTACAGACCCTTCCTCCACGGCTATCTTCTCCCCTCTCTGCTAACTGGAAACAGCAGAAAGGGGCGGGACCGGCAGCCGCGTTGTGATTGGCTGCCAGTCAGCAAATCTCAGACAGGGCTGCCAGCTGTGAAGAAGGCGTGGGAGCGAAGGCTGTAAGTAACTATTACAAAGTTGTTGCTTTTTGTATTAACATGGCGGTTGGGGGATGGTAAACCTAAGGAACATAAAATTAAATGGGTTTCACGCTAGGAGGAAGACAGCCAGATGGGATCCGGGGTAGGGAGAGGGGGCTCCACTGCGTATGTCAACATCCCTGCCGAGGCAAGACAGGAGGTAGAGACCTTTGGACAGAAGACAGCCACTACTCTTCAGTTTCCTGGACTTTGGACATGAACTGCTCTATACCATTAGGCTGTATTATATGTGGACGCATGCATTATCTACAAGAGATTAGAAGAAACTTACTGCAAACAAATCCTGGAAGATGTAGTTTTCAAACATGTGAAAGGTTCCAAGTTTAACACATGCCTACTCTGTGGGGAGCTTTTAGCTCCTTTAACTACATCTTTCCCTAAACCTATAAAGCTAATCAGTATCCTGTGCTGTCCTAACCCCATAGTGACTGTAAATCTGGAACTTGCTGTGGTATATACTATAAGTATGAACATAGCATGTTATCCTGGATACTCTTTAGGGTCTTTAATAGCCCAATGGTGCTGTTTGTTTTGAACTGCGCATTGTGGCAGGATTGTCTGGGTCTATTCTTATTCCGCTTAGACCCTCTAGATTCTAACTAGCAGGCAGGTGGAATAGGTAAGGGAGAGTATGTGTGTCTGTTAGCTTATGAATGTTGTTGGGATTGCCTGGGTCCTTTAGGACCTTTAGGCTTATCCTATTTGGGCATCCCCTGGATGCTTCCTGGTGACAGCTGGGAGCAGAAACTAAGTTTGGAAAGATTCCTGATGCCTACCACTGAAGGGACTTAAGTAGTCTCTATTTAGTTCTACAGCTTTGGGCATAAAGGAGAGGCACGGATCCTAAAACCACATGTTTGTGCACTTGGTGTTGGTATCACAGAAAGCCCAACCCTGAGCTTTCAATAAATAAAAATATATATATTTGCTGATTAGGTTTAACTACACAGTGTGGCAGGATTGCCTGGGTCTATTCTCATACCTGCAGGTTTTTCCTATTTGGTTTCCCTGGAAGCTGATGACTGTTTGAATAATAGTTTAAAATATCCCTGTATAAGATTTTATAGACACTGTATCTACACATAGCAACACACACACACATTTTCCACTGTGCACCAACTGCCACACTTTTGCTAGATTATATTTGTTACAAGATAGGCAGCATATGGTAATGTTTCCCTGTCACCCCTGGCCAGTCATTCACCAGACTGGGCCAGGTCCCCGGATGTGAACAGAAACGCGGAAATAAAAAGACTGCTCCTCCCCTGGCAAACCCTCTTTTCAGCGTTTCCTGTCAGGTGAACAGGTCTGCTTACCTTCTGCCAGGCGGAGTTCTCCCTCGCTCTCTTTGTCCTGATGCTCCCCCACATGTCGCACCTCCGAGTGCCAGAGGGGAAGGAACCCTGTTGTAGCCGGGGTTGGATGCCGGTCTCTGTCTTGCCGCATATTTCCTGTTGTTTTCGCCATTTTCCTGGGCCATGCAAGTGACAGGAAGTGATGTCATGAGGCGCGACTTCCTTTCATTTGGATTCATTTATGGAGTACATTAAAACAGCAATAGCTAAGGGAGTACAGAAGCTACACTTCCAAAAAAGCCCTAAAAAAAAAAAACAAACAGGAAAAGGCAAGAGACTTCGGATTCGGAAATGTCGGATGTCAATACCTCTTTGTTTTCTGAACATCTTCTGCTATTTTATTTGATCCAGATGAGATGAAGATTCAGAAATTGATACGGCGTTTGATTGTCCATTATTGAGCCGTTAATTAAGCTGTCGATCTACCCTATCATTAAGTGCTGAACAGCCCTCTACATCGGTAGCAGATAAATTCTTCCCTACCATCAAGAAGAAAATGGCTACATTTCCTATCCCCTCATCCATGCAAGAAGTTATTGCAGGAGAATGGAAAAAACCAGAAAGAAAAGTTTCATTAGCTGGAAAATTTCAGCAGAAGTATCCCTTCAGGAGTCTGAGACTGCAAGCTGGGATTCTCCGCCTAAAGTGGACGCAGCAATTGTGAGGTTAGCCAAGGAACGGCCCTTCCAGTAGATGACGCTGCAGGTTTTAGGGATCCCATGGATCGTCGAGCGGATTTCAATTTAAAAAAAGCATATATGGCAGCAGTGCGGCCTGTCGCCCTGCAGTGGCCTTACTTCAGTATCTCGGCTTTGAAGGAATGGCTGACGAATATAAAGGATGCAGTGGAAAAGAATGTTAAGAGATCAAAACTTATCACAATGCTGGAAGACTGCAAATTAGCTTCGGAATTTGTAGCAGAGGCCTCAGTGGACTTGGTACGTCTATCAGCCAGAATCTGTCCCTGACAGTGGCAACAAGAAGAGCCTTATGCTACGATCTTGGTCGGCTGATATGGCTTCAAAAAAAAACTTGTGCAATTGCCGTTTGATGGGGTATGCTTTTTGGGGAAAAAACTTGATGCGCTTATTAACAGGCCTCTGGAGAAGAGTGTCGTTCTGCCTCAGGACAGAGTTTTAAACAACCAAGATATGAATCCTCCTTTGAAAAGGAAAAGAAAGGCCTTTTTGTTCACAAGGAAAGAGGGTCAAAGACAGCAACGCTGGAAAGCGCGTCAGTCGAACTTCTTCGCGGGGGAAAAAGTCAGGATCCTTTCAGGGTCAATCTTAGCTCTCAACAATGAAGTGAGGCCGTCCCAACCTCTAAGAGTGGGAGGAAGATTGTCCCTATTTTCAGAGGTCTGGGCCTCTACAATTTCAGACTCTTGGAAAAAGATATAGTTTCAGGGTTATCGCCTGGAGTTCAAGGCATTTCCTTCAAGAGTCCATTTTCTACGATCAAGCATTCCAAGTTCAAGGGAAAAGAACTGGTGGTACGGCAATACATTCAACAGCTGCTAGAGCTTGGAGGCCAGTTTTGGATCTGAGAGATCTCAACAGATATATCAACATCAAAAAATTCAAGATGGGTCCTTAGCTTCAATAACAAAGACAGTATACAGAGACGCTTGGCTTGTAAAGCTGGATCTAAAGGATGCCTATTTTCATGTTCCCATTCACAGAAAGGATCGGAAAATGGCTGAGATTTGCAGCCCTGGGATTCCATCTTCAGTTTACATGTCTACCATTCGGCCTAGCACCTCTCCGAGAATTTTCACGAAGTCCTAGTCACTCTATTGCGGAATAAGGAACAAAGGAATACAACTGTACCATACTTGGACACTACTGATTGTCGATTCAGAAGAAGAAGCCGACAAGGAGTCTGAGAAAGTGGTACGATTCCTTTCATGCATGGATGGCTGATAAATCAGAAGAAGAGTATATTTTGTCCCAACACAAAAGATGACATTTTTAGGGGCAGAATTCAATACGGTAAAAGGTCGTTGTTTCTTTCGCACGAAAAAATTATAAATTGAAACAGTTTTTTACAGTTACGAAAGAGAATTGGATGACAGTGAGCAAGTTCTGAGTCCTAGGCTTCAATTACTATGGTATGGGGCAAGATGGCGGATGAGACTGCTGCAACTCGGCTTGTTGTTACAAGTGCGAAAACCACAAGACAGCCTGAATCAGAGGTTACTTTTAAAACTCAGAATGAAGGAAAGTTAGGCATGGTGGACAGAATCAAAGAATCTTTCAGTAGAGAAACCAATAGAAGATCCAGAATGCGTTCCCCTCACTTCGGACGCATCGTCAGTAGGTTGGGGGGCTCATATAGGCTCTCTGACAGTTCAAGGTTCCAGGTCAGCGGCAAAAAATTCTTCGAATGTGATAGAGCTAAGAGCTATTTAAAAAGTGTTAAAAAGCTTTTAGGAAAATAAGAAGGGACCTATGTGAAGATCATCTCAGTGGCTTATGTAAGGAATAAGGGCACAAAGAGCAAGACATTAAGTCTCTTGGCAGACAGAATATTCGGTTGGGCAGTAAAACATCTGGAGGGCCTAACAGCAGTTCACACTCCAGGATAGAGAATGTGACGGCAGACTACTTAACCACACCAACTTGCTCCAGGGGAATGAGTTTGCATCGGGATATCTTCCAGGAGTTGTGCAGTAAGTGGGGCTATCCCATCCTAGACCCGATAGCAACTCTTCAGAACCGCAAATGCAGGAGATTTTATTCAAGGTTCCAGTGTTCACAAGCTCTAGCTTCGGATGCCTTGGCCCAAGATTGGCGGAAGGCCTCCTGTATGTGTTTCCTCCAATTCCGCTTATTTGAGAGTACGGAGTCAAAAAAAGAGACAAAGCTTCAGTCATTGCAGTAATTCCACACGGCCTCGCAGACCCTGGTTTCCCCTATTGAGGACGTTGGTGAAGGAGGGACCAGTAAAGATTCACACCTTTCCAGGATGGCTGTCCCAAGCCCGATCAGATGGAGGAGGATCATCACTTATCGCTGATGGCCTGGTTCTGAAAGTCTAAGGGTCTGGAGATGACTTTTTCCTCCTAGCGTCAAAAAAAAGTCAACCTCTGAACAGTACTACAGAGTCTGGGAGCAGTTTGCAAACAAAAAAGGTAAAGATCCAGTGATCCCAGATGCCAACTTAATAATAAGTTTCTTATTTTCTGGTTTTAAGATGATCTTGCAGGTAGTACATAAAGGACAAATCTCAGCACTCTCAGCAATGACAGGAATCATATGGTCAAATGACCCAATAGTTATTAGATTCTTCAATGCACTGATAAGAATTAAACCAAAAATACCTGCATCACTGCCGCCATGGGATCTTCCCCTTCTTCTCCAAGTTCTAACAGAGTTTCCTTTTGAACCCCTTTCAAAACTCACAGACTGGTTTTTACTCTAAAAGTAGTTTTTCTTAGTAGCAATTACATCTGCCTGCAGAGTGGGAGAGTTATTGGCATTGTCGGCATATGAACCGGATACTGTCATATTCCATGATAGGGTAAGACTTACCCAGCTTTTAATTTTCTACCCAAAGTATTATTAAAATATCATATGGAGCTTGAGGTGAATCTTCCCTCATTTTGTGAAAATCCAAAAACTGACCTTGAAGAGACGGCATACGTTGGATTTAGTTCTTTACTATTTAAAGAGAACGTCTACCTGGAGGAAATCAGACAGATTGTTTCTCATTCCTTTTGGGCAAGAGAAGAGGCCTAGAACCTTCAAAAAGAACAATTAGTGCCTGGATAGTGGCGTGTTGAATACAGTATAAAGGGTTACTCAGTATTGAAAAGAGTTAACCAAAGCTTGTTATGTATGCACAACTGTCTTGCTTACTCACAAATAGTAGAAGTTATTTTGGAAAATGAAGTTCATCAGTAACATAAGTTGTGACCATTCATGGAACTTTTAGAGTGTAACTAAAGCCACCAAGATTATATAACGTGTCAGGATTCACACACTGTGGTGGGAGTGGGTGGTAGGAGTTGGAGGTTGACTTGTAGTAGGAGGAGGTAAGCAGACAACACACATACTCTTTTACACACACACACATACACCATAATAGACTCATTATGCTAAAAGTATATATGTTATAATTTGTAGGCTGTCTCTAATATACTTGACTGGCTTTTTACTTGTCATAATTTGTAACTACTCCGTACAATAATCCTTATTTGATAGATCACCCTTGGTGAGTGTTATTATTAACCATAAGATAACTTACAGGAACTAAGAAGTAAAATACACATATGCTTATATTAGAGATCTGTAGAGCTTCTCTGTATATGTACATCAGATCAGTCTATCAGATTAATGTAATATTAGTGTAATTTTTACAATGGCGCACAACAGCCGTGTTATATAGACATCGTGGACACTAGGCATTACACAAACATATACCCACTCTGTCAGCTTCAAGAGGGGGAGCAGATGTGTTCTGTGATTTATATATGTGGGCAGGTGCACAACTCATAATAAGCCTCGTACACTGTAGTACAGCGGTGCACAATAGGGATAAAGCGAATAATAAAGATAAACTGGGGGGAAAAGTTCCCTATTAGAAAAGAAACCCAATATAAGGCACAAACTACGTTGGCTATATGAAATCAAAACAAACGTTTATTGGTGATCATAGCATATAAAAACATATTGCAAAACCCCCCCACACCGATGACAATCGTATATACAATCCTAAAACCACCTATTCAAACAGACACCCTAGCTCCGCCGGGCGTCCCCGCTATCTAAGTGGAGAGAGGAACAGGCATAGGCAGTTCCATCAAGATACACTGGAATACCTGTCCAACCGACCCTGGTAACCACGCTGTCCTAGGAAACACTAGAAAAGCCGCTATAGTTAACAGTACTCACAGACTTCCGGGACTTCTCGTGAGAAGCCAAGGCTGAGATCAGGGAACAGTTTCCCGTCCCTCATTCGGACCCACTCATCACCCGTTTATCACCAACGTAAGACTCCTAGCGTGGATAGCACTTTCCTCCGGTATCCATTCCAATTCATGCGGCCTGTCCTTCTCACCGTGGCTCCCCTGCGCTACCAGTTCCATCTTCCTCCCTACAAACCGACACGTGTTTTGCCCTTACCAATCGCCTACGGGCTTCATCAGGGTCATCGTGTTGTGGGGGTGTTGTTGCAATATGTTTTTTATGCTATGATCACCAATAAACGTTTGTTTTGATTTCATATAGCCAACGTAGTTTGTGCCTTATATTAGGGTTCTTTTTCTAATAGGGAACTTTTTTCCCTGTTTATCCTTTATGCGTTTCTGTGATTGAAGCCTCCAGAGGTCTGTATGAGTTAAAAGACCCTAGAATCATTGGTGTAAGTATCGCGATATCAAATCAGCAGGCGCCCAGGGAATATTCTGCTTTCCGGATTTCATTTGGATTTCAGTCGATCTTTGGATTGGTAAGTATGGAGTTTATTAATAGTCTTGCAAGTGAAAGTAATTTAACATTTATTCTTCCATTAGATGGTAATGTGTCTAAATCATGGAAGGAAATGTATAGAAAATGTACATTAGAAAATGGAAAGATTGATAAAAAGAACTCATTTTCAAAGTTGAAAAAGAAATTAACAATGTAATGTTAATGGTTAAAGTGTTTAAAGGCTATGTCCACCCTGAAAAATTTTTTTTAATATATGGTCCCCCCTGGGCTCCCAGCCCCAACCGCTATAATTTTTTTTTTAGAAAGCCCCCCAAACTCTACTTACCTCCCCTCGATCCTCCGCCGCGCTCCCGGCCCTCTGCTTGCAAGGAAAGCAAGCAGAGGGGCGGGACCGGCAGCCGCGTCTGTGATTGGCTGAGCGGCAGCCAATCACAGACGCGGCTGCCGGCAGCTCAGTTCGCCGAGGAAAGAGGAGACGTAGTAAGAGTTTGGGGAGCTTTCTAAAAAAAAAAATATGCGGTTGGGGCTGGGAGACATGGGGGAGCACAATATTAAGGGGATTTGAGCTAGGGGGAGGGATAGTAGAACGGGAGGAGAGGGAGGGAGAGGGGGGGGGAGAAGGGCTGCAGTACGCATGGCAAAAATCTACCTGAGGCCAGCTAGCAGGCAGTGTCCTATATGGACTCTGCTAGCCTCCTGGTAGTCATTTTTTGGACTTTGGGGGGGGGACTACAGGAGAACCCTATGGAGCTGGGATGTGAGGTAAGGATTAAACTACACTACATGGTGGGGCCAGTAGTGGGGGGGATTATAGTTTTGGGGGTGGACATGCCCTTTAATGAGTTGATGAGTTTTGATAAAATTGACAGTTATAAGGAGACTACCTGTGATTGTGAGAAAGTTTGAGGAAAATACTAGAAGTTCCAATAGTGTTGAAGAGCAGATAGAAAAGGACAGTCTTAGACTCACAAGATTGAATTGGGTCTGCAACAGCAGGAAGTTACGCAGTTTCTGTTATTACTAAAGAACAAACACTCCCATTTAATTCCAGACATTAGAGATGAAGAAATAGAATATGAGACAGCAATGTTACAGTTAGAGATAAATGAACAGCTACTTAAAATTGCTAAAAGTATTCCTGTATTGATGAAAAAAAAATTCTATATGTAACATTGATATATTTGAAGCCCACACTGATCTGTATAATTTGAATGAAAACCAGAAAAATGAAGTGTTTAAATTTTGTTACCAAGTCATATGAGCCAAAGATTAACATCTCCAGTCAGTGTTCCAACATAGACATACATGGGAACCAGATATATGGCAATAGCATTGATAGGCTAAGACAGTTATTTCCTTTAATAAGTGTTGAAGAATTTCCTACAATAGAGGTAATCACTAATCTTTCTACCTCCATTGATGAATGTCCATTTACATTCATGTCTCATTATAAACTAGCATATAGATTTGTTATGGGAAATGAAGATGAAGTGTCCAAAAGGATGGTGCAAGGGTTTGTAAAAAAGTTTACCTTTTTAGATCCTGGATATTTGATATATGTTTGTGAATCATCTGAAACTCTAGAGAGAGCAGCAGATTTGGTTGACAAGTATAGACGCCAAATACTAGCATCACAAAAAACAGATTCCCATAATAAAGAGATAGGAAGTCTATCTAGAGATAAAGGACATCAGGAAGAATTATCAAAGGTTAAGCCTCATACATTTTCACAATGTTTCTTTTGTTTCAAATGGGGACATCATTTAAGAAAATGTTATAAATTAAGGAAACTAAACAGAAGTTTTGTTGTACAGAGGAAGGTGTAAAAAGACAGAGAGGCTCAGGTTTCTAAAATGTCCAAAGTTATGGATTTCAACACAGAGAAAGACACTGGTTTAAATCTGCAGTGACTAGGAAAAGAGAATTCCAGAGACAGAGGTCTAATATTGAAAAAGGACTTACTCCTGTTAAGGAAAGCAATGTTACTACAAGCTTAGTAATAAAGTTATTTGGTTGTGTGTTCATTAAGGCTAATAAAATATTGTTTATTGACAAATGTTATGGCATAGGATAGATTGTTAATACATGGAAATATGTAATTTTGATATTTAATTTATTATTTTATATATTAGTTTATACAATTTCATGGCAGGATATGTGATATCAAGAAAATGTGCATAGTATAAACATAGACACTTGTAGGGGAGATAGACATTTATGGTTATTATAATAGGTTATTCAAGTTGTAGGACATGTGCAAGAATTATGTCCTTAGATAAAGCACTAAGATTTTATAGGCATTTGTTTTGAGAGGGCAATTTTTTCCTTTCACTAGTGTTGAGCTCAGATTTGACATATTAAACGTGGATAGATTTGATTTTTTAAGAGTTTTCTCAAGTTTTCAGATAATGTTATGCATTATGTAAGGTTATCTTTGATGAAGTCATCATAATGTGCTTAGATTGGTAGGTTATCAAACAATAGTAAATTACATTAATCCTATTTGTACTATTGACAAGATCTGAATGGCTATTTAAATGGAATATCTTGGCCATAGAATTAAATATATAAAAAGTTATATCTTAAAATGATTAACTAGATCTAATGTGATCTGATAAGTCATGTTATTGCTTACAAATCAGTATACTTTTATTTTATTGTCCATGTATTTCCTGATCTAAATTAAATGAATACATGTATATATAGTTTTGTTAGCCTTTAGTGAATATAGTGATACAAAGTGTAAATTAATCTCTGTAAGAAACTTGTAAGGAAATGCATGGCTAGTCGTTTTTTATTAAATAGACAATTGGGATGGAAACAGATGAGATAGTAAATATCAAGATTCAGGGGAAAAAAATGTTTGGTGCTACATGGAGGGGGAATATTCTTTTAAAGTATTTTTACTATGTGATATTTGAATGAAGTTATTTTTGTTGAACTTGCTGTAATATATATTCTTATTTTAAGGAGATTTTGTTTCTTTAGGTGAAAGAAAAGCAAGATGCATAAAATAGTATATGGGTCTACTGTTTGTAGCAGAGTTAAATTTATGAGTAAAAGTATTGTATTTGAAATTATAGATGCAGGGTTTATTATCAGCCTGTTTAAAAATAATTGTAATAGGTATAATTAATACATTAACCTAAGATAGTCATGACACGTGATTGACAAGGGCATGTGTGCATAGAAGGATATGGATGTGTTCTAACATAGGATATGAGTTGTTCCTCTACTTGTTATTATTAACAATTATAATGGTTGTTTAACTAATATGATCTGAAGGTGCACATTATTCCAGACACTGTGCAGATATACTGAATTGGTAATTTTTCCAAATTTATAAGTTATTTTGGATTATATATTTTTAAGGAGTACTCCAAGTCAATATTCATCTTGGGTAACCCTGACATTGTGTTTTGAGATTTATCGGATAATCTGGCCAATTACGTGATAAATGTTTTGAAATTGTCATGGAGGTACTGTAAGATGTATATGATGGAAATACATATTTTAAACAACGTTCATGGATCCAATATTTTTATATATTTTTTGTACATATATTTTTGGTAAGAAGAATGTACATTTTTGAGTGTCACAGTAGCATAATGTGATGGTTATATAGACAGCAGCTGTTCCTCAAAGTTATGTGGACTAAGAACTCGAACAAGCTATTTTAGACAATGGTTTGTATTTCACAGGCAGTGAATACATGGATCTGTTCTCCAGGAGAGATGAACAGGACAGCAGTCAACTATTTCAAACTTAAATCTGAGTTCTGAAGAAGTTGTGGAGTTATAAATTAGTATTAACTACTACTAGGCTGAGTTATTGTCCTAGTTTAATACTAAAGTTGAGTTTTAAACTGAGTTTAAAGAAATAAAACTTAAGACCCGAATACAGATATTGAAAAGTTTGACTTTTGATAAAGTAAGAAGGGAACAAAGCATAGATATATAATCAAATTATTATAAATTATTATAAATTGTTTATTCAGTTTCTTTATCGTAAATCACCAGAAGAATATTGTAGTAGTGTATCTTGAAGATGAAAAAATGCAGTAGAATTTTGCAAGTATTCATCATTTAGATTAATCCAGGAACAGATAATGATAATTTATTATATGAAAACACAACCTATTGGATATTGAATTATTAGATGATAAGATGTTACACCAAGGAATAAAATATTACCCTAATTTATACAGTTAAATGGAACAAGATAAATATTTGTGGTATACAAACTTGATTTGATTTGATGCACTTGTATCAGAGTTTTATAATATGTCAACTAAATTTCCTAGGAAGTTTTAAATAATATCACAAGTTGGTTAATAAGGGATATTACTTTTTTAATAATAAGAGTTACTTGATTTAGTTAACTGAATTATCAGTTACAGAATGTGTTTACAGATGGTTATGAATTATAATTCTTATATTATTTTCACACAGTACACAAGGATAAATAATTGTTAAATATAATACATACCATAATAATATGAATAGTAACACTAGCTGTGTAACAAACTCTATTATTGGCCAAAGGTGTACATCACAGGCATGGGGTACCAGTAAAATGAGTAAGAGTTTAAATTGGTTGGTTAAAAACAATTGTGGGCATAAATTAATCCAGAATAAAAAGTAATACTTTTATATGAATCAGATCTGTACATAATAAAGGGATTATATTTAATTTTGGGTGTGTATCTATTCATCTGTAAAGCTGTAAGGTCAAAACAGTTAAATAACATGGTTAAATCATGTTTAAATTGGTCACTGGTTTCGATATTTGAAAATTATTGATAAGTGTACTTGTAACCTGGTATTGTCTATGTTTAATGTAAACATATGTTAGGAGTTTTTAATATGGTTATGTCTAGTACATGTGTTTGTAGTTAAAAAATTGACTGTTTACCTGTTCTCCTAAAGTTTAAAAGTATCCACTATTTGTTTTTTTTCTCTATATTTTCTTAACCATATTATAAATTATATTTTTTAAATTCTTATATGTGACATATTGATTTGATTCCAATTTATCACACAATTACTTTTTGGTTACACTCTAAATAATGATATTTAAAATTTGTCTAGAAATGACATATTCATTCTTATAATGATACGGTAATATAGTGATGGGTTTATATATTATAACACTGATTTCAGTGTAGTTTAGAGTTGGTGGACATCCGGTAAAGATCTATCTACATCAGATTGAGAAGTGACAACGCTAAGAGTCGAGATATATAAAAAGCTATAACAGAGACTATAACAGAATAAGTTCATGCAAGAGGTAGCTAAGACCAGCTGATGATATTGCCTACATGGAAAAAAGTTTTTTGAACTATAAGGACTGCTTACAAGTTATAAGTTGGTTTGTGGATTTTGTTTATTTCCAGTTCAACTTCGGAGGATTTGTGACTGAGGCTTGGTAAAAAGCAAACCACAAATCCGGGTTATAAAGGTACATGACCATTTACCTGCTCAAAACGTATTATAAGGTCAGGCCTGTCTGGGTACAGACTGCAAAATCTGGGGCCTTAAAAGGGCACCAGTGAATACCTGTACATTATTGTTTCCTGTCTCTCTAAAATTTCGTAGGATTCAAATTGTGGAAGACAACATCTATTTCTAAGGATAAAAAGTTCTCTGGCAACCATATACAATAAAGATTTGAGTGTTATCCTGTTCGTATCTTGGATAGTTTTATTTTAAGATTACAAGCCATACATAAGCTGAAGACTCCCATGATGATGGATATTGTAAAAAGACAAATTCAATCAATAATGGAAAAAGACTGAAAAGAAGAACTAAGCTGTGAATGGAACTTGAAAGAATTGTTGAGAGTTCCAGTTCTACTTTAGTTAGTTTAGTTTCCATACACTACACCTTTTTACAATTACATTGCATAAGAATGATATAATACTACTTTATGGACAATGTTTAAACTTTCTAAAGACTGTTGAAGATATATGGACTTTCCTGATGGACTTTCATTATAACTATGTTCCAGATATCGTTGTTTGCAAAACAGTGTGCAGAGGGGGACTTGTTGAATCCAGTATAAAGGGTTAATCAGTATTGAAAAGTGTTAACCAAAGCTTGTTATGTTGCCACAACTGTCTTGCTTACTCAAAAGTAGTAGAGTTATTTTGGAAAATGAAGTTCATCAGTACATAATTGTGACCATTCATGGAACTTTTAGAGTGTAACTAAAGCCACCAGAGATGTATATAACTTGTCAGGATTCACACACTGTGGTGGGAGTGGGTGGTAGGAGTTGGAGGTTGACGTAAGTAGGAGGAGGAGGTAAGCAGACATACCACACACTCTTTACACACACACACACATGCACCATAATAACTAATTATGCTTAAAGTATATAGTTATAATTTGTAGGCTGTCTCTAATATACTTGACTGGCTTTTACTTTGCTAATTTGTAACTACTCCGTACAATAAAATCCTTATTTGATATATCACCTTGGTGAGTGTTATTATTAAACATAAGATAACTACACACGGAACTAAAGAAGTAAAATACACATATGTTTATATTAGAGATCTGTAGAGCTTCTCTGTATATGTACATCAGATCAGTCTATCAGATTAATGTAATATTAGTGTAATTTTTACATGGCGACCATTGTAAAGGCTTATCAGATCAGAGTTGAGATGGTACCGAAAGGGTTAAAAGCTCACACAACGAGGGCATTGGCGACATCCTGGGCGTTGCAGTCCAAGACGCCTCTAAGAATATTTGTGACCCGCAAGATGGTCATCCAAGACTTTTCTGAGACATTACCGCATAGAGCGTACTACTGCACAAGAAGCAGATTCGAAGAAGAGTCTTGGAAGCCTTGCTCAATCTTGATTACTTGGTGTTTCATTAAAATATTTTTGTTTAAGCAATGAGATTTGGACTCCCTCCCCTATTTTTTGGCTAGTTTGGGTAAATCCCAGTCTGGTGAATGACTGGCCAGGGGTGACAGGGAAAACAGGAAATTAAACCATACGTACCGTATTTTCTATTTCCGGTCACCTTTCCTGGACAGCATTAACCAATTTACTTCCCTTCCCTCCCATGATTGTTGAGTTTATTTGACAGACTTTAGAAAGAAGAGGGTTTCCCAGGGGAGGAGCAGATCTTTTTATTTCAGTGTTTCCTGTTCAAATCCGGGACCTGGCCCAGTCTGGTGAATGCTGTCCAGGAAAGGTGACCGGAAACAGAAATTACGGTACGTATGGTTTAATATCCTGTTTTTTTCTTCTGAGTCTGAAGGGAGCGCTAGCTCTCGAAACGTCACTCACCATCAACTCATTCTTCAATAAACTTTAAATTTACCTTAGGAGTGAACCAACCTCAAACTGGTAGTCGGGCAGTCTGAACAGATAAATCTTGGTTTGATAGTTGCCTGAAGAACACCTCTTACATGCATACATTATTCTAACTGTAAAGTGTTATGTAGGGGTGATTTTTAGATTTTGTTCTAAGCCCCTTAATTCCGTAAGGAGCAAACTTAATGATAACATACACAAGCTACAATCTAGAAAGCTGTGTTCTTTCAGCCTAATGGCATAGCTTGGAAAGCTATTTCCCTTTGGTTGAAAGCAAGCAGGAATGGTTTCATGAATTTGTGGAGGAGGAACTTAAAAGTTTTGCTTGAATTAGAAGATGATGAAGTTTTTATTTTATTATAAAAAAACAAGTAACATTTACCTAAAAAGGATACATCAGTTTAATATAGAAATAAAGATAACATTGTGGCATCAAGAATGTTACTTTAATAAATGTAATGCTTGAAAGAATATTATTTTGATCTGAGCCAAGAAGTGAAACTCCATAACAATATGCGATGTCTAAAAACAAACTGAAAGGCAGGTGTATCCTGAGCATGCTATCAATTGACCATTGACTAAATCATTTTCTAGATATGACCATATATAGCAAAGATCACCAAATAATATTAACACATCTCTACAAATAAAGTATCTGAAACATAAGAGAAAACAGTCTTGGCATACACAACTGTCATAAGAAAGAGAGAAGTATAAGTGTTCTTTAAGTTCTTTGCAGCAAAAGCTTTAAAAAAATCTGAACTTTTCAGGAACAAATACATTAAAAATCTTATTGTGCTCAAGCCAGACTTGCTGCAATAATTTCCATAGATCTAAAGATTTTTACCACTTGACAAATGCCAATGTTCAAAAATATAATAATGGGCTTGGACCTAACATAAACGTTTTAATGTGAGTGAAACAAGCTAGAGTGGAACTTGTGTATAAAGTCCCTTGCTCTAAGGACCTTGATCTCCAGGACATAGAAAAGGAAGGGCATTAAACATTTGATGGTTTGTAGTGTGTGTTGAAGTTTGAAATAGTTTGAAAAAATGAAGAATATGTAGGTGCTGTGTTTAAGGACTGTGTGTGCAGTAAGAAGATAAATCTTTCTTCCATGTTAACGGGGCGCACTGGTTTTCTATATTCTAGTATTGTGGAACCTGTTGTAATCGCAAAACTGTGCTACGTGCTAACCAGGGAGACAGCGGTAGCTTAAGAGCATTATGCAGGCTGAGGGTGATGTAAGGAAGAAGGATTTGGATTATAGAGAACTGGCAGACTTTGCTCGGCTACAGGCTCTTTAGTAGGGATGGGTTGCACCTCACAGATGCGGTGCAGCTGTTTTAGGGGGAGAAGATGGCTTGAGGGTTGGAGGAGATTTTAAAAAACTAGGTTTGGGGGGGAGGGTATTTAGCAGTCTCACTGGGATAGATAGCCCAGGAAAAGCAGGTGTAGATAGGCCATGGTGGGTGAAAGGAGGGGGGGCTAGCATAGGGGATAGGGAGGCATGTGTATTAAAGTGTATGAATAAATTACAGGATCATAATCTAAAATGTATGTTTGCAAATGCGGAGCCTGGCTGATATGCCAGACAAATTTAATTGGTTTTTATGAAGAAGTGAGTAAGAAGTTAGATTCAGGCACAGCTGTGGATGTGGTATATTTGGATTGATACTGTGCCACATAGGCGACTAATGTATAAACTGAGGACTGTTGGCCTTGAAGAAAACATTTGTTCATGGATAGAGAACTGGTTATTGGACCGCAAACAGAGAGTGGTGGTTAATGGAGCTACATCTATGTGGGCTAAAGTTCTAAGCGGAGTTCCTCAGGGTTCTGTACTGGGGCCGCTTCTGTTTAATCTGTTTATAAATGACTTAGAAGGGGGCATTGAGAGCAAGGTCTCTGTGTTTGCTGATGACACTAAATTATGCAGAGCTTTGGAAACTTCCAATGATGTGCAAGTGCTGCAAGCAGACCTAGATAGATTATCAAAATGGGCAGCAGAATGGCAGATGAGATTCAATGTTGATAAATGTAAGGTGATGCATTTGGGATTTAATAATCCCTGTGCCACCTACACCATAAATAACTCTGTGTTAAGTGCATCTGAAATGGAAAAAGATTTGGGGGTTCTGGTAGATAACAGACTTAGCTGTAGCAAACAATGCCAGGTAGCAACAGCTAGAGCTAGCAAGATATTGTCTTGTATAAAAAGGGGAATAGATTCAAGAGAGAAAAATATTATTCTCCCTCTTTACAAGGCACTGGTAAGGCCTCATTTGGAATATGCGGTGCAGTTTTGGAATCCCATATACAAAAGGGACATCTTGGAAATGGAAGCAGTCCAGAGAAGGGCAACTAAATTAATAAGGGGAATGGAGGGGCTTGAATAAATGCAAAATAGAAAACATGTTTAAAATGTTTTTTTTAGATCACACATTTATTTTTCTGTGTTAAAGTAATTTATCTGAAAACCTCTTGATTTGCTTTTTAATCAGTGAGTTTATCGAATGTTAAAGCCTGGCCATTTTCCCTTCTGACATTCACAAGACATCCCGCCTTTATTTTGCAATCAAATGCTAAAGGATTGTACTAAATACAATACTAAATTGTACATATATATCCTTTATATTATATAAATATATTTATATTTTTACGGAGATTGCATTGAGTTTTTAGGAGCAACTACCGGTAATTAGGTGGGTATATGACACTTTTACACTTATGAAAAGGTCTATATGTATGTGGTGTTATTATCACTATTTAATTAAATCACCAGTTGTAACACTAAAGGAAATGGAATTTTACTAATATCCAATATAGTTCAGATCTTACACTGCTAGCAAATAAAAAAAATTCTTAGGCATTGTACATGACAAGACGGAAGTGTAAGCAAGTTCCTTTATTACACCCAATTATGTGCTGTTTGTAAAACATGTGACTTCTTGTCAATTACAATTCTTCAGAATCACACTTTGATTTACTGCAGAGGAAATCAAAGAAACAAGACAATCCAGTTCTGTTTGCTAGACAGGAATTGATGTCTTTATATGATAAAATTACATTGCATTTCTCAGCATTCTAGAGAAATGGACACTTTTTCCCTTTTTTTCCACTAATATATTAAAAAGTTGTGAGGTATTTCTGTAATAAGAAGGCTCTACTTTATTTATACCCTGTGGGAAGCTTTAAGCTCCTTTGGGGGAGAGGTGGGGGTACCTCACCATAATCTTTTAGCTAATCAGTATCTTGTGCTGTCCTAACACCATAGCAACTGTAATCTGGAACTTGCTGTGGAATATTAGTTTATTAATTAGTGTTGAACCTAGCATGTACATCTGTATCCTGTATAGGGTCTTAGGTTGCCCAATTAGCTGTTGATTTACTGCACATGTGGCAGGATTGCCTGATTTGTTCTCAGATCTGCAGGTTTATTCCACTTAGACTTCATGGATTATAGATGTCAGGTAAGTTAAAATGGAAGTCAGGGCAAGTTTGGGATTCCTACCATATAATCCTTCCCTAATCCAAATGTAATAGGTATGGATGTAAGGAAGGGCAGATGGATTACTTGCATGTTCAAACCATTGGGTAGAATCCGCTAAAGCATGACCATGGGCTTTTACGGTCTGTAAGTCAGGAAAATGGCTGTATTCCAGGATGTATGAAAACAGTTTTCCAGATGTATGAAAACTACATTTTCCAGCATTTTGCGCAGCCAGGGAATGCTGAGAGTTGTTCTTTATCATTAACTGTTATTGCATCTGTATATATTTATTAGCCAATGGACATAAAGAAGAACTTACTACTGCAAATAGAGAATGCTGGGATTTGTAGTTTTCAAACATGTGAAAGGTCCCAAGTTTAACATCCCTGCTCTATACCATTAGGCTGTAATGCATCTGGACATGCCTTTGCCTAGGCTATAAATGATGTACTTTGCATGTCCCTGCCCATTTCTCGGGGAGTGAGAATAGGTGTTCATATTTTTAGATTATTAGGGCAATACTATTAGAATAACATGAGGCTGTGAGGTACCTTCTTATAATTTAATTTTATACCTGTGGGGCTTTTAGCTCCTTTAACCTAACCTCTCCATAAACTATATAGCCAATCAGTATCCTGTGCTGTCCTAACCCCATAGTGATTTTAAATCGGTACTTGCTGTGGTAAATGCTAATGATTATGAACCTAGCATGTAAATTAGGATCCTGTATAGGGTCTCAGGTTGTCAAATGGTGCTGCTTCAATTAAACTGCACATTGTGGCAGGATTGCCAAGTCTATTCTCATAACCGCAGGTTAATTCCACTAACACAGAATCTAGCTGGCGGCAGGTGGAATAGGCAAGGGAGGCAAAGTTTAGTAAGGTTCATGAATTCTACTACTTAAGTATAACCCTTATCTATTTCAATAGTGCAATAGCTATGGATGCAAGGTAAGGGCAGATGGATTTTTTGCAGTTTGAATCCTTGGGTAGAAATTGCTAAAGCACGACGGTGGGTTTCTAAATGTCTATATGTCAGAAAAATGCTTTATTCCAGGACGTAAATAAATTTTCCAGCATTCTGTGCAGCCAGGAATGCTGGGAGTTGTAGTTAAAAGTTAAACACATATGCTCTAGGTCATTATGCTGCATTGCACTGATATAATCATTACCAATGGACATAAATATGAAACTTACTGCTAACAGAATGCTGGGAGTTGTAGTTTTAAAACATTGAAAGGTCAACACCCCTGCTCTATACCATTAGGCTGTATTACTCTTGACACATGCATTAGCTACAGGACATTAAAGGGCATCTCCACCCAAAAAATTTACTTTTAATATTATGTTCCTTAGGTTTGCCCACCCCCAACCGCCATTTTAATACAAAAAACCTTTCCGATCATTACTTACAGACCCTTCGCTCCCACGGCTATCTTCTCCCCTCTCTGCTAACTGGAAACAGCAGAAGGGGCGGGACCGGCAGCCGCGTTTGTGATTGGCTGCCAGTCAGCAAATCTCAGACAGGGCTGCCAGCTTTGAAGATAGGCGTGGGAGCGAAAGGGCTGTAAGTAACTATTACAAAGTTGTTGCTTTTTGTATTAACATGGCGGTTGGGGGTGGGTAAACCTAAGGAACATAAAATTAAATGGGTTTTCACGCTAGGAGAAGGACAGCCAGATGGGATCCGGGGTAGGGAGAGGGGGCTCCACTGCGTATGTCAACATCCCTGCCGGAGGCAAGACAGGGGTAGAGACCTTTGGACAGAAGACAGCCACTACTCTTCAGTTTCCTGGACTTTGGACATGAACTGCTCTATACCATTAGGCTGTATTATATGTGGACGCATGCTTATCTACAAGAGATTAAGAAGAAACTTACTGCAAACAAAATCCTGGAAGATTTAGTTTTCAAACATGTGAAAGGTTCCAAGTTTAACACATGCCTACTCTGTGGGAGCTTTTAGCTCCTTAACTAAATCTTTCCCTAAACCTATAAAGCTAATCAGTATCCTGTGCTGTCCTAACCCCATAGTGACTGTAAATCTGGAACTTGCTGTGGTATATACTAATAAGTATGAACATAGCATGTTATCCTGGATACTCTTTAGGGTCTTTAATAGCCCAATGGTGCTGTTTGGTTTGAACTGCGCATTGTGGCAGGATTGTCTGGGCTATTCTTATTCCGCTTAGACCCTCTAGATTCTAACTAGCAGGCAGTGGAATAGGTAAGGGAGAGTATGTGTGTCTGTTAGCTTATGAATTGTGGTGGGATTGCCTGGGTCCTTTTTAGGACCTTTAGGCTTATCCTATTTGGGCATCCCCTGGATGCTTCCTGGTGACAGCTGGGAGCAAAACTAAGTTTGGAAAGATTCCTGATGCCTACCAGCTGAAGGGACTTAAGTAGTCTCTATTTAGTTCTACAGCTTTGGGCATAAAGAGAGGCAGACGGATCCTAAAACCACATGTTTGTGCACTTGTGGTTGTTATCACAGAAAGCACAACCCTGAGCTTAATAAAATAAAATATATATATATTGCTGATTAGGTTTAACTACACAGTGTGGCAGGATTGCCTGGGTCTATCTCATCCTGCCTGCAGGTTTTTCCTATTTGTTTCCCTGGAAGCTGATGACTGTTGAATAATGTTTAAAATACCCTGTATAAAGATTTTATAGACACTGTATCTACACATAGCAAACACACACACATCATTTCCACTGTGCACCAACTGCCACACTTTTCTAGATATATATTTGTTACAAGATAGGCAGCATATGGTATATGTTTCCCTGTCACCCCTGGCCAGTCATTCACCAGACTGGGCCGTCCCCGGATGTGACACAGGAAACGCTGAAATAAAAAGATCTGCTCCTCCCCTGGCAAACCCTCTTTTTCAGCGTTTCCTGTCAGGTGAACAGGTCTGCTTACCTTCTGCCAGGCGGAGTTCTCCCTCGCTCTCTTTGTCCTGATGCTCCCCCACATGTCGCACCTCCGAGTGCCAGAGGGAAGGACCCTGTTGTAGCCGGGGTTGGATGCCGGTCTCTGTCTTGCCGCATATTTCCTGTTGTTTTCGCCATTTTCCTGGGCCATGCAAGTGACAGGAAGTGATGTCATAGAGGCGCGACTTCCTTTCATTTGGATCATTTATGGAGTACATTAAAACAGCAATAGCTAAGGAGTACAGGAAGCTACAACTTCCAAAAAGCCCTAAAAAAAAAAAACAAAAAAAAAAGGCAAGAGACTTCGGATTCGGAAATGTCGGATGTCAATACCTCTTTGTTTTCTGAAACATCTTCTGCTATTTTATTTGACCAGATGAGAATGAAAGTTCGAAATTGATACGGCGTTTGTTTGTCCATTATTGAGCCGTTAATTAAAGCTGTCAGATCTACCCTATCATTAAGTGCTGAACAGCCCTCTACATCGGTAGCAGATAAATTCTTCCCTACCATCAAGAAGAAAATGGCTACATTTCCTATCCACTCATCCATGCAAGAAGTTATTGCAGGAGAATGGGAAAAAAACAGAAAGAAAAGTTTCATTAGCTGGAAAATTTCAGCAGAAGTATCCCTTCAAGAGTCTGAACTGCAAGCTGGGATTCTCCGCCTAAAGTGGACGCAGCATTGTGAGGTTAGCCAAGAGAACGGCCCTTCCAGTAGATGACGCTGCAGGTTTTAGGGATCCCATGGATCGTCGAGCGGTTTCAATTTAAAAAAGCATATATGGCAGCAGGTGCGGCCTGTCGCCCTGCAGTGGCCTTAACTTCAGTATCTCGAGCTTTGAAGGAATGCTGACGAATATAAAGATGCAGTGGAAAAGAATGTTAGAGATCAAAACTTATCACAATGCTGGAAGACTGCAAATTACTTCGGAATTTGTAGCAAGGCCTCAGTGGACTTGGTACGTCTATCAGCCAGAAGTATGTCCCTGACAGTGGCAACAAGAAGAGCCTTATGGCTACGATCTTGGTCGGCTGATGTGGCTTCAAAAAAAAACTTGTGCCAATTGCCGTTTGATGGAGGTATGCTTTTTGGGGAAAAACTTGATGCGCTTATTACAGGGCCTCTGGAGGAAAGAGTGTCGTTCTGCCTCAGACAGAGTTTTTAAACAACCAAAGATAGAATCCTCCTTTGAAAAGGAAAAAGAAAGGCCTTTTTGTTCAGCAAGGAAAGAGGGTCAAAGACAGCAGCCTGGAAAGCAGGCGTCAGTCGAACTTCTTCTTCGCGGGAAAAAGTCAGGATCCTTTCAGGGTCAATCTTAGCTTCAACAATGAAGTGGCCGTCCCAACCTCTAAAGTGGGAAGATTGTCCCATTTTCAGAGGTCTGGGCCTCTACAATTTCAGACTCTTGGAAAAAAAAAAATAGTTCAGGGTTATCGCCTGGAGTTCAAGGCATTTCCTTCAGAGTCCATTTTCTACGATCAAGCATTCCAAGTTAAAGGGAAAAAGAACTGGTGGTACGGCAATACATTCAACAGCTGCTAGAGCTTGGAGGCCAGTTTTGGATCTGAGAGATCTCACAGATATTCAACATCAAAAAATTCAAGATGGAGTCCTTAGCTTCAATAACAAAGACAGTATCAGAGACGCTTGGCTTGTAAAGCTGGATCTAAAGGATGCCTATTTTCATGTTCCCATTCACAGAAAGATCGGAAAATGGCTGAGATTTGCACCCTGGGATTCCATCTTCAGTTTACATGTCTACCATTCGGCCTAGCAACCTCTCCGAGAATTTTCACGAAGTCCTAGTCACTCTATTGCGGAATTAAGGAACAAAGGAATACAACTGTCCCATTACTTGGACGACATACTGATTGTCGATTCAGAAGAAACGACAAGAGTCTAGAGAAAGTGGTACGATTCCTTCATGCATGGATGGCTGATAAATCAGAAGAAGAGTTATTTGTCCCAACACAAAAGATGACATTTTTAGGGCGAATTCAATACGGTAAAAGGTCGTAGTTTTCTTTCGCAACGAAAAATTAATAAATTGAGAACAGAGTTTTTACAGTTACAGAAAGAAATTGGATGACAGTGAGGCAAGTTCTGAGAGTCCTAGGCTTCAATTACTATGGTATGGGGCAAGATGGCGGATGACCTGCTGCAACGCGCTTGTTGTTACAAGTGGAAAAACCACGAACAGCCTGAATCAGAGGTTACTTTTAAAACTCAGAATGAAGGAAAGTTAGGCATGGTGGACAGAATCAAAGAATCTTTCAGTAGAGAAACCAATAGAAGATCCAGAATTCGTTCCCCTCACTTCGGACGCATCGTCAGTAGGTTGGGGGGCTCATATAGGCTCTCTGACAGTTCAAGGTTCCAGGTCACGGCAAAAATTCTTCGAATGTGATAGAGCTAAGAGCTATTTAAAAGTGTTAAAAAGCTTTTAAGAAATAAGAAAGGGACCTATGTGAAGATCATCTCATGGGCTTATGTAAGGAATCAGAGGCACAAAGAGCAAGACATTAAGTCTCTTGCAGACAGAATATCGGTTTGGGCAGTAAAACATCTGGAGGGCCTAACAGCAGTTCACACTCCAGGAATAGAGAATGTGACGGCAGACTACTTAACCCGACACCAACTTGCTCCAGGGGAATGGAGTTTGCATCGGGATATCTTCCAGGAGTTGTGCAGTAAGTGGGGCTATCCAGTCCTAGACCCGATAGCAACTCTTCAGAACCGCAAATGCAGGAGATTTTATTCAAGGTTCCAGTGTTCACAAGCTCTAGCTTCGGATGCCTTGGCCCAAGATTGGACGGAAGGCCTCCTGTATGTGTTTCCTCCAATTCCGCTTATTTGGAGAGTACGGAGTCAAAAAAAAGAGACAAAGCTTCAGTCATTGCAGTAATTCCCAACTGGCCTCGCAGACCCTGGTTTCCCTATTGAGGACGTTGGTGAAGGAGGGACCATAAAGATTCACACCTTTCCAGGATGGCTGTCCCAAGGCCCAGTTCAGATGGAGGAGGATCATCACTTATCGCTGATGGCCTGGTTACTGAAAGTCTAAGGGTCTGGAAGATGACTTTTTCCTCCTAGCGTCAAGAAAAAAGTCAACCTCTGAACAGTACTACAGAGTCTGGGAGCAGTTTGCAAACAAAAAAGGTAAAGATCCAGTGATCCCAGATGCCAACTTAATAATAAGTTTTATTTTCTGGTTTTAATGAATCTGTCAGGTAGTACTAAGAGGACAAATCTCAGCACTCTCAGCAATGACAGAATCATATGGTCAAAGACCCAATAGTTATTAGATTCTTCAATGCACTGATAGAATTAAACCAAAAATACCTGCATCACTGCCACCATGGGATCTTCCCCTTCTTCTCAAGTTCTAACAGAGTTTCCTTTTGAACCCTTTTCAAAAACATCAGACTGGTTTTTGACTCTAAAGTAGTTTTTCTTAGTAGCAATTACATCTGCCTGCAGAGTGGGAGAGTTATTGGCATTGTCGGCATATGAACCGGATACTGTCATATTCCATGATAGGGTAAGACTTAAACCAGCTTTTAATTTTCTACCCAAAGTATTATTAAAATATCATATGGAGCTTGAGGTGAATCTTCCCCTCATTTTGTGAAAATCCAAAAACTGACTTGAAAAGAGACGGCATACTTTTGGATTTAGTTCTTTACTATTTAAAGAGACCTCTACCTGGAGGAAATCAGACAGATTGTTTCTCATTCCTTTGGGCAAGAGAAGAGGCCTAGAACCTTCAAAAAGAACAATTAGTGCCTGGATATGTGGTGTTGAATACAGTATAAAGGGTTACTCAGTATTGAAAGAGTTAACCAAAGCTTGTTATGTATGCACAACTGTCTTGCTTACTCAACAAGTAGTAAAGTTATTTTGGAAAATGAAGTTCATCAGACATAAGTTGTGACCATTCATGGAACTTTTAGAGTGTAACTAAAGCCACCAGAGATGTAATATACGTGTCAGGATTCACACACTGTGGTGGAGTGGTTGGTAGGAGTGGAGGTTGACGTTAGTAGGAGAGGAGGTAAGCAGACATACAACATACTCTTTACACACACACACATACCCTATAGACTCATTATGCTAAAAGTATATAGTTATAATTTGTAGGCTGTCTCTAATATACTTGACTGGCTTTTTACTTTGCATAATTTGTAACTACTCCGTACAATAAATCCTTATTTGATAGATCACCTTGGTGAGTGTTTATTAACCATAAGATAACTTACAAGGAACTAAAGAAGTAAAATACACATAGGCTTATATTAGAGATCTGTAAGCTTCTCTGTATATGTACATCAGATCAGTCTATCAGATTAATGTAATATTAGTGTAATTTTTACAATGGCGCACAACAGCCTGTTATATAGACATCGTGGACACTAGGCATTACACAAACATATACCCACTCTGTCAGCTTCAAGAGGGGGACAGATGTGTTCTGTGATTATATATGTGGGCAGGTGCACAACTTCAAATAAGCCTCGTAACACTGTAGTACAGCGTGGCACAATAGGGATAAAGCGAATAATAAAGGATAAACTGGGGGGAAAAGTTCCCTATTAGAAAAAGAACCCTAATATAAGGCACAAACTACGTTGGCTAATGAATCAAAACAAACGTTTATTGGTGATCATAGCATATAAAACATATTGCAAAACCCCCCACACACGATGACAATCGTATATACAATACAAAACCACCTATTCAAACAGACACCCTAAGCTCCGCCGGGCGTCCCCGGCTATCTAAAGTGGAGAGAGGAACAGGCATAGGCAGTTCCATCAAGATACACTGGAATCCCTGTCCAACCGATCCCTGGTAACCACGCTGTCCAGGAAACACTAGAAAAAGCCGCTATAGTTAACAGTACTCACAGACTTCCGGGACTTCTCGTGAGAAGCCAAGGCTGAGATCAGGGAACAGTTTCCCGTCCCTCAGTCGGACCACACTCATCACCCGTTTATCACCAACGTAGAGCTCCTGCGTGGATAGCACTTTCCTCCGGTATCCATTCCAATTCATGCGGCCTGTCCTTCTTCACGTGGCTCCCCTGCGCATACCAGTTTCCATCTTCCTCCTACAAACCGACACGTGTTTTGCCCTTGACCAATCGCCTACGGCTTCATCAGGGTCATCGTGGTGTGGGGTTTTTGCAATAGTTTTTTATATGCTATGATCACCAATAACGTTTTGTTTTGATTTCATATAGCCAACGTAGTTTGTGCCTTATATTAGGGTTCTTTTTCTAATAGGGAACTTTTTTCCCTGTTTATCCTTTATGCGTTCTGTGATTGAAGCCTCCAGAGGTCTGTATGAGTTAAGAACCTAGAATCATTGGTGTAAGTATCGCGATAATCAAATCAGCAGGCGCACAGGGAATATTCTGCTTTCCATTTCATTTGGATTTCAGTCGATCTTTGGATGGTAAAGTATGGAGTTTATTAATAGTCTTGCAAGTGAAAGAATTTAACATTTATTCTTCCATTAGATGTAATGTGTCTAAATCATGGAAGGAAATGTATAGAAAATGTACATTAGAAAATGGAAAGATTGATAAAAAGAACTCATTTTCAAAGTTGAAAAAGAAATTAACAATGTAATGTTAATGGTTAAGTGTTTTAAAGGCTATGTCCACCCTGAAAAATTTTTTTTAATATATGGTCCCCCCGGGCTCCCAGCCCAACCGCTATAATTTTTTTTTTGAAAGCCCCCCAAACTCTACTACCTCCCCTCGATCCTCCGCCGCGCTCCCGGCCCTCTGCTTGCAAGGAAATGCAAGCAAGGGCGGGACCGGCAGCCGCTTCTGTGATTGGCTGACGGCCCAATCACAACGCGGCTGCCGGCAGCTCAGTTCGCCGGAGGAAAGAGGAGACGTAAGTAAGAGTTTGGGGAGCTTTCTAAAAAAAAAAATATGCGTTGGGGCTGGGAGACATGGGGGAGCCACAATATAAGGGGATTTGAGCTAGGGGGAGGGATAGTAGAACGGGAGGAGAGGGAGGGAGAGGGAGGGGGAGAAGGGCTGCAGTACGCATGGCAAAAATCTACCTGAGGCCAGCTAGCAGGCAGTGTCCTATATGGACTCTGCTAGCCTCCTGGTAGTCATTTTTTGGGACTTTGGGGGGGGACTACAGGAGAACCCTATGGAGCTGGGATGTGAGGTAAGATTAAACTACACTACATGGTGGGGCCAGTAGTTGGGGGGATTATAGTTTTGGGGTGGGACATGCCCTTTAATGAGTTGATGAGTTTTAATAAAATTGACAGTTATAAGGAAGACAACTGTGATTGTGAGAAAGTTTGAGGAAAAACTAGAAGTTCCAATAGTGTTGAAGCAGATAGAAAAGGACAGTCTTAGACTCCACAGAGATTGAATTGGGTCTGCAACAGCAGGAAGTTACGCAGGTTTCTGTTATTACTAAGAACAGAAACACTCCCATTTAATTCCAACATTAGAGATGAAGAAATAGAATATGAGACAGCAATGTTACAGTTAGAGTAAATGAACAGCTACTTAAAATTGCTAAAAGTATTCCTGTATTGGATGAAAAAAAAAGATTCTATATGTAACATTGATATATTTGAAGCCCACACTGATCTGTATAATTTGAATGAAAACCAGAAAAAATGAAGTGTTTAAATTTTGTTACCAAGTCATATGAGCCAAAGATTAACATCTCCAGTCAGTGTTCCATACATAGACATACATGGGAACCAGATATATGGCAATAGCATTGATAGGCTAAGACAGTTATTTCCTTTAATAAGTGTTGAAGAATTTCCTACATAGAGGTAATCACTAATCTTTCAACCTCCATTGATGAATGTCCATTTACATTCATGTCTCATTATAAACTAGCAATAGATTTGTTATGGAAATGAAGATGAGTGTCCAAAAGGATGGTGCAAGGGTTTGTAAAAAAGTTTACCTTTTTAGATCCTGGATATTTGATATATGTTTGTGAATCATCTGAAATCTAGAGAGAGCAGCAGATTTGGTTGACAAGTATAGACGCCAAATACTAGCATCACAAAAAACATTTCCCATAATAAAGAGATAGGAAGTCTATCTAGAGATAAGGACATCAGGAAGAATTATCAAAGGTTAAGCCCTCATACATTTTCACAATGTTTCTTTGTTTCAAATGGGGACATCATTTAAGAAAATGTTAAAATTAAGGAAACTAAACAGAAGTTTTGTTGTACAGAGGAAGGTGTAAAAAGACAGAGAGGCTCAGGTTTCTAAAATGTCCAAAGTTATGGATTTCAACACAGAGAAAGACACTGGTTTAAATCTGCAGTGACTAGGAAAAGAGAATTCCAGAGACAGAGGTCTAATATTGAAAAAGGACTTACTCTTGTTAAGGAAAGCAATGTTACTACAAGCTTAGTAATAAAGTTATTTGGTTTGTTGTTCATTAAAGGCTAATAAAATATTGTTTATTGACAAATGTTTATGGCATAGGATAGATTGTTAATACATGGAAATATGTAATTTTGATATTTAATTTATTATTTTATATTTAGTTTATACATTTACATGGCAGGATATGTGATATCAAGAAAATGTGCATATGTATAAACATAGACACTTGTAGGGGAGATAGACATTTATGTTATTAATATAGGTTATTCAAGTTGTAGGACATGTGCAAGAATTATGTCCTTAGATAAAGCGCTAAGATTTTTATAGGCTTTGTTTTGAAGAGGCAATTTTTTCCTTCACTATGTTGAGCTCAGATTTGACATATTAAACGTGGATGATTTGATTTTTTAAGAGTTTTCTAAGTTTTCAGATTATGTTATGCATTATGTAAGGTTATCTTTGATGAAGTCATCATATGTGCTATAGATTGGTAGTTATCAAACATAGTAAATTACATTAATCCTATTTGTACTATTGACAAGATCTAGAATGGCTATTTAAATGGAATATCTGGCCATAGAATTAATATATAAAAAGTTTATATGCTTAAATTATGATTAACTAGATCTAATGTGATCTGATAAGTCATGTTTTGTTACAAATCAGTATACATTTATTTTATTGTCCATGTATTTCCTGATCTAAATTAAATGAATACATGTATATATAGTTTTTTAGCCTTTAGTGAATTAGTAGTACAAAGTGTAAATTAATCTCTGTAAAGAAACTTGTAAGGAAATGCATGGCTAGTCAGTTTTTTTATAAATAGACAATTGGATGGAAACAGATGAGATAGTAAATATCAAGATTCAAGGGGAAAAAATGTTTGGTGCTACATGGGAGGGGGAATATTCTTTTAAAGTATTTTTACTATGTGATATTTAATGAAGTTATTTTTGTTGAACTTGCTGTAATATATATTCTTATTTAAGGAGATTTTGTTTCTTTAGGTGAAAGAAAAGCAAGATGCATAAATAAGTATATGGGTCTACTGTTTGTAGCAGAGTTAAATTATGAGTAAAGTATTGTATGTGAAATTATAGATGCATGGGTTTATTATCAGCCTGTTTAAAAAGTAATTGTAATAGGTATATTAATAACATTAACCTAAGATAGTCATGACACTGTGATTGACAAGGGCATGTGTGCATAGAAAGGATATGGATGTGTTCTAACATAGGATATGATTTGTCCTCTACTTGTTATTATTAACAATTATAATGGTTGTTTAACTAAATATGATCTGAAGGTGCACATTATTCCAGACACTGTGCAGATATACTGAATTGGTATTTTTCCAAATTTATAAGTTATTTTGGATTATATATTTTTAAAGGAGTACTCCAAGTCATATTCATCTTGGGTAACCCTGACAATTGTGTTTTGAGATTTATCGGATAATCTGGCCAATTACGTATAAATGTTTTTGAAATTGTCATGGAGGTACTGTAAGATGTATATGATGGAAATACATATTTTAAACAACGTTCATGGATCCAATATTTTTATATATTTTTGTACATATATTTTTGGTAAAAGAATGTACATTTCATTGAGTTGTCACAGTAGCATAATGTGATGTTTATATAGACAGCAGCTGTTCCTCAAAGTTATGTGGACTAAGAACTCGAACATGAAGCTATTTTAGACAATGGTTTGTATTTCACAGGCAGTGAATACATGGATCTGTTCTCCAGGAGAGATGAACAGGACACGCAGCAAACTATTTCAAACTTAAATTCTGAGTTCTGAAGAAGTTGTGGAGTTATAACATTAGTATTAACTACTACTAGGCTGAGTTATTGTCCTAGTTTAATACTAAGAGTTGAGTTTTAAACTGAGTTTAAAGAAATAAAACTTAAGACCCTGAATACAGATATTGGAAAAGTTTGACTTTTGATAAAGTAAGAAGGGAACAAGCAATAGATTTATATAAATCAATTATTATAAATTATTATAAATTGTTATTCAGTTTCTTATACAGTAAATCACACAGAAGAATATTGTAGTATGTAATCTGAAGATGAAAAAATGCAGTAGAATTTTGCAAGTATTCATCAATTTAGATTAATCCAGGAACAGATAATGATAATTTATTATATGAAAAGCACAACCTATTGGATAATTGAATTATTAGATGATAAGATGTTACACCAAGGAATAAAAAATATTACCCTAATTTATACAGTTAAATGGAACAAGATAAATATTGTGGTATACAAATCTTGATTTGATTTGATGCACTTGTATCAGAGTTTTTATAATATGTCAACTAAATTTCCTAGGAAGTTTAAATAATATCACAAGGTTGGTTATATAAGGGATATTACTTTTTTAATAATGAGTTTACATTGATTTAGTATAACTGAATTATCAGTTACAGAATGTGTTTACAGATGGTTATGAATATAATTCTTATATTATTTTCACACAGTACACAAGGATAAATTAGTGTTAAATATAATACATACCATAATAATATGAATAGTATACACTAGCTGTGTAACAAACTCTATTATTGGCCAAAGGTGTACATCACAGGCATGGGTACCAGTAAAATGAGTAAGAGTTTAAATTGGTTGGTTAAAAACAATTGTGGGCATAAATTAATCCAGATAAAAAGTAATACTTTTATATGAATCAGATCTGTACATATAAAAGGATTATATTTATTTTTGGGGTGTGTATCTATTCATCTGTAAAGCTGTAAGGTCAAAACAGTTAAATAACATGGTTAAATCAATGTTTAAATTGGTCACTGGTTTCGATATTTGAAAATTATTGATAAGTGATACTTGATACCTGGTATTGTCTAAATGTTTAATGTAACATATGTTAGGAGTTTTTTAATATGTTGTTAGATGTCTAGTACATGTGTTTGTATTTAAAAAATTGACTGTTTACCTGTTCTCTCCAAGTTTAAAAGTATCCACTATTTGTTTTTTTTTTCTCTATAGTTCTTTAAACCATATTATAAATTAATATTTTTTAAATTCTTATAATGTGACATATGGATTTGATTCCAATTTTCACAAATTACTTTTTGTTTACACTCTAAATAATGATATTTAAAATTTGTCTAGGAATTACATATTCATTCCTTATAATGATACGGTAATATATGTGATGGGTTTATATATTATAACACTGATTTCAGTGTAGTTTAGAGTTGGTGGACATCCGGTAAAGATCTATCTACATCAGGATTGAAAGTGACAACGCTAAGAGTCGGAGAATAAAATAAAGCTATAACAGAGACTATACAAGAATAATTTCATGCAAGAGGTAGCTAAGACCAGCTGATGATATTGCCTACATGGAAAAAAGTTTTTTGAACTATAAGGCTGCTTACAAGTTATAAGTTGGTTTGTGGTTTTGTTTTTTCCAGTTCAACTTCGGAGGATTATGTGACTGAGGCTTGGTAAAAAGCAAACCACAAATCCAGGGTTATAAAGGTACATGAACTATTTACCTCTCAAAACGTATTATAGAGGTCAGGCCTGTCTGGGTACAGACTGCAAAAAGTCTGGGCCTTAAAAGGGCACCAGTGAATACCTGTACTATTATTGTTTCCTGTCTCTCTAAAATTTCGTAAGGTCAAATTGTGGAGACAACATCTATTTCTACAGGATAAAAAAGTTCCTGGCAACCATATACAGAGTAAAGATTTGAGTGTTATCCTGTTCGTAATCTTGGATAGTTTTTAAGATTACAAGCCATACATAAAGCTGAAAACCTCCCATGATGATGATATTGTAAAAAGACAAATTCAATCAAATAATTGGAAAAAGACTGAAAGAAGAACTAAGCTGTGAATGGAACTTGAAAGAAGTGTTGAGAGTTCCAGTTCTACTTTAGTTAGTTTAGTTCCTATACACTATCACTTTTTACCATTACATTGCATAAGAATGATATAATACTACTACTTTATGGACAATGTTTAAACTTTCTAAAGACTGTTGAAGATATATGGACTTTCCTGATGGACTTTCATTATAACTATGTTCCAGATATCGTTGTTTGCAAAACAGTGTGCAGAGGGGGACTTGTTGAATCCAGTATAAAGGGTTAATCAGTATTGAAAAGTGTTAACCAAGCTTGTTATGTATGCACAACTGTCTTGCTTACTCACAAAGTAGTAGAAGTTATTTGGAAAATGAAGTTCATCAGTAACATAAGTTGTGACCATTCATGGAACTTTTAGAGTGTAACTAAAGCCACCAGAGATGTATATAACTTGTCAGGATTCACACCTGTGGTGAGTGGGTGGTAGGAGTTGGAGGTTGACGTAAGTAGGAGGAGAGGTAAGCAAACATACCCACACACTCTTTACACACACACACACATGCACCATAATAGACTAATTATGCTTAAAGTATATAGTTATAATTTGTAGGCTGTCTCTAATATACTTGACTGGCTTTTTTACTTTGCATAATTTGTAACTACTCTCTGTCAATAAAATCCTTATTTGATATATCACCTTGGTGAGTGTTATTTATTAACCATAAGATACTTACACGGAACAAAGAAGTAAAATACACTATGTTTATATTAGAGATCTGTAGAGCTTCTCTGTATATGTACATCAGATCAGTCTATCAGATTAATGTAATATTAGTGTAATTTTTACATGGCGACACATTGTAAAGGCTTATCAGATCAGAGGTGGAGATGGTACCGAAAGGGTTAAAAGCTCACACAACGAGGGCATTGGCGACATCCTGGGCGTTGCAGTCCAAGACGCCTCTAAAATATTTGTGACAGCAAGATGGTCATCGGCGAAGACTTTTCTGAGACATACCGCATAGACGTAGCTACTGCACAAGAAGCAAGATTCGGAAGAAAGTCTTGGAAGCCGTTGCTCAATCTTGATTACTTGTGTGTGTTCATTAAAATATTTTTGTTTAAGCAATGAGATTTGGACTCCCTCCCCTATTTTTTGGCTAGTTTGGGTAAATCCCAGTCTGGTGAATGACTGGCCAGGGTGACAGGGAAAACAGGAAATTAAACCATACGTACCGTAATTTCTATTTCCGGTCACCTTTCCTGGACAGCATTAACCAGATTTACTTCCCTCCCTGATTGTTTTGAGTTTATTTTGCAAGACTTTAGAAAGAAGAGGGTTTTCCAGGGGAGGAGCAGATCTTTTTATTTCAGTGTTTCCTGTTCAAATCCGGGGACCTGGCCCAGTCTGGTGAATGCTGTCCAGGAAAGGTGACCGGAAACAGAAATTACGTACGTATTGGTTTAATATCCTGTTTTTTTCTTCTGAGTCTGAAGGGAGCGCTAGCTCTCGAAACGTCACTCACTCATCATCTCACTTCAATAAACTTTAAATTTACCTTAGGAGTGAACCAAACTCAACTGGTAGTCGGGCAGTCTGACAGATAAATCTTGGTTTGATAGTTGCCTGAAGAACACCTCTTACATGCATACATTATTCTAACTGTAAAGTGTTATGTAGGGGTGATTTTTAGATTTTGTTCTAAGCCCCTTAATTCCGTAAGGAGCAAACTTATGAATAACATACACAAGCTACAATCTAGAAAGCTGTGTTCTTTCAGCCTAATGGCATAGCTTGGAAAGCTATTTCCCTTTGGTTGAAAGGCAAGCAGGAATGGTTTCATGAATTTGTGGAGGAGGAACTTAAAAGTGTTTTGCTTGAATTAGAAGATGATTGAAGTTTTATTTTATTATAAAAAAACAAGTAACATTTACCTAAAAAGGATACATCAGTTTAATAAAAAAAGATAACATTCTGTGCATCAAGAATGTTACTTTAATAAATGTAATGCTTGAAAGAATAATTTTGATCTGAGCCAAGAAGTGGAAACTCCATAACAATATGCGATGTCTAAAAACAAACTGAAAGGCAGGTGTATCCTGAGCATGCTATCAATTGACCATTGACTAAATCATTTTCTAGATATGACCATATATAGCAAAGATCACCAAATAATAATTAACACATCTCTCTACAAATAAAGTATCTGAAACATAAGAGAAAACAGTCTTGGCATACAAACTGTCATAAGAAAGAGAGAAGTATAAGTGTTCTTTAAGTTCTTTGCAGCAAAAGCTTTAAAAAAATCTGAACTTTTCAGGAACAATACATTAAAAATCTTATTGTGCTCAAGCCAGACTTGCTGCAATAATTTCCATAGATCTAAAGATTTTTACCACTTGACAAATGCCATGTTCAAATAATAAATATGGCTTGGACCTAACATAAGACCTTTTAATGTGAGTGAAACAAGCTAGAGTGGAACTTGTGTATAAAGTCCCTTGCTCTAAAGGACCTTGATCTCCAGGACATAGAAAGGAAGGGCATTAAAACACATTTGATGGTTTTATGTGTTGTGTTGAAGTTTGAAAATAAGTTTGAAAATAAGGATTGTATGTGCTGTGTTAAGGACTGTGTGTGCAGTAAGAAGATAAATCTTTCTTCCAGTTAAAGGGCGCACTGGTTTTCTATATTCTAGTATTGCACCTGTTTGTATCGCAAACAGTGCTACGTGCTAACCAGGGAGACAGCGGTAGCTTAAGAGCATTATGCATGGCTAAGAGGGTGATGTAAGGAAGAAGGATTGGATTATAGAGAACTGGCAGACTTTGCTGTCGGCTACAGGCTCTTTAGTAGGGATGGGTTGCACCTCACAGATGCGGTGCAGCTGTTTTATTAGGGAGAAGATGGCTTGAGGGTTGGAGGAGATTTAAACTAGGTTTGGGGGGGAGGGTATTAGCAGTCTCACTGGGATAGATAGCCCAGGAAAAGCAGGTGTAGATAGGCCAGTGGTGGGTGAAAGGAGGGGGGGCTAGCATAGGGATAGGAGGCATGTGTATTAAAGTGTATGAATAAAATTACAGGATCATAATCTAAAATGTATGTTTGCAAATGCGAGAAGCCTGGCTGACAAAACGGGTGAATTGGAAATTATGGCATTGATAAAAAGTATGATGTATAGGTATGCAGAAATGTGGTTGAACAGTTCTCACGACTGGGCTGTAATTAGAGGGATAACGCCTTGTTTAGGCAGGACAGAAAAAAGGAAAGGGGGAGTATGCGTTTATGTTAAAAAAGAATTGAAGCGATATGATGTAAAGTGGAGGCAATATGGTTGGAATTATGCAACAGGAAAGGGGTAATGTCATTGTTTGTGTCTGCTATAAGCCGCCAAATGCTAGCAGAGAGGAAGTGAGTCACTTCATATGCAGTTGGCAAGGGCTGCATTTGTTTGGAGAGTATGCTCATATGGGGGACTTTAATTACCCTGACATTAAAGGTATCTCCACTGATAAAAGTCACCTGGGTTGTAAGGATAGATATGTGTAAGGTGGATATGTACCTGCAGTATCCTGTGCTTTGAGTGTATGTAAGAAGAAATAGAATGATTTTCTCCCAAACGCTGTGGAGGGGCAGGTCCGCCACTTTCATTGACTGCCTGCTTGGGAATGTCCACCGGCGTGTTCCTTTAGTGCATGCGTAGAACTGTGAGGATCCATCGAGACTGCTGTCTGTGTGATCTGACGGTGTTTCGATTCCTACCACACACACCATACCACACACATCACACACACATTATTCAAGCTACTGAGTTCACTGATAATATGGAGGAATAATCACATGACCATCACCAGCAGCTTACGGAGTTCACTAATTAATGGAGGAGTGCATCAGTACTACCTTTTTCTCTCTCCTCCACCCCCTCCCATACCAGATTGCCTCATATTCCCAGCATCCCCTATGAAATCATCTTAGATCACTTTTTCAACCACCCCTCTCAGAGTTAGACAAAAAAAATCTTTATTAAAAAACAACACAAGTTCCCCCTGCCTTGTGTTACACGTAGTGTGGAAAAGGGTTTTAACTTTTCCTCTCCTCTGTCTCTCTCTGCATGATCAGCTGTAAAATGGACTTAGAGAGTCAGAGAGGAAGGATTTCTTACTGCAGCCAAGTGGGTGTGTCTGCTACCATGATGATGCACATTGAGTGACAGCACTCCCAGCACAGGGGAATACACACCCCCGAGAACCTGCACAAACTTCCCATGCTGCTGCAATCAAACGAAGGGGAAATTCTGGGGGAAAAAAAAATAGGGGGAGGGTTGGGAGATGGTGTACTTTTTCAAATAAACCAAAAAAAAAAAAAAAAGCTTTTCTCAGGACATACCTACCCTTTATTGGTGTGTGGGAACTGCCATCACAGAAAAAGGCGATGAGTTCTGAATTTTGCTGCAGGATAATTTTCTCTCACGTGGTTGAAGTTCCTACTAGAAAAGCTCTGTTGGATCTGGTAATATCTTACATTGTGGAGCACATTATAGTATGTGAAGGTAACTGGAGCTAGGAAATAGTGACCATGAAATAGTGTTTTTTGGGACTATGTTATCGAAAGGAAAAGTGCGCTGGGTTAACAAAGACTTCATTTCGGGAAGGCAAATTTTCCCAGGTTAAAAGTAGCTCTTCAGAATGTCAAGTGGATAATTTTATTATCAGTAAGGTACTGAACAGAATGGACTGTGTTTAGGGGATTTTAAGCCAGTTCACATCTAAATTTTATACCCTTGGGAAATAAATGTAAAAAAAATAAATCCGTGCCCAATGCTCATGTGGCTGAATTCTATGTAAAGAGGCAAATGGAACGGAAGAAAAAGGCTTTAAAACCTTTAAGTCAGAGGAACAGAAAGGGCCTTTAGGGGTTATAAAAACTGTAACGTAACAGGATTTAAGAAAGCAATCAAACTAGATAAATATAATCAGTAGGATAGCTGAAAAAAGCATCACTAAGCTAAAAAAATTTTTTAGGTATACTTAATAGTAAAGATGAGAACTGAGAATGTGGCACCATTAATTAATGGGGATAAGTTAGTTACAGAGGATGTGATAAAGCAAATGTCATGAATATTTTTTTTTTCCCCTCTGTATACACTATAGAAGATCCAAGTACAGATATTATAGAGTATATAAACAATAAGTATAAAAGATTCAGTGCACTTTGGTTAACCGGGATATGTTACAGAAAGAACTAAATAAGGTTAATATTTAGGGAGCTAAGTTCAGTTTTATCTAGGCCATTGTTTCTAATTTTTGCAGATTCCCTCATGTCCGGAGGTGTGCCTCTGAATTGGAAAAAGGCTGATGTTATTCCAATATTCAAAAAGGGTAGTCGTTCAGAGACGGGTAATTACAGGCCTGTAAGTTTAACTTCAGTGGTGGGGAAGATACTGGAAAGTTTAATAAAGGAACATGTTCTAGAGTATTTTTTTTAAGGACTGACTTATAAGTAGTAACACGCGGATTTAGGGAATAGATCTTTCAAACTAACTTGCTTGGCTTTTATGAGGAAGTGAGTAGAAATGTAGACTCTGGCATAGCAGTAGATGTAGTATACTTGGATTTTGCAAAGGTTTTTGATACAGTCTCCCATAGGCGACTAATGTATAAGCTAAGGTCTGTTGGTCTGGGAAGGCACATTTGTACATGGATAGAAAATTGGTTAATTAGGATGCAGAGAGTAGTTTCTTAATGGGGCTTCATCATTATGTATTAAAGTCCCTAAGTGGGGTGGCCACAGGGTTCTGTGTTGAGGATCTTCTATTTAATCTATTTATTAATGATTTGGAAGTGGGTATTGTCACAAAGTTTCTGTGTTTGCTGACGACAAAAAACTTTGTCGACCATTAAAGGGCTTGTCCACCCCTGAAATAGTTTTTTAATATTATGCTCCCCCATGTCCCCCAGCCCCAACCGCATGTATCGTTTTTTTCAAAAGCTCCCCAAACTCTTCTTACTTCCACCTCCTCCTCGGCCTCGATCCTCCGCCGCACTGCCGGCCCTCTGCTTGCGAGAATGCAAGCAGAGGGGCGGGCCGGCAGTCGCGTCTGTGATTGGCTGAGCGGCACCAATCACGGACGCGGCGCCGTCATTCAGTGCAGCGGAGGAAAGCGTAGAGTGTAAGTAAGAGTTTGGGGAGCTTTTTGAAAAAAAAACATGCGGTTGGGGCTTGGGGACATGGGGGATTAATCTATGGGAGGGATAGTAGAACGGGAGGGGAGAGGGAGGGAGAGGAGGGAGAGGGAGGGGGGAGAAGGGCTGCAGTGCGCATGGCAAATATCTACCGAGGCTAGATAGCAGGCAGAGACCTGCTATCCTCCTGGGTGTGTTAGTTTTGAGACTTTGGGGGGGGGTTACAGGAGAACCCTATGGAGCTGGATGTGAGGTAAGGATAACTACACTACATGGTGGGGCCAGTAGTTGGGGGATTATAGTTTTTGTTGGGGGTGGACATCCCTTTAAAACTTCATGTGATGTGCAATCGTTGCAGGGGATCTAGATAATTGTCACATTGGGCTGCTAAGTGGCAAGATAAGATTTCAATGTTGATAAATGTAAGGTGATGCATTTGGACTTAAAAAATCCTTGTGCTCTTATACTATAAATGGCTCTGTGTTAAAGGAGAACTAAACTTAAAATTTTTAATAAAACCTAATGTGAAAGTTTTTCTCCCCATACACCTATACATCATAAGATTCTTCTCTAGTAAGTTGCATTTAGTACATTTGAAAAATAGATTCTGTAAATAAGAGGCTTCCATGATGTTGCCAGTACAACCCACACAGCCCATGAAGTTATAAGAAAAACCACACCCCCTGACCCCAGTATTCCACGGTCTGCACAGAGTGTTTTCTATACAGAAGCTCCACACCATTATGGAGATCCCTGAAGACTGAAAGACTTTGAAAGCTGATTGTTACCATAATTTATTAACCATTCAGTGTGAGTTGCTGGAAAAATACTGCAGGTAACAGAGCTTTCAAAGTCTTATCAGGGATTTCCATATTCCATTTTTTTTTAGTATTGTTTATAACAAAAAATAAAGCTTCCAAATGTTCCAAGTAGGCACCAGGTTTAAAATTACAACAATCTGAGGTCATGAGTTCAATACCCCAGGCTCTCTCTTCTTTTGTTTCTATTATGTCCTAAGCAAAAGATGAAGCTGTAAAATGTACCTAAATGTTCAGCTTACTCATGTGGTGGCTCCCTTTAAGATTCCTCAGTTATAGAACCACACAGTTCAGTAGGTTTGCAAGTTTGAATCCTCGAGAGTTTCATTTTATTTTTTTGTTTCTATTACGTTCATAGCAAAATTTCTGTTAGCCCTAGAGGTAAGCTCTGCTTTTAGCAAGACAGAGTAAATGTAAAAGTTGCAGGTTCTATTCCCCAGACTTACTTTATTTTTTTTATTTTTGCTGAAATGTTAGTATTTTGCCTTTTCTTCACATCCTAAATAAACAAGAGATGATCAATGCACATTCCTTGGCCCCATATATCATAATATCTATGTCTAGTGCAAACAGTAAAAACAGGGGGGTTTTGTGTACATTTTTTATGCATAAAAGTGAAAAGCCTTCCAACCACGTCAAGGTACCCCAGTATTGAAGGTCCTAAACAGTTTACCCTTGGGTCATTTATCTGGGCTGACACTCCCTGCTTGGTTGCATTTTTCTTGGGGTGGGGTGGGGGGGGGGGGAAACCACCTCACCTTGACATGGTTGAAGGCTTTCAACTTTTATGCTAAAATGTAACTAAAAAAAACCCATGTTTTTACTGTTTGCACTAGCATAGTTATTATGATATATGGGGCCCAGGAATGGTGCATTGATCATCTCTTTTCTTGTTTGTTCTAATGTTTGGTCAGATCAGTAGTACTTCCCTATTTGTTATAAAGTAATTTTGGCCACAGGAGTGCTCTCACACAGCCCCCCTATTTGTTATATATTGTAGCAAGTTTTCTCTGGCAGGAAGATGGACCACAAGCTTCCATGTGGTAGTACAAGCACCCCAACACATCCCTTTAATTGGAGGTCTTATGCCTTGAATACTTAGCATAGGATGAAAGGCCTCTTCCCTCCTTTGTAAAAGCCAGTAGGCGGGGGGAAGTGATAGCCTGTATACTAATCCGAGCAAGCTCAGGGAGACAACCTTCCCAAAAAATGCAACCAAGCAGGGAGTGTCCCCCAGAAAAAATTACCCAAACTGTTAGGACCTTCCTTTCTGGGTTACCTCTGTACGTGGTTGGAAGGCTTTTCACAGCTTTTATGCATAAAAATTGTAACTAAACCCCCCATTTTTTAACTGTTTGCACTAGCATAGATATTATGATATATGGGGCACAGGAATGTGCATTGATCATCTCTTTTCTTGTTTTTCTAATGTTTTTGGGTCAGATTCACAGTAGCACTTCCACTATTTGTATAAAGTAATTTTTGCCACAGGAGTGCTCCCCCACAGCCTCCCCTTTTGTTGCGTACATCCATGCTATCTATGAAATACACTGCAGATTCTTTTATATTTTATTTAAAAGTAAAGGTATTATATTCATTGTTAGGACAGAGGATCACTGATGTGTTTGAAATAAAACTGAAATTCTGTTTCGTGTGCAGGGAGAGGAGTGATCTTCTGTGCTGTAAATGGTGATTGGCGTCAGTCTCTAGAAGCAAGGCTTCAACTCCTGTTTTGATCTGTTTAGCACTACAAGCATGTGCCTGTACCATACACTTAGCTGGGAGATTTAAAACCAGCTATAGGTGGTTGGAATGTGGGAGCTGACCCCTATACGTCACAGAGTTGTTTTTCATAAATCATCCAATGGCCACCACAATGGAAGGGTGAGACACAGCTTGCTGTATGTTTGTGAATTGTGTTGTTTCTGTCTATTGGACAATGCTGTCTGTAAACTATAGTTTCTAATTAGTTGAATCCCTGTTGGAAAGGATCTTGGAGTTTTGGTGGATAACAACTTAAAGAAGCAAGCAGTGCCAGGCAGCACACAGCCCCAGATGCCAGCATAGTCTTGTCCTCGTATAAAGAGGTAATGGATTTAAAGGGAGGAAATGAGAGCTAGCAAGATATTGTCTTGTATAAAGAGGGGAATGGAATCAAGAGAGAAAAATATTATTCTCCCTCTTTACAAGGCACTGGTAAGGCCACATTTGGAATATGCGGTGCAGTTTTGGAATCCCATATACAAAAGGGACATCTTGGAAATTGAGGCAGTTCAGAGAAGGGCAACTAAATTAATAAGGGGAATGGAGGGGCTTGAATATGCAGGCAGATTAGACAAGTTAGGGCTGTTTACATTGGAGAAGCGGCGGTTGCGTGGGGACATGATAACCTTATACAAATATATTAATGGCCCATACAGTGAACTCTCAGGTGCATTGTTCACTAATAGGTCATATCAGAGGACTCGTGGACATCCTTTAAGGTTGGAAGAAAATAAGTTTCATCTTCAGGTTAGGAGAGGTTTCTTTACAGTGAGAACGGTGAAACTGTGGAACTGTCTTCCAGCGGAGGTGGTAATGGCAAGTTCATTGAATAACTTTAAAAAAGGCCTGGATAAGTTTCTAAAACTAAAAAATATTGAGAATTACTGGTATTAATGCATATAGATCTGGTTGATCCAGGGATACTTTCCGATTGCCGTTTGGAGTCAGGAAGGAATTTTTTCCCCCTTTTTTTAGCTGGGGTTTTTTGCCTTCCTCTGGATCAACTGTTAGGTAGGGTTAAAAAAAAAAAAAAAAAAAAAAAAAAAAAGATAGGTTGGACTTGATGGACGAATGTCTTTATTCAACCTTAATTACTATGTTACTATGTACATTGTAAAAAATACTTTGCCTCAGTTCAGTATATAAATGAATACATGTTAGCAACACTTTCTTCTGTTGCTGCATGACTTTAATCCAATACTTGTTTTGTTCAAGCTCAGTCCCTCCATACCCCAGCCCCCCTGCCAGACTGACTCTCTGTGAGGGCAAGCATGTTCAGTAATCTCTATGAGGTAGCAATAGGAGAGGGAATTAGCCACCACGCAGTTCACATACCAACTGTTCATATTCCAACTATACATAACAGAAGAGTTTATGATACTAAGACACTTTATTGACAGCTGAAATGTAGGATGTTTTAGACTGAATATCTAAATAAATCGGGGACAGATAAACAAAAAAAAAATGGCACAGTGATAGTTGGGAAGAATTTTAGTTTCCAGTAAAAGGCAATAACAAAAAACAAATTTCCCAGTGTAACTATTCTTTAAATAAATGTACTCTGTGTTGCCTTTCTCCTACCTCTGTCAGTGACTCTGTTATTCCATGGTGTCGATCTCTGCAGGACTCCCCACTTCCCCCTCCCCTCTCTGTTACCTCCTTGATGTCTAAACGCTGGCTGCCTGATAAGCTTCTCATGTGCATTAAGAGTTAAAAGTTCAACCTCCCAAAAAATACACCCACCTTTTTGTGATCTATCATCAAACAGTGAAAGCTACAAAGAAGGGGGTCGAGTGAAAGCTACAAAGAAGGGGGTCGAGTGCAGCCTTATCCAGTTAAATTTACCTCTCTTCCCCTGCTAATGTTGTTATTTTTGTGTTGCGTTTTAAACAGAGCAGGGAGGAGGATCACATCACAGGGATTTAATTGGCATTGCAAGTAGGACTATGGGGCTGAAATCACGTATTTTTCTAATTTTCTGTATCTTTGGACAGAGGCGGAAACTGAAGAAAGTAAAGACACTCTGTGGGTTAGGGGGAATTATAGAACACATGGAACAACTGAAAAAACAAAAATTCCCTTTAACATGACCAATAGAGTCTTAATGCCTTAAAGTTTCTCAGGGGGCCACATGAGGAACTTAAAATGTTATGAAGGTCCAGGCCCATAGGTTCAACTCAGTTCTTATTATAGAGATTGCAAAACAGAATTTTACAAATGTTTTTATTTGATGCAATTTTTAATAGAAAGTGTGTAATATTTTAGATCTATTCCATAAAATTTTGGGTCTAGGCCTAGTATTGAGGGGCTAGTAAGGGGCCCCAGCACCTTACTTTGCCCAGGTCTGCCTTAGGGCTTGTTCACACTAGGAATGGACAAAAACACAACTTAAAAACAAAGTTTTGAGTAATTGGGTGATGTTTTAATACGTTTTTGTATCCGTTGCTGACCGTTTGCACGTGTGTTATTATCCGTTTGTGTCAGTTTCTGTCTATTGCATTTTAACGTGTTTTCGACTACCTCATTGGGCAGGACCAATGACATCACAGGGACTCCGAGGCATCCTTTACGAAAAATGGACAAACGCGTGCGTTGTTCTCTGTTGTTCCACATTTTCATGCATTTTAGAGGGACAGAAATGTGCGCAGCAGTGCGTTTTTAAAATGGACTGGAATTGAATACAACGCAGCAAGTGTGAACGATATTGTGAAATCCCATGGGGTTTTACGGTCTGTCCATTCTTCAAAACGCACCTGCGTTTGAAAAATGTATACAAACTGTTGTAGTATGAACGATCCCTTAAAGCCTGATATAGAACAACTAGAAAAATACTATATATGAAAAAATAGAAAACATGTTTAAAATGTTTTTTTTAGATACACATTTATTTTTCTGTGTTAAAGTAATTTTATCTGAAAACCTCTTGATTTGCTTTTTAATCAGTGAGTTTATCGAATGTCTAAAAAGCCTGGCCATTTTCCCTTCTGACATTCACAAGACATCCCGGCCTTTAATTTTGCAATCAAATGCTAAAGGATTGTACTAAATACAATACTAAATTGTACATATATATCCTTTATATTATATAAATATATTTATATTTTTACGGAGATTGCATTGAGTTTTTAGGAGCAACTACCGGTAATTAGGTGGGGGTATATGACACTTTTACACTTATGAAAAGGTCTATATGTATGTGTGTTATTATCACTATTTAATTAAAATCACCAGTGTAGACACTAAAAGGAAATGGAATTTTACTAATATCCAATATAGTTCAGATCTTACACTGCTAGCAAATAAAAAAAATTCTTAGGCATTGTACATGACAAGACAGGAAGTGTAAGCAAGTTCCTGTATTACACCCAATTATGTGCTGTTTGTAAAACATGTGACAGTCTTAGTCAATTACAAATTCTTCAGAATCACACTTTGATTTACTGCAGAGGAAATCAAAAGAAACAAGACAATCCAGTTCTGTTTGCTAGACAGGAAGTGATGTCTTTATATGATAAAATTACATTGCATGTCTCAGCATTCTTAGAGAAATGGACACTTTTTCCCTTTTTTTCCACTAATATATTAAAAAGTTGTGAGGTACCTTCTGTAATAAGAAGGCTCTACTTTATTTTATACCCTGTGGGAAGCTTTAAGCTCCTTTAGGGGGAGAGGTGGGGGTACCTCACCATAATCTTTTAAGCTAATCAGTATCTTGTGCTGTCCTAACACCATAGCAACTGTAAATCTGGAACTTGCTGTGGTAAATATTAGTTTATTAATTAAGTTTGAACCTAGCATGTACATCTGTATCCTGTATAGGGTCTTAGGTTGCCCAATTATGCTGTTTAGATTTAACTGCACATTGTGGCAGGATTGCCTGTATTTGTTCTCAGATCTGCAGGTTTATTCCACTTAGACTTCATGGATTATAGATGTCAGGTAAGTTAAATATGGAAGTCAGGGCAAGTTTGGGATTCCTACCATATAATCCTTCCCTAATCCAAATGTAATAGGTATGGATGTAAGGGAAGGGCAGATGGATTACTTGCATGTTCAAACCATTGGGTAGGAATCGCTAAAGCATGACCATGGGCTTTTACGGTCTGTAAGTCAGGAAAATGGCTGTATTCCAGGATGTATGAAAACAGTTTTCCAGATGTATGAAAACTACATTTTCCAGCATTTTGCGCAGCCAGGGAATGCTGAGAGTTGTTCTTTATCATTACACTGTATTGCATCTGTATATATTTATTAGCCAATGGACATAAAGAAGAAACTTACTGCAAATAGAGAATGCTGGGATTTGTAGTTTTCAAACATGTGAAAGGTCCCAAGTTTAACATCCCTGCTCTATACCATTAGGCTGTAATGCATCTGGACATGCCTTTGCCATAGGCTATAAATGATGTACTTTGCATGTCCCTGCCCATTTCTCTGGGAGTGAGAAATAGGTGTTCATATGTTAGATTATTAGGGCAATACTATTAGAATAACATGAGGCTGTGAGGTACCTTCTGTTATAATTTAATTTTATACTCTGTGGGGAGCTTTTAGCTCCTTTAACCTAACCTCTCCATAAACTATATAGCCAATCAGTATCCTGTGCTGTCCTAACCCCATAGTGATTTTAAATCTGGTACTTGCTGTGGTAAATGCTAATGATTATGAACCTAGCATGTAAATTAGGATCCTGTATAGGGTCTCAGGTTGTCAAATGGTGCTGCTTCAATTAAACTGCACATTGTGGCAGGATTGCCAGAGTCTATTCTCATAACCGCAGGTTAATTCCACTTAAACCCAGAATCTAGCTGGCAGGCAGGTGGAATAGGCAAGGGAGGCAAAGTTTAGTAAGGTTCATGAATTCTACTACTTTAAGTATAACCCTTATCTATTTCAATAGTGCAATAGCTATGGATGCAAGGTAAGGGCAGATGGATTTTTTGCAGGTTTGAATCCTTGGGTAGAAATTGCTAAAGCACGACTGTGGGTTTCTAAATGTCTATATGTCAGAAAAATGGCTTTATTCCAGGACGTAAATAAATTTTCCAGCATTCTGTGCAGCCAGGGAATGCTGGGAGTTGTAGTTAAAAGTTAAACACATATGCTCTAGGTCATTATGCTGCATTGCATCTGTATATAATCATTAACCAATGGACATAAATATGAAACTTACTGCTAACAGAATGCTGGGAGTTGTAGTTTTAAAACATGTGAAAGGTCAACACCCCTGCTCTATACCATTAGGCTGTATTACATCTTGACACATGCATTAGCTACAGGACATTAAAGGGCATCTCCACCCAAAAAATTTACTTTTAATATTATGTTCCTTAGGTTTGCCCACCCCCAACCGCCATGTTAATACAAAAAAACCTTTCCGATCATTACTTACAGACCCTTCGCTCCCACGGCTATCTTCTCCCCTCTCTGCTAACTGGAAACAGCAGAAAGGGGCGGGACCGGCAGCCGCGTTTGTGATTGGCTGCCAGTCAGCAAATCTCAGACAGGGCTGCCAGCTGTGAAGATAGGCGTGGGAGCGAAAGGGCTGTAAGTAACTATTACAAAGTTGTTGCTTTTTGTATTAACATGGCGGTTGGGGGATGGGTAAACCTAAGGAACATAAAATTAAATGGGTTTCACGCTAGGAGGAAGGACAGCCAGATGGGATCCGGGGGTAGGGAGAGGGGGCTCCACTGCGTATGTCAACATCCCTGCCGGAGGCAAGACAGGAGGTAGAGACCTTTGGACAGGAAGACAGCCACTACTCTTCAGTTTCCTGGACTTTGGACATGAACTGCTCTATACCATTAGGCTGTATTATATGTGGACGCATGCATTATCTACAAGAGATTAAGAAGAAACTTACTGCAAACAAAATCCTGGAAGATGTAGTTTTCAAACATGTGAAAGGTTCCAAGTTTAACACATGCCTACTCTGTGGGGAGCTTTTAGCTCCTTTAACTACATCTTTCCCTAAACCTATAAAGCTAATCAGTATCCTGTGCTGTCCTAACCCCATAGTGACTGTAAATCTGGAACTTGCTGTGGTATATACTAATAAGTATGAACATAGCATGTTATCCTGGATACTCTTTAGGGTCTTTAATAGCCCAATGGTGCTGTTTGGTTTGAACTGCGCATTGTGGCAGGATTGTCTGGGTCTATTCTTATTCCGCTTAGACCCTCTAGATTCTAACTAGCAGGCAGGTGGAATAGGTAAGGGAGAGTATGTGTGTCTGTTAGCTTATGAATTGTGGTGGGATTGCCTGGGTCCTTTTTAGGACCTTTAGGCTTATCCTATTTGGGCATCCCCTGGATGCTTCCTGGTGACAGCTGGGAGCAGAAACTAAGTTTGGAAAGATTCCTGATGCCTACCAGCTGAAGGGACTTAAGTAGTCTCTATTTAGTTCTACAGCTTTGGGCATAAAGGAGAGGCAGACGGATCCTAAAACCACATGTTTGTGCACTTGGTGTTGGTATCACAGAAAGCACAACCCTGAGCTTTCAATAAAATAAAATATATATATATTGCTGATTAGGTTTAACTACACAGTGTGGCAGGATTGCCTGGGTCTATTCTCATACCTGCAGGTTTTTCCTATTTGGTTTCCCTGGAAGCTGATGACTGTTTGAATAATAGTTTAAAATATCCCTGTATAAAGATTTTATAGACACTGTATCTACACATAGCAAAACACACACACATCATTTCCACTGTGCACCAACTGCCACACTTTTGCTAGATATATATTTGTTACAAGATAGGCAGCATATGGTATATGTTTCCCTGTCACCCCTGGCCAGTCATTCACCAGACTGGGCCAGGTCCCCGGATGTGAACAGGAAACGCTGAAATAAAAAGATCTGCTCCTCCCCTGGCAAACCCTCTTTTTCAGCGTTTCCTGTCAGGTGAACAGGTCTGCTTACCTTCTGCCAGGCGGAGTTCTCCCTCGCTCTCTTTGTCCTGATGCTCCCCCACATGTCGCACCTCCGAGTGCCAGAGGGGAAGGAACCCTGTTGTAGCCGGGGTTGGATGCCGGTCTCTGTCTTGCCGCATATTTCCTGTTGTTTTCGCCATTTTCCTGGGCCATGCAAGTGACAGGAAGTGATGTCATAGAGGCGCGACTTCCTTTCATTTGGATTCATTTATGGAGTACATTAAAACAGCAATAGCTAAGGGAGTACAGGAAGCTACAACTTCCAAAAAAGCCCTAAAAAAAAAAAAACAAACAGGAAAAGGCAAGAGACTTCGGATTCGGAAATGTCGGATGTCAATACCTCTTTGTTTTCTGAAACATCTTCTGCTATTTTATTTGATCCAGATGAGAATGAAGATTCAGAAATTGATACGGCGTTTGATTTGTCCATTATTGAGCCGTTAATTAAAGCTGTCAGATCTACCCTATCATTAAGTGCTGAACAGCCCTCTACATCGGTAGCAGATAAATTCTTCCCTACCATCAAGAAGAAAATGGCTACATTTCCTATCCACTCATCCATGCAAGAAGTTATTGCAGGAGAATGGAAAAAAACAGAAAGAAAAGTTTCATTAGCTGGAAAATTTCAGCAGAAGTATCCCTTCAAGGAGTCTGAGACTGCAAGCTGGGATTCTCCGCCTAAAGTGGACGCAGCAGTTGTGAGGTTAGCCAAGAGAACGGCCCTTCCAGTAGATGACGGTTTTAGGGATCCCATGGATCGTCGAGCGGATTTCAATTTAAAAAAAGCATATATGGCAGCAGGTGCGGCCTGTCGCCCTGCAGTGGCCTTAACTTCAGTATCTCGAGCTTTGAAGGAATGGCTGACGAATATAAAGGATGCAGTGGAAAAGAATGTTAAGAGATCAAAACTTATCACGATGCTGGAAGACTGCAAATTAGCTTCAGAATTTGTAGCAGAGGCCTCAGTGGACTTGGTACGTCTATCAGCCAGAAGTATGTCCCTGACAGTGGCAACAAGAAGAGCCTTATGGCTACGATCTTGGTCGGCTGATATGGCTTCAAAAAAAAACTTGTGCCAATTGCCGTTTGATGGAGGTATGCTTTTTGGGGAAAAACTTGATGCGCTTATTAACAGGGCCTCTGGAGGAAAGAGTGTCGTTCTGCCTCAGGACAGAGTTTTTAAACAACCAAGATATGAATCCTCCTTTGAAAAGGAAAAAGAAAGGCCTTTTTGTTCAGCAAGGAAAGAGGGTCAAAGACAGCAAGCCTGGAAAGCAGGCGTCAGTCGAACTTCTTCGCGGGGAAAAAGTCAGGATCCTTTCAGGGTCAATCTTAGCTTCAACAATGAAGTGAGGCCGTCCCAACCTCTAAGAGTGGGAGGAAGATTGTCCCTATTTTCAGAGGTCTGGGCCTCTACAATTTCAGACTCTTGGAAAAAAAGAATAATAGTTCAGGGTTATCGCCTGGAGTTCAAGGCATTTCCTTCAAGAGTCCATTTTCTACGATCAAGCATTCCAAGTTCAAGGGAAAAAGAACTGGTGGTACGGCAATACATTCAACAGCTGCTAGAGCTTGGAGGCCAGTTTTGGATCTGAGAGATCTCAACAGATATATCAACATCAAAAAATTCAAGATGGAGTCCTTAGCTTCAATAACAAAGACAGTATACAGAGACGCTTGGCTTGTAAAGCTGGATCTAAAGGATGCCTATTTTCATGTTCCCATTCACAGAAAGGATCGGAAAATGGCTGAGATTTGCAGCCCTGGGATTCCATCTTCAGTTTACATGTCTACCATTCGGCCTAGCAACCTCTCCGAGAATTTTCACGAAAGTCCTAGTCACTCTTATTGCGGAATTAGAACAAAGGAATACAACTGTACCATTACTTGGACGACATACTGATTGTCGATTCAGAAGAAGAAGCGACAAGGAGTCTAGAGAAAGTGGTACGATTCCTTTCATGCATGGATGGCTGATAAATCAGAAGAAGAGTATATTTGTCCCACACAAGATGACATTTTTAGGGGCAGAATTCAATACGGTAAAAGGTCGTATGTTTCTTTCGCACGAAAAAATTATAAAATTGAGAACAGAGTTTTTACAGTTACAGAAAGAGAATTGGAGACAGTGAGGAAGTTCTGAGAGTCCTAGGCTTCAATTACTATGGTATGGGGCAAATGGGCGGATGAGACTGCTGCAACTCGGCTTGTTGTTACAAGTGCGAAAACCACAAACACGCCTGAATCAAGGTTACTTTTAAAACTCAGAATGAAGGAAAGTTAGGCATGGTGGACAGAATCAAAGAATCTTTCAGTAGAGAACCAATAGAAGATCCAGAATGCGTTCCCCCACTCGGACGCATCGTCAGTAGGTTGGGGGGCTCATATAGGCTCTCTGACAGTTCAAGGTTCCAGTCAGCGGCAAAAAATTCTTCGAATGTGTAAGAGCTAAGAGCTATTTAAAAGTGTTAAAAAGCTTTTAAGAAAATAAGAAAGGGACCTATTTGAAGATCATCTCAGTGGCTTATGTAAGGAATCAAGGAGGCACAAAGAGCAAGACATTAAGTCTCTTGGCAGACAGAATATTCGGTTGGGCAGTAAAACATCTGGAGGGCCTAACAGCAGTTCACACTCCAGGAATAGAGATGTGACGGCAGACTACTTAACCCGACACCAACTTCTCCAGGGGAATGGAGTTTGCATCGGGATATCTTCCAGGATTTGTGCGTAAGTGGGGCTATCCAGTCCTAGACCCGATAGCAACTCTTCAGAACCGCAAATGCAGGAGATTTTATTCAAGGTCCATTGTTCACAAGCTCTAGCTTCGGATGCCTTGGCCCAAGATTGGACGGAAGCCTCCTGTATGTGTTTCCTCCAATCCGCTTATTTGGAGAGTACGGAGTCAAAAAAGAGACAAAGCTTCAGTCATTCAGTAATTCCCAACTGGCCTCGCAGACCCTGGTTCCCCTATTGAGGACGTTGGTGAAGGAGGGACCAGTAAGATCACACCTTTCCCGGAGGCTGTCCCAGCCCAGTTCAGATGGAGGAGGATCATCACTTATCGCTGATGGCCTGGTTACTGAAAGTCTAAGGGTCTGGAGATGACTTTTTCCTCCTAGCGTCAAGAAAAAAGTCAACCTCTGAACAGTACTACAGAGTCTGGGAGCAGTTTGCAAACAAAAAAGGTAAAGATCCAGTGATCCCAGATGCCAACTTAATAATAAGTTTCTTATTTTCTGGTTTTAAGATGAATCTTGCAGGTAGTACATTAAGAGGACAAATCTCAGCACTCTCAGCAATGACAGGAATCATATGGTCAAAAGACCCAATAGTTATTAGATTCTTCAATGCACTGATAAGAATTAAACCAAAAATACCTCCATCACTGCCACCATGGGATCTTCCCCTTCTTCTCCAAGTTCTAACGAGTTTCCTTTTGAACCCCTTTCAAAACATCAGACTGGTTTTTGACTCTAAAAGTAGTTTTCTGTAGCAATTACACGCCTGCAGAGTGGGAGAGTTATTGGCATTGTCGGCATATGAACCGGATACTGTCATATTCCATGATAGGGTAGACTTAAACCAGCTTTTAATTTTCTACCCAAAGTATTATTAAAATATCATATGGAGCTTGAGGGTGAATCTTCCCTCATTTGTGAAAATCCAAAAACTGACCTTGAAAAGAGACGGCATACGTTGGATTTAGTTCTTTACTATTTAAAGAGAACGTCTACCTGGAGGAAATCAACAGATTGTTTCTCATTCCTTTTGGGCAAGAGAAGAGGCCTAGAACCTTCAAAAAGAACATTAGTGCCTGGATAGTGGCTGTTGAATACAGTATAAAGGGTTACTCAGTATTGAAAGAGTTAACCAAAGCTTGTTATGTATGCACAACTGTCTTGCTTACTCACAAAGTAGTAGAAGTTATTTTGGAAAATGAAGTTCATCAGTACATAAGTTGTGACCATTCATGGAACTTTTAGAGTGTAACTAAAGCCACCAGAGATGTATATAACGTGTCAGGATTCACACACTGTGGTGGGAGTGGGTGGTAGGAGTTGGAGGTTGACGTTAGTAGGAGGAGGAGGTAAGCAGACATACACACATACTCTTTACACACACACACATACACCATAATAGACTCATTATGCTAAAAGTATATAGTTATAATTTGTAGGCTGTCTCTAATATACTTGACTGGCTTTTTACTTTGCATAATTTGTAACTACTCCGTACAATAAATCCTTATTTGATAGATCACCTTGGTGAGTGTTATTATTAACCATAAGATAACTTACAAGGAACTAAAGAAGTAAAATACACATATGCTTATATTAGAGATCTGTAGAGCTTCTCTGTATATGTACATCAGATCAGTCTATCAGATTAATGTAATATTAGTGTAATTTTTACAATGGCGCACAACAGCCTGTTATATAGACATCGTGGACACTAGGCATTACACAAACATATACCCACTCTGTCAGCTTCAAGAGGGGGAGCAGGATGTGTTCTGTGATTTATATATGTGGGCAGGTGCACAACTTCAGAATAAGCCTCGTAACACTGTAGTACAGCGGTGCACAATAGGGATAAAGCGAATAATAAAGGATAAACTGGGGGGAAAAGTTCCCTATTAGAAAAAGAACCCTAATATAAGGCACAAACTACGTTGGCTATATGAAATCAAAACAAACGTTTATTGGTGATCATAGCATATAAAAACATATTGCAAAACCCCCCACACACGATGACAATCGTATATACAATACTAAAACCACCTATTCAAACAGACACCCTAAGCTCCGCCGGGCGTCCCCGGCTATCTAAAGTGGGAGAGAGGAACAGGCATAGGCAGTTCCATCAAGATACACTGGAATACCTGTCCAACCGATCCCTGGTAACCACGCTGTCCTAGGAAACACTAGAAAAAGCCGCTATAGTTAACAGTACTCACAGACTTCCGGGACTTCTCGTGAGAAGCCAAGGCTGAGATCAGGGAACAGTTTCCCGTCCCTCAGTCGGACCACACTCATCACCCGTTTATCACCAACGTAGAGCTCCTAGCGTGGATAGCACTTTCCCTCCGGTATCCATTCCAATTCATGCGGCCTGTCCTTCTTCACGTGGCTCCCCTGCGCATACCAGTTCCATCTTCCTCCCTACAAACCGACACGTGTTTTGCCCTTGACCAATCGCCTACGGGCTTCATCAGGGTCATCGTGTGTGGGGGGTTTTGCAATATGTTTTTATATGCTATGATCACCAATAAACGTTTGTTTTGATTTCATATAGCCAACGTAGTTTGTGCCTTATATTAGGGTTCTTTTTCTAATAGGGAACTTTTGTTCCCTTGTTTATCCTTATGCGTTCTGTGATTGAAGCTCCAGAGGTCTGTATGAGTTAAGAACCTAGAATCATGTTGTGTAAGTTACGCGATATCAAATCAGCAGGCGCACAGGGAATATTCTGCTTCGGATTTCATTTGGATTTCAGTCGATCTTTGGATTGGTTAAGTATGGAGTTTATTTAATAGTCTTGCAGTGAAAGTAATAACATTTATTCTTCCATAGATGGTAATGTGTCTAAATCATGGAAGGAAATGTATAGAAAATGTACATTAGAAAATGGAAAGATTGATAAAAGAACTCATTTCAAAGTTGAAAAAGAAAATAACAATGTAATGTTATGGTTAAAGTGTTTAAAGGCTATGTCCCCCCTGAAAAATTTTTTTATATATTATGGTCCCCCCTGGGCTCCCAGCCCCAACCGCTATAATTTTTTTTTTAGAAAGCCCCCCCAACTCTACTTACCTCCCTCGATCCTCCGCCGCGCCCCCCGCGCCCTCTGCTTGCAAGGAAGAATGCAAGCAGAGGGCGGGGACCGGCAGCCGGTTCTGTGATTGGCTGAGCGGCAGCCAATCACAGACGCGGCTGCCGGCAGCTCAGTTCGCCGGGGAAAGAGGAGACGTAAGTAAGAGTTGGGGAGCTTTCTAAAAAAAAAAAATATGCGGTTGGGGCTGGGGAGACATGGGGGAGCACAATATTAAGGGGATTTGAGCTAGGGGGAGGATAGTAGAACGGGAGGGAGAGGGAGGGGAGGGAGAGGGAGGGGGGAGAAGGTGCAGTACGCATGGCAAAAATCTACTGAGCCAGCTAGCAGGCAGTGTCCTATATGGACTCTGCTAGCCTCCTGGTAGTCATTTTTTGGGACTTTGGGGGGGGACTATCAGGAGAACCCTATGGAGCTGGGATGTGAGGTAAGGATTAACTACACTACATGGTGGGGCCAGTGTTGGGGGGATTATAGTTTGGGGGTGGACATGCCTTTAATGAGTTGATGAGTTAGAAAAAATGACAGTTATAAGGAGACTAACTGTGATTGTGAGAAAGTGAGGAAAATACTAGAAGTTCCAATAGTGTTGAAGAGCAGATAGAAAAGGACAGTCTTAGACTCACAGAGATTGAATGGCGCAACACCGCAGGAAGTACGCAGGTTTCTGTTATTACTAAAGAACAGAAACACTCCATTTAATTCCAGACATTAGAGATGAAGAATAGAAATGATAGAGAGCAGACAGATGTTACAGTTAGAGATAAATGAACAGTACTTAAAATTGCTAAAAGTATTCGTATTGGATGAAAAAAAAGATTCTATATGTAACATTGATATTTGAAGCCCACAATGATCTGTATAATTTGATGAAAACCAGAAAAATGAGTGTTTAAATTTTGGTTACCAAGTCATATGAGCCAAAGATACATCTCAGTCAGTGTTCCATACATAGACATAAATGGGACCAGATAATGGCAATAGCATTGATAGGCTAAGACAGTTATTTCCTTTAATAAGTGTTGAAGAATTTCCTACAATAGAGGTAATCACTAATCTTTCACTCCATTGATGAATGTCCATTTAATTATGTTCATTAAAACTAGCATATAGATTTGTTATGGGAAATGAAGTAGAGTGTCCCAAAAGGATGGTGCAAGGTTTGTAAAAAAGTTTACCTTTTTAGATCCTGGATATTTGATATATGTTGGAATCATCTGAAACTTCAGAGAGCGAGCAGATTTGGTTACAAGTATAGACGCCAACTCAGCATCACAACAAAACAGATTCCCATAATAAAGAGATAGGAAGTCTATCTAGAGATAAAGGACATCAGGAAGAATTATCAAAGGTTAAGCTCATACATTTTCACACATAGTTTCTTTTGTTTCAAATGGGGACATCATTTAAGAAAATGTTATAAATTAAGGAAACTAAAACAGAAGTTTTTGTTGTACAGAGGAAGGTGTAAAAAGACAGAGAGGCTCAGGTTTCAAAATGTCCAAAGTTATGGATTTCAACACAGAGAAAGACAACTGGTTTAAATCTGCAGTGACTAGGAAAAGAGAATTCCAGAGACAGAGGTCTAATATTGAAAAAAGGACTTACTCCTTGTTAAGGAAAGCAATGTTACTACAAGCTTAGTAATAAAGTTATTTGGTGTTGTGTTCATTAAAGGCTAATAAAATATTGTTTATTGACAAATGTTATGGCATAGGATAGATTGTTAATACATGGAAATATGTAATTTTGATATTTAATTTATATATTTTATATATTAGTTTATACAATTTACATGGCAGGATATGTGATATCAAGAAAATGTGCATATGTATAAACATAGACACTTGTAGGGGAGATAGACATTTATGGTTATTAATAATAGGTTATTCAAGTTGTAGGACATGTGCAAGAATTATGTCCTTAGATAAAGCAGCTAAGATTTTTATAGGCATTTGTTTTGAAGAGGCAATTTTTTCCTTCACTAGTGTTGAGCTCAGATTTGACATATTAAACGTGGATAGATTTGATTTTTTAAGAGTTTTCTAAGTTTTCAGATATATGTTATGCATTATGTAAGGTTATCTTTGATGAAGTCATCATATGTGCTATAGATTGGTAGGTTATCAAACAATAGTAAATTACATTAATCCTATTTGTACTATTGACAAGATCTAGAATGGCTATTTAAATGGAATATCTTTGCCATAGAATTAAATATAAGATCTTGTCAATATACAAATAGGATTAATGTAATTACTATTGTTTGATAACCTACCATCTATAGCCATATGATGACTTCATCAAAGATAACCTTACATATGCTAACATATATCTGAAAACTTAGAAACTCTTAAAAATCAAATCTATCCACGTTTAATATGTCAAATCTGAGCTCAACACTAGTGAAGGAAAAAATTGCCTCTTCAAAACAAATGCCTATAAAAATCTTAGCTGCTTTATCTAAGGACATAATTCTTGCACATGTCCTACAACTTGAATAACCTATTATTAATAACCATAAATGTCTATCTCCCCTACAAGTGTCTATGTTTATACATATGCACATTTCTTGATATCACATATCCTGCCATGTAATTGTATAAACTAATATATAAAATTAAATTAAATATCAAAATTACATATTTCCATGTTAACAATCTATCCTATGCCATAACATTTGTCAATACACATATTTTATTAGCCTTTAATGAACACAACACCAAATAACTTTATTACTAAGCTTGTAGTAACATTGCTTTCCTTAACAAGGAGTAAGTCCTTTTTTCAATATTAGACCTCTGTCTCTGGAATCTCTTTTTCCTATTCACTGCAGATTTAAACCAGTTGTCTTTCTCTGTGTTGAAATCCATAACTTTGGACATTTTAGAAACCTGAGCCTCTCTGTCTTTTTACACCTTCCTCTGTACAACAAAACTTCTGTTTTAGTTTCCTTAATTTATAACATTTTCTTAAATGATGTCCCCATTTGAACAAAAGAAACATTGTGAAAATGTATGAGGCTTAACCTTTGATAATCTTCCTGAGTCCTTTATCTCTAGATAGACTTCCTATCTCTTTATTATGGGAATCTGTTTTTTGTGATGCTAGTATTGGCGTCTATACTTGTCAACCAAATCTGCTGCCTCTCTAGAGTTTCAGATGATTCACAAACATATATCAAATATCCAGGATCTAAAAAGGTAACTTTTTTACAAACCCTTGCACCATCCTTTTGGACACTTCATCTTCATTTCCCATAACAAATCTATATGCTAGTTTTAATGAGACATGAATGTAAATGGACATTCATCAATGGAGGTAGAAAGATTAGTGATTACCTCTATTGTAGGAAATTTCCACACTTATTAAAGGAAATAACTGTCTTAGCCTATCAATGCTATTGCCATATATCTGTTCCCATGTATGCTATGTATGGAACACTGACTGGAGATGTTTAATCTTTGGCTCATATGACTTGGTAACCAAAATTTAAACACTTCATTTTTCTGGTTTTCATTCAAATTAACAGATCAGTGTGGGCTTCAAATATATCAATGTTACATATAGAATCTTTTTTTTCATCCAATACAGGAATACTTTTAGCAATTTTAAGTAGCTGTTCATTTACTCTAACTGTAACTTGCTGTCTCATATTCTATTTCTTCATCTCTAATGTCTGGAATTAAATGGGAGTGTTTCTGTTCTTTAGTAATAACAGAAACCTGCGTAATTCCTGCTGTGTCAGACCCATTCAATCTCTGTGAGTCTAAGACTGTCCTTTTCTATCTGCTCTTCAACACTATTGGAACTTCTAGTATTTTCCTCAACTTTCTCACAATCACAGTTATTCTCCTTATAACTGTCAATTTTATCTAAACTCATCAACTCATTAAAGGCATGTCCACCCCCAACCTATAATCCCCCCAACTACTGGCCCCACCATGTAGTGTAGTTTAATCCTTACTCACATCCCAGCTCCATAGGGTTTCTCTGTAGTAGGTGCACAACTATCAGAAATAAGCCTCGTAACACTGTGTTACAGCGGTGGCACAATAGGATAAAGCGAATAATTAAAGGATAAACTGGGGGGAAAAGTTCCCTTTAGAAAAAGAAACCCTAATAAAGGCACAAACTACGTTGGCTATATGAAATCAAAACAAACGTTTATTGGTGATCATAGCATATAAAACATATTGCCAAAAAACCCCCACACACGATGACAACGTAGTATACAATACAAAACCACCTATTGCAAACAGACAACCCTACAGCTCCGCCGGGCGTCCCCGGCTATCTAAAGTGGGAGAGAGGAAACAGTGCATAGGCAGAGTTCATCAAGATACACTGAATACCTGTCAACCGATCCCTGGTGGAACCACGCTGCCTAGGAAAACACTAGAAAAAGCCCGCTATAGTTAACAGTGACTCACAGGACTTCCGGGACTTATCGTGAGAAGCACAAGGCTGAGATCAGGGGAACAGTCTTCCGTCCCTCAGTCGGGACCAACTCATCACCCGTTTTATCACCAACGTTAGAGGCTCTAGCGTGGATAGCACTTTCCCTCCGGTACATTCACAAGTTCTTGCGGCTCTGTTGCTCTTCACGTGGCTTCCCTGCGCATACCAGTTCCATCTCCTCCCTACAAACCGACACGTGTTTTGCCTGACCAATAGCCTACGGGTCATCAGGGTCATCGTGTTGGGGGGTTTTTTGCAATATGTTTTTATAGCTATGACACCAAAACGTTTGTTTTGATTTCAATATAGCCAACGGTAGTTTTGTGCCTTATATTAGGGTTCTTTTCTAATTAGGGAACTTTTTTCCCTGTTTATCCTTTATGCGTTCTGTGATTGAAGCCTCCAGAGGGTGTATGAGTTAAAGAACCTAGAATCATGGTGTGAAGTATCGCGATATCAAATCAGCAGGCGCACAGGGAAATTCTGCTTTCCCTGGATTTCATTTGGATTTCCGTCGATCTTGGATTGGTTAAAGTATGGAGTTATTAATAGTCTTGCAAGTGAAAGTAATTTTTAACATTTATTCTTCCATAGATGGTAATGTGTCTAAATCATGGAAGGAAATGTATAGAAAAATGTACATTAGAACAATGGAAAGATTGATAAAAAAGAACTCATTTTCAAAGTTGAAAAGAAAATTAACATGTAATGTTAATGGTAAAGGTGTAAAGGCTATGGTCCACCCTGAAAAATTTTTAATATATGGTCCCCCCTGGGCTCCAGCCCCAACCGCTATAATTTTTGTAGAAAGCCCCCCAAACTCTACTTACCTCCCCTCGATCCTTCCGCCGCGCCCCGGTCCTCTGCTTGCAGAAGGAATGCAAGCAGCAGGGCGGGACCGGCAGCCGCGTTCTGTGATTGCTGAGCGGCAGCCAATCACAGACGCGGGCGCCGGCAGCTCAGTTCGCCGGAGGAAAGAGGAGACGTAAGTAAGAGTTTGGGGAGCTTTCTAAAAAAAAAAAATATTGCGGTTGGGGCTGGGAGACATGGGGGAGCACAATATTAAGGGGATTTGAGCTAGGGGGAGGGATAGAGAACGGGAGGGAGGGGAGGGAGAGGGAGGGGGGAGAAGGGTGCAGTAGCATGGCAAAAATCTACCTGGAGCGCCAGCTAGCAGGCAGTGTCCTATATGGACTCTGCTAGCCTCACTGGTAGTCATTTTTGGGACTTTTGGGGGGGACATACAGGGAAACTATGGAGCTGGGATGTGAGGTAAGGATTAAACTACACTACATGGTGGGGCCAGTAGTTGGGGGGGATATAGTGTTGGGGGTGGACATGCCCTTATGAGTTGATGAGTTTAGATAAAATTGACAGTTTATAAGGAGGACTAATGTGGATTGTGAGAAAGTTGAGGAAAATACTAGAAGTTCCAATAGTGTTGAAGAGCAGATAGAAAAGGACAGTCTTAGACTCACAGAGATTGAATGGGTCTGCAACAGCAGGAAGTTACGCAGGTTTCTGTTATTACTAAAGAACAGAAACACTCCCATTTAATTCCAGACATTAGAGATGAAGAAATAGAATATGAGACAGCAATGTTCAGTTAGAGATAAATGAACAGCTACTTAAAATTGCTAAAAGTATTCCTGTATTGGATGAAAAAAAAAGATTCTATATGTAACATTGATATATTTGAAGCCCACACTGATTGTATAATTTGAATGGAAACCAGAAAAAATGAAGTGTTTAAATTTTGGTTCCAAGTCATATGAGCCAAAGATTAACATCTCCAGTTCAGTGTTCCATACATAGACATACATGGGAACCAGTATGGCAATAGATTGATAGGCTAAGACAGTTATTTCCTTAATAAGTGTTGAGAATTTCCTACAATAGAGGTATCACTAATCTTTACCTCCATTGATGAATGTCCATTACATTCATGTCTCATTATAAACTAGCATATAGATTTGTTATGGGAAATGAAGTGAAGTGTCCAAAAAGGATGGTGCAAGGGTTTGTAAAAAAGTTACCTTTAGATCCTGGATATTGATTATAGTTTGTGAATCATCTGAAACTCTAGAGAGAGCAGCAGATTTGGTTGACAAGTATAGACGCAAATATCGCATCACAAAAAACAGATTCCCATAATAAAGAGATGGAAGTCTATCTAGAGATAAAGGACATCAGAAGAATTATCAAGGTTAAGCCTCATACATTTTCACAATGTTTCTTTGTTTCAAATGGGGACATCATTAAGAAAATGTTATAAATGTAAGGAAACTAAAACAAAGTTTTGTTGTACAGAGGAAGGTTTGTTAAAAAGACAGAGAGGCTCAGGTTTTCTAATGTCCAAGTTATGGATTTTCAACACAGAGAAAGACAACTGGGTAAATCTGCAGTGAATAGGAAAAGAGAATTCCAGAGACAGAGGTCTAATATGAAAAAAAGATCTACTCCTTGTTAAGGAAAGCAATGTTACTACAAAGTTAGTAATAAAGTGTAGTGGTGTTGTGTTCATCTAAAGGCTAATAAAATATTGTTTATTGACAATTATGTTATGGCATAGGATAGATGTTATACATGGAAATATGTAATTTTGATATTTAATTTATATATTTTATATTAGTTTAGTACAATTTAATGGCAGGGATATGTGATATCAAGAAAATGTGCATATGTATAACATAGACACTTGTAGAGGGAGATAGACATTTATGTATTAATAATAGGTTATTCAAGTTGTAGGACATGTGCAAGAATTATGTCCTAGATAAAGCAGCTAAGATTTTATGCATTTGTTTGAAGAGGCATTTTTTCCTTCACATAGTGTTGAGCTCAGATTTGACATATTAAACGTGGATAGATTTGATTTTTAAGAGTTTCTAAGTTTCAGATATATGTTATGCATTATGTTAAGGTATCTTTGATGAAGTCATCATATGTGCTATAGATTGGTAGGTTATCAAACAATAGTAAATTACATTATCCTATTTGTACTATTGACAAGATCTAGAATGGCTATTTAAATGGAATATCTTTGCCATAGAATTAAATATATAAAAAGTTTATATGCTTAATATGATTAACTAGATCTAATGTGATCTGATAAGTCATGTATTGCTTACAAATCAGTATAAGATATTTTATTGTCCATGTATTCCTGATCTAAATTAAAATGAATACATGTATATATAGTTTGTTAGCCTGTAGTGAATTAGTAGATAAAAGTTGTAATATCTCTGTAAAGAGAAACTGTAAGGAAATTGCATGGCTAGTCAGTTTTTTATAAATAGACAATTGGGATGGAAACAGATGAGATAGTAAATATCAAGATTCAAGGGGAAAAATGTTGGTGCTACATGGGAGGGGGAAATTCTTTTAAAGTATTTTACTATGTGATATTTGAATGAAGTTATTTTTGTTGAACTTGCTGGAATATATATTTTATTTTAAGGAGATTTTGTTTCTTTAGGTGAAAGAAAAGCGAAGATGCATAAAATAAGTATATTGGGTCTACTGTTTGTAGCAGAGTTTAATTTATGAGTAAAAGTATTGTATGTGAAATTATAGATGCATGGTTTATTATCAGCCTGTTTTAAAAAAGTTAATTGTAATAGGTATAATAATAACATTAACCTAGATAGTCATCACGTGATTGACAAGGGCATGTGTGCATAGAAAGGATATGGATGTGTTCTAACATAGGATATGAGTTGTCCTCTTACTTGTATATTAACATTATAATTGTGTTGTTAACTAATATGATCTAGAAGGTGACATTATTCCAGAACTGTGCAGATATACTGAATTGGTAATTTTTCCAAATTTATAAGTTATTTTGGATTATATATTTTTAAAGGAGTTACTCCAGTCAATATTCTCTTGGGTAACCCTGACAATTGTGTTTTGAGATTACGGATAATCTGGCCATTACGTGATAAAATGGTTTTGAAATTGTCATGGAGGTACTGTAAGATGTATATGATGGAAATACTAATTTAACAACGTTCATGGATCCAATATTTTTTATATATTTTTGTACATATATTTTGGTAAGAAGAAGAATGTACATTTCATTGAGTGTCACAGTAGCATAATGTGATGGTTATATGACAGCAGCTGTTCCTCAAGTTATGTGGATAAGAACTCGAAAATGAAGCTATTTTAGACAATGGTTTGTATTCACAGGCAGTGAATACATGGATCTGTTCTCCAGGAGAGATGAACAGGACAGCAAGCAAACTATTTCAAACTTAAATTTCTGAGTTCTGAAGAAGTTGTGGAGTTATAACATTAGTATTAACTACTACTAGGCTGAGTTATTGTCCTAGGAATACTAAGAGTTGAGTTTTAAACTGAGTTTTAAGAAATAAAACTTAGACCCTGAATACAGATATTGGAAAAGTTTGACTTTTGATAAAGTAAGAAGGGAACAAAGCAATAGATTTATAATAAATCAAATTATTATAAATTATTATAAATTGTTATTCAGTTTCTTTTATACAGTAAATCACACAGAAGAATATTGTAGTAGTGTATCTTGAAGATGAAAAAATGCAGTAGAATTTTGCAAGTATTCATCAATTTAGATTAATCCAGGAACAGATAATGATAATTTATTATATGAAAAGCACAACCTATGGATAATTGAATTATTAGATGTAAGATGTTACACCAAGGAAATAAAATATTACCCTAATTTATACAGTTAAATGGAACAAGTAAATATATTGTGGTATACAAAATCTTGATTGATTTGATGCACTTGTATCAGAGTTTTATAATATTGTCAACTAATTTCCTAGGAAGTTTTAAATAATATCACAGGTTGGTTATATAAGGGATATTACTTTTTTAATAATAAGAGTTACATTGATTAGTATAATGAATTACAGTTACAGAAATGTGTTACAGATGGTTATGAATTATAATCTTATATTATTTCACACAGTACACAAGGATAAATTAATGTGTTAAATATAATACATACCATAATAATATGAAATAGTAACACTAGCTGTGTAAACAAACTCTATTATTGGCCAAGGTGTACATCACAGGCATGGGTACCAGTAAATGAGTAAGAGGTTAAATTGGTTGGTTAAAAACAATTGTGGGCATAAATTAATCCAGAAAAAAGTAAACTTTTATATGAATCAGAATGTAAATAAAAAAGGATTATATTATATTTTTGGGGTGTGTATCTATTCATGTAAAGCTTGTAAGGTCAAAACAGTTATTAAATAACATGGTTAAATCAATGTTTAAATTGGTCACTGGTTTCGATATTTGAAATTATTGATAAGTGATACTGTTATACCTAGGTATGTCTAAATGTTTAATGTAACATATGTTAGGAGTTTTTAATATTTTAGATGTCTAGTACATGTGTTTGTAGTTAAAAATTGAGCTGTTTACCTGTTTCCTAAGTTTAAAAGTATCCACTATTGTTTTTTTTTTCTCTATAGTTCTTTAAACCATATTATAAATTAATATTTTTAAATTCTTATAATGTGACATATGTGATTTGATTCCAATTTTCACAAATTACTTTTTGGTTTACACTCTAAATAATGATATTTAAAATTTGTCTAGGAAATGACATATTCATTCTATAAATGTACGGTAATATAGTGAGGGGTTTATATATATAACACTGATTTCAGTGTAGTTTAGAGTTGGTGGACACCGGTAAAGATCTATCTACATCAGGATTGAGAAAGTGACAACGCTAAGAGTCGGAGAATAATAATAAAGCTTATAACAGAGACTATAACAGAATAAGTTCATGCCAAGAGGTAGCTAAGACCAGCTGATGATATTGGCCTACATGGAAAAAAGTTTTTTGAACTATAAGGACTGCTTAAAAGTTATAAGTTGGTTTGGGGATTTTGTTTATTTCCAGTTCAACTGGAGGATTATGTGACTGAGGCTTGTGTAAAAAGCAAACCACAAATCCAGGGTATAAAGGTACATGATACATTTACCTGTCTCAAAAACGTATTATAGAGGTCAGGCCTGTCTGGTACAGACTGCAAAAAGTCTGGGGCCTTAAAAGGGCACCAGTGAATACCTGTACTATTATTGTTTCCTGGTCTCTCTAAAATTTCGTGAGTGCAAATTGTGGAAGACAACATCTATTCTACGGATATAAAAAGAGTTCTCTGGCAACCATATACAGAGTAAGATTTGAGGTTATCTTGTTCGTAACTTGGATGTTTTTAAGATTACAGCCATACATAAAGCTGAAAGACTCCCATGATGATGGATATTGTAAAAGACTAAATTTCATAAAATAATTGGAAAAAGACTGAAAGAAGAACTAAGCTGTGAATGGAACTTGAAAGAAGTGTTGAGAGTTCCAGTTCTACTTTAGTTAGTTTAGTTCTATACACTATCACTTTTTACCATGACATTGCATAAGAATGATATAATACTACTTTATGGACAATGTTTAAACTTTCTAAAGAATGTTTGAAGATATATGGACTTCCTGATGGACTTTCATTATAACTATGTTCCAGATATCGTTGTTTGCAAAACAGTGTGCAAGGGGGGACTTGTTGAATCAGTATAAAGGGGTTAATCAGTATTGAAAAGTGTTAACCAAAGCTTGTATGTATGCCAAAACGTCTTGCTTACTCACAAAGTTAGAGTAGATTATTTTGGGAAAATGAAGTTCATCAGTAAAATAAGTTGTGACCATTCATGGAACTTTAGAGTGTAACTAAAGCCACCAGAGATGTATATAACTTGTCAGGATTCACACACTGTGGTGGGAGTGGGTGGTAGGAGTTGGAGGTTGACGTAAGTAGGAGGGGAGGAGGTAAGCAGACATACAACACACTCTTTACACACACACACACATGCACCATAATAGAACTAATTATGTCTTAAAGTATATAGTTATAATTGTAGGCTGTCTCTATATACTTGACTGGCTTTTTATTTGCATAATTTGTAACTACTCCGTACAATAAAATCCTTATTTGATATATCACCTTGGTGAGTGTTATTATTAACCATAAGAAACTTACACGGAACTAAAGAAGTAAATACAAATATGTTTATATTAGAGATCTGTAGAGCTTCTCTGTATAGTACATCAGATCAGTCTATCAGATTAATGTAATATTAGTGTAATTTTACATGGCGACCATTGTAAAGGTCTATCAGATCAGAGGTGAGATGGTACCGAAAGGGTTAAAAGCTCACACAACGAGGGCATTGGCGACATCCTGGGCGTTGCAGTCCAAGACGCCTCTAAAGAATATTGTTGACACGCAAGATGGTCATCGGCGAAGACTTTTTGAGACATTACCGCATAGACGTAGCTACTGCACAAGAAGCAAGATTCGGGAAGAAGAGTCTTGGAAGCAGTTGTCCAATCTTGATTACTGTGTGTTCATTAAAATATTTTGTTTAAGCAATGAGATTTGGACTCCCTCCCCTATTTTGGCTATGTTTGGTAAATCCCAGTCTGGTGAATGACTGGCCAGGGGGTTGACAGGGGGAAAACAGGAAATTAAACCAATACGTACCGTAATTTTATTTCCGGTCACACTTCCTGGACAGCATTAACCAGATTACTTCCCTCCCATGATTGTTTTGAGTTTATTTGACAAGACTTTAGAAAGAAGAGGGTTTCCCAGGGGAGGAGCAGATCTTTTTATTTCAGTGTTTCCTGGTCAAATCCGGGGGGACCTGGCCCAGTCTGGTGAATGTGTCCAGGAAAGGTGACCGGAAACAGAAAATTACGTACGTATGGGTTAATATCCGTTTTTTTTCTTCTGAGTCTGAGGGAGCGCTAGCTCTCGAAACGTCACTCAATCAACTCATTCTTCAATAAACTTTAAATTTACATTAGGAGTGAACCAAACCTCAAACTGGTAGTCGGGCAGTCTGACAGATAAATCTTGGTTTGATAGTTGCCTGGAAGAACACCTCTTACATGCTACATTATTCTAACTGTAAAGTGTTATGTAGGGTGATTTTTAGATTTGTTCTAAGCCCTTAATTCCAGTAAGGAGCAAACTTAATGTAACATACACAAGCTACAATCTAGAAAGCTGTGTTCTTTCAGCCTAATGGCAATAGGTTAAAGCTATTTCCCTTTGGTTGAAAGCAAGCAGGAAATGGTTCATGAATTGTGGAGGAGGAACTTAAAAGTTTTTGCTGAATTAGAAGGATGATGAAGTTGAGTTTTTATTTTAATTATAAAAAAACGTAACATTTACCTAAAAAGGATACATCAGTTTAAATAGAAAATAAAAGATAACATTCTGTGCATCAAGAATGTTACTTTAAATAAATGTAATGCTTGAAAGAATATTATTTTGATCTGAGCCAAGAAGTGGAAACTCCATAACAATATGCGATGTCTAAAAACAAACTGAAAGGCAGGTGTATCCTGAGATGCTATCAATTGACCATTGACTAAATACATTTCTAGATATGACCATATATAGCAAAGATCACCAAATAAATATTAACACATCTCTACAAAATAGAAGTATCTGAAACATAAGAGAAAACAGTCTTGGCATACAAAACTGTCATAAGAAAGAGAGAAGTAAAGTGTTCTTTAAAGTTCTTTGCAGCAAAAGCTTTAAAAAAATCTGAACTTTTCAGGAACAAAACATTAAAAATCTTATGTGCTCAAGCCAGACTTGCTGCAATAATTTCCATAGATCTAAAGATTTTTACCACTTGACAAATGCCAATGTTCAAAATAATAATATGGCTCTTGGACCTAACATAAGAACGTTTAATGTGAGGGTGAAACAAGCTAGAGTGGAACTTGTGTATAAAGTCCCTTGCTCTAAGGACCTTGATCTCCAGGACATAGAAAAGGAAGGGCATTAAAACATTTGATGGTTTGTATGGTGTGTGTGAAAGTTTGAAAAAAAGTTTGAAAATAAGGATTGTATGTGTGTGTTAAGGATTGTGTGCAGTAAGAAGATAAATCTTTCTCAGTTAAAGGGGCGCACTGGTTTTCTATATTCTAGTATTGCACCTGGTGTTAATCGCAAACAGTGCTACGTGCTAAGCCAGGGAGACAGCGGTAGCTTAAGGCACTTAATGCATGGCTAAGAGGGTGATGTAAGGAAGAAGGATTTAGGATTATAGAGAACTGGGCAGACTTTGCTGTCGGCTACAGGCTCTTAGTAGGGATGGGTTGCACTCACAGATGGCGGTGCAGCTGTTTTAGGGGAGAAGATGGCTTGAGGGTTGGAGGAGATTTTAAACTAGGTTTGGGGGGGAGGGTATTAGCAGTCTCACTGGGATAGATAGCCCAGGAAGAAAGCAGGGTGTAGATAGGCCAGTGGTGGGTGGAAAGGAGGGGGGGCTAGCATAGGGGATAGGGAGGCATGTGTATTAAAGTGTATGAATAAATTACAGGATCATAATCTAAAATGTATGTTTGCAAATGCGAGAAGCCTGGCTGACAAAACGGGGTGAATGGAAATTATGGCATTGAATAAAAAGTATGATGTAATAGGTATAGCAGAAATGTGGTTGAACATTCTCACGACTGGGCTGTAAATTTAGAGGGATACGCCTTGTTTAGGCCGGACAGAGAAAAAAGGAAAGGGGGGAGTATGCGTTTATGTTAAAAAGAATTGAAGCGATATGGATTGTAAAAGTGGAGGCAATTGGGTGGAATTATGCAACAGGAAAGGGGGGGTAATGTCATTGTTGGTGTCTGCTATAAGCCGCCAAATGCTAGAAGAGAGGAAGTGAGTCAGCTTCATATGCAGTTGGCAAGGGCCTGCATGTTTGGAGAGTATGCTCATTATGGGGGACTTTAATTACCCTGACATTAAGGGTATCTCCACTGATAAAAGTCACCGGGTTGTAAGGATAGATATGTGTAAGGTGGATATGTACCTCAGTATCCTGTGTCTTTGAGTAGTAGTGTAGAAGAATGAGAATGATTTTTCTCCAGAACGCTGTGGATGGTGCAGGTCCGCCCACTTTCAGTGACTGCCTGCTTGGGAAATGTCCAACGCGCGTGTTCCTTTAGTGCATGCGTAGAACATGTGAGGATCCATCGGGACTGCTGTCTGTGTGATCTGACTGGTTGTTCGATTCTACACACACACACATACACACACACATCACACACACATATTCAAGCTACTGAGTTACTGATTAATGGAGGAATAATCACATGACCATCACAGCAGCTTACGGAGTTCACTAATTAATGGGAGGAGTGATCAGGTACTACCTTTTTCTCTCTCCACCCCTCCCATACCAGATTGCCTCATATTCCCAGCATCCCTATGAAATCAATCTTAGATCACTTTTTCAACCACCCCTCTCAGAGTTAGACAAAAAAAAATCTTATTAAAAAACAACACAAGTTCCCCCTGCCTGTGTACAGTAGTGTGGGAAGAGGGTTTTAACTTTTCCTCCCTGTCTCTCTCTGCATGATCAGCTGTAAAAATGGACTTAGAGAGTCAGAGAGGAAAGGATTCTTACTGCAGCCAAGTGGGTGTGTCTGCTACCATGATGATGCACATTGAGGCAGACACCCACAGCACAGGGGAATACACACCCCCAGGAACCTGCACAACTTTCCCATGCTGCTGCAATCAAACGAAGGGGAATTCTGGGGGAAAAAAATAGGGGGAGGGTTGGGAGATGGTGTACTTTCAAATAAACCAAAAAAAAAAAAAAAAGCTTTTTCCTCAGTGGACATTACCCTTTAATTGTGTGTTAGTGGAAATGCCATCACAGAAAAAAGGCGATGAGTTCCTGAATTTGCTGCAGGATAATTTTCTCTCACAGGTGGTTGAAGTTCTACTAGAAAAGCTCTGTGGATCTGGTAATATCTTACATTGTGGAGCACATTATAGATGTGAAGGTAACTGGAGGCTTAGGAATAGTGACCATGAAATAGGGTGTTTGGACTATGTTATCGAAAGGAAAAGTGCGCTGGGTTAACAAAGACTTCATTTCGGGAAGGCAAATTTTCCCAGGTTAAAGTAGTTTCAGAATGTCAAGTGGGATAATTTATTATCAGGTAAAGGTACTGAACAGAAGTGGACTGTTTTAAGGGGATTTTAAGCCATTCACATTAAAAATATTACCCTTGGGAAATAAGTAAAAAAATAAATTCGTGCCCAATGCCATGTGGCTGAATTTGATGTAAGAGGCAAATGGAACGGAGAAAAAGGCATTTAAAACCTTTAAGTCAGAGGAACAGAAAGGGCCTTTAGGGGTTATAAAACTGTAAAAAAGAGTTTAAGAAAGCAATCAAACTAGATAAAATTATAATCAAGTTAGGATAGCTGAAAAAAAGCATCACTAAGCCTAAAAAAATGTTTTAGGTATATTAATAGTAAGAAGATGAGAACTGAGAATGTGGCACCATTAATTAATGGGGATAAGTTAGTTACAGAGGAGTGTGTGATAAGCAAATGTCATGAATATTTTTTTTTCCCTCTGTATACACTATAGAAGATCCAAGTACAGATATTATAGAGTATAGTAACAATAATGGTATAAAAAGATTCAAGTGCACTTTGGTTAACCGGGGATTGATATGTACAGAAAGAACTAAATAAGGTTAATATTTAGGGAGTAAGTTCAGTTTTACTAGGCCATTGTTTCTAATTTTTGCAGATTCCCTCATGTCCGGAGGTGGGCCTCTGAATTGGAAAAAGCGCTGATGTTATTCCAATATCTCAAAAGGGTAGTCGTTCAGAGACGGGTAATTACAGGCCTGTAAGTGTTAACTTCAGTGGTGGGGAAGATACTGGAAAGTTTATATAAGGAACATGTTCTAGAGTAGTTTTAAGGACTGACATTATAAGTGTAACCAGCGTGGATTTAGGAGGAATAGATCTTTCAAACTAACTTGCTGGCTTTATGAGGAAGTGAGTAGAAATGTAGACTCTGGCATAGCAGTAGATGTAGTATACTTGGATTTTGCAAAGGTTTTTGATACAGTCTCCCATAGGCGACTAATGTTAAGCTAAGGTCTGTGGTCTGGGAAGGCACATTTGTACATGGATAGAAAATTGGTTTGAATAGGATGCAGAGAGTAGTTCTTAAGGGGCTTCATCATTATGTATTAAAGTCCTAAGTGGGGTGCCACAGGGTTCTGTGTTGAGGATGCTCATTTAATCTATTTATTAATGATTTGGAGTGGGTATGTCAGCAAGGTTTCTGTGTTTGCTGACGACAAAAAACTTTGTCGACATTAAAGGGCATGTCCACCCTGAAATAGTTTTTTAATATTATGCTCCCCCATGTCCCCCAGCCCCAACCGCATGTACGTTTTTTCAAAAAGCTCCCCAAACTTTACTTACCTCCCCTCGATCCTCCGCCGCACTGCCGGCCCTTGCTTGCGAGAATGCAAGCAGAGGGGCGGGACCGGCGAGTCGCGTCTGTGATTGGCTGCGGCAGCCAATCACGGACGCGGCTGCCGGCATTCAGTGCAGCGGAGGAAAGAGGTAGAGGTAAGTAAGAGTTTGGGGAGCTTTTTGAAAAAAAAAAACATGCGGTGGGGCTTGGGGACATGGGGGATTAATGCTAGGGGAGGGGGATAGTAGAACGGGAGGGAAGGGAGGGAGAGGGAGGGAGAGGGAGGGGGGAGAAGGGCTGCAGTGCGCATGGCAAATATCTACCGGAGGCTAGATAGCAGGCAGAGACCTGCTATCCTCCTGGTGGTTAGTTTTGAGACTTTGGGGGGGGGTTTACAGGAGAACCCTATGGAGCTGGGATGTGAGGTAAGGATTAAACTACACTACATGGTGGGGCCAGTAGTTGGGGGGATTATAGTTTTGGGGGTGGACATGCCCTTTAAAACCTTCAGAGGATGTGCAATCGTTGCAGGGGGATCTAGATAGATTGTTCACATTGGGCTGCTAAGTGGCAGATAAGATTCAATGTTGATAAATGTAAGGTGATGCATTTTGGACTTAAAAATCCTGTGCTGCTTATACTATAAATGGCTCTGTGTTAAAGGAGAACTAAACTTAAAATTTTTAAAACCTAATGTGAAGTTTTTTTCCCCAGAACACCTATACATCATAAGATTTTCTCTAGTAAGTTGCATTAGTACATTTGAAAATAGATTCTGTAAATAAGAAGGCTTCCATGATGTTGCCAGTACAACCCACAGCCCATGAAGTTTATAAAAAACAACCACACCCCTGACCCCAGTATTCACGGTCTGCACAGAGTGTTTTCATACAGAAGCTTCCACACCATTATGGAGATCCCTGAAGCTGAAGACTTTGAAAGCTGATTGTTACCATAATTTATTAACCATTCAGTGTGAGTTGCTGGAAAAATACTGCAGGGTAACAAGCAGCTTTCAAAGTCTTATCAGGGATTTCCATATTCCATTTTTTTTAGTATTGTTTAGCAAAAATAAAAAGCTTCCAAATGTATCCAAGTAAGGCACCAGGTTTAAATACACAATTCTGAAGGTCTGAGTTCAATACCCCAGGCTTCTCTTTCTTTTGTTTCTATTAGTCCTAGCAAAAGATGAAGCTGTTAAATGTACCAAATGTTCAGTTAATCAGTGGTGGCTCACCTTGTAAGATTCCAGTTATAGAAAACACAGTTCAGTAGGTTGCAAGTTTGAATCTCAGAGTTTCATTTATATTTTTGTTTCTATTACGTTCATAGCAAAAGATTTCGTTAGCCTAGAGGTAAGAGCTCTGCTTTTAGCAAGACAGAGATAAATGAAAGTTGCAGGTTCTATTCCCCAACGACTTACTTTTATTTTTTTATTTTTTGCTGAAATGTTGTATTCCGTTTCTTACATCCCTAAATAACAGAGATGATCAATGCACATTCCTTGGCCCCATATATCTATAATATCTATGCTAGTGCAAACAGTAAAAACATGGGGGGTTTTAGTTACAATTTATGCATAAAAGTGAAAAGCTTCCAACCACGTCAGTAACCCCAGTATGGAAGGTCCTAACAGTTTACTGGGTCATTTATCTGGGCTGACACTCCCTGCTTGGTTGCATTTTCTTGGGGGGGGGGGGGGGGGGAAAACACCTCACCTTGACATGGTTGGAAGGCTTTTCACTTTTATGCATAAAATTGTAACTAAAAAACCCCATGTTTTATTTTGCACTAGCATAGTTATTAGATATATGGGCCCAGGAATGTGCATTGATCATCTCTTTTCTTGTTTGTTCTAAGTTTTGGTCAGATCAGTAGTACTTCCACTATTTGTTATAAAGTAATTTTGCCACAGGAGTGCTCTCACAGCCCCCCCTTGTGTATATATTGTAGCAGAGTTTCTCTGCAGGAAGATTGACCAAGCTTCCATGTGGTAGTAGCACCCCAACACATCCCTTTAATTGGAGGTCTTATGCCTTAATACTTAGCAATAGATGAAGGCCTCTTCCCTCCTTGTTAAAAGCCGTAGCGGGGGGAAGTGATAGCCTGTAATACTAATCCGATGCAAGCTCAGGGAGACAACCTTCCCAAGAAAATGCAACCAAGCAGGGAGTGAGCCAGAAAAATTACCCAAATGTTAGGACTTCCTTCTGGGTTACCTTGACGTGGTTGGAAGGCTTTCACTTTTATGCTAAAATGTAACTAAAACCCCCATGTTTTACTGTTTGCACTAGCATAGATATTATGATATATGGGGCACAGGAATGTGCATTGATCATCTCTTTTCTTGTTATTCTAATGTTTTGGTCAGATCAGTAGCACTTCCACTATTTGTTATAAAGTAATTTTGCCACAGGAGTGGCTCCCACAGCCTCCCCTTTGTTTCTTACATCCATGCTCTATGAAATAACATGCAAAGATTACTTTTATTTAAAAGTAAAGGATTATATCATTGTATGGACAGGAGCACTGAATGTGTTTGAAATAAAACTGAAATATCTGTTCTGTGTCAGGAGAAGAAGGAGGATCTCTGTGCTGTAATGTGATTGGCGTGCAGCTTCTAGGAAGCAAGGCTTAACGTTTTGTATCTGTTGAGCACTACAGAGCATGTGCCTGTACGCAGACACTTAGCTGGAGATTTAACCAGCTATAAGGTGGTGGAATGGGGAGCTGACCCCTAGTACTCACAGATTGTTTTCATAAATCATCCAATGGCCACACAATGGAAGAGGTGAGACACAGCTTGCTGTATGTTTGTGAATGTGTTCTGTCTATTGGGACAATGCTGTCTGTAAACTATAGTTCTAATTTAAGTGAATCCCTGTTGGAAAGGGATCTTGGAGTTTTGGTGGATAACAAACTTAAAGGAAGCAAGCAGTGCCAGGCAGCAACAGCCGAGCCAGCATAGTATTGTCTTGTATAAAGAGAGGTATGGATTTAAGGGAGGAAAAATGTTATTCTCCCTCTTTACAAAGCATTGGTAAGGCCTCATTTGAAATATGCACTGCAATTTTGAATCCTGTGTACAAAAAGGAATCTTGAAATGGAAAAGTTCAGAGAAGGGGAACTAAATTAATAAGGGGACTGGGGGAGCTTGAATATGAAGAGAGACTGGAAAAGTTACAATTATGTACGCAATTGCGTGGGGATATGATTACTGTGTATAAATACATTAACAGGCTATTGGTGAACAATTGTTCACCAATAGAGCATATTAGAGGACACGTGGCCATCCCTTAAGCCTCGAAGAAAAAAGGTTTAGGCTTCAAGTTCGGAAAGGGTTTTTCACTGTGAGAATGGTAAAGCTATGGAACTGTCTTCCAGTGGACGCTGTTATGGCAGGTTCACTCGTCAGTTTAAAAAAAAAAAGCTGGATGAGTTTCTGCAAACAAGGAATGTTGCAAGTTACTGGTATTGATACAGGGAAATTTCCGATTGCCTTCCTGGAGTCAGGAAGGAATTTTTTTCCCCTTCATAAATTTGGAGGGGGGGGGTTGCCTTCCTCTGGATCAACAGTTAGGCAGGAAATGAGGATATTGCTAGATGGTTTGGACTGGATGGACATATGTCTTTATTCAACCTCAAATACTATACAATGTTAGCATTAAGTAACTCCTGCATTTATACGCCAACAGAAAGGACAAGGATATATAGGACAATATTTTGGAAGCAAGAAGAATATTTTAATTATGAGATAACCATATACCATGTAATTTTACATGGTCATGGAACTTCCTGGTAACTTCTAGTATATGTTGATCAAAAGTTAGCTTGAAGGGGTGTGGCACTGTTTTTCCCTTCACCTCAGGCAGCAAAAAGTCTATAGTTACTGCCCTACATCCACAGGGAAGGTATGAGCTTTCTTTTATTGTTGGTCAAATTTGCTGTGTCAAATTTATAAGTATACAAAATGCAGAGGAAAGTTATTGAAAATACGCAAAAGGCATTCCTTAAGGTGGGTGTAGCCTTTAAAAGGTAAATGTGGATGAAGCTATTTGTTGCCTCACTGATTGCACTACTGCCAATTAAAACCCTTGGGATTGCCTCTGTGGTGTCTACTATCTCATGGCACATTATAAGAATAAAGGTCTTAAAAACATCCCCACTATCTTCTGCTATGGATAGTAAAATATCTTACCTTAAGTTGAAATTCTCTGAGCAGGGATTTTAGATTAGTTTTCTCCTACTGCAGTGTGGGTTTTATCTGCAAAAAGAGAATGTAGAGATGAGGAATTTGACCAATATGTATACCTTCCATTTGTCTTTATGTAGCAAATGCTAATAAAGTAGACTTCACTTTTTAAGCAGGAGATGCAGTTTTCACACTTAATTAAAATGAATACATAACTTTGACTGACTAACATTGGACCTTGTTTTTTCTAAAAAGCATGAAGCTATGCTGAATATGAACACAAGAAGATGCACTACTATAAAACAAAACACTGTCATTATTAAGGTCTAATAAAATGATTTTTTGGTTGATTCCGGAGGTAATGAATGGCAAACTTGAATGTGGCAGACATCAACAGCTGCAGAAAAAAAATTCAGCTCTGTCCAATACATATTGTAAAAAGTATATGTACTGTGATACTTATAATGTGAACTAAGTTTGTTTTACTGTAGTTTTTGAATTTTGAGCCATAAAAAGACAAATTAACATTGCTCTTCTTCTCCTAAGGGCTAGGCCACACTAGCGTTTTTCGCTTGTTTGCTCACACGTTTCGCGATTTCCGATGTGCATGCGATTGTGCGTCCATTCGCGTTTTGGTAACGCATGTGTTCACCATTTTTGGTGCGTTAACGCATGCATTTCCATAACGCAAAATGGCGAAAACACATGCGCAAAACGCACAAGAATCACGCACACAATCGTGTGCGATAACGCTCGCGAATTTGGTGTGCTATTCCTGTGCGTTGCAGTGTGGCCTCACCCTCACTATCTACTCTGTCGGACACTTTCACAGTGTGATAACAGCTGCATCTGCTTTACTACAAATGGATTCTGGTGCAACAGCATAAACTGTGCAACATTGTGCTTCTCTAAGCTAAACAGTGATAGAGACAGTACAAAACAAGTATACACATTCAACAGTCAAATTAAATGGAAAAATCAACAGAAATATGTTCCTGTATGCAATATTTCAGTCACAATTATAAGGTCAAACTGGATCCATGAATCAAATATATTATGCTGGAAACAGAACAGCATAGTATGGAATGGGCAGCCATATGAAAACAATATTGAAATGGAACCCATGCAGACTACTACATTTCCCAACACTGTAATCCCTCCTGCTAACACAGAAGTAGAATTACAATAATTGTAAGTATTTGAAAAGGAAGAGGGAAATTACTTTGATTATAATATAGTGAAAAGAATTAGGATATGTTGCAGGTACTATAGTAGGTATAGTAAGTACAGTATTCATGTAAACAATCTTCATTGAAATAACGAAAATCGATTCACTTTTAACCCTGAAAATACATACGTATTAACACAGAAAACAAGCCAGAACATAATGATCTAATATGTTTATTGTTATTTTTGAGAATTTGTTGTAACTCAATAAACGGACTGTAAAACATAGTTTCACACACAGTTCTTCTTACACGTACATGAAGTAATCAACATCAGAACACAAACCTCACCTGAAGCCTATCCCATGCTACAGCTTAACATGTTGAGTCTGTAGAGACACAAGTAAAACATAAGTAAAACATGTAGGGACACATCAAAAACACATGTAGCATTTCTGAATTAAAATTAAAGTTGTTTAATTGCAATTACTTGCAAGTCCTGCTAATTACATTAATAGTGTACTTGACCAAATGATCTGTCAACCAAGTCACCTTTGCATTTAAGACACACACACACACATAGAATATATATAATCTACACCCCGAAAGGAAGGTTGGTATTTATATAAGAAGCAGGATGTAGGCTGCATTAGTATCTGTTTAGCCATACTTTATATATTTAATCAACTGCTTACAATAAATCAAAACTGTGGAACATACTGTATATACTCGAGTATAAACCGACCCGAGTATAAGCCGAGGTACCCATTTTTGCCTCCAAAATGAGAAAAACATGATTGACTCGAGTATAAGCCGAGGGTATACAGTAACCCTAATACTTTTCCACTGTAGATGTTTGGAAACTACAACTCCCAGCATGCTTGGTTGCTGGGAGTTGTAGTTTCCAACCACCTATAGTAGAAAGGTATTGGGGGTTACTACATGGCATACTGTCCCCCCAGCCCTCCCCCCAGCTCACTTACCGTACCTGGTCTTCAGTCTTCATCTCTCTGCCGGCTGCCACAGTCGCCTCGGCAGAGCGGCAGTGTCCCAGTACTGTTCGCGGCTGCGCGATGACGTCATCCGCCAGCGTGCGCGATGACATCATCGCGCAACCGTGAGAACTACTGGGAACTGCCGGCCTGACCGCGGCTGCTTCTGGATTGAAGGTAAGTGTCTATTGACTCGAGTATAAGCCGGGCAATTTTTAGGTTGATTTTTAAACCTAAAAACCTCGGCTTATACTCGAGTATATACGGTACACATTCCTCTGCTCTGACAAAATAGTGCTCTCTCTGTTTTGATTTATTGTATGCATATAATATATATTGTGGTTCCCAGCACCGCCCGACTCAGTGAGTTGTGACATACGTATACATGCACATTATTGCACAAGATCCACAAGATAACCTCTAATCTGTCACAGTATCCTAGATACTGCTTTTAATCTGCCCAATTTTTTTTCAGTTTCCATTCTCTCACAGATTGCATTCCATCTGCATACCCTTGCCCCTTTTAATAATTACACTTCTAGAAACAGCAGTGCTGAACAGCAGGGAGAGGATAATAAAATGAACCTGTCCTTACCACAGCTCTGTGCAATGCATTTCTCATTAGGGTATCTATCTCAAGGTGAAAAAAAACTTCAGAGCAGATCAATATGGCTCCACATTTTTGTAATATCCAAATCAAAGCACCTCTGGCACTAGCCCACTGACTGTCATGCTGAATGAAATCCAGTGTGTGTGCTGGGGGGAAAAAAAGTGTTTATCTAAAATGGCAGGGGGAAAAAAGGTCTTTAAAGGTAAGAGAAAAATATAAGATGAGTAAAACAAAAACAAAGGTAGTGTTCGCATAAATTTGGGTTTGTATACTGTATGTTATTAATGCTTCTTACATTTATATTGAAGGACAATTATCGCTACCCAAACCCATGCCCACCCCCTCTTCCAGTAATGGTACCCAGGGTGAGGACCTAAACTGCTAGGTCCTCAATCCAGGGTCTTACCTTATCACTGGAAGCTTCTAATAGCCAGCTTCAGACATGCCCTCTTCACTTCCGTAATTTAAACCATTCATCGGCCCTGCCTTAATCCGAGACTATGGAAGGGGAGCCCTGCAGGGCTTGCTCTCAGATACAAGGTAAGACCCTGGGGTGAGGACCACATGGATTAGGTCCTCAAACTGGGTATTTTTAACTGGGAACCTTAAAGGGTATCTCCACTCGTATTTTCAAGATTTGGGAATCCAGTTCTATTGAAGAACGGGAGGTAAAGGAGCTGTGCCTTACCTTCCGTTCTTCAATAGAACAAACAGGAGCCAGGAGAGAAGGTAAGAAACTTACCCGCTCGCTCGCTCCCCCGGCGTGTAATCTGACAGGTCCCGACGGACCTTGTCTTCTATGCGCATGCGCTCCTGTTTGTTCTATTGAAGAACGGAAGGTAAGGCACAGCTCCTTTACCTCCCGTTCTTCAATAGAACTGGATTCCCAAATCTTGAAAATACGAGTGGAGATACCCTTTAACGTATATATTTATGAATGTGCCTTCCATCATATTTGGCATTTTAAATACATACATGGATATTTACCTAGAGCTGCAGTCGCTCTGTTCAAAAATGGCTTTGCAGCTCTGGGTAAATCCCAAAAGCTAATAGCTGTCGATAAATTCGTACAGGAACAGTCACAAAGCTGGTACTGAATAGCTTGCAGTGACAGGACAGGTGTCTTTTGCAATACTGTATATACTTGAGTCGACCCGAGTATAAGCCGAGGTACCTATTTTTACCTCAAAAAGTAAGAAAACATCATTGACTCGAGTATAAGCAGAGGGTTGAAATTATGACCACTATTGAATTCTTATACTGTATTTAATTGACCTTTAAATGGACAGCAGTAGTCCCATACAAGAATAGCCAGATCCAGTATGGCTATTACTGTATGGGAACTCTGCTGTCCATAAAAAAGCCTCATTCCTTGGCACTCCAGATATTTTGGAAACTACAACTCCCAGCATGCTTTAGTACCTGGGAGTTGTAGTTTCCAAACACCTGCAGTGCCAAGGAATTATGTTTTTTTATGGAAAGCACCCCCAGGAAAGGCCCAAAACATTTCCCCTTAGAGAGCCCCCCAAGTTCAGTGAGTGAGGTAAGTACTTACATTCCAAGAGAGGTAAGTCACGGTAATTAAATTTTCTCTGCGCCGGGCAGTAAGTTAGACAGTCACCGAGTATGGAGATCAGCATTGCAGAGTGCCAGCCAGTCCCTTACATACAGAGCAAGCAGCATCAGCCGGATTGGGGGGGGAAATTTACAATACGTCACCGTGGTCGGGTTTTCAGGCTATTTTGAAAGCCTGAAAACCTTGGCTTATACTCGAGTATATATACGGTACCTGTGCACCCACTGGTGCAAGATTTCAGTGGTGTAACTACCGCCACCCCCGTGACCGTGGCGGGGCCCGGACGGTAGTAGGGCCTGCCACAAGCCCAAATCCCTGCAGTATTCACCCTTCTTAAAGAGCTGATCGCGCATGTGAAGAAAACACACACGCGATAAGCTCTTTAAAACTGGACACGAACTTCCGGAACTGAACCGGAATTTGGGTCCAGTTTTAAAGAGCTGATTGTGCTTATGTTTTCTTCATACGCGCGATGAGCTCTTTAAAAGGGGTGAATACTGCAGGGATTTGGGCTTGTGGCGGGCCCTACTACCGTCCGCCCCCCCCCCCCCGCGGTCGTGAGGGTGGCAGTTACGCCACTGTAACCTTGCACCAGTGGGTGTACAGGTACCATATATACTCGAGTATAAGCCAAGGTTTTCAGGCTTTAAAAATAGCTCTTTAACAAGGGTGAATACTGCAGGGACCTGCGTGTAGGAAGGAGGGAGTCAGGGGCCCGGCTCCCAAACTCACGGGGGGCCTGGGCCCCTTCAGGTATGCCCCTGCAAGGTTTTACAAGCCTTTACAGCACTGTGACACTACAAGAGTGCAGCTGATGTGTATTGTGATGAACGTTATTTTGGAGGGCTATATATAATACGTATCTGTTGTATTCAATTAGATCAACTGGACTTGAAATGTAGTTCTTGAAGACTACATTTCAAGTCCAGTTGATCTAATTGAATACAACAGATATACCATGACCTGGATGAATGAGAACCTTCACAAGCATATATATAATACGGCACGGAAAGTTTCCCATTTAAGAGTAGATCAAAAAGGGGAGCGGCTTTGCATTGAAACATATACAGGGAGATTCAATAAAAGTTCTTATCATTTAAAATGGTGCTAATTTTGCCCCAACCAATCAGATCTTATTTAACGTTTGTAAGCTTACATCTGATTGGTTGGGGCAAAATTAGCACAATTTTAAACGATAAGAACTTTTACTGAATAAACCTGATAGTTTTGACATTAGCCAAGCATGGTATTTCTGTACCCAAATGCTTTAAGCCATGTGCTTTATACATAAATTCTCAGAGAAAGGGTCATTACACCCTGTATACACACTAATTTGAATGACTTTTTTCAGTATCTGTACAGACAAAATATCCAAGAATCCTAAACTGAGCAGTTTTTATGCCTTACCTGTATTACCTGAGAGTCTTTCACTCAGGTTTCAAGCCTTCACTAATGAGATTGCTACTGGCTGCCATTTCTTTGATCAGACACACATCCAGTTTGCCTGCAAAATGCTTGAAGCTGATACTATTCTAAGACTCGGCTCATGAGACTATTTTTTTTTCCCAAAAAAATGCAGCAAGAACCATACAGATTAATCACGCATTTTGTGGTTATTAAAATGTACTGAGTTTCTAAAAATAAAATTATTACATCACACTCAGATACCATATTAAAAAATACTATTCTAAATATTGTATACAAAAATTTGCCTTAAAGTAGAACTAAACCCAAATTTTTAAACTCCAGAATCTGTACATAGCCCCCCTAAAAACACCAATAATCTGTAAATAAGCAATACAGTAAATAGCATTAAAGTAAATGTTACCACTTGAAGAACTGGATGAAATAACTGTGTTTATGTACAGTGACTGGCCACACACCTGATTTCAGTCACATGCTCCCTTGCCTATTCTGTCCTGTAAAAGGATTGGCTAGAGGCTACCAGTAGGTGTGACCAACTGTAACAAGTTCCTACAGTTTCTTAGCACTGAGCATGTGTAAAGAACATGATGGTCAGTGACCACACTGTGTAATACCAGAACACTGGGAAATAAGACACACACCTCATGTTAGAAAGTTACATTTCTCAACAACCATATTAAAATAAGAGGTGAGACACTGACTGCTTTCAAAACATAGCTTTCTATTTCAATGTTGTTCTGAGGCTTTTGTTGTCCTTTTAAATAACAGGTTTATCTGATACATTTCCACAACCAGCAGTAATTCTACATTTACCCCCAATTAGCCATTCATTTGCTGTCTACACTAGTCACTGTAAACAAAACACAATTTCCCATCATCCCCTACAGAACAGGAGATGAAAAAGTAAAAACAGTCCCTGCAAAAAAACAGCACAACCACTAATAAATATGCACATAGCAGACAAGGTCCAAGTGATTTCTGAGGCACCTTTATTCGTTCTGAAACACTTCTATATATGTATTACACAACATAAGTAATCACAATTCCCCAAGAAACACTCCCCTCACATATAATACACTTGATACTCTAAATAGTACACACTTAGCATAGCTAGAAAGTATAATACCCTGACGAATCGTCCAGAAAGGGCGCGAAACGGGCGTTGGTGTCACGCTGGGCGGAAGGGTCGCTAGTGGAGAAGCTCACTGTAGGAGACCTGAGGAAATGGAGATATGATCTCAATCTGTATGGTAGCCGTGAGTATGTGTTGGCTATATGCCGTTAATCTTGCAAACAACTGACATACGACAAGTGCTGTGCAGTAGGGGTGTATCGGTGGAGGTAAGGGTGAAGACTGTGCTGCTAAGATGTGGGATGGCGTCTTTCGGGAGAATGCGAGGAAGCTATATAAGACCTGATACCAGTCTATTGCTGTGTTAGATTTGGGACAGGTGAAGCTGAAGTTATATTATGTGATAATGGCGGCATGCTCCTGTATGTTGAAGTAACCAGTGTTTGTTGCAATCACCGGCAGAGGTGGTAAGTCCTGAGACCCCCCCCGACATGGCCCCTTATATTGAAGCACAGGTCCGGAACAGTTATTTACTTACGACACTTAACTTTGGTCCTAACTATGTTGGAACATATGGATGCTTTAACACGACAGTCGATACAGTGAGTAATGAGCCTACATATATCATCAGTCTTAGCGCCCTTCTGCCCAGACTTTCTAGCTATGCTAAGTGTGTACTATTCAGAGTATCAAGTGTATTATAAGTGAGGGGAGTGTTCCTTGGTGAATTGTGATTACTTATGTTGTGTAATACACCTTGTCTGACGTGTGCATATTTATAAGTGGTTGTGCCATTTTTTGCAGGGACTGTTTTTTCTTTTTCATCTCCTGTTCTGTAGGGGATGATGGTAAATTGTGTTTTGATTATATATTTTTCCCTGCAGGCACCCTTTTATCGAAAGGTTACACTAAGCACGGTACTAATAAGGGAGGAGCACTATACCACCATTTTTATACTAGTCACTGTAAAATATATAAAAACATTTAACATTGCAAGAATTGTAACAGTATCCGAATACACTGTGCAAGACGCATTACTTTCAATCTAAACTGCCATCAACACTTGAAATATCAGATCAGGACCCAAATTATTGGCAGTCCTAAAAATCCCTCTGACCACTGCCATTCCACAGCCCAGTGCTTAGGGACCACTCGCATAGGTAATCTAGGGTATTCTTCCATAAATCCAACACAATAGGTGCATTAAACAATCACTCAGTACTTAATTTTCTTTGGTTCACAGTATTTAGTGAAGGTAAACCACTGGTATTATTGTAAATTCTATTAAATTGCTTCTTTTTCCCTGATCAGTTTTGGCGCCTGTTAATTTGGCAAAGCCAGAAGATTGAAAAATATTTATAGAAAAAAAGGGAAAACTGAAACAGGAATAAGTCATCTCTAAAATAAAGAGACCCCATCTTCATGCAATGTATGGTTTTATTATCTAAATAAGTGCAGATAAGCTTTCTGTAAAATTCTTGCTAATATGCATAAACATAGTGGCATATATGATGGTTGTAATTAGATTTCTTAAGTCAATAAATTAGTATAATATCTGGAAAGCTTCTGAAATTGTTGATAGGGTTTGGGCACAGAGCCAAAGCAGAAGTGGGTAACCATTTCAGTGCATAATGCCAGACAGTGGATATGCTCTATTTCCAGCTATATTTGTTCCTGTTATCTGCATCTTGAGAATCCCCTCTGACATAAATAACATTTATATTATATGGATGATATACTATACATTGGAGAACTATTTAAATAGTTAAATTAAAATGTGCATGTGGCAGGGCGGTGGGATTGGTTATTCCTACATGCGAAGGGGTCCGAAGGAAATGTTTATAATAAAAAAAAAAAGACTTGTTTCATTCTTTTATTTTTATCTTTCTTGGTATGTCACCTTGTGTGCCGCTATCCCCACAGAAAACCTTATATCAGTATCGGGGCTTTGTTACAGTTTGGAGATTTCCGGTACTATTCGGAATTGTTTGTTTATCTCCGGAAGTCTGTGATTATAAGGGAGATAGATGAATTGTACCTACAGCATGCCTGAATTTTGTGGGGCTCGAAATTGTCCTAAGCTTCTGGTGTTTATTTATTTTGACTGTTTGCATTAGGGTATTTGGGGAACTTCGCTATAGTGGAGGAAGACTCTGTACTATTAGTGATTCAATCGGTGTGTGAAAATCTGTAGTGGTAGAAAAGGTATATACATATACTGTATACAGATTTCTGGATTTACTGCAGCTGGTTCTGGACATTTGGTTCTAATTGATTTTTAGATAGCTTCTTCTGTTTTAATTAGGTGGCAGAGATATCTCTGTACACGTCTATTTTGCTTTAGGAGTCAACTGTGTGTGTGTATATATACATATATATATATATATATATATATATATATATATATATATATGTGTTTTGGCTAGTATGGATGTAGCTAGCTAGCAGAGGGAATCTCAGCGGTTAGACAGTTAATCCTAACCTCTGAAATGGGCACTGATAAATACTGTGAGGTTTTGATGGATCTTTTGCGTTTGACATTAACATGTAACTTTCAGATTTGAAAATACCTATTACCTGCAGGCTTCAGGTACAGCCATGGGAGCTGCCATGGCTCGAGCATATGCAAATATTTTTATGTATTTTTGTGAACAACAACATATTTTAACAAGATATGCCAATGATCCAGGACTTCACCTATCCCTATGACATACAGTATAAGCACAGCAGAGAAATAATTGATTTTCTGGATGTCTCCATATAGGTAATTGATGGGAAACTACAATATAGCCTGTTTAGTAAAGCAACAGATACACACTATAAGAGTTTCCATCCACCTGCCCTTAAACACTCATTACCCATCTCACAATTTTGTAGAGTCATTGGAAATAATTCCAACGCACAATGTATGGACATTCAAATTGCTGCAATGTGGGAACGTTTTATACAGAGGGGATACGCACCACATGTATTGAACAAAGCTTTACTACTAGCCAAACGACGATGCGACAAGCCCATAAACAAAACTGTCAAGGACAATATGTTTGTTTGCACTACAAAATATAACACATTAGCAGAACCAACCAGAAAGGCAATAAAGTCAAACTGGAATGTCCTGTTATCAGACCAAAAATTGAGGAAATGCTTGCCTGATCAACCCCTCATTGGCTTTAAACTGGGTAAAAACTTAAAAGATTTATTGGTTCAAACAGACCCCCATTCATTCTATGGACCTGCCATCACTTGGTTAAAAATGACGGGCTGCTTTAAATGTACACGGTGTGCATCATGTAAACATATGGAGACAGGGGAATCATTTACTCATCCACACAGGAGGTAATAAATTCCCATTAAACATAGAATAACATGCTCCACTTCCCATGTAATTTACCTAGTGACTTGTCCCTGTGGTCTCTCTTATGTAGGCAAGACTGACATGACTCTTCGACTGAGAATCGATGGACATAGATCCGCTATTACAACAGCCTACAGAGATAATAAAACATCCATACCGGTTGCAAAACACTTCTTACAAGTGGGTCTCAATATTAAATTCATCGCCATTGACCACATACCAGTCCTGAAACGGGGAGGGGACAGATCCAAAAGACTACTCCAACGTGAAGCATACTGGATAAAAATGTTGAATACTCTAAGCCCTAATGGTTTAAATGAATATTGTTCAAATGTTTCTTGGATGAAAGATAATAGCTGTACTAAAATTATGTTAATGTGATTACAGTATTTAACTTTTAATCCCTAATCTTTAGTCCTAATTCAGAGTGTAGTAAACTATAGGCCACTATATCCGTATGGGTACACATAGACATAAATAGTAAGTACATAACAAATTAAATGTTTTTATTATAGACATTTCGTATTTTAGGTATTTTTAGGTCTTTATAATCATAGACCATATCAGTTTCACTATTTTTTACACACACAATTTTATTTTATTCTTCTAAAAATATTTATTATGTTTAGATACGGATTGTGTCAGTTTTGTTCATTACATAAAGCAATATTATCTTATATCTTTGGCACATGCACATGACACTTTACGATAAATATGGCACTTTAATATATTAGCACTTTATTTGATATGCTGTTTACCAGACTTGTCACTTTATAAACCTGCTTATAGGGTTAATTATACTTCACTGCACATATGACGGTAATTAGAGACCTTTAATTTGTCCCACAAGTCCACTACTCGTTAAATCACATGATTCACTTAGAGGTTATATATGTTTGTCACATTGTTGCATTCAGATTGGCTTCATAAAGGTCCATTTTATAGGACCGAAACATTGCTTTTGTTGCACCATGTTTGAATAAATTCCTAAATACATTGAAGCTAGGCTTCAGAAAGGCCCAACACTAAGGGCCGAAACGTTGTCTACTATGTATTGCCAATAAAGGCTGTTTTTGTTCACAAAATCCCATGTGTGCACTGGATTAATATATCTTTTTTATATATATATTCCAGAGGATGATATTTATTATACCGTATATACTGAAATACAAGTCAATCTGAGTATAAGTCGAGGTACCTATTTTTGCCTGAAAATGAGTAAAACCTGATTGACCCGAGTATAAGTTGAGGATAGAAATTATGACCACTACTGCTTGTTTTGAGGCTTTAGTTGCCCTTTAAATGGACAGCAGAATTCCCATTCAGTAGTCCCATACAGTAATAACCAAATCCAGTATGGCTATTACTGTATGGGAATTCTGCTGTCCATTTAAAGGGCAACTAAAACAATACAGAATCAGAAGGCAATCATTAACAATAGAGACTATCCTCCTGATTCTTGATTATGTATTGTTTTGAGGCATTCTGTCTATTTAAAGAGCAGCTAAAGCCTCAAAACAATACAGAATCAGAAGGCAATCTTTTTAACAATAGATACTATCCCCCTGATTCTGTTTTGAGGCATTAGTGGCAAGTCCTTGCCACTCCAGATGTTTGAAAACTACAACTCCCAGCATGATTTAGTTGCTTGGAGTTGTAGTTTCCAAACATCTGCAGTGGCAAGCACTGCACCCCCCCACAAAGCCATCCCCCCAGTTCAGTGGAGGAGAGGACTTGCCTGTGTGTACTCAGCAATACAGCAATACGTCTGCATCACTCAGCAATCCAGAAATCCGTCTGCATCACTCAGCAATCCAGAAATCTACTGTTCTGGTGCCTGACGTCACTACTTGGCGCTGGGAAGGGAGACCAGTGGCAAGTAGTAATGTCAACCGCCAGAACAGTGGATGCGGAAGCGAGTGGCAGCCAGATTACTAGATTAAAAGGTGAGTGACCTGAGTATAAATCGAGGTTCTATTTTTTAATGTTTGAGTCACAAATCTATAGCTAAGGCTATGTAAAGCCCAAATTTAATAATATTTCAAATTGTTTGATGAGCCAAGCAAGTAAGTATTAAATTTAAATGGGAATTGTTCTAATAGCTCAGATGGACAGAAAGCTGGGTATAAACAGATATCTTACAATAGTTGAATTGTGTGATTGGTATGATTTTTATACCAATTTCTCATATAATTTTTATACCAATTTCTTCACTATTGGACATGTTAGAAAATTCTTATCTGACAATACCAATAGTACAATGACGCGATCAGACAATTAGTGTTGGTGTGTGGGTGGGCCGCTTTAGTCCAAACAAAAACCTTTTACAGTTCTACCAGTATTCAAACCTTTCTGTATGCTGCACGGTTTCCTTCAGCACCAGAACTGTTCTTTACATTAAGGTTCTAATTTTGGTTTACCTGTTGCTATGGTGATAGACAGTACATTTTTGCTTTATCTTTACAAGCATCTACTGTGGCCAGAAACTGCATTCATTAATCCTTCTCTTTTTACTGGAATACTTAATTTTTCTCTTTTTACTGGAATACTTACTTTTTTCAGATTGCCTCTCAGCCAATCACAGATGCGGCTGAGATCTGGCCTGTGCTTGCAAGAAGGAGGCCCGGATCGAATAACCACGGGAGAGAAGACACTGTAAGTAGAAATGTGGGGAACTTTTTAATGAAATATTGTGGCGGTTGGGGGTAGGTGGGTAGGGGTTACCTACCTTGGTTTTGGGGGGTGGACATGCCCTTAAATGGTAACGGAGAAGTCTTCTGGCATTAAAAGAGTAAAAGTGCCCATACACTGCTAAGATATAAGATGTACCCACGATGGCCCCGTCTGGCCCATTCATTTTGCAATTGCAATAAAGCACAGGTCAGGCAGTTCCTGCTGCTCGAATGGTGCAGGAACATCAAAAGGTAAGTTATAATGGGGAAGGGATCTCAAACATCTCAAAATCTGTCTGTTCATCTATCCATCTCTTTATATCTATCTTTTTCTGTCTGTCGAAAGAACCATTCGAAATTCCCCACCTTGATCTTTCCTTGTTTTTACGATAAACTGCTCGACATTGTTAAGTGGTTGATCAAAAAAAGGTTATTTTTTTGAGCAATTCAATCTAATTTATCAGGTCACTCAAATTATGATTGCGTATATGGGGGGGTTTAACATTTTAGCTGCCAATCAAGTTCCTTATCATAAACTCTTCCGTTATGTATAGTTTTTGCTTTAGCTGGGATGGTAAAAGTTGGTACCTGAACTGCATGGTTGGAAATTCACTTTTCCAATGATAGTGCAGCAGAGGGCTTGGGGGACTGAGCTTGAGCAAAACAAATACTGGATTAAATTCATGCAGCAACCCAGACACATCAGAGTATGTGCTGCTTATATGTATTCATTTATAGATTGAAATGAGGCAAAGTCATCTTTTCAATGTACAATTCCTATAGGTTGGTAGTATTTGTGTAATGGTGGGGCTAAAGGTGACTGGGTGGAGCTAGGGTGCAAGGGGCTGTCACATATCAGCCTTGGGACATTGGGTGGTATGAAGTTGCTGGCTCTTAACTTTTTGGAGCTGGCTCCTAAATAATTAGATGATTTGTCCAGCCCTGAGGTACAGGCACTAGGCATGTGCGCGCAACAAATGGGCAATGTGTATGCCTTCGGTCAGGGGTCATTAGTTGATCCCCCATGGATCCCATGGCAGGTGTGCGTCATGGGTCATTGTCAAGATCGTACATGTGTATGAGCCTTTAGGGTCAGTATAACCTGACTTAAGCTGCCCAAAAACCATCCAGCTTAATCTTTTTGTGACATCCTGGGCAGTGATCACAAACCATGATCCAGCCATGAATGTTGTGGGAACAATCAGGTGGTAAAAACACCAATGCACCCAACATTACGATTGATTCAATATTTGTGTCAATTTAAACACTGAATCACCAAAGGTAGAGGGGCTGCAATCAGGGAATAGCATTAGCTATATTAGCCCAATCAGCACAATGGTAAATCTATTCACCTGCTCGCATTCAACATAAAAATGCAAAACAGAGGTAAACCAAGGGAGTTAGCAGCATTTTAAAGGGCAAGTCCACCCCCAAAACAAATTTTTTATATTTATTTGGCCCAAATAAGTGCTCCAAAACAAACTTTACAGCTTGTAAATCGGTCCAGTGGTTCAAAAGTTACAGACCTTTGTAGCTGGCTTAATCCTGCAGCATGGACCAATACAGCGATGAACAGAGACAGGTTACATTACCTTGCCTCTGTTCTTTTCATGTTCTTGAGCATGTCTGTTAGCATCCAGCAGTGAGAACAGAGGAAGTTGCATCAGTAATGGTCTGACCCCTGGATTTTCCCTCTCAACCAATCACAGCTGTAAAGTTATGTGTACTGAAGAAATCCAGGATCAACAGCTGCAGCCAGCCAGCCCAGAGAGAGAGATAGAGAGAGAGACACACACAAACACAGGCAAGAATTTTTTTTTTTTTTCTAAGCTGCAGCTCGGGGTCATCTAAAGTGGAAGTGGAGAGGAAGTGCAGCCTGATATATATCTCATTAAATATCAGGTAAAGCAAATGATTTTGAGAAAAATGAACATGGCGTTTGAGGTTGGTGCTATTATATAAAGAACATATAAAAAGTTTATTTATGGGTGGACATACCCTTTAATCTCACATTTCCTATATCCACAATTCCCTCCCATTCTGGTGAATTCTGTAAGGGGTGACAGGAAAACAACAGCCCACATATACAAGGTCTAAAGCCACAGTATAAAACTCATATTATGTAAGAAAACAGTTCACCACCTAATATTTGCTGCATTAAAAATGTGGACATGCTAAAAAAGCTGATGTCACCCTGCACGGTTGATGGTGTTTTTCTTTCCCAGTAGCCAGTCAACATAGCAAACTAGAGCACGTATAGAACAGCCCAATTATGGTATGGCCGACATCAGCATTTCTGAGAAACAGATTTCTGGAACTCTCTTAAAGAAAAGGAAAACTAACTTAAAGAAAAAGAAACTAACTTAAAGAAAAAGACTCACCTTAAAGTGTATGTACCTTATATACTCGAGTATAAGCAGAGGTTTTCAGGCTTTAAAAATAGCCTGAAAACCCGACCTCGTCTTATACTCGGGTCACTGTAACTTATTGTAAATTTTTCCCCCCAGCAGCGCCGGGCAGTAAGTTAGACAGCCGCCGAGTATGGAGATCAGCAGTGCAGAGTGCCAGCCGGATCCCTGGATTTAAATTACCGGTACCTTACATACAGAGCAAGCAGCAGATTGGGGGGGGGAAATTTACAATACCTTACTGTGACTTACCTCTCTTCGAATGTAAGTACTTACCTCACTCACTGAACTTCGGGGGCTCTCTAAGGGGGAATGTTTTGGGTCTTTCCTGAGGGTGCTGTCCATAAAAAAACATCATTCCTTGGCACTGCAGGTGTTTGGGGATTACAACTATCAGCTACTAAAGCATGCTGGGAGTTTTAGTTTCCAAACATCTGGAGTGCCAAGGAATGAGGCTTTTTTATGGACAGCAGAGTTCCCATACAGTAATAGCCATACTGGATTTGGCTATTACTGTATGGGACTACTACTGTCCATTTAAAGGGAAACTAAATACAGTATTAGAAGTCAGTAGTGGTCATAATTTCAACCCTCGGCTTATACTCGAGTCAATTATGTTTTCTTACTTTTTGAGGTAAAAATAGGTACTTCGGCTTATACTCGGGTCGACTTAAACTCGAGTATATACAGTATACTGAAAAAATAACTGTCATCTTAATCTATAAATAAATAGATATTACTCCGAGGTGTCGGTGTTGCTACATGCCTTCAATAAAGTACTTTTTTTGCTCAGGCTCTGACTACTGACCTGACTATTTTCCCCCATACCAACTGTCAATACTGCATACAGTATACAGCACACCAACTGTCACACTATTCCAGCTACAGCAAAACTGCTTACAGGAATGCTAAAACATAATATCTAATGAAATAGGGGGCAGATCAACAAAAAAAACCATAGTGATAGTTGGGATGAATTATAGTTTCCACTTATGGGTAATTTAAAAAAACAAATTTGCCAGTGTACATACCCTTTAAGACATCACCCATTGTGAGTGGTCACAATAATAAACTTATTTAGCTGTAAAAATGCCTTTTAGTAGCAGTTTATTCTAAAAATATAATAAAGTTTAGTAGCAAATATAAAGTAATAAAAAACTGGAATGTTCTTTTTTTTAAAGTTATATAATTTATCTAATAAACATTTACGCTACTGATACTTTTGGAATTTAGATTGCTGCAGAATGTGGTTGTTATGGTCACTGACCACAGTAACCATTGTTAACAATACAGATTCAGAAGAGATCTAAAATAATACTAAAATATAACACAAATACTGAAATTAACTAGCCTTGCAATCATTACAGCAAACTGTTGATGGATATCAGTTAATAGATTACAATTTTTTCCCAACTGCACTCCATAGGAATTGCATTTTGTACTTTCCTAGAGAGATTCAATATTGTAAAAAACAACTGCCAATCCCAAGCAAACCTGATGATCGGGTTAACCTGGGTTTTGCAGTTATTTTACGGGAGGTCATATACCATGACCTGGATGAATGAGAACCTCCACAAGCATTTTACGGGAGCTGTTTTTCCAAAAACATTTGCTCTCACCTCTCACAATACAATACCTCTCAGGTTAAAGGGACTGTAAACTCCCCTAAACTCCCAAAAATAATTCTGTGCCATTCGTTTCTATTATTCACAGGGAGGTGAGAACGCTTATTCTCACCTCCCTGTGAATAATAGGATGCTCGGAGGACCTGGAACTTACCTTACCCGCCGCTCCACTCGCAGCCGCTCCTTCACTGAACAGCTGTTCTCTCCGGATCGCGCGCATCTTTTGTATTGGCGCGCATGCGCCTAAGATTGGGCGCGCAGTCGGGACAGAGAGGCTGTCAGTGAAGTAGCGGCTGTGAGTGGAGCGGCGGTAAGGTAATTGCTAGGTGTCCCGAGCGTCCTATTATTCACAGAGAGGTGAGAATAAGCGTTCTCACCTCTCTGTGAATAATAGAAACGAATGGCACAGAGTTATTTTGGGGGGTTTAGTGTTCCTTTAAGTTTTCGCTACCACATAGTGGGGGCATTGTATAGGGCTGTAAAAGGAGTGCAAAGTGAAAAATCTTACCTTGCTGATATCCTGGTATGCATTAATGGATGTAAGTGTGTATTGCATCTTGGAAGTCTTTGCGATATTGAATCTCCCCGTTTGTGTGTTAATCCCATTTATATAAAATAGATTCTACATTTAAAGAAGAGCTATTTGTTGTTCTTTGGTAAAACAATTAATGTAAACTTCAAAACTAAATGAAAAACCATTCCAGAACAGCTACTGTCAAAGGTGAATTCAAACTATAGATTGCTCAGTTTCTATAGACTCCAGTTACTGCCAAGCAAGCAATAATCTGGTGTGTATTATTACTGTACTTCCCATATCATGCATGCAAATACACAAACTTAAAAATCCTACTAATTCTCATAGGCCGATATGTGAAATTACTGAACCAAGTTCTTATTTCAACAGTTAAAGTGTATGTATACTGAAAAAATGACTTTGCATCATCTTAATCTAACAGTAAATACATGTAAGTAGCACTTACTCTGAGGTGTGTGTGTTGCTGTATTCCTTCACTACAATACTTGTTTTGCTCAGACTCTGACCACTGACCTATTTTCCCACATACCGAAAGTCAATACTGCATACAGCACACCAACTGTCAAACCATTCCAGCTACAGCAAATCTGCTTACAGAAATGCTAAAACATAAAATGTTTCAGATTGAATATCTAATGAAATAGGGGGCAGCTCAACAACCAAAAACGTTACAGTGATAGATGGGATAGTTTCCACTAAAGGGCAATTTAAAAAAAATCCAGTGTACATACCCTTTAAGCATTCAATGCTATGCAAACTCAAATTCTAAATGCAGCTTTACGTTTTGCATTAAAAGCTTTGCACTAGACATGGCTATAAATTACTTGAAAGGTAACTAGCTCAGTTCAAATTGTTTTAAAGTGTTTAGAATTACTTTTGTTTAAAGGGGAACTGTCAACGTTGGAAAAAATGCTACACATTATAGTGGAGTCATTTCATAATCAGATTTAGGTATCATCTTTTAAAATACTTATTATAAATCCCACTATGTTTTTCTTTTCAAATGCATGTGATCTACAATTTTGGTCTAATTCTGTGTAGATCCACTGTAATGCTAAACTAAGGAATTGCATAAAAAGCCAATACAAAAGCATTGTACCATGATTTTTACACACAATTCCTTGGGAAGTGTAAAGCAAGCAGACACACAGAGAAACACAACATGTTGCACAGACATTGTAGTGTCAGTAAGTTGCATTACAGTGTCAGTAAGTTTTTTCATGCTATGCAGTGTTACTTTAGCCTTACATCTCCATTGCTTCCAGAAAGGTGTTTTAGTAATGCTGGGGAAAATAGGAAGATACTGGCTAAGGAAAGTGAAGAAAAAGTGAAACAGGAAGAGCTCTGTATAAAAGTAAGCTAGCTGCACTTTTGAATATAGGAAGGATAAAAGGAGGAGCAACTGCCCTTAGGTGCTTGTAAAGCACAGCCTTACCAATGCCATTCTAATACTACCCTATTACCCTTTAGCAAGTGAAACTGTTAATGGGATAATCTGTACTGCCCCTACATGTAACCAGTACTAATCCTTTCCCCCATGATTTTCACAGGACTTTCAATGCAGAGAGGCTGATGCAATGCAGACAGCTGAGTACTTTAAAGCATAGGTTCACTCAAAAGTTCCCAACTGCTTCCACGCTATAGCATAGTGTAACCAGGGACCTATCAGTGGAGTCAGCGGAGGAGCGCACTCGATTAATTGATAAATGTGAGGCAAGACATAGCTCCTTTACCTCTGCTCTTTAATTCAAGAAAAAAAGTATAGGTTTACTTTTTGAGCAAACCTATACATTAAATACTAGACTACAAAAATATTTATTTCTATAAAGAAAATATCATGCCAGTTTTCATACAAGACTTTCAGACATCCTTTAAGATTGGAAGAAAAGAAGTTTCATCTTCGGGTTAGAGAAGGTTTCTTCACAGTGAGAAAGATGAAACTGTAACTTTCTTCCAGCAGATGCTTCAAGAGGGGGCTTTCAAATTTCAAAAATATTGAAAAATAATGATATTAATACAAATAGTTCCAGTTCAAACAGGGATTGTTTTTTATTGTCATTTGGAGTCATTAAGGAATTTACCCCCCCTTTTCAGCTGTTTGTTGTTTTTTTTTTGCTGTCCTCCGGATCAACTTTTAGATAGGGTAAATGATTATGCTATAAAATGTTGGACTAGATGGACCTATGTCTTTATTCAACCTCCATTACTATGTTATCATATTGCACATAACTGTTTTAACCAACCTATAAAATTAAAGGGTATCACCACTGCCTAAAATGAAAAGGCATTATTTACTTTAAAGGAGAACTAAAGTCTCCAGACAACATTGTCTTAATAGACAGAGACATTCACAAACATGCATCAAGCTGTGTCTCACCCTCCCTTTGCTGTAGCTGCTGGGTGATTTATATAATTAACCTGTAGGTACTAGGGGTCAGCTCCCATAATCCAGATTAGCTGGGTAAACACCAAGCTAAGTGTCTGCGTACAGGCACATGCTCTGTAGTGCTCAACAGATCAAAACAAGGAAGTTGCAGCTTTGCTTCCTAACATTGATATAATCCTTTACTTTTCATACAAAAATAAAAGTACGCTTCACAGTGTATTTCATAGCTAGCATGGATGTAACAAACAGAATATTAGGACTTCAGTAAAACCAAAAAAAAAATAAAATTAAGTCTGAGGTATTGAACCTGCAACTTGTACATGTAGTCTGTATTTCTAAAAGCAGAGCTCTTAAGCGGAGTACACACCAGCAGATATTTCCAGCTGGCCGTACGATAGTGCCATGTATCGGTCGGTCGGAAATATCTGATGGTGTGGGGCAGCCATCCATGACCGAGCTTGGACGAACGGGCAATCAGATCCATTGGTAAATCACAGCCGATCATGTGGTTCCTTATGGGACTGCACGATCTGTCGCGTGCACTGTCAGCCGCAGCCACTATAGCCGCAAACAATAGTCATTTGTCCAGACGGATGCTCTATCAGCTCTTATCAGAGACTTCCATATTTGTGTGGAGTCATCTGTATAGAAAATATTGTGTGCATAGACACAGTGAATATTGGGGAAAGCAGGCAAGGCACCTTGATGACTACATGGGATGTGGGTTGTACTAGATTCTAAACCTTCTTAGAATCTATTTTTTAAATGTGCTAAATGGAACTTACTAGAGAAGAATCTTACAATGTATTGGTGTTATGGGGAGAAGAACTTTCATGATAGGATTTAAAAAAAAAACTTTAGTTTACCTTTAATTGAAGAATGGGAGGTAAATGATTTATGTCTTACCTCCCATTCTTCAATTAATGCATCAGGTGCCAGGGAGAATGGATGTAATCGGGACCTGTATTTGTGTTAAACAATAGTTGAAGCCAAAAATAAAAGAGATAACTATTGATATTGCTATAAAAGCAGAGGTAGTAAGTGTGGAATTTGGGAACAGGTAAATTTTTTGTTGGCGTTTGCTACAGGCACCAAATGCTAACAAGAAGAAAGTGAGTCAGCTTCATAAGCAGATGACAAGGGCTGCAATTATGGAGGAATATTTAAAAGAGTTATCTTACACCTTTCAAATAAACCTAGAATGATGTCTCTAGCTTCTCTGGTTTGTATGTTATAGGCTTGTAAAGTTAGACCCAGACAGTCATGATAAGTGAAATTAAGTGTTGTGTACGAACCCCCCCCCCCAAAAAAAAAACATATTTTCTTACGTTAAATGGGAACTGTGGTCTCCAAACCAGGCCAGTTTCCTACCTTTAAAACATCAACCACCTCTCTACATGCTCCACAGCCCAAGATATAAAGAAATTATTGACCAGAAAGTTAATGGGTGGAAGGCTGACATGTGACATTTCTAAATAGAAAGAAAGGAAGGAAGGTGGATCCAAACATTATTGCAATAAAAAGGTTTTTGCAGTCTCAATACTTTTTGGATCCCCCTTCCTTCCTTTTTTTCTATTTATGTGACTTTGTCTGTCCGGCTGGAGCAGTTGGAAGGTGTACCCGTTCTACTAAATATACCTGGTGTTACAGACGCAACTACATTGCTCCTTCACCTCGCCGCCGGTGAGCACAGCCTCAGACTTCAGTGACAGGACAGGAGATAGGAAGTCCCTCCCCCTCCCTGATGTGTGAAGATCCCCACAGACAAGGTAAGGGAATCTACAGCTCTACTCTCCCACTATGTGAAAACACCATTTTCAGGCAGAGTTCTCACTCTGCGTGAAAAGGCTATTTTCACACAGTTTTCTGTGTGTGTGTGTGGGGGGGGGGTGCCTGAGTGTCCCATGGCACCCATGAGTGGGCGGGGCTAAGGCACCTGTGAGTGGGTGGGGCCACATGTGGTTGTAAGAGAAGGGGCCAGGGGGGGCCTGCAAATGGAGGGGCCATGGGGTCCATGAGTCAGAGGGACCAGGGGGGCTTGCAAGAGGAGGGGGGCTGCAAGGGGAGGAGGAGACACATGGCAGATTGACTGTCATCCACTGACATGGTTTCAGAGCAGGAAGCAGTGCAGAGGACCTGGTGATGCTGGTGCCATATCACACACAAAAATGTAAATATCTTCAAAACTATGCAAAATAAACAATGAAAATAGATTGCAAAAATTCTCAGGAGAGCATTTCCTATCAATTTACCTAAAGTCATTTTTGGACCAAAGTTAAGTTTAATTGTAAGCTGCAGCTTTATAAAAAAAACCTCCCTCACCCCCCTTTTTTTCCCCTAGGTCCCTCCTTAGTCTACCTGTGGTGCTGTGAAGTTGCTGACATCTTGGACTTGAATAAGAAGGAGATCCAGGAACTCATGGAGGGGCGGAGCTAAGCAGTCTTCAAACCACATCCAAGATGTCAGCAACTTTACAGCACCACACATAGGCTAAGGAGGGACCAAGGGGGAAAAAAGGAGTGAAAGTTTTTTTTAAATTTTTAATAATTACAATTAAACTTAACTTGCTTTTACAGTGTACTTATGCTTTAACTTCAGCAGTAGGGAATAAACTGGAAATTTTAATACAGGAACATATTTTAGAGTAGGTTTCAAGGACAGACCTTATAAGTATCAATCTGCATAGATTTATGGGGAATAGATCTTGTCCGACTTTTGGTTTTTTTATGAGAAAGTGAGTAAGAACTTGGATTTTACTATGGCTCTTGATACAGTCCCTCATATGCTACATATAAGCAAGGTTTGTTGGGCTTGAGTGGCACATTTCTACAGAAATGTAAATTTAGTTGATGGATCGGATATAAAGAGTAATTGTTAAAAGTGCTTGGTCAATGTGGTTCTAAGTTGTGTGCTACATTGATCTTTGATGGGGCCACTTCTCTTTAATCTGTTTATTAATGATTTGGAAGTGGCTGTTTTCAGCAAGGGCTCTTTGTTGGTTGACCATTAAAAGCAACAGATAATATGTAATTGTTGCAGGCGGATCTAGATTGTCAAATTGGGCTGCTAAGTGGCAGATGAGATTCAATGTTGATAAATGTAAGGTGATGCATTTTAGGCTTGAAAAAGGATCTTGGAGTGTGATAGATATCAAACAATGTAGCAAGCAAACATCTGGAGCCAGCAACACACTGTCTTGTATAAAGAGGGGTTGTGGATTCAAGGGATAAAAATATTATCCTACCTTTTTGCAAAGCACTGGTAAGGCCTCATTTTGAATATGCATTGCGGTTTCAAAATCCTTTATTTAAAAAAAGGACATCTTGTAAATGGTTCAGAGAAGGGTAACTAAATTAATAGAAGGAAAGAAGGAGCTTGAATATGAAGTCAGATTGGATAAGTTAAAATAATGCACATTAGAGAAAAGGCACTTGCATGGGGATATAAACACTGAGCATAAAAACATTAATGGGCCATATAATAAACTATCTAATACATTGTTCAACAATAGAACATGTCAGAACATATGAGAGGACACGCGGACATCTCTTATGACTGGCAGAAAAGAAGTTCAGTCTTCAAGTTTGTAAGGTTTTTTTTTTACAGTGAGAACGGTAGAAATATGGAACTGTCTTCCACTGGAGGTGGAGATGGCAGGTTTATTGGATAGTGCAGCAATTGTACATCATTTGATGTTTTCAATGCTCTCTCCTTTCTCTCAATACCTACTTCTTAATAGAAAAAATAGTGGTCCCAGTACAGAACTCTGAAGCACTCAACAAATATAAAGCACCATTGTGAACTACCCTCTGGATGTGATCTAACAACCAATTTTTAACTTTTGTTCTGTCAACCTCCTCCCTCTGCTCATTGAGCTTTTTATGAGGTTGAGCATGTGCAGAGGAGGCAGCAAGGGCAACCACAATCAATCATTGACTGTGATATCAGCAAATATTTCCACACAAGAACCAAATATCAGTGCTTAGAGTGATTTATTGGAGATACAGCACAACATGTTTCAGAACTGTGTGGTCTTTCATCGGGTGCAAATGAAAGACCACAAAGGTCTGAAACATATTGTGCTGTATGTCCAATAAATCACTATAATAAAGTGCTGCTATTGAATTCTTGTGCAGAAATATTTTGTTGGACCTATCAAGTTTGGAGGAACTGGTGAACCCTTTACACACAATTGAGCTGTACCTGTGTACTGGGTACCTGTGTTTATTTGCTGTGATATCAGCAGTTACAGCCCTAAATGACAGCATGGATAGAGGAGACAAATTAAGGTCCGTTCAAACGTCCAATACTTCGGAAGACGAACGACTCCTGAGCGCAGGGCAGACGCATGCTGAACGGCCATTTCGTTGATAACCACACGTGTATGTGTTTGGTCAGGCTTCATTTGTTGATCCGCCAACGACACCCGACCAAACGTATAAACATGTGTGATTAGCCGCCAAAACACCTGTTCATCTCGCATGTTTGTGCGCTCGGGGGTCATTTGTCGCCCGAAGTATCGGATGTGTGTACAAGGCTTTACTCAAGGCCAGAATGGAAGCAATAATTATCCTTAATATCTGGTTAGTAATGCAACTAAGAAAGTGCTGAACATGTTCTTGTTGTTTTAAGGGTGGAGATGCTTTTAAAACTTACAGGTCTATAGCTACCAGACTGTGAACCCTTTTTGAATAATGATATAACATCTGCCTTTTTTCCAATCCAGAAGCACATCACCAGACAAAAGTAAATCTAAAAAGATAAGGAACAGTGGTCGAGATAAAAGGATGTATTTCATCAGGTCCTGGGGCTTTATAGATTTTAACTTTGTTGTCTTATTGTTTCGGTTCCATAACCTCTTTTATATTATTCTTGTTAGTCACTAGGAATACCGTATATACTCGAGTATAAGCCGACTCGAGTATAAGCCGAGGCACCCATTTTTGACTAAAAAATTAGAAAAGATGATTGACCCGAGTATAAGCCGAGGGTATACAGTAACCCTAATACCTTTCCACTGTAGATGTTTGGAAACTACAACTCCCAGCATGCTTGGTTGCTGGGAGTTGTAGTTTCCAACCACCTATAGTAGAAAGGTATTGGGGGTTACTGTATGGCATACTGTCCCCCACCCTAATACCTTTCCACTGTAGATGTTTGGAAACTACAACTCCCAGCATGCTTGGTTGCTGGGAGTTGTAGTTTCCAACCACCTATAGTAAAAAGGTAATGTGGGTGTCTGCATGGCATACTGTCCCCCCCCCAGCCCTCCCCCCAGTACCCCCCCAGCCCTCCCCCCAGTCCCCCCCCCAGCTCACTTACCCGTACCTGGTCTTCAGTCTTTCTCTCTCTGCAATCCAGGCAGCCGCGAGTCCGCCGGCAGTTCCCATTACTGCTTCGCGGCTGCGCGATGACGTCATCCTGCCAGCGTGCGTGATGACTCATCGCCCAACCGCGAAGAACTACTGGAACTGCGGCCGGACTCGCGGCTGCCTCTGGATTGCAGGTAGTTCCTTGTGACTCGAGTAAAGCCCCCCCCCCCGAGTCAAGGTTTTTAGGTTAATTTTTAAACCTAAAAACCTCGGCTTATACTCGAGTATATACGGTAGGTTTCTCTATAGTGTATACAGAGGAGGGGAAAAAATCAGTTTTAGCCCATTTGCTTTTAGGGCAGGTATCCTCTATAACCATCTTAAGGTGGCTACACACAGCAAAGATCTTTAAAAGGTAACATATAGACTGACAAATTTACTTCAGCCGCAGCTGACTCCCTATATTTTAGTAAAGGGGGCCAGCCGAAGCCAAAGGAAATTTCTGAGCAGTTTAGAGCGATCCAGAGGCTGATTGTGAATGTTCGGCTGCTTTGGGAATGATCGGAACTGTGGTACACACTTGAATGATAAAGGGGCGATTCAGTTATTTAATGTTCCCACATTTTCTGCCTTCATCTGTTTACTTTGTATACTTCATTTTCTATTTCAGCTGGTTTAATTGCTTTCTTGCATCCTTATAACAGCTTCTATAATCCATGAAGAATTGTTCTTTTTCCTCTGATTTAAAGGGCAAGTCCAGCCCCAAAATGAAAACTTACATACAGGTAAATTAACCCCCAAAACCCTTAACGGTAATAGTTTGAAATCTGAAATATATAAGTCTAACCTAAAATCCTGCACAATGTCCTGTTTCCCCTGTTTCTGCTTTCTGGTTCTTCCAGTTAGTAACTATCAGTTATGGATTTGACAGTTGACATCACAGCCAATGACTGAATGTTAATCACCTGTCTGCCTCTTCTGAGCATGCTCAGGCTCAGTACAGGTTTCTAAATTGCTCAGTTTCCATGAGACATCCAGAAGCATAGCAGGCATACAGTAATGAATTCATAGGACAAACTATGATATATCAACATAACAGTAATGAATTCATAGGACAAACTATGATATATCAACATATTTTAAAGAGGCCATTCTTTCTAAAAGATGTTATTATAAGGATGGAGTTGTCCTTTAAAGGTTTTAAAATGCCCTTTTCATTCTTTCTTTTACCCATTAAAGGGTATGTCCACCCCCAAAACATTTTTTTTAATATGTGATGCAGGAAATGGGCACAAACCTCGACTTTGCAAGGTTTATATATCTGAAAGCTCTCCTCAAATGTACTTACCATCCTTTGTTTCCTCCCTGCATTCTGGGAGGCAAGAAGGGGCTTGACCGGAAGCCGCTCTTGTGATTGGCCAAGACATTGCATCTTAGCCAGTAACAGGAGCGGATGCTGATCAAGCCCCTTCTGCTTGTCATCCGTGCACTTAAGACACAGAAGACCGGCAAATGGCAGCATGGGCTGGTAAATACATTTCGGGAGAGCTTTCAGATATATAAACCCCACAAGGTCAAAGTTTGTGCCCATTTCCTGCCACATATTAATGGACATATGTCTTTATTCAACCTTAAATACTAAACTAAAAGAAAATATTATTTGGCATTAGGAGCCAGTCAGACAAATCTATAAGCCAACCTTTAGGGAGCCAGTTGTCACTTTCTAGGCACATAGGCTTCCTGGCTCTAGGGATTTGTCCTGGCCAGATATAAGTAGTTATTTTTTAATTAAATGTAGAGCACATGACATGATTTTTGTAATATGAGGTACTGCTACACCAAAGTATGCACTGGAAGAGGAATAGTACAATCTAACATTAAGTTAAATGCCCCATTATTGCTTTTGTACACAATAGTAAGCTAAAATAATAGGCAAAACCATTACAACTAAAAAGTATTACAGACATGTGAATGACTATGTAATAATGTTAAGATTGCTATTATTCTATTGCTATTATTATTAGTCCTCACTCGTTTCTTATATACAAGGCTATATATACACACAGATATAATACAGGGCTCGACAAATCACAGCAGCCAGCTAGCAATATGCATAAAAATTTATATTCCCTGAAAGGCAGGTTCCTAGAATTGTCTTCCTGCTTTCTAAATTACCATAACATTTTTTTCCCTGCAACAATAAATGCCACTAAGCAGCTTAAGTAGCCTGTGCATTACCATTGTATACTACATTGTATATAATTTGACTAGGTTCAAATTGAAGTATTTTATAGTGCAAAGCACACTTGGTGAATCAAATGAGTACAGACCCTTACCATTCTAAACAGTCAACAATGAATGTCATTTAGAGCGCTAATCATATGATTTGCATTGTTTGAATAAATTGAAAACATGGTTTGCAAGCAAGAGCTGTCCTGTGCTTCTTTACAAATGATATCTGTTATGCAAAGAAATATCTTTTAGAGATTCCATTCATGGGAAAGATTTCTTTGTACACACAGAGCCACTCTAACAAGCTGTGAAACACTTTTTTAGTAGATACATTTTCTTCCTTTGACAGTTATACCATTGAAGTGCCTCTGCATCATTTAATCAACATCTCAGCAATCTGTTAAAACATTTCCAAACCTCGGGAAACTGGGAAATATGCCGGATATCAGAAGAAATCCTGGCACTGAATACAATGATTCCAATGGCAAGTGTAGTTATGTCAATATCCAATATCGTTAGGTTTGCATGCCTCCAGACCATGTTTTGAGCCAGCTTTCATTACTGTTTATTTGCTGGCAATAATTCATACCACATTAATAAAGGGTCCTAAAATCACCTCAATTTAGATGGGCTGATGGGCCAACCTATGGGAAAGCATGCACTGCAAGATGCACAGCCTCCCATAGGCTAACTGGAGCAGGGTCAGAAAGGAAAACAGAGCTGGAGCTTTAAACATGTGTTCAAAATGTTGATAAATATTCACACAAACACCCCTACATACACAAACTACATCTGTGTATGTAGGATTTGTAATACCCCACTTTACCAAACAGTATGGATGTTAACATTTGTCAGGGAAACAGAACAGCAGCTGAGAGATGAAGATATATAGTATTGTATAAATCTGGTGAATTCTTATCACAAGATGAGGGTGTTATATAAGTATTTACCTAGAATGCTGTAAGAAGGAAGTGCCTCTTCCTCATTCCAATGTATTTATCTTAGATGTTAGAACTAAAGTTGCAGATTCTTGGTCCTCTTTAGCTCATCCCAGAGCAAACCAGACAATCTTTAGCTCATCCTATAGCAGACCAGCCAATCTATGTAAAAGCAAGCACTGCAAGATGCGTAGCCTCCTTTAGGCTCAGTGAAGCAGGGTCGGACAGGAGAGGAAGGTAATGTGTTGGTAGGTAAATAAAGTGGTTCGGCTGGTATTTTATAATGCACATTATTGCATGTACAAAAATAAATCATGTGACTTTAGATGTTATTTCATGGGCGAGCAATTACATTACTCAGAGGGGCCGCATGAGAAACCTGGATTGTCGTCAAGGGACAGACCCTCAATTCTCATTATAGAGATTGCAAAAACTTTTTTTTAATAAAAAGAATAGATTAATATGCCAGGTTCATATGATTTTTTTTTTTTATTATTAGTTGCAATTTTTAAAATAAGGTGTGTAATGTTTTAGATACATTCAAATTCCAACAAATTCAATTAATCAGGTCATCCTTTTTTAAAATAATAAACTTAATACAAATCAATTATCCAGCCTAAAAAAATCAATTAATATTAAGACTTTTTTGGGTACAGGTCCATGATTTTTCTTTGACTGGTTTAATTAGAATTTTTGAAAATTCATTTATTTATTTTTTTTTTTTTAGAGAAAGGATACCCCTTAAAGGTCCTCAGTCGTGGCTGCAGGGGGGATGTTAATGTGTATATTAAAGTATAAATTATGATAGATTAAAGTCACATATGCAGCATATTTAATATTGTACAGAATCATACTCTTTCAAAATTCCCCATCCAAAAGGTACATTTATAGGAGCAACATAGTACAAAGCTGCAGACGGAGGGTAATGAGGTAAGCCCGATCTTTGCACAGCTCTGTGCAATGCATTTCTTATCACTGTACCTTACTCAAGGGGGCTGTTGAAGGGTATTAAAAAAATGCTTTTTTTGTGTGACAGTTTATTGATTACCTCAACCTGTTAAATTTCAACTTTTTAAATTGTAATTTGGTCAAAAGACACTAAAAATATAGTGTCCCATGAACATCATCCATGTAACCTGCATTGTTTAATTATGAGCTGACTTATTGATAGTGCCAAATAAAAAAAATTGTGTGGTCCCCGGCCTGTAGAGCACTGTTACCTGGCTTGTGACCAATCAGAGTAATGTTAGTTCTGCCTCTGTGATGCAAGGTAATCAGTGGAGATTAAAAACACAACCAATAAATTCCAAGTGATTTTTTACCAAATTCAGTCAGTCCAAATAATTAAAAGAGTTGATAACTAGGCTGCAAAATTGGTCGGACCAAAATATCAGCATGTACAACTTTAATTACAGGTAACAGGATATCAATCTTATATTAATCATAACATATGTTTGCTAAAATTACCATTTGCTAGCCCTAACACCAGGGCCAGATTTACCATAAGATTTTACCATAAGTTTGCAGGGTTGGCTTTCTATCTCTCTCCTACTGTAGCCACTTTAAAAAGCATCGGAAATCCCCTGTGGTACAGTTAATATTTTAAACAGTTCATGTGTATTGCATTTCCCAAATTTCAACATAATATACCGGTAGTCTGGTTTCCCTTCCCCTATAAGTAAAAATGGGCATGGTTTTGGGTGGGGTCTGTGTTGTGTCTACTGTAAATCACTATGTGAAAACTGAACACTGAAAATATTTCTGGAGAATTTAAATGGTCAGCCATCAAAAGATCCATAGTGGCTTACAGGAAATATGTAGATGTAAACAAATTTGAAGATTAAATATTGTTTGATTTGGAGCTTTAACTCCCTGCTTTCTTTTCCTGGCTTGTCCATCCTTAGCTAATCTACTTTAGCACTAATACATACAAAATCTTTTAAGTGCATTAAGTAAGAAGACATGAGCCATGCTAAACAACATTTAAGCTCAGCAGAAAGCATGAAATGATAAAAGCATAATTAAAATACATACGTTTATATTTATGTATTGGAAGCAAATGTTACGAGTAGCAAGCTGCAACCACTGCAGTAACTAATTGTTACAATGATAGATATATCAAACACGAAAGTCTCTTTAGTACTGACCCTTTTAACGGAGTAGTTAGTTTAGGATAAGCAATGTTTTGTTTATTTTGTTTTTTTGGGGAGTTTTTTTTTGGGGGGGGGGTTGGTAAAACAGAATATTGTAAACAGTTGTTTACTATGTGAATCGAGATTACCTGAACAGTGAAACCAAGCGTATATGTATGTATGTGTATACATATAGGTACTTACTGTATAAGATTGCGGTGTGTATAATTTTGACAGTAATTTGATTTATAGTGCCAGCTCATTCTAAAGCAATAGTAGTGCTAGTAAGCAGAAAACATATCACATCAAACACAGATACACAATATATAAAGCTTTTAGGTCAAAAATAAGCCTTGTTCAAATGCAAGGCAAGAAAGTACTAGTCCTTATACTGTTTTACTTGTTTAATTATTTTTCCTAGAGGAATAAACTTGCCAATTTCTTCCTCTTCCATGCGTTACATTCTGTAAAATAGTGGCCATTGGCATCCTCACTACTCTTACAAATTAATACAGATGAGAGCAAAATATTAGACAATCCAGCAATATATACATGTATATTGCATTGTACATTTCTCATACATGAGATGTTTGGAAGACGATTATGCAAGAGAAGGGACAGCCTCGATAAAAAAATAACACTGAGTATGTTTCTTAAAGGGCATGTCAATCACGGTCGCGGCTGCCAGGAGTTCTGAACAGCGGAGGAGAGAGGGAAGTAAAGATTGGGGGACTTTCTAACAATTATATTAATGCGGTTGGGGCTGGGGGAGCATGCCCTACCGCATACCCAAAGGGTTTAATGTTAGGGGGAGGGAGAGAAAAACGGGAGGGAGAGGGGGGGGGGAGGGCTGCACTGAGCATGCCTCAACCTTGACGAGGTTGAGGAAGTCTCAGGCACAGCATGAGTCACACACTGCTCCTACACAGCAGTTTTATGGCCTTTGGAGGGGCACAGCAGGGGAACTATTTTGAGCAGGAATGTAAGGTAAGGATTGTTTTAAACTACTTGATGTGGCCAGTAAGGGGTTAAATTTTAGTTTTGGGGGTGGACATGCCCTTTAAATTAAATCAGGCAAAGAAAAGGCATGGGGGATCCCATGCTTAGACCTGTACCCAAAAAAGTCTTAATATTAATTGATTTTCTTAGGCTGGATAATTGATTTGTATTAAGTTTATTATTTTAAAAAAAGGATGACCTGATTATTTGAATTTGTTGGAATTTGAATAGATCTAAAATATTACACCTTATATTAAAAATTTCAACTAATAATAAAAGAAAATCATATGAACCTGGCATAATAATTTATTCTTTTTATTAAAAATTTTTTTTTGCAATCTCTATAATGAGAATTGAGGGTCTGGCCCTTCACGACAATCCAAGTTTCTCTTGCGACCCCCCTGAGTAATGTAATTGCTCGCCCATGAAATAACATCTAAAGTCACATGATTTTTGTACATGCAATAATGTGCATTATAAAATACCAGCCAAACCACTTTATTTACCAACCAACACATTACCGATAAGCATATCAACTATTAAGTTGAACAGAAGTCTGCTTATGTTTATCAGGCATAAAAGCATCATACACACACTAGATAATTGTTAGATAAAGAAATTGTTCATTGGCTGGTCCACCCAACAATTATCTACTGTTTTTAGGCTTCCACCAACATGTTTACTGATACATCCTGCCAAATCTCTAAACAAAGTTTAGAGTCATCATTTCACAGGCAAGCTCCTAAGTCCCGAGACTCCCGACCCTCCTAATTTACCTTAAGTGATATGAGTAGAGATACAGTCACAGAGTACTCCAGACGCTGCTGTACAGTTCCTGAAATGGCACACACCCACGCCCAGTCTGTTTTTCATGGGCGGGACCTCTGCGCAGTAGGCCAGACGTGACGTGACTGACATCACATCATAGCAACAGACAATGCTGCGGCTGTCCTCTTCCCAGGTGAGGCAGATTGTCAGATTGACAACACTGACTACTTCCAACCAGCGTATCGCAAGTGACACGGCAGTGCGGCTTCAGTTCCAGGCAGCTGACAAAGTTAAGATTTTTATTTTTGCATCTGTGAGCTGGGGCCCATTGTGCCCCAGTGTAGCGCCGCCACTGATAATCAGAGAATCTTTCTGCACCACCCAGACACTTCTGCAATTTGAATATTGATGATTTAATCATCATACACACACTAGATAATTGTTAGATAAAGAAATTGTTCATTGGCTGGTCCACCCAACAATTATCTACTGTTTTTAGGCTTCCACCAACATGTTTACTGATACATCCTGCCAAATCTCTAAACAAAGTTGGGGTAAAAAAACACATTCTTCTCCCAATGACTTCCCCTTCTCCATAGCACAAAACAGGCTGCTCTTAAAGGAGAACTAAACCCAAAATACAAAGCTCCACAGACTCTATAACTGTTACTTAGTAAAACCATTTGTCTCTCACCTCTGAATTCAGCCTTTTAGTGAAGAAATCATTTATAGAACATTCAGTACTGGCGATAGTAATACAAAAAATTGGCCGAGACTCCCTCACTGTATCGCTAAATACGTGCTTAAGTAGAAAATTCTGAATATATTAGTTAGTAATACACACTGACTTACTCAGTAAGTCAAATGATCCGGGTGCATATGCCCCGAATCAATCACTATGAAACATCCTCCAACTTGTAATCAGGATGATTAACATATGATCGTTCACTCACCCGTGTACCTGGGTGGCCCAGGTGCAGCATGCCCCGGACCCCTCGCCTAGTCCAATTCAAGCTTATCCACAACGTAAAATGTAAGGCAGCGCACTCCGGTAGAGTAAAAATGTAGCAGCTTGTTGTAGAAAAAATTATTTTATTCACCACATCAGAACAAAAGGCAGATGTACAGCAGAAAACATGGCCTTACGCGTTTCGAGCGAAATGCGGCTAACCCCGGAACACCGTCTAACGACTTTTTAAACCAATCACCTAATGAGAGACACTCCCCCACTCCACCATTAACCGATCTAAGTACGGAGAAAGAGTGAGGGTCAAATACTTCTAATTCAAACATTAACCCAATGTGCACCAAAAGGTTCAAAACCAATTTTAAAACACCATCTTATAAGACACCATAAAACCCCGTGTGTATAATAACAGATTTGATAGAATAATATACATAAATTAAATAATACAATAATATACAGAATTAAATATAAATATAATATAGTATAGAACCCTGTGTGCTAAGCAAGCAACTTAGAATTGCATAAGTACTTAAAAACTAATAAAGTAATAAATGAGTAACAGTGTACCCAAGGAAGATAACTCCATCTCTGTACATATATATGTTAAATTACATCTTGACTCTTAAATAAGAACATATATATACATATAAATATGTCTAAACATAAATATGATATGAGATATAAATATGAATATAAATATGAGTACATAAATAAATATAGCAACTATTGGAATAATGGAAAACCTAATTACATGCACATAGACAAAAGACTATGATCTATCCATCCAGCAGGAGGACAAAATATTATACAATATAACATAGATATTAATAACATAGATATAAATAATTCAGCTACCTCTAAATATCTAGGATACACCATATACTATATAAATGGATAAAAAGCTGCATAAAGGGGTGTACTGAGACTAGTATGAATACACATGTAAAATTCAATCTGTTCATCATGTATAGCATGAAATGTCACATATAGAATTTACCCCTAAGGGTGTTCTGGTCTCTAATACATAGATCAATTTCACCTCATATTTAAGTAAAAGGCTAGTCCTATCAGTACTGGCGATCTATGATGTCACTGCTGCCTTCTAGTGTTGCCTCTTCCCGGTGGTCCTGGACCCAAAACTCCTTCTACACATGCTAACTAGGTACATTGTGTTTGTTTCCCACTCCCCTTATGCTAAGCTGCATGTAACAGTTGAACTCAGAGTCTCCACTTGCCAGCGTCTCCCAGCCAATCATCAGAGATACCTGTAAATATTATTAATTGATTTTCCTGCTCAAACAGTGGTGGAAGGTGATAACCCTTCTCATATTTATTTAGGAAACAACTTGTTAACCCTTTATATTTGTGAGCATTTCTGTAAGAGAGCAAAAGAGACTGTTTTTGTATGTGTGTTTCTGCACTCTACCATTTTAAGTGTGATATATATACATAAACAGGGAGATTCAATAAAAGTTCTTATTGTTTAAAATGGTGCTAATTTTGCCCAACCAATCAGATCTTACTTAACATTTGAAAGCTAACATCTGATTGGTTGGGGCAAAATTAGCACCATTTTAAACAATAAGAACTTTTATTGAATAACCCTGTAAGTGTGATAATATAAATTAAGAAGTGTAATGCAAGCTGCATTTATTTCAGTGTAGCCATACAGCATGTATATAACGCAATGAAACTAAGATATGCAGCAGGTCAATTTCATGAGGCTGTGGCCCCACTTAAGAGCAAGGGAGCAATAATGCGCGATCGTGCGCGCTACTGTGCACAGGCATTGCGCAACTTGCGCTTCCACAATTGGACCCTACAATTGTAATCGCATGTGCTCCAATGGCGAACGGAAGCACAGCAAATGTAGTGGGCCCGGTCCCATAGGCTATTACATGCCTGCACTCCCACTAGCACAATCGGATCGCAAATCGCAATCCAAATGCTATAGTGGGAGCTATCCCTAAGAGTTTGAGTCCTAAAGGGAAAGGTTCACTTATAAAAACAAAACAGCTCAGAGCTGCAGATGCATCATATTGAAGTAAACATGGTCTTAGCACAGCTCTGTACAATGCATTTTAAAGGGGAATGTTGGAGCCTGGAAGTAGTGTAAAGGCAAAGGCCACTTTTGACTTTAAGACCCACACATATTAAATCTACATGCTGCAGTGCTAAGTACCAATGCATTAAATACAAACTGTATTGCTACACTTAAGTCAATGCAGCCTGCATCATGTTTCTAAAGAAAATACTAACAGCCTTTTGTTGTGTAAATGTTATATGTGTTCAAAAAGATGGGAGCCCTAGTTGAAAGAGAGTGTTTTTGTTTATGCAAAACTTCCCACAGGCAGCCCTCTTGCTGCATCAATTTTACAGAATATGAATACACTCTAATAGTACCCCTTTAATTGGTAAACTGGTAGAAACAACATGGTTTCAAGTGGCATTCCCTCCAATAATTCCAGTAAATATGTACACTTATAGAAACAACATGGTGCAGAGCTGCAAGTGGCAAACCCGCCAACATTTTCCTTTAATACATACGCTTCTAGAACATGGCGCAGGTGGAAGATAATATGACCCTGAGCACAGCTCTGTGCAATGCATTCATTCTGTGTAATTCATTTTTTAGCTCTGTACTAGAGTATGTTGTTTTTATACATTCTGCAGAAACAAAAACAAACTCTTCCTACCCTCCAACATCCCCTTTAATAAGGTACACTGATAAGAAATGCATTTCACAGAGCTGTTCTAAGATCAGGTTCACTTCACTATCCTCCCCCTACAATTCTGCACCATGTGTTTTCTAAAAAAAAACACACTCTTCCTAACCACCAACATTCCATTTAATAAGGTACACTGATAAGAAATGCATTGCACGAGCTGTGCTAAGATCAGGTTCATTTCACTATCCTCCCCCTACAGTTTCCCACACCATGTAGTGGACTACTACATATGTTGAAGTCCTGACACACTGGGTGCAGTATTATCTCTGTCTTTCTATCTATCTATATATGTATCTTTCTTCTGTGTCTGTATCTATCTATCTAATTATTTGGGAGATAGGCAGATATGGAGATAGATATAGATAGATAGATAGATAGATAGATTGATAGACAGACAGACAGACAGACAGACAGACAATCTCTGTCCCAATAGGCCTTATTTAGTGAGGTCAACTCCTGTCTCCCAACCCAACTCTGAACTTGGGGGCAATTAATTTGCCAGTTGCTAGGCCCAGTTATAATAAGGTATTGCCCTAATTAATATACAAGCCTTGCTTGGGCCATTGCCCAGGGAGGGGCAATGTTGGACAGAAAACCCTCCCTAATGCAGGTTTGGGGGTTTGCTGCCCAACATTGCCCCCCTCCATCTCCCAGGATCATGGATGGTGCTTAGGTGGGTTTGCTGACCAGCCACTCCCCCCCTTGGATGGATGGTGCTTCGGGAGGGTTGCTGCCCAGCCACTGACCCCCCTCCCCTTGGATGGATGGTGCTCAGGGGAGTTTGCTGCCCAGCAACTGACCCCTCCTTGGATGGATAGTGGCTGGTGATTAGTAGGGGGGTTTCTGGGTGGGGGGGGTTTGCTTAAGGTGTGCCTGGGCCCTAGAAATGCTTATTACACATTGGGCCCCTAGTAGTATTTCCATTCCAAGTGAAGGATCCAATCATCCAAGGGCCAGGCCCAGTCATCATTTCACAGGCAAGCTCCTAAGTCCCGAGACTCCCGACCCTCCTAATTTACCTTAAGTGATATGAGTAGAGATACAGTCACAGAGTACTCCAGACGCTGCTGTGCAGTTCCTGAAATGGCACACACCCACGCCCAGTCTGTTTTTCATGGGCGGGACCTCTGCGCAGTAGGCTAGACGTGACGTGACTGACATCACATCATAGCAACAGACAATGCTGCGGCTGTCCTCTTCCCAGAGTCCCAGGTGAGGCAGATTGTCAGATTGACAACACTGACGACTTCCAACCAGCGTATCGCAAGTGACACGGCAGTGCGGCTTCAGTTCCAGGCAGCTGACAAAGTTAAGTTTTTTATTTTTGCATCTGTGAGCTGGGGCCCATTGTGCCCCAGTGTAGCGCCGCCACTGATAATCAGAGAATCTTTCTGCACCACCCAGACACTTCTGCAATTTGAATATTGATGATTTAATATATTCCTACATCATAGGAGTTAAGTGGTGGGTGTGGAAATCACACAGTTGCTGAAAATGTAGTAAGGGAAAAGTACTGACTGGCAAGTGAAAATGTCAGCTTCAGCTTTGGGGAACAAACAGAACCTAAAATGAGCTCATAGAGGAAAAGGAAAGGCCCCTAAGTAGAATCTTCAATGCTGAGAAGGTTGTTGAGGCAAGTACCGTATATACTCACATATAAGTCGACCCAAGTATAGGCAGAGGTAGCTATTTTTGCATAATAATTATGAAAACCTGATTGACTCGAGTATAAGCCGAGGGTTAAAATTATGACCACTACTGCCTTCTGATTCTGACAGCAGAATTCACATACAGTAATAGCCAAATCCAGTTTGGCTATTACTGTACGGGACTACTGTATGGGAATTCTGCTGTCCATTTAAAGGGAAACTAAAGCCTCAAAATAATGCAGAATCTGGTAATCTTTAACAATAAATATCATCCTCCTGATTTTGTAGTGTTTTGAGGCATTAGTTGCCCTTTAAATGGACAGTAATCCCAATATCCCAATTCCTTGGCACTCCAAATGTTTGGAAACATGCTTTAGTTGCAGGGAGTTGTAGTTTTCAAACATCTGCAGTGGCAAGGAATTGGGAGTTACTGTATGGGATAACTGAACCCCCCTCCCCCCCGAGAGCCCCATCAGTTCAGTGTTACGGTACCTTGCCTTCAATCCAGTCTCCCATCCAGGTAAGGTACTTCAATCCAGGTAAGGTCTCCAGCCACTCATCTCAGAGTGAAATCCGGCTGCCGCTCGCTCCGCATCTCCCGCCTGACGTTACTACTCAGTGCCGGGAAGTGAGACAGGTGGCGAGTAGTGACGTCAAGTGGAAGATGTGGAGCCTGCAGCAGCCAGATTTCTCTCTTAGTGACTCGAGTTTAAGCCGAGGTTCGATTTTCAGGCTTTTCTAAAGCCTGAAAACCTTGACTCATACTCAAGTATATATGGTACTTTCTAACTCAAAAGTTATTTGTTTTGGTTTTCATTCTCCTTTAAGTTATGAATTATCATTAGATTTTCCATGTGTAAGTGACACTGAATGCAGGATTATCCACTATATACCCATTATCCTTTCTGTGTTTTCCAGGTTGGTGAATACTATATAAATAGCCAACTAATATTGCATATAAATATTAAACCTAATAAGGCAAAGTTAACATGTCGGGTTTTTAGATGATTCTGATGTGACTTTTCATCAAACAAGTGACAAATCTTGTTAAATATGCTTCCTTGGACTATAAAAATAAGCTGGAAGTTGCCTGTATGAATAAGTCATAGTCAAATCCACTTTCAACAGAGAAATCTTCTAAAAATGCTACTGTATTTTTAGCCTTATAATCCCCCCAACATATAATTCTATTAGAGGTAGGTACAATAATTTCTACCTCCTGTTGTGCTTTCATTTAAAAGTAATTAGCTTTAGTTTTGCAGCAGTAGTTGCTTACATGGTCCCTGGCTTAGTTAAATCAAAAATATTGTTACAAATATTGTAACATGTCTTCCCTAATAACTTCATTTTACAGCAGCTTAATGAACTACTTTCACATAGATGGCAGGCAGAAATTAAGTAAAAGTTTTTTTGGGTAGTCCCCCGGTGGCTGCCGATAGCAGAACTCTACATGCAGTAACCCTATAAAAAAATTAGTATCTACACAATAATAGCACAGGCAAAATTTCTAAAGCTGACTAATTTAAATACAATTAAAAGCAGAATGGGGCTAGGAATATTTGCTTCTACCTCTTATAGAACTAAAAAGATTTAGAGGGAAAGATTTTTATCCCAAAGAAACTGTGGGATCAAATGTGCCATTGCAAGATTTTATTACAGTGCCCCCTAAAATATTGAATGGCACTTGTGAAGCCCTTAGCTGCTTTCTTGGGTTCTCCTTACAGGTGCTTAGAAAATTGTAAAATGAAAGAAAAATGCTGTAATATATATATATATATATTACATATATATAATAAATCAGTAGACTGCCTTCTGGATTGCATGGAGTACATGCACTGGCAAACCCCTCAGTGGCATGGTGAATTGAGAGGTTGTGGGTAGATTTTAGTTCTCTGTAAGATCTCTTGCCTTTTTCGACAAACAAAAGATGGCTGGTCACAATACCAAAGGCTGTCTGTTGTGAATACTTTTCATGTTTTTCAAAATAAAGAACAATTTTGAATGAAACCACTCATCACACTTGGACCCATGCAAAAGCATGATTTCCCATTAGGACCTTAAAGGGCATGTCCACCCTTATAAAAAAAATGTCTATAATAGTATGCCTTCCCCCAGCCCCAACCGCTATAAAATAATTTTAAGAAAGTGCCCCGATCTTTACTTACCTTCCCTCTCTCCTCTGACGCCCGGCCTTCTGCTTGCAAGACACTGAGAGGCAGCCAATCACGGACGCGGCTGCTGGCTTCTCAGAATGCCGGGGGAGAGAGGGAAGGTAAGTAGAATTCGGGGGACTTTCTTAAAATTACTTTTTAGCGGTTGGGGCTGGGCGAAGAAATACTATTATATGGAAAAGGGGTTTTATGGTAGGGGGAGGGATCGCTAAACAGAGGGAGAGGGAGGGGGAGGGAGGGGAGAAGGGCTGCAGTACGCATGCCAAACTTCTCCCGAGGCGAGACAGGAGGCAGAGTCCTATATGGACTCTGCATCCTCCTGGTGGGCAGTTTTTGGGACTTTGGGGGGGGGGGGAATACAGGAGAACCATATGGAGCTGGGATGTGAGGTAAGGATTTTATTACACTACATGTGGGGCCATTAGTGGGGGGGATTATAGTTTTGGGGGTGGACATGACCTTTAACCCATGCATTTCAAATTCTGCAAGGAAGGACATGCTCTTTGTTTTTTATAAAAAAAATTCAGTGTTTCTATGGTTTTCCAGGTGTGTAAAATAAAAAGCCATTCAACAAAATTATGGAGTTATACTTTTGAGATGAACTATACCTTAACAAAAGTGATGTAATGTTAATACAATAGCAAGCTTTCAGAACATTTTATTTTTTTTCAAACTAATTAAAAAGAAGCTTTGGTGGTTTATGGTATAAACAGAATGTTAGGGGCAAATGTTTATCACAAGCGGCAGACATTTGAAAGGAGGAAGAGATATAAAGATCTTAGGCTATGTAAACACAAGGGGATATTTTGACTAGATGCTACAAAAATTCGGACGGACGGGTTTAAATATTAGCAGCTGTGCTGAAAACTATGTTTCAGAACGACCAATCATGAGGTCTATTACAGACCACGCTATCAGCTGAAATTTTTGTCCAATTTAACTTTTGTCTAATTTGGAAAAAAGAACAACTGAGATTGGTGAAATATGGGTTGAGTTGACTCGTGTGTACCTAGCCTTAGGTTTGAACATATATCGGATATCATTTCTATTTGTGTAAATCCAAGTAATTAGCATTGAATTCATGGTCCGGATTAAGGCCAATTTCAGACCTATCTTTCAAATCAACAAAGTGCCTGTTAAAATAAAAAGTGCACCAGCCCATCTTGGCGTGGCAGATCGTGTGGTCCATTGAAAGTTCAAGCAACTTCAGTCCAAAAGGCAAAAATCACCATCAATATTTTGGCAGGTTCAATCAAAATATCAGACCTTGTGTTTCCTGCCAAGGCTATGTATAAACACTAGAAGAGTGCAAGATTTGATTGCTAGATATTAAAGGGTATGTCCACTCTTGAAATTATTTTTTATATGTCATTCCCCCTGTCCCCCCAGCCCCAACCGCTCTATTTATTTTATTAGAAAATGCCCCAAACTTTACTTACCTGCCCTCTTTCCTCCGCCGTGCTGCCAGGCCCTCTGCTTGCGAGAAAATGCAAGCAGAGGGGCGGGACCGGCAGTCGCGTCTGTGATTGGCTGAGCGGCAGCCAATCACGGACGCGGCTGCCGGGAGTTCATTGCGGCGGAGGAAAGAGGGGAGGTAAGTAAAGTTTGGGGCACTTTCCTAATTAAAATAAATAGAGCGGTTGGGGCTGGGGGGACAGGGGGAATGACATATGTAAAGGGATTTACACTAGGGGGAGGGAATCCTAATCGGGAGGGAGAGGTAGGGGGAGAAGGGCTGCAGTACGCATGCCAAACTTCTCCCAGAGGCCAGGTAGGAGGCAGAGTCCTATATGGACTCTGCTATCCTCCTGGTGGGCAGTTTTTGGGACTTTGGGAGGGGACTACAGGAGAACCAGATGGAGCTGGGATGTGAGGTAAGGATTAAACTACACTACATGATGGGGACAGTAGTGGGGGGGATTATAGTTTTGGGGGTGGACATGCCCTTTAAGGTGCATGTCTAGTGAAAAAATATAACGGGATGCCACGAGACCACCATACGAGGTTTAGAGCGCGTACATTTGCGAGATTGTGCCAGGCATGCAGTTTCTTCGTACATGCTACCAAATAAGATGAAGCAGCACCAGCAAAATCACTATTGGCTCAGAAAACGAGACATCTGGCATGGACTAAGGGGCAAAGGAAACAAAATAAGCCTGAGCAAGATAAGTACACAATAATGTAGGTATATTTTTGAGACATAAAAACATCCATTTGAGCTTTTCACTATACATGTCCTTTAACGACTTATCAGTGCAAACAGGTAGCTGAGCAGTCTGTATGAGTATGAGTACACGGGGAGCAATCATACACATTATACTGACAAGTAGCCAACGCCTGCACAAGGCCAAAATCATTTTTTAAACTGTTAAAGTTGAAAATAATTTATATTTCCTGCTTTACTTTTAGACACATTCCATTGGAATCCATCTGCAATATGTGGTGACAACCACATACATTAAAGCGAGTGAAAAGCACACACACGTTACTGTCCATTGATTTGCACATTTTTGCGTTATTAGTGTGCATGCATTTCGCCCAAAAAAATTGGCAATCTTATGCACTTCCAAAACCGAATACAGCCATCTACATGCACATGCATTTCTCATGTGCTAATGGACTGCAAAACAAAATCCTAAGCATGTGAGACGTGCTAGGGTGGAAAAGCCCTATGGTGATTGGTCATCAGGTCCCCATAAAGTAACCTTCATATTGGATCCAACAGGATTTGTTTCAAAATCAGCAAGGTTTATAGCCCCTTTACCAGTTGGCATGCTCAGTGCAGCCCTCCCTGCCTCTCAGCCAATCACGGATGCGGCTGCCGGCATGCTCAGTGCAGCCTTCCCCCCCCCCCTCTCGTTTTTCTCTCCCTCCCTCCAACTTTAAACCCTTTGGGTATGCGGTAGGGCATGCTCCCCCAGCCCCAACCGCATTAATATAATTGTTAGAAAGTCCCCCAATCTTCACTTACCTTCCCTCTCTCCTCCGCTGTTCATAACTCCTGGCAGCCGCGACCGTGATTGGCTGCCTCTCAGCCAATCACGGACGCGGCTGCCGGTTTCGCCACCTGCTTGCATTTCCCTGCAAGCAGAGGGTCTGTACACTGCGGCGGAGGAAAGAGGGAAGGTAAGTAAGAATCAGGGGACTTTCTAACAATAATATTAATGCGGTTGGGGCTGGGGGAGCATGCCCTACAGCATATCAAAAGTTTTTTTATGGGGTGGACATGCCCTTAAAGTTTTCTGCAAATGTTTAAAGTTACACAAAACACAATAATAACAGCAATGAATTACAATTTAAATATATCATACATGTGCACATTTAAGTGTATTCACCACTGTTGTTATTATTGAACTGTATATATAGCCAGGCCTTTGCACACAGCCCTAAGTACTGTACAAAGATGTCCCCTGGGACTGCTTCACAAACACATATTTTGCTTTGCTATGATTGGCACAATAAGTATATGTAGCACTTCCTGTATACATTTCTGGATCCCCAGTGGTCCAGCAGTGCTAATCACTACAGCAGCATCTTAGTTTGTTTACATTTGACCATTAATGAATACATTGTACTAGAATGTAAGCTCTAAGGGACAGTGACATCCTTTCCTCTTGAGGCAAGGCTCTAGCACTTATATAGTTATATTTATATACTGCGTCCCCAGGTGGCGCTTTATAAATAAACTATACGTACTATACATACATACATAAAAAAGAGACAATACAGTGCAGGTCAATATCCTGATCAAAGTGAGAGAGATTAGAGCTGATTCTCTACAAACCACAAAAGTAACCCAGTCGCCATCACACACACACACACACACACACACACACAGTGCATATGGATACAGTACAGTAACTATAAAATGTATAATTTCCATTATTATAATATGAACAAAGGGGATCCAAGATCGCATAGACAACACACGACAGAGAGATAAGGACCCAATAAACACACAGTGAACAAGGCAACAAAGGTTTATTCAGCCCTGTGAATGTCACATGACAGACACACACACATAGAAGGAATGTACACATCATGCTAGCTGCACACATATGTTAATACTATGCGCCTTGACAATGAACTCCAGGCGTAAAAATAAACATGTTTAATGACATCAGTAAGTGAACGATTTACCGGTCTTCTGACCTTCAGACAGGCCGCACTTACCTCCAATGATGTCATATATTCGCTTGCTGTTCGGTGACGTCATGGCCCTGCAGCTGCATCCGCTGTATCCCATGCAGCCCCCAGCGGAGGAGTAGGGTGAGCCGGAGCCGACATCCTACATTCATTTATTACATCCCAACTTAAAACACTTCACTCTTAAGCGCCTCAGACACCGCGGAACACCCCTTGCAGGGGAAATTGGTATGTACCACCTTCCTTCGCTGTCAGACAGAAGCCTAGCCGCGCCCACTAAGGGGGGGGAAAAGAGTTTGGTTGTGTACATCCCCTGTCTAAGAAAATGGTATGGTCCACCCCATGCTGTCAACAGTCAGCACTTGGCCGCGCCCACTTTATAGGCCGGGCTTAACAGGATGTTTCCTGGTTCTGGGAAATGCTGTCCCTGGAACCGTGGTTGAAAAATCCATTCGTTATTGAGACGTAGGGGCTCCTACGAAAAGGCGGATAAAGAGCCTATTTTTTTATAGCTTAGCGCGAACTATTATAGGTAGGGGGCGGTGTTTTGTAGTATGTTAGGATGAGTAAGGGGTATTTCTAGAGAAGGGTGAATAGCGATGTCAGGCTCCAGCTGGCATCGAACCGTAGCAGTACAATACTATCACCCTGTGTGGCTAGTCTCTTAAAGAGGCATTCTGCCCAGAAACCCCAAATATGTAAATACACATTTAAAGGGCATGTCCAGCCTTAAATAAACTTTATATAGAAATGTTCACCATCCCCCTAAATCCAGGTTTTGCCCATTAATATATTTGAATAAAGTGGTCATATCCCCATGCAAATGTTTCTTCTCCAATATAAACAGCCCTAACTTGTTTTATCTGCTTGCATAGTTAAGCCCCTCCATTACCTTTTTTATTTTAGTTGTCCTTCTCTGAACTGCTTCCATTTCCAAGATGTCCCTTTTGTATATGGGATTCCAAAACTGCACCACATATTCCAAATTGGGCTTTACCAGTGTAAAGAGGGAGTATATTATTTTTCTTTCTTGAATCTATTTCGCGCTTTATACAAGACAATATCTATCTAGCTTTAGCCATTGCTGCCTGGCATTGTTTACTACAGCTAAGTCTGTTATCTACCACAACCCCCAAATCTTTTTCCATTAGAGATTCACTTAACACAGTAATTTATGGTGTAGGTAGCACAAGGATGTTAAACCCCAAATACATCACCTTACATTTATCAACATTAAATCTCATCTGCCATTCTGCTGTCCATTTTGATTATCTAGGTCTGCTTGCAGCACTTGCACATCATTTGTTTCCAAAGCTATGCATAGTTAAGTGTCATCAGCAAAGACAGAGACCTTGCTCTCAATGCCCCCTTTGAAGTAATTTATAAACACATAAAAAGAAGTGGCCCCAGTACGGAACACTGATGCACTCCACTTAGAACTTATCCTATAGATGTAGCTCTATTGACCACCACTCACTGATCCAATAACCAATTCTCTATCCATGTACAAATGTCTTTTCAGTTTATACATTAGTCACTTATGTGGCACAGTATCAAAAGCTTTAGCAAAATCCAAATATGCTATGCCTGTATCTAAATTCTTAATTCTTCATAAAAACCAAGTAAATTTGAAACAATCTATTTCTTATAAATCCATGCTGACTATTACTAATAAGATCAGTTCTGGAGACTAATCAAGGATATGATCCCATAACAAAGTTTCCAGCACCTTCCCTACCACTGATGTTAGGCTTACAAGGCTATAGTTACCAGGTTGGGAACAACTAGCTTTTTTGAATATTGATATTACATTGGCTTTTTTCCAATCCAGCGGCATATCACCATACGAACATGAATCTGAAAAGATACCAAACAGTGGTCTAGATAAAACTGGACTAAACTCTTTTAAGATTCGAGGATGTTTTTCATCTGGTCCTGGGGCTTTATTGATATTAACTTTGTCTAATTGCTTCCTTACCATATCCTCTGTCAGCCAGAGTTAATATTCCTCATCTATACCCTTAATGTTATTACAGTCCCTGCTATAAGGACTAGGATTCAATAAAGTGACTACAGAGGGAAAACACAGTTTTGAACATTAGCCTTTTTGGTATGAGCTATAACCATCTCAGCCCCATTATTTAATGGTCCCACATTCTCAGTCCTCATCTTTTTATTATTGCTATACTTAAAAAAAAATTTGGGGTTGGACTTGCTTTGTTCTGTTATCCATATTTCATTTTCCATTTTAGCTAGTTTAATTGCTTTCTTGCACTCCTTATTACAGCTTTTATACTCCCTTTAAGCCTGTTCTGTTCCCTCTGATTTCAAAATTTTAAAAGCCATTGACTTTTTTTCCCATTTCCCTTTTTATGTGAGCACTAAGCCAGACAGGAGTATACATATTTTTTTTTTCACTTGTTCCGTAAAGGTATACATTTAGAAATGTAATAGTTTAATATCCCATTAAAAGCACTTCACTTACGTTCAATGTCTTTACCTAGGAACGAATCCCCCCAGTTTCTGAGCAGGAGTGATTCCTTTAACAACATAAAATTAGCTTTCCCAAAGTAAAATGTTTTTGTTAACCCTGTGCACTTTTGTCTTTTGCAACCTATATTAAATGACACTATATAATGATCACTATTTCCTAAGCTTCCTATTACCTTATTTCCAAAATGAGCTCAGGGTTATTAAATATCACCAGATCCAACTTAGAGCTTAGTTCAGTTCTAGCTAGACCACTGTTTCTCATATTTTCCGATTCGCTTTTGTCTGGGGATGTGCCGCTGGATTGGAAAAAAGCCAATGTAATACCAATATTCAAAAAAGGTAGTCGTTCACAGCCTGGTAACTATAGACCTGTAAGCCTAACATCAGTGGTAGGGAAGGTGATGGAAACTTTGTTAAGGGATCATATCCTTGACTTTGTCTCCAGAGATCATCTTATTAGGAGTAGTCAGCATGGATTTATGAGAAATAGATCATGCCAGACAAATTTAATTGGTTTTTATGAAGAAGTGAGTAAGAAGTTAGATTCAGGCACAGCTGTGGATGTGGTATATTTGGATTTTGCAAACTTTGATACTGTGCCACATAGGGACTAATGTATAAACTGAGGACTGTTGGCCTTGAAGAAAACATTTGTTCAGGATAGAGAACTGGTTATTGGACCGCAAACAGAGAGTGGTGGTTAATGGAGCTACATCTATGTGGGCTAAAGTTTTCTAAGCGGAGCCTCAGGGTTCTGTACTGGGGCCGCTTCTGTTTAATCTGTTTATAAATGACTTAGAAGGGGGCATTGAGAGCAAGGTCTCTGTGTTTGCTGATGACACTAAATTATGCAGAGCTTTGGAAACTTCCAATGATGTGCAAGTGCTGCAAGCAGACCTAGATAGATTATCAAAATGGGCAGCAGAATGGCAGATGAGATTCAATGTAGATAAATGTAAGGTGATGCATTTGGGATTTAATAATCCCTGTGCCATCTACACCATAAATAACTCTGTGTTAAGTTCATCTGTAATGGAAAAAGATTTGGGTAGATAACAGACTTAGCTGTAGCAAACAATGCCAGGTAGCAACAGCTAGAGCTAGCAAGATATTGTCTTGTATAAAAAGGGGAATAGATTCAAGAGAGAAAAATATTATTCTCCCTCTTTACAAGGCACTGGTAAGGCCTCATTTGGAATATGCGGTGCAGTTTTGGAATCCCATATACAAAAGGGACATCTTGGAAATTGAGGCAGTTCAGCGAAGGGCAACTAAATTAATAAGGGGAATGGAGGGGCTTGAATATGCAGGCAGATTAGACAAGTTAGGGCTGTTTACATTGGAGAAGCAGCGGTTGTGTGGGGACATGATAACCTTATACAAATATATTAATGGCCCATACAATGAACTCTCTGGTGCATTATTCACTAATAGGTCATATCAGAGGACACGTGGACATCCTTTAAGGTTGGAAGAAAAGAAGTTTCATCTTCAGGTTAGGAAAGGTTTCTTTACAGTGAGAACGGTGAAACTGTGGAACTGTCTTCCAGCAGATGTGGTAATGGCAAGTTCATTGAATAACTTTAAAAAAGGCCTGGATAAGTTTCTAAAACTAAAAAATATTGAGAATTACTGGTATTAATGCATATAGATCTGGTTGATCCAGGGATACTTTCCGATTGCCGTTTGGAGTCAGGAAGGAATTTTTTCCCCCTTTTTAACTGGGGTTTTTTGCCTTCCTCTGGATCAACTGTTAGGTAGGGTTAAAAAAAAAAAAAAATAGGTTGGACTTGATGGACGTATGTCTTTATTCAACCTTAATTACTATGTAACTATGTAACTTCTACCATTTGTGAAAGAAAATGCGCATATAGATAAGTATGCTGTAAAATAAAAGTTAAGGTTAGTGGGAAGCTGCAGCTTTAAAAAAAAAAATCCCCCTATCCCCCTCCGGAGTCTGCCTTTCCTGTTTCAAAGTTGCTGGCTTCTTTGAGGAATGTGTATCTCCACTCCTCTGAGATTTCCTGGTTCCTCCAGCTTCATTGGTCTCAAAAAGTAAACTCCGTTTGTTCCAAGCATGCGCATGTTGCTGCGCATGCGACATGAGTTCAGTGCATGCACGCGTGACATCATCTCGTCGGAGTAGCCTTCAATATTTATGGTTAAGTCATGTGAATCATTTAGCCATGTTTCTGCTATACAGATCACATCATACATTTCCTTTAAAGCTATTATTTCTAGTTCCCCCAGTTTTTCCACCTCGACATCTTGCATTTGTAAACATACATTTTAGATTATCAATTAATTTACTTCCATACTTGGAAATACATGCCTCCTTATCCTCTATGCTCCCCCAACTTCTCCCTCCTCCCCTGATCCCTAAACCCTCTATCTACCCCTGTGTAGTCAAATGTACCCTCCCCCCATACCTAGATTAAAATATCCAACCGCCTAGCCATCTTCTCCCCCAAAACAGCTGCACCATCATCATTGATGTGCAGACCATCTCTACTGAAGAGGTTGTAGCTAACAGACAAGTCAGCCCAGTACTCTAAAATCCCAAACCACATCTCCTTACACCACCCTCTTAGCCACGCATTAATAAGCCTTAGCTCCCGTTGCATGCTCCCTAGCGTAGCATGTGGCTGTGGTAGTATTTCTGAAAACACTACCCTTGAGGTCCTTACTTTTAAATTGACCCCTAACTCTTGGAAATCATTTTTAAAGGGTATGTCCACCCTTCAGAAATATTTTTTAGCAAACATTGCCCGTCCCCCCAGCCCCAACCGCTATGTTTGTAATATCAGAAAATGCCCAGAACTTTACTTACCTTCCCTCTTGCCTCCGCCGCGCTGACGGCCCTCTGCTTGCGAGAAAATGCAAGCAGAGGGGCGGGACTGGCAGTCGCGTCTGTGATTGGTTGAGCGGCAGCCAATCACGGACGCGGATGCCGGGAGTTCAGTGCGGCGGAGGCAAGAGGGAAGGTAAGTAATGTTGTGGGCATTTTCTGATATTACAAACATAGCGGTTGGGGCTGGGGGGACAGGGGGAATGTTTTCTAAAAAGGGTTTTACACTAGGGGGAGGGAATCCAAATCAGGGGGGAGAGGGAGGGGGAGAAGGGCTGCAGTGTACATGCCAAACTTCTCCCGGAGGCCAGGTAGGAGGCAGAGTCCTATATGGACTCTGCTATCCTCCTGGTGGGCAGTTTTTGGGACTTTGGGGGTGACTACAGGATAACCATATGGAGCTGGGATGTGAGGTAAGGATTAAACTACACTACATGATGGGGCAAGTAGTGGGGGGGATTATAGTTTTGGGGGTGGACATGCCCTTTAAGGAACCATTAATGGCAACATTACTGTGACATACTGAAGCAGAGCATGATCCCTCCCTTCAAAAACTGGAAAACAGGGCAGTATTCCAACATAAGGACCCCGAACACACCTGTAAAATGACCACTGTTTTATTATTTTGGGTTAAATAAAGACATACGTCCATCAAGTCCAACCCATCTAGCAATATCCTCATTTCCTGCCTAACTGTTGATCCAGGGGAAGGCAAAAAAACCCCACCAAATTTATGAAGGGGAAGTAAATTCCATCGCTCACCAAATTCCAGAGGGTTACCGGCACCTCTCCGACCACATAGACCGTGTCATTCAAAAGATCCCAACCACCATGTAATTAAAAGCCGATCTTTATTGTATTAAACATACAGCAAAATCATTAAAAATTCAAACAGCCATCCCTGACGCATTTCGAACGTCTCGGCATTCTTAGTCATAGGTGAGAGACGCAACACTATCTCCTAGCCTTATAACCTCTGAGTCAGATAAGGAGACACACCCCTCCAGCACTTGTGCGGAGAGTGTTAACCCCCTCCGATCCAGCGTAACTGGGTGACAGTGTCCTGCGCATACATGGGAGAGCCAATACACAGACTAAGCCCATGCACTGAAGCGGGGGCCGGTATATACACCGCCACCTCCACTCAGCACCCATTATTGGCAAAGTCCCAAACAGTACCCAAATGGACATGTTAAACATATACATAAACGCCATACATATATACATAATTGCCGAATATAACATAATACCCATCACTATTAACCCCCTGCATCCTTTGCTAGTACTGCATCATATACGTGTATGGTACAAAATTAAAATACTATCTGTTATCTTACATAAAAATACTCCCTATATAAGGGAGACTCAACACCCTGATTGGATTTCTACATATTATATAACCGGTAGTAAGTAATGCTGTAAGAGAAGTCCATATACCTAGATATAGTTATCCTAATGGGTCTATTGGGTTTAGAATTGTATACTTTACTTAAGTTATGTAACAATATAGATTCATTTCAATTTATATTTAGTAAAATGTATAAAAAGGTATAAATTCAAAATTTCATTTTATATAATTTAAAGGGCAACTGTGGTCTCAAAACAAGTTAGGGTTACATGAAAGCCTGCAGTATTTCCTTTACACTAAGCCAACAATCACATCTCTGGCTGGAGCCTGTGAGAGATTACATTGGGATGAATGTTCAAACTTCCTGCTTCCAGTAGGTTGAGTGACATCACTTGATGTCTTTGTTAACCCAGCTCACTTTTCCTTTCGATAACATACATACATGCATACTTTTCCTTTCGAAAAACATGTGAGAGAAAATTATCCTACAGCAAATTCAGGAACTCATCACCCTTTCCTGTGTTGGCAGTTCCACTCCACCAATCAATGCCAGGGTAATTTAAGTCCCCCATAATGAGGACACTCTCCAAACTTGCAGGCCTTGCCAACTGCATATGAAGCTGTCTCACTTCCTCCCTGCTAGCATTTGGCGGCTTATAGCAGACACCAACAGTGACATTACCACCTTTCCTGTTGCCTAATTCCACCCATATTGCCTCCGCTTTAACATCCATATCGCCATTTATCTCTTCTTTTAAAGGATAACAATACCCCAAAAAACAACCTCTCCCCCATTACATGTCCTCACTTCCAGCAGCTGAAATCACTTACATTTACAACCATGCTGCCTTCCCTTAGATATCACACAGCAAAGATGAGTGCTAAAAGCCTGCCTCCTAGATGGCCCAGGGCCATAATTAACATATCACTTGTCATTGGATGGTGGGAATGTCTGTTACAACCTCTCTCCTCCTCCTCTGCCAGTCAAACAAACTTGAACTGTTCGGTTGCTAGGATACAGCCTACATAATCAATCTGATCAAGGATGGGTGGAGTAGTGTTTTCTCACTGCTAGTTTTGAGTGACAGTTACAGGCAGACAATTGTTACACCCCCTTCACAGTGTGGCTAATTGAAGGCAGAGTAGCTCGAAATCAGGAAAAAAAACATATAGGGAGGGCTGCATACCTTTACTCTTTTGAAAGCAGTTTTTTAAATAAAATGCATTGAGGCAATACAGTTATCCTTTAAATTTGGCTTCAATTCTTTTTGAAGGCGTGTCCTTCTAAATTTACAGCACAGTTGTGAGAACTGTTCAACCACATTTCTGCTATACCAATTAAATACTTTTTATTTAATGCCATTATCATAGTAACATAGTAATTAAGGTTGAATAAAAAAATATGTCCATCAAGTCCAACCTATTCACCCTTTTTTTTTTTTTTTTTAAACCCTACCTAAGAGTTGATCCAGAGGAAGGCAAAAAAAAGCCAAAAAGGGGGGGAAAATTCCTTCCTGACTCCAAACGGCAATTGGAAAGTATCCCTGGATCAACCAGATCTATATGCATTAATACCAGTAATTCTCAATATTTTTTCGTTTTAGAAACTTATCCAGTCCTTTTTTAAAGCTATTCAATGAACTTGCCATTACCACTTCTGCTGGAAGACAGTTCCAGTTTCACCGTTCTCACTGTAAAGAAACCTTTCCTAACCTGAAGATGAAACTTCTTTTCTTTCAACCTTAAAGGATGTCCACGAGTCCTCTGATATGACTTATTAGTAAACAATGCACCAGAAAGTTCATTGTATGGCCCATTAATATATTTGTATAAGTTTATCATGTCCCCACGCAAACGTTGCTTCTCCAATGTAAACAGCCCTAACTTGTCTAATCTGCCTACATATTCAAGCCCCTCCATTCCCCTTATTAATTTAGTTGCCCTTCTCTGAACTGCTTCAATTTTCAAGATGTCCCTTTTGTATATGGGATCCCAAAACTGCACCGCATATTCCAAATGAGGCCTTACCAGTGCCCTGTAAAGAAGGAGAATAATATTTTTCGCTCTTGAATCTATTCCCCTCTTTATACAAGACAATATCTTGCTAGCTCTAGCTGTTGCTACCTGGCATTGTTTGCTATAGCTAAGTCTGTTATCTACCAGAACCCCCAAATCTTTTTCCATTACAGATGCACTTAACACAGTTATTTATGGTGTAGGTGGCACAGGGATTGTTAAATCCTAAATGCATCACACCTTACATTTATCAACATTGAATCTCATCTGCCATTCTGCTGCCCATTTTGATAACCTATCTAGGTCTGCTTGCAGCACTTGCACATCATTTGAAGTTTCCAAAGCTCTGCATAGTTTAGTGTCATCAGTAAACACTGAGACCTTGCTCTCAATGCCCCCTTATAAGTAATTTATAAACAGATTAAACAGAAGTGGCCCCAGTACAGAACCCTGAGGCACTCCACTTAGAACTTTAGCCCACATAGATGTAGCTCCATTAACCACCACTCTCTGTTTGCGATCCAATAACCAGTTCTCTTCTAGGCCAACAGTCCTCAGTTTATACATTAGTTGCCTATGTGGCACAGTATCAAAAGCTTTCGCAAAATCCAAGTATACCACATCCACTGCTGTGCCTGAATCTAACTTCTTACTAGCTTCTTCATAAAAACCAATTAAATTTGTCTGGCATGATCTATTTCATATAAATTCATGCTGACTACTACTAATAAGATGAGCTCTGGATATGATCCCGTAACAAAGTTTCCAGCACCTTTCCTTACCAATGATGTTAGGCTTACAGGTCTATAGTTACCAGGCTGTGAACGACTACCTTTTTTGAATATTGGTATTACATTGGCTTTTTTTCCAATCCAGCAGCACATCCCCAGACCAAAGCAAATCTGAAAAGATGAGAAACAGTGGTCTAGATAGAACTGAACTAAGCTCTTTTAAAATCCGAGGATGCAATCCATCTGGTCCTGGGGCTTTATTGATATTAATTCTCTGTTAGCCAATGTGAATACTCTTCATTTCTACCCTGCATATTATTACAATCCCTACTGTAAGGACAAGAATTTAGCCTTTTCGGCATCCTCCACAACCACCTCAGCCCCATTATTTAATGGTCCCACATTCACAGTCCTCATCCTTTTACCATTTATATACTTAAAAAACATTTTGGGGTTGGACTTGCTTTGTTCGGCAATCCGTATTTCCTTTGTTCAGCAATCTGTATTTCATTTATCAACAATTCACCCATTTTGTCAGCCTGGCTTCTCACATTTGCAAAGATAAATTACAGGATCATAATCTAAAATGTATTTATACACTTTAATACACATGCCTTCCTACCCCCCTGCCCACCCACCACTGGCCTATCTACACCCTGCTTTCCTCTTAGGCTATCTATTCCAGTGAGACTGCTAATACCTCCCCCCCCCAACCTAGTTTAAAATCTCCCCCACAACAGATGCACCACCATCAATGAGATGCAACCCATCCCTACTACAGAGCCTGTAGCCGACAGCAAACTCTGCCCAGTTCTCTACAAACCCAAACCCTTCTTCATTACACCAACCTTAGCCATGCATTAATGCTCCTAAGCTCCCAATGCCTCCCTAGCGTAGCACATGGCTGCGATATTATTTCTGAAAACACTACCCTGGAGGTCCTTGCTTTTAACTTGGCCCCTAATTCTTGGGAGTAATGTTTAAGGACATGCCAAACCCTAGCACCAGGTAGGCAACACACAGTTCGGCATGTAGGGTTTTGGTGGCAGATTACTCTTCCTTATAATAGAGTCCCCTACCACTACCACCTGCCTAGCATTCCTAATCCTATGTTCTTTCACCTTTGTATCAATGTGCTGGACTGGCCAAACATGTCTTTAGACCTAAACCCTATTAAGCACAATTTGTAAATTTTATTACTTATGGGTAATACTCGATTTTGTTGACAGAGGTTTATTGGCTATGTTGAGTTATATTGAGGGGACAGCAAGCTGCACACCGATAACTTTACTTTGTATCAAAGAATCATATCTTCAATATTGTCCCATGAAAAGACATAATAAATTATTCACAAAATTGTGAGGGGTGTACTCACTTTTGTGAGATACTGTATGTTATTTACTGACAACTATTTAATGTAACAACACATACAACATTTCAGGACACCCTGTCCCTTTCTTGAAAAACGGACAGGGCGCCCCAAAACGTCGTATGTTGTTACAATAAATAGTTGTGAATTCACCTAGTGTGCTCCCCCATATCTTTCCTGTGCTAGAGAACTTTTTTAATTACAATGAGTTCAGTAGTTTGCTGCAGTAGTTCAGCTTGCCTCTTCAGCATGCAGCTGCTAAGCCCCATCTAATATCCTGAGATTGAACATTTTACTATTATTGTTACTTCCACTCACCGGGGATTTGTATCCAAAACGTAAAGTTGGTAAATGTGTGATACTCTAATACTGTCAATCCAAGAATTGTGGAAGCACTCCAATTAGGCTCATTTACAACTACATTTAGTGGAAGTGCTACTGATCTGGTCAAACATTTATACAAACATAGAAAGATAATCATGCACATTCCTAGGCCCCATACAATATCATATTATCTGCTCACTGGCATACTTTATAAACAAAGGGGTTTATGTATACATTACTGTGATCACATGAATGAAAGCCTTCCAACCACGTCAAGTGTAACCCCAGTCTGGAAGGTCCTAACGTCTAACCTTTTCAATTTCTTTTACTTCAATTACGATTAGCAAACTTTTGCATTTCTCATTCTTACACACTGGATCCATTTAACAGGCTCTCTCCCTTCCCCTCCGCCCTTTGGCTTTTTAAAAATGAGGGAAGAGGCCATCCAGTGCTTTATATTAAAGGCAGAGGACCTCCCATTAAGGCGTGTTGGGGGTGCTTTACCACAGGGAGGCTGACCAAGCCTCCAATAAATACATACAATCCAAGAATTGTGGAAGCACTCCATTAGGCTCATTTACAACTACATTTATGGAAGTGCTACTGATCTGGTCAAACATTTATACAACATAGAAAAGATAATCAATGCACATTCTATGGCCCCATACAATATCATATTATCTGCTCACTGGCATACTTATAAACAAAGGGTTTTAGTATACATTACTGTGATCACATGAATGAAAAGCCTTCCAACCACGTCAAGTAACCCCAGTCTGGAAGGTCCTAACGTCTACCCTTTCAATTTCTTTACTCAATTACGATTAGCAAACTTTTGCATTTCTCATTCTTACACACTGGATCCATTTAACAGGCTCTCTCCTTCCCCCTCAGCCCTTTGGCTTTTAAAAATGAGGGAAGAGGCCATCCAGTGCTTTATATTAAAGGCAAGGACCTCCCATTAAAGGGGCGTGTTGGGGGTGCTATTACCACATGGAGGCTTGACCAAGCCTCCCAATAAATACATAACAATCAAATTGTGGAAGCACTCCAATTAGGCTCATTTACACTACATTTAGTGGAAGTGCTACTGATCTGGTCAAACATTTATACAAACATAGAAAAGATAATCAATGCACATTCCTAGGCCCCATACAATATCATATTATCTGCTCACTGGCATACTTTATAAAACAAGGGGTTTTAGTATACATTACTGTGATCACTGAATGAAAAGCCTTCCAACCACGTCAAGGTAACCCCAGTCTGAAGGTCCTAACGTCTAACCTTTTCAATTTCTTTTACTTCAATTACGATTAGCAAACTTTTGCATTTCTCATTCTTACACACTGGATCCATTTACAGGCTCTCTCCCTTCCCCCTCAGCCCTTTGGCTTTTTAAAAATGAGGGAAGAGGCCATCCAGTGCTTTATATTAAGGCAGAGGACCTCCCATTAAAGGGGCGTGTTGGGGGCTATTACCACATGGAGGCTTGACCAAGCCTCCCAATAAATACATACAATCCAAGAATTGTGGAAGCACTCCAATTAGGCTCATTTACAACTACATTAGTGGAAGTGCTACTACTGATCTGTCAAACATTTATACAAACATAGAAAAGATAATCAATGCACATTCCTAGGCCCCATACAATATCATATTATCTGCTCACTGGCATACTTTATAAACAAAGGGGTTTTGTATACATACTGTGATCACATGAATGAAAAGCCTTCCAACCACGTCAGGTAACCCCAGTCTGGAGGTCCTAACGTCTAACCTTTTCAATTTCTTTTACTTCAATTACGATTGCAAACTTTTGCATTTCTCATTCTTCACACTGGATCCATTTAACAGGCTCTCTCCCTCCCCCCTCAGCCCTTTGGCTTTTTAAAATGAGGGAAGAGCCATCCAGTGCTTTATATAAAGGCAGAGGACCTCCCATTAAAGGGGTGTTGGGGTGCTATTACCACATGGAGGCTTGACCAAGCCTCCCAAAAATACATACAATCCAAGAATTGGAAGCACTCCAATTAGGCTCATTTAACAACTACATTTAGTGGAAGTGCTACTGATCTGGTCAAACATTTATACAAACATAGAAAAGATAATCAATGCACATTCCTAGCCCCATACAATATCATATTATCTGCTCACTGGCATACTTTATAAACAAAGGGTTTTAGTATACATTACGTGTATCACATGATGAAAAGCCTCCAACCACGTCAAGGTAACCCCAGTCTGGAAGGTCCTAACGTCTAACCTTTTCAATTTCTTTTACTTCAATTACGATTAGCAAACTTTTGCATTTCTCATTCTTACACACTGGATCCATTTAACAGGCTCTCTCCCTCCCCCTCAGCCCTTTGGCTTTTTAAATGAGGGAAGAGGCCATCCAGTGCTTTATATTAAAGGCAGAGGACCTCCCATTAAGGGGCGTGTTGGGGGTGCTATTACCACATGGAGGCTTGACCAAGCCTCCCATAAATACATACAATCCAAAATTGTGGAAGCACTCCAATTAGGCTCATTTACAACTACATTTAGTGGAAGTGCTACTGATCTGGTCAAACATTTATACAAACATAGAAAAGATAATCATGCACATTCCTAGGCCCCATACAATATCATATTATCTGCTCACTGGCATACTTTTATAACAAAGGGGTTTTAGTATACATTACTGTGTCACATGAATGAAAAGCCTTCCAACCACGTCAAGGTAACCCCAGTCTGGAAGGTCCAAACGTCTAACCTTTTCAATTTCTTTTACTTCAATTACGATTAGCAAACTTTTGCATTTCTCATTCTTACAACCTGGATCCATTTAACAGGCTCTCTCCCTTCCCCCTCAGCCCTTTGGCTTTTTAAAAATGAGGAAGAGGCCATCCAGTGCTTTATATTAAGGCAAGGACCTCCCATTAAAGGGCGTGGTAATAGCACCCCCAACACGCCCCTTTAATGGAGTCCTCTGCCTTTAATTAAAGCACTGGATGGCCTCTTCCCTCATTTTTAAAAGCCAAAGGGCTGAGGGGGGGGAGAGAGCCTGTTAAATGGATCCAGTGTGTAAGAATGAGAAATGCAAAAGTTTGCTAATCGTAATTGAAGTAAAGAAATTGAAAAGGTTAGACTAGGACCTTCCAGACTGGGTTACCTTGACGTGGTTGGAAGGCTTTTCATTCATTGATCACAGTAATGTATACTAAAACCCCTTTGTTTATAAAGTATGCCAGTGAGCAGATAATATGATATTGTATGGGGCCTAGGAATGTGCATTGATTATCTTTTCTATGTTTTTATAAATGTTTGACCAGATCAGTAGCACTTCCACTAATGTAGTTGTAAATGAGCCTAATTGGAGTGCTTCCACAATTCTTGGATTGTATGTATTTATTGGGAGGCTTGGTCAAGCCTCCATGTGGTAATAGCACCCCCAACACGCCCCTTTATGGGAGGTCCTCTGCCTTTAATATAAGCACTGGATGGCCTCTTCCCTCATTTTAAAAAGCCAAAGGGCTGAGGGGGAAGGGAGAGAGCCGGTTAAATGGATCCAGTGTGTAAGAATGAGAAATGCAAAAGTTTGCTAATCGTAATTGAAGTAAAAGAAATTGAAAAGGTTAGACGTTAGGACCTTCCAGACTGGGGTTACCTTGAGTGGTTGGAAGGCTTTTCATTCATGTGATCACAGTAATGTATACTAAAACCCCTTTGTTTATAAGTATGCCAGTGAGCAGATAATATGATATTGTATGGGGCCTAGGAATGTGCATTGATATCTTTTCTATGTTTGTATAAATGTTGACCAGATCAGTAGCACTTCCACTAAATGTAGTTGTAAATGAGCCTAATTGGGTGCTTCCACAATTCTTGGATTGTATGTATTTATTGGGAGGCTTGGTCAGCCTCCATGTGTAATAGCACCCCCAACACGCCCCTTTAATGGGGGGTCCTCTGCCTTTAATATAAAGCACTGGATGGCCTCTTCCTCCATTTTTAAAAGCCAAAGGCTGAGGGGGAAGGGAGAGAGCCTGTTAAATGGATCCATTGTGTAAGAATGAGAAATGCAAGTTTGCTAATCGTAATTGAAGTAAAGAAATTGAAAGGTTAGACGTTGGACCTTCAGACTGGGGTTACCTTGACGTGGTTGGAAGGCTTTTCATTCATGTGATCACAGTAATGTATACAAAACCCCTTTGTTTAAAAGTATGCCAGTGAGCAGATAATATGATATTGTATGGGGCCTAGGATGTGCATTGATTATCTTTTCTATGTTTGTATAAATGTTTGACCAGATCAGTAGCACTTCCACTAAATGTAGTTTGTAAATGAGCCTAATTGGAGTGCTTCCACAATTCTTGGATTGTATGTATTTATTGGGAGGCTTGGTCAAGCCTCCATGTGGTAATAGCACCCCCAACACGCCCCTTTAATGGGAGGTCCTCCCTTTAATATAAAGCACTGGATGGCCTCTTCCCTCATTTTTAAAAAGCCAAAGGGCTGAGGGGGAAGGGAGAGAGCCTGTTAAATGGATCCAGTGTGTAAGAATGAGAAATGCAAAAGTTTGCTAATCGTATGAGAGTAAAAGAAATTGAAAAGGTTAGACGTTAGGACTTCCAGACTGGGGTTACCTTGACGTGGTTGGAAGGCTTTTCATTCATGTGATATCACAGTAATGTATACTAAAACCCCTTTGTTATAAAGTATGCCAGTGAGCAGATAATATGATATTGTATGGCCTAGGAATGTGCATTGATTATCTTTTCTATGTGTATAAATGTTTGACCAGATCAGTAGCACTTCCACTAAATGTAGTTGTAAATGAGCCTATTTGGAGTGCTTCCACAATTCTTGGATTGTATGTATTTATTGGGAGGCTGGTCAAGCCTCCATGTGGTAATAGCACCCCCAACACGCCCCTTTAATGGGAGGTCCTCTGCCTTAATATAAGCACTGGATGGCCTCTTCCCTCATTTTTAAAAAGCCAAAGGGCTGAGGGGGAAGGGAGAGAGCCTGTTAAATGGATCCAGTGTGTAAGAATGAGAAATGCAAAAGTTGCTAATCGTAATTGAAGTAAAAAGAATTGAAAAGTTAGACGTTAGGACCTTCCAGACTGGGGTTACCTTGACTGGTTGGAAGGCTTTCATTCATGTGATCACAGTATGTATACTAAAACCCCTTTGTTTATAAAGTATGCCAGTGACAGATAATATGATATTGTATGGGGCCTAGGAATGTGCATGATTATCTTTTCTATGTTTGTATAAATGTTTGACCAGATCAGTAGCACTTCCACTAAATGGTTGTAGAGCCTAATTGGAGTGCTTCCACAATTCTTGATTGTATGTATTTATTGGGAGGCTTGGTCAAGCCTCCATGTGGTAATAGCACCCCCAACACGCCCCTTTAATGGGAGGTCCTCTGCCTTTAATATAAAGCACTGGATGCCTCTTCCCTATTTTTAAAAAGCCAAAGGGCTGAGGGGGAAGGGAGAGAGCCTGTTAAATGGATCCAGTGTGTAAGAATGAGAAATGCAAAAGTTTGCTAATCGTAATTGAAGTAAAAGAAATCGAAAAGGTTAGACGTTAGACCTTCCAGACTGGGGTTACCTTGACGTGGTTGGAAGGCTTTTCATTCATGTGATCACAGTAATGTATAAAACCCTTTGTTTATAAAGTATGCCAGTGAGCAGATAATATGATATGTATGGGGCCTAGGAATGTGCATTGATTATCTTTTCTATGTTTGTATAAATGTTTGACCAGATCAGTAGCACTTCCACTAAATGTAGTTGTAATGAGCCTATTGGAGTGCTTCCACAATTCTTGGATTGTATGTATTTATTGGGAGGCTTGGTCAGCCTCCATGTGGTATAGCACCCCCAACACGCCCCTTTAATGGGAGGTCCTCTGCCTTTAATATAAAGCACTGTGGCCTCTTCCCTCATTTTTAAAAAGCCAAAGGGCTGAGGGGGAAGGGAGAGAGCCTGTTAAATGGATCCAGTGTGTAAGAATGAGAAATCAAAAGTTTGCTATCGTAATTGAAGTAAGAAATTGAAAAGGTTAGACGTTAGGACCTTCCAGACTGGGGTTACCTTGACGTGGTTGGAAGGCTTTTCATTCATGTGATCACAGAATGTATACTAAAACCCCTTTGTTTATAAGTATGCCAGTGAGCAGATAATATGATATTGTATGGGGCCTAGGAATGTGCATTGATTATCTTTTCTATTTTGTATAAATGTTTGACCAGATCAGTAGCACTTCCACTAAATGTAGTTGTAAATGAGCCTAATGGAGTGCTTCCACATTCTTGGATTGTATGTATTTATTGGGAGGCTTGGTCAAGCCTCCATGTGGTAATAGCACCCCCAACCACGCCCCTTAATGGGGTCCTCTGCCTTTAATATAAAGCACTGGATGGCCCTTCCCTCATTTTTAAAAGCCAAGGGCTGAGGGGGAAGGGAGAGAGCCTGTTAAATGGATCCAGTGTGTAAGAATGAGAAATGCAAAAGTTTGCTAATCGTAATTGAAGTAAAAGAAATTGAAAAGGTTAGACGTTAGGACCTTCCAGACTGGGGTTACCTTGACGTGGTTGGAAGGCTTTTCATTCATGTGATCACAGTAATGTATACTAAAACCCCTTTGTTTATAAAGTATGCCAGTGAGCAGATAATATGATATTGTATGGGGCCTAGGAATGTGCATTGTTATCTTTTCTATGTTTGTATAAATGTTTGACCAGATCAGTAGCACTTCCACTAAATGTAGTTGTAAATGAGCCTAATGGAGTGCTTCCACAATTCTTGGATTGTATGTATTTATTGGGAGGCTTGGTCAGCCTCCATGTGGTAATAGCACCCCCAACACGCCCTTTAATGGAGGTCCTCTGCCTTTAATATAACACTGGATGGCCTCTTCCCTCATTTTTAAAAAGCCAAAGGGCTGAGGGGGAAGGGAGAGAGCCTGTTAAATGGATCCAGTGTGTAAGAATGAGAAATGCAAAAGTTTCTAATCGTAATTGAAGTAAAAGAAATTGAAAAGGTTAGACGTTAGACCTTCCGACTGGGGTTACCTTGACGTGGTTGGAAGGCTTTCATTCATGTGATCACAGTAATGTATACTAAAACCCTTGTTTATAAGTATGCCAGTGAGCAATAATATGATATTGTATGGGGCCTAGGAATGTGCATTGATTATCTTTTCTATGTTTGTATAAATGTTTGACCAGATCAGTAGCACTTCCACTAAATGTGTTGTAAATGAGCCTAATTGGAGTGCTTCACATTCTTGATTGTATGTATTTATTGGGGAGCTTGGTCAAGCCTCCATGTGTATATAGCACCCCCAACACCCCCTTTAATGGGAGGTCCTCTGCCTTAAATAAAGCACTGGAGGCCTCTTCCTCATTTTTAAAAAGCCAAAGGGCTGAGGGGGAGGGAGGAGAGCCTGTTAAATGGATCATGTGTTAAGAATGAGAAATGCAAAGTTTGCTAATCGTAATTGAAGTAAAGAAATTGAAAAGGTTAGACGTTAGGACCTTCCAGACTGGGGTTACCTTGACGTGGTTGGAAGGCTTTTCATTCATGTGATCACAGTAATGTATACTAAAACCCCTTTGTTTTAAAGTATGCCAGTGAGCAGATAATTGATATTGTATGGGGCCTAGGAATGTGCATTGATTATCTTTTCTATGTTTGATATAATGTTTGACCAGATCAGTAGCACTTCCACTAAAGTAGTTGTAAATGAGCCTAATTGGAGTGCTTCCACAATTCTTGGATTGTATGTTATTATTGGGAGGCTTGGTCAAGCCTCCATGTGGTAATAGCACCCCCAACACGCCCCTTTAATGGGAGGTCCTCTGCCTTTAATATAAAGCACTGGATGGCCTCTTCCCTCATTTTAAAAAGCCAAAGGGCTGAGGGGGAAGGGAGAGAGCCGTTAAATGGATCCAGTGTGTAAGAATGAGAAAATGCAAAAGTTTTAATCGTAATTGAAGTAAAAGAAATTGAAAAGGTTAGACGTTTAGGACCTTCCAGACTGGGGTTACTTGACGTGGTTGGAAGGCTTTTCATTCATGTGATCACAGTATGTATACTAACCCCTTTGTTTATAAGTATGCCAGTGAGCAGAAATATGATATTGTATGGGGCCTAGGAATGTGCATTGATTATCTTTTCTATGTTTGTTAAATGTTTGACCAGATCAGTAGCACTTCCACTAAATGTAGTTGTAAATGAGCCTAATTGGAGTGCTTCCACAATTCTTGGATTGTATGTATTTATTGGGGCTTGGTCAAGCCTCCATGTGGTAATAGCACCCCAACACGCCCCTTTAATGGGAGGTCCTCTGCCTTTATATAAAGCACTGGATGGCCTCTTCCCTCATTTTTAAAAGCCAAAGGGCTGAGGGGAAGGGAGAGAGCCTGTTAAATGGATCCAGTGTGTAAGAATGAGAAATGCAAAAGTTTGCTAATCGTAATTGAAGTAAAAGAAATTGAAAAGGTTAGACGTTAGGACCTTCCAGACTGGGTTACCTTGACGTGGTTGGAAGGCTTTTCATTCATGTGATCACAGTAATGTATACTAAAACCCTTTGTTTATAAAGTATGCCAGTGAGCAGATAATATGATATTGTATGGGGCCTAGGAATGGCATTGATTATCTTTTCTATGTTTTATAAATGTTTGACCAAATCAGTAGCACTTCCACTAAATGTAGTTGTAAATGGCCTAATTGGAGTGCTTCCACAATTCTTGGATTGTTGTATTTATTGGGAGGCTTGGTCAAGCCTCCATGTGGTAATAGCACCACCACACGCCCCTTTAATGGGAGGTCCTCTGCCTTTAATATAAAGCACTGGATGGCCTCTTCCCTCATTTTTAAAAAGCCAAAGGGCTAGGGGGAAGGGAGAGAGCCTGTTAAATGGATCCAGTGTGTAAGAATGAGAAATGCAAAAGTTTGCTAATCGTAATTGAAGTAAAAGAAATTGAAAAGGTTAGACGTTAGGACCTTCCAGACTGGGGTTACCTTGACGTGGTTGAAGGCTTTTCATTCATGTGATCACAGTAATGTATACTAACCCCTTTGTTTATAAAGTATCCAGTGAGCAATAATATGATATTGTATGGGGCCTAGGAATGTGCATTGATTATCTTTTCTATGTTTGTATAAATGTTTGACCAGATCAGTAGCACTTCCACTAAATGTAGTTGTAAATGAGCCTAATTGAGTGCTTCCACAATTTCTTGGATTGTATGTATTTATTGGGAGGCTTGGTCAAGCCTCCATGTGGTAATAGCACCCCCAACACGCCCCTTTAATGGGAGGTCCTCTGCCTTTAATAAGCACGGATGGCCTCTTCCCTCATTTTAAAAAGCCAAAGGGCTGACGGGGAGGGAGAGAGCGAGCTGTTAAATGGATCCAGTGTGTAAGAATGAGAAATGCAAAAGTTTGCTAATCGTAATTGAAGTAAAAGAAATTGAAAAGGTTAGACGTTAGGACCTTCCAGACTGGGGTTACCTTGACGTGGTTGGAAGGCTTTTCATTCATGTGATCACAGTAATGTATACTAAACCCCTTTGTTTATAAAGTATGCCAGTGAGCAGATAATATGATATTGTATGGGGCCTAGGAATGTGCATTGATTATCTTTTCTATGTTACTCTAATACTGTGCTGATATAGAAAGTTTCCTTGACAACAACATCAAAGCTACCAGTTGATCTTGAAATTCAAATCTATTCCTAGGGACTTTTTGAATTTGCTGTGTTCTCTCAAGTTGCCATTAGGTCCATCCGTTCCCCATAGATGAGATATTGATTAAAAGATTTTTGTATTTAGGATCTATTCTCCTGGATATACTTGGTTTCTGCTTAAGAATCCTGCTACTGTCTTTAACCGTGACTAGGGAGAATGGTAAACTGGAAGTAGAGGCTTACAGAAACCCAACCCACACAGATCAGTATTTGATATTTGACTCCCACCACACTTTAGATCACAAGCTGGGTGTCATCAGAACCCTGCAACACAGAGCTGAGAACATCCCCACTAGCACAGAGGCGAAAGTTAAAGAAATTAAACATCTCAGAGGAGCCCTTAAAACTTGTGGATATCCATACTGGGCCTTTGTCAAAAGAAGTAGAAGGAAAGAAAAAAAACATGAATACCAGCAATGAAGGGGAAAAGCAAGATAGGAGAAAGAACATTGTCATCCCATATGTAGCAGGGGTCTCCGAGAAATTGAGAAGAATTTTCAAAAAACCAAACAACACACTAAGGCAGCAATTGGTACATCTGAAAGACCTAATACCGAAACACAAGAAAAGCAACATTATATACATAGTGCAGTGAAGAGTGCTCTGATTTGTATGTGGGGGGAGACTAAACAGCAACTGCATCAACATATGGCCCAGCACAGAAGAGCCAATTCCTCGGGTCAGGACTCAGCCGTGTACCTGCATCTTATGGAAAAAGGACAAACCTTTAAAGATTGTCAACATATTGGCAAAGGAACATGACTGGTTCAAGGGGGGTATCAAGGAGGCCATTTATGTGACAATAAAGAAGCCAAGCCTGAATAGAGGTGTGGGGGGGTTCCAACACCAACTGTCTACCATGTACAATGCTGTTTTGACACATTACCCTGGGGTTCCTACAACACTGTGCAACCATGCCCTTAACACCTGGCTGTGATATGCCAATTGAGACTCTCCAGGGTACATAACTGCCAACAGATTCTTGTACAAGTCATTCTGAATTGAGAAAGCCAGTCGGATGACTAGCGAAACGTTTTAAAGAACTAAACTAAGTCCAGTTGATCTAAGCTGAATACAACAGATATACCATGACCTGGACGAATGAGAAGCTTCACAAGCATATGTGATGTGTTCATAAATATGAAATTAATTTGGAAGTGTGTATGACAAATGGTTAAAGGGCATCTATAGTGAAAAAAATCACATTGCCCCTTTGCAAAGTTAAATTTATGTACTCTGTGCTGCCTTAATCCTATCTCTGTCAGTGACTTTGTTTAACCATGGTGTCAGATCTGTGTGCAGCACTCCTCCCTTCCCCCTCCCCCATGTCTCAACTCCGGGTAACCGACAAGCTTATCATGTGCAGTAGAAGTTCAACATCCTGAAAAACACACCCACGCATAATGGCCAATAGAAAGCAAGCTGTCCTGGAGACACGGAAGAAGGAGATCAGTACAGTTTACTATCTCTCACTTTGTGACCCATCAATCAGTGAAAGCTATTAAGAAGGGGGGACAAGGGCAGCTTTATATCTACCATCAAAGCTACCTCTCTCCCCCTGCTAATGCTGTTATCTCTCTGTTTATTACAGAGCAGGGGGGGGGGGGGGTCACATCACAGGCATTTGATTGACAGTCCAAGTAGGTGTAGAGGAATGCAATCACATATTCTTCTAACTGGTGTATCTCAGGACAGAGAGGGAATCTGAAAAAAGTGAAGACGCTCTGGGGGTTGTGGGGAATTATAGAACACATGGAAAGAAAGAAAAAAAAAAATTCATTTTCCCACTATAAATGCCCTTTAAATAGCAAGTGTATTCTTTATTCTGGGGGTGTCCATGTTCATTTCCCTTACTTAACCTTTACCCATAAAGCTTTATAAAATACAATACCTAGCAATATCTACAAAAAAGGAGAACACTGGATTGTGTGTTCAGTAATTACAAAGAATACAATAAATTTAACTTTTAATTTCTACCAAAATTAAAAGTTTCTACACCATTTATTTTCAACACTCTATATACAAAGAACAAAGGCTAAAGAAAGTGATTTGATAAGTTTCCTTTAGAAAGTTCTCTTTACCTTAAGGATGCGTCCAAATGACCATGGCCTTGCTCAAAACATACACTTACACACACTTACATATGTAGCATATATCACTTTGCTTTAAGACTAACACAAACAGATATCGAATGATTTTGTTGACCTTTGGAGTTATATTAGGCTTTATGTCTACTTAACTAAATCTAATCATCCTGCAGCACCACAATCTCCACATCATGTATACCATCATGATTAACACCTAAGACTTTTCCATCTCCTAGTTCCATCACTTTGGATCCTCCCTCAGAATCAGGTGCAGGATCAATCTGTATGATTGTTTGGCCTTCCTCACCCACACCATCTTGACCAAGTCCTGCATCCATAGCTACCAACTCTACTGGGCTCATTACGCTGGTCAGTCCACTTGCATCCTGCATGTCTGTTGTAAGTACTGCTAGGGCATCCCCTGTGCCTGCTTTTCCTAGTACAGTGGCATAACGCAGCCCTCCAAAGGAAAACTGCTGTCCAACTGGAGTCAAGGTTAGTGGCGACAATACAGTATAATGAGGTTGAGAAGAAGTGTTGTTCAGTGAACTGGCTGAAGCAGGACGCTGGAGACGTGGCCTCTTTGAAGGTTTTGGGTTGTTTACAGGCATCAAGACAACATTCTGGAGTATTGGTGACTTGTTGCCTTCTTGCTTTCTTTGTTCCTCTAGTTGCCGCTCTAATTCTGGAAATACATTTTACACTTTAGAACATTATAATATGCAATAAAGCCTACAATATAGTACATTTAAACATCATGCAGCCATACCAAGTTTCAATTATGTTAGATCTAATCAATGCAAGATATAGATAAATGCCATCTATGAGGTAGATATGAGCACAGGATATCCAGTACCTATAAAGCTGAAGGCCAAGTGGGCTTAAAGAAATCTAATTGCCCCCACTGAATAGAACATGCAGCAAAGCCTTAAAAACGAGGTGAACAGACTTATGCTGGGCATACACCATGTAGACATTTGATAGATTACCATTTGAATAGTACCAACAATTGAATGTCTAAACAATAAATATATACACTTGTCAGTCCAGGTATTGAAGTGCCTGCTCCTTTACACTTGCTTTAAGTAGCTTTACTGTCTATGGGGGCATTTTATATATACAGGTCAGGGTGTGCTGCTGGATATGGCATTTTATATATACAGGTCAGTGTGTGTGGCTTTAAAGGACCTTAGATGGTCCTTTCTCAAGCATTGCTTTAGTTAATGTGTGGGACCAAAGTTTCAGTTTCAGGCAGGGCCTGGGGGGTGGGATTTCCTTGTGTTTGCTGCATGGCCCCATGACTCCGTAAGTAGCTTTACTGTCTATGGGGGCATTTTATATATATAGGTCAGGGTGTGCTGCTGGACATGGAATTTTACATATAGAGGTTAGTGTGTGCTGCTGGACATGGTATTTTATATACACAGGTCAGTTTGTAACACATATTATAAAAAGTCATACATATTACATAGAAAGGTAATGCATACAATATAAGTACATGGAGTAATGAGTTATATACAGTGATACAATAGGAAAGAGTACCCTGCTCAAAGAGCTTAATGCAGGCCTGGACAAATCCCGGTTTCCATGGTGACTGAAAAGTGTCGGCTGGTGACCAGGAAAAACTACTTGCTTAGGAATCTTCCCCCTTACTATGCAGGCCTAGGGCTCTGGTCAGAGAGGTGCCTCATAAATCCAATTCACACCTTCTTTACCTGGTATGCAAAGTGTGCTGGGATCCTGGTGTGAACTACAAAGGGGTCAGGTTCCGGTTCACTTCCTAGATATGCGCACGTCAAAAGGAGTCTGTATGTAGATGCACCGGCAATGCTCCCCACACCTCCTGTATATTGGGAATCGGGTGTCTGTTTCCTTCAATTATCTACACTGAATTAGCACAAAGTTCACGACTTGAGGGGACAAGGAGTGTAGAGGCAGCCTTTGTAGCAGTGTGGGGAGTAGTGGCCTGATACAGAGGGACAAAAGGTAATGCACCAAGGAGTGGAGATTTTTCAGAGGATTTTAACCCTGTGAGTACTAAGCACATTCATCTAAGTAAGTTAAAACAAAGGGAGGAGTTTATCACAGGTCTATTTTTACATTACTATGTACCTTGTATAGTAGGCACTAACTGATTTTTTCCCACCCTAAGTGTGAGTGTATGCATGTAAGCAAGTGTGTGTGTGTGTGTGTGTGTGTGTGTGTGAGAGCATGCAAGTGAGCGTATAAGAGTATCTGTATGTATGCAAGTGTGTATGTATGAAAGTGTGTCTATGTATGCAAGTGTGTGCGTGTGAGTGCATGAGTATCTATGTATGCAAGTGTGTGAGTATGCATGAATATCTGTATGTATGCAAGTGTGCGAGTATGAATGAGTATCTGTATGTATGCAAATGTGTGCGTGTGAGTGCATGAGTATCTGTATGTATGCAAGTGAGTGCGTGTGAGTATGCATGAGTATCTGTATGTATGCAAGTGTGTGTGTGTGTGTGTGTGTATGAGTATGCATGAGTATCTGTATGTATGTAAGTGTGTGTGTGTGTGAGTATGCATGAGTGTTTCTCTATGTATGCAAGTATGTGTGAGTGGAGAATATGTATGTATGTGAAGTATATGTGAAAGTGTGTTTTCTTTGAGAAAGTATGTATCTGGTAAGTGGATGGTAGAAAAAGTGTAGCTTTTGGTGTGTAATTCTATGGGAGAGAGTGTCTGTGTGTGCAAGTGCATTTTTGCAAGTGTAGATATGCGACAATGTATACACAGAGAAATAGGAATTGTATATCTGTGTGGGTGACAATGTGTTTAAGAGTATTTGTAAGAGAGATACTGGTAGGAGTGTAAAAAGTGTATGTGTTAAAGTGCGAGTATGTTCTGTGTACCCTTAAAGGATAAGTACAGTCAAAAAACAAATAAAGATTAAATAAAAAGAAAAAGGTTAGTTAGGGATACTGCTTCTATTTTTTTATAGGTCTCTCCAGAGCCTACCTGTGGCCTTGTAAAGAGCTGGCCATCTTGGATCCAGTATGCTGTCAGGTAAGCTCCGCGCCCGAGACCTGTTGGACCTCGTTCCTGGCTGTGTCCAGTGGCTGTTCCCTCTGTGCGAGCGCACGCCACGTGCACAGCATGATGGCGTCATGTGCACGCGGGTGGCGCGTGCGAGTGTGGAGGGAACAGGCACTGGATCCAGGAACAAGGTTCAACAGGTCTCGGGGGCAGAGCTTACCTGACAGCACACTGTATCCAAGATGGCCAGCACTTTACAAGGCCACAGGTAGGCTCTGGAGAGACCTAATAGTTACCTATTAGTAACTGAGAAGCAAGGGTTTCCTGAGAGTTTAGCACCTTAGGGCATGGATGTGCAATGGAAAACTGCTGAGAAATTCTGTGTACCCTTAATTGCACTCCCATTTCTATTTTATTAGCATTTTTTGCATCTGAGGCAGTCATTCCCTTTTTAGCTACCAAGGCATGTAGTTTACAACTACCGGAGGGCCATGGTTCAACATCAACCAATGTAATATATTTGTATTATTAGGTTGTCAAGGAGCCAGGGAACTCAGACTTAATATCCCTTTTTTAATTTAAATGTTAGGGGGAAATTCAGGTATTTTATATTTATTTCTATATACATACTAGCAAAAGTGTGCCCGTTGGTGCACAGTGGAAATTGTGTGTATGTTTTGCTATGTGTAGTTGCAGTGCTCACAGGAACCATCAGGAAACATCCAAGGGGGCAATAATAAAATTAGTCTGAAGGTCCTAAAAAAAAAACCCAAATAATCGCATCATATTAAATGAACAAACACACACTTATATCCTCCCTTACCTATACTACCTGCCAGCTAGAATATAGAGGGTCTATGTGGAATAAACCTGCAGGTCTGAGAACTGACCCAGGCAATCTAAACAGCACCTTTGGACAATCAAAAGCAGCCCATACATATATCCGATTTTACTTACCCGACCGAGTGCTCCCGCGACATTAGACCGATCCTGCAAGAACCGCTTGTCAGTGGCATAGAAGAATGGGAAAGGTGGTTCTGGCAAGATCAAACTAATATTGCATTAACGCTTGGATGGATAAGTAAAATCGGACATATATATATAGCCACCTTAAATCCTATACAGTATCCTGATTAACATGCAAGGTTCATATTTATTCGTATTTACCACAACAAGTTTAACTAACCTATAGGGTTAGGACATGGGAGCACAGGATACTGATTGAATATACATGTTAGGGAGAGAGCTCCACACAGAGTATAAAATGAAATAGAGCCTTCTTATAACAGACGGTACCTCATAGAATCATGTTATTATAATAGCATTGCCTTAATAATCTAACATATAAACACATATTTCTCACTTAAAGAAATGGGTGGGAACATGCAAAGTATCTTATTTAAGGCATGTGTCTAGATATAATACAGCCTAATGGTATAGAGCAGGCGTGTTTGAAAACCACAATTCCCAGCATTCTGTTTGCAGTAAGTTTTTTCTTAATATCCTGTAGCTAAGGCATCTGTCTAGATCTAATACAGCCTAAGCTTGTGACCTTTCACATGTTTGAAAAATACAAATTCCAGCATTCTCTGTTTTGCAGTTAGTGTCTTCTTAATGAACTTTTCACATGTTTAAAACTACAACTCCCAGCATTCCCTAACTGCACAGAATTCTGGAAAAATTTGTCTTTATTCCAGGATGTATGAAAACTTTTTCCTGACTTACAGACATTAAAAGCCCACGGTCATGATACCAAATACCACCTACCTGGCAGTTATAATCTATAAAGTCTAAAGGTTCGTGCACATATGCGATCGCCGGTGCCGATGAATGACGTGTGCGGATTATATTCGTGCAGTGTATCGACAGAACGGCCATTTTAGCCGATAATGTGCTCATACATGGCACGATTAACGGCCGTTCGTACACATCGTGCGTCACGGGTTGGCACCTGCGATCGCATGTGTGTATGAACCTTAAGGCTGGGTAAACACCAGTAACGAACCAATAGTGCCACGGATTATTCGCCTGGAAATATGTGATGGTGTGGGGCGGCCAGCCTCGACCGAGTTCGGTCGTCGGTATCAGACAAATGGGTCAGTTAGTAAATCACGGCCAATCATTCAGTTCCCTATGGGACCACATGATCAGTCTGTCACATGCGCTGCTGGCTGCAGCCACTGTTACTGTGACCAAAAGCCATCTGTCCTGGCAGGGCTCTCACACAAAGCAGATGCTCAGTTGGGACACGATAGTGTTATATGTATCCAGACAAAACGGTATTAACCTGCAGATCTGAATACAGACCCAGGCAATCCTGCCACAATGTGCAATTCAATCTGAACAGCTCCATTGGACATCCTGAGACCCTATACAGGATCCAGAATAACATGCTAGGTTCATACTTATTAGTAATTACCTCATGTTTAATATATTAATATTGGGGTAAAAACTGCCCATTTCAGAGACATGCAAAGTCATTTAATCATAAAAAGACACTTTCTGTCTAGCAAACAGAAACTCGATTGCCTCATTAATTTCTATGGAAGAGGGGAGTGAGAGTCTGAAGAATTTTCTAATTGGCTGTCACATGTTTTACAAACCGCACATAACTGGGTGTAATACAGGAACTTCCTTACACTTCCTGTCTTGTCATGGACAGTGCCTAAGAGAATTTTTTGATTTGCTAACAGTGGAAGATCAGAACCTCTCATTGGATGTAAAATTCCACTTCCTTTTAGTGTCTACATGGAGACCCTGTAGAAATCCTGGAGGTGTGGCTAGACCTATTATTTTGAGTTTTCCATTCAAACTTAGGGGTGTCCAGTAAAGTAAGTTTACTTTATTAATTGTATATAAATGGTTTTGTAATTCAGTAGTAGGTAGCAGTACTATACTTTGTATGGTGTTATTTCTTATGGTGATTTTTCTATGTGTAATAATGCTATATACCCCCACTTAGTTAGTTGCTCCTAAAAACTCAAAGCGTTATGGGGGGCCTCAGAAATTTACCCAGTATGGGGCCCAGAAAAGTCTGATGGTGGCTCCAGATTCATGCATTTGTTCTGGACATCTTTTCTACTCCCAGGGGTGAGGAACTAGCGATTTATGCTGGCCATACACTATTAAGATAGATTTGACATTGTTTGATTTACTATCCAATGTCTATAAGCAAGCTATTTTAGAATGCAGTTCTTACCTTCTGCAAAATGAATGGAACAGATGATCATGTTAGAAGAACATTATAAGAGCAGCGCAGTGATGACTGCAGTATGTAGCATATAGGTATCATTAGGACCTCACCATGGATACATCAAAGGGTGTGTTATACTTTAACCCTAGAGTTCTCCTTTAAATACACTTTATATTTAGAGATGTAGCATTAGTGTTAATGAATACTAAAAGAAAAGTTTTTTTGGTATTCAAATGCAGGATGGATAGCAGAGGTACATTTCATTATGCAGTATATGTGGTTTATGACCATGATAGAACGGATAAAATAACCCGCAGCATTAAAATTTCAACAAACTCATAGAATTTTGATCAATTCTATACTAAAGTTAAAAAAAAGAAAGAAGCCAAATAAGTATAAGGCAAAGCCTACAGAGGTCCATTAAAGGGCATGTCCACCCCCCAAACTAAAATTTAACCCACTACTGGCTCCACTGTGCAGTTTAAAAAAATCCTTGCCTTACATATCTTCTCCTTATGGTTCTCCTGCAGTGCTTGTTCAAATCCAGGAAAATGAAGAGTAGTAGCTGTCTTCCTATCCAAAAGGTCCCTGCCTCCTGTCTTGCCTCCGGGAGGGATGGCGACATGCCTTCTAGATGACTAGATTACATTTTGGTATATACTTATTTCAGTCTACAGAAGCCAGGAAAACAGGTTACTTGAAACCCAACTTACCGTATATACTCGAGTATAAGCAGAGATTTTCAGGTTCTAAAATTAGCCTGAAAATGTAAGCTCGGCTTATACTCGGTCAAGTTCCTCCCAGGAAGCAGCAAGTGTTAACTTTTCTGGGCAGCAGGGCCTTTTGGGCTGCGTAAACTGGGCAATTGCCCAGGACCCCGACATCTTTAAGGGGCCCCACAGGGAGGGATTCCTGCATGGCACCGCTTTCAAGTTTTTCTCTGCCCAGCTGTCACGATCCCCTAGCACCAGCTGCTGCTCTCTGTGTACCTGTGCGTCCATTCCATACAGTGTGTTAGCTGCCTAGTTCACTGAACACTTCTATGCTTTAGGTCTGCTGCCCACTCCTGGTCTCCGTCCTGGCAGCAATGCAGGGGGGCATTTTTATGGGTTTTTCTGTCCATCACGATCCCCTAGTAGGTTTAACGATCTGCTGTAGTAAGACACTGACTTTCCCCTTTCAGAGCTGCCAGTAATAGCAACATTGTTTCATCTATTACAAGTGCTGATTAGCAAGGTGAATAGATGAAACAATGTTGCTATTACCGGCAGCTCTGAAAGGGGAAAGTCAGTGTCTTACTACAGCAGATCGTTTAACCTCCTAGGGGATCGTGATGGACAGAAAAACCCATAAAAATGGCCCCCTGCATTGCTGCCAGGACGGAGACCAGGAGTGGGCAGCAGACCTAAAGCATAGAAGTGTTCAGTGAACTAGGCAGCTAACACACTGTGTATGGAATGGAGGCACAGGCACACAGAGAGCAGGAGCTGGTGCAGCCAAGAGAGACTCTGCTAGGTACAATAACATGGCATATTTGGTACCGAACGCTGTATGGAATTACTGGTAACCTCTCCCTACAGCTGTGGGTAAGAAGCCACGACAGGGCTCGGTTAGGGAGCGGGGGCTCTGCAATGTCACTTTTTGATAGACTGGTTATACTTGCTAGCTGGGAAATTACAGGAGGATGTGCCCCTAGTTTGCCCACCTGCCCATGCCACTAGACCCAGGCTTCCTTAATGGCAAAGTCATAAAGTGTTTGACTTTTTCTTCTGCTGTCCATTTAAAGGGCAACTTAAGCCTCAAAAAAATACAGAATCAGAAGGCAATAATGGTCATAATTTCTACCCTCGGCTTATACTCGAGTCAATCAGTTTTTATTTATTTTTCAGGTAAAAATAGGTACCTCGGCTTATACTCGAGTATATACGGTATTTAAAATATTTAGATCTTTAGTAAAGTGGCAGAATGTAGATACCTCTCCTTTACATCTTTATGCACGGTCATAGCAACGGACTTAGCTTTAGTGCTCAAATGAAACCTTAAAAAAAAGTGGACACAAATGTATAATAAAAAAAAAAAAAAACACACCTGCTAGGGTATAAAGATACTGTTCTTCACTCTGTTCTGTTTGGTTCTTCTTTTGTTCTATAATTTTCTTTACAGAGTCTAGAAATCCAAGACTGTGTGCAACATTATTGAGTACACTGGCATCTGAGAGAGAATAGACATACTATGACATTGAAGCAGCACTATATATTATACCTATACAGGGAAAAATGTCATCTTTATACATATAGATTTCATTTTTAAAAATCCATTTGTTTTTAAAGACTAGATGTGCAATTTAATCATTTACATTTTTACTATAAATACAATTTTTAATATTAGCTGCCTATAATTTTTGCTGCTGATGGAAAACGTTTATTTATCACTTATCACTAAAGATAAAAAACAAGATTTTGATTACTATTATCAAACATTGTAACGGCATTTCTGTTTCTGGTGGTTTATAGCTGAAACGGACCAAGAAACTGCTAAATAAAACAATTTATAACAATATAGGATATGCTTAGTATAAAATTTGAGGTTGGATAATACATCCATCTAGTCCAACTTACTCTGCAATACCCACATATCCTGCCTAAAAGTTGATCCAGAGGAAGGTAAAAAAAGAAAAACAACAAAAACACACATTGACTTTATGTATCAGTATCATGCAACATTTTTTCTAATTAGAAACCAGAAAATCCATATTTTTTCCATTTTTAAACTATCCAATAAACCGGTCATCACCACATACAATGAAACAAAGTTCCATATATTTACCGTTCTCACAGTGAAAAACCCTTTCTGAACTTGAAAACTAAACTTCTTTTCTTCCAGTCTTAAGCAATGTCCGTGTTTACTCTGACATGTTCTATTGGTGAACAATGCCCCAGTACCAAGAATCTGTAGACCGCCACTGAGCGAGCCCTGTCTACAGATACTTTGTATTGTTCAAATCCAGACCACTGATGGAGTGGGGTAGACTTGGAGCCTAAAAGACTTAAAGTAAAGTAATGTGAGTAACCTGCACCTGTTTACTGATTGAACAATGCACCAGTTTATTGTATGGTCCATTAATGTATTTATACACCGTAATCATATCCCCACGCAAGCACCTTTCCTGTAGTGTGCATTATTGTAACTTTTCCAATCTATCTTCATATTCAAGCTCCCCCAGTCCCCTTATTAATTTGCCCTTCTCTGAACCTTTTCCATTTCCAAGACGTCCTTTTTGTACACAGGATTCCAAAACTGCACATAATATTCCAAATGAGGCCTTACAAATGCTTTGTAAAGAGGGAGAGTTAACATTTTTCTCCCTTGAATCCATACCTCTATACAAGACAATATCTTGCTGACTTTGGCTATAACCACCTGGTACTGCTTGCTACATTTAAATTTGTTATCCATCAAAACTCCTAAATCCTTTTACAATAGAGATTCACTTAACACAGAGCCATTTATAGTATAAGCAGCACAAGGATTTTTAAGTCCAAAATGCATCACATTACATTTAGCGACACTGAATTTCATCTGCAACTAAGCAGCCCAATGACAATCAAGATCCATCTGCAACAATTGCACATTGTCTGTAGCTTTTAATGTCATCCTCAAACACAGAGACCCACTTCCAAATCATTAACAGATTAATTAGAAGTGGCCCCAACACAGAACCCTGTGGCACACCACTCCAGATTGACGAAGCATCCAATTTTCTATCCATTAACAATATGGATTTATTTTTTACATTTCTTTCCCAAGGGTAAAAATTTAGATGTGAAATGGTTCAGTATCTTTATCCGAAGAATATATCATCTCAGTTGATATGCTGAAGAGCTATTTTTATGCAGGAAAACTTTGCTGTTCTAAAATTAAAAGTTTTTTTTTTTTACCCAGTGCATTTTTCAGTTTACCCTATATACTCAAGTATAAACCGATCCGAGTATAAACGGAGGTAACTATTTTTACCCGAAAAAAGGAGTAAAAATAATTGACTCAAGTATAAACAGAAGAAAGAAAATATGAACACTAATGTTCAATAGTGGTACTATAAAAATAGCAGAATGCAGTAGCCAAATATTCTATGGCACTCCAGATGTTTGTAAACTACAACTCCCAGCATGCTTTGTGCATGCTACACTTTATGTATATACATTCTTATCCTTGTCTACTGGTGTGCACAAATTTGAATCTTAAAGGGCAAGTCCACCCCCAAAACTAACTTTTTATATTTATTTGGCCCAAATAAGGGCTCCAAAACAAACTTTACAGCATGTAAATCGGTCCAGTGGTTCAAAAGTTAGACCTTTGTAGCTGGCTTAATCCTGCAGCATGGACCAATACAGCGATGAACAGAGACAGGTTACATTACCTTGCCTCTGTTCTTTTCATGTTCTTGAGCATGTCTGTTAGCATCCAGCAGTGAGAACAGAGGAAGTTGCATCAGTAATGGTCTGACCCATGGATCCCTGGATTTTCCCTCTCAACCAATCACAGCTGTAAAGTTATGTGTACTGAAGAAATCCAGGATTACCAGCTGCAGCCAGCCAGCCCAGAGAGAGAGATAGAGAGAGAGACACACACAAACACAGGCAAGAATTTTTTTTTTTTTTTCTAAGCTGCAGCTCGGGGTCATCTAAAGTGGATATGGAGAGGAAGTGCAGCCTAATATATATCTCATTAAATATCAGGCAAAGCAAATGATTTTGAGAAAAATGAACATGGCGTTTGAGGTTGGTGCTATTATATAAAGAACATATAAAAAGTTTATTTTTGGGTGGACATACCCTTTAAATAGATGCTTTACATGCATTCTTGATATCAGTGTGCGGTCACTTAAATATACATAGATTGTTTATTGCAAAAATATAAAAATGTTAATGTATGTTAATGCAACGTTGCTGGTATCTAAATATATGCAGTTGAGCTAATGTATGGTGCTTTATAAATTGCACTAAAGGGGGCGCTACCTGATGCATATACTCAAACATGGATGGAGATGTCTCTTGTGAGCATACCTAGTACTTATCTGGTGGAATGCTTTTTGTGTTCCAGTTGAGGCAAGCTTTATGGCTCGAGCTGGAATTTCCTCCGTGCTGGGGTAACGCCTCCCCTTTGATGTTTGGTGCGAAAATAGGTTACATCGTGCACATGTGACAACACAATCAGGCGCATCTATCTTATAAGACGGGAAGACGAGGTAAGTGTTTGGTCCCCGCCATTGAGGAAGTCTTGTGGACGAAACGTGTTTGGCGTTTTGGACAATTTTAATATGCTCCCCTCGAGCACCATACATATATCCTATTTGGCCCCTTATTTAGGGAATGGTCTGCTGGTTGTTGATTTGGTAACCTATGTTATAAGAGATATGTTATATGAAACTGTTCTAATTTGACTATAATGATACATTATGTGACAGTGTTTTGAAGGAGGCATGTTATGCCCCTCTTCTTTCATATATATACATATTAAGGTAATGAGGCTTTTATACATTTTATATGTTTTTAATCTGTTTTGTACTAAGCACTTTATATAAGAATGCACTGATGGTAAATGTATTGAAATAAAATATGGGACTCTTTTCATGCAATAGTTGTGTTGCCCGTTTTTACCCACTACTTTTTTCTCAAACTGTAATTATTTTCTATTTATTAGTGGGGGTGCACCACGTTTGTGTGGTATCACTGATATTAATACAGTCCAGCACTTAGTGCCCAACACATCTTTGATTTATTTGGTTGCTGGGAGTTGTAGTTTCTAAACATCTGGAGTTGCAAGCTCACATAATAAAATAATTAAAGGGTATCTCCACTCGTATTTTGAAGATTTGGTAATCCAGTTCTATTGAAGAACGGGAGGTAAAGGAGCTGTGCCTTACCTTCCGTTCTTCAATAGAACAAACAGGAGCCAGGAGAGAAGGTAAGAAACTTACCCGCTCGCTTGCTCCCCCGGCGTGTAGTCTGACAGGTCCCGACGGACCTTGTCTTCTATGCGCATGCGCGATCTATGCGCATAAAAGACAAGGTCCGTCGGGACCTGTCAGACTAAGCGCCGGGGGATTGAGCGAGCAGGTAAGTTTCTTACCTTCTCTCCTGGCTCCTGTTTGTCTATGAAGAACGGAAGGTAAAAGGCACAGCTCCTTTACCTCCGTTCCTTCCATAGGAACTGGATTACCAAATCTTCAAAATACGAGTGGAGATACCCTTTAAATGCCTTTATTCACAGTGCCCCAATTTACCCCAACCCCCACTGTACAGACTTATGGTACTAGCCCACCCCTAAAGCCCCCCATACATAAGATTTTCCTTACTGTAGGCTGAAGAGGGCCGACAGGCCCTGCAGGTTTGTATTGTGAGTTGGCACTACCAGGGCATGTGAGCATCAGGCACCCCCAGCTGCTAAACCCAATCTAGTCCCACCATGGGGACCATCTCCTCCAACATCCCCTCCTTCCAGTCCCTGCACATTGTCATACTGGGCTTGGACTCGGCTGGGAAGACCACGGTCCTAGATCGAGAGGCAGCTGTCACTGCAGGTTTGTACCATAGTGTGAGGGCACCTCCATCCTCCCTCTGTCCGGTGCAGTCGGGAGGTGCTGCGTAAGCGGTACGTGTGTAACTTCGGCCCCACGGCATGCCCACGCATACTGCCTGTGCCTCTGACTGCTCCAGGTTTCCTTGCTGCATTACATGTATGCTGCTTCTATTTTGTCCAGCCTCTTCTCCCCCAAGAAGACCAGAGTAGAAACAGAGGCCAGGTTTTAAAGGTATTTTTAAAACCTAAAAACCTTGTTTTATACTGTAGTATATACGGTAATAACATACTTTAAATTACAATATTTCATGGTCCTTATTCCTTAAGCTTCCAGTTTCCTTTATATCTATAATATGCTCTGTGTATTTAGATATTACCAGATCAAAAATAGCACCTTTTCTAGTAGGAACTTGTAGCAACCACCTGTGACAGAAAATGTTTATGAAGCAAATTTAGGAACCCATCACCCTTTACTGTGTTGACAGTTCCATTGCTCCAATAAATGTCAAGGTAATTAAAGACCCACATAATCAGATTGTTCCCAAAAATTGCAGCCCTTGCCATCTGCATATGAAGCCAACTCACTTCCTCCTTGCTAGCATTTGGTGGCTTGTCGCAGACACCTACAACAACTTTACCCCCTTCCTGTTGTCCAATTCCACCCACATTGCCTCTGCTTTAAAAGAAACACTAAACCCATAAAAACAACTATTTGCCATTCGTTTCTATTATTCACAGGGAGGTGAGAACGCTTATTCTCACCTCCCTGTGAATAATATTACACCTCCCTGTGAATAGAAACGAATAGCAAATAGTGTTTTTCTGGATTATGGATTATTATTTCTGGAGTTTAGTGTCCCTTTAACATCAATAGTTTATTTTAAATTTGCCTTTAACTCGTTTAACATTAACACACCACCACTCCTATTTTCTCTATCATGTCTAAACTAGGAGTATACTCTTAAATTTAGAGCCCAGTCATGAGAATTATTTAACCTGTTTCTGCTAAACCCATTATACCATACTTTTCATTCAAAACCATTATCTTCAACTTTCCCATGCTTCTCGCATTTGTAAACATACATCTTAGATTATGATCCTGCAATTTATTTACGCACTTTAATACCTATGTCTCCGTATACTCTATACTAGTCCCTATCCCACCACTGGTCCATCTACAATTTGCTTATACCCTGTGCAAGAATTTTTACTTTTATGCATAAATTTGTACATATTTACGGTTTGCACAAGCACAGATATTGTGATCTTATATAGGACCCAGGAATGTGTGTTGATCATCTTTTTCTTTGGTCTTATCTACCTCTGCGAGATTGACGGTACCTTTCCCCCCCCCCAACCTAGTTTGACCTGTGTTAAGTTAAGCTCTACAATTCCTTCTAACCCCAATCCCCAATGCTCTACCTAAACAGAAAAAAAAGTCCAATGTAGTACTGTGTACAGACAGAATGAAAATTTAAGTACTTTTGTATGGCTTTCCGTATTAAAAGGTTTTCTTTATTTCACACAGGTATCCCGAGTTTATAAATGACTTGGAATGGCAATTGTTTTAACTGTGTCTGGGCTCCAAATAACAAAATATGTTGCATTTCAGCTTGAACTTTTTTTTAGCCCTTTTAAAAAGATTGGATGTTTAGTACATCCTGCCCAGTTTAGTTGATAGGAAATTTGGAGGGGAACTAAAGCGTGAGTTATACTACTCCCATCAGCTGTACCCAGGGTAAAAACCTAAAACATAAGTGCCTCACTATAGCACTACCCCCCGTACAAGTTGTATGCTGCTTAAAGGAACATATGCTCTGCATTTTTAAAGATGGATTGCCAAGAGGGTGGCACGTGACAGGAATAAATCAGCGTAGGTAGGTTTCCTTCCATTCTTTGAGAGGGGAGTATATTGAGTTTTAGGTTCTCACCCTCTGTACAGCAGATTCCCTTTAGTTCCTGGTTAATAACCTAAATTAGCACCTTGTTTTACCCAAATTTCTAACAGTTAGCTAATAAAGTGAAGAGATATTATGGTATTATCCTAATTCTCTATTGATTGGATTTCTTACAATAAACATGTACAATATGTATGATTTCTTTTAAGTCATGCAGTATGCTGACTAGGCAATTTTAATTTCAGAATTATAAAATTACCTGAAGCTTGGAAAGGGACCTGTCCAGCATGTTGCTGGACCCCATTTAGAAGATCCTCAAGTTCATTCTCAATCTTGCTTATTACTTCATCCATAAGACCCACATCAGAGATACCTTTCCAAAACAACAGTGTCTCCTCTGTAAAATTAAAGAAAAGATGACTCGCACTCCCTTTCCAGTTATATATACTTAAAACTTTAAGCCATGGTAAAAGTTTTTCATTGAAAAGTGAAGTTTATTTAAACTTTTCCAGAGTCCAAAACTGCATTTGCTCCTCCTGAAACTCTGTTTCAAACAGCATGCCGACATGTGACTTCACATGTATCTGGCCAATAAATGGAGATTTTTGATAGAAGTACATTCAAAAATCCATTATGACATGCAAGAGAACATCTATAGTAAGGTAACAGGCTGATGCACACTTAAAATTAACAATTTCATGTAGCTTAACATATGTTTCAGGGGTTTGAAATGTCCAAAATGAAGTGTGTTCAGCATGTTATTCTGAATACATTTTTTAAATTCCTATTGGAGAGAGTGTGCTTTAGCCTGTTATCTAATGGTGGCCATAGATGCTACAATCCGAATGTACAATCCGCAGGTCGTACAATTGAATTGCTGGTCGGCCAAAAATGTTTCAACTGGTCCGATGTGGAAATTATTAGAAGATAGTTAAAAGATCTTTCAACGATCTTCCATAAACGATCCGAGATATCTCGATATTGTACGACTGAGATCTAAGCGTCTATGGCCACCATTACATGTATTGATCCTGTCCGTTAGTGTGCTGCTAGGAACGGAGAAAGTGGTTGTGCTGGGGTGTTCGGTCATTCTGAAAAGTATAAGGGGCAGAAACCCTGTACTAGGAAGGAGGTGAAAAATCGATTGTTATTTACCCCATATCAAAAGAATAAAAAAAAATAATAATAATTGGCTTGACAATTATGTTAAAGGGCATGTCCGCCCTTGAGGAACCCCCCCAACCAAAAACCGCAATACTTAACATTGTCCAGCGATCCTTCAAGCAAGTTATTTCTCCAGATGACCACCAGTCCTCTTGATGTTTTAGTGTCCTGCTTCCTGGTAGCAGCCTTCAGTCACGGCTGTGCTAACAACTTACAGCCTATTACCAGCATGCCTCCTCTGAGGCTACATGAGATCTTGAGGAGCCCATTAAGCTTGCTGGTGAAAACTGGAAGATATACAGCAGATTTAGGGACTGCAGGAAAAAGGGGAGTATCAGTCTCTAGGTTAGGATTACATTCCTGATTGTAAATATTGATGGAACTGGGGTGGGGTTGGCATACCCTTCAAAAGCAAACTAAAAATTTCCCCAAAAGAATAGAGTTTGAAAATATATTTTATGGTTGAAAACGGAAAAGTAATAAAGGATGCCGTTCAAAGTCCAAATTGTAAATGAGCTACTGAAATCTAACAGCTTCTTTTTGTTTCCTTTTTTTTGTGCATTAAACAATTATTAAATCACCATTTGCATTTACCATCAGAAACTTATTGTAAATTACCAGATATCTCCTCTCCCTCCTTCATGCTCTGGTCATCACTATTTATCTGCAAGGTGGCAGTTATACCAGAGCCCCACTCAACAGCAGCATTTTCTACTGTCTCCTCTGATACAGCAATAGATGAAAGGTTGCCTGAAAAACAAAATAAGTCTAATAGGAATGTCTGCATCACACAGCACAATTCTGTATTTGGCATGGTCACCGTACTGTTCTAATCCATCCTACAAGTTGATACGTTTACGGTCAGAAAATGTGTATTTTAATGCAATGAATTAAAATATCTGGCCTAAACTAGGGAACATCACCATATTCTGCCTAAACATGCAGACAGCATCAAGCAATACTATAGACATAATATGGTGTTGATGAATTAGGATGGGCTTACTAATCTAAGATGCTGATCTGTAGAATATTTCTGTTTAGTGGACAGATTATTTCTTCTACAGACATGCTTCCTCCATACCATCTGAAGTGGTGGGGTTCTGTACCACAGCACCCTGTCCTGGTACAGGAGCTCGAGCACTATTGATGAGAAGATCAAACTTGGTGCTTCGACATGTGTTTGTGCAGACTCTGTCATGTTGGTAGAAATCAATCTGACCTGTGTCCATCATCTTTCTGCAAAAAAACAAATAGTATTAGTTAAAATCAAAAATGCCAAGGACTATTATATTAATTGATCCTATTAAATGTTACCTTTTTCAGCTCAGCTCACCTCAGCATTGTGCCCCCTAGACGAATAGCTCTTTTCCAGTCTTTCAAAGTGGATTTCCCAGCCAAATGCACAAAGTGTTTGGGGCTGATTAACTGGTCATTAAACTGAAGAATTAAGAATACACAAAGAAGAAAAAAAACAAAACAGGGCTATTAAATCAAAGTATACAATGGTTTTCTACAAATACCTTCTAACATTTAATAATATTTCCTTAACTTGATCTTTCTTTTGTCCATTACCTTGACGCATTTAACATTTATTCCTGGACACACAAATTTCTTCCACAGCAAGATTGCCTTGCTCTCCCCACAGGTTATTGGGTAAGCAATGTCAATATCTTCACTTAGTTCCATGGTGCTACTATCTGCAGATAAATATGAGGATAAGTAGAAGTAATACAGCCCTTTCAGAACAAAGCAACCTGGGCAGTAAAGGCTAGCACACATGATCAACACACAAGTGGGCAATAACTGGCCGTTCCCAATGACAAACATTGGTGGTCCTTCTCACTGAATCAACAAACGATGTCTGCTGCAACACAAGTGTGAGTGTTGGCCAGAATGGCTGTTCGTCTGTGATACATTAAACACATCCATGAACATTGCACTTTATGCACTAGGCTTAACTCACCTAAGGAGTCTCCCATCTTCAAAGTGTGAGTCTCCAGTGATACAACTGCAGCATTGGTGTCAGACATTTCACCGTACATTCTGTAGCACAAGAAAAGAGTTCTACATTAAAGCAGGAATTATGTATGTGAAATCCTGTTTGATTTAAAGAGAATAATAATAAAAAAAAAGTTTATTCTCTGGTAGCTAAAAATATTAAATCCTTAACAATGAGCAAGTTATAAGAAATCCATACCCATGAGGGATAGGCTGTAGTTGCAAGATGACTTGTGTCTTTGTATCCTCAGGATCTTCACCTTCAGTGCACTCACTTGGGATCACAACCACATCCCCCATGGGGACTGTCACCTCAGCATTGGCCATGAGTTACGTAAATGGAACGAATGTATGCTGAAACTTAAGGACAAAGGGCGCAATTAAAAGTGATGTTGGACAGGCCTTGTGGGTAAAAAAAAAAAAAAAGTAAAAATGTGTTAAATGAAATGTATGCAATGTCCAACCTTCTGTTGCAGAATTACAAAAACTCATTCTCCCCTTCACCATCAGTTAAAAGAGCATTAAGGGGCAACTATAATGTGGATGAAATATCTAATTCTGCAGGTTTCTAGCATATCCTGGGATCTGCAGTCCAAGAAAGTAAAAAAGTAATTGAGGTTACATCAGGTCCATCAAGTCCAACCTTTTCACCCTCCTTTTTAACCCTACCTAACAGTTGATCCAGTGGAAGGCAAAATAAAAAATAAAAAAAACAGCTAAAAAAAGGGGGGAAAAAATCCTTCCCGACTGCAAATGGCAATAGGAAAGTATCCCTGGATCAACCAGATCTACAGTATATGAATTAATACCAGTAATTCGCAGTATTTTTTCATTTTAGAAACGTATCTAGCCCACTTTTAAAGCCATTCAAGGAACAAAGACAGTTCCAGTGTCAGTTGGCTTTCTGACTGCTCAGTTTACAGGTAGGTCACCCAGCTGTTACTTAACTGGTCTGACATACAAGACAAGGGAGGGTGGCTAGAGAACTTATACTGTCAACTATGTAAAAGTGTGGGCTAGTAGGCATGTACAGTCTCCATACAGCAAAAACTCACAGAAGGTCAAAGAGGGCTGCAAGGGAATAAGTCATCCAATAGTCAGGTCACGGTGCTTACCTAATTCGTGCTCCCACGGCGGGTCTCTCCTCCGGCCTCTGGAAACTCTGGCTGGGTCCGTCGCGGGTGACGTCATCGGGTCGCATCTGGCGTGCGCTTCGTCTTCTGCCCGTGCACCCGCCCCTGTTCTGGTGCCACACGGACTCACGCAGGCACCTATCATCTCCTCGGCTCTTCCAAGGCTCAGATTGGGCAGAGGAGAAACAATTAATTTGAATGGGCCAATCAGCATCTGGCTTAGTCCTTTCTAATTCCCCATTGGTTCCTCTGCTCTATATATGCTCTTTCCTAACATTACCACACTGCTTGCTATAGATTTGGTGTTGCCAAGCTAGTGGTCCCAGCTGTTGGTTCTAGTAGCCCAGTTCTAGTTCCTGCAGTTTATCTTGTTCATTTTTTCTTCTTTTGTTCTCCTTGTATTATTGTCTTTATTGTCTTCCAGTTCCTGTGATTCTCCTTTGGTGTTCTGGTTTGCTGGAGTATACCCGGCCTCAGCATCTATACCTTGCGTCCTAAGTCCTGGGGGTAACGTTTTCAGTGAGGTGCGACAAGTCTCCTGACAATCGCGGGCTTGTCTATAGGTGAAGACGACTGTGATAGAACGGGGTATAGGTGCTGAAAGTATACTAACTCCAGGCATCACACCAATGGCTTTGTCTTTCAGCTTAATGTCCATCTACAGTGATAGACTGGTAAATTAAAAGTTATCAGAAGTGGCTGCATTTATTAAAATCCTGGGTTTATACTAGAGTCAAGCAGTTATCGGTTTACATTTGAGTGTATAGATTATTTCCCCCTTACGGCTTCGGAGAAAAGGATTTTACAGGTGAGTGACATAAAAATCCTCCTACAGCCTTAGGGGGATCCAGGAACACAGGGGACGTCCCAAAGTCCAGAGAGGAAACTAGGGTGGGACAAAAGAACCGAAGAATTAAACCTCGGCAGTTCTAAGGATAGCGCCGCTTAAGGCTGTATCCCTTTCTGTAAATACCTGGAGGCGGTAAAACTTAATAAACGTGTGAATTGAAGACCAAGTTGCCGCCCGACATATTTGGTCCACCGAGGCGCCATGACGAGCCGCCCAAGAAGCTCCGACTGCCCTGGTAGAGTGAGCTGTAACCCGCAAGGGAGGAACAGCTCCACCTGGCCAGAGTCTGAGAAGAGGCCCAGGACCCCCAGCGGGGCCCTGCCAGAAAAACAAATAACGCCGGAGAGGAACGAATGCCTTTTGTGCAAGCAATGTAGATCCTCAGGGCTCTCACCACATCGAGACCGTGTAAATCACGCTCCTTGGAAGAAGAAGGATTAGGAAAAAAGGCTGGAACAACTATTTCCTGATTAATATGGAATGATGAGACCACCTTCGTCTCGGAAAGGGCGGAGAACAGCCCTTTCCGAATAGAACGTTAAACATGAGGGTTCCACCGATAGGGCAGCCAATTCCGAAGCACGTCGGATGGAAGAAATGGCCAAAAGAAAAACAGTCTTCCAGGAAAGAAGAGAAAGAGGAATAGATTGTAAAGGCTTGAAGGGAGGCATCTTTAACCAACGATAAATCCCAAGGTTGGACTGGAGTACGCACTGCCGGGCGTAAATGCGCTACTCCTTGTAAAAAGGTCTAAATATCCTTCCTGTTCGCAAGTTTCCAATGGAAATAAATTGACAGGGCTGAAACTTGACCTTTGAGGGCACTCAGAGAGAGCCCTCCGTCAAAACCCTTTTGGAGAAAACAGAGTATTCTAGACAGAACAAATCTGGAAGGAGGAAATCCTTTGGATGAACTCCACAAAACATATTTTTGCCAAATTCTATAATAAACCTTTGCAGAAGAAGGTTTTCTAGCTGCCAACATGGTAGGTATAGCTGAAGAAGGAACCCCTCGTCTTCTCAGTATGGCGGATTCAAGCGCCACGCCATTAAATGGAGGCGCTGGAGGTCCGGATGACGGAACGGTCCTTGTAAAAGAAGATCTGGTCATAGTGGGAGAGACCATGGTTCCTCGACCGACATGGAGAGGAGGTCTGCGATTGTTTCGGGAAGCCATCAAGTCTATGTCTGGTGTTCCCCATCTCAGCGTCAAGTCCTGGAACACCTCCGGGTGTAACTCCCACTCCCCGGGATCGAGAGTGACTCGACTGAGGAAATCTGCTTCCGTATTGAGTGCTCCGGGAATGTATATTGCGGATATCGCCGGGACATGACACTGTTAAGATCCGGTGTGATTCTGCCATTGCCAATTCGCTTCTCGTGCCCCCTTGATGATTTATGTATTCCACTGCTGTGGCATTGTCTGACTGTATACGTACATTCTTGCCGTTCAACAGATCTGAAAGCCAGAAAGATCGCTCGCAATTCCAGTACATTGATCGGCAACAAAGACTCCTCCGTGGTCCAGAGACCCTGGACCTGTCGAGAGTCGCAAACTGCTCCCCATCCCCGGAGACTGGCGTCCGTGATTATCACTGTCCAAGGGAAGCACAGTGCTTTGCCCGCTGATAGGTTGGTCTCCTAGGTCCACCAGTTTAGCGAAGTCAGAATGGGATGCGGATCCAAGAGTCCAGTGCCTGTTGGGATTTGTCCCAACAGCGGAGAAGATATCTCTGAAGAGGACGAAAATGAAATAGAGCGTACGGAACCGCTTCCACTGAGTAAAACCATCTTCCCCACCAGGTGCATAGCTTGCTGAATGGAAAGGTTTGGAAGCTGACCTGAATGGTCAAGCTCCTCAGAGAAGAGACCTTGTCTTGAGGCAGAATGATCTTGTGAATGGCTGTATCGAACAGCATCCCCAGGAAGGTCATTCGTTTCAACGTAGTTGTCGATGACTTTTCCCGATTTATGATCCACCCGAAACAAGACAGGATTTCTATGCACTGAGACACCTGGAAACGAGCCAATTCGAAGGAATCCGATTTTATCAATAGGTCGTCCAGGTAAGGTAGAATGAAGATTCCCTGAAGACGAAGAAAGGCCGCCTGGCATGTCATCACCTTGGTAAAAACCCGGGGCGCAGACGGTAGTCCGAACAGCAAGGCCGTGAATTGGAAGTGCTGAGAACCTATGGCGAATCTGAGGCAATGGTGATGCCCGGGCCAGATGGGAATGTGTAGATACGCATCCTGAATATCTAAGGAAGCGAGGAAGTCGTCCGGCTCGATCGCTAAGATTACTGAGCGCAGTGATTCCATCTTGAATCTGAACTTTTGCACATAGATATTGAATGCCTTGAGATCCAACACTGGTCGAAAAGTTCCGTCCTTCTTTGGAACAAAGAACAGATTTGAATAAAATCCCAGAAACTTCTGGTTTTCTGGAACCGGGGATATGACCCTTGTCAGCAAAAGAAAATCGCACGCAGCAGTTTAGGGCATTGCATTGTTGCATATAGTGTGGGATCAGAGAAGAAACGAGGTGGAGATCGGGAAGAGAATTCTATCCAGTAACCGTCGGTTATTACCCCCATAGCCCAGGAGTCTGTGGACGGAAACTGCCATTCCTTGGAGAAAAAACAAAGTTGACCCCCGACCCCAAGAGGGAGCAGATAGTCATGCCTGCTTGTTTTTGTCTCCCCCTGTTTTAAAGCCCTCTCTTTTGGAAGGCCAGGGGGAAAAAGGTCTTTGTCCCAGACGCACTGGAAAGGTGTTGGCCGCCTCCGGCCACGAGAGGTTTGTAGAACTGGAAGCTCTTGGTGGACGAAAGGAAGATTAACGTCGAAAGGATGGAAACCGACGTGCTCTAGCCTGTGGAAGAAAGGTACTCTTACCACCAGTGGCTTGGGCGATAATCTTCTCCAGTTCAGGCCCGAATAGAAGACGCCCCAAAAAGGGTAGGCTGGTAAGAGCCTTCTTGGATGCCGGATCCGCCACCCAAGCTTTAAGCCATAGCGATCGACTGGCCTCCGTAGAGGCCGCAGATGATCATGCGATAAGACTAGTTTCCAGGGCTGCGTCCCCAATATATAAAGCTGCGTCCGATAATTGTTGGATAATATCGATCAAATGACTGTCTGAAGATTCCTTAGCCGCCGTTTGATAAATCTGATCCAGCCAGGCCTCCATAGCCTTGGCAACTCAAGCGGAAGCAAAAGTGGGGCGTAGGGCAGCCCCTGAAGCCGCAAAGGATGTTCTCAACAGACCGTGGGATCCTTAAAGGTGGCGGCCTCAGCCAACGGGATAGCCGTGGCTCTGGAAAGCCTAGCCACTGGGGGATCGACCACAGGAGACATGGACCACCTATCCACATCATCCTTGGGAAAAGGGAACATCGTTTGGAAATTCCTAGAAAAATGAAGTTTCGTTTCTGGAGATGCCCATTCTTCCAAGACTATCTGTTCTAATTAAGCGTATGAAGGGAAGATTGCGGTTGTTTTCTTGGGACGACTGAAAGACTGGGCAGGATCTGCTGGTTCCCCCGGATCTTGGATATTTAGAACCTGCAACACCGATCTAATAAGATCATCAATCGTTTCCGGTGTGAATGTGGTCTGAATTTCCAATTCAGAAGCTAAGGAGTCCAGTTCTCCTTCTTCCGATTCCTCTCTTTCCTCCAAGGGGCTCTCGTCCACCGCAAGAGTCGCCATGGGCCCTGAAGCTCTGACCGCTCTTTGTGGTCTGGCGTCCGTTCCAGCGGAACTAAACAACTGTAAAACCTGCGATATAGAAGCCGATAGCACCAACATGGAGTCTGTTAAGGATCCATTGTTTCGATTGAAAGGGAAAAGGATGAGGGGACGCGAAAAAAAGGAAGGGATAGCGACAAACTATTAATGCTGGTGGCATTGCTGCCAATAGTCTCAGATTCTGTTTGACAGTCAAAAATCTTACCAATTTGACATTCTGTGTGCATGAGTACAGTAATGGTGATTTGTTTTTTTGTTTTTTATTGTTGGCTACTATGTACAGAAGGCACACCTTAAAAGGGGTTAGCTTTTTGAAGTGGATTGATCAACAACTTAGTGGCATATTGATTGCACTGCAAGTATTGCCCAGTCATGAAGAAACCTAATTTGCTGCCTTTTGCTTGTTGTAAGCCAGTACAGATGTGGGAGGGATCATTAGCAGTACGACAAATTAGAATATACACACACATTAAATCAAACGGTAGCCCATTGCACAGACAGCCAGACGTACGACACTTTTGTAGACTAGTTTTGCTCACTCCTTTTGTAATACAAAGTCTTCTTGTTCATTTTATTGGAAAAAGCAGAATAGCGTAACATTCCGAGGGATGCAACCACCTTTCATCAGACTGGTGTCAGTTCAGGGCAGCTGGCTGGCTTGCTTCATAACAATCAGGGTAGGAGGCTTAAGCGTGGTGGGTGCTCAGTGCTGCTGCCTGCTCACACCGAACTTTTTTTAAACTGACCAATGAACCTGCCATAATAACGTCCACTGGAAGACCGTTCAAAAGCTTTACCGTTCCTTTTCCGAACTTGAAGCCTAAAACTTTTTTCTTCAAGACTTAAGGGATGTTCACGCGTCCTCTGACATGTTCTATTGGTGAACAATGCCCCAGATAATTTACTGTATGTCCCGTTAATGTATTTATACAGTAATCATATCCCATGCAAACGCCTTTTCTCCATCATACATAATTGCAACTTTTCCAGTCTCTAAATATTCAAGCTCCCCCAACCCCCTTATTAATTTAGTTGCCCTTCTCTGAACCCTTTCCATTCCAAAGATGTCTTTTTTGTACACAGGATTCCAACATTTCACTGCATATTTCAAATGAGGCCTTACCAATGCTTTGTAAAGAGGGAGAATAACATTTTCCTCCCTTGAATCCATACCTCTCTTTATAAAAGACAATACCATGCTGGCTCTAGCTGTTGCCTCCTGGCACTGCTTGCTACCTTTAAGTTTGTTATGCACTAAAATCCATCCATCCATTCACTCTACTCTCTGCATCCTATTCAGTAACCAATTTTCTATCCATGTACAAATGTGTCTGCCCAGACCAACAGACCTTAGCTTATACATTAGTCTAAATTTCTACTTACTTCCTCATAAAAGCCAAGCAAGTTAGTTTGACAAGATCTATTCCTCCTAAATCCATGCTGGTTACTACTTATAATGTCAGTCCTTGAAACATTCACTAGAATACGATCCCTTATTAAACTTTCCAGCATCTTCCTCAGCACTGAAGTTAAACCTAAAGGCCTGCAATTACCCAGCTGTGAACGACTACCCTTTTTAAATATAGGAATAACATCATCCTTTTTCCAATGCAGAGGCACATATCCGGACATGAGGGAATCTGCAAAAATAAACAATGGCCTAGATAAAACTGAACTTAGCTCCCTAAGTACCCAAGGATGTGTTTTATCCGGTCCAGAAGATAATATTAACCTTAATTAGTTGTTTCAGTACCATATCCTCAGTTAACCAAAGTGCACTTGCATCTTTTATACCATTATTGCTACTATACTCTATGATCTTCTATAGTGTATACTTATAGAGAGGGAAAAAAAATATTTAAAAAACATTTATATCTGTTGTATTCAATTAGATCAACTGGACTTGAAATGTAGTTCTTGAAGACGTTTCGCTAGTCATCCGACTGGCTTTCTCAATTCAGAATGACTTGTACAAGAATCTGTGGCATTAGTACCCTGAAAATCCCAATTAGCATATCACAGCCAGGTGTTAAGGGTGTGATTAGATAGTGGCTAAGAGGTGTTAGGAACGCCCAGAGTAAGGTGTTAAAACACATTGTACATGGCAGACAGTTGGTGTCGAACCCCCCCACCTCTATTTAGGCTGGTTTCTTTATTTTCACATAAATGCCTCCTTAACACCTCTCTTGAACCAGTCACGTTCCTTCGAAGGAACGTGACTGGTTAAGAGAGGTGTTAAGGAGGCCATTTATGTGAAAATAAAGAAACCAAGCCTAAATAGAGGTGGGGGGGTTCGACACCAACGTCTGCCATGTACAATGTGTTTTAACACCTTACTCTGGGCGTTCCATAAACACCTCTTAGCCACTATCTAATCACACCCTTAACACCTGGCTGTGATATGCTAATTGGGATTTTCCAGGGTACATATTGCCACAGATTCTTGTACAAGTCATTCTGAATTGAGAAAGCCAGTCGGATGACTAGCGAAACGTCTTCAAGAACTACATTTCAAGTCCAGTTGATCTAATTGAATACAACAGATATACCATGACCTGGATGAATGAGAACCTTCACAAGCTTAAAAAACATTTGCTTTATTTGCCTGAAAGACCTCCCACTTTTCCCCATGCTATTGCTTTAAGGGCCTGCAGGGGCCCCAGAAATACACCTCGTATGGTAGCGATAATAGTATACTAGTAGTAGAAGTACAGTACAGAGACTTAGGAAAATGGTCAGTCGGTTTACGTTATACAATTTTGTCAGTGTCAGGCATTAAAATCAGCTCTCTTTTGAAAGGACTCTAAAGTGAAAAAAAAAAAATTTCCTTTATCCTTCTATATTTTTAGAGCTGCCAGGAACTAGACCCCTTTGCCGTAGCAGTGCTCCAATTTCCACCATATCTCCTCATGTCTTGCAGACACAGATCTGCAAGCAGTTTGCATGTTCTCCCTGCTTGGGTTTCCTTGTACTCAGGTTTCCCCCACAATCATAAAGACATACTGATAGATTGTAAGCTCTTCAAGGCAGTACATGATGTGAATTGGTTAAATAATTGTAAAGCACTGTAGAATACGTAGTGATATTTAAGAAATAGAATAAAACATATGGAATGTATCTGAAGAATAAAAACAAAACATACCCAACATCAGGGCAAATATTGCATTTGTCAGTATACATTCATAACCGAGTAAACACAGGTGAGTACCAGTATATCATAACGGTTAATATCTTTAGAGTTGTATTAAATTAAATATCAGGACATAAACATAAAGTTACAGTATCATGGGTGTACAACACCTAACAGGCAAAAGATACTAAACCTGGTGGCCCATAGGAGAGAACACAGTTGACCTGACAGGTTTTGCTCCTGTTTGTAACTAAGCTTTCTCAGCAGCGCCCTTTACTCACTTTCCCTTTTTATCCAATGAACACTTAGGAAGCCAATACAACGATACCACCCTCCTCTGGCAAAACGCGTTTAAGGAAGACGGAAGTTGACAGCCGGATGTTGGTCGGCGCATCTCGAAAACATCAATCTCGCGCGACGGACATCCTGCGTTCCACCCAGTGTTTCGTTATGCGATCGGGTGGGACACAGGGACCCGGAGTTCTAAACTACTTCAATTTCCTTTCCAGAATATGTAAAGTTAAAGTGGAACCCATATAACAACACCTGTGTTATTAACAGTTTCGAATGTTTACAGAATTGACATGTATAAACAGGGTCTTAATTCCCTATGGGATGGGTTATAGGCGCTCCTGCTTAGTAGGCATTCCACTCTCTCTGTGCTCTGCCCTTCCCAACATGCTGAGAGTCAGCTGGAGTGGGGAGCATGTGAGTAAAGATGTGCTGTTTCTCAAACCCAGGGGTGTAACTACCAGGGGTAGCAACCACAAGGGGGCACTGTCTTGTTATTTTTCCTATAACAGATAGCGCCTCCTCCCAGAAAACCACTGTGGATAAAGCACGGACAGGGGCCAGTTTCGTAACTACCTCCCCTGCCACCCCCACGACTGTAGGGGGGCCCGGACGGTAGTAGGGCCCGCTACAAGCCCAAAATGCCTCCCACGATCAGCCGTTTCAAACAGCTGATCGCGCGTATGAATGAAACGTACGCAACCGAAGCGGAAGTTCGGGTCCGGTCTTTTAAACAGCTGATCACGCGTATGTTTCATATGCGCGATCAGCTGTTTAACATGGCTGGTTGCGGGAGCCATCTTGGAGGAAGGAAGGGGTCAGGGGCCCTGCCTCCATTCTCGTGGGGGGGGCTCCTGCAGGTATGCCCCTGATAGGGGCCCCATCATAGTTTTCCTGGGGACCCCACTGATTCCTAGTTAAGCCACTGGTCAAAACCGTGAGCTACAGCCAATAGCATTCACCCATCCAATGAAAGCACCAGCAGGGAGAAATCACAAAAGCCTCACCAATCCCACACGCAGAGTGGGAGTCCCATCCACTGGAGAATCTGGAACTCCACAAAACCAAAAAGAGGTATGTATGTAGAACAGAAATGCAGAGGGTCTCAACCAACGTGGATAAAATACCATACAACTTTTAATGCGATAGATATAAAATCACGGAGAGGGAAACGCACCAAAAATGATGATCGAAACGCAACGGGCACCAGCGCACCTTGTTTGGCACTAGTGTGCACTTTTTAGCACAATATCACGTGCTAAAACACGCAAGTATGGCCTAGCCCATAGGGGCTAGATAAATGCAGTGACACCATAGCAACAATAGCAGCTTCTATGGGGCCCAGAGCCAAAAGGGACCCTAGTGATCTACACTTATGAGCCTACATAGTACCCTAGCAAAAAAAAAAATATTCTATAGCTTTGCAAAATATCTTTTCTTTTCTTGCAGACACTATTTCTTATCTCTCAACCCCTACGCCTTTGTGCTAAAATTACAAAGCAAGACACAGTTGTGAGAAGAGAAAGTATCTGGGGGTCTGGGATCAAAGTTCACACTTTAGAGGTCGGTTTTGCACACATGGTATAAACTTTTGATGGACGTTGGTATGGACCCAACTGGATTGATTGACTAGAACTGAAGGAACGCTAAAATGGTGACAAGTCAAATAAAATTATGTGAATTTAAAAAATGTTTGTGTGTAATGCATACCCATTAGTGCCTATGAGTGAACGCTAAGTATTTTTTGTGAGGTAGCTTTCACGTTAAAAAGTTTGGGGCCAAAGTCAATTCTAGCTACACCTCTGGGTAAATGATAAGCTACATTCACACTAGTTAATGCACAACATAGGGGGGGTGAGGATTCCTGAAATACCACCTCCAAATATGGTTGGTTATTATTCCAATTTTGACCAATCATATTTTGAGAAAGTATTAAAATATGATTTGTAAATACTGTACCAATCATATTTTATTTATATTCATGTTTTAAATATTAAAAAGAAAAGAAGACTACAGAGAAGAAGGAAAAGAAGATGGTTGAGACAATGAAAAGTCCTTTTTAGGGTCCCCTAAGCCTCAACGGCCCTTCTCAGGGTTGGAATCCTATTTTTTAGAGCTGGAGAAGGGGGGTTCTGGTTTCAGAACCCCCCCTGAAACCAGGCAATTATCGGAGATGTAATGGTCCTTCTAAGGACAGGTGCCCTTTTGGGGCTTAAGGGGGGTTCCACAGCTCAAAATGCCCCTTATGCCTTTCAAAAGGGCCCCGGTGATTTTTTTTCATTGCTTTTCCCAATGTTATCTTCCAGTTGGTTAACCCGATGGTTTTTAAATTGCAGGGGGAAAAAAACAGCATTACTGCCAGGAAGACAAAGCTCATTTAAAATGTGCATCTAAATTCACATTCTTGCCAGCACAACCTCTTCTACAAAACACTTCCACTATTTCACTATTCCTATGCCTAAAGAATACCTCTTCTTTTGGGATGCCTAATTGTCCTTTTAGACTAAAGGCCCATACAGATGTGCATTGTGAATCAGACGCAAGTGGTCAGCACATGACTGACAAACGGCTGATCTATGTATGGTTGCTAGGTCTGCTGTCCATTGGTCCACTGGGACGGATCCCCAGTGATGCGGAACTGAGCAGCCATACACATGCAGTTGACATCAGTTTGTCTGACTGAAGCGCCCGGTGCATGACCCATGTCTGTACCTACCTGAAGTCTTATTTGTGAACTGTCACTAGGAAGTTCATTAAAGGACATGTCAACCCTTAAAACAAAAAACTGGTGGCTTGCCAGTTATCTGCCTGCAACCCCAACTGCTATTTTTACCAGTTAAATACATGCATTTGTAACAAGAAATTGAATCAAGTTTTTTTTTCTGTTAGGGAAAATGTATCTGCCTCCACCTTTGGCTTACAGAGCTTTTTAGAATCTTGAGCACATGCAGAGGAGGCAGCAGGGGAATCAACAGTCAATCATCGGTTGTGATGTCAGCAATTGAAGCCCTGTTTGACTGCAGGAGGGAGGAGTCCATTTACTATGCCAGAATGGGGAGAGCATGTACAGTGTAATAGGTTTATCTTCTGGATAGGTGTGCCTTTAAATATAAAGTTGGTATTTTTTTTCCTACTACACTTCCAGACCCTACCTTTGTTCTTGAATCTTGCGGGTCTTCCTCCTCCACTGTAATCATGTTCTTAGCCCTGCCCCCTTGAGATTTCGAAATCACCAAAACCCAGTTAATCAGAGAATGCCGCAGTTGTGTGACACGTGGGAAGTCATTGAATACGTGCATCCTGGTGACATTGCCATGAGCATGTGCCCCTGTGACGTCATTGCACTGCGCTGTTGATGACATCACAGGGGCGCACCCTCACAGCAAAGTCACCGTAAACGCGTACGTGTCAGACAGCCGCAGCATTTTCTGACCAACTGGGTGTTTGGAAATTTGGAAATCTCAATGGGACAGGGCTGAGAATGTGATTACAGTGGAGGAGGAAGGCCCGCAAGATTCAGGAACAAGATATCAAGGGATATCATGGAGTTTGATAGTGTTAGTAAAATATCATCTGCAAATAAGCATATCCAAAACTCGGAATGTCTTATATTGATACCAAGGATGTCGGGGTGATTCCATATCACAATGGCAAAGAGGGTTTGGGACAGAGGGCATCCCTGCCAGGTGCCCCTGGCTATAGGTATAGGTAAGGGGGGGATGTAGAAGGTAGTTTAAAGTATGCGCTAAGAGTTTCATAGTAAGTTTGGTTAAGAGTGTCATGAAGGCCATTTGTCTTAAAACCGAATACATGTATGGCCAGGCTATGCTATAAAATACCTCGATATCTAGGGCCAAAACAAACCTTGTTGTCTTTCTATTATTTATATAATCTATGCAAACTTATAGCAGTATAAAGAGTGGTGTTTTCAGGTAGCACTGTGAGCGGTGACATCACCAGCACCATTGCTCGCCGCCCATGCCTTGTGGTGGCCATAGGCACAGCGATACCATTGGACTGATACAGGAAATTGGACAATTTTGGCTATGTGTATATTGCCCGCTGACAAAATAGGCCCAATCGTACTGCGCCAATTATGTTATTGGTATACCCAAAGGGGCATACGAAAAGGGTATATCAAAAAACAAGGTGGGAAGGTTGCACTCTAAAATGTAGATTTATTAACTACTGAACCACAAAATCACAACGTTTCGGGGTTTAACTGTACATTGCTTGGGTCTATTCATCAGGTCTGGGAATAGACCAAGCAATCCTGCCACAATGTGCAGTTAATTCAGAGCTTAGGGACGCACTTTCTGTGATACCACCACCAGGTGCACTAACGCATGAGGTTCAGGATCCATCTAGCTCTCCCTTATGCCCATAACTGAAATCTTGAGGGTGTAAGTGGAATAAACCTGCAGGTTTGAGAACAGACCCAGGCAATTCTGCCACAATGTGAAATGCAAGCTAAACAGCACCACTGGGCGACCTGAGACCCTACACAGGATCAAGATTTACATGCTAGGTTCATACATATTAGTATTTACCACAGCAAGTTCTATATTTGCAGTCACTAAACTGTTAGGAGGCAAAATACAGATTAGCTGTATAGGTTAGGGAGAGGTGTGGGTAAATGGGCTAAATGCTCCCCACAGAGTATAAAATGAAAGGTACCTCACAGCTTCATGTTATTATAATAGTATTGCCCTAACAATCTAGCATAAAAACACATTTCTCACTCCCAGAGAAATGGGCGGGGATGCAAAGTATCTCATTTATAGCATGTAGCTAAAGCCTGTGTCCAGATACAATACAGCCTAATGGTATATAGCAGGGTTGTTGAACTTTCACATGTTTAAAAACTACAACTCCCAGCATTCTCTGTTAGCACTAAGTTTCTTTATAACCATTGGTTAATGAATATATACAGATGCAATACAGCCTAGTGATATAGAGCAAATGTGTTGAACTTTTCAAATGTTTAAAAACTACAACTTCCAGCATTCCCTGGCTGCACAGAATGCTGGAAAATTTAGAAATAAAAATGGCTTGAAATAAAGCCATTTTTCTGACATACAGATATTAAAACCCCATGGTTATGCTTTAGCAATTCCTACCCAAGAACTCAAATATGCAAGTGATCAATCTATCCTTCTATCCTTCCCTATTACCTTATTGTAATAGAGAAGAATTATATAGACCACTTTAGGCATTTGGATTCATGAACCTTACTAAACTTCCCCTCCCTTGCATATTCCACCTGCCTGCCAGCTAGAATCTAGAGTGTCTAAGTGGAATAAACCTGCAGGTCTGAGAATAGAGTCTTAATGTACAGTTCAAGCTAAACAGCACCATTGGGCAACCTGAGAATCTATACAGGATCCAGATTTACATGCTAGGTTCATCAAGAAACCCTATATCTGTTTATAGATTTTTAAACCTGTTCATTTTTTTTTCATTTTGTAATATAATTTTGTGTGGATTTCATTTGTCCCAACCCAGGTCCAAAGATGTATTTTAACCCCCAGAAATTTACAATTTACCTTTGTCTCTACAAATTGCATTGTAGAGATAAGGAAAGGCAGTTGGTGTGTATTCGGCGCATAAAAGTTTGCCAATCCAAATCAATTGATAATGCATTATATAACAAGGTATAGTATATGAATGTAAAGCTGGGTACACACATTATTGATAAGAGGTCGATCCTGTCTATACCGACTGGGTTGTCTCTTCGCCTAGTGGAGGGGAGCTCTGCGCAGCTAGTGGCTGGAACATTGGGAAGGACTTATATCCTGCCACTTTCATTACCTTGTTTCAAGGCACCTGGTCTGTTCCTGCACTTGTGTCCACTCAAAAGAAGAAGGGATATGGGGTTGATCTACTGTTATCTATTGGTTTCAGCTGCAGTGGTAGCAGAGCAATTCAGTTATGCTGCCACCATTTTGGCTTAAGGGATTAAACATCCTATATAATAAAGCCTTTACCTGCTGCATCCGTGCCTCCTTGTGTGCGCCGACAGCACATACTATGCATGTTTGAGAGTGTCCCTGCATTTTCTATAGATTCACCACTAGAGGAAGACCGGGAGATTGTCCTTGCAGTTTATATTGATTCACCACTAGAGGAAGACACACACAAAGAAGCATGGATACAGCAGATAAAGTATATTCTGGCCTTGGGACACTGAGGGGATACTCTGGCCTTCTAGCGCCAATTAATGTAACAGGCTTAATGACTCGTGCTATATAAAATGTTTATGAAATTCCTGTGTGTGCTCCAAGGAAGCTAAACCTTCTCATGTGTGTCCAGAGTACCCCTTAAATAAGCCGTATCGTATTCTATCAAGTTAATCTTCTGTTTTCCAACAATAAGTACTAAAAGAATGCATAATCATGAATCAGTAAGCATGACTTTAAAGGGGAACTGTGGTCTCCAAACAAGATGAATGAAAGGCCAGATTCATAGCTTTTTTACATTTGACTCTGTTTATTTCCTTCAAATACGAGGGGCCGCTATGGTGGCGAAATTTCCCCCCACATATGCAAATTTGTATATGGGATAGTGGAAGGAGACTATGATGTGGCCGAAATTTCCATCAGACCAATTATAGAAAAGTGGTACTATAGATGTTACATAGATAATCTTTTGGTACTATGGTCAGGTTCTGAATTTCAAAACAGTTTCAAACAATTCACTCAGTTTGTGGACTCTATTAATATAAATGATCTCAATCTAAAATTTACATATGAATTGGGTGGGGATTCTCCCAATTTTTTAAGATAGAGTAACAGAAATAATACCATCATGTATCGTAAAGGTGCTGGCAATACTATTCTTCATGCCACCCCTCTAGCTGCTTTAGAGTTATTGCCTGTGTACAGTTCCTCCAGCTTGGGTAGGAACCCCTCTAGCTGCTTTAGAGGTATTCCCTATGGACAGTTCCTTTGGCTTAGGAGGAACTGTTCTAGATTTGATGATTTTGTTTTCCAGTTATGTTCACTAAGAGATTTTAAGATCGAAGATACTCTATGAAGAGTCTGTTTTTCAGAAGGCATCACATAGAGAGGTTTGATCGGATTTTTTATAATTTTATGGGAGCTAATTCTAGTTTTGATTTGGTATCAAATTCCAGAATTGCCTCCAATGTAGCCCGTGTCAGAGAATAGAGATCTCCCACTGTTAGAATGTTCAACATAATATGAGCAATGATTACTGGCAACAACTAGTGTTCTCTACGGATTATTGTAAACAATATTATGAGATTATTAGAAATATACGACAATATTTGCCAGTCCTTCATGAGGACAAATCTTTGAAACTAGTATTAGACCAAGGAGTCAAGTGGGTCCCTGGAGAAGCTAAATATCATGGTAATGTTTTGTCAGTCCAGTGAAACGTGTGAAAATAAGAACTGGTTGAAGTACAAGGGATCTTATTAATGTGAGAGACATAGTGCCCATCTTTATTAAGCCACAGGCAAAGTCCCTGGTGCCAGTTTCCAGGTTAAACAATACATTAACTGTGATTCATCCTTTGTAGTGTTTTTATTGGTCTGCTCTTCTCGTATGATAAAATATGTGGGGTTCACTACACAAACTCTCAAATCTAGACTTAGGGAACACGTTTGTGACATTAGATCAAACAATGTGCAGAGCCCTTTAGCCAGGCATTTTGCAATAATAATAACTTATCTTATTATTGCAACTAATTAGAGTAGAGATTTAGAGCCTGTGTTGCTGCAGGCAGAAGCTAAGTGGATATTCACCTTGGACACTAGAGTCCCTAAGGAACACAATAGTGTTTTTGATATTTCCAGATATGTGGGTTTGTGATGAAACATGACAAATTTTTTCAAGACAAATCCGATTATGAGTTGGACAATGTATATGTTTGGTACAACAATATAAAACGGGGGAGATCACGTAGTTGTGAGGATTGGAAACGTCCTAACAGACAAGGGTCATATGAAAGAAAGGTGCTTTTTTCTACATCGGAACCTCATTCTCTACCAACCGATGTAGGAAGGATCCCTTTTCTCCCCCATTGTTGTCCTCATCCTCTCCCTCTTCTCCCTCTTTTTTACAGGTAGCCGAGGATCCAGACGACCCCAGTTTTCTTTCAAGTCCACAGAGACTGAGGTATCGAGACAAGCTGAGAGAGACTGGGCACAAAAGAAAGAAAAGGGGCCGTAGGAAAAAATCTGGAGGAGCCCAAACCAAGTCAACGCACACGGTACAAAAAGGGAAGGATGAGGAATTAACCCATCATGTGCTGGTAAGGGATGTCTCTAGGTTGGAGGGATCTCCCGGACCTATTGACATGTAAATTAATGTTTCTGGATATAACTTCAAGAACACAGTACTGTCTGCCCTTAATTTGGGTTTGAATTACACACTTTCTGAACCATCAAAGACCTTTGATTTATTAATTGACTTGAACAGGTTTATTAGGAAGCTCACTCTAAAAAGACATTTTTTACAGAGCCCAGATGGAACTATGAATCTTCAGTTTCCTGATGGGGGAGACATCTTTATTAATAATAATAATAATAATGATAATTTTCTATTGTTTGATGTTTCGAATTAGCTTCATGATATGTTGTATTCTGATCAATGTAATCTCGATTCTCTGGTATCCTTAATGGATAATGATACTACGACCACTCGCTCGTGTATGGTCTCTTCTGGTCTCAGAAATAGGTCCAGTTTTTATCCCATAGAGAGTAGGGGGATACGTAGATTATTTCTATTAAGTTGGTCGTTTCAGAATTTAAGAAAATTAGACCTTCCAGTAAGTCTAGGGGACAAGAAGTGCCAACATTGTCCACAAGCTTAAAGGGAATCAGGGAGAACCCAGATTTAATGGTGAGAATGGCGGACAAGGGTGGCTCTATTGTCATCCTGGATACGGATATGTACCTATCGGAGGTCCAAAGCCAACTGTCCGATAGTGAGGTGTATGAGGTATTAAAGGGTGACCCAGTGTTAAGATTTATGGATGAGCTTAGAGAATTATTGGACAGAGGCCTATTGGAGGGGGTTTTAGACACAGTGGAATATGATTACTTGTTAAATAAAAAACCTACCACTCCCATTTTCCATATATTACCTAAGGTCCACAAGTTGTTGGAGGACATAAGGGGACGGCCCATTGTATCTGGCATAGATTCATTGAATGAACATCTTTCTCAATATATAGATGCTATGCTATTACCTTTGGTGGTCCGTCTCCCTACTTACTTCTGAGATACTACTCATGCCATTAACAGTTTGTCCCACATCAAATGGGAATGTGATTTTAACTGGGTCACCATGGATGTGTCGTCCCTCTATTCATCTATTCCTCATGATATCGGTTTAAGATCCATTGAGTTTTGGCTATATAAGTATAATGTTCATCCTGACACCCAAAAGAGGTTTATTCTGAGGGCCCTGGAGTTTTTGCTACGTACGAACTACTTTCTTTTCAATGGGGTGTATTATTTATAGGAAAAGGGTGCCCCAATGGGTGGTAAGTTTTTGGGACACACCTTCATTTTTAGTGATCAGAATGTATTTAAGAACCACATTAAGGTCATATTCAGATACATAGATGATTTGATCATGGTTTGGCAGGACCTTGATATTCCCAGTAATTTTACGAAATTTCTGCACTATTGCAACAACACCCTATGGGGTTATTACGTTTTCCCATAATAAACATAGAACACAGATAGAATTTTTAGATGTGGAGTTTATTGTTCAAAAAGATGTGGTAACAAAAGACATGTACAGAAAGCCTATCACGAGAAATACGCTTCTCCGAGAGTATAGCTGCCACCCCAGCTCGGTTATTCGCGCCATACCGTTCAGCCAGTTTCTACGCCTTAGGCGGATCTGTTCCAGTTGGGACAGATTCCATATTAAGGCGATGGAATTATGGGACAGACTCCTGAAAAGGGGTAATGGAAATTGGGACAAATCTGGGCCAAGTTTTATTACCACTTTTAATAGGGACAGTCACAAGGTCCGTAAGATCTTATGTAAACATTGGCCCACTCTGCTCATGGATCCTTTATTGAATGAGGTTTTACCTCAGAACCCCAAAGTGATTTTCAAAAGAGGTCGTACAATAGGGAATATAGTATTTCCGAGCCTTTTTGATAAATCATAAATCTCCTATGTGGCTGAAGTATAAAGGGTGTTATAAGTGTGGTCAACCACGTTGTAATATGTACAAGTACATTCATGTGTCCAAAAGTTTTAAAAGTAGCTACACCAGCAGGAGCTATATCATTAATAGATATCTTAATTGTAGATCTATGTATATCATTTATTTAGCTACCTATCAGCACATGTTATGGATCACCATGGAGGGAACATGAGTGTAGAGTTTTTAAATTATTGACCATGTTCCTTGCAATGTCAGGAAAGGTGATCGGGAATCTGACCTCTGATTTTTTTTCTTAAACACAGTTGCTCCATTTGGTCTTAACAAAGAATTCGAATTAAGTTGTTTCTGCAATTAATATGTATATAGGCCTTCCAGACTCCAGTAATGTATACTAAAACCCCTTTGTTTATAAAGTATGCCAGTGTGCAGATAATATGATATTGTATGGGACCTAGGAATGTGCATTGATTATCTTTTCTATGTCTGTATAAATGTTTGATCAGATCAGTAGCACTTTTGTAAAATGTAGTTGTAAATTAGCCTAATTGGAGTGCTTCCACAATCTTTGTATTGTATGCATTTATTATGAAGCATGGTCAAACTTCTATGTGGTAATAGCACCCCCAATACACCCCTTTAATGGGAGGTCCTATGCCTTTAATATATAGCACTGGATTGCCTCTTCCCTCATTTTAATAAGCCTAAGGGCTGGGGTGAAGTGAGAGAGCCTGCTATAGTGATCCAGTGTGTTAATATGAGAAATGCATAAGTTTGCTAATCGCAATTGAAATAAAAAAGGTTAGAAGTTAGGAAGAATAATGAGGTGAAGTCACTTTAATATACAATAATGTGTCTATTATGGTAATTTGTAACAGTATGATTATATCTGCCTATATTGTATTGTATTATATATATAGCAATGTATCACTCAGCTTGTACCTAGGATTTCCTTCCTTTTTGTACTCTTATACTCCCTTAGGTGTGAGTATTACTTGTATAGATCTATATTTAGGTTTATTTATATTTATTCCATCTCTTATCACATATTGGTGATGTGTCTATATGCGTTTTTTTCACTGTTAAGCAATTGGAATAATATGTTTTTAAGGGTGTATTTTATGGATGTATGGGTATTTTGTCTTTAAATTGTACACTAAGGGGTTAACCACTGCCTATTTAAACTGTGATGCTGGTTACACCCTCTAGAGCCCCTGAGGAAGTGGATTGGTTCCACGAAACGCGTAGGGCGGTTATCTGAGTGTGTTCATGGGTATGTCTGTTTCAATGGTGCGGTGTTGTTTTAACTTATCCATTCCAAGTCCATTGCCTGCCTCATATCACAGGGGTTTCCCCTTCTTATCTACCTGGGTTTGTGATGAAGTTTAATTTCATACTGTGTATATTATACTTTATTTTTCAATTTTGAGTTTTTTGGCATCTGTTATTTTGTTTATATTGATTTGTATATTTTCTTATGATCTATATATTTCCTCTTATTTAATTTATTATATATTTTTTCATTTCCTTTGAGTGTTGTCTGTGTCTAAGTAAAAGGGTGTGTCTCATACCCATTTTCACTGAGTGCATATAAGAGGCTTCCACCTTCATAGGACTGCCTCTACCTACTATTAAGTGTCGTTCATGACACAAAGCGCGCCAGGTGCCTCTTTTGGGTCTGTGTAGCTGTGCTTATGATGTCTCAAAGTTCTTCTGTTTTTTATCCATCATGGAGGTTTGAATCGTTCTGGCGTGCACACTCCTTTTATTTTCTTTATTCTGGTGTATGTGGAACCTTAGCGACAGCTCAGGGCTGGCTGCACCTGGGCCATTTGGAACGAGTGGTGAGTATTCAGTCTCTACACATTGTAGCTTACAACTTGCTGGGGTTGTATTGATCAGAAAGGAAAAAAAAAAAAAAAAACTTTCCTATGAAGGGTTCTGACTGGCATTAGCCCCAGGACCATTTATCAGTGTCACTCTACTGTTTATTTAACACTCCGCTGTTACTCAGAGTTACTAATACAACTAAATGTAGCATGGGTTTTGTGATTCAGCTACATTCTTGGCATGTGTCGTTGAAACAATGTTGCAATGTTCTATTTAACTCGTTCAGTGGATTTGTAGTGAACCTGTAAATTACTGTGTAAAAGCCAGGTTCCTATCTTTAAAACAAGCTACCAACGACCTCTCTATTTGCTGTACAGCCCAAGATATGAAGAAATCACTGACCAGAAAGTTAGGGGGAGGGATGTTCTGAATTTGTGGTCACAAATATTAGTTCTTCCTTCTAATCTGCGGTTGGCACATGCTCAGTGCAGGAGAAAGCTGAAGAAACCAGGAAGAGATTGAGTTACAGAGACTAAGGAGTGGAAGGGGCATGGGGACCCATGAGGAGGAGGAGACACAGTGAAGAGGGACTTTCACATGGTTTCAGAGCAGGAAGTTCAGGGCATTTGGGATGCTGCTAGTAAGGAAAAAAAAATACTTAAAAGTAAATTAACAGGAATTGCTTTCCAGAGTATTTTTGCAAAGTCATTTTTGGACCACACTTACCCTTTAACCTGTCTTTCCAGCGAATGTGAAACGTATAATACAAATATTTTTACCAAGGTATTGTATACGTCTGTAAAGATCAACATTTCTTTGGTGGTAAATTGTACACCGCTTAGTTTGGAGAATGTAAAAACACAATGACTAGAAGAAAATAAATTTAGGCTTTAAGTTTGGAAAGGGTTTTTCACTGTGAGAACGGTAAAGCTATGGAACGGTCTTCCAGTGGGCGCTATGGCAGGTTCATTAGTCAGTTTAAAAAAAAAGCTGGATGAGTTTCTGCAAACAAGGAATGTTGCAAGTTACTGGTATTGATACATAAAGTAGAGTTGATCCAGGGAAATTTCTGATTGCCACTTGGAGTCAGGAAGGAATTTTTTTCCCCTTCATAAAATTTTGCCTTCCTCCGGATCAAAAGTTAGGCAGAAAATGTGGTTATTGCTGAGTAGATTGGACTGGATGGACATATAGTATTTGAGGTTGAGTAAAGACATATTATACTAATGCTTTTTTTGCATTGGACAGAACCCTCGAAGCCAGATATAAATTAAGATATACATATGAGGTATCAAACCACTCTTAAGAATTGTTACAAGGGTTTACCATTATTGGCAAATTACTTTTTGGATCATTTTGATTGACAGGGTTGATTGAACTGCACATAGAGCTATGCAGATGTTGTAATGGCAAGTTCACTGAATAGCTTTAAAAATGGGCTGGATAATAAGTTTATATAAACAAAAATACGAAAAACTGGTATTAATACATATACTGAAGTCCCCCTTCTCTTCTGCAGCTCTAGGAATCAGCGACCCGATATTAGGAAATCTTCTGAACTTCCTGGACTAATTTACCACGTGAACCTGACTTTTAAATGATCCCAATACTATTCCCAAGGTTATATTATTATTATTGTGGATTTATATAACGCCAACATCTTCCGTAGCGCTTTACAATTACATGTATACGTTCACATCAGGCCCTGCTCCGAAAAGCTTACAATCTAAGCACATTTGACACATACACCTATGCAGATGGGTCCAAGGGTGGAATCGAACTCCGGACTACAGCACTGCAAGGCATCAGGGCTAACCACTGAGCCACCGTGCTGACCATTATATTATCTGTTTTCAGAAGCGTGATTTGGTGTTTGAGTCCATAGGTTTATTTTCAGTACCTGTTTAATACAGTTTCTGACAAAAGTCTTGTCGCCTGTGTAGTTTGCAGTAACTCCTGCTATTAACCTGATTTTTAATTGATCAATTGGTGTTAGAAATAGCTCATATGAAAAGCTAAAGCCCTCCCAAATATTAAATGTACTGGTAAAAAATAGTTTCACTGAAAAAAGATTTAGCATTTAATCAAAACAGAAAGGTCAAAATGTTGCAAGACAAAAGTGTAGTTGCCTATACAGAAAATTATCTACTTTACAGCCAATCCAAATTGAATATCTTGTATGACTTCCATGAGCTTGAAGGACAGCATCCATGCAGTTTGGCAAGGATTCATACAATTTATTGATGAAATCATCAGGAATAGCCAAGAAAACTAGAGTTTTCTTGGCTATTAGAGTCCCTGAGTTCATCAATATTCTTTGGTCTTCCATGCTTCCTCTTTCATCCTACCCCACATATGCTCATATCAATGATGTTCATATCAGGTGACTGGGCTGGCCAATCTTGTAGCATATTGATCTTCGCCCTAAGGAACATTGATGTGGAGATGGAAGTATGAGAGAGCACCATCCTGCTGCAGAATTTGGCCTTTTTTATGGTTGGGAATATGTAGCTAAGATTTCTTGGTATTTTACACTATTGATGTTGCCTTCCACCCTGCAGATCCCTCGCACACCCCCATACTGAATGTAACCCCAGACCATGATTTTGCCTCCACCAAACTTCAGTGTTTTCTGGGTAAATCTCGTCTCTATGCGGGTCCCAGTAGATCTCCTGCAATATTTACGACGACTGTGGTATAATTCAACAGAAGATTCATCTGAAAAATCCACCTTTTGACACTTTTCCAGCGTCCATCGTTTTAGCAGGCTGTGGGGACTTGGCAAATGCCACACGGTTTTTCAATTGTCTTTGTTTAGTGCTGGCTTATGGGCACTGATTCGACCATGGAGGCCATTTTGAGACATAATCTGACAAACTGTTCTGGTTGAAACAGGGATTTTAGGTGACCAGTTCTCCTGGAGCTCTGCTGCAGTTGAAAATGGGCTTGCCTTGGATTTTCGAGCCAACAAAAGGTCCACTTGATGGTTTGCATGGTCTGCCTGACCTGGGCTTGCCAAAAACTTCCAGTCTCTTCAAATATTTTCTTTATCCTCTGAACTTGATGCTGAGAGACATTGAAGGTGTGCGCCACATCAGCAGTGGATTTGGTCTTCAGCCTCTTGATAATCAACACTTTAGTCTCAGGGTGAATCTTAGGCATGTTTGCAGAGGTCTATTTGCAGTTGATGTGAAGGTCTAGTGTACTGGGGTTCTTTTTATACACACCTGACACCTAATTGATCCATTATTAGTCACAGGTGAGGCCCATATGACAAGGCGACAATACTTATGTCTTTGCAAAAATTGACTCAATGGGCTTTACCAAGCTGTGAATATTAGAATACATTGTTAGTTTCATTTTGCCTTGAAACATTACTACAAAAGCTGTTTGGGGTAAAATGAACCATTTCTTGAAACAAAATCTGCATTAAAATTATTGTTCAGCGGCACTTCAGGTCTATTTGTACACAAACGACAAGACTTTTGTCAGAAACTGTACATTCAGTAGCTGCAAACAAGTCTTAACAGTTATAAAAAAGTATATAAGTGGATGATAAATATTTATGGAAAAAGTGTGCACCAGCTGGGGATATTAATGGCTATTTCAGTTTTGAATGGTTTCCATATCTATTATAGGATCACGGGTAAGACTACCTATGGTATTTACTACCAAATTGTTAAGAGTTATTATAAAAATAGCAGGTAGAAGCAAAACGCAAATTCTCTGTTTAAATGTCAGCATCAATGTACTACACTGTACATTCAAAAAAAAAAACCTAGTACATGAAAGTGAATTAGGAAAAAGCAAAACAAAGAAAAAGTATATGGAGCAGATGTCCATGCACGTCTGTGTAAAAATGGAGTATATTAGTCGTAAACTTGTTTATTCATAAATTAACACTTAATAAAATATATTTTAAAAATGGTACAAAAGTAAGAAGAATAAATCTGCTGTAGCTTAACAAGGCACATATTGTATTTATATCCCACTAAGACTAACGGGAAGGATAATACTTGAGTGAAGGCAGAATTGAAAAACATTTTTGCAAAGAAAGGAAAGTTGCAGAGAAAAAAAAAAATGAAATTAGGAGCCTGTTTTTAAAGGATGATCTCTCAAATGGTTGTGTTAAGTGTACAGGAGAGATAAAGACAACTCTGCCTTCTCCGTGGGAACACAACCATCTCCTGCTTTACTCAAGTAGAGCAGTGAAGTAGTACAGATGATTTTACCAACATTTAAATACACTCCATAGGAGCAACTACAAGAAGCAAATCATTATTCTAATCATGTCTAGGATGGGGGCTTAACGCACATCATGGCTGAAGTGGCAATTAGTATGAACGTCATTCTTGTAACTGCTTTAATATACACCAAGTAACCCTCAGTGATCTAGGCCAATAGAATAACTCCACCAATTATTAATCCTAGAAATAATTTTGGAACCTCCCAGGAACTGAATTTAAGATACAATATTTGTAATTAAAGCGTAGGTTTTGACTAAAAGCTCAGCTACCAGAATACTTTGTGCCACCAATTTCTTTTCTGAATAGGTCCCCATTGGGCATTAAAACCACCCAGTTGAACTTGGCCTTAAGTTCTTGTGATAGAATTCTATGCTGTACAGCAGTGCATTAAGAGAAATTAAAATCAGGTGTTTCTCCTTTTAGGGAAGACCTAAATCACATCAACTTTAACTAGGCGCATGGCTCCTACCCTTTTTTACCCATGCTTTTCTGCTGCCGGTACAACTTTCTGAGCAACCAATTATTGTTTGTCATCACACTTAAGCGAGCGCAACATCACCATCTGTAGAAACCCATGGGAAACAGGAAGAGACATCAGTGATTAGACTGGTATTAAGGTGTATCAGGTGGAAGGGATAGTTCTACAGGTTATAGACACTCTCAAGGAAGGGTGTTTTTTTACTTTCCCCCATATACATCCTCCTCATACAAGAGAAAGATCTGTTACATACTGTGGCATCTTTTTTTATCTTATTTAATCTCACAGAGTGTACCGTGACACGCAAAGATTTAAAGTCCATACACGTGTGCGATCTCGGGGGCCGACCCGCGACGCACAATGTGTAAGGAACCCCTATTTCTGCTGAAGATCATTGTGTTTGGACAAGCACAATCTTCCAAAATGGGCATTCAGTTGGAACCTAATGACTATTCGCCTGGCAGATCTTCAATGAGCCCTGACTGGACGTTTCAGCCAACTGAGCACCCATACAGTTGTCAGGCAAAACGGATGTTCATTACACATTGGGGGTCTGCCCTTCGATTACACCTGTATATGAACCTTTACAAATATTGCGATTTTAATAAGTGCATTCAAAAAGCCTCTACAAGAGCAGACCTTAAATAATTTGGTTGGTCTTTGTGTGATGGGCTTGCATCAATGCTTGTCACTTTGTAAGATTTGTGGCACAGAGTCTATTCATTGCGCATCTATATAAAAATTCAGTATAATGAGTTAAGAGAAAAGCAGTAAAAGTTTATGAGCAGAGATTCTGACTTAATTGAATTCCCGATCAGAGAGAATAAGAGGAGCAACCAATGTCCAAAGATAAAGAAGAAGTCCGACCCAGCTGGAAGAGATCTTCACCCACACTGCTGACCAAGGGCTAGTTAAGTAGCTGCCATCATATCCTGGCCTGAGATGGAGAAAAAAAAAAAAATACATAAATCACAGGATAAAAACAAATAAGACTACTATGGAAACAAAAAACTATTCATTATTGTAAGTAGACTTTATTCATCCTATTGCAAACCTCCACTAAATTGAGGTTTATTTTTGTTTTATGTGAAATTAACCCACTTCAAGACCCTACCTACTTACATTCTAAACCTCTCTCTTTATAGACTATACATCCCTATCTAGACAACCAGACCATGATCATTTTAGCCCTTAGGCTCAAGGAGATTTACAATCCACCCCACAAAATACAGAGACATGACACACTCTTCTTTTAATATTCTAAGTTTAAAGTTTTCAATTCCTTTGTTTTTTCCCCGGTCATTTGTAAATAGTAGATTTAATCACCTTTTCCAGTCTTAAAGGTGCCCAAATATTACAGCCTACCGGGTAGACTAATCCACGACATACAATCAATTTCGGAAGAATGGCCTTTCCGGATCTTTGCAATCAACGATTGCAAAATGAATGGTAACGAACAGGACCTCGAAACAGGTTTCATTTACCTTCAGGTAAACTTGAAGAATGTATTGCACAGGGCTGTTCTAAGATCAGGTTAACTTCAAACCTTCAGAGCAGATCAATCTAGCTTCACATTTTTGTTAATATCCCAATTAAACCAACCTTAGGGCATGGCCACACTGCAACGTAAACACACACGCAATCGCATGCAATTTCATTTGCGATTTCGTGGCGCATGCGTTTTTCATTAACTATTGAAAAACGCATGCGATTGCGATTTAATATGCAGAACGCAAAACGCAATTGCAACGCACCGTTGCTGCATTTGCACATGTGTTTTATCTCATTGAAAACGCAAAAAAAGCGCAGCAGGGTGGCCTAGGCCTTAGACATTGACAATTAGAGCTGACCTAAACCAGAGAGTGTTAAGACTTCTTGCCATATGGGGAAAAAGTGATTTTTTTTTTCTAGGGGGGGGGGGGGGGGGGAGGAGAAATGAAAACTTGTTCTGAGAAAAATATAAAGGTCAAAAATGGTGTACATGCCCATTAAATTTTCTTTAAACATGATCAAGAAGAAAGAGTTAACAAAACAAAAGATGAAATAGTAGAAGTTCATCACCCTAAATTACTGGTAAACACGTCTCAGTTCTATATTAAGAGATTTTCATCCCCTATTTAATACTTGGCATTTGCAGGTTGACGGCTACTAGACTTCATGGTCATTTCCAGAAATTAGTAACTCTGCAAAACTTTGAGATGCTAAAGTCAGGGACCCTAGATTTGGATGGAGGATTTATGTATAGAGTTTTATATCCTTTACTAGACATTAAGCCTGTTACAATGACGGGCGCTAGAATCCCAGAGCCCCCAAGGCCAGGGTCCCCCCCCCCCCCCCCGCCCCCAGCCCCGGGCCCCCCCCCCCCCCCCCCCCCCCCCCCCCCCCCCCCCTCGGTCTCAGACCCAGGGCCAGATGCAGTTAAATAGATGGGCGGTGGAGGATGTTAGAAGTGCCAAGTTATACAATGGTGCAGCAGAGAATAAAAAAAAAATAAAAAAAATGTTCCTGTTCCTTTATGCACATGCAATGAACGGAAAGTGGCACATAAGAACAACTAAGGCAGCCCAGGTAACAACACTTCTTTGAGGGAAGTGGATGGGGGTTTAGCACCAATAACATTGTAATGGAGGATTGGGGTGGACACCGTGTATCTTATTGCACCGACACACGGAATTACAAAAACCCTTGGGATTTTATATATATATATATTGATTTCATCTTTAAGACTAAAACATACTGTAATGTGCTATGGTAAACATTTAACCTTGCATAAAGTTTCAATATAGTACAGGATTATTTACAGTAATGTTTCTTCTCATCCTAGCTGTGTTACAATGCTTCAACAACAGATCATGGCACACTTGGCAATGCAAATTTTTTCAAGGCACACCTGTGTTCTAATGTAATTACGCATATTTGATGCACTTCACATTGTAAATTGTAGTGTCAAGTATTGAGTTACATTAACTATGTTGTAATTTTCTCATAATATAGTTAAGAAACCCAGCTTTAACAAATAATAGGGAAACAAGGTATACCACACTGCTAATAATTAATATGGTAATAAACCATACCATTGATGTAGAGACTTTACTGAGAAAAACAACTCTTTAAAATAAAAATGTATAAGGAAGTCTGAGATGGTTGTTATTTGTAATGGCGGAGATCTGAATTGGAGTATGGCCTTGCTCACAGGGGAAAGCTTCTTATTGCCAATTGCCATTGATGCCATATTCACTTGAAGTAACTTGAAGAGTTACAAACGAATATCCAAGATACATCAACTTTTTTTAAATTTTTTTAATATCGCAGAGGTGATACTCACAGATACCAATTGGTTAGTGTCATCATGATGTAGAGAGAAGCAAGCACAAGACAGAAATGGAAGAAACTATAACTGTAGGACACAGAATCTTCCTCATTATCATAAGCTCTGTATACTCCTCCATCTTCCATAGTTGGGCCACTCATATCTCCAGAACTTTCTTCTGTTAACATCAGCTTGTTTACTTGCTGGTTATTAGAAGAACGAAGACTGTAAAAGAAAAGCAATAAAACAAGTATAGTATAGTACCCGAGACAGGTGCACCCGAGTTCTCCCACTCAGGTAGATCTACCCCAGGTAGGTGTACCAAAAGGAACACCACCAAAGGGTGTGAATATAAAAGAAATATAATACACACACTGAATGAGGGAGCGATACAGTAATTAAATCTCAAAAACCCAGAAGTTTATTACAATAAGTACACATACATCAAGCAAAAATATTAACATATAGCTGGCCAGCTTAACCATACATAAAATATATCCCAGTAAAATCTCAACCAAATATATACTAAAAACGGGGGGATAAAAACCAGCAATGTACCTGAATAAAAATATATGAGAGAAATGTATATATGAAAAAACGTGTGGAGCTCAGTCTGTGATAAAAAACAGGAGTCTGGCCCCAATCTCATACAGAGTATTAATCCAAATAGGCAGTTCTTAATCCTCGCATCAGAGCTTGATTGTATGGAGGAGTTAGATCATATAGCAGAAAAAAAAAAAAGTGTGCGCACACTAAAATTTAATTACTGTATCGCTCCCTCATTCAGTGTGCGTATTATATTACTGTAAAAGAAAAGCAGGAATTATGGAATTTAACAAACATTTATCCTAATGCAGACACACTGCTTCTTCTATGTGTCACAGCTTTAATGTTAAGAATTAAAATATACACTGGATAGGTTGAAGAAAGTCACACTGCCCTTGCAATGTTCTAACATGAACGGATACAATATGCTAATGGATAGATGAGAGACCTTTAATCTACTAAATCAGAAAATGTGCCTTCATGTGAACAAATTTTTTTTTATTCTATTAACACCTATACGTTGTTAGATTTTTCCCTGGTAAGTTGCATTTACATACATGTGTGAAAAAGCTTCTCCCGATCTTCTATGCGACCGACATGCGATTGCAAAAAAGTCTGGGAGAAGCAGTCCTGGCAGGATCGAACAAACGTTGCGTGAGCAGTAGGTCAGGTAAGTAATATATGGTATATATATGGCCACCTTAAGAAGGCTTCTATGTTGTTGCCCGTACAACTATCAGCCCATGTGGTCTTCAAAAAGCCTTATAAGCATGTGCAGTTATTGTCCACACCACCTGATCCCAGTACTTGGTCTCTATGCAAAGTATTTTCTATTGTATCTGTTGTATTCAATTAGATCAACTGGACTTGAAATGTAGTTCTTGAAGACTTTCGCTAGTCATCCAACTGGCTTTTCCAATTCAGAAGCCAGTCGGATGACTAGCGAAACGTCTTCAAGAACTACATTTCAAGTCCAGTTGATCTAATTGAATACAACAGATATACCATGACCTGGATGAATGACAACCTTCACAAGCATATTTTCTATTGTATTTCTATACAAATGTCTCCAAACCAACTTTGAAAGCGTCTTTCTACCCAGCAGTTTATTTACCAGCCAGCGTTACCAGCATACAGCCTAGGGCAATACAAAATATTTAGCTTTTGTTAAGATTTTTTAAATTATATTCCTAACAAATAATTCTACCTACATTCTCTGCAAATGCTGTGTTGGTTCATCAGTCTTCTTTGTAGAATCACGCAGCCCATGAGGGAGAGGGGAGACTCAGCTTGTTGTAAGTTTGTGAATGTGCTAGGTCTATTGGGATAATGTTGTCTGGAGACTTTAATTCCCCTTTATTTGATTAATACATCTGTTTTAATTCAGATTTTAACATAAGAGTAGAAAATGAACAAACTTTATGAGGAAATACAATACAATCACTTACCTTATGAAAAGTGTACATATTATATAGATAGCCAAGCCCACTATGCTGGGAGCATCCCACCACTGTGCTGAAGTAGAAGAGGAGGCACTGGTAGTGTTGGTGGCAATAGCAAGTAATGTAGGATTACAATTCTGCTCTGTGAAGAAGAACCTTAAATTAGAATTTTACACATAACATGAAAATATTGCATAGGAACTACAGATAGATAATTCTTGAACTTGGTTTTGTAAACAAACAAACTTGGTACACTAGACCCACTATGCTCTCTACTTAATCAAAAATTCTTCAATCAAAATTTAACCTATAGTGTATTTCAGGATTAATAACTATATAATACATAAGGCTAGGCATTTTCAATGGGAAGGTGCAGTGGTGAGAATCTATATTACAAAATCACTCAGTGATGTCACTGAGTGACTTCCTGTATTCTACTGCCCCTCCCCTGTCTCCCCCTCCCTGTGTTATTCATTTATATAGGAATCCCTGTTTATTCTTGACAGACAATGTTCGGTCCTTCTTTCTCTTTTCAATAGGAACGGTAATTAACTATTTATACATTAAACAGGGATTCCTATATAAATGACTAAAACAGGAAGGGGAAGACAGTGGTAGTGGACAGGTTGTTTTTTTTGGCTGGCCTTATGTATTATAAGAAATAATACGCTACCTGCAGTGTAATATATGGATTTACTTCACCTTGGAGTTCCATGACCTGTATAAAAGAACTCGGCCTGCGGCCTTGTGCTTCTATATGGTCATGGAACTCCTCGGTGGCATAATATCCTTATATTACACTGTAGGTAGCGTATTATCCCTTATATAATACATAACACTCTGGCATTTCAATTGGGAGGTGCAGTGGCAAGAATCCATATAATCAGTGACCTCCTGCCTCCCCATTTCTCTCACTGCATGGCTGCCTGTATTAGTAATGTAGATAAGAAGCCTGTTTTTGTAAATACAAATAGTTTACTGTCATTTGTATTTCAAACTAAAAGACTAAAAATTGACTCTCATCCGGTCCAGTTCCGTTTTTTTTTACAGAAGGAATTACTGTGCAGATAAGGAGGAGCGAGCACAATCCTGCGAGTCATAATTGACTCAGCTGCTCGCTCCTCCTTGTCTGCACAGTTATTCATTCTGTGAAACAAACCGGAACTGGACCGGGTGAGAGACAATGTTTATTCTCTTCTTTGAGTTTGAAGTACAAATGGCAGTTAACGATCTGTATTTACAAAAATGGGCTTCTTATCTACATTACTAATAAAAGGAGGGAGAGACAGGGAGGGGGGGTGGGTGGGAGACAGACAAGGAGATTCACCCAGAGCCTTACGGGATTTACCAGAGGTTGCACGGCTCTGGGTGAATCTCACCTGCACGCAAGTATTTAATGCCAGCTATAGCTTTTATGGTGTAAAATACTTAAGCGCTAAGAGCAGCGTTCCTCTGTGAATTGCCCTATTTGTGTCTGTGCTGGATTTTTATTTTTTTTTTTGGCCTTATGTATTATATGGAATAATACGCTACCTACAGAATAATATACAGATATTACTTCATCTCGGAGTACCCTGACCTGTGTATGGTCAGGGAACTCCTTGTGGTGTAATATCCTTATATTACACTGTAGATAGCATATTATCCCTTATATAATTAAAATTCTCGACTTTGTACCTCTTCTTGGTTCATGAAAGTTTTAACCAGGACTAAAACCAAAAGGTCATTCCTCACCCTAAAGGCAGCAAAATCTGCAGCTCTTTCAGGTAGCTTGTGTTAAGTTTTTGCCACCTGAAAACAGACATCACAATCTTTTAAAAAAAAAAAAACAAACAAAACTATTCAACATAATGATTGTACCAGCGCCACTTTCAACTTTGATCATTCAGGTGGATCATTGCTGGTGGGGACTGGATTGGTTTAGGTAGTAACATATGGACTAGTTTTGTTGTGGGACTAGAAAGGCCTTTTAAAAGACTGTGAATAGAGTGCAGCTTTTAAAATAAAATGAGTCACCCAATACAGGAGTTTCTGGCAACTTTTCCAGGGATAGGATGCTCTTTTTCATTTTCAGAGAATGAGTCACCTAAAATATGCAATTTATGTATAATGCATTGGTAACCTGCATTAAGAAGGAGAAACCTAACCGGAAATGATGTCACACTTAACAGTACAGTACAAAGCAAGCAAGTACTCTCCACATGGTTTCCTCACCTGGAACATTGGCCATTGCTGACCAGGTAACATACATAGTATATAAGGTAATAATTGAAGCTTGCAGCAATCCAGAATGGGGTTGAGCATCCTAGTAAAAAGAAGGCTATTAATAAGAGTTACATGGTAATGCATTACAAAGTGCTTGCTTTTTTAGATCTCATACAGATATTTCTTAGTGTTAAATGGGCACGTTCACCACCAAAAAAATTTAGCCTTAGACAAAATACTTCACAAAACCCCATTGTCACTGTAATATTTAGCTTTCTACCCAGCGCTTCTAACATTAGATATCTTACCTGTAAGTCCACTGGTGCACATTACCGCTCTTCAGGGTAACAGCCATCAGTCAAGGTAGTGATAATGACCCTGCTTTACGGCTGTATTAGCTCACAAAGCCATTAAAAAGTCAGTAATTTTGGCAAGGGATAGGTGGACTTTCAAGGAAAGAGATCTGATGTTAGGAGTTCCGGGGAGAAAGGGAAAAGTATTGTGAAAATTGTATTTTTGTGGAGAGTCCAAGGTTAATTTTTGCTTGGGGATGAGCATGCCCCTTTAAAACACCAAATTTTACTTCTTTCCTGTGTAAAATCAGCAAAATATTTTACTAGAGCAGACATTTAGTCTTTTCCCTACTCATCCCGACAACCTTACCAAAGAATACAGAATAGCTCATTTCAGAGTTGCTTTATTGCTTACTTAAGTGCATAAGTTTGGTAGATTGAGCAAAAAGTAAACTGTGAAAATATAAAAGGACAATTTTAATCACTTTGTATACTTAAACTGCTAGAAAGATCAGGTAAAGAGTAAAACTCTCATCCTTAGACTAAACAATCACTGTCTGCAATTTATTATTCGCAAGACGTCACTACAACTTTGTCCTTTTACACCAGAATGTTAGTAAAGACATGCAAATTGTCTAAAGCCCTTACCTGGACCTTCGGCAAAATTGAAACTATAGAAATGATGACACAAAAAATTAGGTTGAGGCTTATGAAGACTTTGTTGTGGACACATTCATTCGATTTGGTGTAATAAATGTACATAAACACAATGGCAATTATAGATGCTGCATAGAGCAGGAATGTACAGATCACCAGAGCTAGAAAAAGAGAAAAGCATAAGTCAATTGAAATGTTTTCATTCCTAGAAGTTTCTACTTTTTGACACAAGCATATACAATCATGCAATTGAGATCCTTCTTCTAAATGTACCTGCATACCAGCACTTGGTGTTCCCATCCTCTGCACGCAACAGCCAAGACTGACTCCATGAGTGGGCAAGGTCAATGATGAGGATAAGCTGAACCAAAATGAATAAGAAACCACCTACCATGCCAAAATAATACCATACTGTAGAAAGAAGAAAGGTAATTTAAACAACAGCAGAAACACACACCTGAGAACACAAAATCTGGAAAGACAGATTGTGAGGGAACTCAAGGAAAACACATAGAAGGAAACAAAGGTTGAATAAGAATGAAAAGTGATGGTTTGTGGAGAAGTATGAAGAAAAGTTGCTAAAGAGCCAAGAAATGGAAAGACTAGTGAAATAAATGGTCAGTGCAAAGTAATAATTGGAAACTAAAGGCTAGGATGAAAACTAAATTTACCTATAGTAAAGGTTCCACTAGGAATATAGAAGGCGCCAACTGTTATTCCAACTAATATTAAGAACTTAAAAAACCAAAACCTAAAACAAAAGAAAATGGTAAGAAAAAAAAAAAAGCCAAAAAAAATAAAATCAAAACCCTTAAATGTACAAAGCACTAAATGGGGAGTTCACTATTCACATTTTACTCCCTGCATAGCTTGCGCAACAGTTATTTGTTATTAAAGTCACACAAGTGTGATTGACATGATATGAAACCCATTAAATACCCAACCCAATTAAAACTTAATACAATAAATAAAAAAATCATTATTATTAATAAAGTTTCTAAATGGCACCTTTATGCCGGTTCTGTAACTTTTTTCAGCATTGAGCTAAAGCACCCAAGGGATTGCCATAAGCTGCAATTTAGGTGTTTGACTTACCCATTCTGCACTGCTGCTCTTGGGTCTCGACTGCTCCGCACACAGATCATTAAAATTACAAAAAGAAAGAAAAACGCAGCCAAAGCAAAACACATGCGATACACAGCCTGGTGACCAACCATTACATCACAGTTTAGAGAACCATGGATGGTTGTGGAGGAGGAACAAAGTAATGGAACCTAGAAACATGAAAGGGAGAGTCATGTGCATGTTACATGAGAGAGAGGAGCTAACTTTTAAACCAAAGCCTTATGGCATTGCTCGAGTGCATAGCAGTCGTATCTGCCTTGTTTCTAGAAGGCTTATTATGCCTGACTAAAGTAGTTCAGGCTAAACACTTTCCCCCCTGAATTACAGCCCAAAGGCCCTACTAGGAAGCATGCAGGAATCACATGTGAGTCATGTGATTCAGGCGCACTACACTGCGCGTGCACTGCAATGGTTTTGATGTAACCCTATCGCAGTGCATGCAATTTGCACCAAAAATGGTGATCGCATGCACTGCAAAAAGGGTCAGCAGCGCACACCATAATGGGCTAGTAGTGGGGCCTAGCCCTTAGACAGCTGTTAAACGATGTATGACTTGCCTTTTAAAGATGCCTGGCTTATACAATGCCCAGCAACATCATTTCTTAGACTGCAGTTGATGGTTTCGGCTGCTAAAAATCCAACGTCCACAGAGCGTCACATGCACACCGGTTTTATAATAAAATTACCCAATATATATACTTGTATCTTTTGTTAAAAAACAGCTATTCGATATTGTATGTTCAATATTAACCAGGTTTTATTTCTGGGTCTTTACAAATCAGAATGGTATATGGTCAGGAAATACAGTTTTAAACTGCTCAGAATACTGTAGCATGTTCTGCTCTCCTGCCTTATCCAAAGCACAAAATAAACATCTGCTACCTCTATGATCATTAATACATGGTATACATAAAAAAACAGAGAGAACACAAAACAGCCATGTGCTTTATAAAACTCCTGCTGATGCCCCATCCCCACCTAATCTGCTCCATTTAAAGGTTACCATAGTATTTTCCAGCATGAATTTAATACACTTTATGCTTTGTGCTCCGTCCAGTCACGCATGCACAGCACAGAGCCTACATCTCACTATGGTTGGAGATGTTTCAAAAGGGAATTACATCATCTGCTGCAGAAATTCAAGGCCTAAGAATGATAAAAATTCAAGGCCTAAGAATGATAGTTTTGGTTGTGTACCAGGTCCCCATAGGACTTGCTGAGATGAAACATAGAAGCAATGTAATGCCTATATTGGATAACTGAGATGTTAAACAAAGTGTGGTATGGTTATCACCTCATTAGCCAAAAAATGATTGCCTTTACATCTCTTTTGTAATGCTTTCTTAAGAAAAGTAACCTGTAGAACAAGGTAAACATCTTCACCTGCTTGTTCTTCCTAACTCAGTTATCTTTTAATAAAGATCAGGGTTTATACTGGACATAAAACTGCTGTTCCTGTGAGTGGAGCTTGGCATGTTCTTTGTTATAAAAGACAGTAGCATTGGGCCAATGAAAAGAGGCTTTAAATCATTTGATGGTTGAATGATCGGTGGGAAAGATCTAAACTAAGGATTGTGGTCTGTGTGTAAGTAAATAAATGTCTTTCTTTATGTTCCTAAAAGTGTGGGTTGTAATTAAGTTTTAGGCACTCGGTTTCTAAATTTTAGTGTTGCACTTGTGTTTTAAACCTGTGCAGTACTAAAATCTAAAAAAAAAAAAAAAAAAAAAACATAGCCTAAAACTTAGTACGTAGGTTAGGTTAGAGTTTAAAGGCACTTTTTCCTCTCTCTCCTTGCACTGATGGGGAGTTGGGCCCATTAGTTAAATAGACTCCTTTCTAACACTCGCAAGATAATGTTTTTCTTAGGGCTTTCATCTTAGGTGATGAAGCAGAGCAGGACAGCTCAGAAGTAGCATGTATAGAGCAGGTCAATCCCTAGTATACAACAATTTCTAGGTTTTTTGTACACTACAAGTGCACTAATATGGCTACACTGTTTATACAACTTGCTGTTAGACAGAAATAAAGACCACCACAATTTTTCTTACAGCCACAGCTACCCACTATCACCCTCCCTTATCTGCAGTTGTTAAACGTTGCTGTGTTTGTTCTGTGCTGAACTTGTCAGGGCCTCCCACACGCAAATCCGATAATTGCATCATGCAGTTAGTCTCAGTATTGCGATCATTTACACTCGTGCTGTGTGTGCGGGCCCGCTAAATCAGGGCAATCTCACGCTTTCCTCTCGCGGGCTTTGAAGGAGAGGAGACTGCCTGATTCCAACAGAGCTGAAGAAGTAAAATGTGGACTGGATTTGCAATGTATGTAAATGAAATGGCAGCACAAGTCCAAAGGGGATTGGGAGGAATGTGGTACATGAATTTTGCCTTACTATGGTGTAGAAGAGGCTAAATATAAAAATCGTCTCACATTCAAAAGGCTTGCAAATATATCTCTTTTTAAATGATATGTGTATTAGGGAATACATGGTGGCATATAAACACCATTTGTTCCCTGCCATTTCATTTACATACAGCGTAAATCCAGTCCATGATTTACTTGTTCAGCTCTCTGTTGAAATCAGGCAGTCTCCTCTCCTCCGAAGCCCACGAGAGGAAGGCGTGATATCTGCCTGATTTTTTTAGCTGGCGTGTATGATGACGTAACCGCCAAGCACAGCGCAAGTGTAAATGATCGCAATACTGACACTAACTGCATGATGCTACCATCAGATTCGCGTGGGGGAGGTCCTGACAAAGGAAGTTTAGCACAGAACAAACACAGCAACGTTTAACCACTGCAGGTAAGGTAGGTTGATAGACAGAAATAAAGACCACTAAATTTTTTCTTAAAGCCACAGCTACCCACTAACAGCAAGTCATATAGACAATATACTTATCCTTTAAGCACCAAGGGACCAGCATCTCTAATACAAAGGAGGGGGGGGGTTAGAGTTAGGAAAGTTAGGCAGGTGGCATTGGACTTCATTATTAGAAAGGTGGATAGGGTAATCTGCCGCCAAGACCCTACATGCTGAATTGTGTGTGGCCTACTTGGTGCAGGGTTCGACATATGGTGGATTATGTTGACAAATTATAGTTATAGCTAAAGGAGGAGAGGTCCTTTAAAAAATATTTCTGTGAGCTAGGGGCCAAGATAAAAAGTAAGGACCTCCATGGTAGTATTTTCGAAATACAGTCCAAGGAGCACTCCAGCACACCGGTGATGGCTGTACGCCAGACAAGTAAATAGGTACAGTTTGCCTAGCCCTCCACTCCAGGGGCCATAAAGTTCTCTAGCACAAGAAAGATATGGGGAAGCACACTAATCAGGTGAATTCACAACTAACTTGAGAAAGGGACAGGGCGTCCCGAAACATTGTATGTGTTGTTGCAATAAATAGTTGTGAATTAACATGATTGGTGTGCTCCCCCATATCTTTCTTGTGCTAGTATTTTGGAAAACAATACTGCTGCCACATGTTCGGGACATAAGCTTAGGCGTAATAATTTGTGGCTAAGGGGATGGTGTAAATGATGGGTTAGGGGTTTTAGAGACATGGCAGAGTTTTCAGTCAGCTACATTCTCTTTAGTAGGGATGGGCTGCTGTTTTGGGGGAGAAGATGGCTAGAAGGGTTAAGGGGATTTTAAACTAGGTTTGGGAGGGGGGTACAGTCAATTTCACTGGGTTAGATAGCACAGAGGGTAAGCAGTGTGTAAATAGGCCAGTGGTGGGAGTAAAGGAGGGCTACCATGAAGGATAGGAAGGCATGTATATAAAAAAAAAAGTGTTTAGGTTTTGATCCTGTAATTTATTTATAACTTATGTTTACAAATGCAAGAAGCCTGGCAGAAAAAATGGGAGAAACTGAGATAATGGCTGCCGAAAAGTATAATGTAACGGGTATATTTATATAGCGCTAATATCTTCCGTAGTGCTTTACAATTACATGTATGTATTCACACATACAATCTTTCCCCCACAATCATCTTCATGATTGTGGGGGAAACCGGAGTGCCCGGAGGAAACCCACACTGCACGGAGAGAACATACAAACTCTCGACATTGGTATTAAAGCGGAGGCAATATGGATTGAATTGGGCACCAGAAGTAAAGTTATTGTTGGTGTCTGCTACAAGCTGCCAAATGCTAGCTAGGAGGAATTGTGCCAGCTTTATATGCAGATGGCAAGGGCTGTAAGTTTGGGGGACATTCTGAATATGGGGGATTTTAATTACCTTGACATTGATTGGATTAGTCAAACTGCCAACGCAGTAAAGGGTAGTACATTCCTTAATTTGGTACATGATCATTTTTTCACAAGTGGTTAAAGTTCCTAATATAAAGGCACTTTTTTGGATCTGGTAATATCTAACGACAGAGTGTATTATAGATATGAAGGTAACTGGAAGCATTGGGGATAGTGACCATGAAAAATTATCATTAAGGGCTAGGCCACACTGATTTGCATTATAAGCGCAATCAGATTGTGCTTTTAAAAGCACACACTAGTGGGGCCTTATTGATCATACTTCAGCATTTAAACTGGGATGTTATATTCTCAGATAAACGTAAGTGAACTATTGTTAAAGGAGGTTTAAACCAATTCACATCTAAATTTATTCCCTTGTAAATTAAATGTAAAAAGAATAAGTACACACACGTTGCTTTATTCTGATCGAAGAGGGAAAACAGAAGGGGCCTTTAGGATCTATTATTATTATTATTGATTTATATAGCACCAACATCTTCCGTGGCGCTTTACAATTACATAGTCTTACATTACATACAGGGTAATACATATTATGCAAAGGACCCGTGCTGAACTGTATCTGGAATTCTCTATAGCCAGTTACAGAGAGGTCACCTTAAGGAAGCCATACAAGTAAAATAAATATATTTTGGTATTGGAATATGTGAGACGGAAACAAATTAAAATGATACCCAACATGGAGACCTTATTCCCTTGCCAAGGCAAGTTACTAATATTTTTGGGAAATATGTATTATACACGGGTCATGTTTGGTATTGCAGGAATTGATAATTTCTACTGGAGAGGAATATTTGGTCCATATCCCAGTACAATGAACATATCTAAAGTTATATGGAATCTGCCAAACTGAGGGGGAATGAAGGATTATCGTAAATCTGGACATTCCTGGATACTCCCACCTCATGCATAGCTAAGTAGGGGGATGGTTACATCAATGGGCTTAAAAACCACTGTAGCCTCTTTAACTTTGTTCATACTGAGGGGACATGCTAAATGTGTATGGATCATATGTTTTCTTTTCGCCCCCAGACACAGGACTTCTAGAGAGTAAGTGACTGCTTGTGAAGGACTGATGCCAATTAACCAGTTAGTTGCTGGAGTGAATGGTGTAGTGTTAACCATTAAGCTGCCAGGACAAGGGTGTGCATAGTCGGCATCTGCGCAGCCCAGCGCACTGGGGTTCGTGACAGGTATGTAAATTAAAAAGCAGATTTTCTCCAATATGGATAACTTTTTAATTACATACCAGAGTATCCTGTGCAGCCTGCATCGATTGTATTTTTAGACTTTGGGATTAGAGTGGATTTTGCTGCAACTTGGAGTATCTTGGACTTTTAACACACCATTGGCGCAGAGAGAATTAATGTTAAAGACATTTATAAGTATATTAATAGTAAGAAAAGGAGGACTGAAAATGTGGGGCCATTAAATCATGTGGATAACAGTTAGAGGATGTCAAAAGCAAATATCTTAAAACGAGTTATTTCCCTCTGTATACACTATAGAGCACACAAGGTCAGACTGCATAGTTTTGTTGCAATAATTTCTTTTTTCAACCTCAAACACTATACTTAATGATAAAAAGCAATATTTAATAGAGAAAATGTATGTATGTACCTTTTTAAGTCCAGCTTCCACTCCTGGTATGATCATGATGCATGCCACAAGAGTTCCAAGGAGCAAAAAGAATGAGAAAACCAGTCGGGTGACGGTGGAATTTTTTGTAGAAGGACAACACCCACACAGCAGGCATGGTGCTGTGCCACAGAGACAAGAAGCCTGAAAAAGATGCCCATGCAAATGTCAAAAAGTGAAATCAAGGGCTATGTGATCAAAATAGCAGATGCCATGGGATCCAACATACAAGATATGGATATTTTTGCTCCTACGCACAGATGATTTCAAAAAGTACAAATTTAATTTTCTAAAAACTGGTAACAATACTGCCACTACTATTCCGACGCAGAATCCTGAAACCTTGTACATTGATTTTTTTTATTTTTTTTTGGAGGAAATGTTTATTAATAGACATGCATTTTGAAAACTGTTACAGTAAATTATATGTATATTGTATTATTACAATAAACTTTCATGCACTCGGGGGGGCGGAGCTGGGACGGTAATGGAGTGAGACGTGCGGCGGACCTGCTCCGGGACCTAACACTCACTCGAGGCTAATAACCTACCTTTCCTAAGGCCAAAACCCACCTATAAAGCTCCTAACCACACGCCTACTCAAATGCCCCGGCATAGACAACAAAACCAGGCTAAAACCGCCAAAACCCGCCTGCAGCAATTCGTGTGGCAAAGCGCAACCAAGGCCCCGGAGAAAGCGAAGTCCCCTCGACCGGAGCCCCAGGATAACATGGTTTAGTCCCAAAGCAGCGACACAAAACAACCGGCCGGCGATGAATGCACCCTAGGTGAAGTTAAAAAAAGAACTCCTGGGAGCGATCAGCGACTCCAAGAACCATGCTGGAGGAGGTTAAGGCCGACCTATCCCTGATGCGCCAGGACCTCCACAAAGTAAGGCAAAGGGTCGGCGAAGCCGAGACCCGCATATCTGATCTGGAGGATGTTATACCAGGCCACACGCACAATATAACCCACCTGCAACAGGAAATACAGGCCACAATGAACAAATTAGATGACCTGGAAAATCGATCGAGACAACAGAACCTGCGTTTCATCGGGTTTGCAGAAGGTACCGAGACACCCAACCCCGGAAAATTCAGAGAGGACTGGATAAAGTTCCATTTCCAGAGCAATAACCTATCTACGCAGTTCAGTATAGAAAGAGCGCACAGAATTCCCGCCAAACCGCCCATCCCTGGCGCTCTGCCAAGGCCTATAATCGCCAGGCTTCTGAATGCCAAGGACCGGGATGCCATCATGCACATGGCCCGAGATATGCAGGTCCTCAAACATGAGAACTCCACAATCCGTATCTTCCCGGATTTCTCCATAAGTCTACAGAAGAAGCGAGCAACCTTCACGGATGTTAAAAAGAGATTGGCTCAAGCTAATATTACCTACTCAATGGCATATCCTGCAAAATTACATGTACAGGCAGATGGCAGATCCCGCTTCTTTGAATCCCCTGCAGAGGCATGTTCCTGGCTAGGACTCCCAGTAAACCGATCCAGAACACCACTAGGACTTATAATGCTCCGGAAAGTTCCCGGCCCTACTGGTGATACAACACAACTAACCACAAGGTCACCCACATCCAAGCTCCGTTGACTATAAGAACCAACGTTCACAATCAAGCCGGGCACCCGGTAGACCGTGAGTAACGCTCCCAACCCGACCGTTTACCTAAACCCACTCACCTCTACTCACTTACAATCATTATCCACATTCTGGTCGCCGATACCAATTCATACACCTGGACAATAAGCTGTATGGGCACTCATACCACCCCTCCGAACTGTCCCCAACCCTCCCTACCCACTTCCTTCTACCTGCCAACCAGTCACCACCGACTCTCATATAGCCATCTCCATTCAACCAATATCTTCCTTTCAATCAATATGAAAGGAATGTTCTTACTAACTAAATTACAACTTACTCATATACCGCCAACCTAACATATATACCCTGACGGCCACCTTACTACTCTCTCCACCTGTATACCACCACGAGACCACAAAGAACACTGGCCCGAAGAATCCCACCAACTAAAAGACAAAGGACCAATCCCACCAACTAAAACAAAAGGAATAAATATCGGCAACTTGGTATATTTGGGCCGGCTCTAAATATGTAGACCTATATTAATATAATACTACGCTCACTATATATACCCCACCCCCATCCACCACAATCTAACCCACTCCGGCAATAGCCTCCCCTTGTGCCTCCCACCATGGTAGATGACCCTACTGCCAATCTAGGTAAAATGACACTCGCCCAGATCGGAACATTTTAACCCTCACTACCACCTGGTCAGAGATACACCCTATCAACTGTATGCATGGATCAGCATAACTACAAGATTTAGCCTCAAACTATAAGCAATCTGGACTGATGGTGACTCTAAATGGACAACATCCTCTACTGATCTCCAAATATGCTACTACCTAACTATTCCTCCCACCTACCTCTCCCCTGTCCTTAACCCTCCTAAAAACTCCCACCCTTCCCTTCCATACCCTAAGCTGGATGATGATAATAGTTGTCTATCACTGCTCGGCTGTGTAACATAGCTGACACTGTGTCAACGACTCTGACAGTCCCACCCCCCCTCCCCCTACACCTCCGCAATCTCTCTCTCCCTCCATAAGGTATATCATGTATTGAGAAAGGGAGGAGGGAAGGTTTTTTATGATATCTGAATGTTACCGTATACGGCTTTCAGTAATGCCAATGTTAGACCTCTTGCAATAACTAGTATGTATGATAGACCTTTAATTGTCGCATCTTGTTACATTGGTATATGTGGTGATGCCGTAGAGTCTTAACGATACCGTATACTGTTTCCAGATACACCACTAAAGGACCCCTCGCTATACTCCAATATGCACGATAAACCTTTAACAGTCGTACAGTGTTACATTGGTATATGTGTTGGAGCCTCAGAGTTTCAATGTAACCGTACTCTGCTTCCAGCTATACCAATCCTTAATGTCTCGCAATAACTGCTATATGCGTTAGACCTCTAACAGTCGTACTCTGTTACACTAGCATATGCGATGGGGTCTCAACGGTACAGTATACTGTCTCCTGCCATACCAATGTCAAGCTTCCCGTAATACCCGATATATGCGATAGACCTTTAACAGTCGTATTTTTACACCAATATGTATATGTCAATGCTTGTATTCATGTATACTAATCCCACACAAACATCGTAAACACCATGCATGATACCTAATGTGCAGCCATCTGTTCATCTCACACTCTCTCCAACAAATCACATATGCAGCATACCACAACAGACAACCTATGCAACACCAGAAACCCACACAACACACATCAGATCATAAATATCAAAAACCACGTCCCCGACCCACCATTACCCTACATATTACTTCACAGTGGCCAAACCAACACCCCAACAAAATAAACACCACATCAATCCCCACTACTAATATCCGAGTATGTAATAGTATGATAACGGTCTCTCACGGTATACCTAACCATAAGATCTACTAACATATGAATACCAGCCCCCCGGCCAGGCCCGGCTCTCTCTCGATCTAATCCAACCTCTTGGAGCCAGACAACTAACTCCCACATCCACAATAACCAAGGTCCAGAAGCAGAAGAATGGTTACCCTCCTTCTTCCTGTAGAAACTGCACTCATGTGCATCCCCTTAATCAAGTCCCACATACAGTGGAACAAGTTACTGTTATGTTTTAAGTTAATGGTTAACACCGCCCCCTTATTTAACTACAATGTTATATACTGCAACCAATCGCATAGAACCCCCTCGCCTTTCCCCCTCCCCTGTGTGCCGCCGCCCCTCCATGACCTGACCGCTGCTATGTCTCTACCACTGAAAATCCTAACATGGAATGTCAGAGGTCTAAATAACCCGTCTAAAAGACTCTCAGTCTTCTCTCAGATCCACACAGGCTGATATAGTATGTCTCCAAGAGACCCACCTACTCCCTAGTACTACAGGTTATCTTCAAAGGCCATGGATCAGCTGGACAGCGCATAGTACACACTCCTGTTAGGGGGTTTGTAGTACTACTGCCATCTGCTGAAGAAGGGAAATAATTGTGTGTGTGTGTGTGTGTGGGGGGGGGGGGGGGGCTTATGCTCGTGTGTGGCTATGTAGGATATTAATTAATCACATTGCCCGTCATGCTCAAAGAATTGTTGGGACTGGAAGAAGGCTTTCTTGAGTGCCTTCTGGAGTAGTAGACAGTCGGGTAGGTTTTTTTAAGTATATAAATGGTAAAAAGATGGACTGAGGATGTGGGATCATTAAAATAATGGGGCTGAGATGGTGGTAGAGGATGCCAAAAAGGTTAATCTGCTAAACCGTTTTTTTTTTGTTTTTTTTTTATAGGTTTCCACTATTGAGAATCCTAGTCCTTACAGCAGGAATTGTAATAATATGCAGGGTAGAAATGAGGAGTATTCACATTGCCTGACAGAGGATATCGTACTGAAACAATTAGACAAAGTTAATATCAGTAAAGCCCCAGGACCAGATGGATTGCATCCTCGGCTTTTAAAAGAGTTCAGTTCTATCTAAACCACTATTTCTCATCTTTTCAGATTTACTTTGGTCTGGGGATGTGCCGCTGGATTGGAAAAAAGCCAAACAATTATTCAAAAAAGGTAGTCGTTAACAGCCTGGTAACTATAGACCTGTAAGCCGAACATCAGTGGTGGAGAAGGCGCTGGAAACTTTGTTACGGGATCATATCTTTGACTGTCTTCAGAACTGATATTGGTAGTAGTCAGCATGGATTTAGGAGAAATAGATTGTGCCAGACAAATTTTATTGATTTTTATGAAGTAAGAATTTAGATTCAGGCACAGCAGTGGATATGGTATACTTGGATTTTGTGAAAGCTTTTGATACTGTGCCACATAGGCGACTAATGTATAAATTGAGGACTGTTGGCCTAGAAGAAAACATTTGTACATGGATAGAGAATTGGTTATTGGATCGCAAACAGTGTGGTGGTAAATGGAGCTACATCTATGTGGGCTAAAGTTATAAGCGGAGTGCCTCAGGGTTCTGTACTGGGGCCGCTTCTTTTTAATCTGTTTATAAATTACTTATAAGGGGGCATTGAGAGCAAGGTCTCTGTTTGCTGATGACACTAAACTATGCAGAGCTTTGGAAACTTCAAATGATGTGCAAGTGCTGCAAGCAGACCTAGATAGATTATCAAAATGTGCAGCAGAATGGCAGATGAGATTCAATGTTGATAAATGTAAGGTGATGCATTTGGGATTTAATAATCCCTGTGCCACCTACACCATAAATAACTCTGTGTTAAGTGCATCTGTAATGGAAAAAGATTTGGGGGTTCTGGTAGATAACAGACTTAAGCTGTAGCAAACAATGCCAGGTAGCAATGGCTAGAGCTAGCAAGATATTGTCTTGTATAAAGAGGGGAATAGATTCAAGAGAGAAAAAAAATAATTCTCTCTTAACAAGGCACTCGTAAGGCATCATTTGGAATATTTGGTGCAGTTTTGGAATCCCATATACAAAAATGACATCTTGGAAATTGTAGCAGTTCAGAGAAGGGCAACTAAATTAATAGGGGAAATGGAGGGCTTGAATATGCAGGAAGATTAGACAAGTTACGTTTGCGTGGGGATATGATAGCCTTAAACAAATATATTAATGGGCCATACAATAAACTCTCTGGTGCATTGTTCACTAACAGGTCATATCAGAGGACTCGTGGACATCCTTTAGGGTTGGTAGAAAAGAAGTTTCATCTTCAGGTTAGGAAAGGTTTCTTTACAGTGAGATCCATGAAACAGTCTTCCAGCAGATGTGGAAATGGCAAGGAGGGTGAATAGGTTGGACTTGAAGGATGTATGTCTTTATTTAACCTCAATTACTATGTTACAATGTAAGTAGTGTGGTTTGCGATTGGAGATTCTGGGCATTCTCTAGAGTAGGGTCAAACACAAGCACTACGTTTGTCACCTCTTGGACCCAGACGGGGACGAGCGCTTTATTTTATTGATTTCATGTGTGAGTTGTTTGGTGTGAAGTTTAAAGGATTCCCACACTGCAGTGTAGGTGGCAGTGTTTCTAGTAAAGAAGGTACATTGATAATTTTGTATAAAAAGACTTATTGTATCTATGCATGTTGAATTCTCCAGGATATATACTTTGAGCCAGTAGAGTATTTTGCTTAGCATAGCTTAGCATTTTGGGGCACCTTTACGGGGGCACAGAAAAGCCAGAAATTGAGCAGGATGCAGTTTTATTGTGGCTAAAAATTAACATTGAAATTGCAGAGTTTGGATTTGTTGGTTCTTGAAGACCAATATTTAGGTAAATCTATAAATACAAAGAATCAAAACTACTCAGCAGATACACACCATTCATTTTTAGGTACCGTAGATACCATCATAAGATTATAATTTGATGCTTTTATTTACTTTTAGTTTGAAAGTTTTGACTCAATTCTTTGACACTTGCAAATATTAAAGGGTATGTCCACCTCGAAAATAAAAATTCTCAGGTGTTTGACACCCCATCCCACCCCCAATTTAGTTTTGCAAAACAAGCCCCAGAAAGATACTTACACTCCTTTGTTCCATCAGCTGTCTACTTCCGGCTCTCTGCTTGCCAAAAGCAGCAGAGAGGGGCAGGTCTAGCAGCCATGTCTGTGATTGGCTAGCAGGCAGCCAATCACAGAAGCGGCTGGTGGCTATGCAAACAGCCAAAGGGAGTATGAGTATCTTTCTGGGGCTTGTTTTACAAAACCAAATCAGCGATTGGGGGTGGGCTACACTACGGAAAAGGCGTTTTAATGTTAGGGATAGAAGCAGCCAGAAGGGATCCAGAGGGACGGAGGGAAGGACCGCATGACACACTGACAGCATCTGCTCTTCACTTTTTGAAACTTTGGACTGCAAGAGAACCATAAAGAGCCAAAAAGTAAGATTACATTTTTGTACTACAATAGGGCCTGAAGAGGGTTAAATTTAAGTTTTAGGGGTGGACATGTCCTTTAAATTATTAGCAAAGGATTGTTGATTAGTGGTTAACTTACAAATCAGCACAGCAGAGAGTGTGTAACATTGTTATCGTTTTTAATGCCTCCCACACAGTCACATGGTTACAGAGCAGGAAGTGCAGGGGATCTGGTGATGCTGCTACCATATCACACATCAAAAAAATCAAATATCTTCAAAAACTATGTAAAAAATAAAATAAAAATTAAAGCAAACTACAAAAATATTTAGGAAAGCAATTCCTGTCAATTTACCTAAAGTTATTTTTGGACCACAGTTATCCTATAACACAGAGCCATTTACAGTGTAAGTAAAACAATGTTTTTTAAGTCCAAAATGCATCACCTTACATTTATCAGCCATTTAGCAGCCCAATGTGACAATCTATCTAAATCCACCTGCAACGATTGCACATCCTCTGAAACTTTTAATGGTCAACAAAGTTTTGTGTCGTCAGCAAACAGAAACCTTGCTGACAATACCCCTTTCCAAATCATTAATAAACAGATTAAATAGAAGCGGCGCCAACACAGAGCGACAGTGGCACTTTAATCCACATTGATGAAACCCCATTTAAAGGGTAACTGGTCAAAAAAATACTTTAGGTAAATTGCCAGGAATTGCTATTTTTTTTTTTTTTTTTACATAGTTTTGAAGATATTTACATTTGTGTGTGTGATATGTTAGCAGCATTACCTGCACTTTCTGCTTCCTGCTCTAAAATCATAAAAAAAAAAAAAAGGGAAAAATGTTAGTCACTGCAACTCGATCTCTTCCTGGTTTCTTCTGCTTTCTCCTGCATTGAGCATGTGCCAACCAAAGATTAGAAGGAGGAACTAGTATTTGTGACTGCAGATTCAGAACCTCCCATCAGTGATTTCTTCATATCAATAATAATAATAATTCCCGAACACTGAGCCCACTCATCCATCACAATAGGAGCTGGATGTCAAAAGTTACCCAAGAGGATGTCAATAGACTTTAAACTGTGGGAAGCCACTGGGCATTCCTTAGCTAAAGCAAAGCATAGTGTCTATCCTTAAACCTCAAGGAACAGTTCTTTGCTAGAACAGAAAACAGATAACAGAAGAACTACCAGAAGAGTAATTTACTAGGTGACTATCACATTCCATTGCACAATTTACAGTCATCCGAAACAAGCTAAATTTAGCAGAAGGCTTCAGTCTATTAATAGACATTTCCATTTGTGAAAATCCCTGTTCACCTAATGTGAAATCAAAATACAAGGACAGCTAATGCTCTATATTTGTCAGATATTAAGACTGTGTATTTTTTCCAATCTTGCCATTGTTTTCCATATAAAACAGCCAAACACTCTTTGTATAATTTATATGCATCTACCTAATTTAAATATCCATATTAAAATGTATAATAAAAATTCAGTCTGCAAAATGTCCTTTTATTTTTTTAAATCTGCTTGCATAGCCTAACTAGGCTACATACAGTAAAAGGTTAATTTACACTGCAACTTATTTTGCCGACTTTTGCCAATAGTTAGTAATCTGCTATGGCCATACACAGGTTATCACTTCCAATTTGATGATCATATAGACTCAATATTGATTTTGGCAGTGAACAAAAGCAAAATTGGGCAAGTTAGAAAATTTCTGGCTGCATCAAGCATTACGATGTCTTAAATCGGTTCTTGATCAGATTTCTGCTGAAATTTAATTTTAAAAAAAAATTCAAGGAGTACAAATATCAGGAAATGATAGATTGTTTTTATAATTTCTCTTGAATTGCTACTTATATGGCTATTTTTAGATTTGTCAGTCTAAAGGCTGGTACACACCATGCAATATTTCGGTCCAATCAACCGATAGTTCAGTGTATCGGTCGATCGTCCGAAATAATTGTATAAGTTTTCAGACAAGACCAACCATTCATTCATCAGAATCGGTCAAACGTACAATCGGTCAAAAAAACGCGGCCAATCGTGCGGTCCATTTTCTGGGTTTTTTTGGGATATGGGAATGGAGATACCCTATAAAGGGTATCTCCACCCTTAAGACAAAAAAATTCAGTTATAAGGAGTAGCATAGCTACAGAACTATGGGCTCTGGTGCAATTTGGTAAATGGGCCCCAACCCAGTCGTAAATACAAATCAGCACCTAGTAAAAATTATTAGCATACACACAATAGTAAAAATACTTAGTACATGGGACACTGGTAAAATATTTGGCACACAGACACTGGAAAAAAGCTTGTAATGCTTGCTTGGCATATGGAGAATGGGAAAAATGCTTAGTACACAGAACACTGGTAAAAAAAACTGGTAAAAAACTGATAAATTGGTTGAAAAACGGACACTGGTAAGTGGTTGGCACAGACACTGGTAAAATGCTTTATAAACTGCAATTAGCAAAATGGTTGGCACACAGACATTGGTGAAATAGTTGCCAATTTGACAGTGATAACATGGCACTTAACATACATACTATGCCAACTGTTTACAACTGACAATTTCCCAACCATTTTACCAATGTCTGTATGCCAACTTGGCACAGACATTGTTAAATTGTTTGAGAATTGGCATTGGTAAATGGCATTTGATGCACAGACATTGCCTACCAATTACCACTGCCAATTTGACAACCATTTTTGGCAATGTCAGTATGCCCAATTGGCATACAGTCATTGGTAAATGGTTCGCAACCTGGCAGTGGTAAATGATAACTATGGTTGTCTGTCAGGCAGCTGGCACATTAGACAAAGCAAAAAATTGAGACAAAGCAGAGCCAGCAGCCTGGCACCAAAGAGGCAAAGCAGGGCTGACAGCGTAGAACAAAGAACACTGTGTGGAACATTATAGATAGCTAGAAGAAGTAGTAACACAGGAGTCAGGCAACTGGGACTCACCACAGCACATAGACAGAGCTTAGGGCAGTTAACGTTACACACTTTGAAACTTGCAGAAAGAGTCAGCAACCACCGTGTGGTGCATGCACAAACTCCCCTCCCCCTTAGTACCTCACCTGATGATCGTCTCTGAGAGACTGACCTCCTTTCCTTTCCTCTGGCTCTTTGCTGTTACCGAGTGGTGCGCACTGGCGTGCCGTGCGTAAATCTGAATTTTGGCTGTTGCGAACCCAAAGGTACACAAGTCGTCACGATTGTGACCTGACCTGTGCGACCCTGGCACCTACACCACAGGTTACAAGCACCAAAGTGATATATTATTAGACTAGCAAAAGTGTGCCCGTTGGTGCACAGTGGGTTTTTTAGGTGTTAATTTTATATAGTTTAATTTGCTGGAGTGTTAGTTACATATATTTATTAAAATATATTAATTTATAATAAGTGTAAGCTACCCACCACTTACAAGGCCCTCCATATTAGGGTAGTCCTATCTAAGAATGACATATTTTAAGTAATAATGATGTTATTTTTGTAGTGTAATTATTATGCTTAAGATACGTTTTTACCTAATAATAACTTCCCGTGACACTTGGAGCCTTTCCCGGTAGTTCCGTCTTCCAGGGGTAGTTTGCGGCTGAAAACCAGGCCCCGCCGCGAGTGTTGGGAGGCTCCGCGGGGCTTCCCGCGGCACTTGGAGCCCTTCCCGGTAGTTCCGTCTTCCAGGGGTAGTTTGTGGTTGTCCGTGGCCGAAAACCAGGTTCCCAGGCCCCGCCGCGAGTGTTGGGAGGCTCCGCGGGACTTCCCGCGGCACTTGGAGCTCTTCCTGGTAGTTCCAACTTCCAGGGGGTGTTTGCGGTTGTTCGCGGCCGAAAACCAGGCTCCCAGGCCCCGCCGAGTGTTGGGAGGCTCCGCGGCACTTGGAGCCTTTCCCGGTAGTTGTCTTCCAGGGGGTGTTTGCGGTTGTTCGCGGCCAAAAACTAGGCTCCCAGGCCCTGCCGCGAGTGTTGGGAGGCTCCGCTGGGCTTCCATCGGCACTTGGAGCCCCAGACCAGGTGCTGTCAAGTTGTATACATACAATACTGTACAAACATTAACTCCCTCCTCCAGCTAATCCCCAGGGCTCTCAAGCAGGAACAGGCAGCGTCTCAATACCTAGCAACAGCAGGGATCGCCCACCATTTCTATAGGCAATGCCTTCTCTCCCAGTTAAACGGAACACTATTGGCTTTTACCTGGATTACGACCAATGTGGAAGGGCTGTGTTAGATGCTGTACTTTACACACATGCGGCAGTAAGGAGGAACCTGGTGCTTGTTTAATATGGGGTATTCCTATTGGCTGCTAGAATACAGTCGGCCACTATTACAGTAATGGGACAATTTATAATAATTGTACTAACCTGGAAGCTGATCATTGTGAGCACTGCTGCTAACAGAATAGGAGAAAGACAGAGAAATTGACAGAGAGAGACAGACAGAAAGACAGACAGACAGAGAGACACAGAAAGAGAGAGACAGAGAGAGAGACAGAGAGTGTCGTTTGGCCACGCCCACCCGCTTCCACTACACATTGCATCAGGATGTGAAGCACTCTCCCACAATGCAATACAACAGGATATCATCTACACTTACTGGGAAAGCAAACTTTGTTTTGATTGGCCATTAACTCGCACATGCTCAGTAAGTCTCTCCCACAATGCAATACAGCAGGATATCATCTACACTTACTGGGAAAGCAAACTTTCTTTTGATTGGCCATTAACTCGCACATGCTCAGTAAGTCTCTACCACAATGCAAAGCTAAAGGATGTTACTGTAAAGCATGCATTGCGTCAGGATGTGATGTAGTGCTACAGCAGCTACCAGAAGCACACCTATTGGATAATAAGGACAATAAGGAAATGGCAGCAAACTTCCATGCAGAATTTAATAAATTTGAGAGGTGTGTCTATAGCTCCCATTTTGACCAGTCCATTCAAACGTGGGGAGATTCTGTAGGTTAGTACTTTTTTATTTTTTATTTCATATGCCATTTACACACTGTTACACACATATCTTTATTTTGTATATATTAATAAACTAATTCATGTTATACCTTTTACATTACAATATACACTTTTACTATGTATAATATTATTTTAGCCTACCCCCACCTACATAGTACTGTCTAAAAACTCAATGCAATCTCCACAAAATGGAAAATAATTTTATATAAAGGAAGGATGTATTACTAACCCGACATTTAAGTATAATTATTGCCTTCATTCTGGCAGAGTAAGCTGGCTCCTCCCTCAATGTAGTCAATCAAGGCTGTGACTGCTGGCATCCCAACCAACGATTGACTTGGGCTGCACTAAATCGCAAACGCGATGTTCCACTGCATTAAGAAACGGACCTAATGTTTAAAAGTCACCCGTTTGTTTTAATGGTGCACATGCCCTTTAACAAATCTTGTCTTGGCGATAACACGAAAAAAGATGTTGAGGATAAGGAACAGTCAAAGCAAAAGAAATACAAACAATTTTTCTTTAAGATAATTGTATATAGGCTGGACAGATCTTGTGAGCCAGATAGCCAAAGGACTGGGCCCTTTTTAAAGAGAGGAGTAAACACTCCCCTTACAGGGATTCAATATCTTGTTAGGGAAATAGTATTTTCGTCTACCCAGCAGCAAGACTTTAAAGTGAGAGAGAGAGAGAGAGAGAGAGAGAGAGCGCATTTCAGGTTAGACAAAATATATAAGAGCACTCCAAATAAAGTGGGTTTATTAATACAGCATAGATGATCTTGCAGATCCTGTCTGTCATCTTTCAAAGATCGGTCATGTGTGTACCCAGACTGATAAGATTCAATAAAATTTCTTATTGTTAAAAATGGTGCTTATTTTGTCCCAACCAATCAGATATTAGCTTTCAAATGATAAATAATATCCAATTGGTTGGGGCAAAATTTTTAACTAAAAACTTTTATTGAATCGCCCTGAGTGTGTATTACATTGGAAACAAACTATTTGGAAGCACATTGTTCAACTGTTATTTCGGCATCTCAGCACGGGTGGCCCCTTTAGATATATAGACTTTCTATTGGTTTTAACAACACATTATCTGCTTGTAAAAAGATGGTTGCTAAATTGTTATATTATATGTGTGATACCTTAAATAGAATTAGTTAGCAACTGTGTTATTCAATATATTAATAAAGGTGATTTTATGGACTTTAGTGTTGGTATTTGGGTTTATAGTGCTGGAGCAGAATACTTGGTTGTGCTTTTACCAATAGAATGTAGCTTGTTTAGACTCCTAGCACCAACCTTAAAGGATATATATATATATACACTCTAAAAATTAACTGTTTATAAATGGAAAGTACCTGGGGCAGGGAGGTTGGATTGGTTATTCCTACCACACAATATAATTTCGTTGAGGAGCTACAGCACTAACGGTTTTTATTTGCCAGGTTAGTCCTCAACTATTCCTGTATTAAAGACACTTTTCTTTGGGCTGGTGCTCCTCACAGAAACAATATTGGGAGGTAGGAATTACCAGTCCTATATCCCTGTCCCAAGAACTTTTCAGTTTAAATGTTTTTTTAAATAAACTAAAAAGAAAACATACCCCACAAAAATGCAGAGGTGCATTACCATTCACAAGGTAACCCCCAGCTATTTGTAGCCGCAGTTATGCAAACGCCAGGTTACTTATTTAGCTATGATATTTCCGTCTACGAATCCGAATGTGTCTAAAAATGTACTCTTGAGTTTTACAGAGATTACCTAAAAAGTTAGGCAACAATTGCCCAACCCTGCTATAACATTATGTCTAACATATGTACGGTGATGTTCTAGTAAAAAAACACTGCTTTTCGTGCGTTTCATGAGCTTGGTCCACAAAGTGTGGATTGTTCAAGTAACACACTATAATGAGGATATGTTTACCTTTGCAACATACTTATCCCATTGAAAGGCCAACTCCCTTTAGATTTCACAGCACTGAGGAACACATATAGAACAATCAGCTTTTGTGGCTGAAGCAGGATAAAAAACACAGAATATATTTTTTGGCCGATTAAACCAATTTAAATGGCATGTCCCAATGTGTAGTGTTAAAAAATCCTTACCTTTCTCCTCTGCTCCATATGGTTGTCCTGCAGGGTCTAGTCAAAGTCCAGGAAACCGAAGAGTAGGAGCTATCCTGTGTGTAAAAAGGTTTCCGACTCCTCCCTGTCCTCCTGGAGGACTCTGGCATGCACTCCCTCCCTCCCACCCATGTCTCTGCAGTGATAGTGTAATAAATAAACATTTTTCTGTAGCGTAGTAAACCATTTCCCAACCCTAACCGCCATGTTTAAATCTTATAAAAGTGCCCAGAAAAATACTTCTTTCCTTCAGTTAACTCAATAGCTGGCTGACTCTCAACCAATTACAGATGTGGCTGCCGGTCCAGCCCTAATGCTACTCCGTCCCCAGAAATAGCATTAAAGGCAACAAAGCTTGGTAAGTCAGTTTCAGGGCACTTTTTTAAAATTTAGACATGGTGGTTAGGGTTGGGAGGGGGAATCCCTACACTACAGAAAAAAGTTGATTTTTGGGTGGAAATACCCTTTAAAGATTCATCTCCAACAGGGATTTGCTACACTGACATGTTATGAGCCAAAGTTTAAAGTTTTTTAATCCCCAAAAGCAGTGGTGTCTTTTTGGGTATTCCAGAGATATAAGGCTACGTTCAGATGAATGGCTTGGTGATGTTTTGTAAGAGGTTCTACAGAAAATTGCATACGACTGCCGAAAAGAAAATGCTAAATGCATTGTTTTTCAATGGCAAAACATGTGGAACCAAGGGAGAACAGCTAACAAACCAGGCACAACACTAAAGCCGAAAGAACCCAGGGAAATTACCCTATTAAAAATTATCAACTGCACACTCCTAATTTAGCATATATTTATGATGGAATTTGTGGACAGTGTGACTGGACTGTTGAGGCCCACCTAATATTTTATATCTCTATTATCACTCATTTACATGTGTATCTTACTCCTGCTGACTTTTTGTTCATTAAAATGCATTTGTTAAGAGCTGTGGGCTCACCGGGGGAATTCCCTGTAACCCTTTGGCCCAGTCCAACACTGTTGGTGGGAATAAGGTTTGGTTTGTGGGTGGGACACAATGAAAACCTGTGTCATAAATACTGCCAAAGTGCTATAAATTAGGGTTTACGGCTGTGAACAACAGTGAATCTTGTATACCTGGATTTACATCATGTGTTAATTTGAATGCCCTGCATAGGTAAACATGCATTATATATTATTCAAAATTCACTTATGTAACAGTATCAAAAGCCTTCTCAAAAGTGCATTGACGATATACCAAAGTCTAAAATATGTCCCTCAAACACGCCGATTTCTATTTATAATGCACATTTTTCAAGACATATTCCTGAAAAATGTAATGTAAAATACGTTCTGTTTAAGTGGCAAAATCTGTTGTTAAGTCTTTGATCAAGGCCTGCTTTTAGAATCCAGTCTAGTGAATAGTTCACAAAATCATCTGGTTGCCATCATTTATTCCGAAGCACTGCCTGAACAAAGACTCTAGTATTCTGTAAAAAAAAAATAATTGCAGGAGCCTACTATAACAATATGTCCAACTGCTCATGCAAGTTAACTCAAGAGTAATTAATAAGAATGGAGGATACAGATTCACTGAACAGGAGTTAACCAAAAGGATGCGATTTTTACAGGTTTTGGAAAAAGAAGCATGCGAGTTTCAACAGGGATTTACCCGTAATTAAAATAAGCCAGACATTTATAATGTACCAGTTTTAACAGCAAGGAGGATTGAATGCTGTAAACATTCCAAAATGCATTTTCTTTAATCACTACCACATGCATTAACCTGCATTTGCCATACAAGAAGGAAATGCATCTCCTCCTGTAAGCTAATAATGAACAGAGACTTCTAGGTAATTTCCATGTTTCCATGGCAGCCTTTAGGAAATGCAATACCTATTAAAATGTTTTTACACTATTCCACAAACTAAATGCAAAACCAAAGAGCCAACTACAGACCCGTTTCAGCTATAATTGAGCCATCATCCGTGTAGCACAAGGTTCTCAGATTACAGCTTACCTGCAGACATATCCCACCACATTCAATCAATTTCAAAGTAACCGCCTTCCGGACCTTCTTTGCGGCTGACATATGATCCCAAGGTCCCACCTTTACCATTCATTTTGCAGTCGTATGCCAGTTCAAGATTCGGAAAGATGGTTTCTCCAAAATTGATTGAATGTCGCGGGATCGGTCTACAGGTAAACTGTATGTATGGGTACCTTTAGACCTCTGGTTTTGCGCCTATGGAAACACAAAGGAAAAGACCATTTGTTTTGGCTGACAAAGTGCTCATACACAACACAATTGTCACCTGAAATAGGTGCTCATACACCATGCATCGGCCCCCGCAATCACACGTGTGTATGAGCCTTAAAAGGGGAACTGTGGCCTCCAAACAAATTTTAAATGAAAGGCCAGGTACCTTTCATCAACCACCCCTCTATGTTCTGCACAGCCCAAAATATGATCAGAAAGTTAGGGGGTGGGAGGTTCTGAATCTGTTGTCAGAAATACTACTTCCTCCTCTGTCACATGGTTTCAGAGCAGGAAGTGCAGGATCTGGTGATGCTGCTCCCATATCACACATATAAATGTAAATATCTTCAAAACTATGTAAAATAAATAATAAAAGTAAATTCCAAAAATCCTCAGGAAAGCAATTCCTGTTAATATACCTAGTCATTTTTCGACCACAGTTACCCTTAACTACCGTAACTTTCGTATGCAGAGTGATTATTGCTACACTTTCGATCATGAGTGCCTTTTTCTGGTACAGAATGCTCTTCTTCTAAAAGGACATTTCATAATTTACCAGTAAATGGTTAACCATGTAACTACTTATATCAAACGGTTAACTACCATTAGCTCATTTAAAATAAAGTAAATACACAATGCAGGAGGACATTAAAATACCCTCCATTCAGGTTAATGCCTCAAAATAGCAAGACAATGCTGTAAAACAGCTCATTCCTCATCAAAGGTGTCATTACAGTTAACAATTCAAACAGAGTAATGGCAGCCTTACATAAATGAAGTGAGATCATTAAAATAAAACCGTAATCTGAAATATATAGTCCAAAACAGCAGGAAAGCTCTGGGGATAACTCTCCTTACTAGAAAGGTGTTTGTTTTTTTTTAACTCTGGGGAGACAAGAAGGGAGTTCCATACTTCTGCTTCCAAATTATTTTGTAAATAATGGGAACAGAATGAAAGACAAAGATTGAATTACTATCTTTGAGTCAGGGCATCTTTGCCAATAGCCCTAGTATCCCTCTTTCGTGCAAGAAAAGTAGCCATATCACACATACACAAAAATTCAAGTCACTTCCATTACCCATGAGTGTTTATTATAATATTTATGTATTATTTCCGGTTTGTACCCTTAATTATGACTTTCGGTAATGGAATTTCTAATTTGTCTTTCCTTGTACAATATGGCTCTGAAATTTTGCAAATCATGGTTTTAAAAATATGTTTGTTATACTGCACCACATTACACGTTATACTGCAAAGGGAGTGCTGTGTTCTATTTTCTTTGGATTTTTTGTATATGGTGTGATTCAGCAACAGGAGTGATCCCTAAGACACATGCACCAGACTTAAAACTGGTGGAGGGAGTGCAGTAGGATTGTGGATATTCACACACACACACAGCAAGGTGTGCATTATTTATCTATGCCACACACAGGTAATGCTTTCAAACTACCACTCCCTGCTACAAACTTGTTGTCGGGAGGGGTTTGCTGCATATCATTGTCATTACCTACATCCTCGTGTTTTGTCAGTGATGTATACATGTAACATGATGCTCACGGACACCATGTGATCATGCTAAATTAATATCTTACAGAATGGAACATGACACTTGTCACCAATATACAGACTGACAGTACTAAATGCTAAATGTGAACACATTTATATGGCATGTGTAGATAAAAATATACAGTATTTTTTAGTCCTTTCACCAGACACATTAATACAGGTTAGGAAGTGTAAAGGACACATGAGTCAAGGGGGGGGGGTGTACAGAACACAGGAGTCGGGGGGGGGGGGGGAGAGAAGACGGGAGGGGGGGGGGGGGGGGATAGGGGGGGGGGGGGGAGAGAGGAGAATCGGGGGGTGTACAGAACACGGGAGTCGGGGGGTGTACAGAACACGGGAGTCGGGGGGTGTACAGAACACAGGAGTAGGGGAGGGGGGGGGGGTTATTTGTTCTTATAAAAGGAAATAAAACATGGCTGAGCCTGAATCATCAACACCAGGTAACATTCAAATCACATTAAACAAATGAGAGCGAGGCTATACTAATAAATATTTAAATATTATTTACAAGATCTTAATGTTATTACCGATTGGGGATTAGTGGGTTTTTAACCCATTAGAAGGTGCCCATACATACTTGTACCCCTATAAAACCCTGTTAACCAATCTACGTGAGAAAAAGTAATATACTGCATGTAGATCCCATAAGGCTGGCAAACAAACACAACTAAACATGAGTCAAGAATTCAAATCACGAAAAACCCGCAGATCCCAAGGTAGTTCCTATTCACTAAACAACAAGTCTGGTCAGCAGACCGTGGGAAGAGTTCTAGTAACAAAAGGGGGAGCGCAGAAAGAATGGGGACATTACAATGGGGAGGGGGTACTTACACAGCTGAGCAGGGAACAAACTCCCAGACAGGCACCCATGGTACGGAGCAACCACACTGAACAGCGCTCGGAAACTTGCGGGCTATTCCTTTCTCTGTCCCCGCCCACACTGGAGTCTCACCTTTCCTGGTTGAAGCCTCATTAATTCTGTAGTCACCTGATCAGCTCCTGGAAGCTGGGACCTGGCTAGTTCCGGAAGTCGTCGGCTTTAGAGTCGTAGAAATGAATTTGGATGTGTTCGAAATGTCTAATTAGCAATTAAAACGTTCAAATTCGGACAACTACCATTGTACAGGGTAAATGCATGGGAGTCTGCAAGTGCCCCCTCCTCGACCCAGTCCCATGCATTTATCCTATACAATGTCACATTTCCGGATGTGTTATTATGGTGTGCCTGGTACCCACTACCCATAATCCGCATGGGCATGTGCAGGATTTTTCTGAATTAGATGCCACAGAACAAGCCCAGAAGGAAGTTCATGGCCAAGTATATCTAAATATTCTATTATATATGGATCATATAATAATATTACAAATATTCTCATTACATTATATTCTTATTGATTATCATATACATATAAAACAGCCAATACTGGTATCACCTTTACATTTCTATCTGACTGAGAGATCCACATTATCATTAGTAATCCAATATCGAGACCTATCGGACAAGAAGGGAAGTTTCTATTACCGACCCCCTTTACTACAGACTACAGTAGAGGGAGACAATAACATCGGACCATGTATGGGCACATTGAATGATTGCTCTGTAACAGTCAGCTATACAACTACCACCAGTAATTCACCCCCATATCTATTATTTAACCACTACTGGCCCCACTGTGTAGTGCAGTAAAATCCTTACCTTACATCCCTGCTTCAAAAGGTTCTCCTGTAATGTCTGTTCAAAGTCCAAAAATCTGACCACCAGGACAGGAGCCTGGCTGAGTCCATATAGGACTCTGCCTCCTGTCTCTCCTCCAGGAGAATTCTGTCATGAGCAGTGAAGCCCCCCCTCCCTCTCCCTCCCTCTGGATCCTGGATCCCATTTTTCTCTCCTTTGCCCCAACTCTTAACCCCTTTGCTGTAGTGTAGTGGTCCCTATCCCACCCTCAACCGCTATGTTTATTTAAAAAATAAAAACGATCCCAACATTACTTACTTTCCTTCATTCCCCCGGCGTTCTGTAATGCCGGCAGCCACGTCCATGATTGGCTGCCTCTCAGCCAATCACAGACTTAGCTGCAGCTACAGGTCCAGCAAACAGAGGGCCAAGATTACAGCGCTGGTGGAATGAAGGAAAACAAGTAATGTTGGGATCTTTTTTTATTAAATATTGTGGTTGGGGGTGGGACAGGGACCTCTATAACCTACTGTAAAATTAACTTGATTATTCCTACCCCCCGATATTGTTTCATTGGGGAGCTACAGCACGTACAGTTTTCATTTGCCAGGTTAATCCTGGACTATCCTATCTCTCTGACAGAACTTACAATGTATCTTATGCTAGCAATACCTCTTCTCCAGTTCCTCTTGGTGTGGGGGTCCCGTAGGGGTCTGTACTTATTGTTGGACCCTTATTGTTCTTCCTTTACACTATTTCCTTGGGAGATGTTATTACCTCTTTTGGCTTCAGCTATCATTTATATGCCGACGATACACCAATCTACTTGTCCACCCCTACGCTAACTCCTGACATCCAATCACGTGTCTCCGACTGCCTCCTTGCCATCTCCTCCTGGATGTCTCAACTCTACCTCAAATTAAATCTTTCTAAAACTGAACTGATCGTTTTTCAACCTGCGAAAACCTGCCCCTTCTTCCTTCGCAATATAGCCAAAATCCGCAGGTTCCTTTCACTCCCAACCACCGCTATGCTTATGCATGCTCTCGTCCTATCGTGCCTGGACTATTGCAACTTACTACTTTCTGGTCTTCCTGCTTCCCACCTCTCTCCCCTTCAGTCTATACTTAACTCTGTCACAAAGTTATCCCAAATCTCCTCTGTACCGGACAACAACCTGGCTCCCCGTTAAACAGCGCATTGTATACAAAATCCTTCTCCTAACATTTAAATCCCTTTGCTCTGCTGCTCCTCCTTATATTTCCTCACTAGTCTCCCCATATATTCCTGCCCATACCCTCTGCTCATCGCAGAACCAGCTCCTGTACAGACCCCCCACTCAGACTGCTTCCTCTCGCCTTAAATCTTTCTCTCTCGTAGCTCCCATCCTCTGGAATTCTATTCCCCTCTCTCTACGTCAAGAAACCTCAATTAGCAGGTTTAAATCTAGCATTACATCCTACCTATCTGGTAAACAGCAGTATTTGATTGTTTTATTTGTACTGCATACGTCTCACTCCAGCACTTATACCCATTCCATTGTATCTGTGTGTTACCCACCTAACTAGATTGTAAGCTCTACAGGGCAGGGATGTCATTACCCCTTGTGGCAAAGCCCTAGCACTTCTATTTATATAAGTTATATATTTGTGTACTGAACTATCTATGTATTTATCCCTCTTGTATGACTTTATTGTATTTTAATACTGTACAGTGCTGCATCCCCAAGTGGTGCTTTATAAATAAACATATACATACATACATACAATTCCTGTATTAAAGATAGTGCTGAAGCCAGAAGGAAGACTAGCAGAATCCGTTTTCTTTGGGCCGGTGCTCCTAACAGAAACAAAATTGGGAGGTAGGAATTACCGGGCCTATATCCCTGTCCCAATTACTTTTCATTTTAACTGTTTTTTAAGAAAACTTTATACACACGATAGTTCGCATCTAATGTCCCCTATTCCTGCTCATTAAGTTCCATCACAGTGGGTTAGGTACAGTAAGTAAGTATGTAAACCCAGTGTCAGCAATCACCTCAGGTATCTGTTAATGTTGATACAGTTCTCTATGCAGCTTTGAATCACAGGGCAGACTGGATAATTTTTTTTTTAAAAACATGCAGCTTCTCACTAAATGATCAGTATAATCTATGTAACAGTCTATGGGCAACAGGAGAAGTGCCAGCAGACTGCACTAAGAAAGCAGAAAGGTTGTGTTCCAAGCACCAGAGTGCCCGGAAAACTCCGCCCCTCAAACAAGCCACAGATCCAGCTCCTGCACTGTCATAGTTGCCCAGACTTTAGGTCCCACCCTCTTAAAAGTTCCAGACAATGTCCTGGTATCTGGTATCTATGTTGTACTTTTAGTCTTTAGTAGCGACTAGCAAAAGCGAACTCAAGCTGACACGTTGGGAATCTTCTTACTAAGTAACGTGTCATTTCTTCTGAACGTGTTAGGACATGATCATTTTCAGTACATGATCATTTTGCCCCAAAATATAGTGGTAGTTTTTTATCGCTGCCCACCAATGTTGGAAATAGACTCTTATAGACAGCACAAAGGATCGCATGTCATTCACATGCCAGTTACTATTCAGTGTCAAACATGCTTGTTACTGTACAGTGCCATTTATAAGCCAGTTACAGCACCAGTGTCATTCATGTGTCAGTTACTATAGAGTCATTTATATGCCAGTTCTCTACAATGTAATTACTTTGCTAGTTACTCTACAAAGTAATTCATATGCCAGTTCTCTACAATGTATTTACGTTGCTAGTTACTCTACAAAGTAATTTATATGCTAGGTCTCTACAATGTAATTACGTTGCTAGTTACTCTACAAAGTTATTTATATGCTAGGTCTCTACAATTTAATTACGTTGCTAGTTACTCTACAAAGTAATTTATATGCCAGTTACTGAACAGTTTACTTCATATGCCTGCTACCAGGGGCATAACTACCAGGGGAGTAGGGGGAGCAACAGCAGGGGTGACTCAGTGTCATTAGTGTCATTCATATGCCAGTTTCTGTACAGTGTCATTTATATGCCAGCTAATGTACAATATCATTCTTATGCCAGGTAATTTACAGTGTCATTCATATTCCAGTTACTGCACAGCACATTGTAATTCATATGCCATTAACTGCAGTGTTAGTCATATGCCAGTTATTGGACAGTGTCATTGATATGCCAGTTACAGCAGTTTATTTCATATAGTACCAATGCCATTCATATGCCCATTGCTGTACATTGTCATTCACATGCCAGTTATTGTACAGTTATTCCTGAGCCAGTTACTGTACAGTGTCCTTTATTTGCAAATTACTTTACAGCTTTATTCATGTGCCAGTTACTGTACAGTGTCTTATATATGCATGTTACTGCACAACACTGTTATTTATATTCCAGTTAAGGTACAGTGTCGTTCTTATGCAAGTTACTGTACAGTTTTTCATATGCCAGTTGCAGCTTCAGTATCAATCACTTGCCAGTTACTGCACTGTATCACTCATATTCCAGTTATTGTACAGTCATTCATATACCAGTTACAGAACAGTGTCATTCATTTACCATTTATTTCATACGTGTCATTTATTTGCCACTTACTGCAATCTAAATCATTTGCCTGTTACCGCAACTGTATAATTTATTTGTGCCATTCACTTGCCAGTTCTTGCACCAGTGACAATTTTTCAGTTACTGCACCAGTGCTGATCTATCAGTGCTAACTAGCCACTCCACTGCCACCTAAAACCAATCCGACATTCCCTTCATTGGTTACGCGTAAAGTCAAGGATCCTGTTCTTACTTGCATATAAATAATTCAATAATTTAGCCCCTAGATACATTAAAGAGTTGTTGCAACCACATTGCTCCTCCCCCAACCTTCAAATAAGGTTCAAATAACCTAGTCACCCCCAGAGTCCATGTAAAATCCTTTGGTCACAGAGCCTTCTGTCATGCTGCACCCACTCTATGGAACTTCTTTCCCAGTTAGTCAGAATTGCCCCATCTTTGGAGATGTTTAAATCCAGACTGAAAACCCATTCAATACAGCATTTGCAGACCTGTAGACAAAACTTCATCCTACCACCAATTATTGAACTCTGAGACATGTTAAAGGGCAACTCTAGCCTAAAAAAACCTAAAAGTTTTTAGAAGCATTACCCCCCCCCCCCCTAAAACCTACCTGCGTTTTAATCTAACCTTTCCCCAATGCTCCCACGCTGGGTTATAGGTACTTCCAAACAGCCAATCCCTTGCTGGAAGTCCTGCCTCATTCAGCAATTGGCAATGACGTCACCATCACGGCTATCACTGACAGTCATTACCAAGAAGACGAGGTAGACACGATGAGGGATCGGCTATGAGTAAGTGAGTAAGTGAGTAACTCAGTCTGAGAGTGTCGGAAAAAGCTAAGGTTAAAACACAAGTGGGGATTTGGAAGGTATTGCTTCTAGTTTTTTTAGGGTAAAATTATCCTTTAAGCACTTTGAGAAAAGTACTACATAAATGTTATTGTATTGTATCTGTCTAGGTACACACAAGCAGCTATTTCAGTTCGTCGGCCTGAAATATACATTTCTTGCGACTATTGTCCGAATTGCCTGTTTGACACACATATTTTGTTTAGATTTTTGTAACTGGATATTTGCTGGGCTGATATGTTCCTTTCTACTGTTTTTACGTTACAGTAGGTATCTTGGGGGTTTTACTTTTAGGTGGGAATAGGGACAAGACTAGAATGACAGTGGAATATAAGAAATGAGTCATAGCTGAGAGATTTGGATAAGGATTTATACCACTGCAGCTCCCATTATAAAATATGACACTTGAGTATTATATAGTAGATAATGTACCCCCTACAGTAAATTATAAGGATATTATAAGGCGTTCAGTGACCATATAAAAGCACAAGGCCGAGGTACTTCTAATATCCCTTTAATTTACGGTATGTGGTGCATTATCCATTATAGCCTTCCCCTTCCCTCTTATTTAAAGAGGGAATGTAATAGCAAACACCACACTCCCTGCACCAGATTATCACAACCCCCCTGGGCTGTCACACGTTCTAAACCCCCCACCCCACATATCTGTCTGTCTGTCTTTCTCTCTCTCTATCTGTCTCTCTATCATCTATTTAGCACCTATCTGTCTATCTGATATAGTAAAGTATAGTATTTGAGGTTGAATAAAGACATATGTCCATCCAGTCCAACATATCTAGCAATATCCTCATTTCCTGCCTTAGGGCACGGCCACACTGCAACACAAACGCAATTGCATGCGATTTCATGTGCGATTTCGTTGCCTTTGCGCATGCGTTTTTTTCATTAACTATTGAAAAACGCACGCGATTGCGATTTAAAATGCGGAAAGCAAATCACAATCACAACGCACCCGAAAACACGCGTTTTCGGTGCGTTGCCGTGTTTTCAATGATATGAAAAAAGCAAGCGCAAACGCAAAAAAATGCAGCAGTGTGGCCTAGCCCTAACTGATGATCCAGAGCAAGGCAAAAAAAAAACACCAAATTTATGAAGGGGAAAAAAATCCTTCCTGACTCCAAGTGGCAATCGGAAATTTCCCTAGATCAACTCTACTTTATGTATCAATACCAGTAACTTGCAACATTCCTTGTTTGCAGAAACTCATCCAGCTTTTTTTTGAAACTGACCAATGAACCTGCCATTACAACGTCCACTGGAAGACCGTTCCATAGCTTTACCGTTCTCACAGTGAAAAACCCTTTCCGAGCTTGAAGCCTAAACCTTTTTTCTTCAAGTCTTAAGGGATGTCCTCGTGTCCTTTGACATGTTCTATTGGTGAACAATGCCCCAGATAGTTTATTGTATGGCCCGTTAATGTATTTATACACAGTAATCATATCCCCACGCAAGAGCCTTTTCTCCAGCGTACATAATTGTAACTTTTCCAGTCTCTCTTCATATTCAAGCTCCCCCAATCCCCTTATTAATTTAGTTGCCCTTCTCTGAACCCTTTCCATTTCAAAGATGTCCTTTTTGTACACAGGATTCCAAAATTGCACTGCATATTCCAAATGAGGCCTTACCAATGCTTAAAGAGGGAGAATAACATTTTCCTCCATTGAATCCATACCTCTCTTCATACAAGAAAATACCATGCTGGCTCTGGGAGTTGCCGCCTGGCACTGTTTGCTTCCTTTAAGTTTGTTATCCACCAAAACTCCAAGGTCCCTTTCCAACAGGGATTCACTTAACACAAAGCCATTTATATCTGTTGTATTCAATTAGATCAACTGGACTTGAAATGTAGTTCTTGAAGACGTTTCGCTAGTCATCCGACTGGCTTTCTCAATTCAGAATGACTTGTACAAGAATCTGTGGCAATTATGTACCCTGGAAAATCCCAATTAGCATATCACAGCCAGGTGTTAAGGGTGTGATAGGATAGTGGCTAAGAGGTGTTATAGGAACGCCCAGAGTAAGGTGTTAAAACAGCATTGTACATGGCAGACAGTTGGTGTCGAAACCCCCACCTCTATTTAGGCTTGGTTTCTTTATTTTACATAAATGGCCTCCTTAACACTCCTTGAACCAGTCACGTTCTTCGCCAGTATGTTAACATTACAATCTTCAAAGGTATGTCCTTTATCCTAAGATGCAGATACACGGCTGAGTCCTGACCCGAGGAATTGGCTCTTCTGTGCTGGGCCATACGTTGATGCAGTGCTGTTTGGTCTCCCCCACATACAAATCAGAGCTTTTCACTGCACTGCACTGCATATATGATGTCGCTTTTCTTGTGTTTTGGTATTGGGTCTTTCGGATGTACCAATTGCTGCCTCAGTGTGTTGTTCGGTTTAAAGCAGACAGGGATACGATGTTTTTTGAAAATTCTTCTTAATTCCTCGGAGACCCCTGCTACATATGGGATGACCATGTTCTTTCTCCTGTCTTGCTTTTCCCCTTCACTGTTGGTATTCGTGTTCTTTTCTTTCCTTCTACTTCTTTTGACAAAGGCCCAGTCTGGATATCCACAAGTTTTAAGGGCTCCTCTGAGATGTTTCATTTCTTTAGCCTTCGCCTCTGTGCTAGTGGGGATGTTCTCGGCTCTGTGTTGCAGGGTTCTGATGACCCCCAGCTTGTGATCTAAAGGGTGGTGGGAGTCAAACATCAAATACTGATCTGTGTGTGTTGGTTTTCTGTAAACCTCTACTTCCAGTTTACCATTTTCCTTAACTTCTACCAAGCAGTCCAAGAAAGCCAGTTTGTTGTTTTGTACCTCTTCCCTTGTGAATTTAATGTTTTGGTCTACCGCATTAATGTGTTCTGTGAAAGCTTGTACTTCCTTCTGGTGGATTTTAACCCAGGTGTCATCAACATATCTGAACCAGTGGCTGGGTGTTATGCCCTTAAAGGTATTAAGCGCCTGTGTTTCTACCTCCTCCATGTAAAGGTTGGCCACAATAGGTGAAACTGGAGATCCCATAGCACATCCATGTTTTTGCTTATAGAACTTATCCCTGTATTTGAAATAGGTGGTATTCAGGCACAAGTCCAACAAGGAACACACCTGTTCTGGGTTGAGATCAGTTCTGCTGGTAAGAGTGCTGTCTTGGCCCAGCCGTTTTCTCACCATGTCAACAGCCTCTTTGGTGGGTATACAAGTGAAGAGAGATGTCACATCATAGGACACAATAGTTTCTTCTACACCGAGTACTATATCTTCAATCTTGTTGGTGAAATCCTGAGAGTTCTGGATGTGATGCTTAGAACTTCCCACCAAAGGTCCTAAGATGTTAGCTAGATATTTTGCCACCTTGTATGTTACAGAGTTGATGCTGCTGACTATAGGTCTTAGTGGGGCCCCTTCCTTATGTATCTTTGGGAGTCCATATATGCATGGATGTGCCTCACCAGGGTAGAGGCGATGATACATTGCTCGGTCAATGGCTTTATCCTTTTGAAGCTGTTGTAGTAAGTCTATGACTCTTTTCTTGTAACGGCTGGTGGGATCCCTTGTTAAAGCCTCATATGTGTTGTTATCGGCCAGGAGCATGGTCACCTTTTCATGGTAGTCTGAGGTGTTGAGTACCACTGTGCATCTTCCTTTATCTGCCGGTAGAATGGTGATACTGGAATCTTTCTTGAGAGATGTTAAGGCTCTTCTTTCCTGTGTAGTCAGGTTTGATGAAGGAGTTTTAGCACTGGCTAAGGCTGCAGATACCTTAAGGCGAAGTTGTTCTGCCTCACTCTGTGATACCTTATTACTGTGGATAGAGGCTTCTGTGGCTGCTAGATGATGGCAAAATTCAAGCCCTTACCAAGGACTTCCATTTCTGGCTGGGTCAGGGTCCTGTTAGACAAGTTTCTCACCCATTCCTCCTTGTTTGATGAAGTGACACTTCCCTCCTTTTGTATCCAAGGTAGTTGTTCTCCTTTGGAGCTGTTCTGGGATGACAGAATAGAGAACTTGTTCTGTTGCCTTTGTTTGCCCTTACAGTGCTGAGAAAGCTGTGCTTGTTTGGTGAACTCCATCACTCTTTCCCAGATGGACACAGGTAGCTGTGAGGCCAGGTTCTGTTCTAGTTGACTAATGTTGTGCATTAAAGCATCGACTGTAAAATGTGTCTGTCGTACCCGTTCACTTAGGAGCTGTGTTTGAGCCTTTTGCAGTATCTGTTTTTAACACCTTACTCTGGGCGTTCCTATAACACCTCTTAGCCACTATCCTATCACACCCTTAACACCTGGCTGTGATATGCTAATTGGGATTTTCCAGGGTACATAATTGCCACAGATTCTTGTACAAGTCATTCTGAATTGAGAAAGCCAGTCGGATGACTAGCGAAACGTCTTCAAGAACTACATTTCAAGTCCAGTTGATCTAATTGAATACAACAGATATACCATGACCTGGATGAATGAGAACCTTCACAAGCAAAGCCATTTATAGTATAAGCAGCACAATGATTTTTAAGTCCAAAATGCATCACCTTACATCTATCAACATTGAATCTCAGCTGCCACTTAGCAGCCCAATGTGACAATCTATCTAGATCCCCCTGCAACGATTGTACATCCTCTGAAGTTTTTAATGGTCGACAAAGTTTTGTGTCGTCAGCAAATACAGAAAACTTGCTGACAATACCCACTTCCAAATCATTAATAAATAGATTAAATAGAAGTGGCCCCAACACAGAACCCAGTGGCACCCTACTTAGCACTTTAGTCCATAATGATGAAGCCCCATACTCTCTGCATCATATTCATTAATCAATTTTCTATCCATGTACAAATGTGCCTCCCCAGACCAACAGACCGTTATACATTAGTCGCCTATGGGGGACTGTATCAAAAACCTTTTTTAAAATCCAAGTAAACTACATCTAGTGCCATGCCAGAGTCTAAATTTCTACTCACTTCCTTATAGAAGCCAAGCAAGTTAGTTTGACAAGATCTATTCCTCCTAAATCCATGCTGCTACTTATAATGTCAGTCCTTGAAATATACTCCCTTATTAAACTTACAGGCCTGTAATTACCCAGCTCTGAACGACTACTCTTTTTGAATATTGGAATAACATCAGCCTTTTTCCTATCCAGAGGCACACCTCCGGACATGAGGTGTGCCTCTGGATAGGAAAAATAAGAAACAATGGCTTAGATAAAACTGAACTTAGCTGCCTAAGTACCCGAGGATGTATTTTATCCGGTCCAGGAGATTTATTTAGTTATTATTTAGTTCTTTCTGTACCATATCCTCAGTTAACCAACGTTCACTTGAATCTCTTATACCATTATTACTACTATTACTCTATGATATCTGTACTTGGATCTTCTATAGTGTATACAGAGGGGAAAAAATATTCAAGACAGTTGCTTTATCACCATCCTCCGTAACTAACTTATCCCCATTAATTAATGGTGCCACATTCTCAGTCCTCATATTCTTACTATTAATATACTTAAAAACTTTTTTAGGCTTAGTGATGCTTTTTTCAGCTATCCTAACTTGATTATTAATTTTAGCTAGCTTGATTGCTTTCTTACACTCCTTGTTACAGTTTTTATAATCCCTAAAGGCCCTTTCCATTCCCTGTGACTTAAAGGTTTCTTTTAAGGTTCTGTATTTCCATTTGCCTCTTTACATCTTAATTCAGCCACATGGCCGCAGATTTATTTTTTTTACATTTATTTCCCAAGGGCAAAAATTTAGATGTGAGCTGGCTTAAAATCCCCATAAACACAGTCTACTTCAGTACTGTTCAGTACCTTTACCTAATAATACATTATCCCAGTTGACATTCTGAAGAGCTACTTTTAACCTGGGAAAATTTGCCTTCCTGAAATGAAAAGTTTTGTTAACATAGTGCACTTTTTCTTTCGATAACATAGTCCAAACGACACTATTTCATGGTCACTATTCCCAAAGCCTCCAGTTACCTTTATATCTATAATGCGCTCCACGATGTTAGATATTACCAGATCCAACAGAACTCCTTTTCTAGTAGGAACTTCAACCACCTGTGAGAAAAAATTATCCTGCAGCAAATTCAGGAACTCATCGCCTTTTTCTGTGATGGCAGTTCCACTACACCAATTAATGGCAGTTCCACTACACCAATTAATGTTAGGGTAATTAAAGTCCCCCATAATGAGCACACTACCCAAACTTGCAGCCCTTGCCAACTGCATATATAGCTGACTCACTTCCTCTCTGCTAGCATTTGGTGGCTTATAGCAGACACCAACAATGACATTACCCCCTTTCCTGTAGCCTAATTCCACCCATATTGCCTCCACTATAACATCCATATCGCCAGTTATCTCCTTTTAAATTTGGCTTCAATTCTTTTTTAACATAAACACATACTCCTCCCCCTTTCCTTTTTTCTCTGTCCTGCCTAAACAAGGTATGTCCATCTAAATTTACAGCCCAGTCGTGAGAACTGTTCAACCATGTTTCTGCTATACCTATTACATCATACTTTTCATACAATGCCATAATTTCCAATTCACCCATTTTGTCAGCCAGGCTTCTCACATTTGCAAACATACATTTTAGATTATGATCCTGTAATTTATTCATACACTTTAATACACATGCCTCCCTATCCCCCATGCTAGGCCCCCTCCCCCTTTCCACCCACCACTGGCCTATCTACACCCTGCTTTCCTCCTGGGCTATCTATCCCAGTGAGACTGCTAATACCCTCCCCCCCCCCCAACCTAGTTTAAAATCTCCTCCAACCCTCTAGCCATCTTCTCCCCTAAAACAGCTGCACCGCCATCAGTGAAGTGCAACCCATCCCTACTAAAGAGCCTGTAGCCGACAGCAAAGTCTGCTGGGTTCTCTATAAAGTCAAACCCTTCTTCCTTACACCACCCTCTTAGCCACGCATAATGCTCCTAAGCTCCCGGTGTCTCCCTGGCTTAGCACGTGGCTGCGGTAGTATTACTGAAAACACTACCTTGGAGGTCCTTGCTTTTAACTTGGCCCCTAGCTCTCTGAAATCATGTTTAAGGACCTCACCTCCTCCTCTAACTTTGTCATTGGCACCAATATGAACCAAGACTGCCGGGTCACATCCAGACCCACCCAATAATCTGTCTACACGATCCACCACATGCCGAACCCTAGCACCAGGCAGGCAACACACAGTTCGGCATGTAGGGTCTTGGCGGCAGATTACTCTATCTACCTTCCTTATAAGGGGTCCCCTACCACTACCATCTGCCTAGCATTCCTGATCCTAAGTTCCTCCTCCCTTGTATCAGAGATGGCAGTCCCCTGGGTGCTCAAGGGATTAGCCCCCTCCATAAATGCTAATTCCAAGCTGTCCTCCTCTACTTTATCACCTAAGGTGGCAAATCTGTTGGGGTGGGCAATCTGGGAAGAAGCAACCCTACTCTTCCGTCCCCCACTTCCCCTAGTAACTCTAACAAAACAACCTCCCCCCTCAACCTTGATATCTATCAGACAAACAAATATTAGATATTATACGAGAGAGATAGAGACAGACAGACATATATAGATATTAGATAGATAGAGATAGACAGACATATATAGAAATTAGAACTATAATTCAGACAGGCAGACTTTGCAGGACAGTGACAGCAGTGCAAAGAATATATATATGGGAAACTCAGAGTTAAATGCATAGTTTATTGGCACCCTCCTCTCACTCCCCCATCTTTAGAAACAGCAAGCAGCGTGGAGAAAACAGGAGGACAGGCAGAAGTTGCGCAATTTATTGCACTAACCACTGACTTCCCTTTTAAAGGGGCACTGTGACAAAAGCCTTACCTGTACCGGGATCCTGCGGCGTCTCTCGGCTCCCGGCACACGCTTCAGTCTATTCTCGCGCGAGCACGTCCGTTCATGCTCGGACCCGGTCTTCAGCCAGTGCTGTGTGGACGCGCACAGGCACTGTCTCTTACCTCCTCCGCTCCTCCACATCTGCTATTGGACCGAGGAGGGCTCGTTAATTCAAATTAACATATCCCTGCACCTCACTCATTGTTCTCCTCTCCCCATTGGTTCCTCTGTGTATATTAACCCCTCAGCCTATTCTGCCCTTGCCCGATATAGCAGTTAGTTTACTATCTTGCTCGTGGTGTGCTTTATCTGATTACTCTCTGTTACCGACTCCTGCCTTGCTTTTGACTCCAATTCGTATCTGCCTGCCCTGACCTTTGCTTGTTCCTGACTATGTTTTCTGCTTAACCCTCTGTACCGTGCCTGGCGGCCTGTTTCCTGGTTTTGACCCTTTTGCCCTGATTCTGACTGCTCTTGCCTGCTCCTTGTCTGTACCTCGTATTTTTGGTCTCTGACCTTTGTATCTATTCTGGTGCCTTGTCCGTTAGTTTCACTCCGGACTTCTCCTGTATTCCCGGCCTCAGTTTGAATACCTTGCACTCCAGGGGGCAACCGTGTTCGGTGAGGCGCGTCTAGCCTTCCGGCAAATGGGGGCTTGTCTATTGGTGAAGATAGTGGTTGTAGATCGGGGTATTTGGACTGAAGGAATACGAGGGAATCTGGAGCGTTACAGACACTATACTGAAAAAATTACTTTGCCTCATCTTAATCTATAATTGAATACATGTAAGTAGCACTGCCTCTGATTGGCCTGTGTTCCTGTATGCCTTCAATCCAGCACACATTTTGTTTAGGAGAAGTATCCCCCCCTCCCTATTTTAACCACTCCCACTTCCATCCGACCTGACCTTTTTCCCACAAACCAATTGTCAAGCCTGTACACAGCGTTCCAACTGTCAAAACTCTGTCACCATTCCAGCTACAGTAAAACTACTCACAGAAGAATAGTTTTTGAGCAAGGAACTTGATTGACAGCTGAAACATAAGAAGATTGGATATCTAAAGAAACAGGGGGCAGATCAACAACAAAAATGATACAGTGGTGGTTGGGAAGAATTGTAGTTTCCAATAACCTATTTTTTCAGTATTAATGCCCTTTAAATTCTATCACTGCTGACAGCCCGTTCCTTCATTCAGTGCTCTGTGCTTTAGTTTTTTTGTTTTTTTTTAAATAAATTACCTTATTGACGCAGGACAACACCCAATGCTGGGGAAAACACTGACACTAAGCAATTACCCTTAAGTGTTTGGTACATTAATACTGTGTCTCTAGTATAACTAAGAAAGCACTGTATATGCTGCTCTTGTAAAATATTCTATGGTTGCTTCCTTATACCTTTTCCCTTTAGAAGAATCAGGTAAAAGTCACATGCACATACGTAATTTGAAATCAGGTTGGTTTGTAGAAACAAACCGGTACATTTGAACTAAGATAATTAACCATGATTAGATATTTTTCTTATGCTGAAACTGGTTTCACAGGTTTTTATGTATGTAACTCTGGACATGGGTTGTGAAAGTCTCTAAATTACTCATTTAGTTTTTGAACAACACCCTGAGTAAAGGTTTAATCTGGAATCCCACTCCTACAGATAAACATTGTACTATTCATCCACATTTAATTTTCATCCACTTTATCAAATAAAAACATTTGACTAATTGTTCCTGACTGATTTTTCCCATTATCAGTTGTTCACTTAAATCTACCAAATATTGAGCCAAATGGTCGATCAGGCCATGTGTCCCAGCCATAAGGTAAGGGGTCTGAGTGCAGGGACCCAGAATAGGGTGCTTACAGTGGTAGAAGTAATCTAGGCAAGGGAGAAGAACAAGACCTTATTTTCCAACAGACAGATCTAATGGGCCCCATACACGATGCAATTTTGTTGTACGATCGTTGTACAAACTCCCCGATTGAACATCAATTGTTTCGTTGATGGTATAGATAAAGTCTGGTGCAATTAAATTGAGAAGATCTGATTGAATGTAAAGGTGATCGGTCAGTACGGAAAATTTTAGATACTGAAGAAGGCTCAAACACAGCCCCTAAAAAATGAGTGTGATAGAGGCATTTTACAGTCGATGCTTTAATGCACAACATCAGCCAACTAGAACAGAACCTGGATTCACGGCTACCTATGACCACCTGGGAAAGAGTGATGGAGTTCACAAAATAAGCACATCTTTATCAGCATTGTAAGGGCAAGCCAAGGCAATGGAACAAGTTCTCTATTCTGTCATCCCACAACACCCCCAAAAGAGATAAACTACCTTGGAGACAAAAGGAGGGAATTGTCACTTTATCAAACAAGGAGGAATGTGTGAGAAAACAGGACCCTGACCCAGCCAGCCTGGCTAAGGGCTTGAACTTTGCCATCACTCCCAAAAACATCCCTGTGGTGGATTTTATATTAGGTAAAAAATATAATTTTCTATGGAAAGGATGACCTATACTTATACATATATTATTATTATTGTCTGAAGAAGGTACCACACGGGTACCGAAACGTTACACGTGTGAATAAACACACTAGAAATCTTGAAAGACTGGAGTGCGCTGTTTCTTATAATTATTTATACTTATACATACACAATAGTTCTTTATTCTTGCTAATCAGATGGGATCTGCTGTATGATAGATAAATTAGTTTAGCAATCAACCCAAACAAAGCGATTACGTATAGCGATAGCGCCATGCCTGATTAAGGGAACTAAAGGGCATATTTGTAAAAGATTTTGGTGCTGTTATCGCCACCTTTTCTGACAAATTTGGACTTATTATTTATTTATAAATTGCCAACAAAGCGTTGTTAAAAGTTCTCATGCATACCATATCTTATGTGTATTTTTATATCATATGTTGTATTGCGTTAAATGACAAATAAATCCTCAGAACAACATTAAATCAAAAGCTTGCATTAAATTATGTAGTCAGTTAAAGTTATCACCAGCACTTTGTAGGTTTGTATAGAAACTGTAAACTAGAAAATAGCCCAGTTTTTGTAGTGTTATTTTTTACATTTATATGTTAAATATGAATATTTTGCCTTTATGATTTTAAATTTTGGCATCCTGCATCAGAAAATGCTTGCTGAATTGCTGTGCATTGTATCTTTATTATATAATGTATATATTAGCATTGTTACATTTGCCTTTAAGATCCAAACACATTTAAAATCTACATGGTGACAGGCTGGTCTGAGCTAAAGGCAAAGATGGCAGCCTTATGCTGGTCATGCAGTAGTTACAATTAGACATTAGTTTAGACATTCGTCCGTAGAAAAACATCTAATCTCTCTGATGTCTAACTACTGCATTTTCTGGGTAGTGGTTTTTACTTCAGACTTTCACTTACTGCCTTGCATTGCAAAAAGAATAGGTCAGGCAAGTGGTTCTTCGCACATCATGCTTGAATCTCAATGTTAGTTTGGGGGTGGTAATACACTATAAAGGGCATGTACCCCCTAAAAATAATTTTTTAACATATGCCCACCCCCAACTGCCAAGTTATTTCTTTAAAAAAAAAAAAACAGAACTGATCCAGCTCCCTGCTTGCCCAGAACTTGCAAGTAGGGGGCCGGACCGGCAGCAATGTCTGTGATTGGCTGAGATGCAGCTGCCATCAATGGACAGCGCTGCGGGAAAGAAGGGCTGTAAGTACAGTTCTGACTGCGTTTAGGGGTGGGCAGGAGTATCTACCATATGTTAAAAGGGTTTAATGCTAGGTGGAGGGACAAGCATGGATGGATCTGGATGGTGGGAGGGGGGAAGGGCTCCCCTGCGCATGTTGCTGTTCTTACTGAGGTTAAGGAAGCAGCAGGGACCAGATGACTCACAGACACCTCCTACTCTTCCCTTTTTGGAACTTTGGAGAGACACTACAGGAGAACCATAATTAGCAAAGGTGTAAGGTTAGGAATTTTTTAAACTTCACAGTGGGGCTAGTAGTGGGTTAAATTTTAGTTTTGGGGGTGGACATGGATAGATAGATAGATAGATTATATATGTATCTATATATATTCCGGAGCACTCCAATGGACTTCAGATAAAATGCTTTATTGAATGTTATTGAACGGACCTACAGTAACGTTCAATAAAGCATTTATTGGAGTGCTCCGGTTTGAGTAAGTATATATATATATATATATATATATATATTTTTTTTTTTTATAAATGTTTTCCTTTAATGCGTGTTTTTTCATATGTTTACAGGCTATCTAGATTTTGCTACACCCATCCCATATCACTTCAGTGACACTTTACACCTGTAGACAACCTGCTTTGTTATATTTATTTTGACATACTTATTACTTATACCTTCCATGTATTGCAAATTTACAAACAAAATGCACCTGGAAATTGTTTGGTTTCACATTTAATTGTTTTCCTTGCCCTTTGTGTTTATTTCCCTGTATGAATGTCAGAAAGCACTAATTTACACTTAATTTGGCACAATACACTCTGTTTTATGAACACTTCACACACAGACTGGGATGATGGATACAATGGATGAAACCACTTTACAGGAAGGCGGGGAAGCACAACTCATTAGCTAATGACTGCAATAAGTCTTTAATATATACATTAGATTTTATATATTTAGGTCAGGATTCATATAAGTAACAGTAACTAACAAATGTAGCAGAGCTGTGGTATTCTCCTTGCTCCCCTTGTAAATCTAATGGTATATTCTTTCTCTGCCTCCCCCCTCTCTTTTGTTATAAGCTAACCAGAGGAGAGATGCTGGGTGGAAGGATGTTCTATTATGAGTGAGTGGAAAGGAGGGTGCACACCAAGCCAACTGTTACATCTACCACAAAACAACAAAAGGGGGGGGGCTCCAATATCTAGGTAAGAATGGGTCTTGGGCTTTTGAAGTAGACTGTTTTGTGTCAGGGGCCGTGCTATTCAAAATGTGTTCAGTCTTTAATATCACTGTCTCCCACTGTTATAGTTCCCATATTCCCTCTTCTGCAGATGTATATGAAATATATATAAATATATATATATATATATATATATATATACAGAAATATAAACAAACACCTATGCACATGTGTTTATTTCCATTTACAGGCCTGCTATGTCTTACGTTGCATCTATTGACAAAGCAGCCTAAACCAAGTCTGTTTTAATGTCTGTTTTATTTTCTAACCTATTAATGCTTACTTGCTTATAATATTTATATCTTAAGTATCAAATTGTCTTAGTGAGGTCCAAAGTGTTTAAATGTACATATTGTTACGATTTGGGACCTCCTGATTTTCATACAGCTGTGCTACAGTGCACTCATTTTGTGGCCCTATGCTAATTCTGTGGCTCTACACTCTTTTGAAATATGTTTTTAAATAGTGAAGTGCAAATTAGCTTGAGGGCCACAAGATGGACAACAGTTGTCAGTCACCCCCTAGACAGCAGGGATGTATTAGCCATTCCACTTTCCTTTTTTGATATGTGGGGAAAGGTTCTGATTGGTTAACTCCATGTTTCCCATTGCCATGACTATTATACTAAAAATAAGTTTTTATCACTAAATAGTCAGAGGCTACTACTATAGATGTCCCTTTTAAAACAAAAAGTAGCATAGTTTTAATTTGCAGTCTAAAAGTCCACTTTTATGATCAAGGACTGACTGCATGTGACCCTGTTCACTAGTTGTATCTGAGAATACTAATAGTTTTTCCAATATTCAACAACCAGCACTTTATGCATTCTACCACATGGTACAAATGATTTTACATATATGTCAATTTATGCTGTGTAGCCAGTTTGGTGTAAACTTTGGTACTACTCTTTTGGCCACAGTTTGCATTACCTTGATGGAAGTTCAGTACTTGATCCTATACAATTGAAAGTTTACAATTGTCTGCTCTTTTTGAACTACAGCAAGTGATCCAATTTTTGTTCATTAAGACTCCCTTCTTATTAGAATAACAGCAGTCTAAACTCATTAAGAATCTTAGTGAAAGCCATTTGTAGCTTAGGCTGGGTACACACGAAGGGACTATTTGTCATGACCGAGCGAGCAATAGTGGCCGCGGCCAACATTTTGTACGGTCCCATAGGGAACTGCACGATCGATCGGGATTTACTGACACGTCTGTTTGTCAGATCTGGACGAACGTATGATCGAGGTCGGTCACCCCACACCAGCAAATATTTTTGTCCGAGTGTTGTGGATCAGTTGGTCGGCTGAAAATATCTGCTGGTGTGTACCCAGCCTTAAAGGGCATGTCCATCCCCAAAACTAAAATTTCCCCCACTACTGGCCCCACTGTGCAGTGTTTAAAAATCCTTACCTTACATCCCTGCTCCAAATGGTTCTCCTGCAATGTCTGTCCAAAGTCCTAGAAAGTGAAGAGCAGGAGTCTGTCAGTGAGTGGAAATGTTTCTGGTTTGCCTACTGCAGCCCACCCATCCCTTTTTGCTTCCCTGTGCCCTAGCATTAAATGCTTTTTCTGTAGTGTAGTGGACCTTATCTCCCCCCCCCCCCCCCCAACTGCCATATTTGTTTGCAAAAAAAAAAAATCCGAAATGTACTGTGATTGGTTTCCTTTCGCGGCTGCCGGTCTGGCATCCTGCTTGCAATTTCCTGCAAGCAGAGGGCCGAGTCTAAACGCCAGGGGAATGCAGCTCTGTAAGTACCTTTCTGATTCTTTTTTTTTTTTTTTACAAACAAATATGGGGGTTGGGGTCCATTACACTACAGAAAATGTTTTTATGAGAGGTGGAGATACACTTTAAAGGGAAAATTCAGTGCAGACACATATGCTTTTAAGAAAAAAGAACTGTATTTCATTTTTATCCCAATGACCTTACCCTGCCCATTTAGCCTTTTTTCTGTGTATAAATAAATGCTTCTAAAATACTGACTTCCTGTTTGCAGGACACTATTTGAGAACGTTATGGTCTTGTCCTTGACCCAGCACCTGGGATGGTTCAGTTGCTCATTAGAGATCTGAGCATGTTTGACCCATCCAATAGCCAATCAGTAAAAAAATACTGTAAGGAACATTCACAGGATGTCATGCATCCTGGGAAGAAGAAGGACTGTTAAAATTTGAAATGTCAACTCGCCAATGACAACAGCAGGGAATAGCAAGAGGTATAAATTCAAAAGATTTTTAAAAATGAAAGAGAATATGTAGAATAACATAATAGACATGATGTGTTCCACTGAACCTTTCCTTTAAGTTGCATTATGATATTTGTAGTGTTCCTTCTTCTTGAAGACCTTATGAGTATCTCCACTGCTAAAATCACTTTTTTTCAATTCAGTTTTATTGAAGAACAGGAGGTAAAGGCTGGTACACACCATGCAATATTTTGGTCTGATCAACCGATACACTGAGCTATCGGTCGATCGGACTGAAATAATTGTATAGTATTTTGGATGCGATCTATCGTTCGTTCGCCTGAATAGGATGAACGCACGATCTGACATGTCCCGAAAACCCTCTATGGGCCGCACGCTTGGTCACGGTAAACTTATTGCTGCGACAAACAGTCCTTCTTCCTAGTCGACTGGTCAGGAGGAAAAGTTGCATAGTGTGTACCATACTTAAAAGAGCTGTGTCTTACCTTCCATTCAGGAGCCGGGGATGCTATGCGCAAGTGCGCATTGCGTATTTGTGCAACATTTTTAAAATCTGTGTGGGTATATGTATGTACATTAGTTCATATTAAAAAAAAAAAGAAGATCCATAAAAGGTTCTGATTTCAAAGGTGAAAGTGGCACGATTGTTTTTCATAGATAAAAAACAAAGAATAAATACAGAGCTAAAAGGACAGTCAGTAGGAGTAAAATAAATAAGTGATAATAGAGATACGAAGTGTTAAGGTTCGTACACATGCGGGTGCCGGTGTGTACGAATGGCCGATAATCGGCCGGTGTATGGGCACTTTATCGTCCGAAACGGACGCTCGTTCAGAGATCCAGCAGAGCAGGCAACAATCTTTGAACGAACGACCGTTTCTGCCGATAAAGTGTCCATGCACTGGCCGATTATCGGACGAAACTGCAGTTCGTACACGACGTGTGTTGAGGGTCAGCACCCGTGATTGCACATGTGTACGAACCTTTAGGTGGGCCAGGAAAGTTGAGACCAACACTGAGGCCTGCGATCCCCTCTCCAGATCATCTGTGACCAGCTGTTTTTAAATGCACGATCAGCTGTCTAAAAGTTCTGCCAGTTAGGTACCGGTCTTTTAAATAGCTGATTGTCTCCATATCGTGGATGCTCTGGGGAGGGAGGTGGCTCAGGGGCCCGGCCTCCAATCTTGTGCCGGGGGGACCCTGCAGTTAAGCACCTGCAAAGAATGTTGCATGTTACTGGTATTGATACAAAGAGTTGATCCAAGTATATTTCTGATTGCCACTTGTCAGGAAGGAATTTTCTTCCCCTTCATAATTCTGGTGTTTTTTGTTTTTTTTTTGCCTTCCTCTGGATAAACTGTTAGGCAAGAAATGTGGGTAGGTTGGACTAGATGGAATTATCAAACAACTAGGGATATAGGCATCCCATACAAAAGACCCCTACAACACAAGCACAACCACTTGATGGTCTACAAAAATTACTTTATTCAAAAAACACAGAATCCCCTTACAATTAACCCCCTCAATACATAATCACTTAAATATAGGTTTGAAATGATAATTAAAAACTATATCCGGGTGTCCCCAGAAACAATGGCCCTAGACAAAAACCTGGAAAGGTGGTGGACCACCCATTCACATCCTGGAACCCCCTCAAATCTCCAGGTGCCCACAATCCTGTATACACCCTCTACAGTGCAGTATATGAGTCTGTAACAGTCCATATCTTGTATCATGAAGATCACAAATCAATTACTAGCTTGAGGACTTAAACAGGGTTAGCCCGTCGCGCAACCCACATCCTCACAGATTACCAGGTCAGGATAAGCTACACTTTCACCTCAGTAGTCCCAGAGAGAGCACAAAAATAAACACCTCCCTTGGGTATAATTACAGTACTGTCAATCCTTGACCAGTCCACAACAAACCAAGTACCAAAAACAAACTCCTTCATCAGGACACTGACTCCTCCTACGCGCGTTTTACACGTCATCACGTATTCTGCAGGCTTCTTCAGGGTTCAGGGACTAGAAGGAAGTATGTCTTTTATTCAACCTTTAGACACACCCATTTAGATTTCAAAAAACACCTTCTTGCATAGGGAAAGAAGAGCTTCTTAAGACTTTATCACCCAGTGGAAGAAGCACCCATGTTTTTTCGTGTCCTCTCCTGTTATTGATCTAGCAACCCTAGATGAGCATTAATCAAATCAGATTATCGGGTAATCCTACCTACAGCATTAAACCAACTATAGCTCCCATGCCTTTTTATATATTCTTCCACAGCTAGTTATGTCATCCCTATTTGTGTCTATGGCAGGACTAGAAGACACTGTGGATGGCCAGGAGAGGAGTATGAGGGTCGGCATCCACAATCAGATTGTGGTTCAGATAAGTAGTAGTGTTTTTTATAAGTTTATAAATAGAGCTGTTCAGATCCCCTTTAAGGTGGGGACTTTCCTAAATTGAATTTTTGACAGTTCTCCTTTAATTTACAGTACCATAGAAAAGGTATTCACCAAAGACCTCCTTTAGCTGTTAAACAACAGCTCTTATCATCGGCCAGATAGCCAACAAGAGACCAAACAGAAGTGCAAGGCACCATATTGAGGTAAATACTTTGGATGTTGGAAAGTAATATAATGTAAAGCTGAATAGAAAAATAAAACCAGTGGATGGCTGTTAATAATATTAAAATGGAGAGAAGGCAGCAAATAACCATTTGAGTTACTAGTCAACCATATCCCATTGCTGTCAGTGTGAAATGACAACACCCTTAACTATACCATATTTCTGCAAGTTACTGCATAGCGCTGAATAGATTTCTGCATGAATGTGCATGCGAAGCTGCTGCCCTGTCTGCTTCTAGGAATAAAGAATCTGTCATTTCTATGGAAACCATCCTTGGGTTACCTGTGATCCCAAGGCAAATATTCCCACCATGCATCTTACTGTACTCATTATTGTCGGTAAAAAAAATAATAAAATACTGAATCATCAGTTTAACTTTTTATTGATTACTTTATAGTGCAACAGCACTGGCATGGAAAGGCAAAGTTTACCATATTAGTAAACCATGTGGTGTTCAACCAAAATTTAATTTCAATGTTTGGTATAGATTTAATACTAAACTGTATATTTGTATGAACTACCGAAAGTCATTTTCCATGGAAATGTGTATTACTAATGTATTTCATATTTTTCCCCCTACACACATTTTATGCAGGGCCGGCCTTAGGATTAATAGCACCCTGAGCAACATTTGTTACTGGCGACTAGCACCCCCCCCCCCCCCCACCCCCTGGGCATGTGCAATTCGCTGAATGCCGCTTGCCTTGGTCTGTTCAAAATCAAGTCCACTTACTGTCTTTCAGTATCTGCAGTGTGTGCTTGTATATATTGTGCGTACATCATTACATAACAAATAACATACATCATATAGACATCTTAAGTAAGACTTAATGTGTTGGGGCTTATTCTGTGACACGGGGTGGTGCTGATACATACATTTAAAACAAGGGGGCTGTGGCACTGATACACAACTTACAAGTCCATGACCTAAGACTCACGGCTGGCATCCCTCTGGTAATGCACAGGACACCCATATCAAGGCCCGGCCCTGCTTTATATATTGGAATATTATCGAGCAGTGATGTCAATTTGGTACTCCAACCAAGGCATGCTGGGAGTTGTAGTTTCCAAACATCAGGCATGCCAAGGTTTGAGTGACACTATTCGACTGTTGTGCCAAAAGTGATGCTACATGAAGATTTGCAAGCATACAAATATCCACATACAATATAAAATTAAACTTTTCATTTAATAATTGCCATATACCTTCTGATAAGTTAAGATACAAGAAAGTGCATGTATAGTATAGATGCATCATTGTATAATTTTTTTGTGCTTTTGTTTATAGTCACAATTGTCAATTTTTTTAAAACTTGGTAGTTCCAGGGTTTCCACCAGGAATTTTTCCAGTCATGCCAGCTGGCCTGTTTGTTATGTGGCGCGCGTCATCAGAGCCAATCGGCAAAGTCCGGTGCATAACAAACTGTTATTTGCCCACCATCTAACATTGTGACAGCCTGGCATGATCTGGAACTGCACTGGATGATTGAAATAGATCCAGGCTGCAGAGAGTCACAGGATTCCGTCCAGAACCTTGGGCAGGTGAATACATTTGTAAGTTGAAAAAATTAAATTACACTTTAGTTCTCCTTTAAATATCACAGTGCAGTTGGTCCAGAAGTAGAACCCTTTAATGAAAATCCTGTTTAGATGACCTTTTAATACAGGGAACATTTGGTCAGGCCTAAATACTTTTAAATCCTGAATGGCATCTTACAATGACAGTATAACAATCTGTTGTTATTTGTTGAAAAGTTTTCTATTTAGCTTTGACTCTCCTTGAACAGTTGGCTTACATAGATATTATTCTCCTTTCCTTAAATTTTCCAGTGTCAGTGCTACTGATGCCCATTTTATTAAAAACAGTCCCCCAAATTAGCACCTATTTAATAATAATGTTTAATGGAGATTTGTTTATAATATAACTGGTAAAAGTTATCACACCCTCATAAAATATGCTTGTTAAGATCATTTGGACATGTCTAGAGCATGTCTTCCCATTGATTAGGCCCTGGGCCAGAAGGGGTGTATGGGGGTAGTGGAGCAACAACACTACAGTGGTCTTGACTTTTTATGTACAATTTAAAATACAGTAAGCCTTCTGCAAATGAGTGTTGGTGAGATTTGAATATATCTTGAATAATATATATATATATATATATATATATATATATATATATAATTATATATTATTTTAGGATTTGTGAATTTAAGACCACACCAGATAAAGGGTAAACTAGTAAGAACCTTGATGTGGTTGAAAGGTGTCTACATGATCTTAGAAATGTAAATGAACACTGTATTGGACCCTGGAACATGCATGGATCTTCTATCCATATTGGCCAATATCTTGCCATAAGGTGTTAAGCAGGAGGGTGTGTAAACCATAAGTAGAACAAACCGGAGAGAGTAGGAGAAATAAATGAATGGAATAAATGAATGTCCCCAGCTTGAGCTAAGGACACTAACCTTAAACTGTCCCAAAGAATAAGTTCTTGTGATTGTATAGTTTTCGATTGCTTGCTCTGATGTTTGATGTAGCACCATAGGACAACTGCAAAATTCAGATGACTTTTTGAATGCTGCGTGTATGTGGAAAGCCTACATTAAGTTCTATTATCGGTTTTCTTTCCAGGTGAAGATGACAGAAGTAGAACCTGTTCTAGACTTTGCCTCCTCTGCGCGAACGGGCCGTAGAAATGCACTACCTGACATACTAGGATCACCTGCTGGGGTTGCACCTTCTGACCTCCCACTTAAACTAGCAGAAATGACTCTAAATACAGGTATGTAATTAATGGATCTTTGGTTCACATGGCCAGGCAAACAACATTTATTCTTTTATAAACAGTCCGTGTATCATTAGGATTGCCTAATCACTACAAGAACTGATTACAGTGATCTCCTTTGGTGAGCTAGAAACACTTACCAAAACACTGTTTTCACAGGCCTGGGCACTGTTGCTACCTTATTTTAGAAACCATTTTCCTGCAGATCATCGCTTATCCCCAACTTACTAAACCCGCCGTAATAGAATTGTTAGAAAGTGCGGGGCACTTTCTCAGAATTATATTACGGCGGTTGGGGCTGGGGGACCAATATCTATAATATATACAGAGGATTTTACACTAGGGGGAGGGGGGGGAGGACCCTCCTGCGCATGCCTCAGACCTTGTTGAGGCTGAGACAGGCGCAGGATGAGTCACACAGACCTTATACACTACACTTTCCTGGACTTTGGAGGGGCACAGCATGGCAACCATAAGGAGCTGGGATGTAAGGTAAGGATTTTTGTACACTACATAGTGGGGCCAGTATGGGGTTAAATTTGAGTTTTGTGGGTGGACATGCCCTTTAAAGCTTACATTTTCAATCATTTTAGTTAGCCAGTAAAAGGTATTTTATATCCAAGATGTCTATAAATATTTATTGTAATTGTAGGTAGGGGAATCCATGAATATTTATTGTAATTATAGGTAGGGAAATCCATAAACATTTATTGATTATAGGTAGTGGAAGCTATATGGAGAACAGGAAAATAATTCGAGGAGGACATAAAAGCAGTGAAGAGGGTTATGGATCTAGGATGTTAGAGTAGGGAGACTGGGAGTTGTAAAGGCATCAGCGTGCAATTGATACTGGAATCAAAATAAAACAAACAATGAGCGGTCTGAAACCAAAGGTGTAAATAGAGAAGAGCAGGACCTCTCAGCCAATCAGGGACACGGCTGCCGGTCCCGCCCCCTGCTTGCATCTCCGTGCAAGCAGAGGGCTGGTTAGTGCGGCGGAGGAAAGAGGGAAGGTAATTAACTATCGGGGCACTTTCTAAGAATTCTATTACGGTGGTTGGGGCTGAGGGACTAATATCTATAATATATAAAAAGTTGAAAAAAGGGCTGGACATGCCCTTTAAGTTCTTCGAAAGATTGCATTTTAAAGGGCAACTATAGTGAAAAAAAAACTTTGTCTGTATACAATGTATAGATCACTTAGTATAAGCTGCCTTACTTTCATGTTTCTGTGTGGCTTCATTTCTTAACACTGGCAGAAGTTTGTACCAAGCTGTGTAGTCCTCCTCCCCTCTCTGTCTACTCCCCCTCAAGCAGTGAAGGGCTGTATATAGAGTCCGAGCATTGTCAGTTGAAAGGACTTTAAATGAAGTGCTGACATCCTGTTGACCCCTCCCTTCCAGAGCTAGACTGCAAGCAACCAAAGTGTAATAAAGTAGCAATATGCTGAAGGGAGGGGCAGAGGGGGAGAGAGGAGGACAAGTGGTGCTGAGATTCTTTACAAGTAAGTTACTGAACTCTGCCTGTTCTCTAACTTTGCTAATTGTTATTTACCTTTTACCTAAAGTTCATATCTCTCCCCCTGCTTAGCTGAGATCATAATCACTGAAGAGAGAGTCAGTGTAACAGCAGCTTGTAGTGAGACCTTCACAAACACAGTGACACTGCTTGTTGTCCTGTTACATTTCAGTTGCTTTAGTCTATATATTTCATAGATTGCACTGTGTGTCTTGTTTGGTATATAGTCTGTATTACTGTATTATATATACTGTATTAGTGTTCCATTTGAGTCACTGGTTTTGTATGTATATAAGATTTTTTTTTGGGGGGGAGGGGCTGTTTTATAGTGTGTTATGCTCATATTGCTGGGTTAATGGTTTATTGATTGTGTTTAGCACTACAGCATTTGACTATGTGTTGCACATGGTACATATAGTGTGGGTGAGAGAGTGAGTGACAGTACTGCAGGGGAGCTTTGGATTGTGTGGGTGTGTGCCTTTGAGTGACAGATGAGGTGTAGCAGCTCCTACAAATCACAGCATATTCAAAGGCTTATATCTCGGGGACTATGTAGAATTTAAAGAAACTAAAGGTACCCTGGTGGATGGGATGACTTATAGGATACATTAGAAGAAATTTAAAAAAAACAATTTTCTCACTATAATTGCCCTTTAAATTATTTTAGTTAGCCAATAAAAGGTTTTATTTTATATCCAAGATGTCTCTACTTTCATCAATGGCTTAAGCCAGATCCAACGGTATCGGGGCTTTATCGTTACTGTGTGTACCTTCGTTTTCCAAACGAGCATGTTGCTGCCAAACGTTTGGGTCGGGCGAACGCTCATTTGGGAAAGACCGAAAATTTCCATTGGTCACGCTAGACTCTCTGTAGAGAAATCTGCCGTGGCCGAGGGAAACACACTGGCCCGAGCATTCTCCCTATGATGTGTATAGGGAGAACACTCGGGACTGTGTGTATGCAGATCTTTTGAAAGATGACACAGGAACTTGCAGATCTTGTCTGTCATCTTTCACTGATCTGTACTGTGTGTACCCAGCTTAACACTGTACAATTCTCTACTACTACAATAAATATTTATGACGCACTAATATCCCTGACTCCTTAAGTGTGTTGACTGGGAGTAACATTTAAGCTGGGTACACACGATTAGATATTTCAGTCCGATCGACCGATAGTTCGGTCGATCGGACCGAAATCATCGCATCCGAATGCTCCCATGACCGACCATTCGTCCGAATCGGACGAAAGGACGATCGGACATGGTGGAAAACCTCGTCCGATCGTGCAGTCCTCTATGGACCGCACGATCGGTCGCGGTAACTATCAGACGCAGCTGCTTTTGCCGCAACCGACAGTCCTTCCTCCTGGCCGACTGGTCGAAAGTATTGAACGGTCGGTCAGGAGGAAAAATAGCTAGGTGTGTACCTAGCTTTAGACTCATATCTTTCTTTCAACCCCTACACAATAAGAAATTCCTTTTGGTTCCAGCTCAAAAACATCTCTTGCATGTGTGATTTCCTTGTACGTGAGACTACTGTAGCACCATATGTCTGGACAATGCAATACCTCAAATAACCGGCTCTTATTTGCTCTGCAAAAGATCTTTTCCACTCATCCACCCTAGTCACCTCCTTCCACACCAGCATCACTTTGCTCAAAAGCCCTTCATTACTCCATCTGTCACTCAACATACCTTCAACTTAACAACACACTTTTACTAGTACCTGTATCCCAGGAGCCATGCATGCCTGCCTGCTTGAATCTGGTCCAGTGCGCACACACAACTGGTGTACAATCCGTTTCCCCAATGGTCCAAAAGTATGCAAAAAGTAAATCCAGGTAGGTTACTAGGGTCTGGATATCTTAAAACTTCAACTTTATTGCATATAATATTAAAAGCATCGAAATGGTCCAGAACACAGGAAGAGCACTAACTCCACCATTCCATTCATGTTTTGTGGCCAAACACACCAGATCCTCGGGCTCAGAACATAATGTGTCTCCTCCTCTTTTATGGTTAGCATAATTAACTCCCCATTATACCAAAATTAATCATCATAAAAAATAGTAATACAACATTAAAAACTTCATTGTATAGAAATAGAGAAAGAAACCTTGTTCTTGCAAAAACTGAAGTCAGCTGAGCTGAGCTATTATCCTAACCTATTTAGTATAGTATTTGTGGTTGAATAAAGACATATGTCCATCTAGTCCAACCTATTCCGCAATATCCTCATTTCCTGCACAGTTGATCCAGAGGAAGGCAAAAAAATCCTTCCTGACTCCAAGTGGCAATCGGAAATATCCCTGGATCAACTCTATTTTATGTATCAATAAATAGCTGCAACATTCCTTGTTTTCAGAAACTCATTCAGCATTCTTTTGAAACTATCCAATGAACCTGCCATAACAACGTCCACTGGAAGACAGTTCCATAGTTTTACCGTTCTCACAGTGAAAAACCCTTTCTGATCTTAAAGACTAACCTTCTTTTCTTCAAGTCTTAAAGGCGAACTAAACTCAATTTTTTATACTCCAGAATCTGAAAACAACCCCCCTAAAAACACCAATAAACTATAAAATGCCACTTTAGTAAACTCTGTTAAAGTAAATCAAAGCCTGTTAAGAACTGGATGAAGTATCTGTGTGTATTTGCAGTGTCAGACCACACCCCCTGACCTCAGTCACATGCTTCCTTGCTTTATCTGTCCTGTAAAAGGATTGGCTAGAGATTATTAATGGGTGTGACCAACTGTAACAAGTTTGTGCCATAGCTAAGGACTGAGCATGAGCAGAACATAATAGTCGTTGACCAAACTGTGTGATACTAGAATGCTGAAAAGTAAAGCACAAACCATATGTTATTTAGGTAAATTTCCCAGTGCCCGTAACAAAATGAAAGGTAAGACACAGATTACTGGTTTTATATCAAGGTGTTCGGCCTTCTGGTTCAGTGTTGTTCTGTGGCTTTAGTTGCCCTTTAATAACACCACTACATGTAGATACCATATTATGGGTCCCTAACAACAAAAGAGCCACACCACCAGAAACCAGAAATTAACATTAATATCACTAAAATATGGGATAGAATAAAAAGACAACACCATCTAATGAACCCCACCCCGATGGAAACATAACACATTCCCCCACCTTCCAACCAGGTATAGCCAATAAGGATACAGGTGGGTGGAAAGAAAAAAGGTCTACACCAAATGATCCAATTCTATAACCCGGAACTCCCATTAACAATTGAAGACATAAAACAAATTCACACCTCCCAGAGGAAACTTCCAAATAATACAAATTAATTAATATATAAACAAAAATCAACGAGAAATAAAACCCCATCCAGATTTCGAGAGGATGTGCTACAACAACCACTTATCCTATCCACAATATATAAAGAACTGGGAATTGACCTCCAGACAACAAGGGATGAATCCCATTGGAAGGATACATTCATAACACTTAACAAACGTAGTCTTATTATTGCTCCAAGGGAAAAATCTCTTAAGGTACAATACCGCACAAATAGAGTACCAACCAAACTCTACACAGATATACCCCATAAGCCCAAATTGTCCGAGGCTGTAACCAACAAGGAGATATGCCCCACAATGGGGGACATGCCCTAAAACTACAATTTACTGGGAAAATGTATTCGAAATTTTAACAGAGTTTTTGAAGGCGGTTATAAAGCCAGACCCAGAAGTAGCTTTATATTGCAACAAATATCCCCACCTTAATAAACATGGCAAACTGGTACAATACGCAATGTCAGCGGCAAAGAGAGATGGAGAAACACAATCTCTTCAATCAACAGATTTATAGAAAGGCTTATGATATATGTATAATGAGAGATTGTTCCTTGTTATAAAAGCCCTGTACTGATTTTTAATAGTCACATTTGTACATGGATAGAAAACCGGTTAATGATAGGATGCAGAGAGTAGTTGTAAATGGGGCTTATCATTATGGACTAAAGTGCTAAGTGGGGTGCCACAGGGTTCTGTGTTGGGGCCGCTTCTATTTAATCTATTTATTAATGATTTGGAAGTGGGGATTGTCAGCAGGTTTTGTGTTTGCGGACGACACAAAACTTTGTGACCATTAAAAACTTCAGAGGCGTTGCAATCGTTGCAGGGGGATCTAGATGAAGAATTTTTTCCCCTTCATAAATTTGGTGGGTTTTTTTTGGCTTCCTCTGGATCAAGTTAGGCAGGAAATTAGGAAATTGCTAGATGGTTGGACTGGATGGACGTATGTCTTTTTCAACCACAAATACTATACTAATAAATGCTGGCTCTATAGCAAGTATGCATCCCATCTACCAGACTAGATGAAGGAGCCATAGTAAAATAGGGCCAGGTGCAAAGCATATGGATAAATAATATGAAAAAGGGGTAATCGACTGTAGCTCAACTAATGTGCATCTGAAACTATATGATAACAGCTGAAACCAATATGACCGTACAATGAAAGCAATGCTCACAAGTTTATTATTGTTGTTTTTGATTCCTTTTCTTTTTCTGTAAAAATAAAAATTTTTGAACACTAAAAAAGAGGGATTGGGTTCCCATCTTGCTCCTTTAAAATTTTTGCTGCTAACATGTATTGGGGTCGGCAGCTAGTGTGCATAATAAGGCTATTCCTGGATCGGAGGTAGATCGATTAACATAGCTTCTGTAATCATATTATCCGGTAAATATTTTTTGACAGTACTAAACTATAGAGCACCACCAAATGTGGTAAATATCTCCTCACTGTCCACATCCTCTTAAACAACAAAGCGCTTGTTGTAGGGTATATTTATTTAGTACTGGCGGAACGTTGTATGTACTATAACTATATAAAACTTTTGATTCTCTCAGGCTATACGAACACTTATTTTATTAAAGGAGAACTAGAACTAAACTAATGTGAAATCTTTTCTCCCCAGTACACCTATACATCGGAAGACACTTCTCTAGTAAGTTGCATTTAGTACATGCATGTAATGGATTCTGTAACAGTAGGCCTCCATGTTGCTGCCAGTACAACTCATGGCCCATGTGGCTTCACAAAGCCACACACCCCTGACCCCAGGATTCACAGTTTCTTGGCGGTGCACAAGTAAATGCCTTGTTCTTAGGAACACACAGCCCATGAAGTTCAAATTCCCTAGTTTATTTTATGAACAGTATAACAGACCACAGCCTGAGTTTATTGCTTTTTTTATTGTTTCCATCATTGTTTCCAGAAAAAATATACATTTTCTACATATGTACAAACTTTATATATAGCGCTCTGTTTTTTTACTTACCAACCAGCATTGTGCAGTGGTGGCTTACTGCTAAGTGCAGAGTTTGTAAAACAATCAAACCATTGGGACAACAGGTTCAATTCCCCAGGCTTACTTTTCTTGTTTCTATTACTGTCCTAGTAAAAGATAAAGATTTAACATGTACAGATATCCCAGTCTGCAGTCTGGCTTTCTGCTTCCAGTCTGCAGCTTTCTCTGTTTTATCTTGATTTATTGATAGGTCCCGAAACAAGTGCCATCTCAGTTACACTAGTTAATAGATTCTTGAATGAGTTTATAGTGGATGTTGTAGTTAAAGGGCATCTACAGTGAAATTTATACATTGCTCCAATCAGGCATAAAAAAAGGTTAGTGTATTCTCCCTTATTCTCACCTTCCTCGGTGGCTCCGTGTTTGTACACTGTCTGATTATCTGCAGGCTCCCCACTTCCTCCCCTCTCTAGTCATTCCCCCGTTAATTTAGTCCGGCTGTAAATTAAGCCTGTGAAACAAGCCGATCAAGTGCATTAATCCTCCTACACATGACATCACTTTAACCTTTGTAAAAAAAACACAAAAAAAAACCTGGTATGTAAGCCTGTAGAGAGGAAGTTTTCTCCGTTGTTCTGAAGATATCAGTTTGATTGTGTCTGAAGGCAGGCATAGTATTGCTCTGGGGTTAGAGTAGCATACCAGTAGAAATTGAGAAATGACTCAAGGATTGGAAGTGCCTGAGCAAGGCCACCAGTTATTGCGAGTTAATGCTATCAAATCCTTTTGCATATCTAAGGAACCACACTGCCTGCAGATCCCAACAGAGTTCGTGCTGTAGATATGCACTATTCAATGTGCATACAGTACAAAATTCATAGGGACCTGTTCGAAGGAGCGAAGAAGCACAAGACAGGAGTTCCCTTGCCTGTCATTCATGGCTCCCGCAGGTTTTCTTGAAGAACGGAAGTTCTTCAATAAAACTGAACCCCAAACTACTTTTCCCCCAGTGGAGATGCCATTTGACTTTTCATATCCCTGATAAGTTTGGTGGGTTATATGTGAGTTTAAAAAAGGTGGTAATTTTTTGGGATCGGGCTTAGTTTTTTGTTAATAGAGTAGGGTGTAGTAAACGTGGAATGTAGATGGTCTTTAGAAATTTGGAGTTAGAGGTGTGGAGGCGCTGTTGAGTTTGCAACCGGTTGTTGTTTTTTCTTTTAGGGATAGGGTAAATTGTTAGGGGTCTGTTAAGGTGGCCATACACCAGCACATATTACTTACCCAACCGACCGCCTCACGCGACGTTCCTGCGATCCTGCCGGAACCACCTCTCCCGATCTTATATACGACCGACATGCGATCGCAAATCCCATTCATTTTGCGATCGCATATAAGATCGGAGAGGTGGTTCCGGCAGGATCGCAGGAATGTCGCGTGAGCGGTTGGTCGGGTAAGTAATATCGTGCTGGTGTATGGCCACCTTTAGTCTTGTTCCTTTATGTAATAAAATTGTCTAGTCCAGTTCCTGTTTTTTTTTTATTTGCTTCAGGATGTCCTTTTCTTCTGATAATATATGTCTGGATTCCAACTCATTAATTTGCTGCTCCCCATTCCCTATTTGTTATAGTTTTAAATTGTTTCTGTTGTGAGGCTATTTTTATTAGTGTTCCTCCAATACAGGTCTTTGGGCTGCCTATTCCCATGGGAGAATGATTGACCTGTATCGTTTAAATTAAATATTCTGAGATATCTCTAGCTATTTGGCTAACCAAACTTTTATCTGCCGATAGAGATACATTTCCTCTCCATCGAAATGCAGTTGTGATTTTTGTGTATATTTTGCTGTATTACTATCGCATTGTTCAATGAATCTTCTTTCCAATCTCTGCAATAGTGATGGGGTCCCGAGGAAATAATCCAGTCTAACATAACATTTATGTGAGGTGGATAATATACTACCTATAGTGTATATAAGGAGATTATGCCACCGAGGAGTTCCTGACCATATAAAAGCACAAGGCCCTACAGCCAAGTGCTTTTATAGAGGTCAGGGAACTCAGAGGTGAGTAATATCCGTATATTATTCTGTAGGTAGCGTATATTCCATATAATACATAAGGTAAAAAAAAGAAGAAAAAATCCAGCACTGGCGGTCGTCTCCCCCCCCACCTCCCTGTATTAGTAATGTAGTAACAAGCCTGATTTTTAATACAATTAGTTTAACTGGCGTTTCTATCTCAAACTAAAAGAAGACAAACATCGCTTTCACCTGGTGCCGTTCCGTTTGTTACCTGACAGATTGAATTACTGTGCTGATAAGGAGCAGCGAGCGCATTCCTGGCGTCATAATGGACTCAGCTGCTCTGCTCCTCCTTAGCGCAAAAATTCAGTCAGTCAGTGTACAAAAACGTGCTGTGATCTACATTATGAATACAGGCAGGAAAGAGAAATGGAAGGGGCAGTGGAATACAGGAAGTAACTTACCGACATCAATGGTGGACTGATAGTATAGGATTCTCGCCACTGCACCTCCCCATTGAAATGCCAGAGCCTTATGATTATATAAGGGATAATGCGCCCCTTAAGTGTAATATAAGAATATTATGCCACCGAGGAGTTCCCCGACCATATAGAAGCAGGAGGCCTTAGGCTGAGTGCTTTTATACAGGAAGGGAACTCCGAAGTGGTGTAATGTCCTTATATTATAATGTGAAGGCGCATTATTTCTTATATAACGTAAGTATCGGATTCCTTCACCCCATTCACATTTTAAATTCTTGCCTTGTCCCTCCAATTTCCACCTTAAATCCCCCAAGCTACTTCTGTTATTAAACCCAGTAGAAAGGAAATCCAGCCCAGCAGCTATGCGGTTAAACAAATCTTTGTGGAGGAGGAGAGAGACATTGGTTATGAAGTGACAAGAAGCAGCTCCACAGGTTCTGTTAGTGAGTGTTAAACATGGCAAAAAATGCTGAGTTATTGTCCAGCCATGAACACTGGAATGGTGGAGTAGTGGGATATAAGAAATAAAAGAAATGATCACTTCGGACATAGCTGAGTGATTTTTATAAGGATATATACCACTGCAGCTCCCATATAAAAATATCACACTTATGTATTATATAAAGGATAATACGCTACCTACAGGTGTAATATCCGTATATTTCTGTAGGTAGCATATTATTCCTTATAATACATAAGGTCAAAAAAAGAAAAATCCAGCACAGACACTCTGTCTCCCCCCTCCCTCCTGTATAGTAATGTAGTAAGTCCCGTTTTGTAATACAAATAGTACAGTAACTGCCATTTCTATCTCAAACTAAAAAAAACAATAAATATCGTTTCACCTGGTGCAGTTCCGGTTGTTACATGACTGACTGAATTATTGTGCTGATAAGGGAGCGAGCCACATCCTGTGAGTCATAAGGACTCGGCCGCTCGCTCTTTATCAGCACAGTAATCAGTCCGTTAGTGTACAAAAACGGCTGTTATCTACATTACTAATCAGGGAGGGAGAGAGAAATGTGGGGGATAGTGGATACAGGAAGTCACTCAGTGATCACTGAGTGACTGTAATATAGATTCTTGCATTGCACCTCCCCATGAAATGCCGAGCCTAATGTATTATATAAGGGAATAACACCCCTTACAGTGTAATATAGGATATTACGACCCGAGGAGTTCCCTGACCATAAGAAGCATGAGGCCGTAGGCCGAGTTTCTTTTATACAGGACAGGGAAACTCCAAGGTGGCGTAAAGTCCTTAATTATAATGTGACGGGGCGCATTATTCTTATAATACATAGTATTGGATTCTTCAACCCATCACTTTAAATTCTAGCCTGTCACTATTGACCTTAATCCCCCAAGCTACACTTCTGTAACTAAACCCAGTAGAAAGACACATTGCAGCCCAGCATCTATACGGTTAAACAAATTTTTGTGGAGAGGAGAGAGCCATTGGTTATGAAGTGGCAATTGCAGCTCCAGCAGGTTCTGTTAGTGTAAGTAAACACAGCAAAAAATGCTGAGTATTGTCCAGGCATGAACACTAAAATGGGCAAAATAGTGGGGAATAAGAATTTAGTCACTTAGTGACATAGCTGAGTGATTTTTATAAGGATATATACCACTGCACTCCCATTATAATATACACTTTGTATTATAAGTATATTCTCTGTTGTTTAAGTTTTTCTCTCTCCAAAAGGGGGTAATTTTTTAATCAAACCTTTTAAAAAACTTTTTAGAATGTTCCCAGGATAGGTCAAGTGAATATTAAAATTCCAGCTATGAGGGTATGTGTTGTGGTGGAAACTTTGTAGTTTGAGAAAACATCAAAAATTGATGTTGTGTGTGTATTTGGTGTGTACAAGTTTATTAGGGTATAAAGACAGAATTGATAACATTGGATTATGAGAAATCTGCCTTTGGGGTCAGCTATGCTATTTTTAGTGTGGAAATGTAGTGACTCCATTTCTCTTGGATGGGCCCATCACTGAAGTAAAATATAGTACTGTTTATCTAGATATTTTGGGCATATTATTTGGAAATGGTTTCCTGACAGAAATTATATATGAGGTTTATAGTTCTGGTAGTTTCTAAAGGCTAAAGATCATTTTATGCCTAATTTAATCCTCTTACATTATGAGATATGCATATTAGTTATTATGTTTTCTATATTTCAAATAATATTTATTGTTGCTTATAGAGGTAGTATGGTTTTGTGATATTAGTTTGATATTGAATCTGTTTGAAGCTAGGTTATATTGTCCACATTATATTATCCAGTATGGGGATAAACGTTACAGATATTAAACAGTTCCATAACCAATTCTTTTTTTGCTTCAAAGATAACACTTCTAGAACAATTCTAACTTAAATAGGAATAGTAAAATTAAATTAACTATGAGGAGTGTCACCTTGGCTGAATCATGATGTAAAGAGGGAAATTGAAAGGAAGAAAAGGCATTTAAAACCTTTAAAGGTATGTCCACCCTTAAAAATTTTTTGATATAGCAATCCCCCCCCCCAGCCCCAACCGCTATATTATATATTATTAGAAATCCCCAACTACCTTACCTACCTCTTTCCTCCGCCGCCTCGCCTCTGCCTTGCATCGCACGAGAACTGAAGGCAGCCAATCACGGACGCGGCTGCCGGTCCATCACAGGGGGAAAGAGGGAGGTAAGTAGAGTTCGGGGACCTCTGTAATAATATAGGGTTGGGGCTAGGGGGGGGAAGGGATAGGCAAAAAGGGTTTACACTAGGGGGGGGAAGCAACGGGAGGGAGAGGGAGGGGGAGGGCTCGTCGCATGGCCAAATTCTCCAGGAGGGACAAGGAGGCAGAGTCCTATATGGACTCTGCAGTACTCCTGGTGGGCAGTTTTTGGACTTTGCGGGGGGATACGGAGAACCATGGAGCTGGGATGTAGGTAAGGATTTACTACACTACACATGGGGCCAGTAGTGGGGGGGTTATAAGTTTTGGGGGTGGACATGCCCTTTAAGTCAGAGGGAACGGAAAGGGTTTAAGAATTGTAAAAACTGTACAAGGAGTGTAAGAACCAAACAATCTAGCTAAAATTAATAATAAGTTAGGATAGCTGACAACAATCACACAATCCAAAATTATTATTATTTTTTTTATAAGTTTATTAATAGTAAGAAGATGAGGACTGAAAATGTGGCACCACAATACTGGATAAGTAATTATGGAGTACAGCGATAAAAAATGTATACATTTGTACATGGATAGAAAAATTGGTTAATGAATAGGATGCAGAGAGTAATTGTTAATGGGCTTCATCAATATGGCTAAAGTGCTAAGTGGTGCCACAGGGTTCTGTGTTGGGGCTGCTGTGTATTAATGATTTGAAAGTAGGTATTGCCCGCAAGGTCTCTGTGTTGCTACTTATATATAAATGTTCTGTGTGGGAGCTTGAATAGAAGGAGATTGAATAAGCCACAATTATGTGCACTAGAGAAAGGTTGCTACGTGGAGATAGATTACTGTGTTAAATACATTACGGCATACAAAAACTACGGGGGCAGGTTCAACAATAGAGCATGGCAAGGGGGCGTGTCCAGCATGGCGAAAGTAAAGCTGCACACCGACTTAGTCCGCTGCCCAAGGCACCGACAAAGACTGCGCTGTGTGGGGAACCCTGAACCTCCCATCGTACCTCCATGCAAGTGAGGCATGACTAGCCTAAGGACAAAAAAAGTGCATCCGCAGCTGACAAGCCTGTGCATGTTGCAGTAGATCAGGCCCAAGATGGCACCGACCCTGAGACCACATGGCAACGAACGGCCAAAAGGGACAAGGCTGCAGGCTTACTATTCCACAACAAGCCTCCTAATTACAAGAGGACAAAGGGAATGCCTCCATTATAGCGGGACCGGAACAGCTTAAGACAGGAAGTGGGCCTAGTGAGGCAGGATATGCAGACAATTCGAAACAGATGGGGAAGAGAAAACAGAGTTTCGATACTGGAGAATATTACCCACCCCAACCCAAGAAATTGCACAACTTAGGACCCAACCCAACAGCAAACATCAGAAATATGACGATCGGAAAACAGATCAGGCTCAATCGCGTTTTATAGGGTTCCTGAAGGGAAGAGGACAAAGTTCCCAGAACTATCTTGAGAATCCTGGATTAAAAAAAACTATTTGGAGATCAGAACTATCTGCCAACTGTCACCATAGAAGAGCCCACCGTTGTCCTGCAAAACCACCATTATCAGAGGCCAGACCCAGGCCCCATATTGCCTACGCGACGCCTGCTTAACTGCGCGGGATGTGAGTAATATTTGGCCATATGGCGTCGCATACAAGGGAATAAAATTCGAAAATACCATTATTATATTATCTTCCACATTTTTGTATAGATCTCAAAGTGGAAAGAGCAAACTTTCTGGAGGTAAAAAGGGCAATTGCGCCAAAAAGCATCAAATTATGGCCATGTTTACCAGCCTACAACTCAAGGATTAGCAGGGAGGTTAGGCCCACCAAATCTTGGTCCACTCACACCACCAAGAGGCCTATAAATGGTTGGAATCAACATCTAAAAGGTTCAAACCCGAGATGAACCAAGGGTAAACCTAAATATGCTTACGTATTTTGACTCCAAACCCTGACGTTGAATATAACATGTATGGGGGACTAATATTACCCACTTGGGGTCTGGAATATACTCGTAAACTCCATGGCGCTATTAGGCCCTATCAGTGTATTCTCTGCAAATTCAAAACATTTTTAAGCCACGTTCCCGGACACCTGGAACTATATAATATCTTACTCAATCCATATATATAAAATCAAAAAGGAAAATGCTCCTATGCACACCAAACTGTTAGGCGATCAACACTACATTTCCCCCAGAGGTTTCTTTATTAATGGGGGGTGAGGAGCTTTGCCTCCCATCGACATTTTTGGTAATTAGAAACTGATAGCCTGTGCTCACTCAATCAATATAGTTAATATTTGATTTTGTTGTTTGTGGGTTGTTAAGGGTGTGCTAGGGCAGTTTCAAGCATCAGGGATGGGGGGAGGGAGGGAGAGGGCACAAGAGAAAGGGACGAGAAACATACTAAAAGCATAAGAATTAAACAGTTTATAAATTTATGTTTATTTGGAAATGTTATTCTGGTTATGAAAACGTGTAATAAAAAATCACACAAAAACGTTTATTTCATGGTTTGCCATCTGTAATGTACCCGGTATGTTATACTAAAATGTTAATTTAACTTATGACCTGGAACACGCTGGCTTGACAACTCTATTAAGCGTACTTTGGTGTTTATTATACAGAAAATTCTCCCCCCTGATATAGTGGATTATTGCGAACCCCTTATTACCAGCATAGAAACAGGTTTGCTTCCAAAAAACGAGGGGTAGGCTGGGCACATAACGAGCTTGCCATTTCCAACACGTATTATATACTGAGTGTAAGTCGAATTTTTAAGGTTGTTTAAAGTTAGCCTGAAAACCTAATCCTCGACTTATAATCGGGCAAGTCCTAATGTTAATCCAAAATCTGCAAATATATGAACACAATACTGATATTACCAGTAGGTGGCGCGTGGTAAACCTGCATGAGAAAGTTGCAGGAGTGATCGTCTTCACTTTACATCAGCTTCTGTTTGCTGGCTTGCAAAACTCACTCAGCACGTCACTGCTCTTGGATGCTGTAAAGACTGCATGGGTCTTTTCAGTTTGGGGCAAAAAACTGTTGATAGTACATACAATGAACCAGCTTAAAACTACAATCTAAGGGTGACATTTTAACTATGGGATCAGAGGGCCCTTTATACATGGGTAGACGGCCTTACGAGGCTACTGGGGTCAGAGGGCCCTTTGACTAAATGGGGTCAGAGGGCCCTTACAGATGGGGTTTAGGAGCCAATTGTAAATGAGTGGTAGCTTAATTAAAAGTTACTAAACCTTGCCCTCCACATGTTGTAAAACCAAACTCCCCAGCAAACAAAGCATGCTGGGGGTAGGTAGTTTCCAACATCTGAGTGCCAAGGAAGTGAGGGTTAATGGTACTGGATTCGGGCTATACTGTATGGGAATTCCAGCTGTCCATTTAAGGAGGGAAATAATTTCTCACCTCGGCTTATACTCGAGTCCAATCAGTTTTACAAAAATTTATAGGGATAAAAATAGGTACCTCGACTTATACTGGATGCGACTATCCTCAAGTGATTATATGGTACTCTAGACGAGTTCTATTGCTTATAAGCAACACGGTGCAGTAGGGTACTCAAGACCAACGAGATGATAAAGGCAGATATGTTGGGGTTACATAGAAATTGATAATAAGATTATATAACTTGGTGGTGATATATAACCCATCCCCCAGCTACTATGCGAACTCTCTATAGCATTTAATACAAAGTCTAGCAGAGTTTCCAAATTGCCCAAATTATCTGTATGGGCGACTTTAATTTAGTCTAGACCAAGATATAGACAGACTATCACACTGCACAAACCCAAGGGACATCAAACATTTATACCACTCTTCTGACAGTTGTGCATGACATGAAATGGGTGGATGCCTGCGCCGGCACCTTACACCACCAGTCAAACTTAGTTGTTACTCAGCCACCTCCAATACACTCGTAGAATGATTAGGCATTTGGACAAAAGGTCCATCGCCACGGATATTCTACAAATGAAAAAACTGATCATTCCCAATCTTACTCACGATTTAAAAACACAAGAAACTAGGATACTACGCTTATACCAACACGATGCAATACATGAACAAATCATATTGTTTGGGAAACACACACAACAAAATGAAGCAGCAACCTGGTTCAACAACCATGGGACATTCAATAGCATATATCCGGGGATGCCTTCACTCCACCAATATATCATATTTAAAAGATGACGCCAGGAAAAATGAAGAGATACCTCAGCTGCTAAAGTACTAAGAGGCAGAGAACACACACTTGTATCGGGAATCAGGGAAAGGATGGTTCTCTTCAGAGGAACATATACAAACTATGTTACATGAAAAAGGAATTACATAAGCAATTTTTTCAACAGGACAAACCTTTCTTTGACAAGTGGCAACCAGTCGGCCAAAACTATAGTAGACCTCCTAAACCATAACACTGTCCAGTCGCAGTCAATATAGCAAACAAAGACCCCATCAATGGAATGGATACGAGCATCCTTGTAAAGTTTACGACTCTTGGTATACTCATTATAATAAAATCAAACCCAATTAAAATGAGACTGAAATGTTTTTTTTTTTTATACTGAAGTATGTATATATCAATGAACACACAGTGGTTATTTTTTTTACATTGTACATAGAAATTGCATTTTTCTTGTTAAATTTGTGTTATATTGTATTTTCCCAAACATTGGGTATATGTTATTGCTTGTTTTTTGGTGGTGGGGAGGGGTACTTGGGAACACGGGGAAAAAAGAGGGAAAGGAAGAAATAGAAATTGTACAGTCACTTATTAGATGTTTTACATTTTAGATCACCTGACGTCAATAGTTGTTATTTCATAATTAAATATAGGGTTGGTACATATACCCAGTTGTCATCCTGCCTAGTCTCTCTTGTACTTTTATTTCTGTTTTGTTTCCTTTTGTTGGTACATCATCTCTGTCTCACCATTTGTATATTAAAATAATAAACATAAAAAAGACCAAGTTTTTGGAAAAATTTACCAGGGCAACCCTGGAAGATAAAGTAATCTTAGCGATGAGGGAGAGTAGTAAGCATTTGTTTTCAATGATAAATTTAGGAGATGTGGGGGCCATCCAGCCAGAATTATTCGTCTAGCGTAGAACAGGATTCTCGTTAAAAATGATAATGGGATTGTATCCCAGACATCCATCATCCGTTATTCCAACAACACAGTTTAGGGTCGTGGTAATCACGCCTCAGGACTTCATCAAACGGTGTGTACCTTGTTCCCAATATCCTGATGACGCGGGGCAAATGCCACATGACGGGTGCCAGAAAGCGTAGGGACCGTATTGGCAATTAAGGGCAAGGAAGGAGGAGTATGTGGCAGATATACGTGTCATTACGTGCTGCGGAGGAAAGGTAGGATTGGTGTTATGTCTATAGAACTGCATCAAAACTGTTGAGTGCAGAGGGGATACATAAGGTGGGGGGGATTGCTGCCATCTACTCCCCATCTGCAGGGGTTAAGGTTCGGGATATGTCTGACCATTTGTTAGTATCTTATCTGGCATTATATATCTTGGAGCATCAGTCTCTTCGCCCCCCGTTTTTAAGGAGTTGTATAATGGGGGGAGGTTTGAGGGGATTGTGGTGCTCTGAAATTCGGGGACGATTATCAGTATTGTAGTTGCAGGTACGGAACAGGAGTCGGGTCGGTGTTTGTGTCGGGGAGAAGGATTATGTTTGCCATCTCGTATCTTGTGAAAAATATCGTATGCCCTATGTTCCCCAATATCGGAGTGGTGTAAAGGATGCTAAATGTGGGAATTGTGCGGGTTACCATCGGGGTAGCTATCTCCAGGTATACCGTATATTCAAGAATTTGTTTGTTGTTTCTCAAATTTGGAACTGCTGGTGGTTGCAGGGTGAGAATATAGTTTGTCCATTTATAAACGATATGGGGGAACTTGGGGATAGGAGAACAGCTATCTTCTGTTCAACATGATTCAGATAATTGTTGTTAGCAGTATGCTTGTCGGAGTAGCCAAGCCTTAAAAATACTTCAGTTGACCTCTAATAGTATAAATTTAAAAGTCAGGATAAGCTAGTACTGCTTCAGTTTTAGTCGTGAGTACTTTAAGCCGTTTACCCTATTGCGACACAGAGGCCCACACAAGAAGGTTAATGTAAGCTGTTGTTAGAGAGGTGAGAGAGGATTCTGGATTAGGGTCATCACTGTGCTGTAGAGCAGTATAGAATCTGGGAAGGAGGATGGACTTCCTAGATTAATTCCCAATTAGTTGATAGTAGTTTCTTCCATACCTGAGTTTGTTTGTACGAACTCCAGGAGAGGGGCTAGTATTGCGGTTTGTGTAGAAGTTTGTGGGGATTGGTTATTGTTAGCCAGAATTTGAATTCAGGCACAGAAGGGACCAATGCTCTAGCAAAGAGGGGGAGAGGGGAGTGGTTGTATCTACTGGAAAAGGCAGCCTGGGGCAATTATATATAGCTCAGAGATCGGGCCCCGAATGCCGTAATGGGTCAGCTATGCAGATCTTAAGATTGGTTGGGGCTGGATAGGTATAGAATACATCGTGATATAAAATAAGTAGTGCACAATGCTGACATAGCGGAAATCCTGAGATATATCTGTTATGCTTAATGTGAATACCAGGGGCTCTATGCTAGAGTGACAGATAGGTTGAGAGAGGGAATCCCTGTCTAGTGCCCTTGGTTAAGGGAGAAAAGGTGCGAGAGCAGGTGCCATATACTTAAGGATGCCCATGTGGGTGGGTGTTAAAATAGTTTGACCCATTTACAGAAGGTTAGGGCCGAATCTGAATCTATTTAGACAGGCAAAAGAAGAGGGCATTCAATTGAATCAGAACGCCTTTGGGGCGTTTCTAGCTGATTAATAGAACCCTGGAACCGGCGTTCGCGTGGTTCACTTGGGAATAATAAGGGTTTGGATATTTAGTTGATGTGGACATGCCAAGCATTAAAGCCCGTATGGTCCGTAGGGTGTATTATGAGTGATGACTTTGGAGCCTATGTTGCCAATATCAGTTTGATAGGAATTTTTATAGTTAATTAGTAGGATAGGGGCCTGTAGGGTTACAGTCTGTGGATTCTTCCAGCCTTACCTACGATACTCATGACATCATAATAACGTTGTTCCACTGCCTCCTTGCCATCTCTCCTGGATGTCTCAAAACCTACTTCAAATTAACATCTTTCTAAAACTGAACTGATCGTTTAACCTGCGAAAAACCTGCCCCTTCTTCCTTCGAATATAGAGACAAAAATCCGCAGGTCCTTTCACTCCCAACCACCGCTATGCTTATGCTAGCTCTCGTCCTATCGTGCCTGGACTATTGCAACCTTAAACTACTTTCTGGCTCCTTGCTTCCCACCTCTCTCACCTTCAGCTATATTAACTCTGTCACAAGTTGATCCCAAATCTCCTCTGTACCGGACAAAAAAACAACCGGCTCCCCGTTTTTAAACACGCGCATTGTATACAAAATCCTTCTCACGTAACATTTAAAGTCCCTTTGCTCGCTGCTCCTCCTTGATTTCTCACTAGTCCTCCCCATATATCCTGCCCATACCCTAATGCTCATCGCAGAACAGCTCCTTACAGACCCCACACATCAGACTGCTTTCCTCTCGCCTAGAATCTTTCTTCTCGTAGCTCCCAATCCATTGGAATTCCTATTCCCTCTCTCTACGTCAAAGAAACCTGTCAATTATTAGCAGTTTAAATAGCATTACATCTACCCTATTGGTAAACAGCAGTGATTGATTGTTTTATTGTACTGCCATACGTCTCACTCCAGCACTTATACCATCCATTGTATCTGTGTGTTACCCACCTAACTAGATTGAAGCTCTACAGGGCAAGGGATGTCATTACCCCTTGTGTGCAAAGCCCTAGCACTTCTATTTATATAAGTTATACTATTCTGTGTGATCTGAACTATCTAGTATTTATCCTCTGTATGACTTTATTGTATTTTATACTGTAACCATGCTGCATCCCAAGTGGTGCTTTTTATAATAAACATATACATACATACATACAATTCCTTGATTAAAGATAGTGTGAAGCCAGGAAGGAAGGACTAGCAGAACACGTTTTCTTTGGGCGGCTCGCCTAACAGGAAACAAAATTGGGACGGTAGGAATTACGGGCCATATCCCTGTCCCAAGTTACTTTTCATTTTAAACTGTTTTTTAAGACAAAAACTTTTATACCACCCCCACCCACGATAGTTCGACATCTAATGTGCCCCATATTCCTGCTCATTTACAGTTCCATACAGGGGTTAGGTACAGTAAGTAAGTATTTGTAAAACCCAGTGTCAGCAATCACCTCAGGGTGATCTGTTAATGTTATACGTTCCTCTATGCAGTCTTGAATCACAGGGCAGACCTGGAGAAGTTTTTTTTGTAAAAACATTGCAGCTTCTCTACTAAATGATCAGTATAATCTATGTACACGTCTATGGGCAACAGGAGAAGTGCAGCAGGACTGACACTAAGGAAAGCGAAAGGTTGTTGTTCCAAGCCAACCAGAGTGCCCGGAAAACTCCGCCCCTAAACAAGCCACAGATCCAGCTCCTGCACTGTCATAGTTGCCCAGACTTTAGGTCCCACCCTCTCAAAGTTCAGGACAATGTCCTGTATCTGGGATCTATGTGGTATTTAGTCTTTTAGTAGCGACCTCAGCAAAAGCGAACTCAAGCTGACCGTTGGGATACTTACTACTAAGTTAACGTGTTCGATTTCTCTGAACGTGTTAGGACAGATCATTTTCAGTACATGATTCATTGTTGCCCCCAAAATAAGTGGTAGTTTTTATCGATGCCACCACATGTGGAAATAGCACTCTTATAGACAGCACAAAGGATCGCATGTCATAACATGCCAGTTACTATTTCAGTGTCAAACATGCTTGGTACTGTACAGATGCCATTATAAGACCAGTTACCCAGCACCAGGTCATTCATGTGTCAGTTAATATAGAGTTCAGGTTATATGCCAGTTCTCTACAAGTACTTACTTTGGCTAGTTACTCTACAAGTAATTCATATGCCAGTCTCTACAATGTATTCGGTTGCTAGTTACGTAACAAAGTAATTTATATGCTAGGTCTCTACAATGTAATTACGTTTGCTAGTTACTCTACAATATTTTATGCTAGGTCGTTCTACCCCAATTTAAATTACGGTGCTAGTTACTCTACAAGTAATTTATGCCGCGTTACTGACAGTTGACTTCATATGCCTGCTACAGAGGGGACTTAGAATTACCAGGGGTTAGGGGAGCAACAGACGGGGTGAATCAGTTGTCATAGTGTATTCATTAGTCCAGTTTCTGTACATGTCATTTATATGCCAGCTAATGTACAAATCATATTCTTAGCCAGGTAATTTACTAGTTCATTCATATTCTCAGTTAATGCAGCAGCACATTGTAATCATATGCCTATAACTGCAGTGTTAGGTCATATGCAGTTATTGGACAGTGTCATTGATAGCCAGTTACAGCAGTTTATTTCTATAGTACATGCCATTCATAGGCCACATTGTGTATACATTTCATTACATGCCCAAGTGTATGTACGTATTTCCGGAGCAGTTACATGTACCAGTGCTCCTTTATTGCAATTACTATCAGCCGTATTATTCATGTGCCAGGTTTACTGTACAGGTATTATATATGCAGTGTTACTGCACAACACTGTATTATATTCCAGTTAAGGGACAGTGGTCGTTCTTATGCAAGTTACTGTACAGTTTTCATATGCCATGCGATCAGCTTCAGTCACAATCACTTGCCAGTTACTCACGGTATCACTTCATATTCCAGGTATTGTACAGGCATTCATATACCGTTACAGAACAGTGTCATCATTTACCATTTATTCTAATACGGTACTTTTATTGCCACTTACTGCAATCAAATCATCTTGCCGTTACGCAACTGTATAATTTATGGTTGGCCATTCACTTGCCAGTCTTGCACCAGTGACAATTTTTCAGTTACTGCACCAGTTGCCTGATCTATAGTGGTAACTAGCCACTCCATCACCTAAAAACCACAATCGACATCCTGCCCTTCATTGGTTACAGTAAAGTCAAGGATCTGTTCTTACTTGCATATAAATAATTCAATAATTAGGCCCCTAATACATTAAAGAGTTGTTGCAACACATTGGCTCCTCCCCCAACCTTCAATTAGGTTCAAATAACCTAGTCACCCCCAGAGTCCATGTAAAATCTTGGTCACAGAGCCTTCTGTCATGCTGCACCCACTTCTATGGAAAACTTCTTTCCCAGTTAGTCAGAATTGCCCCCATTCTTTGGAGATTTTAAATCCCAGACTGAAAAAACCCATTCAATACAGCAAGTTGCGACCTGTAGACAAACTTCATCTACCACAATTATTGAATCTGAGAACATGGAAAGGGCAACTCTAGCCTAAAAAAACCTATAAAAGGTTTTTAGAAGCAGTACCCCCCCCCCCTAAAACCGTACCTGCGTTTAATCAACCTTCCCCAATGCTCCCACGCTGGGTTTAGGTACTTCCAAAACAGCCAATCCCTTGCTGGAAGTCCTGCCCATTCAGGCATTGGCAATGACGTCACCATCAGGCATCTACACCTGCAGTCTATTACCAAGAAGACGAGGTAGACACGATGAGGGATCGGCTATGAGTAAGTGAGTAAGTGAGTAATCCGTCTGAGAGTTGTCGGAAAAAGCTAAGGTTAAAACACAAGTGGGGATTTGGAGTATTGCTTCTAGTTTTTTAGGGTTAAAATTATCCTTTAAGCACTTTGAGAAAAGTACTACATAAATGTGTATTGTATTGTATCTGTCTAGGTACACACAAGCAGCTATTTAGTTCGCGGCCCTGAAATATACATTTCTTGCGACTATGTCCGGAATTGGCATGTTTGACACACATATTTTGTTTAGATTTTTGTAACTGGATATTGCTGGGCTGATATGTTCTTTCTACTGTTTTTACGTTTACAGTAGGTATTTGGGGGTTTTACTTTTAGGTGGGAATAGGGACAAGACTAGAATGACAGTGGAATTATAAGAAATGAGTCATAGCTGAGAGATTTGGATAAGGATTTATACCACTGCAGCTCCCATATATAAAATATGACACTTGAGTATTTATATAGTAGATAATGTACCCCCAAGTAAATTATAAGGATATTATAAGGCGGTCAGTGACCATATAAAAGCACAAGGCCGAGGGTACTTCTAATATCCCTTAATTTACGGTATGTGGTGCATTACATTATAGCCCCTTCCCTCTTAATTTAAAGAGGAATTTAATAGCAAACACACAACCCCTGCACCAGATTATCACAACCCCCTGGGCGTCACACGTTCTAAACCCCCCCCCCACATATCTGTCTGTCTGTCTTTCTCTCTCTCATCTGTCTCTCTATCATCTATTTAGCACCTATCTGTCTATCTGATATAGTAAAGTATAGTATTTGAGGTTGAATAAAGACATATGTCCATCCAGTCACAACATATCTAGCAATATCCTCATTTCCTGCCTTAGGGCACGGCCACACTGCAACACAAACGCAATGCTGCATGCGATTTCATGTGCGATTTCGTTGCCTTTGCGCAGCGTTTTTTTTAACTATTGAAAAACGCACGCGATTGCGATTTAAAATGCGGAAAGCAAATCACAATCACAACGCACCCGAAAACACGCGTTTTCGGTGCGTTGCCGTGTTTTCATGATATGAAAAAAGCAAGCGCAAAACGCAAAAAAATGCAGCAGTGTGGCTAGCCCTAACTGATGATCCAGAGCAAGGCAAAAAAAAAACACCAAATTTATGAAGGGGAAAAAATCTTCCTGACTCCAAGTGGCAATCGGAAATTTCCCTAGATCAACTCTACTTTATGTATCAATACCAGTAACTTGCACATTCCTTGTTTGCAGAAACTCATCCAGCTTTTTGTTTGAAAAACTGACCATTGAACCTGCCATACAAGTCACTGGAAGACGTTCCATAGTTTACCGTTCTCACAGTGAAAACCCTTCCGAGCTGAAGCACTAAACCTTTTCTTAGTCTTAAGGGATGTCCTCGTGTCCTTTGACATGTTCTATTGGTGAACAATTGCCCCAGATAGTTTATTGTAGGCCCGTAATGTATTTAACACAGTAATATATCCCAACGCAAGAGCCTTTTCTCCAGCGTACATAATTGTAACTTTTCAGTCTCTCTTCATATTCAAGCTCCCCAATCCCCTTATTAATTTAGTTGCCCTTCTCTAACCCTTTCCATTCAAAGATGTCCTTTTGTACACAGGATTCCAAATGCCACTGCATATCCAAATGAGGCCTTACCAATGCTTAAAGAGGGAGAATAACTTTCCTCCATTGAATCCATACCTCTTCATACAAGAAAATACCATTGCTGGCTCTGGGAGTTGCCGCCTGGCACTGTTGCTTCCTTTAAGTTTGTTATCCACCAAAACTCCAAGGTCCCTTCCAACAGGGATTCCACTAACACAAAGCCATTTATATCTGTTGTATTCAATTAGATCAATGGACTTGAAATGTAGTTCTTGAAGACGTTTCGCTAGTCATCCGACTGGGCTTTCTCAATCAGAATGACTTGTACAAGAATCTGTGGCAATTATGTACCCTGGAAAATCCCAATTAGCATATCACAGCCAGGCTGTTAAGGGTGTGATAGGATAGTGGCTAAGAGGTGTTATAGGAACGCCCAGGAGTAAGGTGTTAAAACAGCATTGTACATGAGACAGTTGGTGTCGAACCCCCCACCTCTAATTTAGGCTTGGTTTCTTTATTTTCACATAAATGGCCTCTCTTAACACTCTCTTGAACCAGTCACGTTCCTTCGCCAGTATGTTAACATTACAATCTTCAAAGGTATGTCCTTTATCCTAAGATGCAGATCCGGCTGAGTCCTGACCCGAGGAATTGGCTCTTCTGTGCGGGCCATACGTTGATTGCAGTGCTGTTTGGTCCCCCCACATACAAATCAGAGCATTCTTCACTGCACTGCACTGCATATATGATGCGCTTTTCTTGTGTTTGGTATTTGGGTCTTTCGGAATGTACCAATTGCTGCCTCAGTGTGTTGTTCGGTTTAAAGCAGACAGGGATACGATTTGTTTTTGAAAATTCTTCTTAATCCTCGGAGACCCCTGCTACAACATATGGATGACCTATGTTCTTTTCCTGTCTTGCTTCCCCTTCACTGTTGGTATTCGTGTTCTTTTCTTCCTTCTACTTCTTTTGACAAAGGCCCAGTCTGGATATCCACAAGTTTAAGGGCTCCTCTGAGATGTTTCATTTCTTAGCTCGCCTTGTGATAGTGGGGATGTTTCTCGGCTCTGTGTTGCAGGGTTCTGATGACCCCCAGCTTGTGGATCTAAAGGGTGGTGGGAGTCAAACATCAAATACTGATCTGTGTGTGTTGGTTTTCTGTAAACCTCCTACTAGTTTACCATTTCCTTAACTTCTACAAGCAGTCCAAGAAAGCCAGTTTGTGTTTTGTTACCTCTTCCCTTGTGAATTTAATGTTTGGTCTACCGCATTAATGTGTTCTGTGAAAGCTGTGTACTTCCTTCTGGTGGATTTTAACCCAGGTGTCATCAACATATCATGAACCAGTGGAGGTTGTTATGCCTTAAAGGTATTAAGCGCCTGTGTTCTACCTCCTCCATGTAAAGGTTGGCCACAATAGGTGAAACTGGAGATCCCATAGCACATCCATGTTTTTGCTTATGAACTTATCCCTGATTTGAAATAGGTGGTATTCAGGCACAAGTCCAACAAGGAACACACCTGTTCGGGTTGAGTCAGTTCTGCTGGTAAGAGTGCTGTCTTGGCCCAGCCGTTTTCTCACCATGTCAACAGCCTCTTTGGTGGGTATACAATGAAGAGAGATGCTCCACTCATAGGACACAATAGTTTCTTCTACACCGGTACTATATCTTCAATCTTGTTGGTGAAATCTGAGAGTTCTGGATGTGATGTGATGCTAGAACTTCCCACCAAATGCGTCTAAGATGTAGCTAGATATTTTGCCCCCTGTATGTACAGAGGTGATGCGCTGACTAAGGTCTTAGTGGGGCCCCTTCCTATGTATCTTTGGGAGTCCATTAATGCATGGATGTGCCTCACCGGGTAGAGGCGATGATACATTGCTCGGTCAATGGCTTTATCCTTTTGAACTGTTTAGTAAGTCTATGACTCTTTTCTGTAACGGCTGGTGGGATCCCCTTGTTAAAGCCTCATAGTGTTGTTATAGGCCAGGAGCATGGTCACCTTTTCATGGTAGTCTGAGGTGTTGAGTACCACTGTGCATACTTCCTTTATCTGCCGGTAGAATGGTATACTGGAATCTTTCTTGAGAGATGTAAGCTCTTCTTTCCTGTGTGTCAGGTTTGATGAAGGAGTTTTGCACTGGCTAAGGCTGCAGATACCTTAAGGCGAAGTTGTTTGCCTCACTCTGTGAACCTTATTAATGTGGATAGAGGCTTCGTGGCTGCTAGATGTGGCAAAATTCAAGCCCTTACCAAGGACTTCCTTTCTGGCTGGGTCAGGGTCCTGTTAGACAAGTTTCTCACCATTCCTCCTTGTGTTGATGAAGTGACACTTCCTCCTTTGTATCCAAGGTATTTTATCCTTGGAGCTGTTCTGGGATGACAGAATAGAGAACTTGTTCTGTTGCCTTTGTTTGCCCTTACAGTGCTGAGAAAGCTGTGCTTGTTTGGTGAACTCCATCACTCTTTCCCAGATGGACACAGGTAGCTGTGGAGGCCAGGTTCTGTTCTAGTGACAATGTTGTGCATTAAGCAATCGACTGTAAAATGTGTCTGTCGTACCCGTTCACTTAGGGCTGTGTTTGAGCCTTTGCAGTATCTGTTTTTACACCTTACTCTGGGCGTTCCTATAACAACCCTTAGCCACTATCCTATCACACCCTTAACACCTGGCTGTGATATGTTATTGGGATTTCCCGGGTACATAATTGCCACAGATCTTGTACAAGTCATCTGAATGGAAAGCCAGTCGGATGACTAGCGAAACGTCTTCAAGAACTACATTTCAAGTCCAGTTGGATCTAATGGAATACAACAGAATATCCATGACCTGGGATGAATGAGAACCTTCACAAGCAAAGCCATTATAGTATAAGCAGCACAATGATTTTTAAGTCCAAAATGCATCACCTTACATCTATCAACATTGAATCTCAGCTGCCACTTAGCAGCCCATGTGACAATTATCTAGATCCCCCTGCAACGATTGACATCCTCTGAAGGTTTTAATGGTCACAAAGTTTGTGTCGTCGCAAACAGAAAAACTTGTGACAATACCCACTTCCAAATCATTAATAAATAGATTAAATAGAAGTGGCCCCAACACAGAACCCTGTGGCACCCACTTAGCACTTTAGTCCATAATGATGAAGCCCCATAATCTCTGCATCTATTCATTAATCATTTTCTATCCAGTACAAATGTGCCTCCCCAGACCAACAGACCGTTATACATAGTCGCCTATGGGGGGACTGTATCAAAAACCTTTTTAAAATCCAAGTAAAATACATCTAGTGCCATGCCAGAGTCTAAATTTCTACTCACTTCCTTATAGAAGCCAAGCAAGTTAGTTTGACAAGATCTATCCTCCTAAACCATGCTGCTACTTATAAGTCAGTCCTTGAAATATACTCCCTTATTAAAACTTACAGGCCTGTAAATTACCCAGCTCTGAAAGACTACTCTTTTGAATATTGGAATAACATCAGCCTTTTTCCTATCCGAGGCACACCTCCGGACATGAGGTGTGCCTCTGGATAGGAAAAATAAGAAACAATGGTTAGATAAAACTGAACTTAGCTGCTAAGTACCGAGGATGTATTTTCCGGTCCAGGAGATTTATTAGTTATTATTTAGTTCTTTCTGTACCATATCCTCAGTTAACCAACGTTCACTTGACTCTCTTATACCATTATTACACTATTACTCATGATATCTGTCTTGGATCTTCTATAGTGTATACAGAGGGAAAAAATATTCAAGACAGTTGCTTTATCACCCATTCACCGTAACTAACTTATCCCCATTAATTAATGGTGCACATTCTCAGTCCTCATATTCTTACATTAATATACTTAAAAACTTTTTAGGCTTAGTGATGCTTTTTCAGCTATCCTAACTTGATTATAATTTTAGCTAGCTTGATGCTTTTACACTCTTGTTACAGTTTTTATAATCCCTAAAGGCCCTTTCCATTCCCTGTGACTTAAAGGTTTCTTTTAAGGTTCTGTATTTCCATGCCTCTTTACAATTATTCAGCCACATGGGCCGCAGATTTATTTTTTTTACATTTATTTCCAAGGGCAAAAATTTAGATGTGAGCTGGCTTTAAAATCCCCATTAAACACAGTCTACTTCAGTACTGTTCAGTACCTTTACCTAAAATACATTATCCCAGTTGACATTCTGAAGAGCTACTTTTAAACTGGGAAAATTGCCTTCCTGAAATGAAAAGTTTTGTTAACATAGTGCACTTTTCTTTCGAAACATAGTCCAAACGACACTATTTCATGGTCACTATTCCCAAAGCCTCCAGTTACCTTTATATTAAATGCGCTCCACGATGTAGAATTACCAGATCCACAGAACTCTTTCTAGTAGGAACTTCAACCACCTGTGAGAAAAAAATTATCCTGCAGGCAAATTCAGGAATTCATCGCCTTTTTCTGTGATGGCAGTTCCACTACACAATTAATGGCAGTTCCACTACACCAATTAATGTTAGGGTAATTAAAAAGTCCCCCATAATGAGCACACTACCCAAACTTGCAGCCCTTGCCAACTGCATATATAGCTGACTCACTTCCTCTCTGCTAGCATTTGGTGGCTATAGCAGACACCAAACATGACATTACCCCCTTTCCTGTAGCCTAATTCCAACCATATTGCCTCCACAATAACATCCATATCGCCAGTTATCTCCTTTTAAATTTGGCTTCAATTCTTTTTTAACATAAACACATACTCCTCCCCTTTCCTTTTTTTCTGTCCTGCCTAAACAAGGTATGTCCATCTAAATTACAGCCCAGTCGTGAGAACTGTTCAACCATTGTCTGCTATACCATTACATCATACTTTTCATACAATGCCATAATTTCCAATTCACCCATTTTGTCAGCCAGGCTTCTCACATTTGCAAACATACATTTTAGATTTGATCCGTAATTTATCATACACTTTAATACACATGCCTCCCTATACCCCCAGCTAGGCCCCCTCCCCTTTCCACCCACCACTGGCCTATCTACCACCCTGCTTTCCATCCTGGGCTATCTATCCAGTGAGACTGCTAATACACCTCCCCCCCCCAACCTAGTTTAAAATCTCCTCAAACCCTCTAGCCATCTTCTCCCCTAAAAACAGCTGCACCGCCATCAGTGAAGTGCAACCATCCTTACTAAAGAGCCTGTAGCGACAGCAAAGTCTGCTGGGTTCTCTATAAAGTCAAACCCTTCTTCCTACACCACCCTCTTAGCCAAGCATAATGCTCCTAAGCTCCCGGTGTCTCCCTGGCTTAGCACGGGGCTGCGGTAGTATTAATGAAAACACTACCTTGGAGGTCCTTGCTTTTAACTTGGCCCCTAGCTCTCTGAAATCATGTTTAAGGACCTCACCTCCTCCTCTAACTTTGTCATTGGCACCAATATGAACCAAGACTGCCGCGGTCACATCCAGACCACCCAATAATTGTCTACACGATCCACCACATGCCGAACACTAGCACAGGCAGCAACACACAGTTCGGCATGTAGGGTCTTGGCGGCAGATTACTCTATCTACCTTCTTATAAGGGGTCCCCTACCACTACCATCTGCCTAGCATTCCTGATCCTAAGTCCTCCTCCCTTGTATCAGAGATGGCAGCCCTGGGTGCTCAAGGGATTAGCCCCCTCCATAAATGCTAATTCCAAGCTGTCCTCCTCTAATTTATCACCTAAGGTGGCAAATCTGTTGGGGTGGGCAATCTGGGAAGAAGCAACCCTACTCTTCCGTCCCCCACTCCCCTAGTAACTCTAACAAAACAACCTCCCCCCTCAACCTTGAATCTATCAGACAAACAAATATTAGATATTATACGAGAGAGATAGAGACAGACAGACATATATAGATATTAGATAGAAGAGATAGACAGACAATATATAGAAATTAGAACTATAATTCAGACAGGCAGACTTTGCAGGACAGGGACAGCAGTGCAAAGAATATTATATGGGAAACTCAGAGTTAAATGCATAGTTTATTGGCACCCTCCTCTCACTCCCCCATCTTTAGAAACACAAGCAGCGTGGAGAAAACAGGAGGACAGGCAGAAGTTGCGCAATTTATTGCACTAAACACTGACTTCCCTTTTAAAGGGGCACTGTGACAAAAGCCTTACTGTACCGGGATCCTGCGGCGTCTCTCGGCTCCCGGCACACGCTTCAGTCTATTCTCGCGCGAGCACGTCCGTTCATGCTCGGACCCGGTCTTCAGCCAGTGCTGTGTGGACGCGCACAGGCACTGTCTCTTACTCCTCCGCTCCTCCACATCTGTATTGGACCGAGGAGGGCTCGTTAATTCAAATTAACAATCCCTGCACCTCACTCATTGTTCTCCTCTCCCCATTGGTCCTCTGTGTATATTAACCCTCAGCCACCTATTCGCTTGCCCGATATAGCAGTTAGTTTACTATCTTGCGTGGTGTGCTTTATCTGATTACTCTCTGTTACCGACTCCTGCCTTGCTTTTGACTCCAATTCGTATCTGCCTGCCCTGACCTTTGCTGTTCCTGACTATGTTTTCTGCTTAACCCTCTGAACCGTGCCTGGCGGCCTGTTTCCTGGTTTTGACCCTTTTGCCCTGATTCTGACTGTCTTGCCTGCTCCTTGTCGTAACTCGTATTTTGGTCTCTGACCTTTGTATCTATTCTGGTGCCTTGTCCGTTAGTTTCACTCCGGACTTCCCGTGTATTCCGGCCTCAGTTTGAATACACTTGCAATCCAGGGGGCAACCGTGTTCGGTGAGGCGCGTCTTAGCCTTCCGGCAAATGGGGGCTTGTCTATGGTGAAGATAGTGGTTGTAGATCGGGGTATTTGGACTGAAGGAATACGAGGGAATCTGGGAGCGTTACAGACACTATACTGAAAAATTACTTTGCCTCATCTTAATCTATAATTGAATACATGTAAGTAGCACTGCCTCTGATTGGCCTGTGTTCCTTGTATCCTTCAATCCAGCACACATTTTGTTTAGGAGAAGTATCCCCCCCTCCCTATTTTAACCACTCCCACTTCCATCCGACCTGACCTTTTTCCCACAAACAATTGTCAAGCCTGTACACAGCGTTCCAACTGTCAAAACTCTGTCACATTCGCATACACGTAAAACTACTCACAGAAGAATAGTTTTGAGCAAGGAACTTGATTGACAGCTGAAACATAAGAAGATTGGATATCTAAAGAAACAGGGGGCAGATCAACAACAAAATGATACAGGGGTGGTTGGGAAGAATTGTAGTTTCCAATAAACATTTTTCAGTATTAATGCCCTTAAATTCTATCACTGCTGACAGCCCGTTCCTTCATTCAGTGCTCTGTGCTTTAGTTTTTTTGTTTTTTTTAAATAAATTACCTTATTGACGCAGGACAACACCCAAGCTGGGGAAAACACTGACACTAAGCAATACCCTTAAGTGTTTGGTACATTAATACTGTGTCTCTGTATAACTAAGAAAGCACTGTATATGCTGCTCTTGGAAAATATTCTATGGTTGCTTCCTTATACCTTTTCCCTTTAGAAGAATCAGGTAAAAGTCACATGCACATACGTAATTGAAATCAGGTTGGTTTGTAGAAACAACCGGTACATTTGACTAAGATAATTAACCATGTTAGATATTTTTCTTATGCTGAAACTGGTTTCACAGGTTTTTATGTATGTAACTCTGGACATGGGTTGTGAAAGTCTCTAAATACTCATTTAGTTTTTGAACACACCTGAGTAAAGGTTTAATCGGAATCCCACTCCTACAGAAAACATTGTACTATTCATCCACATTTAATTTTCATCCACTTTATCAAATAAAAACATTGACTAATTGTTCCTGACTGATTTTTCCCATTATCAGTTGTTCATAAATCTACCAAATATTGAGCCAAATGGTCGATCAGGCCATGTGTCCCAGCCATAAGGTAAGGGGTCTGAGTGCAGGGACCCAGAATAGGGTGCTTACAGTGGTAGAAGTAATCTAGGCAAGGGAGAAGAACAAGACCTTATTTCCAACCAGACAGATCTAATGGGCCCCATACACGATGCAATTTTGTTGTACGATCGTTGTACAAACTCCCCGATTGAACATCAATTGTTTCGTTGATGGTATAGATAAAGTCTGGTGCAATTAAATTGAGAAGATCTGATTGAATGTAAAGGTGATCGGTCAGTACGGAAAATTTTAGATACTGAAGAAGGCTCAAACACAGCCCTAAAAAATGAGTGTGATAGAGGCATTTTACAGTCGATGCTTTAATGCACAACATCAGCCAACTAGAACAGAACCTGGATTACGGCTACTATGACCACCTGGGAAAGAGTGATGGAGGTCACAAAATAAGCACATCTTATCAGCATTGAAGGGCAAGCCAAGGCAATGGAACAGTTCTCTATTCTGTCATCCCACAAAACCCCCAAAAGAGTAAACTACCTTGGAGACAAAAGGAGGGAATTGTCACTTTATCAAACAAGGAGGAATGTGTGAGGAAACAGGACCCTGACCCAGCCAGCCTGGCTAAGGGTGAACTTTGCCATCACTCCCAAAAACATCCCTGTGGTGGATTTTATATTAGGTAAAAAAATTAATTTTCTATGGAAAGGATGACCTATACTTATACATATATTATATTATTGTCTGAAGAAGGTACCACACGGGTACCGAAACGTTACAATGTGAATAAACACACTAGAAATCTTGAAAGACTGGAGTGCGCTGTTTCTTATAATTATTTATACTTACAACACAATAGTTTCTTTATTCTTGCTAATCAGATGGGATCTGCTGTATGATAGATAAATTAGTTTAGCAATCAACCCAAACAAAGCGATTACGTATAGCGATAGCGCCATGCCTGATTAAGGAACTAAAGGGCATATTTGTAAGAATTTTGGTGCTGTTATCGCACCTTTCTGACAAATTTGACTTATTATTATTTATAAATTGCCAACAAAGCGTTGTTAAAAGTTCTCATGCATACCATATCTTATGTGTATTTTTATATCATATGTTGTATTGCGTAAATGACAAATAAATCCTCAGAACAACATTAAATCAAAAGCTTGCATTAAATTTGTAGTCAGTTAAAGTTATCACCAGCACTTTGTAGGTTTGTATAGAAACTGTTAAACTAAAATAGCCCAGTTTTGTAGTGTTATTTTTACATTTATATGTTAATATGAATATTTTGCTTTATGATTTTAAATTTGGCATCCTGCCTCAGAAAATGCTTGCTGAATTGCTGTGCATTGTATCTTTATTATATAATGTATATATTAGCATTGTTACATTTGCCTTTAAGATCCAAACACATTTAAAATTACAGGTGACAGGCTGGTCTGAGCTAAAGGCAAAGATGGCAGCCTTATGCTGGTCATGCAGTAGTTACAATTAGAAATTAGTTTAGACATTCGTCCGTAGAAACATCTAATCTCTCTGATGTCTAACTACTGCATTTTCTGGGTAGTGGTTTTTACTTCAGACTTTCACTTATGCCTTGCATTGCAAAAAGAATAGGTCAGGCAAGTGGTTCCGCACATCATGCTTGAATCTCATGTTAGTTTGGGGGTGGAATACACTATAAAGGGCATGTACCCCCTAAAAATAATTTTTTAACATATGCCCCCCAACTGCCAAGTTATTTCTTTAAAAAAAAAAACAGAACTGATCCAGCCTCCTGCTTGCCCGAACTTGCAAGTAGGGGGCCGGACGGCAGCAATGTCTGTGATTGGCTGAGATGCAGCTGCCATCATGGACAGCGCTGCGGGAAAGAAGGGCTGTAAGTACAGTTCTGACTGCGTTTAGGGTGGGCAGGAGTATCTACCATATGTTAAAAGGGTTTAATGCTAGGTGGAGGGACAAGCATGGATGGATCTGGATGGTGGGAGGGGGGAAGGGCTCCCCTGCGCATGTTGCTGTTCTTACTGAGGTTAAGGAAGCAGCAGGGACCAGATGACTCACAGACACCTCCTACTCTTCCCTTTTTGGAACTTTGGAGAGCACTACAGGAGAACCATAATTAGCAAAGGTGTAGGTTAGGAATTTTTTAAACTTCACAGTGGGCTAGTAGTGGGTTAAATTTTAGTTTTGGGGTGGACATGGATAGATAGATAGATAGATTATATATGTATCTATATATTCCGGAGCACTCCATGGACTTCAGATAAAAGCTTTATTGAATGTATTGAACGGACCTACAGTAACGTTCAATAAAGCATTTATTGGAGTGCTCCGGTTTGAGTAAGTATATATATATTTTATATATATAATATTTTTTTTTTTTTTATAAATGTTTTCCTTTAATGCGTGTTTTTCATATGTTTACAGGCTATCTAGATTTTGCTACACCCATCCCATATCACTTCAGTGACATTTAAACCTGTAGACAACCTGCTTTGTTATTTTATTTTGACATACTTATTACTTATACCTTCCATGTATTGCAAATTTACAAACAAAATGCACCTGGAAATTGTTTGGTTTCACATTTAATTGTTTTCCTTGCCCTTTGTGTTTATTTCCCTGTATGAATGTCAGAAAGCACTAATTTACACTTTATTTGCACAATACACTCGTTTTATGAACACTTACACACAGACTGGGATGATGGATACAAGGATGAAACCACTTTACGGAAGGCGGGGAAGCACAACTCATTAGCTAATGACTGCAATAAGTCTTAATATATACATTAGATTTTATATATTTAGGTCAGGATTCATATAAGTAACAGTAACTAACAAATGTAGCAGAGCTGTGGTATTCTCCTTGCTCCCCTTGTAAATCTAATGGTATATTCTTTCTCTGCCTCCCCCCTCTTTTTGTTATAAGCTAACCAGAGGAGAGATGCTGGGTGGAAGGAGTTCTATTATGAGTGAGTGGAAAGGAGGGTGCACACCAAGCCAACTGTTACATCACCACAAAACAACAAAAGGGGGGGGGCTCCAATATCTAGGTAAGAATGGTCTTGGGCTTTTGAAGTAGACTGTTTTGTGTCAGGGGCCGTGCTATTCAAAAGTGTGTTCAGTCTTTAATATCACTGTCTCCCACTGTTATAGTTCCCATATTCCCTCTTCTGCAGAGTATATGAAATATATATAAATATAAATATATATAATATTATATAACAGAAATATAAACAAACACCTATGCACATGGTTTATTTCCATTACAGGCTGCTATGTCTTACGTTGCATCTATTGACAAAGCAGCCTAAACCAAGTCTGTTTTAATGTCTGTTTTATTTTCTAACCTATTAATGCTTACTTGCTTATAATATTTATATCTTAAGTATCAAATTGTCTTAGTGAGGTCCAAAGTGTTTAAATGTACATATTGTTACGATTTGGGACCTCCTGATTTTCATACAGCTGTGCTACAGTGCACTCATTTTGTGGCCCTATGCTAATTCTGTGGCTCTACACTCTTTTGAAATATGTTTAAATAGTGAAGTGCAAATTAGCTTGAGGGCCACAAGATGGACAACAGTTGTCAGTCACCCCCTAGACAGCAGGGATGTATTAGCCATTCCACTTTCCTTTTTTGATATGTGGGGAAAGGTTCTGATTGGTTAACTCCATGTTTCCCATTGCCATGACTATTATACTAAAAATAAGTTTTTATCACTAAATAGTCAGAGGCTACTACTATAGATGTCCCTTTTAAAACAAAAAGTAGCATAGTTTTAATTTGCAGTCTAAAAGTCCACTTTTATGATCAAGGACTGACTGCATGTGACCCTGTTCACTAGTTGTATCTGAGAATACTAATAGTTTTTCCAATATTCAACAACCAGCACTTTATGCCTTCTAACACATGGTACAAATGATTTTACTATATGTCAATTTATGCTGTGTAGCCAGTTTGGTGTAAAATTTGGTACTACTCTTTTGGCCACAGTTTGCATTACCTTGATGGAAGTTCAGTACTTGATCCTATCAATGAAAGTTCAATTGTCGCTCTTTTTGAACTACAGCAAGTGATCCAATTTTGTGTCATTAAGACTCCCTTCTTATTAGAATAAAAGCAGTCTAAACTCATTAAGAATTTAGTGAAAGCCATTTGTAGCTTAGGCTGGGTACACACGAAGGGACTATTTGTCATGACCGAGCGAGCAATAGTGGCCGCGGCCAACATTTTGTGACGGTCCCATAGGGAACTGCACGATCGATCGGGATTTACTGACAAGTCTGTTTGTCAGATCTGGACGAACGTATGATCAGGTGTCAGGGTCACCCCACACCAGCAAATATTTTTGTCCGAGTGTGTGGATCAGTTGGTGGCTGAAAATATCTGCTGGTGTGTACCCAGCCTTAAAGTGTATGTCCATCCCCAAAACTACAATTTCCCCCCACTACTGGCCCACTGTGCAGTGTTTAAAAATCTTACCTTGGCTCTCCGCTCCAAATGGTCCTCCTGCAATGTCTGTCCAAAGTCCTAGAAAGTGAAGAGCAGGAGTCTTCAGGAGTGGAAATGTTTCTGGTTTGCCTACTGAGCCCACCCATCCCTTTTGCTTCCCGTGCCCTAGCATTAAATGCTTTTTTCTGTAGTGTAGTGGACCTTATCTCCCCCCCCCCCCCCCAACTGCCATATTTGTTTGCAAAAAAAAAAAATCCGAAATGTACTGTGATTGGTTTCCTTTCGCGGCTGCCGGTCTGGCATCCTGCTTGCAATTTCCTGCAAGCAGAGGGCCGAGTCTAAACGCCAGGGGAATGCAGCTCGTAAGTACCTTTCTGATTCTTTTTTTTTTTTTTACAACAAATATGGGGGGTTGGGGTCCATTACACTACAGAAAAGTTTTTATGAGAGGTGGAGATACACTTTAAAGGGAAAATTCAGTGCGACACATATGCTTTTAAGAAAAAAGAACTGTATTTCATTTTTATCCCAATGACCTTACCCTGCCCATTAGCCTTTTTTCTGTGTATTAATAAATGCTTCTAAAATACTGACTTCCTGTTTGCAGGACACTATTTGAGAACGTTATGGTCTTGTCCTGACCCAGCACCTGGGATGGTTCAGTTGCTCATTAGAGATCTGAGCATGTTTGACCCATCAATAGCCAATCAGTAAAAAAATACTGTAAGGAACATTCACAGGATGTCATGCATCCGGGAAGAAGAAGGACTGTTAAAATTTGAAATGTCAACTCGCCAATGAACACAGCAGGGAATAGCAAGAGGTTAAATTCAAAAGAATTTTAAAAATGAAGAGAATATGTAGAATAACATAATAGACATGATGTGTTCCACTGAACCTTTCCTTTAAGTTGCATTATGATATTTGTAGTGTTCCTTCTTCTTGAAGACCTTATGAGTATCTCCACTGCTAAAAATCACTTTTTTTCAATTCAGTTTTATTGAAGAACAGGAGGTAAAGGTGGTACACACCATGCAATATTTGGTCTGATCAAACGATACACTGAGCTATCGGTCGATCGGAATGAAATAATTGTATAGTATTTGGATGCGATCTATCGTTCGTTCGCCTGAATAGGATGAACGCACGATCTGACATGTCCCGAAAACACCTCTATGGGCCGCACGCTGGTCACGGTAAACTTATTGCTGCGACAAACAGTCCTTCTCCTAGTCGACTGGTCAGGAGGAAAAGTTGCATAGTGTGTACCATACTTAAAAGATGTGTCTTACCTTCCATTCAGGAGCCGGGGATGCTATGCGCAAGTGCGCATTGCGTATTTGTGCAACATTTTAAAATCTGTGTGGGTATATGTATGTACATTAGTTCATATTAAAAAAAAAAAGAAGATCCATAAAAGGTTCTGATTTCAAAGGTGAAAGTGGCACGATTTGTTTTCATAGATAAAAAACAAAGAATAAATACAGAGCTAAAGGACAGTCAGTAGGAGTAAAATAAATAAGTGATAATAGAGATACGAAGTGTTAAGGTTCGTACACATGCGGGTGCCGGTGTGTACGAATGGCCGATAATCGGCGGTGTATGGGCACTTTATCGTCCGAAAAGGACGCTGTTCAGAGATCCAGCAGAGCAGGCAACAATTTGAACGAACGACCGTTTCTGCCGATAAAGTGTCCATGCACTGGCCGATATCGGACGAAACTGCAGTTCGTACACGACGTGTGTTGAGGGTCAGCACCCGTGATTGCACATGTGTACGAACTTTAGGTGGGCCAGGAAAGTTGAGACCAACACTGAGGCCTGCGATCCCCTCTCCAGATCATCTGTGACCAGCTGTTTAAATGCACGATCAGCTGTCTAAAAGTTCTGCCAGTTAGGTACCGGTTTTTAAATAGCTGATTGTCTCCATATCGTGGATGCTCTGGGGAGGGAGGTGGCTCAGGGGCCCGGCCTCCAATCTTGTGCCGGGGGGACCCTGCAGTTAAGCACCTGCAAAGAATGTTGCATGTTACTGGTATTGATACAAAGAGTTGATCCAAGTATATTTCTGATTGCCATTGTCAGGAAGGAATTTTCTTCCCTTCATAATTCTGGTGTTTTTTGTTTTTTTTTTGCCTTCCTCTGGTAAACTGTTAGGCAAGAAGTGGGTAGGTTGGACTAGATGGAATTATCAAACAAATAGGGATATAGGCATCCCATACAAAAGACCCCTACAACACAAGCACAACCACTTGATGGTCACAAAAATTACTTTATTCAAAAAACACAGAATCCCCTTACAATTAACCCCCTCAATACAAATCACTTAAAATAGGTTTGAAATGATAATTAAAAACTATATCCGGGTGTCCCCAGAAACAATGGCCCTAGACAAAAAACCTGGAAAGGTGGTGGACCACCCATTCACATCCTGGAACCCCCTCAAATCTCCAGGTGCCCACAATCCTGTATCACCCTCTACAGTGCAGTATATGAGTCTGTAACAGTCCATATCTTGTATCATGAAGATCACAAATCAATTACTAGCTTGAGGACTTAAACAGGGTTAGCCGTCGCGCAACCCACATCCTCACAGATTACCAGGTCAGGATAAGCTACACTTTCACCTCAGTAGTCCCAGAGAGAGCACAAAAATAAACACCTCCCTTGGGTATAATTACAGTACTGTCAATCCTTGACCAGTCCACAACAAACCAAGTACCAAAAACAAACTCCTTCATCAGGACACTGACTCCTCCTACGCGCGTTTACACGTCATCACGTATCTGCAGGCTTCTTAGGGTTCAGGGACTAGAAGGAAGTATGTGCTTTATTAACCTTTAGACACACCCATTTAGATTTCAAAAAACACCTTCTGATAGGAAGGAAAGAAGAGCTTCTTAAGACTTTATCACCCAGTGGAAGAAGCACCCATGTTTTTTCGTGTCCTCTTGTTATTGATCTAGCAACCAGATGAGCATTAATCAATCAGATTATCGGGTAATCCTACCTACAGCATTAACAAACTATAGTCCCATGCCTTTTTATATATTCTTCCACAGCTAGTTAGTCATCCCTATTGTGTGCTATGGCAGGACTAGAAGACACTGTGGATGGCCAGGAGAGGAGTATGAGGGTGGCATCCACAATCAGATGTGGTTCAGTAAGTAGTAGTGTTTTTATAGTTTATAAATAGAGCTGTCAATCCCCTTTAAGGTGGGGACTTTCCTAAATTGAATTTTTGACAGTTCTCCTTTAATTTACAGTACCATAGAAAAGGTATTCACAAAGACCTCCTTAGCTGTTAAACAACTCTTATCATCGGCCAGATAGCCAACAAGAGACCAAACAGAAGTGCAAGGCACCATATTGAGGTAAATACTTTGGATGTGGAAAGTAATATAATGTAAAGCTGAATAAAAAAATAAAACCAGTGGATGGCTGTTAATAATATTAAAATGGAGAGAAGGCAGCAAATAACCATTTGAGTTACTAGTCAACCATATCCCATTGCGTCAGTGTGAAATGACAACACCCTCTAACTATACCATATTCTGCAAGTTACTGCATAGCGCGAATAGATTTCTGCATGAATGTGCATGCGAAGCTGCTGCCCTGTCTGCTTCTAGGAATAAAGAATCTGTCATTTCTATGGAAACCATCCTTGGGTTACCTGTGATCCCAAGGCAAATATTCCCACCAGCATCTTACTGTACTCATTATTGTCGGTAAAAAAATAATAAAATAAACTGAATATCAGTTTACTTTTTATTGATTACTTTATAGTGCAACAGCACTGGCATGGAAAGGCAAAGTTTACCATATAGTAAACCATGTGGTGTTCAACCAAAATTTAATTTCAATGTTTGGTATAGATTTAATACTAAACTGTATATGTGTATGAACTACCGAAAGTCATTTTCCATGGAATGTGTATTACTAATGTATTTCATATTTTCCCCCTACACACATTTTATGCAGGGCCGGCCTTAGGATAATAGCACCCTGAGCAACATTTGTTACTGGCGACTAGACCCCCCCCCCCCCAACCCCCCCTGGGCATGTGCAATCGCTGAATGCCGCTTGCCTTGGTCTGTTCAAAATCAAGTCCACTTACTGTCTTTCAGTATCTGCAGTGTGTGCTTGTATATATTGGCGTACATCATTACATAACAAATAACATACATCATATAGACATTTAAGTAAGACTTAATGTGTTGGGCTTATTCTGTGACACGGGGTGGTGCTGATACATACATTTAAACAAGGGGGCTGTGGCACTGATACACAACTTACAAGTCCATGACCTAAGACTCACGGCTGGCTCCCTTGGTAATGCACAGGAACCCACCTATCAAGGCCCGGCCCTGCTTTATAATTGGAATATTATCGAGCAGTGATGTCAATTTGGTACTAACCAAGGCATGCTGGGAGTTGTAGTTTCCAAACATCAGGCATGCCAAGGTTTGAGTGACACTATTCGACTGTTGTGCCAAAAGTGATGCTACATGAAGATTTGCAAGCATACAAATATCCACAACAATAAAAATTAAACTTTTCATTAATAATTGCCATATACCTCTGATAAGTTAAGATACAAGAAAGTGCATGTATAGTATAGATGCATCATTGTATATTTTTTTGTGCTTTTGTTTATAGTCACAATTGTCAATTTTTTAAAACTTGGTAGTTCCAGGGTTTCACCAGGAATTTTTCCAGTCATGCCAGCTGGCCTGTTTGTTATGTGGCGCGCGTCATCAGAGCCAATCGGCAAAGTCCGGTGCATAACAAACTGTTATTTGCCCCCCATCTAACATTGTGACAGCCTGGCATGATCTGGAACTGCACTGGATGATTGAAATAGATCCAGGCTGCAGAGAGTCACAGGATTCCGTCCAGAACCTTGGGCAGGTGAATACATTTGTAAGTTGAAAAATTAAATTACACTTTAGTTCTCCTTTAAATATCACAGTGCCGTTGGTCCAGATGAACCTTTAATGAAAATCCTGTTTAGATGACCTTTTAATACAGGGAACATTTGGTCAGGCCTAAATACTTTTAAATCCTGAGGCATCTTACAATGACAGTATAACAATCTGTTGTTATTTGTTGAAAAGTTTTCTATTTAGCTTTGACTCTCCTGAACAGTTGGCTTACATAGATATTATTCTCCTTTCCTTAAATTTTCCAGTGTCAGTGCTACTGATGCCCATTTTATTAAAACAGTCCCCAAATTAGCACCTATTTAATAATAATGTTTAATGGAGATTTGTTTATAAATAAACTGGTAAAAGTTATCACACCCTCATAAAATATGCTTGTTAAGATCATTGGACATGTCTAGAGCATCTTCCCATTGATTAGGCCCTGGGCCAGAAGGGGTGTATGGGGGTGTGGAGCAAAACACTACAGTGGTCTTGACTTTTTATGTACAATTTAAAATACAGTAAGCCTTCTGCAAATGAGTGTTTGTGAGATTTGAATATATCTTGAATAATATAATATATATATATATATATATATATATATAATTATATATTATTTTAGGATTTGTGAATTTAAGACCACACCAGATAAAGGGTAAACTAGTAAGAACCTTGATGTGGTTGAAAGGTGTCTACATGATCTTAGAAATGTAAATGAACACTGTATTGGACCCTGGAACATGCATGGATTCTTCATCCATATTGGCCAATATCTTGCCATAAGGTGTTAAGCAGGAGGGTGTGTAAACCATAAGTAGAACCAACCGGAGAGAGTAGGAGAAAAAATGAATGGAATAAATGAATGTCCCCAGCTTGAGCTAAGGACACTAACCTTAAACTGTCCCAAAGAATAAGTTCTTTGTGATTGTATAGTTTTCGATTGCTTGTCTGATGTTTGATGTAGCACCATAGGACAACTGCAAAATTCAGATGACTTTTTGAATGCTGCGTGTATGTGGAAAGCCTACATTAAGTTCTATTATCGGTTTTCTTTCCAGGTGAAGATGACAGAAGTAGAACCTGTTCTAGACTTTGCCTCCTCTGCGCGACAAGGGCCGTAGAAATGCACTCCTGACAACTAGGATCACCTGCTGGGGTGCACCTTCTGACCTCCCACTTAACTAGCAGAAATGACTCTAAATACGGTATGTAATTAATGGATCTTTGGTTCACATGGCCAGGCAAACAACATTTATTCTTTTATAAACAGTCCGGTATCATTAGGATTGCCTAATCACTACAAGAACTGATTACAGTGATCTCCTTTGGTGAGCTAGAAACACTTACCAAAACACTGTTTTCACAGGCTGGGCACTGTGCTACCTTATTTTAGAAACCATTTCTTGCAGATCATCGCTTATCCCCAACACTAAACCCGCCGTAATAGAATTGTTAGAAAGTGCGGGGCACTTTCTCAGAAATATTACGGCGGTTGGGGCTGGGGGACCAATATCTATAATATATACAGAGGATTTTACACTAGGGGGAGGGGGGGGAGGACCTCTGCGCATGCTCAGACCTTGTTGAGGCTGAGACAGGCGCAGGATGAGTCACACAGACCTTATACACTACACTTTCCTGGACTTTGGAGGGGCACAGCATGGCAACCATAAGGAGCTGGGATGTAAGGTAAGGATTTTTGTACTACATAGTGGGGCCAGTATGGGGTTAAATTTGAGTTTGTGGGTGGACATGCCCTTTAAAGCTTACATTTTCAATCATTTAGTTAGCCAGTAAAAGGATTTTATACCAGATGTTATAAATATTTATTGTAATTGTAGGTAGGGGAATCCATGAATATTTATTGTAATTATAGGTAGGGAAATCCATAAAACATTATTGATTATAGGTAGTGGAAGCTATATGGAGACAGGAAAATAATCGAGGAGGACATAAAAGCAGTGAAGAGGGTTATGGATCTAGGATGTTAGAGTAGGGAGACTGGGAGTTGTAAAGGCATCAGCGTGAATTGATACTGGAATCAAAAAAACAAACAATGAGCGGTCTGAAACCAAAGGTGTAAATGAGAAGAGCAGGACCTCTCAGCCAATCAGGGACACAGGCTGCCGGTCCCGCCCCCTGCTTGCATCTCCGTGCAAGCAGAGGGCTGGTTAGTGCGGCGGAGGAAAGAGGGAAGGTAATTAACTATCGGGGACTTTCTAAGAATTCTATTACGGTGGTTGGGGCTGAGGGACTAATATCTATAATATATAAAAAGTTGAAAAAAGGGCTGGACATGCCTTTAAGTTCTTCGAAAGATTGCATTTTAAAGGGCAACTATAGTGAAAAAAAAACTTTGTCTGTATACAATGTATAGATCACTTAGTATAAGCTGCCTTACTTTCATGTTTCTGTGTGGCTTCATTTCTTAACACTGGCAGAAGTTTGTACCAAGCTGTGTAGTCCCCTCCCCCTCTTGTTCTACTCCCCCTCAAGCAGTGAAGGGCGTATATAGAGTCCGAGCATTGTCAGTTGAAAGGACTTTAAATGAAGTGCTGACATCCTGTTGACCCCTCCCTTCCAGAGCTAGACTGCAAGCAACCAAAGTGTAATAAATAGCAATATGCTGAAGGGAGGGGCAGAGGGGGAGAGAGGAGGACAAGTGGTGCTGAGATTCTTTACAAGTAAGTTACTGAACTTGCCGTTCTCTAACTTTGCTAATTGTTATTTACCTTTTACCTAAGTTCATATCTCTCCCCCTGCTTAGCTGAGATCATAATACACTGAAGAGAGAGTCAGTGTAACAGCAGCTTGTAGTGAGACCTTCACAAAAAACAGTGACACTGCTTGTTGTCCTGGTTACATTTCAGTTGCTTTAGTCTATATTTCATAGATTGCACTGTGTGTCTTGTTTGGTATATAGTCTTACTGTATTATATATACTGTATTAGTGTTCCATTTGAGTCATGGTTTTGTATGTATATAAGATTTTTTTTTGGGGGGGAGGGGCTGTTTTATAGTGTGTTATGCTCATATGCTGGGTTAATGGTTTATTGATTGTGTTAGCATACAGCATTTGACATGTTTGCACATGGTACATATAGTGTGGTGAGAGAGTGAGTGACAGTACTGCAGGGGAGCTTTGGATGTGTGGGTGTGTGCCTTGAGTGACAGATGAGGTGTAGCAGCTCCTACAAATCACAGCATATTCAAAGGCTTATATCTCCGGGACTATGTAGAATTAAAGAAACTAAAGGTACCCTGGTGGATGGGGATGACTATAGGATACATTAGAAGAAATTAAAAAAACAATTTCTTCCACTATAATGCCCTTTAATTATTTTAGTTAGCCAATAAAAGGTTTTATTTTATATCCAAGATGTCTCACTTTCATCAATGGCTTAAGCCAGATCCAACGGATCGGGGCTTTATCGGTACTGTGTGTACCTGTTTTCCAAACGAGCATGTTGCTGCAAACGTTTGGGTCGGGCGAACGCTCATTTGGGAAAGACCGAAAATTCCATGGTCACGCTACTCTCTGTAGAGAAATCTGCCGTGGCCGAGGGAAACACACTGGCCCGAGCATTCTCCCTATGATGTTATAGGGAGAACACTCGGGACTGTGTGTATGCAGATCTTTTGAAAGATGACACAGGAACTTGCAGACTTGTTGTCATCTTTCACTGATCTGTACTGTGTGTACCCAGCTAACACTGTACAATTCTCTACTACTACAATAAATATTTATGACGCACTAATATCCCGACTCTTAAGTGTGTTGAAGGAGTAACATTTAAGCTGGGTACACACGATTAGATATTTCAGTCCGATCGACCGATAGTTCGGTCGATCGGACCGAAATCATCGCATCGAATGCTCCCATGACCGACCATTGTCCGAATCGGACGAAAGGACGATCGGACATGGTGGAAAACCTCGTCCGATCGTGCAGTCCTCTATGGACCGCACGATCGGTCGCGGTAACTATCAGACGCAGCTGCTTTTGCCGCAACCGACAGTCCTTCCTCCTGGCCGACTGGTCGAAAGTATTGAACGGTCGGTCAGGAGGAAAAATAGCAGGTGTGTACCTAGCTTTAGACTCATATCTTTCTTTCAACCCTACACAATAAGAAATTCCTTTTGGTTCCAGCTCAAAAACATCTCTTGCATGTGTGATTTCCTTGTACGTGAGACTAACTGTAGCACCATATGTCTGGACAATGCAATACCTCAAATAAACCGGCTCTTATTTGCTCTGCAAAAGATTTTCCACTCATCCACCCTAGTCACCTCCTTCCACACCAGCATCACTTTGCTCAAAAGCCCTTCATTACTCCATCTGTCACTCAACATACCTTCAACTTAACAACAACTTTTACTAGTACCTGTATCCCAGGAGCATGCATGCCTGCCGCTTGAATCGGTCCAGTGCGCACACACAACTGGTGTACAATCCGTTTCCCAATGGTCCAAAAGTATGCAAAAAGTAAATCCAGGTAGGTTACTAGGGTCTGGATATCTTAAAACTTAACTTTATTGCATATAATATTAAAAGCATCGAAATGGTCCAGAACACAGGAAGAGCACTAACTCCACCATTCCATTCATGTTTGTGGCCAAACACACCAGATCCTCGGGCTCAGAACTAATGTGTCTCCTCCTCTTTTATGGTTAGCATAATTAACTCCCCATTATACCAAAATTAATCATCATATAAAAATAGTAAACAACATTAAAAACTTCATTGATAGAAATAGAGAAAGAAACCTTGTTCTGCAAAAAACTGAAGTCAGCTGAGCTGAGCTATTATCCTAACCTATTTAGTATAGTATTTGTGGTTGAATAAAGACATAGCCATCTAGTCCAACCTATTCCGCAATATCCTCATTTCCGCACAGTTGATCCAGAGGAAGGCAAAAAAATCCTTCCTGACTCCAAGTGGCAATCGGAAATATCCCTGGATCAACTCTATTTTAGTATCAATAAATAGCTGCAACATCCTTTGTTTCAGAAACTCATTCAGCATCTTTTGAAACTATCCAATGAACCTGCCATAACAACGTCCACTGGAAGACAGTTCCATAGTTTTACCGTTCTCACCAGTGAAAAACCCTTTCTGATCTTAAAGACTAACCTTTCTTCTTCAAGTCTTAAAGGCGAACTAAACTCAATTTTTTATACTCCAGAATCTGAAAACAACCCCCCTAAAAACACCAATAAACTATAAAATGCCACTTTAGTAAACTCTGTTAAAGTAAATCAAAGCCTGTTAAGAAAGGATGAAGTATCTGTGTGTATTGCAGTGTCAGACCACACCCCCTGACCTCAGTCACATGCCCTTGCTTTATCTGTCCTGTAAAAGGATTGGCTAGAGATTATTAATGGGTGTGACCAACTGTAACAAGTTTGTGCCATAGCTAAGGACTGAGCATGAGCAGAACATAATAGTCGTTGACCAAACTGTGTGATACTAGAATGCTGAGAAGTAAAGCACAAACTATATGTTATTTAGGTAAATTTCCCAGTGCCCGTAACAAAATGAGAGGTAAGACACAGATTACTGGTTTCATATCAAGGTGTTCGGCCTTCTGGTTAAGAGTTGTTCTGTGGCTTTAGTTGCCCTTTAAGTGATGTTCCTCTAACAGGTTCTATTGGTGAACAATGCCCCAGATATTGTATTGGATGGCCCATTAATGTATTTATACACAATAATCAGATCCCCACACAAGAGCCTTTTCTCTGGTGTACTGGTGTCGCTGTGAACGACTAGCGTATTTGAATATTGGAATTACATCAACTTTTTTCCAATCCAGAGGCACGCTTTCAGTCATGGGGGAATCTTCAAATAAAAGAAACAATGGCCTAGATAAAACTGAAATTAGTTCACTAAGGACCCGAGGATGTGTTTTTATCTGGTCCAGGAGATTTATTAATATTAAAAGGTATGTCCACCCTTTCAAAAATTTTTTGACATATAGCAGGGCTCCCCCCCCCCCCAGCCCCAACCGCTATAATAAAACGCTATAATAAAATCATTAGAAACTCCCCCGATCTCTACTTACCTTACCTCTTTCCTCCGCCGCATTCTCCCTGCCCTCTGCTTGCACGGAACTGAAAGGCAGCCAATCACGGACGCGGCTGCCGGCTCCTTAGAACACAGGGGGAAAGAGGTAAGGTAAGTAGAGTTCGGGGGAGCCTCTGATAATTTTATTATAGTGGTTGGGGCTAGGGGGGGGAAGGAATAACAGGCAGCAAAGGGGTTTCACGCTAGGGGGTGGGAGACCAAAACGGGAGGGAGATGGAGGAGGGAGAGGGCTCTTCTGCGCATGGCAAAATTCTCCCAGAGGAGAGACAGGAGGCAGAGTCCTATATGGACTCTGCAGTACTCCTGGTGGGCAGTTTTTTGGACTTTGCGGGAGGATTACTGGAGAACCATTTGGAGCTGGGATGTAAGGTAAGGATTTTACTACACTACACAGTGGGGCCAGTAGTGGGGGGGGGGGGTTATAGTTTTGGGGATGGACATGCCCTTTAACTTATTTAGTTGTTTCTGCACCATATCCTACAACCCTGCTGTACTGTAGGACCCAGACCATACTGATCTGGCTCTATGCACTTCCAGTAGTGATACCTATAGCGACTTACAATGATTACATTAGTTGCTTAGTGTGCCTATTGATACATATTTATAAACCAATTTACTACTATGTTTAAATTTAAACAAAACCCCTCTTTGTAACAAAATGTATATGTCACAGCAGTTATTTTAGTTAGTTTTTGTTATTCGTTTATTTTAATGCCCAACTTATAACTTCTTATCAATAGTAAGCTGCTGTATCTACACGAGAAGAATACCTTTTATTGGCTAACTAGACAATAAAAAAAATATAGCAAGCTTTCGGGAGTCCTAAGCCCATCAGGCTAGATGTAACATCCAGCCTGATGAAGGGGGCTTAGGACTCCCGAAAGCTTGCTATATTTTTTTGTCTAGTTAGCCAATAAAAGGTATTACAGCTCAACTTCTCTTATTTATGGCTAACACAGTACAAACCTCAACTATTGCTGTATCTACACCGGACCCTTCTTTGAATTACTACAGATACCATATCATGTAACTTTAATCACAGAAATAGTTTAGTTCAAAATCTTTCCAGGGCCGTTGTTCCTAAGTTATAGATCCAGAAGGTCTCTTTCTTCAAGAGGTTCTTGTCTCTATCACTCTTCCTAGCCCCCCAGTCTACATGATCAATAATTTGAAGGCCAAGTCTACCTTGCCTTGGTGTACACCCATAACATGTGCTGAAATAGATGTATTGTATTGTCCATTAAAACTTGCATTCACATTTTCCGCTATTCTTTTGTACGCTGGTCTTATTGTTTCCCGCTAATGCATGATAAAGATAAACCACAAAGGGTGTCCTGCAGTTATAGTACCCTTTTATCCTGTATTCAATACCATTGAATTCATCCTACACCTATTTCCTCCACATTTATAGCAGCCCTTATATGTGAGTCTTCGACTTAAATTCACTTTACCACACTGCTGCATGACAGGATTTTATCAATTTTCAATTAATTATTTGATATTGTAAAAATGATAAAGTGGATGGTTGATCCATATCCTCTAACTGATATAATTGGTGATATCTACTTAAAATCAAATATTCACTCATCCTCATGGTCTGAAACTTTAGTGTCCTCTGAACCAGATTCAACATTAATTGGATCTATATTTTTAGATGGTTGAGGCGGAGGAAAAGAAGTAGAGACATGCTTAAAACATTGGGCCACAACCTGAGTCATCAATTGCAGAATGTCCGGCTGAACAGATGAATCCGAAACATCAGCAAGTGTCTTAGGATTCAATTCTTAATCTTTCTCAGCCACATCGGCTATGCACTCTGCACACTTTTCCATTTAAAAGAAGGTTCATGACCGATTTTACAGGATCTGGAATTTGAAGTATTGGAGATAGAATAGAATTGGAGATACTCCTTCTCTTAAAGGGTAACTGTGGTCTCCAATTCTTCCAAACCCGTAAGGATTATATAAAAAGCCTTCCATCACACCTTCAAAATAAAACCAAAATCACATCTCTAGATAAAATTTGTGAGAAGTTATTGCTGGAAAGGTTCAGCAATATTACTTCCTGCTTGAACACTTCCTGTTTTCAGCCATGTGATCAGCCTGTCTGCATTAATAGACTCCCCTTCTCAGCTGCCAATTTTCCGCCCAGGTACTTCCTGTTTTCCCCAGCATTAAGTCTTTACTGAGCATGCTTCTCCCCCGGGGCGGATGGGCGGGCAGAGGTAAGGTGATGTCACTCAACCTACTGGAAGCAGGAAGACTGAACATTCACCTCAATATCATTTCTCACAGGGTGAAGCCAGAGATGTGATTGTCGGCTCATTATAAAGAAAATACTGCAGGCATTCATTAAACCCTAACTTGTTTGGAGACCACAGTTGCCCTTTAAATCCAGAAGATAGAGTCTCTTGCCCCCTTGCAAGCCCACAAACATTCTCTCATATTCTCGTCCCTGGCTCAATCCCACAACCTGATTTATATGGAGGTGCACACGTGTTGCTAAGCGAATGTGGAGAAAGTTCATGCTACAATGCCTAAACACTGCACTTTTACGCCCACACCAGCTGTTCTCCACGACACCTGTTTAACTCCCTTCTCTGTCTCTCCACCACTGTTTCTTTTCTTTCTCCACACTCTACTTCATAAACAAACTAAAATCCATCCATACACAGTCTTTGGGATAGCTCTCAGATTTTTTTTTAACCCACACTTCATTCTGCTGCTCTTGAATCTTTTAACCCTTTTACCCAGTCAAAAGGTTTCTTACTGGATTAGGTGTCCCTGCAATCCCATGTCCTCTTTCCTATTGAAGCACTGTAATCAGACAGTCTCTCCTATACTAACCCACATATTCAATGCATCCTTGTCATCTGGTATTTTCCCATCCTCCTTTAAACATTCCTACTTGAAATCAATAATCAAAAAATCATCCTTTGCCCCCTATTGTCTTGCTAACTACTGCCCAGTCTTTCTTTTACCGATAGCCTCTAAACTACTAGAACGTCTTGTCTTCTCCCGTATAACTACTAATCTTCATGCTCATAATCTACTGGACTCTTTGCAGTCAGTTTTGTCCTTCGAGACGGCTCTGTGCAAAGTTGTGAATGACCTTCAGGCTGCCAAAGCCTAAGGTCACTTTTCTATTCTCATCCCTCTCGGCCTTTCCTTTGCTTTCGACACAGTAGATAATTTGCTAATTTTTTATTCGGAATAAAGCTGCATCATGGCTATGATCCTATCTTTCTAACCAAACATTCTCAGTGTCTTATGATGATAAAACTTCCTCTCCAGTTCCTCTTAGTGTAGGGGTTCCGCAGGGCTCTGTTCTTTGACCTCTGTTGTTCTTCCTCTATACTATTTCCCTGAGAGATGTCATTAGCTCATTTGGTTTTAATTTATATCTGTATGTATATATGTATAGTTTATTCATAAAGTGCCACTTGGGGATGCAGCGTTGTACAGTAATAAAATACAATAAATTCAATAATGTCATACAAGGGGGATAAATACATAGATAGTTCAGTGCAAAAATATATAATTTATATTAAATAGAAGTGCTAGAGCTTTGCCACAAGAGGAAAGGAGGTCCCTGCCCCATAGAGCATACAATATAGCTAGGTGGGAAACATGCTAATAGAGGTTTCTTGACGTAGAGAGAGGGGAATAGAATTCCAGAGGATGGGAGCCACAAAAGAGAGAGGTTTATGGCAACAAGAAGCAGTACGAGTGGGGGGGTCTGTACAGGAGCTGGTTCTGCGATGAGCGGAGGGTACGGGCAGGAACATATGGGTACACTAGAAAAGAAATATAAAAAGGAGCAGCCGAGAGAAGGGCTTTAAAAGTTAGGAGAAGGATTTTGTATACAATGCTCTGTTTAACGGGGAGCCAGATTGTTGTCCGGTACAGAGGAGATTTAGGATCCTGTTTGTTAGAGAGCGAAACAATACGTGTGGCAGAGTTGAGTATAGACTGAAGGGGAGAGAGGTGGGAAGCAGAAAGTAGTAGGTTGCAATAGTCCAGGCGCGATAGGATGAGAGCATGCATAAGTATAGCGGTGGTAGGGAGAGAAAGAAACCTGTGGATTTTGGCTATATTGCGAAGGAAAAAGTGGCAAGTTTTCACAACATAGTTAATGTGGTTAGAAAAGGAGAGAGAGGAGTCAATAATTACCCCTAGGCAGTGTGCCAATTGGATAGGGAAAATGGGGTTATTGTCAACAGAGATGGAGAAAGATGGGACTGGATCAGGTTTAGGTGGAAAAATGATCAGTTCAGTTTTAGAAAGATTTAATTTGAGGTAGCATTGAGACATCCAGGAGGATGGCATATTCAGTATGCCAATGATACTCCTATATTTTCCCTGCGATATGTCCTGACACCCAATCACGCATCTCTGACTGTCTCCGTGTGCCTCCTCAATGATGGCACACTGGTTCTTTAAACTAAACCCTTTCTTGAATGGAACTAATAATTTTCCCATCTAAACCTGGTCCTATCCCACCTTTTTCTATTTCTGTTGACAACAACAATATTAACCCAATTCAGTTGCCACTTTGCTTAGGGGTAATTATTTATTCCTCTCTCTCCTTTTCTAATCACATTAACAATGTTGCTTTCTTCAAAATAATATTTTGAAAATCCGTAGCGTCCTCTCTCTTTAGACTACTGCTATACTTACCAATGCTCTCATCCGATCACCCCTGGACTATTGTAACCTTCTGATTTCTGGTCTTCCTGCTTCCTATCTTTCTCCCTTTCAGTCAGTACTAAACTCTGCTGCATGCATTGTCTCACTCTAATAATCAGGAACTTAAAGGGATATAGCAAGATCCCACTACTTCTTCAAAACTTTTTTGGATTTTAGATCAGAGCTGTAGATTTTGAGAAATCATCATTTGAAATGACAGCTTTACAGGGAAAACTTGTCACTTCAGAATCAGACATTATAATGTGTCCCATTCCTGACCTCTTGCTAGGATATTTGGCTGCCTGTCAATACACTTCCTGCAACAATTAAGAGAATCAGCAGAGGAAAGAAAGGGAGGGGGAGATGTGTAAGCAGAGCAGGGTCTATGATGAGGCTGTGCAGAACTTATGACTATGCAAAAAGGCAGTAAGGGAGGGTGGGGACAATTAGGAGTACCCACTAAACATTAATAATTTAATGACAAAGCAAGCAGATAAATGTGAGTACCACCATTTTACTTCTCTCAAATTATAGTTTCGTGGTTGGAAGGCTTTTCATTCATCTGATCACAGTAATGTATACTAAAACCCCTTTATTTATAAAGTATGCCAGTGTGCAGATAATATGATATTGTATGGGGCCTAGGAATGTGCATTGATTATCTTTTCTATGTTTGTATAAATGTTTGACCAGATTAGTAGCACTTCCACTAAATTTAGTTGTAAATTAGCCTAATTGGAGTGCTTCCACAATCCTTGTATTGTACAAATTATAGTTTCAGATAATGTAAAGTTGTTTGAGTATAGTGACCCTTTAAACCTCCCCTGTGAAGGGTGGTTACCTGGCTTCCCAAAATCCTTCTCTTAACATTTAAATCCCTTCGCATTGCTGCTCCTTCTTATATTTATTCTCTGGGGTCCCCATATGTCCCTGCCCGTACCCTCCGCTCATCAGAGAATCATCTCTTATACAGACCCCCACTCACACCACCTCCTCCCGCCTTAAACCTTTTTCTCTTGTGGCTCCCATCCTCTGGAATTCTATTCCCCTCTCCCTTTGTCAAACATCAATGAACAGGTTTAAATCTAGCCTTACATCCTAACTTACAGAGCACAGCATAGGATTGTTAAATTGCCACTGCACCAGTTCTTGCTATGTCACGTCTACCCTTCCCAATGTATGTTTATGTTGCCCACCTTATTAGATTTGTAAGCTCTACAGGGTTATACTTTGATACACATACTTATTTATATATTTAGTTATATTTTTGGCCCCCTTGTACATCTTTTTGTATTCTAATATTGTACAGCACTGTGTCCCCAAGTGGCGCTATATAAATAAACCTATACATACATACAAGTATGGCTAAAAACCACCATAAAAGACTCGCTAAGGATGAGCTCTTTTCGTAGAATCAAAAAGACAAGGCATATTAATGTAACCACCTCCCCATAGAACCAGTGTCCAGATTAGCAACTTGATCCATAACCACCAAGAGCAACCGCAGAATGGGCTAAGGATGCTAAGCTCAGCAGCAATTTAAAATTTTTGCAGGGTGCGTCATACACAATGGCGTGAATTGTAGCTGGGAAGCACCGTGCCTACCCGGAAGTCATGAGAGAAGAATATGACTGGACAATGGACTTCTTCTCTACATTTTCTCTCCTTCACCAATTAACACCGTTTTAAAGCTAGATACACAAAATTTCATACAGATGTGTGTGACAGGAGAAGTGTGCTTTTACCTAGTTAAGGAATCCATGGCCAGTATAGGCAATTTTCGGGACATTTTTTCCCCACTGACTAATATCAGTACAATTCTCAAATATGAACATTCAGAGGTTTCAGAGTCTTGTGTTTAAAAAAAAAACAAATAAAAACAAAAAAAAAAAACCCACATAACCCGAACCCCCACACAGACACACACCTACTCACCCACCCTTCCATTTCCGTGGCAACCATACCAAAACCAAAAAATATTTTATGGTATAAAATGCAAAAACATAACATACTTTTCGTTTCCATGGCAACCATACCAAAATCAAGTTAGTTTTATGGTCTGGAATGCAAAAACATACCCCTAACACCACAAGTCTTAAAGCTTAGTACATCATATTTATGGATTAAAATTGAAGTATATTTTATTAATTAAATGACTGCATTGTCCATAAACTATCATGTTATATTAACAGATACTTTTCTGATCTTGCCTGTGAATTCAATATATGTTTCATTTGGAACGGTGTGGGAAAGGAATTTCTCAATAAGGTTGTCTATGTAGAGTGAACAGTACTTTTCCATAAAAGTATGGCTAACAGTACATTTCCATAAAAGTATGGCTAACTTTTCACATCTCTCCTAGATCAGGGTCCCAGTCTGCAGTCTCCATCTAATGAATCACCCCAGCATCCATCTGACAGCCCTGAACTAAAGGACACATCCTAAAAACTTTAGAGTTTTATGTGGAGGAAATATTTTCCCCCTGCAACCATGCCGGAGAGGAACATGCTGCTGGGGTCTCAGAAGACTTGCACAAGGAGACCAGCTTTTTAACAAGGAGCAAAATGGAGCAATGGATTATAAGAACTGGTGGGGGAGAGGAGCACTGGTTAGCAGGGATACCCCCCTCACACTATGAATATAAGTGTTTGAAGCATTTTAGTTTGATACCTAAACAAGATTGCAGACATTTTTCCGAAGAAAGTTCAGTTGAGTATACACCATATATAAGCATTTTACTGCGGACTTCGTATCCGCGTGCGTGTATGTACATCTTTTAAACATATACAGTACAGATACTGTGATTTCTTTACTAGTCCTAAATATTGGTGTATTCTGTTATGTGTTCATTCTGAATTCATTATAACAAGTGTAACAAAGAGGATTATACTTCTTTAAAATGTCTATCTTTTGATTAAAAAAAAAAAAAGTTAAATGATAAAATGAATAAAAGTAAAAAAAGAATAGATGTACAGAGGTACAAACATAAGCGCAATATTTTGAATGGCTTATGGTTAACTGAGGAAATACTTTTTGTGGATTTGCAGAGGTATAAGGCAGAGTAGAAATACTGGAAAATGTGAACAGCAAAATTCTGTAAGTTGAGATATAGGGCATTATGGGATATAGCATATACAACAACCGTATAATACACTAAATGATTAAAGGATTAAATGCCTTAGTTAGGTAACGGTGTTCAGTATTATCATGTAGATGAGTACCATAATTTCAATTTGCAGTGGTGGTTTTCTTTTTTACTAGGTGCATTTGGTACCCCTATAGAATTTCTATAGGATTTTCATTTCTAGCATCTTATAAATAGAAAATTCCTATATAAATGTCAACCTATTAACGTGCTAAAGTGATGGTGTTCTAGAGGGGCACATTTACAGTTTCTGATAAATAAATGAATTTTCTCAATAAAATTTAGTACCTTGTCATTTCTGAATTGGCAAATCAAAATTTTCCAATGTCTTCAAATGCTGAATCTTGAGCATATTGATTTAGAGTGATATTATTATTATTTTAATATTTTACATTATTATTATTTGTATTCAGTGGCTTTGTACATGGCCGGATTTACCATTAGGCACGCACCTAGGGGCGGCTGTCAATCTCCTCCCACCAACCCAACTCCTTTATAGTCTATTTTCTACCCCCAAAAAGAGAAAGTGGGGGTAGTTTAGGGGTGGGGCTAAGGGCCAGGCACTTTGGGCCTACAGGCTCCTGAGGTGTAAATCCGGCCTTGGCTTTGTATCAGTGTCACTCTGCATTCAGCAACTGACATACAAGTACATGATTTAGAACTACTAATGCAGGCTACATTGGCTTCAGTGTAATCATACAGCATGCATTAAATACTAATACTTCACCTTGCAGACTGTAAATTTCATATTGTTAAAATAGTAGCAACCTTGTCTGTGAGGTGTGCCTCCATAAAGGATGAAAATATGTTAACGCAAGTTTGAAAGTACCCAGAGTGAGGACCTAAACTTCTAAGTCCTCACCCCTGGGTTAAAGGGCATGTCCAGCCCTTTTTTCAACTTTTTATATATTATAGATATTGGTCCCCCATCCCCAACCCCGTAATAGAATTCTTAGAAAGTGGGGGGAGGGGGGGAGGACTCTCCTGCGCATGCCTCAGACCTTGTCGTAGTTGAGGCTGAGACAGGCGCAGGATGAGTCACACAGACCTTCTACACTTCACCTTCCTGGACTTTGGAGGGGCACAGCATGGCAACCATAAGGAGCTGGGATGTAAGGTAAGGGTTTTTGTACACTACAGAGTGGGGCCAGTATGGGGTTAAATTTGAGTTTTGGGGGTGGACATGCCCTTTAAGCATCTAATCCTGCACTTACCTATTTAACTTGCAATCTCCAGCACATGGTTTTCCATCTCCCAATCAGGGTGTTTACCAGTAGGAAGACATGCTGCTCAAACTGAAGTAGGAAGCGAAAAATTGCGTGCAGATAATTAAAGAGGTAAGTTAAGGAGGTAAGTGCATGACTTAGATGCTTAACCCAGGGGTAAGAACCTAGCGGTTTTGGTTCTCACCCTAGGTACTTTCAAATGGATGAAGAAGAGTATCAGGACTGAGGTAAGTATTGCTCTTCTATTTATTTTTTTTCATTTATTTAACTTTTATAGGCTTTTTAATAAAAATATGAATCTATTAATATTTCAATAAGCTCAGCTGCACACAGTTTATGCATTGCAGACACCAATAAGTCAATTGTACTGTGGATAGACATACATACCACAACAATGGAGAGCATTTATTGTATAAAGGATGCATGTTGGTAGTGTTAATGGCTACATGGGTATTCACAACACACCCTTAAAGGACCAAACCTAAATGCCACAGATAAATGTGTGTTTTCCCCAACAATTGCCAGGATGGATCATACATTACCAAGCAGCCATACATGTGCAATTGTCAGCCGATGTGTCCATTCGCTTGTTGCGCTTATTATGTATGTATGTATAATTTTATTTATAAAGTGCCAATTGGGTACGCAGCGCTGTACATTATAAAATACAGAGTATACAAACAACGGGATAGTGCAACATGCCTCGACACATTAGGAATGAGATCCCTGCTACGAAGAGCTTACAATCTTACTTTTTTAAAATTATTTTTATTACGTTATGGATTACCATTATATTAATAACAATTCTATCATGAATGTTATTATTAAGTTTTAGTCTAACAACATTTGTAAATTAATTTTAGATTAATTTCATTTCATTGATGTCTTTAATTAAAGGGCATGTCCACCAATAAAACAAATTTGTGACTTGTCCATTATCTGTCTGCAATACCAACTGCTATTTTTACCAATGTATTACATGCATTTATAGCCAGATATTTCATGATAAGCAAAAGTGTCTGCCTACTCTCTGCTGTAAGAGTTTTTAAAAGCTTGAGCGTGTGCAGTGGAGGCAGCAGTGGAAATAGCAGTCAATCATTGGTTATGAAGTCAGCATTCACAGCCTTGATTGACTGTATGGAGGGAGGGGCCAGCTTCCCCTGCCAGAATGGGGACAATAATAATACTTAAGGGCATGGCCACACTGCATCGCACCGGAAGCGCTCATGCAATGATACTGTAATTTTGGTGCAATTTGCATGCGCTTTCTGTGCATTCACTCCTTTTGAGATAGGAAATCGCATGCGATTGCACATAAAAATGATGATCGCATGTGATTGCGTATCGCAAACAGATTTGCAATCGCACACACCCAAAACCACGTGATTTCGGTTTAAAAAAATGGCATGCGCAAACGCAAGGAAATTTACCATTTTTTCTTAACGGTAAAAATGCCCTTTAATGGCTCTAGAACCACCTGCCCCATGTGCAAAAATGGTAAGCGGAATGTGATGCAGATGGGCATGGAACGGGGAGGCAAAGAGTATAAGCTGGGCAGGTTGTAGATGTAGCCACATCATGCCTGGTAAGAACCCTGAAAAAGATGTTCCTGTCAAGCTGAATACAGGTTCCAACACCCTAATAACTAGCTTAATGACGCCTCACTGTTTGCCTATATTATAAATAACCTAGGAGTCGTTTTAAATGATACTTCTACAAAGCTAGTAGAAGCCACAGACAACTCTGTAGATAATACAATGAAAATGAAGAGACAAATCCAAACTGTTCACTTCCACCTGTATTTGCTCAAAACCCCCTATTTAAATCTGATGCTTTAAAACTCACTGAAAACATAAAAACATGCCCCCTCTAGTGGAGAATGTGTTTTATTGACTGGGAAAGAGTTCCTATCTACAATATACAAATAAAATAAAATATTTCAAATAAAGAACCAATGGAACCTTCGTATTTGATTATGAATATGTTATAAACTATGGGGGAGATGCAGTAATATTAGATTAGCGTGGGGTTAACCGGGGCCTGTGCCTTTTTGTACAACGACACAGGCGCAACATATCGTTTGTTCTTTTTTTTTAATGCTATTTTGGAAGTTTTTCTTTCCCCAAATGTCTTAATTTTGGTAGGAGAGACCTGTTTTAAGATTGCCAAGCCATGTCCCAAAATGGGAGGACATTAAGTAGGCTAGGGTAGTCCAACTTATAGCTAAGGATCTAAGGTGGTCCACACCTAAGACACACCTGAGGAAGAGCGTACAGCCTCCCAAAACATTGTGTGTTATCAGCACGTGGTGGTCTTGCTGCGAAGTATAATCCACTTGGCAATGGACCTCATCCACAAGTGGATTATACCTCACCACAAGACCACCACGATTTAAAGGGGCCGTACCATAGCAGAGAGTGCAAGTTTTTTTAGTGCTTTTTATTGTTTTTAAATTGTATAATAAAGTTTATTGGCAACCTTATTCCTGTGTTAGAGGTTTTTGGTAGCTACACAGACCAAGCAAGCATCAAAACAGCTTGTAAAAGACTGTTTTGCCCCTAGAGATGGATAGGCACAATTTTAACCCTTCCCCTACCCATATCCCCAAGCGCAAGCAAGATACTTTAAAGATTTTATAAACAATTCAGACATTACCTACCACACCATAGCGTGGAAGTAACCAAATCTAATATATATATACACACACACTGTATATTGTGCAACCTAGGCTTTTGTCTTTTGCCTTCCCCCTCCTTCCCAATGAAAGGACCCAGGATGGAGACTTAAACCACTAGCTCCTCACTCCTGGGTTTTGCATGCATAATGCAAACAGAGCTTTAAAACTTACCTTCACACGCCTGCCTTGATCTAGACCTTATTCGGCCCATGGATGGACCACCTGTTGGAAGACTTCTTCCAAAGCGCGCCTTCCTTTTGGTCAGGATTGAACCAGGAAGTGGAGCAAGGACCGAGAGCAGCTCATGGTGGTAAGTATGAAAACTCTATTTCCATTATGCAAGGTTTAGGTGCTCACCGTGGGCTCTACTGACCTCAAAGAAAAAAGAGGTGGGGCTCAGGTAATTATAAGCTCTAGGCCCCACTAGGCTATTTTGGTTTCTGTTGTGTTAGTGCAACGCTCCGTGCACACCAATGTGTGCACTATGTCCGCTGCCCTGCGCTGCACTGCCGACCCTTTTCTCTGCGCATGCAATCACCATTTTTCGTGTACATCACATCCGCCGCGATTTGTTAACTTCAAGGGAATCTCAGCGCATGTCGTGCGACATCGATATGTTGCACGATTCTTGTGCACTGCCTAGTGGGGCCTTTCTCTAATTGTCCTTAAAAGAAAAACTATTGTTCAAGCTCAGCCCCCTCCTCAGTGTTGGATTTATCCAAAAAAAAAAAAAAATGTAAAGGGTGTGTTCCCATTGGTTAGGCTTTGGACCAGAAGGAGTTGGAGTAACAACCACACTAAAGTTGTCCTTTCAGACACTTAAGAGGGCCCATTTATACAGCTACAGAAGCAATAACATGGTTAATCTGGATTGAGGGCTGGGCCACACTAAGCGTGTTTTCGTTCACGATTGTGCCCGTGATTTTCGGTAAAACGGAAAATGCAGGAGCGCGAAAATTCCCGGGATTTCCGTTGCGCATGCAATTGGGCGTCCGTTCGCGTTTTGCGTTCAACCTTTTTTTGCGCAATTACATGCGTTTTCTCTTTGTAAATAGTGAAAATGCATGCGCAAATGCGAAACAACCCATGCGGACACACAGAAATCACGCACGCGATAATGCTCGCGATTTTGCACGTTGTAGTGTGGCCTTGACTTAGTGCTTAGGACATAAAACATCAGTTTTTTGAAGATATAAGGCTGAGGCCGCACTACACTGGACAGTAGCATGCAGAAAGTTTTTGTTGTGTTACTGTACCCATGCGCTGCAATCCGAGCAATGTTGCACTATCGGAGCGCATGGGATTCCCAACAAAATGTTGGCCACGTGCAGAGCAGAGATCCTCTTTTCGGAGCACCCGTGTGATCAATTTTTTAAAAAACATTTGTTGCAAATCGTATGCTCTCCAATAGCGCACCTAGACAGTCCTTGGCCAGACCAATTGGGCAAAACTAGATGCGCAATCGGATCACACATTAAAACGTCCTAGTGTGGCCTAGTCCTTTCTCTATACTATTTAGTACTAGTACTCATTTATAAATTAGCATACAGTCAGGGTACTGCACTTAAAGGCACTACTGCTCTCCAGTGCTAATGCTCCTGCAGCTCTTTGTATTGTGAAATGTAAACAGCAGCCATAAACTGGTGTTAAAACGTTGCACAGTGGACTACACTATTTCTCCCCCCCTCCACATAAAAGGTCAGCATGTGTTTATCATTCATTTTGCAAGGCATGCAGCATTCCAAATCTTTTTTTGTAAATAGTGCCTCACACCAAATGCAATAATTATCACAATTAATACTCCAATATACAATTGTTGGATGGTCAGTTTGGCCCTTGTCCCTAATGAGATTAAGTGATATGCACATCTTTTAAATTAAATTTTTCCAAAACTAATAGGGTGGGACTGGGATGTCATGTGGGTGAGGATCAGAGACCCCAATAAAGGGCCCCAATTGTCTTGGTTTTGGTAGGAATGACCTGTTTTAAAAGGCCACTCTACTAGATTGCCAAGCATGGGCAGGGGATTAAGTCGTCTAAGATATATTACAAGTTTTCAGAAAGACACCCCTTACACTTTCTGATGATTTTAAGGTGCCAGAATTGCAGATAACTATGATGACAGCAGAAAGGGGGGGGGCGTTCGTATGAGTCTTATACAGATGAAATAAAATACGTCTTTTCTTTAAATGGGGTTGTCTTAGAACTTGATTTGAGTTTGAGCCAAGCCCTTAAACATTTCACTGAAGCAACACATTACATATTTGTCTCTTTGTGTTAGACGTGACAGAAATAATGGGGTTGGGGGTGGGTAACTAGTCATGCACATGTTGGTCGATGGCATGTGACCTTGAAACTGCTTTTGTCTGCTGGATTACGGTCACAGCAAGACCACTGGCTCCTTTACACTTTTCTGTCTAAGGCCAATGACCATGACTGGTATGGGGAATTTCTTTATTTCTGATATACAGTAGCATGTTTACATGTTCTTTATTGTGAAGTATTTGTGTTAACAGCATTAAAGTTTAAAGTAAGGTCATTTAAAACATACTTCCATGACTTAACCCGTCATTGAGATGTATTTTGCTAAAACAGACACGCAATAATTCATTTAAGATAGGTCTCGGAATTGTTACAAGAAGCACTTAAAAGAAATTTCCCAGTAAATGTGTACACTGAGTGTGGATGTGTACATGTTTGCCAGTCCAGGATTTGCTGAATTCAGATGTTTAGATTTGAAACTGCCTCTTGCAAGTCCATTCACTTTCACTCATACTTGTCACTGTCAATATGGAGTTTCCATTAACCCCAAACGTGCTGCAAAATATGCTTTGTATTATAGGTTAGAATAGCATGCATAGAAATAGACAAAGCATATACAGCAGAGACCTAGTAACAAAGCACTAGTAATAATGAATATGACAGTTCTAACCAATTTGGTTTCTTTATTAACAGGGAAATTTGCATAGTTATTTATATCTCACATATATTAAACTGCACATTTATATGAAATGGATAAGCATTACTTATAGTTAACTATTGCTTATAGTGTAAGGATACAACAATCATTTCTTCATACTATGCATACTAGGTAAAGAATCAATAATCTAGAAGAAACAATCAGGGTTATTCAATAAAAGTTCTTATCGTTAAAAATGGTGCTAATTTTGCCCCAACCAATCAGATGTTAGCTTTCAAATGTTAAATAATATCTGATTGGTTGGGGCAAAATAAGCACCATTTTTAAAGATAAGAACTTTTATTGAATCTCCCTGAAGAACTTTTATTGAATCTCCCTGAAAATTCCTTAAAAACAAGATATCTTCCTCGAAATCTACAAATTATTTTATACCTATAAATCAACTGAACAGAAAGACAAGAGGAACTAAAAGTGGCGCATATAAAATGCTCTGATATATAATATATTGATAAAATTGATCTGTTAAGAAATACATGGCAAAAAGCAAAACAGTATGATAAAGTAATCACAATTTTTTAAATGCAGTTTTTCTATTTCAGTGCAAAGCAGAAGTTGCCTTTGGAAGTGTGAAAAAGAAAAGTGTCACTTAACACAGGCAGAAGAAAAAAAGGGTTAAGGAGTTAACCCTTGTCAGGTTCCTGGGAGGAGCTAGCAGTGAGACGGTAAGGCCACCCTGTGATCAGTAGTGCACTATATATAGAGAGGGAAGAGGGAACACTGTAGTGAGATTTGCTGTCCACAATTCAGTTTAGAAAGATGGAGTGTTTTGTTGGAACCTGGCGGTTAGTAGAAAGCAACAAATTTGATGAATACATGAAAGCTATTGGTGAGTAGAAGGATAGTATTATGGGTAATAAGGGGGAAAGGGTTAATAAATAAGTATTCGTGGGTAAGGATTCAACAGTATGGATGATAGCAACCGTAATGTAATTCCTAACCAGTATGCATTAGAAAAAATATGCAGACACGTTGAAATACACACATCTATGTAAAATAAAAGCAAACACATTTAGCTATATACCTGTTTTCCAGGACTGATTGGATTATTATTAGTGGTGGTATATATTTATATAGCGCCAGCCACTTGAATCACAGTGAAACATTTAATGTACACTTATCCATCCAATTAGATGGAAATGCACACAATACAGTCATACAGCACAGTCAGTGGATTTGGCTATGATGCAGATTTGTGGATTGTTTCATTGTTTCTGTGCAGATTTTTTTTAATTGAATCAGAAAGCAAAGGGGATAAAGAGGAACTCGCAAGGCAGAGGGAAGAGTGCAATGTTGCAATATCTCTATGTGAGGAATATAAAAGGGGTGTGGAGAAATCCAATAGGGAGGGATAAGGGAGACAGCATGTGCTTATGTAGGGGACGAAAGTGATGAATCAGTGTACACAGTGAGGAAGGGGGTACTGCTGGTGGGGGAGGCAATGAGATTATATAAAATTAAGGACCAGTGCAGATTAAAGTGCAGTAAAGTTATTAATTGCAGGGAATACAGGGTAAGGAACATAAACTGGTACATTCATTATCTGAAATGCCTTGGGTCTTTATAATGTTACTGATTAGACATGCTGCTAATTATACAATGTGCACACATGCATTTTTAGTTTAGATAATAAGGACATAAAAAATTACCATGAAAATCAATTCAATAAACTTGTTCAGTATAGAGTTGACATTTAATGTAAATCAAATCGGTTTATTCTTATTTTTAGTATGGTGCCTCCTTCAGAATCGGAAATATTTGTAGAAAATATTTTTTTAAAAATAATCTCTAAACTTTAGCATGAAATTCTGTTACCCTTGGGAAATAATGAGATATTACATACTCGCTACTTCACCAAAAGAGTAACAAGATTTAATATATTTTGGAAAATTTAAATAGTGTCTAAGCATACAAAGGTATATTTATGTGCTTTATTGTTGTGTTTGTGAACTTCCAATGCCAGTGGTGTTTAATCAGAACAAGAGCAGCAATCCAAAATTCCACTTACAAAACGAAACAGTTCACTTAGTATTGGTTGGTTGCGCTCATATAAAAGATATAAAAAGAATAAAAAAGAATCTCTTACCTCCCGTTCTTCAGTAAATCTTGCAGGAGAGCTGGAGACACTTACCCGCATCGTTACAATGCTGCAAGAGACACGGCTGAAAGCCCCGCCCCCCCCAACGCATCCCAGGTACTTTGGACTGTGGGCACATGCGCACACAGTGTGAAGGAGGGTGGACATGCCAGAGGCTGCCAGAGAAGCCGGCGCTGGAGCGATCCGCGGGGAAGTGTCTCCTGCATTTACCTCCTGTTCTTCAGTAAAACAGTTAAAAAGAAAGTTAAAATTACGATAGACATACCTTTTAAAATACAATTATTATAATATATGTTTTATTGGATTTTAACTGGAAAAGAATTTTTAAAACAACTTTTTATATCTTTTATATGAGCGCAACCAACCAATATTATGTGTTTATTTTGGAATGCTTGGAGGCACTTTAGTCATTCAGCTACTGTATCTGTTTTCAATAGCGTAACTTATTGGACTATTTTCCAGCCATGTAACCCTATAATGTTTGTACTTCCAAAACAAAAAATCCCACGGACGCACATCGTCTGGTGAAATAAACTGCTTTATTGTGATATTGCCCACTCGTACACAACGTTTCGGGTGTTCCTTCATCACGCTGAACCTCTAAGCAGTTGTCTCATTGCCACTGATTATAGATTCTGAGAATGAAAAATTATTGGATGATTCCAGCATGTCTCTCATAAATAGATGCAGATTTTTTTTTTGTTTTACTTTTTTTGGATGAAGATTAATGAAATTGGAAAAAGAAAAGATAACAGACAAAATCAGGGAGATTCAATAAAAGTTCTTATCGTTAACAATTATGCTAATTTTGCCCCAACCAATCAGATGTTAGCTTTTAAATGTGAAATAAGATCAGATTGTTTGGGTCAAAATTAGCACCATTTTTAATGATATGAACTTTTATTGAATCTCCCTGATTATTTATAGCGTTTACTACCACCTTCATAATTACGATATTGCTGCTTTACAAATACTGTCCAAATACAGTCCAAATGTTCTGTAATACTGAAGTTTATGTTCCTATGTTAAATGACTTAAACCTCCTGGAACTTCAAACTCTAAGAACTGACAAAACTTGTCTGACATAAATCTTTGTTCAGTTCTTGCTATAACTAGGTTAAAGGTATTAAAAGAGAAACAAAAAGATGACATATTACAAAAAACACATGAAGTCTACCCGAGGTAAAGCAATTAAGTGTGTTTACAATTGACCTATTATTTATGCCAAGTACATGGCTTGCCAAGGTAGTCACATGCAGCGTCAGTGACAACCCTTATATATTAGTTCACTTAACCTTCATATGAAGGTCATGATAATGAGGCCAAAGGTTTTAATGCTCTTGTTATTTGTAATGTTTTGGTATCATAGTAATAGGCACATAATTTTATCATTGGAACAAATTCTATACATTTATGAAAATATGAATATATAACAGCATTATGTGCAGTAATTTTTTTTGATAGTCCTGTCCACACTGAAAATAATGCAGAACACTATTGGCATCCAGTATGTACATTATGGAGTAACAATTCTGAATTCCACACCTGTTAGAGACATTTGCTATCAGAGCTGCTTTATGATGTTTGTTTTGGTCATAAAAACATGACAAGAAAAAGGCTGTTGCAAGATATCCAAACCATTTATCTGGTAAGAATTTCGCTATAGAAGACTAAATGGCACTTTACACTTTGCAGGTGAGTTGGTACATTTTTTAGGTAAACATTATTTTTACTTTTTGTATCAATAAAGACAAAGTTTTATACCATGTACGTTGAGTACACATTTTTGGAAATTTGCGGGAATTATGGGCACGGTATCCAGCTGAAGGACCGTATTAGTGCAGCTCCGTATCTGGGACTTTGGTAGGTGTATGCTCCTACAAGGGTTTTGTTCCTTACACTCGATGTGTTTATTTTTACAATAGCACGTCATTTCTGTTTGTTTTTGCTTTCCCTATTATACATTGTTCCTCAAACATTAAAAACTGTTTTAAAAGAAAACTAAATATATTTATTTTACTCCTAATGGCTTTCCTACCATGATCACCACGCAAGCTATTTTACAGTATGTTGCATTTTGGTACATGCATGAAATGGATTCTTTAAATACGAATGCTTCCAAGTTGTCAGTACAGAACATGTCTCTCTGTTCATGTTGTTTTCAAACCTTGTGAGCATGCGGACCAGTTGGCCCCACACCCTGGGCCCAGTATTCACTGTCCCTATTCACATATTATTTACTATTCAGATGTCTTCACACCAGTATGGAAGCTCCCTATAGTTCTGCTATTTTCCAACCAGCATGAACGGCACAAAGAACGGGCTACCAGGAACATAATTAGTCAGCTACGTTTACTGTCATTTTTTTAGGCTTCCATTCTGTTCGTAACAAAAGATAATTGGGGGGTTTAATAACCCAAAGCCGCGATTCTTACCTTTCAGTGATCCTGTGATGTAATTACGGACGAAACGCAATTAGGTAAGATGCGTGGCTTTGTGCTCTTTTAAGGACTGTTGCGTTTTATGGGACGAGGTAGCTCAAAACTTAACTTAAAAGGTTGTGCTATTTCCTAAAACCTTCGGAATGGTGCAGTGCAAAAAAAGTGTAAAACTCATGTTAGTCCTATATTACATTGGGTTGTATGGGTTTTGCACTTATTTTTACCAATATTTAATCTCCCTGCAAGCTCCTAAGAGTCATATTTATAAAGGAGCTGTATTGTTATTTTGCAATACCATGCCTTTAACATGCCAGAATTTTTAGGATTGTGGTCGTACATGTACAATCGCTTATACAACACCATAGTGGTATTCTAGTACCACATGGTATTGAATGGCCACATGGTGGCTGTAGATGTACGGTCATATTTTAACAATAGTGAAAGGTTATTGAATATTGCCCTAAATGTTCCTATGTATGTGCTATCTCTGGTGTAGCTTCTACTTTTACAGCCTATAGATGCATGGCCTATTGAACACATTAAGTTATTTGATCTTGTTCCATTATTAGGACACATTGAGTGTTTGGGATCGGTTTAACAATCGTAAATTTACGATACCGATCGTTAAAGTCACAAAAGAGGAACATACCTACTCAGTTTGGGCAGATTTATATTTTTGTATACTACTGATTCATATTACAGTAGTGTGGTATAATTTCTTTCAAATGGAATTACTTACAATTTGGCATTTTGAGTACCTTAATGGTACCAAAAATTTACACTGGGCTAAAGGGTTGTTTAGGAAAAGCATGCCCTGATCTGGCATAGCTACCAACCAAATATTTTTTAGGATATTTTAATTCCTGAATATTGGACCCTGCAGTGAGTTATTGGATTGTTGGCAAGTTTTACAGTTTGTGTTTGCCATTGCATAATTATAGAATAGTAGTAGGAATTTTTTAAGAGCCAACTTACTGTTATTTTGGGGGATATAGGAGAAGTGTGCTATTACCTAGCTAAGGAATCCGTGCAAGACTTACCATGTTTTGGGCGTTCTTAGGGCCATTTTTTCCCCATTGACTATAATGGGGACAATCCCCAAATATGAACATTTCAGGGTTATGTGATCAAATCTGTCACTTTCTGTATGAAAGGCACCTGGGTGCAAGGCTATGCAAACAACTATACTACCAACACAGACATACAATTTCAAAATAAAAGTCCTAAAATGTATACAATAAAAGCACAATCACAGGACTCGTTGACATGAAAAGAAGTTTCATCTTCAGGTTAGGAAAGGTTTCTTTACAGTGAGAACGGTGAAACTGTGGAACTGTCAAGCAGATGTGGTAATGGCGAGTTCATTGAATAGCTTTAAAAGTGGCCTGGATACGTTTCTATATGTTTCTAAAACTAAAGAATATTGTGAATTACTGGTATTAATACATATACTGCAGTTCTGGTTGATCCAGGTATACTTTCCGATTGCCAGTTGGAGTAAGGAAGGAATTCCAATTCCCATCCCACCCACCCTTTTTTTTTATTAGCTGTTTTTTGGGGTTTTTTTTGCTTTCCTCTGGATCAACTCTTAAGTAGGGTTAAAGGGGAGGGTATAAAGGTTGGACTAGATGGATGAATGTCTGCATACCTCAGTTACTATGGTAAAAATATGTAAAGCACAATGTATGTTTTATGTAATTATCATGAAATTTAGTTTTATAGCAGGAATGCCCATCCTGTGGTCCTCGAGGTGTTTGCAAGTACAACTCCCAGTATTCCCTGCTGCTATGCACTGTTGGTGTACCTACCTTCCATTTCCATGGCAACCGTACCGCAATCATCAATATAGTTAGCTTTATGGTCAGAAATGCAAAAATAGACCCCCTAAGAGCCATATTACTGAGCTTTTAAGCGCAATCCGGTTGCACTGTTAAAAACGCACAATAGTGTTGGCCTTATGTAGGTGGCCACATCACCTCTGCTGGTGTCCACTGCGCTGCAATCCACTTATTGGGGCACAAGCTATCACCATTTTTGGTGCAATTCACATGTAAATTGCCCAAATTGCACACGCAAGCAGTGGGGGACTCAGCTTAACACCACACAAATACAAGATTCACACACCTACTTACACACCTTCAAATTACAACCTAGCAAACACACACAATAAAAGTCTCAAAGGCACCAGTATAAAATTACAAAAACTTACTTAATTTGCCAGTAAGGCCAGGTGGATATACCCCCGGCCCTAGTCGCTTTAGATCAGTAAACGATCCCTGAAGTACTGTAGTAGTCAAAATTTATTTTTAGGATTAGCATAAATCAGCTTACCCATGTTCCAAGGTGGCCCAGGTGTATCCACACCCCAGGCCCTTCGCTCGGCCAGAACTGCACGATACTTTCAAGAATATAGATGAAGCTGTGCTACCCGGCTAATACACAGGATGCTCTCGTAAAAGATAAGTAGTTTATTTAGAACTTACATATATATACACAAACCACGAAGCGCCAATGCCTAGGCAAGTAAGTTCTAAATAAACTACTTATCTTTTACGAGAGCCTCCTGTGTGTTAGCCAGGTAGCACAGCCTAATCTATATTCTTGTAATTATCGTAAAAAATGACAACCTACCTATTTAAAAATTGTCTTAGGATTCTATTTTGTTTCTTTAGGAGTGGGATTTGCTACCAGGCAAATTGGCAATGTTACCAAACCTACAACTATAATAAGCTTGGATGGGGACCGGGTTGTGATACAAACACAAAGCACATTTAAAAACACGGAAGTCAGCTTCAAACTTGATGAAGAATTTGATGAGACCACTGCAGATGATCGTAAATGTAAGGTAAGAAAAACTCTTTATAAGAAATTCATGTATAATAGTGGGGGCTAACCGGGGCTGTATTTCAGACAAGACCAACAAGGCCATGACTTAGGATAAAAGGGTCTATAGGGGTTCCATGTCTTAAATCCTTAGTTTTTCCTAAAACATGAATTGCTTACTGTATTGATAGCACAGAGACACTAAGGGGCCTTGTTTGTAAACATGCGGTATTGCAATTTAGCAATACTGCCTGTTATCGTTAATGTACAACCAGAAATTTAAATTTTAAAAAGCTATACCGTGCCTTCACAAAAAGGGCCCTTAAGGTTAGATCCCACTATGCGCGTTGCATTCCGTTTTGCGTGCCTGTTGCGAATCGCCATGTAATTTAAAATATAATGGAAATTGCGAGAATCAATTCCCACTGTATAATTTGCTTTGCAAATCTATGTAGTCCATTTTTTATCTGCATGCGTGCACGACTTTTTGTCCGTGTGTGTCAGAATCGCACTTTAATTATAGCCTATGGGAACGAGCGAAAAAAAATGCAGACAAACTTATTTTCTCCAGTGTTTCCTGTTGATTTTCCAAAAACTGCACACGTTCGCAAACGGACTGGAACAAATGCATAGAAAAACGCATGTCTGTTAACCTGCAAACGGACTGAAATGCAGAAAAAATGCATTGTCCTAAACGCACTCAAAATTGACAGCAACGCATATAGTGGGACCTAACCCTTAGGGAGATTCAATCAGAGCCTAAGATGATTAACCAGAGGCATATCTAGCTGATTCTGACTCCATGTGAGCATTTAATGCCAGCTATCAACTGGTTAATAGGCTGCATTGGCTGTGCAAGTGTCTCTTGCGATATACGCAAACTAGGCATTAAAATCATGCTAACTGATCAAAATCCGGGGCAGCCAGCCAAGAAAAACTGCTACTATCCCATATCATAGTAAATTATTTAATTTGGTCTGAACCATATTCATATAAATATATTCTGTATAAATATTACACCTATGAATTATTGTAGGCATGCTGTGCTCACTATTTAATAGAAGGGCAGGCAGTGTGATCCTGATTCCTCCTTCCTCTCCATGTGGTCATGCATATGGGGGGGATTGTTACTGTCAAATACTAGTAGAGTAATGCTGAATGGGGCTGGACACAAATATTGCACTTAGGACAAGCCTGGCCTTCAGACACGAGGCCCTAATACCATATAAAACTGCACAATATAAAAGCCCAAGGACAGGGAAATGCACTACTTGCCGCTACACTTAATATTGGTCTGGTTGGCATGATCGCCCTGTTTTATTGCTTTATTTTACTTTTGTACACAAGATCAGCTATTTAAACCTAATATTGCACAGAAAAAACTATAAATCAGGCCCTGAGAGCCAAGTCAAAGCAACAGTATTGCAGAACTTAATGCAATTGTAATTTTATAGTAGATTAGACAGTTAACCTGGTACACACAGTTGGAACCCCCCAACCCCTAACTACAATTTCAGAAAGAGGTTATGGTACAATATTGATTGCAATAAAAGGTGCAAATGTTTCAGATGTTTCCAAACTGCAATACCTCAGTTTTAAATAAAAAATAAATAAAGTTAAATATAAACGACCCTGCTTGAATACTATGATTGCTGTACCTTTCACCACTTTAGCAGCATTGTGGTGATTTCACCTGTATAATTCTGCAGGTTTCTGGCTTTTACATAGTGGGTAACTGAAACAGATACTGCTCAGCAATGTCAGACTGGCCCACAGGGTTATTCATCCAAGATAACAAAAAACTGCTAAAATGTAAATACAGGGCCAAAGGGACAGTGAGAAATGCATTTTAATAAATAATATGAGTCTGTAGGATTGAGATAAATATGGACATGAGTGATAAAAGAGATATGAAATGTTAGGTGGGTATTAGATTTCCTGGTGGGCCCCAAAAGTCAAGGGGGACTGGGTACACACTTGAAAGATTTTCGAGAGATTACAGACAGGATCTTCTGTCATTTTTCAAAGATCTGCATACCCACAGTCCCGAGCGCTCTTCCTATAGGAGAACGCTCGGGACTCTTCCTATAGGAGAACGCTCGGGACTCTTCCTATAGGAGAACGCTCTGGACTCTTCTTATAGGAGAACGCTCGGGACTGTGTGTTTCCCTCAGCCATGGCAGACTCCCCTATAGGGAGTCTACCATGGCCAAGGGAAATTTTCCCTTGGCCGCGGATCTGATGGTATCGGGGCTTTATCGGTACTTTGTGTACCTAGCTTAATGCTGTTGCTCAGTGAATTATTTTGTCTCGCTTCCTCTCCTCCCTGTCAAAGCTGCCAAACTACAGGGGGACAGGCCTGTGACCTCTCAAACAGCAAAGGCTGCCATGAAGTATTTACAAAATCCTTTAAGGCTTCTTTACATTTCAACTTATGTTTTCCTTTAAATCACTAAACAGAACAATATCATTATTTCATGAGTCTCAATATTTTCCTCAGTAGTAAAGCCACTGCAATGGATAAATGTAGCCAAGACAGATTTATCCGGTGACTTCACAGCTCAGGAAAAGAGTAAAGATATGTTTTGCTGAGGTTTCAGAATGGAAACTATTTTGCAGATGGCCGATACACGCTGGAAAGCTTTGCATGTGTGCTTAGAGCAGTTTGAAAGTCAAATACTTTTAAGCTGAAATATTTACATGAGATACGTTATTCGCTACTTATTTATTTGCTTATTTTTAATCTTAAATGTAATATTTATTTCTTTTTACACACCCATAATGACACTATCTCTGTTTTCTAGACACTGGTAACTTTAGAAGATGGTAAATTGAAGCAAATACAGAAATGGGATGGTAAGGAGACCACACTCGTAAGGGAAGTCGACAAAGACAAGCTTGTGCTAGTAAGTATAGACATTTAATTAATTGGTGATTGATCATACTTAAAGGGTATATTTACCCTTAAGACTAAAGGTTCGTAAACACGCTCAATTTGCGAGCGAGCAACAACCCCCGACGAACACAACGAACGGCCATCCGCCAGGTGGATCAACAAACGACCCCGACCGAATGCATACACACGGACGATTCTCGGCCAAAACAGCCGTTCGTCCCGTGTATCGCTCGGCCGTTGGGGGTCGTTGCTTGCTCGCAAATTGAGCGTGTGTACAAACCTTTAAATGCTGCTCTGATGTCGGTTATCTGCTCCACCCAAAACCGCTATTTTTAGTACTTGGTGGTGATTTTGCAGATGCCCGCCAACCATGACAGTCGCCATTTTAGCTGATCTTATAATTGTGCAATTGGACATGCTGGTAGGAGACCGCACGATCGGTAGCGGCAAACTGCTCACTAGTAGTGGATGGTTGACCGGGATGAAGAATCATCTTGTGTGTACCAGTCTTAAAGGACAATTTTGCCTCCATGCTTGCACCCCCCACCCACTCTCCTGGTAATAGTACCCAGGATAGGGACATAAACCTTCAGTTTAGAGTGTTGTTTAAAAGGCAAAAATATATTTTAAATATTTATTTTAACATTTAAAATATAAACATTTTAAATGTTTATAATATATTGGACATTATACCCTTTTCATATAGGCTACTGGATTTAGTACAGTACTAAGTACTGTCCATTAAACAATATTTCATTAAGTATCTCAGAGAGAGATTTAGGGAGACTCAGGCAGCTGCTGTTTTGTCTCCCACACATACAAATCCGAGCACTCTTCACTGCACTGTACTGCATATTTGATGTCTCTCATACTTTAAAAAAAAATGTCTGTAGCTTCTCTGGATCTTAGCCTGTGTACACATGGAGGGACAATTTGTCCTGACCGAGCGCTCGCTACGAGCGAGCGTTCGGCCGGGAGAAATGTCCGTCGGTCGCTGCAAATTCAGCCACGGCTGAATTTGCAAACGATCGACCGTGCGACCGTGCTGCTTGCAGAGTGTATCTTCTTATTGGCCTCGTCGCTGACAGAGATGTGGGGGTGGAGCAGCTCCGTGTAAGTATAACAGCGTAAGTGGAAACAGCCCAGGGGTGAGGACTTAGCGACTTAGGTCCTCACCCTTGGTAGAGAGCGGGGGGGAGGTAAGTATAATTGTCCTTTAAGAATTATCAGCAGTGGGCATGCTCAAACCTGAGACTTGGGAGCAGACCAGTGGTGCGGGTGATGTCACAGTTCACAGTGCTAGCAGGAGAAAATACCCTTTTTACTGCTGTAATAATTGATGTACTGCAGTGATTTACATCTCAGGAGACTTTATGCAGAAAAGTCTGGCACCCCTAACCCCCCCAAAACACAGGCCTCACCCCAAATCCCCACATCCACCTTTAATTTTTTTTTTTGGGGGGGGGGGGGAAATGGACTATTTAATGCTAAAATGTGTGCAAAAAACTTCTGCAAAAGCATGAGAAGGACATGTAATACTAACATCTGTGCTCCTCTTCCTTCTGGGTTTCCACAATGCAGTATTCACTTAGGGTGATTTAATGCAGAAGGAGCACGGAGGTAACACCTCGACTTAAAAGGTGTTAAACCCATTTTACCCCACAGTGGCCACATATTGCATCTCCCTGGAACTGTTTCAAACATTAACTATAAAGCAAGTAGGGTGTAAGATGCCTTTTTAATGTTGTGCTGCAAAAGTAAAGGACAAACAGTGGGGGATCAGTGTGAGAGTGATGCTGTGTAGAACTTGCTTGAGACAGCTGATACAACGACTCCTCACAGCAGGAACAAGCTATTTATCAGAATTGAAAATGACAATGACCTGTTCCACAGCAATGCAACTTTCTAAATTGTCTGGTAATTTCTGTTTTACACTTTTAATGATAAAGTATATAGAGAAACATTCACAGAGCTATATACTAACATATTACTGACAAACAGCAATTTGCATTCCTCAAAGTGTAGACCATGTGACACCGGAATAAAGTTGAATTTAATTTCTATACATACTGTCTATACATTAACCTGCACCACTGAGCAATAAAATCATAAGACCTTGCAATATTAATGAGTTATACACATTTAAGTTCAGTTTCAGACAAAAAGAGAAAGGCTTAAGCTAGGTAGACACAATACCAATAAAGCCACGATACCGTCGGATCCGGGGCTTTACTGTGTGTACCCAGCTTTCCCGAACGAGCGCACGGCAGGTGTCAGTCGAGCACTCGTTCGGGGAAGAGGGAGTCTGCAGTGGCCGAGGGGAAACACAGAGTCCCGAGCATTCTCCCTATGCTGTGTGATTCGTGATTTTTGAAAAATTACAGACAGGATCTTGCAGATCGTGCCTGTCATCTTTCAAAGATCTGGCAAGTGTGTAAACAGCTTTACAGGACCCCCTACCCAGTTCTAGTGAGGGTGGAATGTGCTGGAGGATTGACTGCACTTTTTGTCCTTGGGGCGGTTGTTTAAACTTTCCATCAACTTGAGCCATTTGTTTACACAACTATCACAGCTTAAACTACTTCACACTGCTAATCTAGGTGTATTTAACCCTGGCAAAACTGAAAAGAATTAACTATAGCTTAAAGGGCAAGTCCAGCCCTCAAATGAAAATTTATATACACATAAATCCCCAAATTCCTAAACAGTAATAGTTTGAAATCTGAAATATATAAGTCTAACCTGAAATCTTGCACAATGTCCTGTTGCCCCTGTTTCTGCTTCCTGGTTCTTCAGTTAGCAACTGTCAGTTATGAATTTGACAGTTGACATCACAGCCAATGACTGTATGCAAATCATCAAGCTGCCTCTTTTGAGCATGCTCGGGCTTAGTACAGAAGACAAAGTAGGATATATCAACATTTAAAGGGTATCTCCACTCGTTTTTATAAGTTTTGGGAATCCAGTTCTATTGAAGAACGGGAGGTAAAGGAGCTGTGCCTTACCTTTCGTTCTTCAATAGAACACACAGGAGCCAGGAGAGCAGGTAAGAAACGTACCCGCTCGCTCGCTCCCCCGGCGCTTGGTCTAACAGGTCCCGACGTACCTTGTCTTCTATGCGCATAGATCGCGCATGCGCATAGAAGACAAGGTCCGTCAGGACCTGTCAGACTACGCGCCGGGGGAGCGAGCGAGCGGGTAAGTTTCTTACCTGGCTCCTGTGTGTTCTATTGAAGAACGGAAGGTAAGGCACAGCTCCTTTACCTCCCGTTCTTCAACAGAACTGGATTCCCAAAACTTATAAAAACGAGTGGAGATACCCTTTAAAGGGCATCCATACCGAAAAATAAGTTATTTTAAATTGACCATAACTGAAAACTATAATTCTTCCCAGCCACCACTGTATCTTTTTTTGTTGATTTGCCCCCTATTTCTTTAGATATCCAATCTAAACTTATCATATTTCAGCTGTCAATCAAGTTCCTTGCTCTCAAAAACTATTCTTCTGTGATAAGTTTTACTGTAGCTGGAATGGTGACAGAGTTTTGACAGTTGGAATGCTGTATGCTGTGTTCAGGCTTGACAGTTGGTTTGAGGGGGGGAAAAGTCAGGTCGGATGGAAGTGGGAGTGGTTAAAAAAGGAAGGGGGGATACAGCTCCTAAACAAAATGTGTGCTACTTACATGTATTTAATTATAGATTAAGATGAGGCAAAGTCATTTTTTTAGTATAGTGTCCCTTTAAAGAGGCCTTTCTTTCTGAAAGATGTTTTTATGAGGGTGGAGTAGTCCCTTAAATGCAAATTTTCGAACAGAAACGGCTGTATTTCTCATTTTAGAGGATCAGCTTTGTGGTGAAACCATCTGTAATTCTGCAGGTTTTGGGATTTTTCCGATTTTTTTTTTCTTGATAGTTAGTCCTCCTTTCCTGCAAATTTTAACTCCGTTTTTGACTGCTCAGCTTTGTTAAGAGCGGTCACAGGCAGGAAACCCAGCAGTTGCTTGATAGCTCTGGCAATGGTTGAGATGCTGTAGAATGCAAGCAGTGGGCATGCATATGTGAGAATGTGTCAAGACTGCACGCATCGGCCCATTTTTACATCAGAGCTGACCAATCCCATGACTGTTATGATTGTGCTTAATTAGTGTTGCACCCGATGCATTTATTTCCCAATCTGCTGGGGGGAAAATCAGTTAAAAAAGCTGTTGCTTTGGAAACTTTCATTGATATTTTGTCCTGAACATCTGAAATTATAGTTGCATCAGTTAAACATCCTGAAATATTGGATTGCATGTACATAGCTTAACTTACACTGTAAAAAAAACCCTGTATAATTACTGTAATAAGCTTATCTGTACATGGTTCATTATTATTACAACTTTGCTTGCAAGGGTCATCTGTCGGTTTGAGTAACATGGGCAAGACAATAGCCATTACGCAGCTCATATGAATCTGTAAGAGAGGGACAATTTTCATTTCCTTCAACATTGAACCACCCGCAGAGAATATCTGTTGTTTTCAGTTAGATCAACTGGACTTGAAGTTTAGTTCTTGAAGACGTTTTGCTAGTCATCCGACTGGCTTTCTCAATTCAGAATGACTTGTACAAGAATCTGTTGGCAATTATGTACCCTGGAAAATCCCAATTAGCATATCACAGCCAGGTGTTAGGAACCTTCTGAATGCAGGTATGATTGCATTGTGGCTAAGAGGTGTTATAGGAATCCCCAGGGTAATTTGTCAAAACAGCATTGTACATGGCAGACAGTTGGTGTCGAACACCCTTAGTCCTGACGCAAGGAATTGGCTCTTTTGTGCTTGGCCATACGTTGATGCAGTTGCTGTTTGGTCTCCCCCACAAACAAATCAGAGCACTCTTCACTGCACTGCACAGAGGATGTCACTTTTCTTGTGTTTCGGTATTGGATCTTTCGGATGTACCAATTGCTGCTTCAGTGTGTTGTTTGGTTTAAGCAGACAGGGATACGGAGTTTTTTGAAAATTCTTCTTAAGTTCTCAGAGACCCCTGCTACATATGGAATGACCATGTTCTTTCTTCTGTCCTGCTTTTCCCCTTCACTATTGGTATACGTGTTCTTTTCTTTCCTTCTACTTTTGACAAAGGCCCAGTCTGGATATCCACAAGTTTTAAGGGCTCCTCTGAGCTGAGATGCCTAATTTCTTTAGCCTTCGCCTCTGTGCTAATGGAGATGTTCTCAGCTCTGTGTTGCAGGTTCTGATGACACCCAGCTTTTGATCTAAAGGGTCGTGGAAGTCAAACACCAAAAACTATTCTGTGTGGGTTGGTTTTCTGTAAACCTCTACTTCCAGTTTACCATTTTCCCTGACTTCTACCAAGTAGTCCAAGAAAGCCAGTGTGTTGTTTTGTACTTCTTCCCTTTTAAATGTGATATTCTGGTCTACAGCATTGATGTGTTCTGTGAAGGCTTGTTCTTCCTTCTGGTGGATTTTAACCCAGGTGTTATCCACTTATCTGAATCAGTGGCTTGGTGCTATGCACTTAAATGTATTAAGTGCCTGTTTTTCCACTTCCTCTATGTAAAGGTTGGCCACAGTGGGTGAAACTGGAGATCAGTTCTGCTGGTAAGAGTGCTGTCTTGGCCTAACCATTTTCTCAGCATGGTAACAGCCTCCTTGGTGGATATACAGGTGAGATGTCACATCATAGGACACCATAGTTTCTTCTGCACCGAGTATTATATCTTCAATCTTGTTGGTGAAATCCTGATGTTGGCTAGGTATTTTGCCACCTTGTATGCTGCTGACTATAGGTCATAGTGGTGCCCCTTCCTTGTGTATCTTTGGGAGTCCATATATGCATGGATGTCCCTCACCAGGGTAGAGGCGATGATACATTGCTCGATCAATGGCTTTATCCTTTTGAAGCTGTTGTAGTTAGTCTATGACCTTTTTCTTGTAACGGCTGGTGGGATCCCTTGTTAAAACCTCATATGTGTTGTTATTGGCCAGGAGTGTGGTCACTTTAGCATGGTAGTCTGAGGTGTTGAGTACCACTGTGCATCTTTCCTTGTCTGCTGGCAGAATAGTGATACTGAAATCTTTCTTGAGGGATATTGAGGCTCTTCTTTCCTGTGTGGTCAGGTTAAATAAAGGGGTTTTCGCACTGGCTAAGGCTGCAGATACCTTAAGGCGAAGTTATTCTGCCTCACTCTGTGGTAGCTTATTATTGTGGATTGAGGCTTCTGTGGCTGCTATAATATCTACCACAGGGATGGCTTGAGGAGTGATGGCAACGTTCAAGCCCTTAGCCAGGATTTCCATTTCTGTCTGGAAACACCTTACATTCAGAAGGTCCCTAACACCTGGCAGTGATATGCTAATTGGGACTTTCCAGGGTACATAATTGCCAACAGATTCTTGTTGTTCTGAATTGAGAAAGCCAATCGGATGACTAGCGAAACGTCTTCAAGAACTAAACTTTAAGTCCAGTTGATCTAACTGAATGCGACAGATATACCACTGGTCCTGGGTGCAATCATGAAAAATGGATAAATTATTTTATTATTTTTAGTTCCTCTTTAAATTAAAAGTTGAGGCTAAACACTTAGGTCAGAAACTGCTAATTACATTGTGATAACTTACCTTTCTACACAAAGATACATCTTTCTGTACAGAAGATGTCCTGTTTTTTTATTGATAAATATAATATCTTTTGTGTTGTAGCATAAGAGGCTGAGAATTACTGAGCTAAGGAACAAAAGATCAACACAACAGGATTATTACATGGAACAGCAGAGCAGAACACTTCGTAACCTTGCTTTCACTAGTTTATGTAATCATTTACAGTAGATCCATTTATTGCTCCTTCACAGTGTAATGTGCTGTGGTGTTGCAGGGCTAAATGGAATCATGGTTACTATTGCCAAAGTGTATAAAAAAAAAATTTAACTAAAAATTTAAGAACTAGACAACAATTAACATCTCGATCAGGACTAATAGATACTGATACTGTACATAGCCAACAGGAGTGTCTGATAGTTTCCTACCTTCCAGAAAAAAACGAGGACCCAATATACAATCAATAATAATGGCCTAACTAGGAATCACTGGGCCCCCCAGAAAAACTATGATGGGGTCACAGAGTGGTACAAACCCAGGAGAGGTAAGCAGTTTACAATCTCCTAGAAGCTGAACTGATACCAACACAAGTACAGATACTGTCAAAAGGTCTTAATTTTGTTCCCACATTAAAGGGTGATAAGCTAAAAACTGACATAGACTTCATATGCCATAGAATAAGATTGAAAGCCCATTTCTTCAATAGACCCTTATACCAAAGTGGGGCAACAACATTGGCCACCATTAAGTAGGAGACTTTGGATTTAGGGGATTTGGGTTTCAAGAAAAAAGTACATTTGTGCCCTCCACATCATTTGCCCCAGTAGAGACTTTTATTCAATCTATACAGAAAGAATATGGAGCCCTGGACTATGAGTCTATTAAACATGATTTTGTTAATATGACTAATGCGGAACGATTGGAACTCAAGGAACTGAATGCCAATTCCAAGATCACAACTAAGCCCTCCGATAAGGGGGGTGGGGGCTATAGTGGTCTTGGACATAGAATACTATTTAGGGGAAATGTTTCAACAATTGAATGTAACTGAGGTAAATCGTAAGTTGGAGGGGAACCCTCTCCCAGAAATCAAGAGGATGATCAATGATTGTCTTACCATGTTTGTAAATACAGGGATACTTACTTCAAAGGATAAGGACCTGCTTATGGTTAAATATCCTAGGACCCCAACACTTTACACCTTTACCCAAAATACACAAGGACCCGGCAAAACCACCTGGCCTCCATATTGTATCTGGGGTTGAATCGTTTTTTTGTCCTTTTGCAAGATTAATTGATAAAGTGTTGGCTCCTTGTATTTGCAGCACTCCATTATACATTAGAGATAGCATGGATGTGTTTGAAGTTCTACAGACGGACAATCTCATACTAGCCACTTGATGTGGCTAGTTTATATACTTCAATACCCTATAATGATGGTATGGAGGCCACTTGATGGGTCTTTGAAAAATTTGGTGACATGCCAGCTGGGCAAGTTGAATTGATTATGAAATTACTTGACATTGTGTTATCCAGAAGGCTAGAAATAGGGTAACACGGAGAGAAATGGATACCTCAGTGTTAAAAACAGATGTACCTAGACTTACATTTGTGACAGGATATGATCCAACAGGGAACCAGAATCATACAATGTCAATGACCCATGGTAAAACAAACTTGCTCAGATATTAGGGGATTCCAACAGCCACCCCTGATCTCTTACAGGAGGGGTATGATCCTTGGAACTTGCCCGAACAGTGCTAGAGGAAGATTGATAATACTACATGTAATTGGCTGGGGAACAAGAAATAGGGTATGTTCCCCTGTCTCAACTATATACATAGGCACATTGTGTAGGCAAAATAGCAAAATCTATATTTGAGCGAGTGCTTATATACTGTAGTACTGCATATAACGGTTATATCTCTCTTGTTTCAGACTCTAACTATGGGAAATGTGGTGAGCACACGTCACTATGAGAAAGCCTGAGGACCAGACACATCATTTGTCCGTTATTTATCTGATAAATGTCGATTGTCTGCCAACCAAAGCCTTGTGATAGATTCTTTTGTAAAATTCCAGTCTCCATAACAATATTTTTAGCTTCTATGGATGTTGCAACATTTCCAAGGGATTGAAGAAATAGATTCACTAATTGTAAAACACTCATGTGAACTTGTGCTTAATTCTATATTAAAAAAAATAAATACATACATTTCTATTTTATACACTGAAGTCATGAATTCCCTTTAAGTTATTCATTTAAATGTACTTGGCGATAGCATCAGTGCCACAATTTCTGTCTCTGTATCAACACCAACATCTTATCAGGAGCATTACTGAAGTCAGCTTATTTTTACTAACTTTTTATTGTTGGGCAGAACTTCTACCAAAAGTAAGTGGATTATGGGATCTGACCCCTAGTACCCACAGGTTAATATCCTAAATCACACAGCAGCCACCGCAAAGGAAGAGGTGAGAAACAGCTTGTTGTATCTCTGTTAATGTTCTCTTACTATTGGGACAATGTTGCCTGGTGACTTTAGTTCCCCTTTAAGTATTTCTATTAATTGGAACTGTTTGAATGACAATGATGAATAATACATGAATTCTAGCTGTGTCTTATCTGCATCATTAAGAAATATAAATTAATTTACCATGATGAGTGAAAAAAAAATCTATTTTCTCATATTTCCAATCTACTTAGAATAAAAAAAGTAAAAAAAAACAAAAAAACAAATATCATTTGATATATTGGTTGTACATAATAGGAGTGAAGGCAGTACTAGGCATCAAAGACTCTTAAAGGATATCTTCTTGAAATGCTTTAATGCTTTAAGTGTGTGATTTAAGGATTTCAATATACTCCTTGAGAGTCTTTGATGCCCTGAACTGCCTTTACTCCTTATCTTTTATGGTCTATTAAAGTGTCCAGGACAGCACATGAGCAGAAACCATTATCCAATGCTTTTTTAAACTTTCTAAGGCTGTGGCACACTGTTCAGTGAAAGTTATATTGTATTTGTAATTGAATGGGAATGTGATGAGTGTGGTGCAAAGTAAGACTACGAAGTGATAAAGACTATAACCAATCGCTTAAACCGAAACAGCCCAAGTTGCGTTACCTTGTAGAACTTTTTAAACAGAAAATTCAAAAATAGGGAAAAATAAAATTGTATAAAGTAGTGAAAAAGAGAATGATGAAAAAAATGGGGCACATTTCAGAGACGTACATCAAATCTCAAGTTCCATGCAGGTGTTAATGTAGAGGTCTGTTTTAGGATGGAGCAAGCAAACAATTGAGGGTCGCGCTCCAAGATAAATTCAATTCTTTAATTGAATTGAAGTGACTTAAATAACAGTCACTTCCACTGTTACACTTGCATCACCTGAGGAAGGGGGCACCTACTACCCCCCGAAATGTTGGTATTGATGTTGGTCACGTATTAAAGAATTGAATTTATCTTGGAGTGAGACCCTCAATTGTTTACTTACTGTATATTTCTGTCCATGTAGGGTTGGACGACAGAGGAGTAAGCACCCAGAGGTTGGACAGGAGTGCATTGGACTTTGTTTCTTGCTTGTCTGTTTTAGGATGCCATTTTGCAATATGTAAGGCTCTGAATAAGTTCTAGAGCAATCAATATATTATGGTCTCTGTTAAATAAGAGTTTGCACCTCTAGGAGTTTAACCATCCCCTTCTTAGGTTGTGTTTCACAAGGCAGAGATAGTCTTACTTAGCAAGATCCGGGCCAAAGTAATGCTTCCCTCCATGGTAGAGTAGCTGCAGAAGAAGCCCACGATTGTTGGGGTGAAACGTGTCCAGTTTAATCTTGATGGGGGCTAATCCGGACATGGATATATCGCTTGGCAGATACCCTAAATATACCTTTTTATATGATCCCCTCTTGTGCACTTGCATTTTGCTTCATACCCAAGTGTGAGACTAATGGTCTGTATACGTGTCCCCTATTTCAGTGCAGGGAGCGTATACTCTCTGGGTTTATATAAGCATATACCAATTGGTACTACTAAGGGAGGGGATCTGGGACTGCCTCTGCTATAATAAGTAGGAAGCACAAGGTCCACATATATTACTTTATTATACCTATATCAGGGGCGTAACTGCAGGGGCCCAGCCCCCCCCACAAGGTTGGAGACCAGGCCCCTGAATCCCTTGTTTAAAGACAGCCAATGGCGGTAGTTACGCCACTGACCTATATGTGTTTTAATGATGGAGTCAGTTCGTGTTGGAGCCCTACATCAGAGTTATTTGTTTTTGTAAAAATGTGCAATGTTGTAGCACATGAATAAGCACCTAGTAGCTTTGTTTTGTGCACTGTGATCACTTTATATTAAGAGTCTGACCCCTGTTAATAAAGCCTTGTTGTATTGATTTTCGAGAGTGCCATGATGTATTCTTCTCCTTTTAATGTTAATGGGAAAGAGAGAGAATGGGCATCTGTATATCATATCTTATTTAAAGAATATCTCCACATAAAAATCTAAAACTTTCTGTAGTGTAGGGACCCCCAACAACCCTTAAAGCTACAACCCTTATGTTTAAAAGTGCCCAGAAATCAACGTACCCAACCTTGTTCCCTCTGCCTCTTCCTCTATTGCTTCTTCCGGGAATGGAGCAAGTAACAATAGGGGCCAGACCTGCAGCCGTGTCTGTGATTGACTGAGAGTCTGCCAACTACAAATGAGGCTGCCGGTTAGAGAGCCGAGGGAACAAGGTCTGGTAAGACTATTTCTGTGCAGTTTTTAAAAACTTAAAACACTAGTCTTTAGGGATGGAGGGGGTACCCTACACTACAGCAAAAGTTAAAATGAAATGCAGCGCAGATAGATGCAGATGGAGGGAGGGGGGGAGAGCACCCCCTGTGCATGTCAGAGTCCTCCAATAGGACAGGGAAGGGGCAGATACCTTATTACACCCAGGGAGGCTCCTACTCTTCACTTTTCTTGACTTTCAGCAACCACTGCAGGACAGCCATACGGATCTGAGGAGAAAGGTAAGGATAGTTCAACACTACACAGTGGGGCCAGCAGTGGATACAGCTCCCACACCCCCTCCAACATCTATCTGAGGTAGCCAGCTACATCCTATGTAACTTCACTGAAAGTAACATTTTAAGAGAGTCATATAGGCATTCTCCTTATATACATATATATATATACATATGGATGATCTTGCTGTGGCTTTCCAGATGCCCATCTATTCCTCCCATGTGATATCTCTAACAAAAATTCCCAATAGGACATATAAGGATTTTTAATTGTTTGATCAGTGGTAGCAGGGAGATTAAACAATTTTTAGTTATTTTATTAGGTTAATTAAAATATTAAGTTGGGATACTACTTTGTTTTAAAGGCCATCAAACAGCTAATGACTAGACATTGTTCAGGAAGACCAACTTTACTTACAAGTCAGGGTTTGAATGTATTGTCTAATTTGCAAATAGGGCAACAAAAGTGTAGGAGGAACTTTTTTTTTCAAGTGGGAAAGCCATTAACTTCCTGTTACCTGTTAAAAAAATTTATGCGTATAAAAGACCGGACCCGAACTTCCGGAACCAAAGCGCCTGCAGTTATGCCCCTGAGCTCATTTAGGAAAGCTAATTTTATACTGTTAAAGGAATCACTTCTGTTCACAATTAGGGAATACTGATCATGATATTGAACGTTTGTTACCAAAAAACAAAAGTTCACTGGGTTAACAAAAATGTTTAGCTTTAGAAAAGCTAATTTTATACTGTTAAAGGAATCACTTCTGCTCATAGATTAGGTGGGGGTGTTCCTGGGTAATGATACTGAAGAAAAGTGGACTGTTTTTAAATGGATATTAAATTACATTTCTGAATTAATACTTTTAGGGAACAAGTGTAACAAAATTAATTCCACTCCTGCATGACTTAATGCCCAGGTAAAAAGAGAAATTGAAAAAAAGAAAAAGGCTTTTACAATTTTGAAATCAGAGGGAACAGAACAGGCTTACAGGGAGTATGCAAGCTGTAACAAGGAGTACAAGAAAGCAATTAAAGGAACATAACCAAAGATTTGAAGTCTTTGCCCTCCGTTTGTATTATTCACAGGGAGGTGAGAACGCTTATTCTCACCTCCCTGTGAATAATATTTTGCTCAGGGGACACTGGAACTTACCTTCGCTCCGCTCGCAGCCGCCCCTGCTCTAACAAGCACTGTCCCGATAGGGCACGCAATCGGGACAGAACAGCTATTCTGTGCAGAAGCGGCTGCGAGCGGAGCAGAGCGAAGGTAAGTTCCCGGTCCCCTGAGCAAAATATTATTCACAGGGAGGTGAGAATAACCGTTCTCACCTCCCTGTGAATAATACAAACGGAGGGCAAAGACTTAAAATCTGGAGTTTACAGTTCCTTTAAACTAACTAAAATAGACAATGAAATACGGATAGCAGAACAAAGCAAGTCCAACCTCAAAATATTTTTTAGGTATATCAATAGTAAAAAGATGAGGACTGAGAATGTGGGACCGGAGATTAAATAATGGGGCTAAAATGGTTATAGAGGATGTCAAAAAGGCTAATATGCTAAACTATTTTTCCCCCCTCTGTATTCACTATAGAGAATTCTAGTCCTTATAGCAGGGACTGTAATAATATGAAGGGTATAAATGAGGAATATTCACTCTGGTTGACAGAGGATATGGTACTGAAACAATTAGGCAAAGTTCATATCAATAAAGCTCCAGGACCGGATGGAATACATCCACATATCTTAAGAGAGCTTAGTCAAGTTTTATCTAGAGTAGGGGTGGGAAATTAAATTTGACAGGGGGCCACATGAGAAACTTGGATTGTTGTGAAGGGCCAGACCAATAGTTATAACTCAATTCTCATCAGAGATAGCAAAATTGCATTTCCTAAAAAGATTCAATTAACATTTGGTATGTAATATTTCAGATCCATTTTATCAAGTAATCAATTGATCAGGTCATTTTTAATAAAATAAACTTAATAAACTAAAATATATAAAATAACTCAAACTTTTGTCTGGTGATGTGTCGTTAAATTGAAAAACAGCCAATGTAAAGCTGGGTACACACCCGAAAGATCTTGAAAGATGACAGACAGGGTCTGCAAGATCCTGTCTGTCATTTTTTTAAACGATGGGGCTACACACAGTCCAGAACGGGCTACACACAGTCCCATTCTCCCTATGCTGTGCATAAAACGCTCAGGACTTTGTGTTCCCTCAGCCATGGCCGATGGAAATTTTCCCTTTTTACACAGTACCGATTATTAGTGTGTGTACCTAGCTTAGTACCAACATTCTTGTGCCACCCTCACCATAAATAACTCTGTGCTAATTGAATCATTAACGGAAAAAGATTTATGTAGCCATGGCGAGAGCTAGCAAGATATTGTCTTGTAAGTTTTGTAGGTGGGAGAATATGCCCTTTAAGGCTAGGTAATGATTGATGTTAAGCTTAATAAACTAATATTAGAGAACTACTATAACAAAAAAAAAAATATCCTGTGTAATTTAGTGAAACATCTGTCTTTTTAGCAGTCCAGTGTTTTGAGAAACAGTAGTGTAAAGATTGTGGAAGGTTCATCATCCAGGTCATGGTATATTGTTTATTCAATTAGATCAACTGGACTTGAAATGTAGTTCTTGAAGACGTTTCGCTAGTCATCGACTGGCTTTCTCAATTCAGAATGACTTGTACAAGAATCTGTGGCAATTATGTACCCTGGAAAATCCCAATTAGCATATCACAGCCAGGTGTTAAGGGTGTGATTAGATAGTGGCTAAGAGGTGTTATAGGAACGCCCAGAGTAATGGAGTTATGGAGTGTCATGGTTGTGAGTAAAATATCTGCGCATAGTTTTAGGGTGGTATACACACAAAAATCCCAGTATAGTATGATTGGTATTCGCTCAATAAAATCTTTCTAGCATGTCCAATAAGGACACACAAAACAATCTAACCGCTGTACAATATTCAGATAGCCCCAATATTAAACGATCAGGATTGTGTATGTACACCAGAAACATTTAATCAAGGAACTGAATTTTATTTGTTTATAAATGTGAACACATTTCATTGGAACACATGGCTAATTGATGCGGATTTCACTGACAACTTAGTTACAGCTACTGATCTGCTTCACCTTATGTTTCATCCCCATGTCCTCTAGACTGTAAGCAGGGCCCTCCTTCCTATTGTACCACAGTAATGCTGTAACTTACCACACTGAGGCTACGTTCCCACTAGAAACTGACTAAAATGGACCACAATGGACAGTCCATGTTTTTTGTCCGTTTTTAGTTTTTTTTTCTTTCTATATTTTTTAATCAAAACACGTCCGTTTCCGGACAGAAATGCATTCAGTAGTAGTTTTTTTTTTAACGGAATGGGTCAATCTGATCCGTTAAAAAAAACGGACCACAACGCTCGTTTCTGTCTGGAAATGGACAGAAACTGATCAAGTGTGAACGAACCCTGAATGCTGCTGGACCAGCACTTGAATAATTTGCACTTTGTATTACTTGCACTACCCTTGTATGTAACATGTATGTTTTTCTTATGTATATTAACGCAACTGTTAAGCACCACTGAAGATGTTGGCGCTATATAAATCGACAATAATAATAATTCCAGCTGTGATAGTCATTTACTGTATTTCTGTTAAATTTAATATTATTTGAAATTTTAATACAAACTTTGCATACTAGCTTTTTAAATTTACTTGGGATTTATTTTGCAATATGCAACATTTACCATTAAATTGTCATTTGCAAAAGGTATGTATGTGTATGAATATGTACAGTTGAATATTCTATTGATATCCTAACATTAAATAAGGGAACACAAGAGCCTCTCTCTTGCTGTGAATAATGTATGAGCGGCATGAAAAATGTTTCATGTTTTCCCATTGCAGGCTTGGGGATTAACTTTAAATGAACAATTTTTAAAAATGTTTCTCTCTCGTGGCTGCCAATAAATATTTATAGGTTCAGATTTCCTTTTGTTTCTTGATCTTCCTGTGATATACATACATAATGTTAAAAAATGTGCAAGGGTGAAGATATTTAATGCTGCTTCAAGTTCTTTTACATGTACTTTTGATGGTGTTCAACCGTACTTTTTGATGTTCATTAACTGCGGCTCGTCTGTAAATTGCCTGTCCTTTAGTGATCATGGGCCCTATTTATAAAAAATCGGTATCGTTATCGTAAAATACCGATCGTTATCGTAAAATAACGACCGGGTTTTTACCGATAACCACCGTTATTTACCGATACCGGTCGTTATTTACCGATAACGACCGGTATTTACCGATATCGGTAAATAACGACCGTTATTCACCGATAACGACCGGCATTTAACTATATCTGTAAATAACGGTCGTTATCGGTAAAAACCCGGTCGTTATTTTACGATAACGATCGGTATTTTACGATAACGATACCGATCTTTTATAAATAGGGCCCCATGATCCTGAATTGCTGTGTTGGGTCGATGTTGGATGGCCGTTGGCAGCTAATGCATCAAGGGCCCTTGTGGCACTTACAAGTGCCTTTGGCGGGGGTCCCGCAGCTCAAACCGGGACCCCCAGTGTGCGGCTCTTAAAAGAGCCCTTGGGTGACGTCTTCGGGCTGGCGACACCAACCCCACTCAGGTCGCCGATGCCAGGAGACTCACTGCGGCCGACAGTGAGCCCGCTGGCACCGCCGGCCTCAGCGGAGCGATGTTGCCAGCCGCTTCTTCTTCTTTCTTCAGCCATACTACGCATGGCATCTGAGTTTCGCGGCGGAAAGCTCCTCTTTATATAGGTTTGCAGAAATCCAAATCCGTTTCTGATTGGTCAATTTTTTAATACTTGCTTTACATTAACCAATAGATTTCAGAACTTTCCAGAAATCGATTGGTTCATGTAAAGCAAGTATTAAAAAACTGACCAATCAGAAAGGATTATGGATTTCTGCAAACTATATAAAGAGGAGCTTTCCGCCGCGGAACTCGATGCCATCGCAGTAGATGGCTGAAGAAAGAAGCGGCTGGCAACATCGGCTCCGCTGAGGCCGGCGGTGCCAGCGGGCTCACTGGCGGCCGCAGTGAACCTGCCTGGCTCGGCGACCTGAGTGGGGTTGGTGTCGCCAGCCCGAAGACGTCGCGTTGGCTCAAGACGCCGGCAACATCGGCTCGTTGATGTCGCCGGCGCCCGCCGGGGGTACCCTGGCGGCCGCAGGGGTACCTCTCGGGGGTCGGCGGCCTCGGCGGAGCTGGTGTCGCCGGGACTGGAAGAAAGAAGACGCCGCCAAGGGCTCTTTTAAGAGCCGCACTGGGGGTCCCGGCGAGCTGCGGGACCCCCGCCAAAAGGCACTTGTCAGTGCCGCAAGGGCCCTTTAAGGGCCGGGAGGGGGGGTCCCGGTTCGAGCTGCGGACCCCCTAAGCCCCAAAAGGCCCTTCTCAGGGCCCCGCTGGAGGGTGCCTCCACCCCTCCCAGCGGCTCCCTCCCTTTCCCTCCGGGAGCGGCCGGGGCGGGGGGTTGGAGGGGTTGCCAGGGAGGGGGTGCGCGGCGGGTGGTCGCGACCACCTGCTGCGGCCCCTTCCCGGGTGGTCTCGCGCGGGGTGTGTGGGCGGGGTTGGCTAGCCGACAGCATCTCCTAAGGGGGCGGGGCATACGCCAACCCCGCCCACACACCCCGCGGCGGAGACCACCCGGGAAGGGGCCGCAGCAGGTGGTCGCGACCACCCGCCGCGCACCCCCTCCCTGGCAACCCCTCCAAGCCCCCCGCCCCTTTTCGCCGCGAAGGGGCTTAAAATTACCGCAGCACATCACGGCCGCGATACATATCGCGGGAATGGCACTCACCGTTATAAATACGGCGATATCGCTATTTTTGCAGCCGTGATGTGCGGCGGTAATTTTTTGGCGCTATTTTCGTTGCTTTATAAATATGCCCCTTACAAACCATCCTGTATTGCTGGTCTAGTGTGTGGGAGATACAGCTGATAGGGGAGGTGTGTCCTATGCATTTATTCTCTCACATCGTCATCAGGGTTTATATCTATATTTATATGCAAGCTTGTTATATTAGAGTGGGAGATCTATTAATAACTTTTGATTTTCTTCCTTTAATCATGCTGGAAATGTACAGGAGGGTAATATGCAGGGTGCACTGATAAACTCATTATCATGAGAGAAAGGCAGGGACAAGATGATCTCTGCTTTGAGTTGCTGAGTAGCATTTGCTACAAATGGCAGCTTCACACATTGGGAGTATCAGAGACATACGAGTCATGGGAGGTAATCCACAGTAGCTACAGGTTAATGCTAGCCATACACTACCTCGACATAACATCAATTCAACATTCGATTCAAGAGGAATTTCAAAGCAATTTTAACATTAAAGGGGAACTGTGGTCTCCAAACAAGTTGAGTTATTAAAGGCCAGTTTCCTACCTTTAAAACGAGCCATCAACCACCTCTCTACGGGCTCCACAGCCCAAGATATGAAGAAATTACTGACCACAAAGTTAATGGGTGGGAGGCTGACATGTGACATTCCTAAGGCTACTCCTGCACAGTGCCGCCGGCAAGTACAGCCTCAGACTCCCTCAGTGTGTGAGGGAGACAGGAAGTCCCTCCTCCTCTCTGCTGTGTGAAGTCCTGACACAGTAGGTAAGGGAATCTACAGCCCTTCTCTCCCACTATGTGAAAACAGCCTTTTAGGGCAGAGTTCTGGCCCATGGCACCCGCGAGTGGGCGGGGCTTAGAAACCTGTGAGTGGGCAGGGCTTAGACACAGCAGGTGGGGGCAGGGCTTAGACACCTGCGGGTGGGCGGGGCCACATGGGGCTGTAAGAGAATGGTCAATGAGTGGGAGGGACCAGGGGGGCTGCAAAGGGGAGGAGGAGACACTAGGCAGATTGACTGACATGGTTTCAGAGCAGGAAGTAGGAAGTGCAGGGTACCTGGTCTTTCTGTGATTGTAATTATGATCAGAATTTCGATCCCATAATGATCAAGCTGTTGTCAGACTGTTGCAGGAATAACATATGTTTGAAGTTAGATACTGGTTCATATGGAGGTTTTCATCCCACATCTAAGGAGCATTCCACCAATCTCCTATAAAACTAGATTCCAAATGGTAAATGTGGAGAAACCAAATGTAGGCACAGACTAGGCTGTGAATTTAAGTGTTAACAACTTCAAGCTACACACATGACATGTTTCGAGCAACAAGCGCCCTTTATCAAGCGTTATTAAAGGGCGCTTGTAGCTCGAAACATGTTGTGACTGTTGCAGGAATGTTGAGAGGTGAGTTTGTAGTGTATCGCCAGTTTAATTAGATAAATTAACAAACACAGCAAATGGTGGGTAAGAGCTTTATTGTACTCATTTGAATGGGCTTTGTCTACTAAGAAAATGTATCTGGAGGCTTTAGTTGCTCTTTAAAGCTGAGTACACACTATACAATCCTTCCTCCTGACCGACCGTTCGAGACTTTCGACTGGTCGGCCAGGAGGAAGGACTGTCGGTCGTGACAAAAGCAGCCGTGTCTGACAGATAGCCACGACCAATCGTGTGGTCCATAGAGGACCACACGATCAGTTGTGATTTTCCGACCTGTCTGATCGTTCGTCCGATTCAGACGAACAAACAGTCGGCGATCAGTAGCAAAAAGCGAACCGAAACACTCAAATGTCGGTTAGATAAATTGTTGTATGTGTGTACCTAGCTTGAGATGAAACAGCATGAAGTTGTATTTGAAGTCTTTAAGCTGGCACACACATTAGCAATATAGGGCTGTTCACATCGGTGGCAACGAGATTGGTCCCATATCCCAAATTTCTGTATAGCAGAAAAAAAATGTTTCTGATGCAGACGACCGTTCAGCGTTGGAAACTGTCATTCTGGCTGGAAAATTTCCATCGGCCACAGTCGGCCCCCTGTACCAAAATATAGGGAGTCGACCACGATCGTAAAGAGTATGGCAGTCACAAACATTCTCCCTATAATTTATATAGGGAGAACGATTGGGACCGTGTGTACTCTTGCAGATTCTGTCATCTTTGACAGATTGGTATTGTGTGTACCCACCTTTACTTGTATAGCGTAGCAGTTTCACCTCTTTATCAAAAAAGTATGGTTAACAATAACTTAAAAATGTAGCCATGAACAGCTAACAAATCAAACCCAAATCGATTAAGCAGGAGACTTGCCAATTAAGCAAGGTACACACATGCAATAATGCACTCAACCTGCAATGGCCAATTACTTGGCGATCGGCCGTTTGACACGATAATCAGTTCGGGCGGGAGTCATTAAAGATTCAACCCGTCGGATCATTAACAATGCCTGACCATGAAAGCTTATTAACACTCATTCCCTCTTCCCCGGGTTACTGTGTTTGTGTTTTTTGTGCTTTTTCTTTTTCTTTGATGTTTTTCTCTTTTTATCATCTTTTTTCAGTTTCTTTTTAGATGGAGCAGAGTCTGAGCTGCAACACTCCGAGCTGTCAGATTCTTGTTTTTCTTTATCATGTTTCTTTCTCTTCTTTTCTTTTTCCTGGGGTGATAAAAGGAACTCTATAAATGTATCCTATGAATAAGGAGGCATTTACATTTTTATATATGTATTAGAGACCTGCTTCAGGTCAGGTAACCACAATTTTTTTTCGGTAATGGGTAGAAAACATGCAAGTACAGATGAGGCAGGTGAGCAAAGTATCTGGGTCAGGGTGAACTGTTCTTACAATATCAATGAAAAAATGTTATGTATTAGTGAATTTGGCAAAACATACTAATTCATTATCGACTGGCAAAAATCTACCTTTGTTTAAAATATCAGATATCCTTCCTCATGTGATTATCCAGCAGTGCACACTTCTAATGAAAAAAATTAAAGGGCCTGTCCAGCCCAACACAAAAATGTATATTTAGTTAGATCACCCCCCTAAAACCTCAACATCATTGTAGTTACAGGCCATAAAATTATTCTGATTCCATTTCCGTGTCACAGCAGTTAAGTGCTGTGTATGCTCTGAGAGCTTTGGCATGAGCTCAGAGGAAGGATCCACAGGTAAGCCCTTCTCATTTTCTATGATGTCAGGCTTACCTGAGGATTATTCCTCTGTGCTAAAGCTCTCAGAGTGAACTGCTTGGAAACTGCTGTGCCAGAAATCAGGAGAATTTTCAGGAAACATATGCATCTTTCAGGTCTGTAACTATAAAAATGTTGATGTTTAGGGAAAGGATCTACCTAAATATCGACATGCCCTTTTAAGGAGGAAAATCAGTCTACACACACTATATTTTGGTGCACGATTCAGATCTATGGATCCTTTTTAAAAGGGACAAAATGTGTCCTGTAACGAACTAAAACTGTTTTGCAGATACCATGTGTAGGCTTAAAGGGCATCTATAGTGGGAAAATGTAATAAATGTTTTTCTTTCTATGTGTTCTATAATTCCAGGCTGCAGTGATAAGACAGGATACAGATTTGCCCCTCCCACTCCTTATGTTGCAAGTGTCACCAGAACAATGGAGACACTTGCTCTCTGCAGGCTTACTTATGGAGGTTTTTTTTGTTTACAAAAGGTTAGAGTGACGTGTATGAGGATTAATGCGCATGAGTGGCTTGGGTCATAGCCGGATTATATGCATGGGGGAATGACCAGAGAGGGGAGGGGGAGTGGAGAGCTCTGCAGTAAATCTGACTGTGTGCAAACAGAGGAAGGTGGGAATAAGGCAGCATACACTAACCTTTTTTATGTCCGGATTGGAGCACTGTATAAATTTCCCTATACATGCCTTTTAAGTTATGTATCTTGGATAGAAGTCTGAAGGCAGCACTGAGACAGGAGAATTGTAACAGTATTTTTATACTAATGATTTTTAGTATTTTTAAATATTATGAATATCACTTTTTCTAGTTGATGCAAGATCTCTGCACCCTACAGTGATATTCTGAGATGATCTAACATTCCTACATAATATTCACACAAAAAATTTCACCCATGTCCAAAAATAAAAAAAGTACTGATTTAGTTCCAGAACTTTCCTTAAAGTCATATTAACTTATTTACCAGCAGTTAGCATTACTTAATTCAGGAGTTGTGGCAGCTGCACAACTTCACCTTTTTTTATAGAGACACCTAACAACCATTCGGAATTTTCCCGGAGCCGCAAACGCTATATTAAATTAATAGGACCTAAGCAATTGTGGCTTTATTGTTCACTACTGCAACCACCACAATATTGGTACATATTAGACTTCAGAAATAGCAGTAATTAGTGCTAATTGGCCATGAAAAAGTAAATATAAAATGTTTCACCTGTAGTTTACATTGCACTTTTACCTTTTCTTTATTTTGTGCAGGTCTCGGATCTTCATCCTCCTCATCTGGTAATAAACTGTATTTTGTTCCTCCTGGCTGCATAAAACAGTCCTGTGCAAAATGGCCTGTTAAAGGGTATTGCACTGTTATTTTTCCAATCCAATTACAATGACTACATACATATATAAACACTTTACAAAATATCCATTTTAATGAAAGGAATCCCATTTCCCCTTCACCCTATACTAGTTTTTCAAAGACGGGGGCACTTGGAAAATACCTTGTTTACCATTAAAACCATAGAAAAATGAATAGAAAATAGTTATTATTAAAGTTATAAATAAGGAAAATGTTTGGTATTCAGTTAGATCAACTGGACTTCTTGAAGACGTTTCCCTAGTCATCTGACTGGCTTTCTCAGAATGATTTGTACAAGAATCTGTTTGCATTAGGTGCCCTGGAATGTGTAACAATCAGCATTTATATTATACAACACTCAAAATATGGACATAAACCAATCTTAAAACATTTTTTTTTAATTTTAAAGGAGAACTAAACCCAATTTTTTATACTCCAGAATCTGAAAACAACCCCCCTAAAAACACCAATAAGCTATAAAATGCCACTTTAGTAAACTCTGTTAAAATAAATGTAAGCCTGTTAAGAACTGGATGAAGTATCTCTGTGTATGTGCAGTGTCAGACCACACCTCCTGACCTTAGTCACATGCTTCCTTGCTTTATCTGTCCTGTAAAAGGATTGGCTAGATATTATTAATGGGTGTGACCAACTGTAACAAGTTTGTGCCATAGCTAAGGACTGAGCATGTGCAGAACATAATGGTCGTTGACCAAACTGTGTGATACCTGAACGCTGAGAAGTAAAGCACAAACCATATGTTATTTAGGTAAATTTCCCAGCGCCCGTATCAAAATGAGAGTTAAGATACAGATTACTGGTTTTATATCAAGGTGTTCTGCCTTCTGGTTAAGTGTTGTTCTGTGGCTTTAGTTGCCCTTTAAAAAAGGTACCATTTACAAGACACCATAATTCATATACGGTACATTTAGTAAAAAAAAAAAAATCATCAATTGAAACACTAGAGCTGGCCAGAAAATTACAATGACTAATTAATCTAAAAATCAACTATTAGAATTCATTAATACATCAAATATCTCCCCATCACCATTGCCAATATAGCATTCTCTGTAGATGTTTTTCCCTTATTTCATCAAACAAGTTACAATTCGTCCTAAACGAGTCAGTAACTAAATTGTTTTGGCCTTTGTTTAAAAAACAATTTCCTTAAGTCATTATAATGCATATACTTGCACCAAATGGAGAATAACATTTCAATTAAAAAATCTATTAAAAAGTAACAGATACTTATTACTGCCAGGGCTCTAGGTACTCCATGTTCAACAGGAGTATCGTAGGAGGTTGGAGTGGGGTATTTCACCCAGAACAGAGCTTAATTGATGATTCCCTCAGAAAGGTAAAACTTAACAGAAGCGACGCGATAGTGTGGACTTTCTTAGGCACCTCCTTAACACATCCGCAGCACCTAGCTTAGTCAGGAGATCCAATAGAAACTTTTCCCCTTAATGACCCTGGGCTACTTTAGTGGCAATTCTTAACTTCACCACCCAGTTGTAGGATTGTAAATCACACAGTGAAATTAAGTGTATGGGAAACAGTGGCCACACAAAATTCCCAAGCTACCACTTCTGTGTTCACTCACCCTCCTGTCGGTTTCCCCTATATACATTATTTGGCATGGGCAAATAATCATATATATGACCCTATTTACAATTAAAATGGCCTCTATCACACAATTCCTTCCATAAAAGTTGGCAATTAATACAACCCCCACACTTCACCATACCATTATCTTTTTTTTCTATATTCTTTATTTAATTTACTTAGAGATATAATTTCCTTAAAATTATTTTTTCTATTATATGTAAAAATCTGCTCATTATTAATAAACTCTATTACCCTATTTATTATTAAACTCTATTTCCCTATCATTCTTAATAATGTACCTTTCAAACATCCAACTATTTGTGCCGAATTCTGTAATAATCCTACTTTTGTTGTTACTTTTACTTTGTTACATTTGTCTTTATTTACTTTTTGCAGAAACTCCTCCCCTTCTCTTGTTTACCCTATTAATCGCTTCATTCGGAATTGCTTTCCTATATCCTTTTTCCTCAAATTGTTTTAAAGGGTGTGTCCAGCCAAAAAATAATGAAGCATTTTTAGCTTAATTATCCCTCAAAAGCTAAAAGTGCGTTTTAACCTTACCCTGATCCGACGATTACTTTTAGCTCAGATGATCCATCCCTCGCTGGAAGTCCCACCTCCAGCCACTGTCGTAACTGGTTCGAAATAGAAGTTAGGTCTAGAAGTTGTCTATAAGGGGCATTATTCTTCCAAGCTTTTCTATGGCAACTTTCATATTTAATATAAGCGTTAGCATCTACAGCTTTAAAATCATTCTCAGTTATAATCTTATTTCCCCTTGCCTCTATTTTAAGTCCAAAATGAAAACTGATTTTGGTCCACAGCCTTGGTGTTTTCTGTGAAGGTTTGTAATTCTTTCTGGTGGATTTTAACCCAGGTATCATCCATGTATCTGAACCACTGGCTGGGTGCAATGCCGTTAAAATAAAGAAACTAAGCCTGACCTATTGTATGCCATGTAAAATGCTGTTTTGCTGTCGTACCCTGGAAAGTTTTTAAAAAAGCCACAATGCCATCAACACCTTCCATTCAGGAGGTCTCCACACCTTGCTGTTGTATGCAGAGTGGGACATATTCCAGGGTATTTAGTGCCAACAGTTTCTTGTACAAGTAATACTGATTTGAGAAAGCCAGTCGGATGACTAGCAAAACATCTTCAATACCTAAACTAAAAAGTCCAGTTGATCTAACAGATTAACACAGATTTACCATGAGATGGATAAAAGAAAGCCTTTACAAGCTTATAAATAGGAACTTTTAAATTTAAAATAATTGTGTTGTTTAAACTTTGCTTTCTTTAAAGCAGCCTTGCAAACCACGGGCAGTTATAAGTGCATTCCTAAAGCGACTACCTTTGACTGCAATTTTTGGTCTGGCTTCAGGCTAATAGGAGACACACGGTTCCTTCATATTGACAAAAGCCAATACTTATGACATTCAATTGACCTAGCAGCTACCAAGCTTTCTAGAAACCTACCGGTAAAACTTTCAAGTAAATTGCAAAGTCCTTACGTCTGATCGTGCGGTCCATTGAAATTTGCATGATAAAGGGAAATCAGTCACGTACAGAGAGTTCCCTCACTAGTTGACATTACAAAACAATAATGGATTGAAACCAACCTTTGCAACCACACTTTTTACACACAGTGTTCAGAACAGCTTCCAGAGTGATCTTTTGCTTGCTGTAATCTTTGAACTCTCGCCTCTTTCTTTCGTCTTGTCTGTACAAACATATTTAATCAATGGTTTAAAATATAAATATATAATTTAAATTCCACGTTTAAAGGGGCACTAAACTGAGGATTTTAAGTAGATTGCGGGTTGTAGGGTTAAAGGAATATTTCACTCCCAAACTGAACTTTTCCAAACGTTGGCCCTGGCTCCTGAGTTATTGGTTGAAGAACGGGAGGTAAGGCATAACTCCTTAACCTCCCGGGTTTCAATCAATACATTAAAGGAAAAGTTCAATTTAAATTTTCCCTGCCACTCACAGCTTAACAGCTGATCAGCATGATGTCCCTATCTGCCTCCTCTCTTTCTTAAAGGTGTAGAAGATATGAGGCAGGTCGGGACAGTGCGCCGCCTGCTGTTCAGAAGCTACGAGTTAAGCGCCAGCAGGTAAGTTTAACCCTGCATTGCCTGAGTTCTATGTGAGAGTAAGCTATACTATCTCCCAGTGAATTATAAGTTTATCTGTAGTCTACTATAAAGGTTTTATTTTTCCAGTTCAGTGCCCCTTTTAACAAAGCAATTACTTTTTGATATATGCAATATGGCTTGCTCCTTAATGTAATAATTAAAAAACAATATTTTATTATGCATGCAAAGAAGATGAGTTAAAGGGAAATGTTCACTTCAAATACAAACTTTTGCAGATAGAGTTTTCACACACACACACATACCCTTGCCTCTCAATATTTTTTAGTTTTAAAAACTTATCCTGTCCACTTTATGCTAGTCAATGAACTTGCCATTACCACACCTGCTGAGAGACAGTTCCACCGTTCTTACTGGAAGAAGACCTTTCCTAACCTAAAGACGAAACTTATTTTCTTTTAATATTAAAGGATGTCCCCGAGTCCCCTGATATGGCCTATTGATAAACAATTCACCAAAGAGCTTATTATATGGCCCATCAAAATATTTGTACGTGCTCATATCCCAGCCCAACTGCCACTTAGACAGCCCTAACTTGCATGCACAATCAAAGGAGGGGCATACCCCTTATTAGGGGTCTCTTAAATTCTTCCATTTCAAATATGTGCATTTTGTATATGGGATTCCCAAACAGCAACGCATATTCCAAATAAGGCTTTACCAGTGCCTTGTAAAGAGGAAGAATAATAATTTTTCTCCATTGAAGCTATTCCCTCTTTACACAAGACAATATCTCGCTAGCTCTAACTGTTGTGGTCTGGTATTGTTGCTACAGCTAAGTCTGTTATCTACTAGAACCCCCAAAACCTTTTCCAAAAGAGATTCACTTAGCACAGAACCATTTATGGTGTAAGTGGCACAAGGATTGTTAAACCCCAAAAGCATCACCTTATATTTATCAACATTGAAGATCATTTGCCATTCTGCCGGCAATTTTGATAATCTATCTAGGTCTGCTTGCAGCAATTACACATCATTTGGAGTTTTCGAAAGCTCTACATAGTTTTGGGTTATCAAACACAGAGACCTTGCTTTCAATACCCAATGCTAAGTTATTAATAAACAGATTAAAAAGAAGTGGCCCCAGTACAGAAGCCGGAGGTACTCCACTGTGGCCCACATAGATGTAGCTCCATTGACCACGATGCTTTGTATGTACTCCAACAACAATTCTCTATTCATGTACAAAATTTATTTTTACGTGCATGTGCACACGGCGCGGTGAGATTACTTCACTTGCGCACATGCGCCGTGACGTCATGCGTGCGCATGGAGAGACCAGGAACATACAATGGAGGCAACAATCAGAAGCAAAAGGAAAATCTTGGAGGGGCGGAGCTAAGTATGCAATTGAACACAGACAAGATGTCAGCAATTTTACATCTACTAAGGTAGGCTCTGGAGGGGCTTAGGGGAAAAAAATAGGGCAAATGTATTTTTAAAGCTGCGGCTTCCAGTTCAGCACAACTTCATTTTACAGTGTATTTATCCTTTAATACCACTTTAAAAGCAGTCCACTTATGTTTAGTATCCTTACCTAAGAACATATCACCCAGTCTATGAGCAGGAGTAATTTAATAGCAAAAAATAAGCTTTCCTAACATTAAGGTTTTGTTACCCAGTGCACTTCTGTTTTTTTTAAACCTATATTACATAACAATATATCATGATCACTATTTCTTAAGCTTCCCATTACCTTCATCTCCATAACTCAGGGTTATTAGATATTACCAGATTCAACAAAGCATCCTTTATAGTAGGAATTTCTACTATCCATTAAGAAAATGCTCATATAGCAAATTTAAGAACTTGATACCTTTTGAGGTGCTAGCAGTTCCCTTACTCCCATCAATGTCTGGGTAACAGAAATACCCCATGACCAGAACATGCCCCATATATGCAGCCTTTGCCAACTGCATATGAAGAAGACTTTCCACCCCCTGACTGTCAATTGATGGCTTATAACAGACACCAACAATTTTACCCCCTTTTAGCCTCCCGTACACAGACCAATATACCCTTCTATTGCATCTTTTAGATTTGGCCTCAATACTTGTTTAACATACATCTTTGCATTTGTAAACATACATTTTAGATCATCATTTCATTTATTTCCACACTTTGACATATATGCCTATCCTCCCCACTCTCCTCCCTCCATTATCTTATTAGCCTCCTGATCCCTTACCTCTCTATCAACCCATGTTGTCCAAAGTACCTCCCATACCTAGTTTAAAATCTTCTCCAACCCTCTAGTCACAGCCTTGAAAGATGGCTGCAACAGTGTGCCAGAGAGTGGCAAGGGACTGTAGGTGTTTAAGATAAATTTAAGTATTGTAAAAATGGGGTTTGGGGTGTGTGTGCTTCCTCTATGTATAGAAATTTGCTGGGGGTGAACATGCCTTATAAAAGGCAACATATGGATTGAACAGTCACTTACTCCAGCACAACATTGTTTGAGTCCAAATCTTTCCCACTCCCTTGGTGAACAACCTTCATGGACAGAGAGATTTTGTCCTTTCCATCTTTTGTCTAGTAAAAGAGAAATAATCTAAATTTTAATTTGGAAGGCATTGGTTGATTTAAAACAATGAGAAAAAGATTTTAAATCAATTAGCACTTTTTTTCATATTCAAAGAGTAATGTTTATTTTATGCAATGTAAAATTCTACACAGAGCTATTTAATTTGTAAGTGTTAAATAGACAGGAACCTTTTTTAATGCTGTATTTATGCCTGGTATTGCTTTACCGAGTTTAATATGAACTTTAGTTCATTAAATACTTAAAATATGGCTACATTATTAACTATTAACCAATGCAGCCTGCATCATGCTTCTAAAATTTAAAGCAATTTTTAGGAGATTTGGACAGATTTAAAGTAACGTAATAACTAAATGGAAAGTACCTGGGGCAGGGAGGTAGGGTTGATTAGTCCTACCTCCTTTGCTAATTGGGTTTTAGACTTACAGAACCAAATGTTAATTTGATTTATCCAGATAAATTACAAAATGTAAATCTGGTACATGCAATACTTTATAACTGGTTATGCCAGACTCTAGTCCATACTTCCAACACAATAATCCTAAGAATATTTGCACTAAATTACTCTGTACCTCTCGGCCGATGACTTTTACCCACACCTTCTCACCAACATCCACAACTTCTGATGGTCGATCCACATGAGTAGAAGACATATGTGACTTGTGCACAAGGCCTAAAGACAGAAGTCCAAACTGTGCATTATGTCTACGTTACTTGATATGTTTAATCTTAAATCTATAACCAGCCACACGATACAATGTACTGTAAGTGGGCACACAAAAGCTTAACTTCATGAAAGGGTTATGGGTGACTTAAAATGAGGTTTACCTTGTTTCCTGCAGCCAGGGATTTTAATAAAAGCCCCATAATCGGTCACATTTGCAACCTGTTGAAAAGTAATTATCAGATTAGAATATTCTAGAGTAACAGTAAATTAAAGGCCAACAAGGTAAAAAAAACAAAAAAAACAACTCCCATTACATGTCCACACTTCCAGCAGCTGAAATCGCTTACTCACATTTACAACCGTGCTGCCCTTCCTTAGATCTCACACAGCAACTATGCATGCTAAAAGCCTCGTAGCCGGGCCAGGGCCGAGGTTAACACAGCACTTGTCATTGGCTGGTTGGAACGCATATTATGACCTCTCTCCTCCTCCGACAGCGAAACAAATTTGAAGTGTCCTGTTGCTTGGATACAGCCTACATAATCAAGCTGACAGGATGGGATGAGGAGTGTTTTCTCGCAAGCTAGCTTTGAGTGACAGCTAGAGACAATTGTTATGCCCCCTTCACAGCATTGGTAAGGCCTCATTTGGAATATGCAGTGCAATTTTGGAATTCTATATACAAAAAGGACATCTTGGAAATGGAAAGGGTTCCGAGAAGTGCAACTAAAGTAATAAAGGGAATGGGGGAGCTTGAATATGAAGACAGATAAGAAAAAGTTACAATTAAATACGCTAGAGAAAAGGCACTTGTGTGGGGATATGATTACTGTGTACAATACACTGTCTGGGGCATTGCTCACCAAAAGAACATGTCAAAGGACACGTGGACATTCCTTAAGCATTGAAGAAAAGAAGTTTAGCTTTCAAGTTCAGAAAGGGTTTTTCACGGAAAGAACGGTAAAACTATGGAACTGTCTTCCATTGGACGTTGTGATAGCAGGTTCATTGGACAGTTTCAAAAGAAAGCTGCATGAGTTTCTAAAAACAAGGAATGTTGCAGGTTACTGGTATTGATACATAAGTAGATACAAGTAGAGTTGATCCAGGAATATTTCCGATTGCTTCAAACTAACCGCAGAGGGCTGTGCAACTCGGAGGAGTCTCTGATGAAGTGTTCTATACAGGCGTGGTTGTGCATTAGTGTGTATATGTGGTCCTAATATAGTGTTTTATCCGGGTTGCACAGCCCTCTCCTGTTTTATGTTTCTTGGAGTTTGGCCTTGCGAAGGGCCAGAGGCTTGGCTGCACCTGGGCCACTATCAGCTGATAGTGAGCACCTGTTTCCATGTTAACGGGGGGGGGGGGTGTCTCTCTTGCATGGAGTAGAGACAAGGGCTGTGTCCTCCTGGCCCTATGGTGTGAGGAAGTAAGTTTCCTCCCATAACCCTGCTTACATTGTTAATTCTTGTAGTGGTTAAGAGATACGCTTTCCTCTGGATCAACAGTGAGGCAGGAAATGTGGATATTGCCGAGAAGGTTGGACTGGATGGACATATGTCTTTATTCAACCTCAAAATACTACTCAACACAGTACTGCTAACTGAAGGCAGACAGATGCTTGGAATCAGGAGGGGAAAAAAAGGTATGGGGAGGGCTGCATACATTTACTCTTTTTAAAGCAATTTTTAAAAAATGCATTGAGGCATTAGAATTATTCTCTAATTATAAAGAATTTAATAAAAAATGAAATTAATTTTTGAAAATATTCTGAAAATTGCCAAACACACATCTGAATAAAAATAGAACAGAGAAAGGGCAGAGAATAAAGTCGCTCATACATTGGTTAATAACCAGTGACTTTTCCATGATGTTCCTCAATCCGGGTTTCCCGATTCACTTAAAGGCCGACAGAGCTTTTGCGATGTTCTGCAGGCAGATTACACTTCACAATCAACGTTAGAGTGTTGCAGGTAAGAACCACTGGGCAACAAGACAATAATAGCCAATTCAATTTTTAACAGAACAAATTGTGTTCTGTTAAACACATTCCCCCGGTTACTTTGTAACGTACATGTGCCAAATGTTGGATAATGTGTAATCAGTCTCTCTTAAAGATTAATATCTATTTCACTTAAAGTCTAGCACCTATCCAGATGCTGCGCTAGTGGATAAGATATAATAGCTAGGACCACCAAAGAAAAGACTCCCAGGACCATAGTGTCCAAAGTGTCTTATAGACCCAACATTACGGACTATTAATTACAAAAATCACATAACATTCAAGTATGCCAAAATACAAAGGTTTATTAAAACACCCTCAAAAAACCTGTGTATCTCACACTATAAATCTTATAAAGTGCTAAAGTGCATATATGTACATACTGTATAAACCTATACATTAAAAACATATTTATGCAGTAAGCAAGAATAGGTTAAAATACCCCAGTCTATAAATGTGAGGAATGCTTTGGAGAGAGGACAATTCGAACGCCTCAGATTTTTATCAGTTCACACAGCTGTGTGCAAATTGTGAATATCCATCCAGCTCAGAAAAACGTTGAATAGTTATTAAACAATGTTTCAATTTTATGTTATCCAATTTGGAAGTGTACCAAGTTTGGGTACCGTATCAAGCTGTACCCAAACTTGGTGTCCAAGACAATACTCACGATACCCAGTCAGTTGCTAAATCAATTGACATAGCAAGATCGAGCGCCGTCCTCACATATGTTCCCTCACACACTCTGCAGGACTTCGAGGGTTTAGGGTTGCTCTGACATCACTACTCCCACTCACAGACTCCAATGTGTCTAACGAACTTGACTGGTACCGGCTGGTATCAAGCTACAATTGCGTCTTACTGAGCCAATGGTGCCCCCAGGTAACTTTTTCCTCCTCACCATTAGCCGATGCACATTTCTCCCAAAAGCGCCAGGCTTCATTATGGCACAATTGTAGCTGAATGCCGGTACCAGTCAAAATTGTAATAGCATATGGCCACATTAAAGGGCAAGTGCAGCCCCTTGGAGTCAGGAAGGAATTTTTTTCCCCCTTCATAAATTTGGTGGGTTTTTTTTGCCTTCCTCTGGATCAACAGTTAGGCAGGAAATGAGGATATTGCTAGATGGGTTGGACTGGATGGACGTATGTCTTTATTCAACCTCATATACTATACTATACTAAAACTTACATACAGGTAAATCACCCCCAAACAGTAATAGTTTGAAATCTGAAATATATAAATCTAACCTGAAATCCTGCACAATGTCCTGTTGTTTTTGCTTCCTGGTTCTTCCAGTTACCAACTGTCAGTTATGGATTTGACAGTTGACATCACAGCCAATGACTGAATGTTAATCCCATGTCTGCCTCTTCTGAGCATGCCCAGGCTCAGTATAGGTTTCTAAATTGCTCAGTTTGCACAAGGCATCCAGAAGCATAGCAGGCATACAGTAATGAATTCATAGGACAAAGTATGATATATCAACATATTTTAAAGGGGACATTCTTTCTAAAAGATGTTCTTATGAGGGTGGAGTTGTCCTTTAAGGCTAGTCATACACGCACAGATTTTCTGCAGAACTAACTTTAGTGTTTAGTGTGTTCAGTATGTCATGTTAATCACCACAAAATATTTAGGCAGAAAACAGATATTAAAGGGACACTAAACTGGTCTTTTTGGCTAGCCTGCATCTATTATTTACAAGGAGGTAGGACCGCTTATTCCCACCTCCCTCTGAATAATAGGACCCAGGCCATCCAGGTTTATACTTAACTACCGGCGCTTCACTCGCTGCTTATCAAAAGCGGATTGTCGCACACTCCTGATCTTCCACCTCTCTGTATTATAGGCTCGCATGTGCAAATGATAGGGGCTGGCCAAGACAGCACTCCATCTGCTGTTAAGAAGCAGCTAAAGAGTCCAGTTTAGTCCCTTTAACTAGTGTTTGACACATTACACATTTAAAACAAGCATATTAAATCAATGTCTTTCTTCATATTTCCAAGCTTTTTTAGAAAAAATAGAGAGTTAACTTAAGAGGTGCAAAAGTTTGCTTGCACTCTTAACCTGCAACCATTAATCAGATATTATCTTTTTACAGGTCTACTGCTGTAAGAAAACATCAGGTTGCTACAGGTTCAGAACGACAGGAAAAAATGTTAACCTTTTATTAAATAATCCCTTACGTCTTATGATTTATGTAGATCTACATATTTTGCAGCACTTTGCAATTATTTAATCCATTCACATCAAGCCATGCCCCAAAAATCTTGCAATCAAATCACTTTATCTCACACACAACCTATCAGTATGTCTTAAAGGGCATCTCCACCCCCTCCTATAAAATTTTGATATATTGTAGTTCAACTCCCAAAACCCCATTTATGCTATACTTACATTTAGAAGAGATGCTTCCATAGTTAGATATTCACCTTACAAATCCCCAATCCACCGGCACTTGGTCCCGCCTCCTCCACTGCTGCAGCATGCAAGCAGCAGCAATGGAAACTTGTCTGGTAATGGCCGTCAGCCATTGGTCATGACGTTACCGTCACGGCCATTACCAGGAAGTAGCAGGGAGCTGGATTTGGTAATGGCCGTGACGTAGCTGGATCATGGATTTGAAAGCGTCTTTTCTAAATGTAAGTATAGTGTAAATGGGGTTTTGGGGGTTGACTACAGTATATAAAAAAAAAAAAAAAAAAAAAAAAAAAAAAAAGGAGGGGAGGATATGCCCTTTAATAATTGTGGGGGAAACTGGAGTGCCTGGGGGAAATCCACAAAAGCACTAAAGATTCAAATACGGGACTTCATCAATACTCCAGCCAACCACTGAACCACCGTGCTTATATTTCTTAATGTTTGTTTATTTACCTCTCCTTGAAAGACTTCGTATAACTTGGGCACATTTTCCATGATGACATAGATCTGCTTATTGTATTACTCCTTGTTTTCCATCTGTAAAAGGAGAAAAACCAACTGCATGTTTTTTTCTTAGAACCTCTATATATTTAGACATTTTCCTTTGTATGCATCAAATATATAAGCATCAAATGTAACTACTGCCATTTACCAATATGTTTTGCAGATCAGCTTACTACATGTGAAAATATTGCAGAAATAGAAGTCATGCATCTTTTCATGCAGGAACATGTGGTGCATCTGCACCATGAGTATTAATGTAAGATTGACAGTATCTACAGATATTATTTTGAAATAATTGTTGTTTTGCGATGTGGTGCTAGGTGAGACCGAGGGTCAAAAACATAATTCAGAATTTGAAATACATGCTGTTCTTGCTGTCTCAGCCAATTCAGCATTTTGTCTTTTGTATAAATAAATGCAACCAAAATACTGACTTTCTGTTTGCAGGACTCCTAGTAGAGACCGTTATGGTCTTACCCTTGACCCAGCACCTGGGTTGATTCAGTTGCTCAATAGAAATCTGAGCATCTTTGACCCATCCAACAGCCAATCAGTAGAAATTACTGTTAGGAACATTCCAAGGATGTGGTGCATCCTGGGAAGAAGGACTGTTAGAACCTGAAATGTCAGCTCACTAATGTCAACAGCAGGGAACAGCAAAGGGTATGAAATCAACTGATTTTTCAAAATAGGACAGAATATGTTGATTAACTAGGTATGCACTACACAAACTAACAATTTAACAAATATTGATATTTTCCACTGAACTGTCCCTTTAAGAAAAGCTTACATCCGGGCGGGATGCTCCAAATATCTGCCCGTGTATTCCAATAGAACTGATCGCAATGCCAATATCAACTTTTCCCAGCATTAATTATAATCGTATTTGTGTACTAACATATCCCTACCATATATCTAACATTCAAAACTCGTTCTGTAACGCGCTGTCATGCTATTAGCTGCTCCTTGATTCGTTCATTGTATCCAATCACATCAGACTACCAATCGAATTCAGGAATTTTGGTGACCGATGAGCATTAGTAACAGTGGCAACAATGCTCCCTCTCGTTCGTCATCATTCAGCGTCCAACGCTTTTTAAGCCCATCTGACAAACTTTAGCCAATCACAAGTCTCTTTGCAATCAAATCGAGGCGTCGCAAAACAAGAACTGTAATACGGCACACCAGAAATCACCGTCGAACTGAGTGCAGTTAATAGAAGATAGTTTTTTGGTCTAAGAGACAAGCTGGAAGGGGTAATAGGAAGCATGATAGACCAAAGCAAGCGAAAAGGAATGGAGCTGATTCCTGTACCTGCGAAAAAGCCAAGGAACGAGTTGGTGGTTTCGGTAAGCAATAAAGAAACTAGAATGAATGAAGGACGGTTTACTAATGGTCTTCAAAGGCATTAAAGTTTCTGAATTTGATTGGCGGTTTGTTGCGATTGTGACCTGGAGAGAGTCTGAGAAACATTATATGTGAGTTTTAAAAGAACTGGTGCTACGATCTTTTTATTTCAAACATTTTCTGTTTTTGATTTGTGTATTGACCATTTGGTAAAACACACAAACCAATATTAGCCTCTACTCTTTGAACCAGGTATAGGCAACTAGTTGATCTCCTGATGTTTGAAAACGACAACTCCCAGCATTCCCTAATTACAGAGTGCTTGGAAAGAAATGCTTTGTTGTAGTTTTCAAACATCTGGAGATCTACTGGTTGCCTATCCCTGTTTTAAACTATATGATGTAATGTGGTCTACCAAGATGCTAAACCTGATAGATCTTTTTGGATCTTGATGGTATTTTGCAGATGGTGGATCGTCTAGTCAGGCAGAAATCTTGTCAGATCTGTCCGTAGAAAGATTGGGCTTGCGTTGTGGGCTGGTACCAACTGGCAGACTTTTTGAGCCAGCAGATGTAAAAGCTGATATACCAATGAGTAGCTGGTCAGTCAGGAATTAAAGAGATATTGCAAATATTTTGGCCTGACATTATTAAATGGCCTATTTCTACATTTGAGTAATTCTATATATAAGGTGATGGAATTTACACAAGGTCTGGTACACATGGTATTTTAACCTAATCAATTAACTGTACTAACATTTTGGTCGGGTGGTTAATGTGATAAAATTAAATCACATGACTGATTTATAAGCAATAAGGCTTGAAAACTATGATCAGATGTGTTGGTAAATTTTGCTGACCTGTTTGAAGACATTTGGCCACGTGATGTCAGGCAGGAGAAAGCAGAGGAAATCTCAGAGGGGCGGAGCTTAACATTTAGAAAACCAGTAACAAGATCTCGGCAACTTTCTAGGCACATAGGTAGGCTCTGGAGGGGCATAGGTAAAAAAAACATGACAACAGTATTTTTAAAGCTGCAGCTTCCAAATGAACACAACTTGATTTTACAGTGCACTTATCCTTTAAAGGCTGTGATAAGGGACGTTACATTGGTGAGACCTCACCGCCTTTTTAAAAAAAAATAAATGAACTCGCATAGGAATACAGAGAGGAGGATAATTGTTTGCCTGTTGACCACCATTTCAGCCAGGCAGGACACACAGCTGGAGATTTAAATGTCTTGGTTTTGAAGGGACATTTTAAAACTACCTAAGAAAAACCTTTGAACTTAGAATGATAATTCTGTTCAACACAAGACAAACTGCATTCAACATTGACTTGAGCCATTTAAATCACTATCAGACACTTTTATAACCACTCTTTCCCCTTACCATTATTCTCTACCCCTATTCACATTCCAATTGTACATCCCTTATCTTTGACTGTTTGTTTATATTGCTTTTCTCACCCCCAATAGCATTATGTGTTCTTGTATATTGTAAAAGTTTGTTAGTTGTCAGATGATGTAAAGATCTGAAGAAGGGATGAAGCTCCCAAAAGCTAATCAATTAAGAAAATTATTGTTAGTGCAAATAAATAGAATATCACATACTATACTTTCTAATCTTTTTGTAGGGTCCTCCAAGAACATCCAGTCTTCAGGCACCGATAATGCTGCTTTCTGGCCATGAGGGAGAAGTATATTGCTGCAAATTTCATCCTAATGGTGTAACTTTGGCTTCCTCTGGATTTGACAGACTGATATGTAAGAACCTTAAAAGGTTTATATCTGTGTTTAAAATAAATAAATAAAAAAACATGGAGCATAAGAGGGACAGTATGTATGTAATGTGCCTTTACGAGAAGTTTAGAATTTTTTTTTATTTGAAGGAAATGTTCAATCTAATCACTTCACCCCTATTGACAGACCACAACTAATTAATTAGAGACATTTTTCACCCTTTTTAATACTGTCCGACTTCTAAAGATTTTTATACTTACCGATTAGTGACATGACTTAGCATGATCAGACATTGAGTTACTGGATAGAGGTACAGCTGACTTTGCTAGTATACTTAACTTGTGCTACCTTACTAATTTAATATCGGCATATTGATGTATTTGGATTTGTATTTTTCGTTGCTTTAAAATTCACAGGTCTGGATTTAATTGTCCCCACACGCATTTATTAATAAAGGACTTTTACAATATTTAGTGTGTGTAGACTTTTCAGGGAGCCTTTGCTTCTTTTTGTATTATAGGGAGATGAGTCCAGCTTTAAGCACCTACTTAGTATTCAAGCTGCCAGTGGGGAAGGGGAGGCAATGTAATTCTTAATAGATCTCTGGAACCAAAGCATGTGAAAACAAGAGTTAACTTTTTTTGTAGTCTAGCAATAGGATTGAAGTTATTTTTGTGTGAACATTTCCCTTAAAATGCAGTGTTTTCACATGTATAGAAAAATTATCATTCTTAAGCTAGGTACAGACTCCAAATGAATTTTATCTAACAATCCCTTTAATTACTGCCATGCAGCCTATTCTATGTGGAATGAGGAGGGGACCTCCCACTGCATGTGGGGACAATGAAATTTTTTTTTCTTCTCTGACCTTTCTATCCCTTGTTTTTTTTTTTTTAGCTCTGGGAGCTAAAGGGGGTTGGACACAATCTGTAAAGTACGGTCATTTACCCAGTCCCTCCCCCTGGCACACTACATGTATAAACTATCCATTCTGTAAAAGCAAAGCTTATTTCTCTGTATTTGCATGGCTAATTGGTTCAGAATTAAGATCAGAAAAACGAATAAGCATTGTCTGTTGCTCTGTGCTCTTTCTGTGCCTGCAGCTTACACCCAATGCAGTTAGCTGCTGTCTGTATTACTGAAGTCCCAATAAAAAAAATAATAATAATTACAAAGCCCCCCACACATACCTACACCTTAAAACTCCTACAGCTAAAAGAAAATCTTACGTGATTCAAGCAGTTATTACAGCTTCCAGTGCTACTGCTTACAATCCCATTGTAAAGCGGTTTTACTTTCATTTTCACTATAACACAAAACTACTGGGTGAATGCTATTGACTGTATGTGGGCACAGATCATCTCCATTGCACATGCTCCATACTCTAGCTGTGCCTCAGTTTTGTGATGGGGTGGATACAGAAAGAGGAGAAATACATACTAACTAGAAGTGAGCTGAAAAGGACACGAGGAGATCTAGTGACAGGGAGCACTGGGAGCAAAAAGGGATCAAGTTCCTGGCAGCACTAAAAATATAGAAAAGGATAAATGCAAGTCATTTTTTTTTCGCTTTAGTGTCCCTTTTAATAATGTCTGCCAACAGGTATACACATTTTAGATTGTCTGGCAAAGTGGTTCTTTGTAATTCATTTCAAATATGACTTAAACAAAAGGATTTAAAAGGAAAATTAAATGGGGAAACAAACTCTTCAGAAGTCTAGAACCACATTTTTCTTAAACTTTTATGGCAACTGACCTCTCTTGCGGTCTATATTTCTTTTATGAATCTTAAAATATTTCTATCTTTGTGCAGAAATGCACATGCAAACAGCTTAGATCCTGCTAAGTACTTATATTCTTTGTTGCTTAGTTACAGTGGCAAATTTCCCTCGTCATGCATCTTCCTATGTCTTGTTCTTTTACATGCTATTTACTAAATCCTTCACTCTATTTCTACTGCTTTAAAAAAGGGTTGGATTTATTTTCCAATTTTTGGATGATTATTTTATACAAAGTATCATTATTCCTTTAGTAAAGTTTTCTATACATTCTATTAATTAGTAGTGTTGACATCTTCTGTGGCGCTTTATAGTTACATGGATACATTCATATCTGGCCCTACCCCAAAGAGCTTACAATCTAAGCACTTTAGTTCACACATACAGCCTATTATTATTGTGGGGGAAACCCGGAGTAAAACCACACATGCACGGGGAGAACATATAATCTCCCAAGGATGGATTCAAACTCTGGCCTTTAGCGATGCAAGGCTCTGAGCCAATATGATTAAACCATAAAGGTGTTTTCCTTACCAAACACTGAACATCTTAATGTTTTTAGAATATGAAAAGTAACTGCCGCGTCAAGTGAATAATAACAGTATATCCTATATACTAAAAGAAGGTTGTCTATATGCACAGACCCTGGACCCACCTGCTCGTGCTGGCCATGTGACAGCATTTAACCAACACCCACAGGTGCGTCCCAGGAAGCGCGCCGTGGGTTGGATGGGGGTGTGCGCCATGGGTTAAGGGCGGGGTTGCACGCCGCAGGGACGATTCTGTATTGAATCGGAGGGTTGCTAGTAATAATTTAAAGAGTGAGTTATGTAAAGAGAACAAAGTCAGAGGGCGCTATATGATGTGTGAGTATATAAAAAGTGAAACTCCCACGCTGGTGTATCAATAATTATATATGTTTGATGAATACACCAGCACAGGAGTTTCACTATTTATATTCATGTTTTTAAAATGCATGTATTCTCTGGTAACTAAATACATTGTATACATGCCCACTTTTATTTTCCTTGCAGTACTCTGGAATGTGTATGGTGAATGTGATAATTATGCAACCTTGAAAGGACATAGTGGTGCAGTGATGGAGCTTCATTATAATACAGATGGAAGGTAGGCCACTTTTCTTAGGCTGCGGATTTCTGTTTAACAGGTTTTCACAACCAGATTGAACCAAAAATATAAAATACCTCCAATACTGATATTCATTCACATACTATGGAGGTGCAATGGATCTGTTTCTGATCCAGGGTAATTAAAGAGTAAGTTCAGTGCAAATACATATACTTAATGACAAAAAGAGCAGTATTTCTCCATCCGAATTACCTTAACCTGCCCATTCAGCATTTCGTCTGTCTAAATAAATGCTTCTGAAATAGTTATTTCCTGTTCGCAGGGGACCATTATGGTTTTGCCCTTGACCCAGCACATGGGTCATGACTCAGTTGCTCATTGGAGTGTGTTTGACCCATCCAACCCATATAAATTACTGTTGGGAACATTCCAAAGCAGTGTGCATTCTGGAAAGAAGGGCCGTTACAGAACCTGACTGTCAGGTTATACCCCTTGCTATTCAACAGCAGGGAATAGCAAAGGTTATAAATTCAACTGATTTTTCAAAATGGAAGAGACTTTGTAGAATAACTAGGTATGCATAATCTAAACTAAGAATTTTAAAAATAATTATATTTTCTACTAAACTTTCCCTTTAAATGGCAACTATGCCCAAAAATGTGTTCCAAAATGCCTTCAGAGCAAATAATCATTATCATGAAGAATATTTTTGCATTTGACTTTTTTTTTTTTTTCAGTCTGCTATTCTCTGCATCAACTGACAAAACTGTTGCTATTTGGGACTGTGAAACAGGGGAGAGAGTTAAGAGGTTAAAGGGACATACATCATTTGTGAATTCTTGTTACCCAGCAAGGAGGGGTCCTCAGCTGATTTGTACAGGGAGCGATGACGGAACAGTAAAGGTGGGTTACATTTTGCAGATATGTCTTGTAAAAAACATTCTGGGGAAGTTTTGAGCCATAATAATTTTAAACCTGTGATCATTGTTAATTTTATGTCTAATAGTTGTGGGACTTCCGGAAAAAGGCAGCAGTGCAGACTTTCCAGAATACATACCAAGTATTGTCTGTAACTTTCAATGATACTAGTGACCAAATCATATCTGGCGGCATTGACAATGACATAAAGGCAAGTAAAACCAAGCGGATTGTTTTTTCTTAGAATATATTTTTGTGAAGAATAGAGCCGAATTGGAAGATCCTGCTATGCTCTTTTGAACGTTTTGATTTTGTACTGTTCAGAAGGACACAGGTGCTGTGCTGTAGTTATAAACTTTTATCTATTTAGGTATGGGACTTGCGACAGAATAAGCTTATGTACACAATGAGAGGACATGGTGACTCTGTGTCAGGCCTCAGCTTAAGTTCTGAGGGTTCTTATCTTCTTTCCAATGCTATGGATAACACAGGTAAATTTTGTTATTTTCATTAGATAACTTATTTGTTGGTTTGTAAAACTGCTGGCCTATCTAGGAATGGCTGAAAACTGACTTTAAATGACTATTTTTTAAACTTCTTTTTGAACAGTACGTGTCTGGGACGTTCGTCCGTTTGCCCCTAAAGAACGATGTGTAAAGGTATTCCAAGGGAATGTGCACAATTTTGAAAAGGTGATTTTCTCATTTTCCAAGTATTGTTTTAACATGGAGGTTTGCATTGTGATGAGAGGATGAAATATGTGGTGCAGAATGTCACAAGCGGCTTAACACAAATGATAGACTCTAGAAGCATGTCATTTGCAAATTTGGGTCCCGCTATCGAGTTGGTTCTAGTGTAAAATCATAAGTCCATCAAAAGGTTGGACTTGATGGACCTATGTCTCTATTCAACCTTGATTACTATGGAAGTAGCCAAAGGTTTGTTTTTTTTGTTTTATTTGCAGTAATGCCAATAAAAAAGGAAACTGATACATTGGTTATATCACAATACCTGAGATTCTCAAATGGTGTCTCCAGATGTTTTGTAAACTACAACTCCCAGCATTCCCTTTAGTTGAGAAAATCATCTTGAGGCACACCATTTGAGAATCCCTGCAGTGTTCTCCCCAGAATGTTTTTGCAGCCGGGTGGCATGAAAAAGTAGCCGGGTGTGGAAAAATGTGCACTACATTATGCTCATTATATAGGTCAGAGATGTCTAACTTTCGTCCCACTAGATGTTTGAAAACTATGACTCCCAGAGAGTTGTAGTTTGACAATATCTGCGGGGAGTTGTAGTTTAGCAACATCTGTAGGGAGTTGTAGTTTGGCAACATCTGAAGGTAACCCAGATGTAATATGGCAGCACAAGCACATTTGCCACCATTTTGTGGCATTAGGGATATTGCAAAAATAATCTTGCAAGTGTAAAGAAGGTGTCTGGACTGGGCAGTGTTGGCGGGAGTTTTTACTGATCTATTGGCACCTATTAAACCTATATCTAAATTCTTTTAAATCACAAGTGTTCTGTCAAGAAATTTTTTCCAGCCGGGTGGCATGAAAAAGTAGCCGGGTGGGCCGCCCGGCTAAAAGACCCTAGGGAGAACACTGCCCTGTACTATACTTTTTGAATTAGAAACATATTGCTTACAAGTCCTGTATGCAGTACAATACATAGTGAACATGAGTTAGCAAGAAGATAGAAAATATCAATAGTGAAGGAAGATCACTTATGGTTAATTTGCTATAATGTCTTTAACAGCAATAAATGCCTTGAAGGTGCCTCAAAGTGAAGAAGGAAATAGGAACAGGTGGAAAGGGACAATACTGGTGGCTGAAGAGGAACACTATCGGGGAGATTCAATAAAAGTTCTTATCGTTTAAAATGGTGCTTATTTTGCTCCAACCAATCAGATCTTATTTAACATTTGAAAGCTAACATCTGATTAGTTGGGGCAAAATTAGCACCACTTTAAACGATAAGAACTTTTATTGAATAACACTGTATGTTTTTTTAATACTTAATCATATTTAGTCAGGCACTTTCTAAGTTTCTGGAAGTGCAAATCTTTTTTGACCATTTCCAACCATTGTTGTACTGTAAAAGGTTCGGGCGTCATTCAACAAAGAATTATACCCTTTTGTGCGCAAGAGTAATTGGCAAAGTAACGTATATTGATATTTTGGCCACAGTTCTTAAATCTATGAGGCCCACTGCACACATCTGCCTGAAGGGTCCTCCAGTTTTAGGATGGAGTGAGTTGGATTAGGGGAGCTTGAAGAAGAGTTGTAAAACACCATTTGCAGACAGTGAAAGCTGTACAAGTGGCTCGAAAATCTCTCAATTTATGTATACTGAATGCCTTCCAAGCATCCGAGTTATGGATGGAAGTGAGAAAAAGGCATACTTGCCCCATAGAGGTGTTTTTACCAGGGATGTCTGTAAATTTCACCAGTTGACCTGATTCCATATAGAACCATGCCCTTCCCAGCCAAGTGGTGCTGTGGATTGCCAGATATGAACTCTTTGGTTAGCAATGCAACATATGGGCTGATTGTTTATGTTGCTCATCATCGACTAACCAGGAACTATGCTTGAATTACTGGGCAGGCCAGCTTTAATAAGTCTGACCGCTTGTAGGCATCAAATTTTGACTCTGGCTCTTTTAATGCCCCAAAGAATGGATATCGGCAGTCCTTTTATTAGTTGTAAATATTTGTGTGGAATATACACCATAGCATTCTGGAGGACATAGGAAAAATATAATCACAATATTATTATTATTACCAAAGCTTCTCTATCAGTTTTAGAGAGAGTGCCTTTCTGTCTTTGTTTCTTTCACAAATTGAAGTAGAGGGATTTTTGTTAGGATATTCATACATTATCTACTTTAGAGAAAGTGGTCCATAAGCCAACATCCAATTGCATAAACAGATGACGTTTTTTATATGGTTTCAAATGTATTATTTGTATGGTGTACCCTTTTGAAAACACTACATGTTGGCTAGGATAGAGGATAATTTGTTTTAAAATATTGAAGATTTCTTGACATCACATGGTATACTAGTAGGCAAGCTTACCCAGAGCCACAATCTCACTTAGCAAATTCAATATTGGGATTCCCAGTGCAACTTTAATGCCAGATATTACCGTAGTCTCACTAAAAATAGTGCAAAACAGATATTGAATCTGTTTGTGCTGACGGCACGGATGTCTATTGCGATATCTGCGCAGCTTGTAGCAATGAAGAGGTTAGTCATGCTAACCGATATTGAATGGACTGATTTAACCCAGGGAAAGAGCGCTGTAGCTCTGGGTAAATTGTGATTTAGTACTTTTATTTTAAAAGAAAATATTTTAATGGACTGGGTTAAATAACTAGTGTTATTGTTTAAAGTTGGCCTACACTAAGTAGACAAGATTTCACAATCGTCAAACGTCTACATCTTGGCCCTTTCATTTTGCGATTAGAAGTAGATGAAAAAAGCCTGAGTCAGTTTAGATGTTGGGCGTGAAAGTCGAAATTAAAATTCTAGTGTATGGCCAGCATTACCCAATGGAGCAGTGTAGTACCGGTAACCTTTTATTCAGTTTATCAATTCTGTAATTTACAGAACCTGTTAAGGTGTTCCTGGTCTGCTGATGGAAGCAAAATAGCTGCAGGATCAGCGGACAGGTAAGAAAAATAATAAACCTTAAATTTATCTTGAAGACCAACTTTGATATATGTGAAATTTTAGCTATATATATATTTTTTTAATAATAGGTTTGTTTATGTATGGGATACAACATCACGTCGAATAATTTACAAGCTCCCTGGGCATGCTGGGTCCGTAAATGAAGTGGCTTTTCACCCTGAGGAGCCAATTGGTAAGTATTTAGGCACAATTCTCTTTAAGCTGCATCTTTTCCTTGATTAAATATGCCAACATCTTTGTTTTAAATAATTGATATTTACAACCATTTTTTTTATTTTATGATTGTAGTTCTGTCTGCGTCCAGTGACAAAAGATTGTATATGGGGGAAATCCAGTGATTCACTCTGATCCAGGAAATTTTAACAAGATCCAGAAATGTCATTTTAACTTCCTGGCAGCCAGGGAGTGTGTGTCCGCTTTATTTGGTCATTCTTCATCTTGCAGGTCCTTCTATCATGCTTGTTAGGACTTCCTGTGTACTCATGCGAATATGAACTTTGAAAGGATTATTTTGGATAACCTTTTACTGAACACCCTGCCCCCTCTCAAAGTTGGAAATTGTTTAATTGTTTGTTAGTGTTTTCATTGGTATAAATAGCCCGTCAACGGCTATGTACATTATTTTATTTTGTAGCCTTATTCAAGATCTGTCTGATGCTTCAAAATAACGGGTTTTATATTTTTTGTGGGATCATTTTGTACAATACACTGTTTTACCTAGAATTTGTCATTTTTATTTTTAAACCAACAAAAGTATTTCCAATTGAACTCTGTATCCTGTGTTAGAAGTTTATGTGGACTAATACAGTAAGACTGCTATAAACAGTTTAAAGGGCTTATAATCAAAAAAAGTATACCTACATTATTTAATGGGAATTATACGACACGTATGACTTAAAGGGACAGTTCAGTGGAAATACTCAATATTTGTTAAATTGTTAGTTTGTGTAATGCCTTTTTTAGTTATTCTACATATTCTCTCCCATTTTGACAAATCAGTTTATTTCATACCCATTGCTGTTCCCTGCTGTTGACATTAGTGAGCTGACATTTCAGGTTCTAACGGTCCTTCTTCTTCCCAGGATGCACCACTTCCTTGGAATGTTCCTAACAGTAATTTCTACTGCCATTAATGGCTCCAGGCACCCAATACAATAACCAAGACCAACAATTTTGTGCTATTATGGAGCACAAAACTTAACATGTCCTGAATAGAGACTGCAAAGTGTTGCTTCGTACCTGACCACAAGATTTACTGCATTGCAGGATTGCAAAGTGATTACTTCATTGGGGGTTCTCACCCAGATAATTAACACAGCAACACTTTGTTGCCTTTTTAAAATGCTGTTTTGTTGCATGGAGTTTGAAAGTGATGCAAAATGTTACAAAGGGCTAGACCCCGCTTTACCTATAATGTGCACTATGTGATAAGTTTTCTGGATCACAATTACTTTGCGCAACATCTGGACACCACGTGAACATAGAATTTGCTGTGTCCCATGTTCTGCTGCGATTTTCCAACTTATGAGTATCCATTTTATATATGCATTGCAGGTGTTTTTATTTAACTGTACAGATGGAAAAACAAAAGTGCATCTGATAATACATGGAATTGTGCATCACCAATACACACTAAATATAGCAAATATTTACAAAGTATTTAGTTCCACAGCTGTCACAGGCAGTAGCGTTGCTATATTAAAACATTTGGGGCACGTGCCATGGAAGTTTTTAATAGAACCTACCTCATCTCCGTTTTCAGCCTTTTCCCAGTAGTACTCTGCGGCAGAGCGATGACATCACAACACTGTTGGGCATGGTGGCATCATGCAGCTGTATTGTACTACTGGAAGTCCGCTGTCTTTGTGCTTCCTCTTCAACAGTATAGCCAGCAGGAACAGTTCTGTTGGGCTGGTCTGAACATTTGGAAAAGCCAAACAGGACAGGACTGATAGTGGTAGGAAGCTACACAATTCCACATATTGCCAAATGCTTGTCTGCCATAGTGTGAGGTAATAGCCTATATGTGCCCCATGTGCAGTGTAATCCACTCACTATAAGAGGGTAGGCAGTGTGGCAGCATTTGGTAATGTGCACTCACTAGGGCAGAGAGTAGATTGAACTGAACATGGGGTAGGTAATAGCTTTACCCCATTATGTGATGAAATAGCCAGTTTGCTAACAGTTATTTGATGAAATTCCTAGTATAAAATGAAATTGGCAATTTCATCAGATACTGGCAGCAAACTGGCAATTTCATCAGATACTGGCAGCTTGCTACCCGTATATGAAAACTGCCAGTTAGCTACCAGTAGGTGATGAAATTGCCAATTTGCTTCCAGTAGGTGATGAAATTCCTATTTGCTACCAGTATGTGATGAAAGTGCCAGTTCATTTATCACTATCTGGCTGTGTAGCTATCTCTGTTTGTCTGCCTGTCTGTGTCTCATGGGCTATCTGTCGATCCTTATTAAAGGATAACTATTGTGTGCAAACGTTTAAAGGGCATGTCCACCCATCTTAATAACTTTAAACATAATGTTCTGCTTCCTTCCTCAGCTCCAACTGCAATATTTGTACTGAGAGAAAGTGCCCCAATAGTAAATTACCTTCCCTCTGCCGCACTGCCAGGCCCTCTGCTTGCGCGAAAATGCAAGCAGGGGGCCGGACCGGCAGCCGCGTCTGTGATTGGCTGAGAGGCAGCCAATCACGAACGCGGCTGCCAATAGTCCTGAACGGAGGAGGAAAGAGGGAAGGTAAGTTACTATCGGGGCACTTTCTCTCAATACAAATATAGCTGTTCGGGCTGGGGGAGGAAGCAGAACATTATGTTAAAAGTTTTTTGAGCTAGGCTGTGGGAGACCAAATCGGGTGGGAGAGAGATGGCTGCAGTACGCATGCCAAATTTCTCCCGGAGGAGATACAGGAGGCAGAGTCCTATATGGACTCTGTTATCCTCCTGGTGGCCACTTTTTTGGACTTTGTTTGGACTTTTGTAAAAATAAAAAGTACATGGCACAGGGATCTAGGATTGATAATTCCTAACTTCCAGCCCAAAGAAAACTGATTCTGCCAGTCCCCCTGGCTTCAGCACATCTTTAATACAGGACTAGTCCAGGAATAATTTGGCAAATTAACTAGCTTAATGAAACAATATTGTTAGGTGGGAATAAACAATCCTACCTTTCTGCCCCACATACTTTCCATTTTTAAAAAGTTACAGTTTAAAGTATAGTTAAACTTTTAAGTAACTGGAGGTGGAGGTGGAGAAAAGGGTGTGGCCTTAAAATTGCTACACTTGGCAATTAAGATTGCCCAAAATACCCCTAATCTTCTTAGACCCTAGAGAGACCCCTGGTCACAGGCAATTATGGGCAAGTGCTGGTAAAACTTAGTACATTTTTATTTTGGAAAATTATTAAAGTAGAGAAGATTAATTAATGTCTTTAAAGGCAATAGGGGCAAAATATTCGCATGGCCATCTCTTGACTTTTCAAAGCCAATGGTTTAGGGGTGTCCTGAGCCACTGCCCCCAACAAGGGCTTTAATATATAAAATAATTTTTTTTCTTGATATGTGAATTGGGGGAACTTAGAAAAAAGGTTTTCTCCCGCACTCCTGTTTAAAGGTATAAATATGCTGGATGCTACTTTAGTTGTGGTAGCCAGTGGTCAATTTATTAAAAGAAAAATGTAGTCCAGAGTGCACACCAGTCTTTAAGATCCAAAGTGTATTTATTAAGTTTTTATGAAGTTTCGGTGTCAGTGTGACCCCTTCCTCAGATGTTACAAAGTGCAGCTTTAAATAGTGTGGCGTACAAAACAATACTAGTGGGACTACTGGTGGTGAAACATAACTACTAACATTACTTTGTTTTTCTGTGTAAAATACATATTAGCAACATATCAACCACTGGTATAACACTAAAGTGCTTCAATTACTGCGCTTTGTTAAAGGGCTAGTGCCATTGTAGTTTGTTAAAAAGCCTTTAAATACAGATGTGAACTAAAACTCTGTTTTATCCCTTCACTCTAATTATACAAATATATTTTCTTATTATTCTACAAATATCCAATATTATATATTGCTGCAAATATTTGTTACCAATATCCTTAATTTAAAGACGCTTCTATGTCAAACGCCTTTCGTTTGTAGCATTCTTCAACTCTATAGACAAAAATTGTCTTTAATGAAACTATGTCACAGGAGGTTGAGTATTTCTTGGATGTTTGTTAATGACACACTGTTACATACAACACTGTACAGCAATCCTACAGATAGAAATACCCTACTATGAGCAGACAGTTTCCATCCAAAGCATACTTGAAAAGTGAACTATTCCTTTAATGCATTGATTGAAGACCGGGAGGTTAAGGAGCTATGCCTTGCCTTCCATTCTTCAATCAATTTCTCAGGAGCTAGGGACAAAGGTAGCAGAAATGACAGGTCCCGACCACTTCCTGGTTCTAATCAACTATACTTCGCATGTGCGATAATGCGCGCTATAGTAGATTGGACGTGGTCTGGAATTTTCAGTGCTGCTGCGGTGGATCATGCAAAAGCAGAAACTTACCTATCTTCGTCCTTGGCTCCTGAGATATTAGTAAATTTCCCTAGATCAACTCTATTTTATGTATCAATACCAGTAACTTGCAACATTCCTTGTTTGCAGTAACTCATCCAGCTTTTTTTTTAAACTGACCAATGAACCTGCCATAACAACGTCCACTGGAAGACCGTTCCATAGCTTTACCGTTCTCGCAGTGAAAAACCCTTTCCGAACTTGAAGCCTAAACCTTTTTTCTTCAAGTCTTCCCCTTATTAATTTAGTTGCCCTTCTCTGAACCCTTTCCATTTATTTATATTGATTGTAAACGGTAGGTAAGACATAGCTCCTTAACCTCCCGTTCTTCAATCAATACATAAAAGGACAATTATACTCACCTTCCCTCCGCTCCTCTTCTTAGGTCAGTACCTTTTACCCAGGGTGAGGACCTGAACCGCTAGGTCCTCACCCATGGGTTCATGTATCTTGAAGCACAGCGTTACTGAAACGCTGCTCTGGTAGGCTCCGCCCCCTCCTCTCCTCGTTGCAGAGCGTGCCTTCCTATTGGCCTCGTCACCGACAAGAGGAGGGGGCGGAGACTACCAGAACAGCGTTTCAGTAACGCTGTGCTTCAAGATACGCGAACCCAGGGGTGAGGACCTAGCGGTTCAGGTCCTCACCCTGGGTAAAAGGTACTGACCTAAGAAGAGAAGCGGAGGGAAGGTGAGTATAATTGTCCTTTAAAGGAATAGTTCACTTTTCAAGTGAACTACTTTTAATGAGTGGGAAATGCAGCTTATATCTAGAAATATGTCCGCTGCAGGTACTGTCAATTAAGCGAATAAACAAATATTGGCCCATAATTCGGGGAGATAAAGATTTAACCCAAGAAATTAACACAAACAGGCAGTTAAATTATCCAGCAAGACTAGATGTTATTGTCGCTTTAATTGCAATGTATGAAATTCATACATTTACACACCCTAACAGTGGAAAAATCTACCCAATCATGGGCTAATATACCTGCAATGTGGAATATTGCATGTATTTGCTCAAATGTCCAAGGTTTATGTCAGGAAAAGTACTGGACCTTTCAAGAAAAGATTCCAGAGACAGGAGTAATATAAAACTCAGGAGAGGGCAAATAAGACTGGAACAGACAAATGTGAAATACCACCTGTGTCAGCAACCAAACATGCAAAAGCACTAAACTTTTGATACATCATCCATTTTTAGTATAGAGGTTGAATATTACCTAGACGGACCCTAACTATACTCAAACAATATTTTATGATAAGCAATACAGACGAGTGGTTTTGATTAAAATGTTGTTCCAGTAAATAAATAAGTTTGTCAATAAATTTAGAATATTGGTAATAAATATTTATATATAATATTTGTATAATAATTTATTTAGTTCATCTGTTTTTAAAGGCTTTTTAACAACTACATTGGCACTAACCCTTTAACAAAGCACAGTTATTGTAGCACTTTATAATCGCAGTAGCGTTGGAATAGTGGTTGATATGTTGCTAGTATATCATACATTACTGTAATGTAAATGTGATGTAAATATTTATAATATTTGTATAATAATTTATTTAGTTTACATCAATTCAGAATCTGTTGGCAATTATGTACCCAGAAAAGTCTCAATTAGCATATCACAGCCAGGGACCTTCTCAATGCAATCACACCTTGCCAGACTGCAATGGATAAAGCTACCAAGATATTGTCTTGTATAAAAAAGAGAATGCATTCAAGGGAGAAAAATATTATTTTCCCTCTTTACAAAGCACTGGTAAAGCCTTGTGGAATATGCAGTGCGGTTTTGGAATCTTAAAAATGGCATCATGAAATAAAGGAGGGTTTGGAGAGGGGCATCTGAAATAAGATACGTTTTTAAAATTAAAGTTTATTGAAAATGACTGGTATTAATACGTACAGTTCCAGGGATTTAGATGTATAAAGGATTTTTTCCTTTGGTCTGGCTTCTTTTTTTTTTTGCCTTTCTCTGGATCAATGATGACTTTTTATTCAGCCCCTGAATTCAGCTTGAATATAAAAACAGATTGGATATGAACCATCAGGGTTATTCAATAAAAGTTCTTATCGTTTAAAATGGTGCTAATTTTGCCCCAACCATTTAGATCTTATTTAATATTTGAAAGCTAACATCTGATTGGTTGGGGCAAAATTAGCACCATTTTAAATGATAAGAACAAAAGGAAGCTGGATGAGTTTTTAAAAATAAAGAATGTTCATGTTACTGGTATTGATACATAAAGTTGGAGTTGATCCAGGGATATTTCTGATTGCCGTAATTACTATATTAAAGGGCATGTCCACCCCCAAAACTAAAATTTAACCCCTTGCTGGCCACATCAAGTAGTTTAAAACAATCCTTACCTTACATTCCTGCTCAAAATAGTTCCCCTGCTGTGCCCCTCCAAAGTCCAGGAAACTGCTGTGTAGGAGCAGTGTGTGACTCATGTGTGCCTGAGACTTCCTCAACCTCATCAAGGTTGAGGCATGCTCAGTGCAGCCCTCCGCCTCTCAGCCAATTACGGACGCGGCTGCCGGTCCCGCCCCTGCTTCAATTCCATGCAGCAGAGGGCCTGAACACTGCAGCGGAGGAGAGAGGGCAGGTAAGTAAGAATCGGGGGACTTTCTAACAATTATATTAATGCGGTTGGGGCTGGTGGAGCATGCCCTACCACATATCAAAAGTTAAATTTCGGGGTGGACATGCCCTTTAAGCTAAGAATATACTAAGCAGAAACATGCAGAGTATATTCTAATACTTATTAGTGATGATGAGGCCCTGTAAGTGCAGTATACTTTAAATGGTAGCTGAACAAATGTGAGTTTTGGAGTGCAATTCTTAGTATAACTGGAAATTGATCAAGTGTCACTTGGTTTGATAAAGGCCTTGCACACAGGGCCGAAATGTTGATGTTATGGGTGACCACTAATAAATTTTTTGAAAAACAAAGTTCCTAGCGTGCTTCATATATTTACAGTTTTATGAGTATAATAATTTGAAAGCACCTAGGTTTTTTTACCTTGAAATAACTGATGCTTTTTTTTTTTTGCTTTCCTCTGGATCAACAGTTAGGCAGGAAATGTAGGTTTCCTGGCCATCCTCAGGCAGCACACAATGGGTTAACTTCCCTGCCAGCTGGGACAGAAGAAAAATAGACACTCCTTCAAACTTATAAGTAGTCTCCACCAGCAGCTACCATTAGTCTATTTTCTTCTGTCACTGCTGGGACTGAAATAGGACTGAACTCTGGGCTGCTTTCGGCCTTTTCTTACCTCTAAGGTCGAGGTCCTGGCTGTTGTGATGGTCGTGCACCTTCTCAAGCTGGGAGTCCACCGACAAGATCCCCTCGCGCTCCTTTATTGTATGGAACGCAAGTCCAGAACGCGGAAGTGTAGCGATTGTGTTTGCACATGCACGTTACGTCTCTGGCGTATGTGCGTCTAATGTCATCGCATAAGCCTGGATGCCGTGAAATTTTAAATAGCCGGTTTGTACCGGGAATCTTTGCCCTGTACAAACAGTTGTGTCTCTGCTACAGTACTGTGTCTACCCTAGCTGTTTTTTTGCCGGCTGCCTTATCGAGTTTACATCTGGGGGGAGGTGGTAAGTGTATCTCCTTCTGTGCTTCAAGATTTTTAAAGAGGTATGACATTTTAACAGATGGTTTTTCCTGTTATCTTTTTCAGCCAGAGTTCTCATTCTGGGGAAGGTACTAAGAAAAGAAGCAGGAAGGAGAAGCGTATAGATCTATGCAAAGCCTGCGGTAACCCTGCTAGCGATGGAAAGCGCTTGTGCAGAGAATGCATTAGGGAGAATTGGAGAGAGGAAGAGAAAGATGAAAGAGAGGATTTAAATCCCAGATGACCGAAGTCGAAGCCTGTTGGGAAGGAGGATATTTTCAGATGGATTACCCAGGCGGTTGCTATGGGTATGAAAGAGAAATGGCTCTTTCAGTGGCATCTAGAAGAGCTCTCTGGCTAAGAAGCTGGTTCGCGGACACCCAGTCCAAGAACTCATTATGTCATCTGCCATTTGAGGGAAAAAGGCTGTTTGGCCAATCTTTGAATGATATTATCTTTAAGACAACTGGAGGAAAGAGTACTCAGTTACCTCAGGGAAATAGAAAATTTAGAGAGCCTCTGAGAAAACAAGCTGACGTTTCGTTTCAACGAAACAGAGATGGTTCTAGATCCTATCGTCCCGGATGGGAATATTCTAGAATGGCCAACTGAAAGTCTGGCCAGTTCAATTTTTATCATGGGGGAAAGTTTGGTAATCAGAGATTACCCAAACCCAAGAATAATGCATAAGATGAGGCCTGCTCACACTTCCACAGTTGGTGCGAGACTACTTCAGTTTCAGGAGGTGTGGGCAAAGAATATCAAGGATTCTTGGGTGATCCCTGTTGTAAGAAGAGGTTATCGAATAGAGTTCTTACAGAAGCCAATCAAGCATTGCTTTGTCAGTACCTCGATCCCTACTGAAGTAGAGAAGATGCAAGCTCTATTTCAGTATATACAACAACTTCTTCTCAAGGGGGCGATAACTGCAGTCCCATTGGACGAGCAAGGTCAATGGTCCTACTCGCCGCTCTTCTTGGTGATGAAAGCATCAGGAGAGTATCGCCCGATTCTGGATCTCAGACATCTGAACAAATTCCTGAAAGTACAACACTTCAAGATGGGGACACTGCAGAAAATTCGGACAGCCATTCTTCCGGGGGACTGGCTGTGTTCCATAGATTTAACAGACGCATACCTTCATGTTCCAATAGCCAAGGAACACCATCAATATCTAAGGATTGCTGTGCTAGAACATCATTTCCGACTCATCTGCCTGCCTTTCGGCCTCTCTTCGTCTCCTCGGACATTTACCAAAGTACTAGTAGCCCTAGTAGCCAAGATGAGATGTCGAGGCCTGCAAGTTTTCCATTATCTGGACGACCTGTTGATTGAAGCGAAAAACAAACTACAACTCATACAAGACCGAGATGCAGTTCAGAAAATACTGATGGATTACAGCTGGCTAATCAACCTCCAGAAAAGCCACCTTACACTTTCTCAGAGATCAGTGTATCAGGGCGCCACTATTGATACGGTTCTGAACCTTGTATGTCTCCCAACCAACAGAATAGAAAAGATTTCCAGTCAAGCTCAGCAGTTACTACATCAAAAATATGCCTCAATAAAACAACTGATGAGCTTCTTAGGCAGCTCCTCAGCAACTATAGGTCTTGTGCAATGGGCAGCGTGGAACATGAGACCACTCCAGAGGTTCCTATTATCCAGATGGGACAACAGTTCTCAGAACCTATTGATAAAAATATTTCTAACTTCTCAGTTCAAGAACAACTTGAGGTGGTGGACTGTTCATTCCAACCTAAGAAGAGGAACTCCTCTAATGGAACCAGAGTTTCTGGAAATGTACACAGATGCATCAGGCCTAGGATGGGGGGGGCTCTGATGATGAACTCCTTGTCCCAAGGGAGATGGGAGAAGAATCTATCCAGCCTTCCGTCCGGAGTTTTGGGGCTGAAAGCCATAGGTCATGCCCTTCAAGTTCTTCATCCTCAGATAATGGGGACAGCAGTCTGTATAAGAACAGACAATCAGGCAGCTGCAATATACATAAGGAAACAAGGGGGCACAAAGAGCAGGAAGATGATGCAGGAACTGCAACCCATAATGGAATATTTCAGGGAAGGAGAACTTCCAAGCGGATATCCTGTCAAGATCTACTATAGAGAATGGTCCCTGAATGTTCAAACATTCAGGAACATCACTCAACAAGTCTGGATGCCAGAGATGGACTTAATGGCATCATATAACAACAGGAAAACAGCCAGATTCTTTTCCAGATATCATAATCACCAGGCCGAGGTTATAGATGCTTTCAGCCAGAATTGAAACAACCTGAGGGCTTGCATTTTTCCTTCAATTTCCATGATATTCAGGGTGCTGAGGAACATCAGGAGTTCCAGGATGGAAGTTATAGCAATAATCTTAGATTGGCCGAGGAGACCATGGTACCTGATGTTGAAAGATATGTCAGTCAGGAAACCCATTCAACTTCTCATCAAACACGATCTCCTGACCCAGTGACTGATATTGCATCCGAATCCGGACAGTTTGAACTTGGCAGCCTGGGTCTTGAAAGGTCAGGGTTGATTAAACTGGGATGTTTAAATCAAGTGATACATACCTTGTTAAGCTCAAGAAAACAATCTACATCTAATAGATATTCTAAAATATGGGACACTTTCGTGACATGGGCTCAGTCTCAAGCTGTATGTCCAACTCAATTCTTTATTCCCCAATTATTGGAATTTCTGCAGTTAGGGCTAGACAGAGGGCTGTCTCTTAATACTGTGAAGTCACAGGTATCCGCTATATCAGCAGTAATATCCAGATCTCTCTTCAAAGAACCCTTAGTAAGGAAATGCCTTCAAGGAGTTACTTAGATTAAGACCTCCAAGAAGATCAATTCTCCCTCAATGGGATTTACCATTGGTATTAAAAGCGCTCTTACTGCCTCGTTTTAGCCCTTAGAATCCATCTCACTTTTGGACTTGACTATGAAGACCATCCTGTTGGTTGCTTTTACCTCTGGTAGAAGAGTATCGGAATTCCAAGCCTTATCGGTCGTAGCTTCTTACTTAAATTTTAATCCTAATGGAGCCACCTTGTATCCAGTTATGGAATTCCTACCTAAAGTGGAGTCCACTTACCACCTCAATCAGCCTATTCATTTACCTGCTATAGTAGATGATGACCCGCAGAAAGGTCCGCAGATCTTTTTGCTGACTAGATGGACTTGTGCTTTATTCAACCACATATACTATACTATGAGTGCCACCCTATTGCAGGAAAAGTAGTTGCCTGGGTGCTGCTACAGGATGCTTAGGTAAAAGATGTAAAACATAGAGCACTCCCAAAGGACTTTATAACAAATTTATAAGTGGTAACAAGCAGTTTTGGGGTGTGTTCTAGGACCTTTCTCAAGCCAAACATTTAAACCCGCAAGTGCAATCATTTAAATACACCCACTCTTCACCCTTTAGATGATATCATTCCAGTGCCTCTGTGTATAATAAACGTGTGCCCTCTCCAGGGCTGTTTCAATAAAATATTATAATAAAAACATGGTGAACCTACAGCAAAACCATAACTATATATAGTGTATTACCACTCTCTATATATAATATATAGTCTAATTGACTATTAATAAATAATAAAAGATACTGACATGTGGTAAGTCATTCTTAAAAATTATTTAAGATAAGCGGTTTTTCACCTGTTTACACCCTTGGCTAAGGTCCTAATGCTAGGGTGTAGGTGCCACAAGTTCATTACTTAAAACTCTAACCCTATGTACGTTACTATACTGGTATGCAAAAATATAACTATCTTAGTTTGGCGACTACTGTATATGTCTACTTCCTATTTCCATTCATCTATTATTCAGGAAGCAATGTAGCGAGTAGTTCTCGTTTAGTCTATTGGGGTGTACAGTATTAAGAAGATGGATGCAGTATGTCTCTCATAAAAGAATCTTTGACTGATTGCCACCCTTCCATAAGCAGGATACATGGTCAATTGCACAGTATTTAAATTCTGTCAGTCCATGCTTGGCTTCCAAGAAATGTTTAGCTACAGGTTTTGAGGTCTTGCCATCCTGAAAACCTGTATTAATAAACAATTTAAGGACACATATTGCACTTGTTGGTATATACCAGTGGTGGCGAACCTATGGCACGCGTACCAGAGGTGGTATTTAGAGCCCTCTCTGTGGGCACTCATTATCAGAGGGTTTTTTGCCAGAAAGAAAGTGTAGCGGATGTCTGTAGCAGAGTGAGGTCACATGCTATAATATTCTGCTCTGTTACTGTTACAGTTTTAAATCTCAAACTCCTGTCTAATAATGTAGGGGTTAATGTCACTGTTTTAGATCTCAAACTCCTGTGTGGTAACATAGAGGTTAATAGGTAATCTATAATCTATTCTATTTACTGTATTGGTCTGTATCTATTTAAGTTTTTTCTAAAATGAAAACTCCATATTCAGGTTAAATGATCATGTTGGCACTATACAATAAAAAGTGGGGTTTTGGGTTGCAGTTTGGGCACTAGGTTGCCATCACTGGTTTATACTGCCTGAAGAAGGTACCATATTGGTACCGAAATGTTACATGTGTAATAAATAACACATTCTGTTAAGACCAGTGTGCAATGTGGATTTTATAAATGCATTTGTATATATATGTCAGGGTTGGGCAGACACATGGGCCCCCTGCTTAACTCTACCATGCCCAGAAAATGGTCCACAGACCATTACTGCATGCCTCCTCTTCTTTGGAATGGGCCCGTGGGCCATGGGTTGGACATCCATGATATAGGTAACAGACAATACAAGTCAACACTCATGGTCGGGAGCTTACCATGGGTCAGAAGCTCAAGACAGCATCTTCGCTATGCTGCACACCTTATTTAAAAGACAAAACAATGTATCTCACAGATAATACAACATATACTGTATATATATACTGTATATAAATAATACAATATATACTGTAGATGATAGAAAATAGAAAGAACATAAATGCCTAAAACAGGGTGATATATAGTAAAATATATAGAGAATGTGCAATCCCTAAAAGAGATTATCAGGGCGATGTAGTACTAAAAAAGTTGCGTCTTACCTGACCAGGATCCTGCGATGCTTTAAAGTCCCTCGCGAGAATTACTGAATCAGGGGATCCCGGTCAGGTAAGATCTAACTTTTTTAGAACTACATCAGCCTTGTACGCCTCAGTAGTAATGGCAGAAGATTAGTGTAAAATGTTTGCTAAGCCATTTCTACATAGGCTTTGCCGTACTATTTCCCAAAGATTTTGGAAATGGCGTGGCTAACCCGATATTACATCTGGTAGCGTGGATTTTGTACTAATTTTGGCCAAAAAAAGGCCTATTTTGCATTGCTCAGTATGTACACAAGAAGAGATTTTATACAAACTCACTACTACTTTATACTACTTACATGCTCAGTTAAAACTTAAGTCTTTAGCACATCAAAGCAAAGACTATCCCCGAAGTGGTCACCTGCCTAATAGAGAGATTTTATACCATAAAAATCTAAAGAACCTTACCACCCTGGAACATAATGATCTGTTGGAACTGATGAAGTACATACAGGACTTCGGTGTCCCCCTGATTTCTAGAAAATAGGCTTGTAAAATGACACTTTCAAGATGGCCCTGTCTCTGTGCCTCTGTGACAGGCATGTTTAATAAGCTGTGCCATAAGCCCCATCCTGAACAATCTGTCTTTTCTGAAGCTAGTGCAGCTAGCCATACACAGGCAGATGTTCTTCCAATTGAGTGCAACGGTTGAAAATCTGATTGGAAGAACCGCTCAAAGTTTCCCACCACATGGCTCTGATCTTTCCGCATATTTCCCCTTGAAATCTGCAAAGAGATGGGGACTGAAGATGGGATTGTCGAAAGATTTTGTGCCTGGGCCGATCTTTGTTTTACCAATAAACCACTTAAGATTGTTGAGCTGTCAATTGGAAAAATAGCATACACGTGCCAATCCTTTGTCCTGACAGACCGTTCGGCTCATCTGACCCTTAAGCCAGGACAAAATAAGTTTGGTCGCAGCAAAAGCAGCCACGTCCAAATTTAGCCACGACCGAGTGCATGGTCCATAGAGGATAACATGATCGGACATGGTTTTCCGACACTTCCGATCATGTGTTTGTCCGATTTGGACGAACGGTCGGCGGGCGGTCGCAGCCGAAAGAATAAACCAAGTGTGTACCCGGCTTAAAACTGAATGGTGAACTGAATTTAAACTGGCTGCTAAACAAGAGGGCTTAAAAACTTAAGTGCCCATGCAGATTGGGAAATATAAGATGTACACAGTGACTGGTAAATGCAAGATGCCCACAGTGACAGGTATATGATGCTGCAAACAGGGTTTCGGGCCTAGGCACTCCTTTTTGGCATTTTAGCCACAAACTTCAAAGGTGCTCCCTTCTCTGGTCCTCTACCATGGACCCACAGCTATAGCACAAGCATAAAAAGTCATGAGAGGGGCACTCTTCTGTGAATATAAGCTTCTTTATTGGATCACATTAACACAACGTTTCAGGGACACACTGTCCCTTTCATCAGGTGTGAAAGGGACAGTGTGTCCCTGAAACGTTGTGTTAATGTGATCCAATAAAGAAGCATATATTCACAGAAGAGTGCCCTTCTCATGACTTTTTATGCTTGTGCTACAGGTATATGATGCCCACAGTTACTGTATAGACGGGCATTTCTAAACATTTTGTCACCTGAAACAATGTTTAAAGAGAGCTGACTGAACACTGGCTACTTGAACTAGAGGTCTGACTTAACACTAGTGAACTAGAGTTCTTACTTAACACTGCCTGCTGAACTGGAGGGCTGACTTAATACTGGATGGTAAACTGTAGGGCTGACCTAACAGTGGCTGCTGAACTGGAGGGCTGACTTAACACTGACTGTTGAAATGAGGGCTGACTTAAAACTGGCTGCTAAACTAATGCTTGAAAAGTGCACATGTAGACTGGCAAATATGAGTTGCCAACTTTGACTGGTAAATACAAGATGCCCACAAAAACTAGTAAATATAAATGCCCACAATGACTCGAAAATACAAGATGCCCATAGGTAAAAACACATACAAGATGTCCATGGTGACATGTAAATGATTCCTACAGTGACTGGTATAAGATGCACACAGAGGCTGGTGAATACAAGATGTCCACAATGTCTGGTAAATACAAGATGCCACACAGATTGGTATATATATATATATATAAGATACCCACAATGTCTGGTAAATACAAGATGCCACACAGATTGGTATATATATATATAAGATACCCACAATGAGTGGTAAATACAAGGTATCTACAGTGACTGTTAAATACAAGATTCAACACATACTGGTATGGACAAGATGCCCACAGTTACTGGTAAATACATGATGCTCCACAGACTGGTGTGTACTTGTTGCCCACAGTGACTGGTCAACATAAAATACCTAAGTGACTGGTCAATACAAGATGTCCACAGTGACTGGTAAATACAAGATGCCACACTGACTGATATAAGATGCCCACAGTGACTGGCATGAGATGCCCATAGTGGCTGGTAAATGATGCCCACAGTGACTGGTCAATACAAGTTGCCCACAATGATTGGTAAATATAAGATGCCCACAGTGACTTGTAAATAAAAGATGCCAAGAGTGGCTGGTTACTGATGCCTAAAGTGACTGGTAAATGATACCCACAATGACAGGTAACATAATGGGTGAGGTGGGCTGCTGGTGTAAGCATAGGTTACGTCCGCCATCCAGGGGATATTCCAATAGTCCCCTGTAAACATATAGTCCAAAAATAGAATTATGACAGGTAAATGATTCCTACAGTGACTGGTATAAGATGCCCACAGTGGCTGGTAAATACAAGGAGCCACATTAACTGGTAAATACAAGATCCCAACAATGACTGGTAAATACAAGATGCCAACAGTGACTGGTAAATACAAGATGTTTACAGTGACTGGTAAATACAAGATGCCACACGGACTGGTATAAGTGACTGGTAAATACTGGATGCTACACAGACTGGTATGTACTTGTTTCCCACAGTGACTGGTCAACATAAAATGCCCAAGTGACTGGTCAATATAAGATGCCCACAATGACTGGTCAATGTAAGATGCCCACAGTGACTGGTCAATACAAGATGCTTTACAGGCTGGTATATATAAGATGCCCACAGTGACTGGCATGAGATGTCCATAGTGACTGGTAAATGATTCCCACAGTGACTGGTATAAGATGCCCAATGTGACTGGTAAATGAAACCCATGGTGACTGGTAAATGATGCCCACAGTTACTAGTACAAAATACCCATAATGAATACTAAATTATGCCTACAGCGACTGGTAAATGATAACCATGGTGACTTCTAAATGATGCCCACATTGACTGACACAAGATTCCCACAGTGACTGGTAAATCATACCCACAATGGCTGGTATAAGATTTCCACAGTAACTGGTATATGATGCCCACAGTGACTGTTTTTTTTTGTTTGTTTCAATCATTTTTATTGAAAGGACTTGTACTTAGACATCAATAAATAAACATAAACAGTTAACAAATTATCTATATTTACTATAAGTTGCCTTTGTCCCTTATTTTCTCATTTTTTACTCTCTGTTTCTAATACGCATTTAATATCCTTAATCTATAAAAGTATCTTGCTTGCGCTTGGAGGTATGGGTAGGGGAAGGGTTAAAACAAGAAGTAAAAAATAAAAAGTGTAAGGATTAAAACAGCGAAACGCATTGGAACTACCTCACAAGCCACGACTTAAAGGGGCCACACCATAGCAGAGAGGTGCAACTTCAAAAAACTGCTAATGGACGTTTTCTGCAAGGTTTTTTAGTGCTTTTTATTGTTTTTAATTGCTATAATAAAGTTTGTTGGCAACCTTATTCATGTGTGCAGAGGTTTTTGGGAACTATACAGACCAAGCAAGCACCAGAACAGCACAGAGTGAAGCCTGCATTACCCCTAGTGGTGGATAGACATAAGTGAGTGGTTGAATTTTAATTTTAATATATGGAAGTGTCATTTTAAACTGTTTTTTTTACAGAGATCTTGATCTTAACCTATTTATTTTTTACTTCTTGTTTTAACCCTTCCCCTACCCATACCCCCAAGCGCAAGCAAGATACTTTTTAAGATTTTATAAAAATTAAGTGGACAACTTGCAGTGCAGCCACCCTACTTAAGGAGACATTCCCTACCACACCATAGCGCGGAAGTAACCCAATCTACTATAATATCCTTAATCTATATACCTTAGTTTGTATGATCACTATAATATCATTTCAATAAAAAACTTTTTCTCTTTAATGTGTCTGAGTTTCTTTATCATACATACCTTTAGTGTATGTAGCTTATCGATTCCTGTTTCTATTTTTTTGTTTTTCTCTGTCCTCCTGTGGTTTTATATGCTCTCCCTTGGACCTCACTTCAGTTCCTTGGGTTGGTTCAAACTTCTAGTTCACAACTCTCCTCCATCGCTAAACACCACACATCCCAAATTTTATCAAATTTTTTGATTGTCCCTTTAATCCCATGTAACATTTGTTCTGAGTTATACATCCATTTAATTTTGTTTATAAGTTGTTGTTGGGGTGGGGAAGGTGAAGGAAGTTTTTTTCTTGAGTTAATGTGTTGATAGAGCACTTGCGTAGATTGACAAATATTGCTTCCCACTCTTTGTCTGTCAGGGTTGAGCCTATCCAGGTTTCCCATTGTGTTTGTACCGGGATTCTTTGTAGGAGTCTGGCTGTAGCTAACAAGTCATAAATGTTTGTAATAAGTTTAGGTCCTAGGGGGTTCTGTAGACATAGATTCTCAAATTTTTTTAAAGTCGGTGGCTGTCTCTTGGATAGTATGTATTGCACAAAATGAGCTATTTGTGTGTAGTGGTACCATTTCGTTGGTGGCAGTTTCCATTTTGATTTAGCTTCTTCCCATGTGGTGAGTCTCCCTGCTGTGACTAGGTGTACAGCTCTAGTTATTTTTTTGCTTGTCCAGGCCGACCACTCCTCTCCTTCATTGGCTGGTGGGGAATTGATGTTGTGATGTATTGGTGTCAGCAGTGTAAATGGGTTAGTTAGATGATATGTGGAGATGGTGTGTTGCCATGTGTTCATTGTGTTTTGAATATATGGGTTAGGATGGTTTAAGTGTTGTGTTGGGAATGTCCACAGGTGGATGTCCAGTGGCTTTCCCGGCATTAGATAGTTTTCCAGTTCTAGCCATCTAGTGTTTATAGGTGTTTCATGCCACTGTAGGGTTTGTCCTATCCTTGCTGCTATATAGTAGTGTGGTAATAAAGGAAGTGTTGCTCCGCCCATCCTTCTTGGTCTCTGTAGAGATGATCTGTTGATTCTTGGCCTTTTGTTTGCCCAGATACATTTGGATATTTGTTGTTGGAATTTCTGTATGTCTGTGTTTTTAATATTTATAGGAAGGGCCCTAAATAAATATAACAGTTTTGGGAGAATCGTCATTTTTATTGCGTTCATACGGCCGAATAATGATAGTTTGTATGGGGTCCATTTCTGTAGTTTTTTTTTTAATGTATTCGTAGATTGGGATATAGTTGGCGTTATATGTTGCTAAGGGGGTCGTGTCTAAATGTGTCCCTAAATAGGGGATGGGGCCTGCTGTCCAGGTGAGATTGAAATTGGTCTCTATAAGTTTTTGTTCGCTTTCTGTGAGTGCTATTGGTTTTGTTATGGTTTTGCTAGGGTTGAATTTAAAACTCGAGGCTTTGCAGAATCGTGTAAGTTGGTTATGTAAGTGAGGAAGAGAGGAGCACGGTTTATGTGTTGTGAAGAACGTATCGTCAGCAAACATTGCTAATTTGAACTCTGATGCTCCTATTCTGATTCCTTCTATATTGGTGTCTGATCTAACGTGTTGTGCCATTGGTTCTATGCAGAGAGCAAACAGGATTGGTGATAAGGGGCACCCTTGTCGTGTGCTGTTGAGAATGGTAAATTCTTCGGATGTAAAGGCCCATGTTCTTTATTTTGGCCAGTGGGTTAGAGTATAGGACATTGATCAAATGTAGGAAGTTGGGAGGGAAATTAAATGCTTTTAATACTTTTTTTGAATATATCCAGTCTATTCGATCAAATGCTTTTTCAGCATCTAGTGCTAAAAAAGTTGATGGAATTTTGTTTGTGTGAGTTATGTGTAGTAGGTGTAGGGTTCTTCTGATATTGTCGGTGATTTGGCGACCTGGGATAAATCCACATTGGTCCGGGTGTATTATTCTAGGGGTTATTGTTGATAAGCGATTTGCCATTATTTTGGTGAGGAGTTTCAGATCTATATTGATAAGTGAAATCGGGCGGTAGTTTTTGGAAAATTTAGTTAGTATATCTATTGGGTTATTGATGAGAGAGTTGTCTTGTCCTCTTAGAGGTAGCAATCTGTTTTGTGTGAATCTCTCGTTTAGTTTCCAGGTTAATAGTGTGTCAGTTTTGTCCCCCTTTTCATAATATTTTAGCTGTTTAAGTCTAAGTGCTTTTCCTGCTGAATTGAGTAGATGCTTATTGAAATTTTCTCTCAGAGTGGATAGGTTTTCTAGATTTTCTGGAGTCTGATTTGAGAGATATTTCTTTTCTGCTTCTTTAATTTCCTCTAATTGTTTCTGTATTTTGAATTTTTTTTTGTCTGGAGGCTTGTTGGATCACTGTCTTGTGCGCCGCCCAAAGCACTGAGGAGGACACATCTGGTGTTGTGTTTGTTTCAAAGTATTGTTTAATGTGTTCTTTCAGTTTCGTGTATATATCTTTGTCTATCAATAGTGATTCATTCAATCTCCATTGAGATTGGTAAGGTAGTGGATTTCCCAAGATGATGTCTGCTGATACATATGCATGATCTGACCATAGAATTGAGTCTATATTCGAGTCTGAGATTGAGCGAATTAGTTGTGAGTTTATAAGGATGTAATCGATTCTTGTGTGGATCTTGTGAGGGTGTGAATAGAAGGTATATTGTCTTGTTTTGGGATGTTTGATTCTCCATGCGTTGAACAGCTTGAGTATTGATAGTAAAGGTTTGGTGGAGGTGGCCAGCCTGGACGAGGTCGAAGGAGCTGATCTATCTATATGTGGTTCTATTGTTACATTAAAGTCTCCTGCGAGAATTAGAATGCCTAAGTGTAGTTGAAGTAATATCTTTTCCAAGTTTTTGTAAAATGAGAATTGTCCTTTGTTGGGTGTGTATATATTTACTAATGTATAGTGTTTTGAGTTTAGCAAACCTTGAACTATTAAGTAGTGGCCTTTTGGGTCTCTGTCACAGTTTGTTACTGAGAAAGGTGGAGAAGTAGTATGTTGAGTATTGTTTATTGGGTATAAAGGGTTCACGCCCTTTGATAAAATGGGTCTCTTGGATAAAAATTACATCTCATTTTTCTTTCTCATAGTATTTAATTGACATGCGTCTTTTTACTGGTTCATTGAGACCCTTTGCATTGTGGGTTAGTATTTTGAACGTGGGTTTATTCATAATGTGTGTTTTTGAGTGTATGTAAGCCTCCTCCGCCTTTTGCCAATCCAATCGGGTCGCTTAGCTTCCCTTTGAAGGAGGGGGAGAAGTAAACTGATTCTGTCCGTGGAGTCGTATATACATCTCGGTATTTACCACAGGAGGAGAGATGATGGAATCTGTTGGGGAAGACACAATATATTATACATTTATAATAATGAACTTTTAAACATTTAAACCATAAATTTAGTAACAGTATAAACATTGGTGTGATTCTTTTCAAAGATTTGGGTGGGGATATTGGTGTGAACGGTGAGTGAACTCCGTTACTTTGGGGGGGTACGCCTAGCTGGGTTAGGTTATAACGGTTTGTCCAATTTTGGTCTGTGGGGGGTGTCCATCGTAGGAGTTGTGGGTTGGAGGGGTTTGTAGAGTTTGTAGAAGGTCTAGTTATAGTTCTCAATATTATCTTTATTGTTTTTGGGGTTGTTTTGGTTTCTTTTAAGTCTGTTCATTGATGGTTTGTTTGTCCCATAGTTTGTTGTTATAGTTTTTATTGTAGTATTCTCCGGATGAGGTTTTTACCTCTAAGTGTGCTGGTCCCTGGTTCTGCTAGTGTTTTATTGCGGCAGTTTAATTAAGGTTTTGATGCCATCTTACCCTCTAATATGTCAAAAGTGACCTATATTTGTTACTCCTTTGAGGTTGGAGGGTTTTTGATTACGTCCCTTAGATCTTTGTTGTTGAGGGGGGGGTTGCGGTGATGTTCGTTGATGGGAGAGCTGGGTTATGGTTATCAGTTCTCTCATTTCTCTTCCTGGTGTCTGGTCCTCCCTGGTGAATCTCTTGGGGGTGTTTTTTCCACCCTTATCCAGGAATCTTTAGGGGGTGGTACCCTCTCTTTTTGTTCCTCTTGGTTGGAGGGTGCTTGTGGGGGGAGGCCCAGGCATCTCAGGAGGTGGTGACCATCTCTAGGGTCGGCTATTGTTATCGTTCGACCTTGATGTGTCGCTATTAATTTAAAGGGGAAGCCCCATCTGTATTTTACCTTTGCGTCTGTCAGTTGGCGTAAAATGGGTCTGAGGGCCCTTCTTTTTGCCAGAGATTGTGGGGCCAGATCTTGATAAATTTGAATTTGGCTGTTGCCTATTTTAATATCGTCTGTGGATCTGGCTGCCTGCAAAATCTGTTCTTTGGTGGAGTAGTAGTGCATCCGCACTATAACGTCCCTTGGGGGGTTGGATGGTTGGCCTTTTTGACGGAGTGCCCTGTGGGCCCTGTCCATGAGGAGATGGTCCTCCGGTGTGTCCGGCATTAAATTTATAAAGAGGGTCATCAGGCACTGCTGAAGGTCGGTGTGCTCCTCCGGTAGGCCCCTGATTCGGAGATTGCTCCTTCTAGAACGGTTCTCCATGTCCTCCTGTTGGTATTGGAGAGCCATGAGTTGGGCCTGCATTTCCCTGATATCCACGTCCACCTGTGCACAGTAGCGAGTGGTTTCACTATGCGAGGCCTCTAAGGTTGTTACCCGGTCCCCTAGTACACTGACCTCCTGTCTCACCTCGGAGACGGTTTTGCTGTGTGCCTCTTTGATTAGTTTTTCGAGGTTGGCGTACAGGGTCTCCAGGTCTTGCCGCGTGACTGGCTCCACGAGGTCCGGTGTCGCGGCCTTTCTCCCCGCTTGGGAGTTTGTGGCTGAGGTGTCTTGCCTCACTGCATAGCTCGACAGGTCTCCTCTCTTCCTCATGCTGAGCGGGTATTTAGGGTGAAGAGGGTTGTTTTTAGCCTTGTTAGCTTGTGATAGCTATATAATACCCCGAGGGGGGTCAGGAGCTCTAGGTTGATGCGTCCGTCCTGTACAGCTGTCAGGCCACGCCCCCAACAGTGACTGTTTTAAGATGACTGGTAAATACAATACAATGGCTGGTAAATAATAGTAAATACAATGACTGGTAAATACAAGATGCCCTGAAGCCCACAGTGATCTGAATCCAAAATGAGAGACGTTGCAGGACATAGAGGCCATCACTATCAGAGCAGGAGTGGTATGCTGGGCGCATCTACTACCTTTCTTGACCTCTTCAGGGTCGTTGTGAGCAATTGTTTCAGTTATCTTCATGGTAGAGACTTCTGTGTACAGGAAACCCATTACCAAGAATGCCATTCTGCACCATATTTCAGTTACAAAGGCCATTTCCTATAGACAATATGGACAGTATATGCCTTTCCGATCATATGTATCATATATAGAGACATTCATTATTCTATACTATTCTATATCTGTTGTATTCAGATAAATTAACTGGACTTAAAGTTTAGTTCTTGAAGACGTTTTGCTAGTCATTCAATTGTTTTTCTCAATTCAGAATGACTTGAACAAGAATCTGTGGCAATTATGTACCCTGGAAAATCCCAATTAGCATAGACAGCCAGGTGTTAGGGAGCTTCTGATGCAAGGTGTGATTGCATTGAGGCTAAGAGGTGTTATCGAAACTGCCCAGGGTAAGGTGTCAAAACAGTATTGTACATGGCAGACAATTGGTTTCTTTATTTTCACATAAATGTCCTCCTTGAAAACTCTCTTGAACCAGTCATGTTCTTTTGCCAAGTTGACATAACAATCTTCAAAGGTATACCCTGTTGTCTTAAGATGCAGGTTAAAGACCCAACGAATTGGCTCTTCTGTGCTGGGCTATACTTTGGTACAGCTGCTGTTTGGTCTCCCCCACATACAAATTAGAGCACTCTTCACTGCACTGCGTATATGATGTCGCTCTGCTTATGTTTCAGTATTGGGTCTTTCGGATTCACCAGTTGCTGCCTCAGTGTGTTTGGTTTAAAGCAGACAGGGATACAGGGTTTTTTAAAAATCTTCTTAATTTCTCGGGGACCCCTGCTACATATGGGAAGACCATGTTGCTTTCCCCCTTCACTGTTGTTATTGGTGTTCTTTTCTTTCCTTTGACCCCTTTTGACAAAAGCCCAGTCCGGACATCCACAAGTTTTAAAGGGCAAGTCCAGCCCCAAAATGAAAACTTACATACAGGTAAATCACCCCCAAAACCCTAAATGGTAATAATTTGAAATCTGAAATATATAAGTCTAACCTGAAATCCTGCACAATGTCCTGTTGCCCCAGTTTCTGCTTCCTGGTTCTTCCAGTTAGCAACTGTCATTTATGGATTTGACAGTTGACATCACAGCCAATGACTGAATGTTAATCCCCTGTCTGCTTCTTCTGAGCATGCCCAGGCTCAGTAAATGCTCAGTACAGGTTTCTAAATTGCTCAGTTTCATTGAGGCATCCAGAAGCATAGCAGGCAAATAGTAATGAATTCATAGGACAAACTATGATATATCAACATATTTTAAAGAGGCCATTTTTTCTAAAAGATGTTCTTATGAGGGTGGAGTTGTCCTTTAAGGGCTCCTCTGAGATGTTTAATTCCTTTAGCCTTCCCTTCTGTGCTAGTGGGGATGTTCTCTGCTCTGTGTTGCAGGGTTTTGATGACACCCACAACTTGTGATCTAAAGGGTGGTGGGAGTCAAACATCAAATACTGGTCTGTGTGGGTTGGTTTTCTTGAAATACCTTTACTTTCAGTTTACATTTCCAGACTTCTACCAAGCAACCCAAGAAAGCCAGTGTGTTGTTTTGTACCTTTTCCCTTGAAGATTTGATGTTTCGGTCTATCAGCATTGATGCGTTCTGTAAAGGCTTGTACTTCCACCTGGTGGATTTTAACCCAGGTGTCATCCACATATCTGAAACAGTGGCTGGGTACAATGCCCTTGAAGGTATTAAGAGCCTGTGTGACCACTTACTTATCACTATATTTAAAATAGGTGGTATTCAGGCACAAGTCCAGTAGGGAACACACCTGTTCTGGGTTAAGATCTGTTCTGCTGGTAAGGGTGCTGGCTTGGTCATAACACCTGGCTGTTATATGCTAATTGGGACTTTCCAGGTTACTTAATTGCCAAAAGATAAACCTTTTCAAGTTCCACGGAATACAACAGATATACCATGACCTGGATGAATGAGAACCTTTACAAGTATATACTATACAATGTGTACTTTCCCCACCAGTGCATTGCGTTGAATAGCGCTGCAATAACGCACAGCTCCATACATTTGTATGCATTGCAGACACCAACAGACAAATTACACAGTTTGTGTTACTAAGTTGTGGGGGGGTTTTGGCAAAAAAAAAAAAAATACACAGTATTCCCCACGATTTCGATGCGCATGCGATTGCGCGTCCGTTCGCGTTTTGGTAACGCATGCATTTACCATTTTTGGTGCGTTAACGCAGCATTCCCATTCGCTTTAACGCGAAATGGCGAAAACGCATGCGCAAAACGCGAATGCACAAGAAAAGCGCACACAATCACGATAATGCTCGCAATATTGTGCGCGATTCCTGTGCGTTGCAGTGTGGTCTCAGCCTAAGGGCTAGGACAGACTAGTACGTTTTAGACTGGAAATTGTGAGAACGCAAAAGTTCCCGCAATTTCCGATGCGCGTGCAATTGTGCATCCATTTCCATTTTGCGTGCACCATTTTTTATGTATACGTTGTGTTAAATCACAAAACGAGGAACAACACAAGAAAATACACCATAATCGCGTTTATGTGTGCACTTGTAGTGGGGCCTCAGCCTAATGTATCAAAAGAAAAATTGGTAAAAAAAATTTAAAGCATAAAGTATGTTTTAAAAGTAAAATAAAGTTTTATTTCCACATTGTGGTACCCTATTTCAACAGGAAAATGGGCTAATTGCCTAGGATATGGTCTATGAACCATGAAGGGAGGTATTGACATTTTCTGCATAGCTGGCTGCAGTGGCTAGCATTTGGGGAGGGGGGCTGAGTCTCAAGTAAAAAGTCCATTTTAAGATTTCCTTTCTGTTCTTTAAATGTCCTTCCCATAAAAGAGAAGTTCTGACTAAAGCACATTTATAGTTTTTTTAACATCCTTAATGGAAGTTGTGCCCCTGGTTACTTACATATTTTTTGCAGCGCTTGAGCACAGAGGTTCAAAAGTGATGGGGTTCCATTCTCCTCTAGCACTATCCAATGGCAACTGAATGAAGAGGCAGCTGAACTGTGCACTGTCAGGGTAGTGTGGCAGCACCTGGAAGAGCACAGGATTTTGTTATACTCCAGTAACTATGGCAGGTTTAAAAAAGCAAACCCTTGCTGCCTTATCTTATCTCAAACATTATTTTGGTGCCCTGTGTAACTCTCTCCCCTCCCTGTATTAGCCCTTGATCCTTTCTTTAGCAGTTTGTCTAAAAGTAGCCTTAAGAACATAATCCAGCTCCTTGCCTTGGGTTAGACATCGCCATACATGACAAACTTTATGGTCTTCCCAAAGCTGACCACTAGAGGTCCTTCCACACAAAGATAAAATGAAACACTAATTTAAGATGGGCAGATTCTGTAAATTAAAAGGCATTTTTATATTTTCAGATGTATTTATTCTCAGTGGGCCTGTAATTATAATGTTCTGGTATCTAGAAGGGAGTATTCCTGCCTCCCAATCTTGATTAGGTGTTGTGCCATCAACTGTTCAAGAATGCTCTGTAAAGTTGTGAAGTCTGATTGACTTTCAAGCACAAGAAAAGAATAAACTATGAGAGAGATCAGTGGCACATAGACCAGACCTGGGCAAAGTAAGGCCTGAGGGTCACATGCAGCCCATGGCTGACTGGCCTCTCAATACTAGACCTCTTCCCAAAAATTGCAAATAATAATCAACAACCATGCAATGAACCAGAAATATTAATTAAATCTATTTATAAAACAACAGTTTTTTTATTGAGAATTGAGTTGTACCTATTTGTCCGGCCCTTCCCAACATGCGTCCCCTTGTAAAATTGTATTGCCCACTCCTGACATAGACAAACATATTATGGTCTTTATTTGTTATACTAGTCATTAAACCTGTTACATTAATGGGCTCTAGAAGCCCAGACCCCCCCCCCCCCATTGTCCCAAAGCCAAAGTCCCCCCTCAGTGTCCCAAGGCCAAAGTCCACCTCAATGTCCTAAGTCCAGAGTCCCCTCTCAGTGTCGGTGAGGTGGCGACGTCACAAGAGGCGTGACAGGGACAGAGACTGGGCATTGCGGTAACGAAAGGCGGGCTAGGGCCTAACGAGCAGCATTGTCAGGCTTAGTGTTTGGACGGGATTTCAGCCCTAACTGAGGGACTCAGCATTTTGTCCCTGCAGTCGGGACAATCCTGGCCAAATAGGGACGACAGGCAACCCTGCCTGAGCATAACCCCCCAATAAATCAGTACTTGGTCCTCTTCTCCATTTACACCTTTGCCTTGGACAACTCATTAGTTCATATGGATTCCAGTATCACCTGTATGCCGATGATACCCAAATTTACATCTCTGCCCCAGATCTCTTTTCACTACATACCAAGTCCCATACTGCTTTCATGTCAAACTGTAACATGGACAAAACTGAGCTTGTCATTTTCCCACCCACAGGAATCTATTCCCCTGCCTAGGTTAACAATTAATATTAATGACACACCAATATCCTCGTCTCGTTGTGTTTGTTGTCTGGGAACAACTATAGAATCAGATATTTCTTTCAAACCCCAAACTGTCTGCTCCAACTCAAAAACATCTCTCACATTTATCCCTTTCTCTCACACAGTTCTAACAAAATTATAGTTCATGCCCTAGTCATATACCGGCTTGACTACTGTAACACTTTCCAGTGTGGTTTACCAGACAAACGCCTGGCACCACTTCAATTCATCTCAAACTCTGCTGCTGGCTCACTAATTTCTCTTCTCACTTCTCTAATGCCTCTCCTCTCTGTTAGTCTATCCACTAGCTGCCCATCGCACAAAGGTTCCAGTTCAAGCTGCTTACCCTATACTATAAAGCACTAATACAGCTCTTCCATACATCTCAGAGCTGATCCACAGATACCATCCCAGACCTAACCTCCACTCTGAAAATGATATCCTTGACTCCTTCTCCCTTGTCACATTTTCCCACACTCGTATTCATGATCCCAATCATAATCCAACACGCTAATCATTCACCACTGCCAGTCTACTTACAGCCAACCAATTCACTTCACCTTATGTGTAACCTCCATTTCCTCTACACTGTAAGCGCACTGGGCAGGATTTTCTTTCCTTGTGTATCATTGTATTGCTGTTAATTAACTATGTAATATGTATGACTTTGTATTATATCCACTACCCTTGTACGTAACATGTATGACTATGTAATTTTAAAACGCCACGAAAGGTGTTGGTGCTATAGAAATCCATAATAACAAATAATAATAATCTGATTTAGCTGACAATTATTTAATGTCTGTTTGTAGCTTTAGGATTCATATCAAACTTGCTAATGAATTGTGATCATTATCAGATTTCAAATGCCAATAATTTTCTTTAAATGTATTATGTAATTCATACTCCCACCTTAAATGCTATTTTATATAACAATATCTTTTAATAGATAAAAATAATCCATCCATAGCATCTCGTCATTCTTGATACATGTAGTATGAAAAGCACAAGTCGGACATGCAAATGTTCATTAAAATCTACATAAGAAAGATGGAACACTTGTCTTAAATCCTAAAATGATTTAATGTACTATACAACAGTTTTCAAGGGAAACTAAAGCCTCAGAATAAAACTGAATCAGAAGGCAAAAGTCCATAGGGAAACGCTGACATACCTGATTCACCCTGATCAGACCGACATGCGATCGCAATATGAATGGGATTTTGCGATCGCATGTCGGTCGCATAGAAGAATGGGAGAGGTGGTTCCAGCAGGATCGATCGAGTGTTGTGGGAGCGGTCGGTCGGGTAAGTAAAATCGAACATATGTATGGCCACCATTACAGTCCACATTAGTCAAGCACATTTATCATATTCAGTTCTTCAGAAGGATACATTTATGCTGGCCAGACACTAAAACTTACCTCTCAATGGGCCCTATTTATAAAAGATCGGTATCGTTATCGTAAAATAACGACCGGTTTTTTACCGATAACGACCGTTATTTACCGATAACGACCGTTATTTACCGATAACGACCGGTATTTACCAATAACCGCTAAGCGATATCGTTAAATACCGGTCGTTATCGTTAAATACCGGTCATTATCGGTAAAAACGGTTGTTATTTTACGATAACGATACCGATCTTTTATAAATAGGGCCCAATGTTCGAATGATGTTCTAACAACCGCCTGGCTTGATCAGATTGTGATCGACGTTACAATCATAATATCGATTGTAATTACGATCAGAGACATTATCTGTCTGGGAACTGCTGCTCCACTTGAAATTACAATCGATTCGACATTCATCTGGGATTGAACATTTAATCGGTGTAATGTAGAGGTATTGCATTTACAGGAGTTTATTGGTGTTCTTAGTGTGGGACATTTTCACATTACAGAATATAAAAATTTGGGTTTACTTCCCCTTATGGAATCTAGAACCATTTCCCTTCTTTTCCCCCGGATATTCAAACAACCATAGAATGGTCTTTATGGGAGTGACGCCGATAAACCAGAACTCACAGTATTTCCCCCAGGAAGCTAAAGACACCTTAGATACCAACAAAAGACAAAAATGGCAACTTAAGATAAGAGTGGTATTACACTTAAGATACAGTACTCATCCTTCCGATTTACTTGGGGAGTTGCTGTTTTTTGTTGGTTTTTTTGCTGTCAGATATAAATTGTCCCATTTATAGCATTGCACTGTTTATAGCATAAGGAAGATCTCTGATGTAAAAAGATCCCCTATATTTTTTTAAACTATTTTACATCCACTTTACATCTTTACTAATATGACAAGCTCAAAAGGTATTTGTTTCACCCCATATCTATCAAAGGGAGAGTGGTCCTCCCTAGAAAGTTATGCTGGCATACAAAAGTCTGTATTTAACGTGCAGTTAAATCATGCACTAAAATTTCATGTGAGTTCCATTCAGTCCATAAGCTGTTCTGCAGTATGTTCTCGTGCAGCAGCTGTTTACTTTCTAATTTTGGTTTCTCTGTTCAACATTTGGCCCTTACATGAACAGGTGTTGTAATTATAAGAAGTATTTGCACCCATAATTACTGACTTAGGGCTAGGCCACACTGCTGCGTTTTTTTTGCGTGTTTTTCGGTGCGATTGCGATTTGCGTTCTGCATTTTTAATCGCAATCGCATGCGTTTTCCTATACTTATTGAAGAAATCGCAAGCGCAAACGCAACTAAAATCGCACATGAAATCGCATGCTATTGCGTTTGCGTTGCAGTGTGGCCTAGCCCTTAGAGCACGGCCACACTGCAGTGCAAACGCAATCGCACACAGAATCGCATGTGATTTTATGTGTGATTTTGTTGCGTTTGCGCATGCGTTTTTTCATTAAGTATTGGAAAACGCATGCGATCGCGATTTAAAATGCGGAACGCAAATAGCATCGCACCAGAAAACTGGCATTTTCGGGTGCGTTGCAGCGATTCCAATGATTTTAAAAAACGCAAGAGCAAACGCGGAAAAATCGCAGTAGTGTGGCCTAGCCCTTACATGTAAAAACAGGGTTTTACTTGGACAATGAATTTCCATTTATCTTAACATTTAATTAGCTTCCCTTATTTACACATTTGTTGTTGTAAATGTAAGTAAGTTACAGACATTACATTTGGGATGGTGCAAGCCAGTTAATATGTCTATATACCTTATGTCCCCAGCACAGACCTTGCATAATATCACATACTAAAATTATAATATCACATACTAACATTGTATCATCATAAGCAAACTTTATACTATCACTTACTAACATTATAATATCACATACTAACATTATAATATCACATAATAACATATAATCACATACTAACATTTAAACATCACATACTAACATTAGATTATCACATACTAATATAATATCACAAACTAACCTTATATTATCATGTACTAACAGTATAACATTCACATACTAACATTATAACATCACATAGTAACATTAGATTATCACATACTAACATTATAATACCACATACTAACATTAAATTATCATGTACTAACTTTATAACATCACATGCCTTTTCACAATACAAAAAATACAGTGCAGTGTTTTCTTGCATTGCAAGATTTCCTAATTAAAAAAATGTGGGCTAGGCGGCTGGACCACACCAAAGTGTTATGTGGACCACAACCATTTGCAATCAGCATGACTGCTTTTAACCTGTCACAGTGCAGGTTATATTCCAGCCTGAGTTTAAAATGCAGTGGGAACACAGAAATGAGAGAGGGACGATACCATCGGATCTGACAGTATCGTCCCTTTGTCATTACAGTGTATAGTGCATTTCCGAATAATTGCTAGGGCGGAGAACATTCACTGTTGGCCTCATGATTTTTCAGAAATGCACAAAATTTCCCTCAGCCATGGTCGTCTCCCTGTACTTAAAGGGTAAGTACACTGGCAAATTTGTTTTTTTAAATTGCCCATTAGTGGAAACTAAAATTCATCCCAACTATCACTGTACCATTTTTTTTTTTGTTGATCTGCCCCCTATTTCTTACATTTTAGCATTTCTGTAAGTAGTTTTGCTGTAGCTGGAATGGTTTGACAGTTGGCGTGCTGTATATTAATTGCAGTATTGGGGTCAGAGCTTGACGCAGTCATTTTTTCAGTATACATACACTTTAAAGTATAGGGATTTGGCCATGGCTGGGGGAAATCTGTGAGTAGTGCACTTGTTTTTCTTTCATTTTCTTACGATTGTGCAAGTGTGTACCCGGCTTTAGTGGGAACTTGTGATTAAGTGTAAACAAATCCTAATACTAAAGGTGGCCATAGACAGACCGATATTATCGACCGATTGTGGCTATCGATCTGGGCAAAATTTCTGCCAACCCAATAATGAAAACTGGCTATTTTATCAACACAATTTTACCAGTGCTCACCGCAGAACACACACTGGGAATATCTTGCCACCATATGGACAGTCCTGAGCGGCATCTGAGCGGCAATGTAATGGCACACAGGGACCGTGAGAATAAGATACTGAACTTAGATGAATTCATTTGGAGTTAATGAAAACAGATTGAAATACTGTAAAGTGGCAGCAGCTCTCCAGTAGCATTAGATGGTCACATATGGTCAAATGGTTGAAAAGGTTTAGGCTTCAAGTTCGGAAAGGGTTTTTCACTGTGAGAATGGTAAAGCTATGGAACTGTCTTCCAGTGGATGTTGTGATGGCAGGTTCATTGGTCAGTTTCAAAAAAAATCTGGATGAGTTTCTGCAAACAAGGAATGTTGCAAGTTACTGGTATTGATACATAAAGTGGAGTTGATCCAGGGAAATTTCCGATTGCAACTTGGAGTCAGAAAATAATTTTTTTTCCCCTTCATAAATTTGGTGGGTTGTTTTTTTTTTTTGCCTTCCTCTGGATCAACAGTTAGATAGGAAATTAGGTTATTGCTAGATGGGTTGGACTGGGTGGACATAAGTCTTTATTTAACCTCAAATACTATACTATGCTGTATGTTTAATAATAGCAGGGACACACTGGGCAATGTGGATGGCAATATGTGGCAATACTCTACCCATCTTTTTGGACCAGTTGAAGTTCCCGAACAGAAACTTACTGTAAATATAATAAAATCAAGGAATCCACTGTCTGATTGATATTGGAAATATTTCCTGAAAGATTAATGTCACTGTGCTGCTAACTCCTTCCTTGGGGCACGGAGAATAGGTTTGTACAAAGACCCACCAGACACATACCCAGCTGCATTGCCTTTCTCCTGCAGGGTAACAAAAGCTATCAGGCAGCTGGTACTCCTACCCTGGAGGGGCTAGTTATTGAGATGGGGAGGGGGGATACAGGCTGAACGCTGGTGGTGCTACACGCAGAGCAGGAAGCAGCGAATCGCTGTCCCTATATTCCACACAGGGAAGAGGAGGGGGATCCATCCAGGGTGGGTGTGTGCCTTGTCCCTTCTCACTGCCACTCCTATCCCAGCCTCCCCCTCCCCATACACAAAACACACAATAGACCAACACAAAGAGCACACAAGGTTGAATGCTCCTCCTCTCTCATACAGAATGCAGATTTGTAGGGTGCCATTCCCAGCCATGGTCCTTTAAAGCATTAGGGCCTTTTAATGGAAGATGCACATAACGCTAGGCTGAAGAGCTAACAGTTTTTTGGGGGGGAGGGATTTCGTCCACGGATCGGGATCTCTATAGTATCGACCGGTGTTTACAGAATCCCCCATCTATTACATCATGGGCAAATGCAGTGGGAGATGCACCTTGGTTGGGATCTGTTGCCTACAACTGGTGAGTATTGAAAGGAACCAATAATAATGATAATCGATTGCATTGGACTGTGGGGATGTTAAAGGGGGTGGGTAGATGATATTCTCCTGTCTGATCCCCAATCACTAGGATGTAATGATTTGTTGTATTGTGATTGTCATTTCTTGACAATAGAGTGTAAGCTCTTTAAACAATGCCTGATAGGCTGGTATGATTAGAAATTATTCTCCTATTAAAATTAACATTGCAGTATGATTAATGTATATGATCCTTTGAACCCATGTATCAATACCCTGCCTTATAGGTACAACGAATAAAAGAGATGTAGGTAAATGTTGGGCTGCTATATGCATTTCCACACATAATCATACATTTAAATAGACACATGCATACACATACATACATACACACATACATGTGTTTCTACTCATTTAACTTTAAATTGTGGGAAAAACCCCACACAAAATACACTTACCTGTGTCATACAGTAAACAGGATAAAACAGGCAGACATGTGTGTCAGTGTATCTATGTGTCATTGTTGAGAAATAATTGAGAAAAGATGTGGATTTTTCCATTTTCATTAAAGTTGCTTGTAAGCGGTTACTTCTTCAAACTTTTCAAATAGAGATGCAAATTATCTTTTGGAATGATCAGGTGATGGCGTGTGGAGGCAAATAATAATAGAATAACTGGTGGTTGAGAAATCTTTTCTACCCTTTTTCATTCATTCATTCATAATTCTAGTCTGTTTTCATTGTCTCATCTTAACTAAAGCAGCAGCACTATTATTTATTGCCTATTCCTTTTTTTACAAGCAGAATGAATAATTTTCTTAGAAAATCAAACATACGTTTAATTAATTAGTGCCTTGAATAGATTTTGTTATTTTAACCCCTGTGGCATATTCTCCAAAAGAGAAAGGCAGGTTCATCTTCTTTCATAGTCTAACTTCTTGCTACATGACTATACTATACAATAATAAAAGTTTAGCTAAAGGGTATTCTACTATCTATAGCAACACTTAATATACAGTGTATTCTGCATACTGGTGTGTATGTATATGTGTGGGGGGGGGGTGCAGGTTAATAATCCACTACTGTCTTACAGCTGTTGTATTATAATTTACCTTCATAATCCTATATTTGTGATGTAACAATGTATAGGATTATAGTAAGCATTTCAAAGGGTGATATATAAGTTGTACCCTTTACTGCGAAATATTCCATAAATAATATACCCTGTATTGTAAAATATAAGGATATCAGCAGTCTCCAAGGTGTTCTATAACCATACAAAAACTCAAGGCCACAGGCTGAAGGCTTTAGTACTGGTTAGGGAACCACAAGGTGGTTTGTAATATCCTTATATTTTAAAGTCATTGTGTTGCACATAGGTGCCCTCTGTTGTTACTCTTTAATGGCACCAGTGTGTGATACTGCAGGATTATTCTGATGTACAAGGTTTGAATATTTTGTGTTGCTGACATTTTAATAAGTCACTATAACATATAATACACAAGAAACAAGGATAAATTAGATTCTTATAAATGGTGCTTTGTTTAGCTATCAGTCTCGTATGAATCAGAGAAACTGTATATACCCGAAACTTTAAAATGTGCTTCTATGTCATGGAACTACCTCACAACCTTTTTCCATTTAGAAATTGGATGTGAGCAGGGCCTGCCTAACTCCGCTCTGCTTCCCAAACCATTACCTGGAACACCCAGCCATACCCATGGAATTCTCAAGATCCCGTCATCCCAAAACAAAGCTTGGCAGTACAGGACAGCGGGACATACCCTAAATTTCACACTTCTAATACCATTTCTTCTGAAAAAGTTCTGTATAACATTCTTTAATTGTCCATGGTTGAGTTTTAGACAGAGCAGTTAGCAAGAATAGACTGTAATAGACAAATAATTGGGTCCTTGTTACTGATTGCATTTCTCCTCATAGCCATAGCACTAAGTTGGAGCTCTCTAGTTATAACTAGTAGACATTTTTGTTGATATGTTTTATTGGAGTTAAGAAAACAGATGTTTTAGGGGGCCGGAAGGTTAGCAGTGCTCAACCTACAGACTGCTCAGATTATAGGGAATATACTGATGAGAGTTGTGTGGGAGTGCAGGATGGGTAAAGGGTACATTCTGCAACCAAAGCATACATCTGGAGTTCCAAACTTTGACATCACAGAGAAGTTATACTAATGCTTCCAGTGTTTGTGTAATAAGTTTAGTGCGACTATTTCTTAATGCAGGACCCAAAAGGATTTTAAAGTATACTTCTCACTCAGCAGCACTTTCCTTTAATAAACATCTTTCTGTTCATAAGTTTACAAATTAAAAAACAGCAACAAAAAAAGTTTGTAATACATTGTGGTACCTAATGGGGGGATGGGGGGCAGTAAGTAATGGCCAAACCACTCCAGGTCCAGGGAGCTTAGGTTGTGTACACACGGCCGGACTATTTGTCCCGAGCGAGCGCTCGACTGGGACAAATGTCCGTCGGTCGCAGTAAATTCTTCCACGGCCGAATTTGCGAACGATCGATCGTGCGGTCCCAGTGGGGACACGTCTGATCGTCTGATCCGGACGAACGAACAAACGATGCTGGTCTCGGCCGAAAATATTGGCTGGTGTGTACCCAGCCTTACAAAGCCAATGATATGGATATATATATATTTATATGGAAAATGGATGTGTTAACGGACAGAAATGCATGCAGCAGTAACTTTTTTTCAATGCAATGGACCTGAATGCAAACAGACACAATCGGACTGCAATAGTTTGAACAGTACTATTGAATTATATGTGTCCTGCCCTTTTCAAAATGGTCCATTCAGAAAACAGTGTGAACGAGCCCTTAGACTTTTATTCAAACCGGAGGAGACACATATGCAGCACTTCTGCTGCAAATAGGTTTATTGCAATAAGAAGTGCTGCGTATGTGTCTCCTCCGGTTTGAATAAAAGTCTAATTGTATATTACCTGTACAAGTGAGGACAGGGGAGTGAGACCAAGAAACGCAGAGCCAGCGGTGCCACCATATGTTTTGATTGAACAAGTTGAGGCCACACTGTAACACGCTCCCGCGTGCACAGAATCGCACATGTGAACGCTTGTGATTGCGCACGTGTTAGAGTTGCGTGCAGCTTGGTTCCTCCATTGATTCGCAATCAGAACGCATGCGATTGCGCAAAAAATGCAGATTTCACACGCAGCACTCACTAGCACACTAGTGTGGCCACATCAACTGGGCCACACTAGTGTGCTCTTTTAAAAACGCAATCAGATCACAGTCGCTTGAAGGCACTCCAGTGTGGCCTAGACCATATAATGTAATGGATTCTGGTGTCTTTAAATAAAATGACGAATGTACAAATAAATGCTATACCTTTATTTCTAAATGCAGATTAGGTGGAGATAGATGCACCTTTATTTTTGCTTACAATGGTAACGATGTATAACAATAAGCTGAGGCCACATCTATTATTATTTTATTTAAATAAGCCTTCCTGTAAGCCCTCCTTTGATTTAGAACCTCATATTTTACTACCCCATCCTCATTTTATTTTGGTCAATAGTCCAGGTCGAAATTTGCTGTGGTTAAAAGGTTTTTAATTACCACCTACTTCCTATAAAAGCATTCTTTTTTTAACTGCCTTGTTTCCATTCTCCATTATGTGAGCACTCCCCATAAATTCTTTTTTATAGCAAAAGGATAAGGTACATTGCTCATGCTCTAATGAAAGCTAATTATTTGTAATGGAGGAAGTTTCTGTTGCATGTGATACATGAAAAAGGCATCTATGAAATGGCCAAATATATTACCTAAACAGTAACTGGTGTGGCATTAAATAAGGGAATCCCTTAAAGGATAACTATCATGTATAAAGGTTTTAAAAAAAACAGTTAAACTAAAAAGTACTTGGGACAGGGATATAGGACTGGTAATTCCTACCACCCAATATTGTTTCTGTGAGGAGCACCAGCCCAAAGAAAACTGATTCTGCCAGTCTTCCTCCTGGCTTCAGCACTTTCTTTAATACAGGACTAGTCCAGGACTAACCTGGCAAATGAAAACTGATAGTGATGTAGCTCCTCAACAAAATTATATTTTGAGGTAGGAATAATCAATCCAACCTCCCTGTCCCAGGTACTTTCCATTTTTAAACAGTTAATTTTTAGAGTATAGATATCCTTTAGATTAGAAGACGTTTTGGGTTGAGAAAGTTATAACCATAGAACTGTCTTCCAGTAGATAGTAATCGCAGGTTCATTGGACAGTTTCAAGAAATGGGTTAAGGAATTTTTAAAATGAATTGCTTATTGTGTTTTGCTCAAGCTCGTGTATGTGCAGGGTGGCCCTTACATCGATAAATGACAGGCAGAGAAATGCATTGTCAGCTGTACTTTGGTGTTGTCATTTTGGCCAAAGAAGGTGATTTTGGTTTTAATGCTGCAACCCGGTGCAAACAGCCGGCGATGCTATATGACGATAGCGGCTCTCGGTGCATCGTTATCTGCCATTTTTCTATTTCAGCACTTTTAACGCCAGCTATTAGCTGACATTAAAAGTGTTGCAATAGAATGCTGCTTTCGGCATATAACATTGCTTGCGTCGGCTGCAGGTTAACTGCAGCAATGAAGGAGTTTAAGTCACGCTAACCGATATAACATCGGTTAGCATGACTTAAACTCCAGAACAGAGGTGCGCCAGTGGGTGCATCGCCCTGAAAGTGTTTATCCAGGGGTAAGGAAGGAATCCATTTCCTTTTTCTGTATCAACTGTTAAGTAGGTACTATGTTAGTATTAAGGGTAATGTACCATATGTAGTTTCACTGTTTTCAAAAATATTAATTCTGGTAGTTTATGGAATGTATTGTACAGAAACTAAGCAAAAAACACAAATGACATTGGTTATAAATTAGGGATAATTTGGTCAAGCAACCATAACTGCTAGCAATTAAACCCTAGCCTCTTCTACTCCCAGTGCAGTGTGGACTTGCGCAAGGCAGAAATGTGTTTGTTGAAACGTGTTGTGTGCAGTCATGGCTAATGGCAGTATGGGTCTCTCTTCATCCTAGACATTATTGTCAACTTTTAGGATTCAAGCATGTTACAACCAAAATTTTCTTACCTATCCAATCCCAAACTGTATAGAAATAAACATAGCGATCCATCAAATTGTCCAATGCCCTTTAGACAAATGCATTGTATATATGGCAATGTCTTCCCATGCTAAAGTTAAACATATGAAGGTCTTGTTGTGGGATCAGAAAGAATTTTAGGGTTATTTAATAAAACTTCTTATCGTTAAAAATTGTGCTAATTTTGCCCCAACCAATCAGATTTAAGCTTTCAAATGTTAAATAAAATCTGATTGGTTGGGGCAAATCTAGAACCATTTTAATGTATGTATAATTTTATTTATAAAGCGCCACTTGGGTACGCAGCGCTGTACATTATAAAATACATACAAGGGGATAAGTGCAAGCCATTATACAGATAAATAAAAATTAATTTAAAGGAAAATTAAAACCAATTTTTTATACTCCAGAATCTGAAAACAACCCCCCTAAAAACACTAATAAGCTATAAAGTTCCACTTCAGTAAATTGTATTAAAGTAAATGTAAGCCTGTTAAGAACTGGATAAAGTATATGTGTGTATGTGCGGTGTCAGACCACACCTCCTGATCTCAGTCACATGCTTCCTTGCTTTATCTGTCCTGTAAAAGGATTGGCTAGAGATTATTAATGGGTGTGACCAACTGTAACAAGTTTCTGCCATAGCTAAGGACTGAGCATGTGCAGAACATAATGGTCGTTGACCAAACTGTGTTATACTAGAATGCTGTGAAGTAAAACATAAACCATATATTATTTATGTAAATTTCCCAGTGCCCATATCAAAATGAGAGGTAAGACACAGATTACTGGTTTTATATCAAGGTGTTCTGCCTTCTGGTTCAGTGTTGTTCTGCGGCTTTAGTTGTCCTTTAAATACAATTTCATACATCGGTTAAGAAAGCATATATATATATTATGTATAAATGGATATAAGTGCAACCAGCCTTGACACATTAGGAATGAGATCCCTGCCCGAAGAGCCTACAATCTTAAGTGTCCCTTCTCTTAAGGTTACTTTTAAGCAGTCTCTACTCCTAAGGTTCGTACACACGTGTAATGATAAAAACTTTTATTGAATCCCTGTTTGTATTTTTTTCATGGAAACATAACATTACAATAATATCAGAAAGCTTTTTAAAATATTATGCATAGGATTTGTCATCTGAACTTTTATGGACCACACAAGATAAAATGTACTGTTGTGCTCTACACACTGCATTCAAAATTCCAATGAGGCATCTATATCTATCTTTTTCTGGTGCTCACGCAAAGCAACTTCATGTGACATCATTAGAATTTTCAATGTTACGCTCTGTCATCTGGTCCTGGCCTTGTACTGTGACTACATTCTTACAGAAGTACTAATATAGTAAATGCTTCCAGTATGCTAATCAGAAATCTTTCTTTCTGTTTTTTTTTTTGTTTTTTTTTGCCTACCTCTGGATCAACTGTTAGGCAGGAAATGAGTAGGTTGGACTGTCACTATGTGAATGTATGTCTTTATTCAACATCAATCACTAATGGATTATTTATTTAAATGTCCATTTTTTTCTCTAGCTGTGAAACACCGGAGAGGGATATTAATAGACATTGGAATAAATAAACAAATCAATATTTTTTGAATGTTGGTTTATTCATAGAAATAGATTTAATCGGGTGATTCTCTTCAAATAAAATGTCAATAAATCAATAGGATTCTTTGAGATCCTATTAATATTTTATGCTTTTAGACAAGCTGTATTATGAGGTATTTAGCTGTGCTTCTTGTGATTGAGTAGTTTCATTAATGATGTCATTCCACCATGACATTGGAACTTTTATTCTATAAATGGATATTTTATGATTGTCTAATTCTTTCTTCCTCGTATACCAGATGACTGGAATTTAAAAATATATGTATAGTACAATATTGGACATTAAAAGTTCTCTGTTGGACAAAAATATATCCCACTGTAAGCTTGACAATATTCAGGGGCTACCAAGATATGGACTTCTACCATACATAGTGGACCTGTAGGTCTCCTGCAGAACTATTTTAAATAAATCTCTGTTACTACATTCACATTTAAACCCAGATCCCAAGATAGTGTTTTTAGGTTTGGAAATCCTAGAGGTCACTAGACAGGGCAATAAATGTTTTCAGTATATAACAATGGCAGAATAAAATCATGTGGTAGCACAGTGGAGGCACTTGTTTTTTTCCATATTCATTTTTGAGAAGATGTGGTCTATGTAGATTTACACTTACTATGCATACCACCTTAGGGAACGACCATTGGAGAAAAAAAATATTCATTTACCCTGCTTGCCCTATGCAAGTCTCCCCTGGTGTACCCTTTTTAACAGAATTTTTCTCAACAACCAACTCTTGCATTAGTCTTTGGACAGAAAACTCAGATGGTTACACTGTAAACCAAGAGGCTACAAGAAACTAGATTGGTAACAGCAGGTTGCTCTGTGGCTGATATGGACCCGTCTTTAAAAAAAAAACTTTGAATAGAGCCCTCCACTCTCAGTGCTCTGCTCTAGCAGTTTGCCTAGGTCGCACCCAGGATCCAAACTTACCCTATTACATTAAACCCCTTATACAAGATAAATGGTTATTTAATAACACTTGAGCCATTATATTTGTTTTATTGCTTCTGTTATATATAAATAAGATATGGGAGTTACTGGGGGCTGTAGAATTGCATTGCTAGCTACTTTGTTTATCTTCTGTCTGCTGTATTGTAAAAAAATATTAATTATTAAAAATGTATGTTTATGATTTAATTTCAGGCTGCAGCTCTGCAGAGGCAAATCTTTGACTTCCTTGGCTACCAGTGGGCTCCCATATTAGCAAACTTCCTTCATATTATGGTGGTGATTCTGGGCATAATGGGAACTATCCATTACAGATCAAGGTATCTTATACTGGTGAGTAAAGTCATATCCAATTACTATAGAGCTAAATGTATTAAGACACCAGATATGAATATTCTTAATTGACATCTAGGCTCTTGCATATGTATATAAATCTACTGTCGAAGCGAATAAATGTTTTACTTTGACTCAAAACTCAGGACAGTATTTATAGAGGTTCAATGTCAGTAAAAACAGATATTAATACATTTTCCGACTGCAGTGCTACTTTATGATATGGTCCCAAAGTAACGCTGCAGATGTGAAATACCGATTGCTACTCTTATTTTATGATTGCAGCATTGCATTAGGTTTGTGGTGTAAAATAATGGACAAGCTTTTGCAATAGGCCGAAGCTCGTCAAAAATGATCACCATGTTCAATAAAATACCGCTAGTATTTTTTAACTGCAATAACTGATATTACTGATGATACTCACATTCTGAGGACTAAGAAGGCCTTAAAAAAATATATGAATTGATTTGAGAGTAAATATTTATGCTATGGAATTCTATAGTAGAGATAACTGCATTATATTGTCGTTGAATCCATATTGCAAATGTATTGATGCTACATTGTTTTCTTATATGTTCTTCGTGCAGTATTCTGTATGGCTGGCATTATGGGTGGCCTGGAATGCATTTATTATATGCTTCTACTTGGAAGTAGGGCATTTATCCCAGGTAAGGTTTTTATAGTTCTGTACTAAAGATTACTACTATTCCATGCATATTTATTATACTATTATTATTTTAAATGGAATTATTATTACTATTACAGTATTACATGGAATTATACTACCGGTATTCCATGTATACAGCAGTTTTAAAATAATTCACCTTTCACAGTGATATGTGTACATTTAGTGTAAATCTGCGAATTATCATAGTACACTTGTGGCAGACAATGATATACCAGCAATAAGGTGATTCTATAAATTGGGCAAAATGAGCATAATTATTTACAGATCTTACGCTGTGCAGGGACCAATTTTGTATATTACTGATGGCCCCAGATACAAATGGGTCCGTGAAAGTGGAAAAGTAACATTTACCTCAGGGCACGTCCACCCGTTTTTTTAATTTTTTCTGTAGTGTAGGGCTCCCTCTCCCACCCCAACTGCTATAGTAATTTGTCCAGAAACTCCCCCGATCTATACTTACATTACCTCTCTCCTCCGACATTCAGTCCCGGCCCCTTGCGCAGGGGGCCGGACCGGCAGCCGTGATTGGCTGAGAGGCAGCCAATCACGGACACGGCTTCCGGCTATCCACAACGCCGGGGGGAAAGAGGTAATGTAAGTACTGATAGGGGGAGTTTCTGGACAAATAACTATAGCAGTTGGGGCTGGGGGAGGGAGCTCTACACTACAGAAAAGGGATTACACACTAGGGGCAGAGGGGAAATTACAGGCATCGGGAGGGAGGGAAGGGGGGGCGCTGGGAGAGGAAGCCTCAGAGGCGGAAATAATTTCCCTTCCTGCAGGAGCAGGGATGTAAGGTAAGGATTTTTATACACCACACAGTGGGGGCAGTAGTGGGGGAGAATTTGGTTTTGGGGGTGGACATTCCCTTTAAAGGTAATCAATGGCCTGAAATACATTTTTTCATATTCCAAGGTTTTTATTCTGTAAACAATATCTTGCCTTTTTTTTAGTACTAACCAAACATATACCTGTGTGAAGTAAAATCTTTCCATTCTAAACCCCCCACCCACCATCTCCAATCTATCAGTGGGACAGGAATGGGTGTGCTTTATCAAGGGAAATAATAAAGAGCTGCCCAGGTAGCTAATAACAATCAAAATATTTTGTAAATCATTGAGCAAGACAAGAGACATGCAAATTCAATCAGTAGTTTCAGTACGTCAAGAAATTGTGTTCTAGGGCATAGTACTCCTTAAAGAGTTTACAGAATGTTACTCGTTGAGGAATGTTCACGTTGACTAGGCTGTGGAAGAATAAAAGGAAAACATAAGAATCACATTTATGTTATAGCCAAGTCAAAGTATTTTAATTTCTGTATTTTCATGGCATTTTTGTTCTAAAGTTAATGCTTATTTGTGGCTTCTTCTTAGCACAGGGATCTGATCATGAACTTTAATACTTCCATGCATCGGTCTTGGTGGATGGAGAATGGACCAGGCTGCTTGGTGACCCCTGTGCGTGGCCCACCTTTATCACTTGCAGATCACCATATGGTAACAGTCACTGGCTGTCTGCTGGACTACCCATACATAGAGGCTTTAAGTAGTGCACTTCAGATCTTCCTAGCGGTGAGTGGATGAGAGACTATGAATATGTCTATAATTAAATGTCTATGAATATTTTAATTAATGGTTAACTAAAAAGTGGTGTCTCCCTGTACTAAAGTATAGGGGAGTCACCCGCGGTCATGGGAATCGTGCAGTTCCGAACGTTCTCCCTATGCTGTGAATAGGTAGACTGTGTTTACCCTGATCTTTGAGAAAATAGATCTTTCAAAGATCTGTGCAGAGTGTACCCAGCTTTAGACGTTTGTCTATAGACAAATAGACAGCTTAAGTGCAGCAGACCAGTAAAAAGCTAACATCTAATTGGTTTCTGCAGATTACTAGCACAGGTAAACTCTTGTACACTTTTTGGTACAAAAGCCTGTATAGTGTCCTTTTAAAGACTAAAGGTACACGGTCCAATGGTTTTCTATTCGGATTTTAGATTCTGGTCAATGGAACCGCCTTGTCCGATCACATTTTTTTGATAGACTGATCAATATCGCCGATCAGTCTATTAAAAACACGGAATAATGTCCTTGAAGATCTGATCAAATTGATCAGAATATCAATGCTATGTATAGGGGCCTTAAGGCATTGATATTCCGATCAATTTGGCAAATTTGATTGAAATTATAGGATTATCGAGGACATTTATTGGGGGGTTTTGATAGAACATCTGGGATATCGATCTGTCTATCAAAAATAAACAAAAAACTGTGATCGGCAAGACAGAAAATCATTGTCCCCACCTACCAGAGCCAATCTTCAGTAGTTCTTAAGCTAAAATCTACAGAATATGGCTGGGCCAAGGTGGTGAGTTTCGATAGGTTCTTCTGGTCGTTTTGTTCATTTCGGCCAATCTGAAAATCATTGGACTGTGTATAGCTACCATACCATGGTATGAAATAGCATTGCCTAAATAATCCAAGAAATAAGGAATACCGTATATACTCGAGTATAAGCCGACTCGAGTATAAGCAGAGGTACACATTTTTGCCTCCAAAATTAGAAAAACATGATTGACTCGAGTATAAGCCGAGGGTATACAGTAACCCTAATACCTTTCCACTGTAGATGTTTGGAAACTACAACTCCCAGCATGCTTGGTTGCTGGGAGTTGTAGTTTCCAACCACCTATAGTAGAAAGGTATTGGGGGTTACTGCATGGCATACTGTCCCCCCAGCCCTCCCCCAGCTCACTTACCGTACCTGGTCTTCAGTCTTCATCTCTCTGCCGGCTGCCGCTCGCTCTGTGCAGAGCCGGTAGTTCCCAGTACTGCTTCGCGGCTGCACGATGACGTCATCCCGCCAGCGTGCGCGATGACATCATCGCTCAACCGTGAAGAACTACTGGGAACTGCCGGCCTGACTCGCGGCTGCTTCTGGATTGAAGGTAAGTGTCTATTGACTCGAGTATAAGCCGAGGCAAGGTTTTTAGGTTGATTTTTAAACCTAAAAACCTCGGCTTATACTCGAGTATATACGGTAATTCCTTACTACCTTAATGTCCCTGTAGCCAATGCATTTGTTAGCATGATATTAATTAATAACATGAAGATGAAAGAAGTCACAATTTTTCAATCCGGTTATTCAGGTAACTTATCTTTTTGCTGACCACCAACAGAGTTGTTTGACTTTGAAGGATCTTTTACTGATCTTATAACCAAAATATATGCTTAAAGGGGAACTGTGGTCCAAAAATGACTTAAGGTAAATTGATAGGAATTGCTCTCCTGGAAATTGTTGCATTGTTTATTTTGCAGTTTTGAAGATATTTACATTTTTGTGTGTGATATGGCAGCAGCATCACCAGGTCCCCTGCACTTCCTGCTCTGAAACCATGTCAGTGGATCACAGTCAAACTGCCCTGTTTGCTCCTCCCCTTGCAAGCTCCCATAACCCTCCCACTGATGGACCCCATGGCCCCTCCATTTGCAAGCCCCCCTTGGCCCTTTCACTTACAGCCCCATGTGTCACATTACAGCACAGAGATCCTCCCTCTCCCTGACACAGAACAGGGATTTCAGTTTTTTGTTTTCAAATACATTCAAGGCTCCTGCCCGAACAATGATATAATTCTTTACTTTTCTTACAAAAAGAAAAGTAATATTTGCAGTGTATTTCATAGATAGCATGGATGTAAGAAACGGAATACTAACATTTCAGCAAAAATAAAAGTAAGTCTGGGGAATAGAACCTGCAACTTGTACATTTACTCTGTCCTGCTAAAAGTAGAGCTCTTACCTCTAAGCTAAGGGAGATACCATATAAACCATTGGTACATGTAGAATGTTGTACAAGGAACATAATGGAAACAAAAAATAAAGGTAAGTTTGGGGATTCAAATGTATGACCTTCTGAACTTTATGTATCTAAACCTGGCATCTTACAAGGTGAGCCACCACTGAAGTAGCTAAAAACCTAGGTACAATTAGAAGCTTTATCTTTTGCATGGAATATAATAGAAACAAAAAGAGTTATGTCTGGGACATTGAACTTGTGACCTTCTGAACTGTGTATGTTTTTTAAAGCTGGTGCTTTACCCGGTGCCCCATCACTGAATAAGCAGAGAATCCATGTACATTTGGAAGCTTTATCTTTTGCTAGGAAAAGAATAATTTAAAAAATTGAATATGGAAGTCCCTGATAAGACTACGAAAGCTGCTTGCTACCCTGCAGTTTATTTTCCAGCAGTTCACACTGACTAGTAAATAAACTGCAGGGTAACAACAGCTTTCAAATCTTATCAGGGATTCCATATTGGTGTGGAGACATCTGTATAGAAAACACTCTGTGCATAGAGACAGTGAATACTGGGGTCAGGGGTGTGGTTCTTTGATGACTTCATGGTCTGTGGGTTGTACTGGCAAACTAAAGCAACTTACTAGAGAAGAATCTTACAATGTATAGGTGTTCTGGGGAGAAATACTTTCACATTAGGTTTTTAAAAAATTAAGTTTAGTTCTCCTTTAAGTTAATGTCACATGTACCATACAGTATTGTTATGTAATCTTAATTGTGCCAAAATGCTGGTAATCTGGATTTTTTTTCGCAATGTAAGAACACCACAGTATGTAGTGCCACACTACAAAGTCAATTTATTTGATTGGATAGTGTAGGTGCCCTGTAATACGCTATGGTCATCATGCAGGGAATGCAATCTATTCTGGATGGAGTTACATTTCTATGTTTAGCATCACTTTCCCTTTTTTTATTGTCTTAACATCATTCTCCTTTTTCCGCAGCTCTTTGGTTTTGTTTATGCTTGCTATGTCAGTAAAGTTTTTATGGATGAAGAAGACAGCTGTGAGTATTTATTTTATATTCAATGTTCCTAAGTGTTTTCTAAGTTCTGGAAATCTCACTTTAGGGCATGTAACAGTATCATTTAGAGTGAGAGGTACTCCTACCTCCTTTCATTACATAGAACTTGAGTTAAATTTGCAGTGCTGACAGCTCATTTGCTTCAGTGTCTGTGATGCTCCTCTTTTCCTAATATGAGCACATATGCACACATGAAAGAGAAAGGGAGACGGCTGACCAAATGCACAACCACAAGTTAACTTTATATATTGTGGAAAGTATGTAACATAGGTGGAAGTAAGTTTTTCCACTAAATGATTACATGCCCTAAAGTGATTTTTTTTTAAACCAGATAACCTTTAAAGGGCATGTCCACCCCCAAAACTAAAATTTTCCCCACTATTGGCCCCACTGTGTAGTGTGTGTAGAATGAAAAGAACAGAAGCTTGGCTGTGAATGACAATGTTTCCGCCTCTTACCTGTCCTCTGAGAGGTTTCTGGCTTGCTCACTGCAGCCCTTTCCCCCTCCCCCGATCTCTGTTTACTTCCCTGTGCCCTAGCATTAAAACATTTTTTTGTAGTGTAGTGGACCCGATCCCACCCCCAACCACCATATGTGTTTGTAAATAAAAAATAGAATTCGAAATGTACTTTAAAGAGCCTTGTTCCCCCAGTGGTCTGCACTGCTGGCAACAAATATGGCAGTTGGGGGTGGGATAGGGTCCCCAAGAATACAGAAAAAGGTTTTAGTAGAGGCTTTCAGGCTTAAGGCTTTTCTTGACCAATGACCCAGAAAAGCCTTAAGCCTGAAATCCTTTAATGCGCCTCTTCTCCCACCCATTAATAACAATTTGGGTCCTTACCCTGGATATTCGAACAAGCAATAGGTATAAGCAGCACACGCTTTCTGGGAAACAGCATGGGTGCATGCTTGTATATTCACCTTCTATACTCTTGTATCCAAATAGTCCAGAGCAGCACTTCCTTAAAACATAGTATTTTATTCACAATTCTTTAAAAGCATTTTCTGCCATAACACATGGCTGTTTTTCTTACAGACAGCAAAGATAGTGCAACGTTTCGAACCACACTGGTTCTTTGTCAACCCTGGGTACTAAGTCCTTACCCCTGGGTACTATACAGATCAGCTTTAATGCTTATAGAAAGGTTCCCTCAACCCTCCATATACTGTCAGTGGTAGTCCACAACCTCATCAATGGGAAGGCATGCTTCTTTGCAGAGGTCTTCCTATTGGCTACAAAATCAGAAAGAGGACTGGAGGGGCAAAAAAATCTTCATGTATTACAGCTGATTTGTAAAATACAGAGGGATGTGCAATTTCGGTCCTCACCTTTGGTACGCTAGGTGCAAGAGGAGGAGCGAGGGGGAGATGATTCATTTTCTTTAAGGACTAGGCCAAACTAGTGTGTTTCTCATGTGCATACAATCGATGTTTTGCAATCTGTTGGCGCATGCGAAATTCATATAAATGTGGGTGTCCACAGTGCATGTGCTGCGTTTTCGGAAAATTGTGCAGATCGTAGTGCAAACTGACGATAACACGTGTGGAACGCTCATTTTTCACACACATTAACGTGCGGCCCAGTGTGGCCTCAGACTGTAAAAACTTATCTAAAGAGGAAATATACCTTTTTTTGGAGATGGAGCCTCTTCTGTTTATATTTCTTAAACAGTACAAAAACTGTGCTAAGGCTATCTAGGAGCTATTGCCCTAGGAATTCTCCCATAGAATAGAACAAACTAACCTTTCGCGCGATCCTCTGCAGCAGCACTGAAAGGTGAAGGTAAGTTTGTTCTCTCTTCGTTCCTGGCTCCACATGCATTGATTGAAGAACAGAAGGTAAGGCATAGCTCCTTAACCTCCCGGTCTTCAATCAATGCATTAAAGGAATAGTTCACTTTTGCATTGAACTATTCCTTTAAAGGTAAGAAACTGCATAAAAAAATAATGTATCAGTTGACTTTCTATGTAATGGCTAACTAAGGATATATGTTTAAATAAAACCTTTCACTACAGAAAGCCTTCCCCTTTCCATACAAATTTTACCTTTTAGGCTCGTACACACGTCCGATGTGTGCAGCGAGCAATGACCCGACGTCGATACATCCGTGCAACGAACAGGCGTTTCACCCGAGAATCGCGTGTATTCGTTCAGTTGGGGGGTCGTTCGCTGATCCGACGAACGACCCACAACCGAACGAATACAAGAGCGTGATTCTTGCCCGTAACGGCCGTTCGTCGAGGGTCATCACTCGCTGACGAATTGGACGTGTGTACGAACTTTTTCTCTTGCCTACAGCAAAGATAGGTGAATCACACTGAGCATGCCATATGGTATGGTTTACGGACATGTCTTCCAACTGATTAGGCAGATTGAAATTGACAGTGGATATTTTAGCCAGATCATCCAAAATATCTGCCAGTTGAAATGACAAGTGCGTACAATTAATTTGTTTTTAATGTGTTTCTTTAATAAGGGATTGCATAGAAAGACAAGGGATGCACTGTTTTAATCAGCCGTATCTAGTATATTAATCAGGGAAATGTGTTTTAAAGTGAATTTCTTTTTTAAATATAAAGAGGTGAGATCCACTGTACAAAGGTCAAAGGGGAAAAGTGTCATTGTGAATCTATCGTAAAGTGAAGCAAAATACATGACACAGAATTGTAATATGTGCTGTACGATTTGGTACATCGACCTGAAGTAAATACTTAACAGTTTGTTCATTGAACTAACACACTTACTCTGTGTTCTGCAGTTGATTTCATTGGCTCTTATGATTCCTATGGATATCAGGCTCCTATGAAGACATCTCATCTTCAACTTCAGCCGCTGTACAAGTAGGTCACTGTCTTACTTACTGTTTCCCAATTACTGGAGGCCAGAGACCTGTGTATTTCTGCAGTTAGGTGGTACTCCATGTTGTAAAATTAAGTTCCAAAAGGTAGTTAGGTGTCAGGAGAACTTAAGCTACACAAATTCTGCCCGTGCAAATTCTGCCCTTTTCCCTTAGTGATTGCCTCTTCAACGAGCTTTTGGGTGACCTGCCTTTGACGTTAAAGGGAATTTTTAGCTTCATAAGTCAAATGAAACTGTATATAGGAAAATCAGCTGCTAAACTTAACTATATTCCAACCATACTGTCCCAAAAATCGTGTACCTAACCTAAGATAACGAGAGTTGTTTTGTACAAGGGAGGACAAAAAAGTCTGATTTTTGGCTGGACTAATTTTTACGCACTAAAGAAAAAGAATCTGCAGTGATCTGTGTTGGCAAGTGTTTACACAGCCGAAACATCGGGTTTTGGTGTAACTGCAATAGATGGATTACCCCTTACAGCCCTATTCTTTTCATTTTCCAGTAAGTGTTTACACTGGCCAACACACTTGTGGAATTGTCTGGAGTGTTTAAGGCTGGGTACACACCAGCAGATATTTCCGGCAGACCGGCCAATAGTACCATTGATTGGTCAGAAATATCTGATGTTGTGGGGCAGCCGGCCCTATGGGACCAGACAATCGTTTATGCACACTGTCGGCCGCAGCCACTATTGCCATGACCAACAGTAATTTGTCTCGGCCAAGCCCTTCCTGGCATGTGTTAATGAGGATATCAATTGTTAATTATTCTACGGGTATTATCCCCTGCCTTCGTGATTCTCATGAAGCCCACTTGATCAGATTTGGTAAATGTTTACTTAGTCTATTCACTAATAATTTTGTGTAGATCTTAAAATCCATGGCAGGATGTTGGGTCCTTGTCGGGTTTTAAAATAACTAATGCGTGAGATTGGGACATAGTGGAAGGTATAGGAACTAGGTTCTGTGAGTTTGTTTTGTAAGTTTTGCTTCTTTGAGTAATTCGAGGGCAGCCTTGCTTTTTTTTAGAAACAGACCATGCGATTGGGAAGGGGGAGCTCTATTATACAAAAATAATTTTTTTAGGGTGGACATACCCTTTAAGGATGATATAATTTAAGCGCCAGTTATTAGCCCTTTGCTTATACGGAGTTCTATTGGTACATGATTGAACCATGAGATTGGGTGGATATCTGTTTTGTAGGGAAATTGTAGTAGTGGGCATGTACCTAAGACATAGTCTATTCTAGTTTAAGAGCTGTGCGGGTGGGAAAAGAAGGGGAAAGCTTTAGTGGTTGGGTGTCGTGCCCTAAAAAGGTAATTGAGATTGTATTTGTGTAGGAGTCTGGCTATTTGGTCAGATTATGGGGTTTTACAGATAGAGATGACCATAAAGTTATAAAATTTCCTTGTAAACGTATTAATTTAAGATGGCTATATCTTCAGCCACAATTAGTTTTAATCCTGTTGGCAGGATCTGCTGGAATGATATGCTAATGAGGAGATGAGCTTTGCACCTTAACTCCTGTCATCAAAGTAATGTCCTCTGAATACGTTAATTGTGCCGAGACACTCGTGCTTGTGATGGAATAGCTTTTTGGGCATTAGTTGGTAAATGAGCATAATGTGTATGTGTATGACTGGCTGCTTTATACATAAAAATAAATCTCGTATAATAGTTTTAAAATGTTAGAAAAGTATGTTCTGTGGCACAAAGTAGCAGTGGAATGAGGTTGTGTATAAAAGAGATCCTGTAGGACGAACATAGTCATTGTGGTTCCTGTAGAGCCATACAGCATATCCAGTCATCCTGTAGTAAAAGTAAGGCTTGTTTAACAGATGATTTTTATTCTATTCATGTTTAGGTTTAATAAAATTATTAAATGGGGAGCTAGGAGTTGCATGTATGAGTATAACTAACCTTACATGCTGTTTTTTTTACAGGCCTGGTTAAAAGTCTTTAAAAAGGATAAGCATACAGTGGACCCTTTGAAGAAAACAACCCCTCACGCTATGGTTTACTCCCAGATTTTGTTCTGATGAAGAATTTTTCTTTCCAATCTTATCTCTAATAAGTGGTCCACAGCCTTAAATCAGAAAGGCAATTGTACTGATACGGAGAGCTTTTCCGACCATTGTGCACTGGATTTTAAAGAAAGTAACTGTGATACCTATTCAGACACTGCATTTGTGGATAAAAAAAAACATTAATACTTCCTAAAGCTCAGATACAACTAATTTAAATCACCCAGCAGATCTTATGAAAAATACTTCACTGTTATAGTTGCTTGTGGGAAGCAGAGCTGTTTTTTATGTTGTTGTTAGTCAGACTAAACTGCAAAAATCCTAGAATCTTTCAACACCTGCCATGAGAAATGAGGTATCGACAGCAGAAGTTACCATTTTATTAATACTATTAGGAACTGAATTTTTAGCACTGTGCTGCTTTCTTATCAATGAAGTATCACATTTTGAATTTGCACCAGGTTTTAGTAAATTGTTTGTCCTTGCATTATAACTTAGAATCTTATTTGTACTAAAATATGTTAATTAAAATGTACAGTTATGTGTAAATGTACTAGTCTGAAATAATTAACTAGAATTTGCTTTTTCCACAGCAACACGTTTTTTGGGAGATAAAAGAAAGAATAATCATATTAGTGTCAGTTCTAGGGCCATGGTAAATGACAAAGGAATGTGCCAGTTTAATACTAGATTTGAGCACACACTTTTCGTGCCTTATGGTTTTTAAGGGAAGGTTTTCAGCAGAAACAATAACAGGCATCCCTCTCTGGAGTTCAGGAAGTCTCCCTGATATTAATAGCAGATCTCTAAAATGTTATACAATATCCTTAAAATTAGTTTTTTTTTTAATTAGAGGAGCACAACAATTCCAGAACTTATTGGAGAAGGGCGAGAGACAGAAATAATTGACTTAATTGCATGAGTTTGTCACATCTGTCCTAAGCTCAGGGTTAATCCATACTCTCACTCTCTAGGCTCAATAATAAAAGACTAAAAAAGGGAGACTGAAGCATGCACCTTGCTTTGTTTCTCTTTTAGTTCCCAGACTTTTAAAAGTTATCGAATGGGCATTTTGTTGACTGAGCACTACCTAAGAACTTTAACAGTGGGCATTTTGGCAGCTCATAGTTGCCTGAAAATCAACAAAAAAAAAGCTTATTTTGTTTCATCATAATGTTGAGACATGTTTTCTGTATATTCGTGTTTTTGTTTTCTTTTTTAGCAGTAGTTCTTTTATTTGGACTATGTCAAATGACTACTATGGAAACAAAGTAAAACAAAGATTTGTTGCTGGTTAAAACGGATGTTTCAGTCAACTGTAGAAACTGAAATAAATGATGGCCTGATCTGAGAAATAAATGCAAACTAAGGTTTTAAAATGTAATACTTTATAAAGTTTAGGCAGTTTTCCCATTTAATGAGGACTTAAAGGGCATGTCCACCCCCAAAACTAAAATTTAACCCCTTACTGGCCACATCAAGTAGTTTAAAACAATCCTTACCTTACATTCCTGCTCAAATAGTTTCCCCTGCTGGTGCCCTCCAAAGTCCAGAAACTGCTGTGTAGGAGCAGTGTGTGACTCATGCTGTGCCTGAGACTTCCTCAACCTCATCAAGGTTGAGGCATGCTCAGTGCAGCCCTCCCTGCCTCTCAGCCAATCACGGACGCAGCTGCCGGTCCCGCCCCCTGCTTTCAATTCCATGCAAGCAGAGGGCCTGAACACTGCAGCGGAGGAGAGAGGGCAGTAGTAGAATCGGGGGACTTTCTAACAATTATATTAATGCGGTTGGGGCTGGGGGAGCATGACCTACCACATATCAAAAGTTAAATTTCGGGGTGGACATGCCCTTTAAGACTCTTCATTTTTAAACGGAAAGTCCACACTTCAAATAATAAAAATGTAAATAGGTAAATCACCCCTCACACTGCAATTGTTAGAAAGCTGAATATGGATGACAGATGACATCATAGCCAATAACTGAATGCTCTTCCCCTAGATGCCTTGGATAGTAGGCAGAAACCTTAAAACCGTGATTTACAATTTATTCATTTGAAGGTAAATTTTATCACAAACCTGAAAATTGTTGTAACACTGTTGCTGCTTCTCAGTTTATTCCTAAGCTTATTTCCAGGTTACCCCAAAAATAATGAGACCACTTACCAAAATGATTTCTCTTAACAAATAGAGCTGATTTGACAGAATCCACCAACTATTGCAGAGTTCGGGGTAAACCCAGCTACCTTTTTTTGGTTGTTGTTATTTGGTATAGGTCAATTGTTACCCCAAAAATGAAATGTTAAAAATCCCACATACGTATTGAATATATAACTCCCCTTAAGGACACCTAAAGCCTCAGAACAACATTGAATTAGAAAGCATATCTCCTTAATATAAAACCTGTAATGAGTGTAGATCTCTGATTTTAATATGGTTGTTGAGAAATTTAAAGGGACTGTCCTTCCCTTTGCACAAAAATTTGTATTTTGTGAAAAAAAAAAAAACGGGACTTTTTTCCGATCATTAAATCTGCTTCCTGCGCTTCCAGCCAAAGATTTTATACTTACAATCTCTGCAATCCACTGCCGCTTCCTGTCTCTCCACTGCGACTGCTGTGTTCTTTTTGTGTTCCCGATCAGCCACAGTGTTACGGCCAACACGGACTGCCTTACCCGGAACTGGAGAGCGGATTGCAAAGCCGCGGCAGTGGATCGCAGAGCTTGAAAGTATAAAATCTCTTGCTGGAAGCAGATTTAATGATTGTTTTTTGCCCAGAAGGGTGGACAGTCCCTTTAACTTTCAAACACGAGGTTTGTGTCTTATTTACCAGTGTTCCAGTATTGCACAGTGTGGTCACTGACCATTATGTTCTTTACACATGCTCAGTCCTAAGATACTGCAGGAACTTTATACAGTTGGTCATACCCACTACTAGCCTGTAGCCAATCCTTTTACAGGAAAAAATAGGCACAGGGGCATGTGACTGAGATTAGGGGTGTGGTCAGTTACTGTACACTGTTATTTCATCCAGTCCTTCAAGTGGTACTTTTACTTTAATGCTATTTACTGTATTGCTATTTTACAGTTTATTGGTGTTTTTAGAGGGTATATGTTCAGATTCTGGAGTGTAAACATTTAGGTTTAGTTCTCCTTTAAAATATGTTATATTCCGTTAGATCAACTGGATTTAATCTTGAAGACGTTTCGATAGACATCTGACTGCCTTTCTAAATTCAGAATGACTTGTGCAAGAATCTGTTGGCAATAAAGTACCCTGGAAAGTCCCAATTAGCATATGACAGCCAGGTGTTAGGGACCTTCTGAATGCAAGGTGTGGATGCATTGAGGTTAAGGGATGTTATCGAAACTGCCCAGGGTAAGGTGTCAAAACAGCATTGTACATGGCAGACAGTTGGTGTCAACCCCCCCCACCTCATTCACATAAATGGCCTCATTGACACCTCTCTTTAACCAATCATGTTCCTTTGCCAAGGTGTTGACATTACAATCTTCAAAAGGTATGTCCTTTTTCCTTAAGATGCAGGTACACGGCTGAGTCCTGACTCTAGAAATTGGCTCTTCTGTGTTGGGCCATACATTGGTGCAGTTGCTGTTTGGTCTCCCCCATATACAAATCAGAGTACTCTTCATTGCACTGCGTATATGATGTCGCTTTTTTTGTGTTTCACTACTGGGTCTTTTGGATGTACCAATTGCTGCCTCGGTGTGTTGTTTGGTTTAAAGGGATACAGTGTTTCTTAATTTTTTGGAGACCCCTGCTACATATGGGATGACCATGTTCTTTTTCCTGTCTTGCTTTCCCCCTTCATTGTTGGTATTCTTTTTTTTTCCTTCTACTTCTTTTGACAAAGACCAAGTCCGGATATCCACACGTTTTAAGGGCTCCTCTGAGATGTTTACTATCTTTAGCTTTTGCCTCTGTGCTAGTGGGGATATTCTCTGCTCCGTGTTGCATGGTTCTGATGACACCCAGCTTGGGATCTAAAGGGTGGTGAGAATCAACTATCAAATACTGGTTTGTATGGGTTGGTTTTACGTAAACCCTACTTCTAGTTCACCATTCTCTCTGAATACCAAGCAGTCCAAGAAAGTCTGTGTGTTGTTTTGTACCTCTTCCCTTGTAAATTTGATGTTCTGGTCTATGGCATTGATGTGTTCTATGAATGCTTGTACTTCTTTCTGATGGATTTTAACCCAGGTGTTATCCACTTATTGGAACCAGTGGCTGGATGCTATGCCCTTAAAGTTATTAAGCGCCTGTGTTTCCACTCCCTCCATGGAAAGGTCTTTAACTGACCTCCCAGGTTCAAAGTTTGTTTGGCCATTTTGGCCATTTTTTCTGAGGTGAATCCTTGTTTGGGCTTTCAAATAAGACCCACTTATCAACATTAGATGCAAAATTATTTCATGCTTATATTTCACATTCATATTTTTATGCAAATTATTTTAACATTTATTTGCAGCTTTTAACTTATGCACACAACATAGATGGTACTATGTTGAATAGACAACAACATGGTAGTTGATTTGACAAAAGTAGCCGCTATTATGGCCACAAAACCAAAAATCTTATTATATGCATTGGAGAATGCCATCTGTCGATCTCTATACTGCCACCACTGATGTTCTGAGTTCATTTTATAGCTTTGTTTTCATGTTACCAAACATAACTTTTATGGCTAAAGGATCTAGTAATGTGAAATAGAGTTGAAAGTTTTAATGCTCTGGATTAAAATATGGCACATAGTCATATATGTCCAGAAACCTTTACAACTTACCACTCTGTGAGGAAAATAGAAGTAAAAAAAAAAAATCTTTACATTTTTATAATTTAAATCTAAATTAGGTTGATTCCATATGTAATGAATATCCTGAAACTTTAATTTTTAATTGTAAAAAGACAAAACCTTGGAAAATGGGAATAAGTGGTTAGTGTGGGAAAAGAAACCTAATAGAAATTGAGGATTTTTGGGGCCTAATAATTCCAAAGTTCCTTTTTATACAGGAATGTTTTAGGGAAAGATTCTGCACTAAGTTGCAGGGAAATCTTTGCAGCCCCTAATTAGGTATATTTCCTTCAACAAATAACTTTGCTGCCCACTTTACTTGAAGGAAAATCTGAGTAATTTGTTTCACACATATATAAACATATTTAAAGGAATGCACAAATGAGGAGTCCAGAGGTTTTCCAGTTTTAGGATTACTGTAGGCTTTTCTCATTTCTTGTCTCAAGAAGTAATGCAACTATACAGAAAGATACACTTCAGTGTGTAGCTCTCCATCACTTTACCACCACAACAAAACATGCCCATATCAAGGGGTCTGTAATGCACACTGTTGGGTAAGTATTAAAAATGATATTGTTGCCCCCCCTCCAAAAAAAAACATTTTTAGTAACCCACACATATAAGTAATAATGGAACCCATTTATTGTAAAATCTCAAGTTAAAGTTAGTTAGTTTGTGGCAATATACAGTGCTGCAAATGGGCCTGTGAAGTCAAAGCTCCTTTACAGGCCCTAACCCATGCTGAGTTGAAGAGCTGCAATAACAGTAAATCTGGTAGGAATGACTCAACCAGAGTGAACCAAAAATTACATCTATGCCATTTCTTTTATGAAATCAAGTAAATTTTTGCCACTTTCAGTGCCGGATATTTTGAATAAAAGTGCTGCATATAAAATAAAAACACAGATTTGCAGTAAATGGTTCCAGTGCTTACATGTGTGTCATGTTTTTACACAATAGTTACTTACATTTTGATATCACAAATCTAAAACTGCACTTAATTATTTTTGTTTGAAGCAAAATATACTGTAAACAATGGTAACCATACCTGAAGTCCTCCATAGATAAGAGTATAACTGCCACACCAACATTAGAAAATAATGTAATATGTAATAAGCTGTGTGTATACAGGTTTTTAGAAGAGCAATAGAAAATATTCACTATAAACTTATAATAATTCTGTTTCTACTAGGATCTTCTGATCTACTAGGAATTAATTTGTAATCTTGTATATAGGGGAGACAATGGAGGCACAATGCAGTGTAAACATATTTGATTTAGCTGCGAGTGATAAAGCTTGGGTTGCCAATGTTGTGTATAGTGTATACATGTTTTTGTGCACATGTGTTTGAATGAAAACACTGCCATTAATACTGCAGGGGAAGTACCCATGTATGCATTTCATTATATAATGTGTTATACAGAACTGGTAAGGTAACTGCCTTTGCAAAACTGCTTTTGGTTGTCATTGCCTATTGAGTTGGACTTGCAATAGAGTATTCCTCTAAGAAAAAATAATGGAATGAAAATAATGAAAACGCCGCCATTAAAACTCTGAAGGATTTAATACATTCACAATATATGGAGAGATGCAATTGGTTACGTACATTGCATAGGCAAAAGGGAACAATAGCAGCTCTCCGTACATTGCCCTGTTAGTGCACACCCTCTTCTTAACTGCTGTATTTAGAATTGTTGCTGGTACATGCACTTGACCACATCAGTTCACTTTTCTGTTCCTTTCATCCTGTGCCCCTGGCCCAATGCTTTACAGCGCATTAAAAAGCAGGAAAGCAGTTTATCCAATGGTGTAATAGTATGGCCAGCAGTTCTACTGAATGAATTGCAAAAGTTAAAGACCACAGGTCCAAATATCTTTGTTTTAGAGTACAGTAAAGGGTTAAACATTTCCAATAATGCTCTAGTTTTGGTAATGTGCCACAGGTGACATAGCTGAACACTGATTATAACACAGACATCGCTGAGCACCATTTACTAGGATTTATGTTTATGGCTCTTGTGTATAACATTTAGATATCAGACATGGTACTGATACTGCCTAAGAATACTTATTTGCAGGGTATAAACATCTTCTATGGGCTGTGCTAGCAGCAAATTTTGGGTAAAACATGTACTTGGTGCAGCTACTGTGAATAGGGGCAATGTTCCTCAGTAGGCATGTAATTTTTCTGTTTCCTGCTGGAAGAGATGAATGTTTCCTGCTTTAGTTTGTGTGTTTGGGTTTAATTTTTTAACGTTGTACCTCAAATAATGTTCCTTTTTGTATATTGGAATTAAACAGTGTTATGATTCTTTGTCAGTCTGTTTTATTTACAATATCTGGATGGGTGGTTGGAAGACAAGGCAAAAACATGGACTGATACAAACAAACGTTGCAATAGAGTTCACACGAGTCACTGCTTAACCAATGTGGATAGTTTGCATGTTTTGTAAGAATATGGAATTGCACATTTTTAGTATTTCCTTGGCTGGCACACATGCATAACAACTCCTGGCTGTTGGCCCACAGTGGTGGTGCAGGGCTGCTGACAGAGACCCAAACCTAAAAGCTAAACTTCCATTAATTTGAAGGTCAAGGATAAATGATTTTCTTTTAACGTTTTACAGCAAAGAAAACTAAAATATTCAGTCTGCTTTTAACTTTGCCAACATCAACATAGAAAAGTCTCTGATTGATCTGATTGAAGCTTAATCAGTAAGATTAACCTGTAATAATATTGTGCATCCCCCACAATCCATTTTTTCCTTAATTTTTAAAATTGAGTTTTGGTTAGTATGTTACATTGTAGATACAATACAATGTAGAGGTACTAAAGGCGAAGTCTTAATAATTAAGTTCTAGTTTTCCCTTGCTACAGTCCAAATGTAAAGCACCCTTTTGGTATTTAAGATGTATCCCGTTTGAGTTATTCATTATCGTTATTCTATGCAGGCTTACTACCTACAGTAGTTCAAACAATCACATCTTGTAGTAGTTCAAACAATCACATCACCTACAGTAGTTCAAACAAACAATCTTGCGTGCCTTAGAGTCTAATGCATAATAATTATGCTAGAGTGATTTTGCCTGTTATATAAATCAGGCACATACCGTAACTCAAAAAAGTTAACACATGTGGGTCTTTTTGCAAATTACTGACCTCAGTCGCTATAATTATTATTTTCCAACATGTTTCTTTGCCTCAAAATAGCTTCCATAATACTTGAGGCCTGTTTTTCTCTCTCCTGTCAATCAAATTCTTGTTTATGCACAGTAGTGGCCTGGCCCTCTTCTTCTTATTTTATTAACACATAATCAATGTGTTATCACTATCCTGCCCTGTCAACAGGGCTTGAGAGAAATTCATAGAAATGTAACAGTGGGCAGGCAGGTAATAAACATGTACAGGCAGTCTTCACAATCATGCAGTGACCAGCGCGAAAGACAATGTAGACAATAGTGGTGAAATGATATCAGCAGAATGATTTGAAACATATCCTCAAACGTTAATAAGTGTAAAAATAAGCAGATCCTCAGGGTCAGCGATGGCAATTTATTATTTACATTGAACACTGCCTTGTCAAGGGGCCAACTACTTATCTGCGCAAGCCTTAAAAGCATGAATGTGAGCTTAGGCAGGAGGCAGGGCCGCCATCAGTTTTCTGGGCCCCAAACTGGGTAAAATTTCTGGGCCCCATAACACGCACCATACATACCTCCCAACATTTTAAAACGCAAAAGTGGGACATGTGGAGAAAAGAGATGCACAGATTTTTTGCCCACACCTACTTTGTTTAGGTTTCACCCACTTTAAAGACCACGATTCCCATTTTACATTGTTGCCTGCAATATTTTAAAGTGTATGATGTGAATGTGGTGATCAATACTATTTTTGTATTAATTAAAGAATGGGAGCTCTATGTCTTACCTCCCATTCTTCAATTAATGGAGCCAGGAACGAAGATAGAAAACTTACCCTCAAGTGCGATCCACCACTGGCTCCTGCCACATTAATTGAAGAACGGGAGGTGAGACATAGCTCCTTTACCTCCTGTTCCTTTACCTATCCTTTAATATAACAGTAATAGACTATTAAACTGGAGGGATGATGAACAAAAGGGCTGACAACACTGGCTAATGAACTGGAGGGCTGACTACACTGGCTAATGAACTGGAGGGCCAAAAACATCGGGAAATGAACTTGAGGGCTGACTTCCCTGGCTAATGAACTGGAGGACTGGCAACACTGGCAAAGGAACTGGAGGGCTGACAACACTGGCTAATGAACTGGAGGGTCGACAAAACTGGGTAATAAACTGGAGGGCTGACTACACTGGATAATGAACTGGAGGGCTAACTACACTGGCCAATGAACTGGAGGGCAGACAACACTGGATAATGAACTAACCACACACATGCTCTTAAAACACACTGAGTGGAAAACCTTCACTTGAGGTCTGCAGTGGCCAAACCTTGAAACTCTAGATGCCTTGGTAGAATGCAACCAAGAAAATTGTAATTTCTTAATATCTGAAGTTACAAGGTTTGCCATCACTGCTATATAGGTACTGGCACCAGCAGCCCCCCAAGAGGAAGTTTAGCAGTCACTGTCAGTACCTGTATACAGCAGTAAGAAATAGGTTACAATTGCCTCCCCCATGGACTCTCAAGCACAAATGTGATCAGTATAACTTACGGATACTCCCTCCTGCTCTGCTATGGAGGATCACAGCACAGAAGAACTCCAAGTTCAGGCAAGGGGTGGGAGGGGGTGGAGCCCCATAGACAGTAAAGCCACTTACTGAGTCATCTAGGAAAGGAGCTCCTATGTTGCTTCACCATCTAGTACCCTCCCCCGATGGCAGCCCTGGCAGATGGCAAGAACCAAACTGACCTGTGAGTGTCTCCTGGTTGATGAATTCCAAACTAATTTTTAAAGGATTACTGTAGATAAATAGGTGCCCAATAGGTGGGTAAATTGAGAAACTGAGGCTGAACCAGAGATGCAAAACTTGTGGTGGCTGAAGATAGATATTCAAATGTCAAATCTTTCCAATAAGTGTATGGCCAGCATAAGATTCAGAACTGATTCACTACTGTAAACAAGGTTTATTAATTTTTATTTTCATATATAAATGTGCCTTCTTCCTTATTCCAATTTACGTAAAAATATTAACATTATTAACATAGAATATTGCTTAAACTAAACAGAAATAGAATATTGCTTAAACTAAACAGAACAAATTGGAAAATACCTGCGATATAAATTTTTGCTTGAATTGCCTTTTAAAAAAAAATTGTTGTGTAGATACACCTCTGGTGCCATAACATACAGAATCATCACAGCTCTGCTTTCATGTAGTTTACAGTGCTTAAATTTATCATTAGGAACAGTAGGCACATGCCAAAGGGGTGCCTGTTGTTGGAGGGGCAGCTGTCAATCTCTCCCCATTTTTAATACCATAGTATTATATGTTTTAACCTGCTCATGAGCCCTACCATAACAGGCTATCCAAAGTAAGGCAAAAAAAATAAAACTCCCTCCTTAATCCAAATGGCACAGTTGAAAGCATCGGACATACCCCTGCTTTATAGATACTGTTTTAAACAGGTCGGTTTTTTTGCAGTTCACAAATTCCAGCATAAACATAGTTTATTGCTTTAATATTTTAACTAGATGGTATAAATATTTTTAACTATGTATGAATATTTGTATATATTTATGGGTATATAAAACAGTGTAACTATGTGGGAGTGTTACAGTGATATGACTGCAACTTTGATACGGATGTATGGTAAAGGACCCCCCTAAGCCCCATTATCATATTATTTAGAAATCTCAGAGATGCTTCTGAAGGGATTTACCTGATCCGGTCCCTCGTGGCCTAGGCACCGCTCCCCCCTGCTCCTGTTTTAAGCTTGTTTCGAGCAAAAACAGGAGCAGAGAGGCTCTGCACTGACAGCAGCTCTGCTTCCTGGTCACTGCTGTCAAGCAACTGGGTGAGACATCACATTGCTCCTTGAATGACAGCCTTGACCAGGAAGAAGAGCCGGCAGAGCAGCGAGGGACCAGGTCAGGTAAGTCCCTTCAGAGGCATCTTGCAAAAATGGTGTTGGAGGGTTCCTCTACCAAACAGTTTTTAAATTTTCATCATTTTGCCCCCATTTCTTTAAGTGAAGTTGGCAACATTATATATCCTTTTTTGGCGCAAAGTTTACTTTAACAAGATAACAGATTTTTTGGTATTTTTCTGGAGATTTCACTGAAATTTTTTGCCACTTTTATTTGTAGTATTGTTCCTAAATGCTCTGATTCTTCAGAGCACAACAAAACCAGACACAGTCCAGGAGACCCCCGTAACTAAAACAGCATTTGGAAGCAATGTATAACACTTTTAATGGTTAATGTAGAATAACATCCAAATTAACTCTTTAAAGGGCATGTCCACCCCCAAAACTATAATCCCCCCAACTACTGGCCCCACCATGTAGTGTAGTTTAATCCTTACATCCCAGCTCCATCTGGTTCTCCTGTAGTCCCCCCCCAAAGTCCCAAAAACTGACCACCAGGAGGCTAGCAGGTCCATATAGGACACTAAGTATGTATGAGTAGCCCATATGCACACTGATCCCCAGGTGGGTGCAAAAATGTCCAAATTCCCTTACTCCACAGGGAAATAGGTCAATAACATGGATACAAGGTGGACTGCACTCCAAAAATAGAACGTTTTATTCAAAGCCAAACATCAACAGCAAAATACGACGTTTCGAGGGATACACCCCCTCATCAGGACCTGATGAAGGGGGTGTATCCCTCGAAACGTCGTATTTTGCTGTTTGATGTTTGGCTTTGAATAAAACGTTCTATTTTTGGAGTGCAGTCCACCATATAGGACACTGCCTGCTACCTGGCCTCCCGGAGATTTCTGCCATGCGTGCTGCAGCCCTTCTCCCCCCTCAATCCCCCTCCCTCTCCCTCCCGTTCTGCTATCCCTCCCCCTAGCGTTATTTCCCTATAACACAGCCTTCCCCCATGTCCCCCAGCCGCATACTTTTTATTTTTAGAAAGCTCCCCAATGTTTTACTTACCTCTCCGCTTTCCTACGCAGAAGTGAGCTGCCAGCAGCCGCGTCCGTGATTGGCTGCCGCTCAGCCAATCACAGACGCGGCTGCCGGTCACCCGCCCCTCTGCTTGCATTTCCTCGCAAGCAGAGGGCCGGGAGCGCAGCGAAGGAAAGAGGGGAGGTAAGTAGAGTTTGGGGAGCTTTCTGAAATTAAAAATTACGCGGTTGGGGCTGGGGGACATGGGGGAACAACATATAAAATTTTAATTTTTAGGGTGGACATAGCCTTTAAGTGAGATGTTTTTCGAAAATACATACCCTGTAGAGTGAATAGGAAATTCCATGACACTAACACAGAAAACAGGAAATTTCAGGATACTGCTCTGACCTGATGAAGAGGATTTAGCCCTCGAAAGCTTGTCTACTAAATAAACTGTTAATCCATAGAAAAAGTATCACAGTACTCTTATTTTTTACATTTATATATTGGACTAATACGGCACTACAATATTTTTCTATACTACCGTATATACTCGAGTATAAGTACAGGAGCTGATCTGCCTTTACACTTCCTGCTTCCTGTAGTCTGGCTGCTGGACTCACTCAGCACTGTCACTGCTCATCTGGATGCTGTAAATCTAATGGGTCTCCTCAGTTTGGGGCAAAAAACAGCTGCTAGTTCAGTGCAAATGACAGCTTGAAAATACAACTCTCAGGTGACATTTTTAACTATTGGGGTCAGAGAGTCCTTTACTATATGGGGGGCAGAGGGCCCTTTACAATATGGCATTCAGGAGAATTGTAAATTATGGTAAGCTTAATTAAAAGTTTACTGAACCTTGCCACTCCACATGTTTAGAAACTGAAACTCCCAGCAACAAAGCATGCTGGGAGTTGTAGTTTCCAAACATCTAGAGTGCCAAGGAATTGGGGGTTACTGGTACTGGATTTGGCTATTATTGTATGGGATTCATATATGGGAATTCTGCTGTCCATTTAAGGGGCAACTAATTTCTACCCTCGGCTTATACTCGAATCAATCAGTTTTTACAAATTTTTCAGGTAAAAATAGGTATCTCGACTTATACACGGATCGACTTATACTCAAGTATATACGGGTATGTTACAGCAAACTGTCACTGCACTATAATTTAAAAATTCCGTTTTTTAAAAGCAGAACTTAAGTCCTCCTTTAAAACCCCCAGAATTGTTAAATTATAGAGCAGAGCAATTTAACTGTTTTTATAGGTAAACTAAAGCCCCCATTAGTCCTATTAAACAAACCTATAATTGTTAAATAATAGTATAAGCACATTACCATTAAAATACCCCATTCACCCCCAACTAAATTATAGTTTAACTATAATGAACATTATTAAAGGGCCATGTCCACACCCCCAAAACTATAATCCCCCCCACTACTGGCCCCATTGTGTAGTGTAGTTTAATCCTTACCTCACATCCCAGCTCCATCTGGTTCTCCTGTAGTCCCCCCCCAAAGTCCCAAAAACTGCAGAATCTCTGCCTCCTACCTGGCCTCTGGGAGAAGTTTGGCATGTGTACTGCAGCCCTTCTCCCCCTCCCTCCCGATTAGGATTCCCTCCCCCTAGCGTAAAACCCTTTTGCTATAATAATCCCCCTGTCCCCCCAGCCCCTATGTTTATTTTATTAGAAAGTGCCCCAAACATTACTTACCTCCCCTCTTTCCTCCGCCGCACTGAATGACCGGCAGCCGCGGGAGAGAGGAGGAGGGACTTCCTGTCTCCCTCACACACTGAGGGAGTCTGAGGCTGTGCTCGTCAGCAGCACTGTGCAGGAGAAGGCTTAGCAATGTCAAATGTCAGCCTTTATAAAACTTGGGATGTGGAGCACTTAGAGAGGTGGTTGATGGCTCGTTTTAAAAGAAACTGGCCTTTGATTTAAACTCAACTTGTTTGGAGAGCACGGTTCCCCTTTAATTTACATTCAGTTTTACAGTGACCAATTCCGATTTGACTGAATTTGCTGAAAATTGTCAGTATCAGGACCTATCAGCCAAGATGGAAAGTTTCGAATACCGGCTCCCTTGACTACAGTAGAGGGAAACAATAACATAGGACCACGTATGGGCACATCAAATTATTGTTTTGTATAAAGACAATACAGAACCATCAATCCTATGTATATATAATATATAGATTATAATGAAATGTTGACAGTCAGCTATACAACCACCTCCAGGCTTTCTTAATATCGACCCTTCCTGTTTACTAAGCTCCATCACAGTGTAGTAGGTACAGTAAGTAATGTATCTAAACCAGTCTCGGCAATCACCTTTGGTAACTGTGGGGTTAAAGTTGATACAGTTCACTTTCCTTCTGTGAATAAAAAATGGTCTTGCTTTCCTCTTTGTTTTTTTTTTTTTTGGTATTTCCTAATTAGAGAGAGAACTCTGAATTGGAGCTTCCAACTTCACTTCTATCCCCTCCTTTTCCAGTTACCCCAGTGGTCCAGGCATGCTCAGTGTACTTCACCCACTAAGAAACCTTTGTTAGGAATCAGTACCATAACTCCTGCCATCCCAGCAGTAACTGCTGACTGTGGAGGGGGATGAGAGTGAGTCAGGGGCCCAGCATCAAACCTTGTGGGGGGGATGAATAATGATAAAGGGATCGTAAGCATGATCCCTGTGGCAGTCCACTTAGCACTTTAGTCCATATTGATGAAGCCCCATTAACAACTACTCTCTGCATCCTATTCATCAACCAATTTTCTGTCCATGTACAAATGTGCCACCCCAGACCAAGAGACCTAAGCTTATACATTAGTCACCTATGGGGACTGTATCAAACGCCTTTGCAAAATCCAAGTATACTAGACCTACTGCTATTCCAGAATTCAAATTTTTACTCACTTCCTCGTAAAAGCCAAGCAAGTTTGTATGACAAGATCTATTCCTCCTAAATCCTTGTTGGTTACTACTTATAATGTCAGTTCTTAAAACATACTCTAGAATACGTTCCTGTATCAAACTTTCCAGCATCTTCCCCACCACTGAAGTTAAACTTACAGGTCTGTAATTAGCCAGCTGTGAACGACAACCCTTTCTGAATATCAAAAAGCATCAGCTTTTTTCCTATCCAGAGGCACATCTCCGGACATGAGGAAATCTGCAATAAAAAGAAACAATGGCGTAGAAAAAACTGATTTTAGCTCTCTAAAGGCTCGTACACAAGTGCCTTAAAGGGGAACTGTGGTCTCAAAACAAGTTAAGTTTAAAAACCTTTAACCTTAACTACCTTTAAAACGAGCCATCAACCACCTCTCTACCTGCTGCACAGCCCAAGATAAACAGAAATGACTGACCAGAAAGTTAATGGGTGGGTGGCTGACATGTGACATTCCTAAGGCTTCTCCTGCACAGTGCCGCCAGCGAGCTCAGACTCCCTCAGTTTATGAGGGAGACAGGAAGTCCCTCCTCCTCTCTGCTGTGTGAATACCTGACAGAGAAGGTAAGGGGGGTCTGAGTAACCCACGGTACCCATGAGTGGGTGGGGCTTAGACACCAGCATGTGGGCGGGGCTTAGACACCCACGGGTGGGCAGGGCTTAGACACCCGCGGGTGGGCGGGGTCACATGGGGCTTTAAGATAATGGGCCATGGGGGGCCTGCAACTGGAGGAACCATGGGGTCCATGAGTGGGAGGTACCAGTGGGGCTGCAAAGGGGAGGAGGAGACACAGGACAGATTGACTGACAGTTTCAGAGCAGGAAGCAGGAAGTGCAGGGGACCTGGTGATGCTGCTGCCATATCACACACAAAAATGTAAATATCTTCAAAACTATGCAAAATAAACAATGGAAATAAATTGCAAAAATTCCCAGGGGAGCAATTCCTATCAATTTACCTAAAGTCATTTTTGGACCAGAGTTCCCCTTTAAGGACCTGAGGATGTATTTTTCCGATCTAGGAGATTTATTAATATTAACCTTATTTAGTTGTTTCTGTACAATATCCTCGGTTAACCAAAGTTCACTTGCAGCCTTTATACCATTATTGCTACTATACTCTATGATATCTGTACTTGGATTTTCTATAGTGTATACAGAGGAAAATAAAATATTCAAGACTCTAAAGGCTCGTACACACGTGCGATCGCGACTTTTACTTTATCGCCATCCTCTGTAACTAACTTATCCCCATTAATTAATGGTGCCACATTTTCATCCTCATCTTCTTACTATTAATATACTTAAAAAATTTTTTAGGATTTGTGATTCTTTGTTCAGCTATCCTAACTTCATTATTAATTTTAGCTAGCTTGATTGCTTTTTTACTCTCCTTGTTATAGTTTTTATAATCCCTAAAGGCCCTTTCCGTTCCCTCTGATTTAAAGGTTTTAAATGCCTTTTTCTTCCATGGGCATGGATTTATTTTTTTTACAAACAAAAGACAATTGAAAAACCATGTGGCATTTGCCAAGTCCCACAGCCTGCTGGAAAAGTGGCAAAAGGTGGATTTTTCAGATGAATCTTCTATTGAATTACACCACAGTCACCGCAAATATTGCAGGAGACCTACTGGGACCCGCATAGAGACGAGATTTACCCAGAAAACAGTGAAGTTTGGTGGAGGCAAAATCATGGTCTGGGGTTACATCCAGTATGGGTATGTGCGAGGGATATGCAAGGTGGAAGGCAACATCAATAGTGTAAAACACCAAGAAATCTTAGCTACCTCATATATTCCGAACCATAAAAAAGGCCAAATTCTGCAGCAGGATGGTGCTCCATTGCATACTTCCATCTCCACATCAAAGTTCCTTAAGGTGAAGAAGATAAAGATGCTCCAGGATTGGCCAGCCCAGTCACCTGATATGAACATCATTGAGCATATGTAGGGTATGATGAAACAGGAAGCATGGAAGACAAAACCAAAGAATATTAATGAAGGATGCTGTCCTTCAAGCTCATGGAAGTCATACAAGATATTAAATTTGGATCTCACAGCACCACTACTTAATTTGCTGACATATTTTTGGATTGGCTGTAAAGCAGATCATTTTCTGTATAGGCGACTACACTTTTGTCTTGCAACATTTAGACCTTTCGGTCTTGATTAAATGCTAAATCTTTTTTTCAGTGAAACTATTTTTTACCACTACATTTAATATTATTTGGGAGGGCTTTAGCTTTTCATATGAGCTATTTCTAACACCAATTGATCAATTAAAAATCGGGTTAATAGCAGGAGTTGCTGCAAAAATACACTGACAACAAGACTTTTGTCAGAAACTGTACACCAATCAATGTAAGGGTAAAGTCCCCCATAATGAGTACTCCGCAAACTTGCAACCCTTGCCAACTGCATATGAAGCGGACTCACTTCCTCTCTGCTAGCATTTGGAGGCTTATAGCAGACACCAACAATGACATTACCCCCTTTCCTGTTGCCTAATTCTACCCATATTGCCTCTGCTTTAACATCCATATTGCCAGTTCTCTTCTTTTGAATTTGACTTAAATTCTTTTTTAACATAAACACATACTCCTCCCCCTTTCCTTTTTTCCTGTCCTGCCTAAACAAGGAGTATCCTTCTAAATTTACAGCCCAGTCGCAAAAACTGTTCAACCATGTTTCTGCTATACCAATTACATCATACTTTTCAGTCAACGCCATTATCTTTAGTTCTCCTATTTTGTCAGCCAGGCTTCTCCCATTTGCAAACATACATTTTAGATTATGATCATGTAATTTATTTATAGACTTTAATACACATGCCTCCCTATCCCCTATGCTAGCCCCACCCCCCTTTCCACCTACCACTGACCAATCTACACCCTGCTTTCCTCCTGGGCTATCTATGCCACTGAGACTGATATTACCCCCCAACCTAGTTTAAAATCTCCTCCAACCCTCTAGCCATCTTTTACCACAAAACAGCTGCACCGCCTTCAGTGAGGTGCAACCCATCCCTACTAAACAGCCTGTAGCCGACAGAAAAGTCTGCCCAGTTCTCTATAAACCCAAACCATTCTTCCTTACACCACCCTCTTAGCCACGCATTAATGCTCCTAAGCACCCGCTGTCTCCCTAGCGTAGCACGTGTCTGTGGTAGTATTTCTGAAAATGCTACCCTGGAGGTCCTTGCTTTTAACTTGGCCCCTAGCTCTTGGAAATCATTTTTAAAGGACAACTCCACCCTCATAAGAACATCTTTTATAAAGAACAGCCTCTTTAAAATATGTTGATATATCATAGTTTGTCCTATGAATTCATTACTGTATGCCTGCTATGCTTCTGGTTCCCTAATGAAAACTGAACAATTTAGAAACCTGAACTGAGCCTGTACTGAGCCTGGGCATGCTCAGAAGAGGCAGACAGGGGATTAACATTCAGTCATTGGCTGTGATGTCAACTGTCAAATCCATAACTGTCAGTTGCTAACTGGAAGAACCAGGAAGCAGAAACAGGGGAAACAGGGCATTGTGCAGGATTTCAGGTTAGACTTAAATATTTTAGGTTTCAAACTATTACCATTTAAGGTTTTGGGGGGGTGATTTACCTGTATGTTAGTTTTCATTTTGGGACTGGACTTGCGATTTAAGGACTTCTCACACCCAGCACCACGCAATAATCTGTCTACACGATCCACCACATGCCGAACCCTAGCACCAGGCAGGCAACACACAGTTCGGCATGTAGGGTTTTGGCGGCAGATAACCCTATCTACCTTTCTAATAATTAGTTCCCTAACTTCTGACTGGTTACCCAGGAGGAAGGGCAGTTGTAGCAATAATGGTCGCGAATGATCGTTTGGCCCATAGAGAACAGCAAGTTTGCCCGTGGTTTTTCGGACGTGTCCGAACGAAAGGTTGGTTGTGGCTGAAAACCCATTTGATTATTTTAGCCTGATCGACAATGAACTATCAGTCGATCGGGCTGAAATATTGCATGGTGTGTACCCAGCTTTACTTGTGTTTCAGGACAATTTGTGTTGTAGGTCCTGCAGTATTAGTTAGTGTTGTAGGTCCTGTTATTTTGGCTGTACCTGTTTGGGCTGTTAGGATTTGCACCTCCGGATTTAAAGCAGCACTTTAGTGAGGACTTCGAGCCTGTGTGGTTATTATCTGGGGAAAGCTGCTACTTTGTGTCCTGTGGATCCTGTCCATCAGCTTGGAATGATTTGTATCAATTTTAGTGGAACGGTTTCATTTGATAGCCATTATTACTCATATCTGGACATTGTCTTGCTACACTGGAAACTAATAGGATGGGCCGTGTATGGAGCCCGTATTAGTGATTTTATGTGTAACTGGGGATGCCCAGTTTAAAGGTTCATACACACGTGCGATCGCGGGTGCCATCCCGCAACGTGCGAAGTGTATAAACACGCCCATTTCAGCCGATAATCGGGCCGTGTATGGACACTTTATCGTCCGAATCTTTGAACAAGCGGCCATTTCGGCCGATAAAGTGGCCATATGCAGCACGATTATCAGCAGAAACGGCCGTTCATAAACATCGTGCGTCGCACATGTTTATGAACCTTTAGTCTTTTGTATGCAATTTATGGGATTAAGGGGTGGAGTTTTTGTTAATGTGGGTTGGTGTATCTACGCAATTATTCTGTGTTAATTAATGATTTTTTAATAGGATGTCAAGAGTGCCGAATAAGACACTGAGGGGGATTTCGGTGTCCCTGAAAGTGGTTCTGTTATGTACTACATGGATTCCAAGCACCGTCCTATTGAGAATAACACACATCCATTTTGTATAATCTGCTGATCGTATGCACATATAGCCACCATACTCCTAATCATGCAGACTAACTCTCTGTTACACAGATACACTGTTAGTCACACAAACATTGTCATGCAGGCACTCTCAGTCACGCAGACACCCTCAGTCAAGCAGATTGTCATGCGGACATTTAAGATCATCTAATAAATTTTGGTTATATATGTGTTTTACAGACTGTTTTCCAAAACCACAACTAACTCGGGACAAAGGCAAGATCACATGATTCTAATTTATTTCCTTGTTTTATACAGACATCCTATCCGATCAATGTTGATATCTAGGACACTCCCCTGGGACACCTTCTAAACTGATCTTTGTGTTGCCATCTATTGGGTAATCAAGGGATTTCCCCTCTGAAAAACAACCACTCCTGCTTTATACTATTAGGCTGGATTGCATCTGGACACATGCCTTAGCTACGGGCTATAAATTCAATAATATGCATGTACCTGCCCATTTCTCTAGGTAAGCTGGGATTGAGAAATATATTATATGTTAGATTATTAGGGCAATGCTATTATAATAACATGAGACTGTGAGGTACCTTCTGGTATAAGAAGGCTCTATTTAATTTTATACTCTGATGGGAGCTTTTAGCTCCTTCAACCCCACCTCACCTTAACCTATAAAGCTAATCAGTATCCTGTGCTCCAAGTCCTAACCCCATAGCAACTATAAATCTAGAACTTGCTGTTGGAAATACTAAAAAGTATAAACATAGCTTTAACAAGTGAACCACCACAGCACATGCAAGGTTACACAGGTACATTTAAAAGCTTTATTTTTTGCTGGTAACAGAATGAAAAAAACGTTAGTAAAATCAGCTATTTTGTATTGCCCCAGGAAGGCTGTATGCAATTCACGTTGGTTGGTAAGTAAACTGGAGGGTAACAAGCAGCTTTTAGTCTTATTCAGTCTTATTAGGGACTTTCATATTTCTGTGGAGACACTTGTATAGGAAATACTCAGTGCAGAGACAGTGAATACCGGAGTTAGGGGGCATGGCTCTTTGAAGCCTACACGGGCTGTACTGGCAACAATATGGAAGCCTTCTTAATTTGCAGAATCATTTATTTACATGTACTAAAACTTACTAGAGAAGAATCTTACAATGTATAGATGTTCTGGGGAGAAATACTTTCATATTCAGATAACTTAAGTTATCTTCAATGTAACATGGTTTTGCAAATTCAAAGTGCCTATGAACAGATGTCACCAAGGAATTAATCTTCACTCATAGGTAAATAACGAATGGAGACTAGTAGGTAACTTTCATATTTCCATGGTAGCTCTTTTAAGAAACGCTACACCTTTAGCATTCCCAAGCGAAATGCAAAATTAGAGAGCAAGCTACAGACTGGCTTTATTGAGCCATTTTCAGTGTAACATAGGCCTCTGGTTTTGTGAATGTGGAGCCTATATACAAATATCACAAAGGCGCAGGTTGTTAGTTGTTTTTTTTTTTTTTAAAGGACATGTCCACCTCTTTTTTTTTTAAAAATCTGTAGTGTAGGGGGCCCTCTCCCATCCCCAACCGCTATAGTAGTTTGTACAAAAACACTAAGCCGAATTCTACTTACACAGCCTTGTTCCCCCAGCATTCAGACACTATGAAACTACAAGCAGGGGGCCGGACCGGCTGCCGTGTCCGTGATTGGCTAGGAGGCAGCCAATCATGGATGTGGCTTCTGGCAGTACAGAATGCCGGTCACTTAAAGTTTTCAATCGTAAAGATGCAGGTCAGGTTATAAGGGCATCTTAGACATTGGCAGGCGCGTTTAGCCCCACCACGACTCTGGGGCTTCATCATGTGCCCACAGTACGAGATATAGCGTCCCGTTCCTATCTCTTTTAAAAGAGATAACACGGTCACTTTATTTATGCACTTTTGATATGTAAAGTCAGCTTCAATTTTAATTTCTTTTATTGATGGTTTAACCCTGTTTTTCACAATAAAGGTTTTTAACTATATTAGTGAGAGTGCCCAGAATATCTTTTGTATAGTTATCTATATAAATTTGTGTGCTCAAACACATTTAGTTATGAAGAAGCAGTTGTCAAGCAGTTTAAAATTCTATGGTCTGTTGCTCTTTGCCTGCATACATTTATGGTAATTTAAATGGCACACACATTCTGGGCGGATATCCTGTCCTATGGACGGACCCTGCAGCCCCACCCCTAATCCTGCCTCCCGCGTCCACTAAGTCAACTTTCCACCCATTATCCCCCACACATATACACCATCTACTTCGCCCCGCACTATTTGGTGCGGGTAGTAACTGGCAACCCTGGGTTGGGGGGCAGGAAACTGACATGTGATTAAAGTTTTTGTTTAAAGGGTGGACATGCCCTTTAAGAATACTACTGGGCATTGTCTACGTGAAGGAATGCATTTATCTTTTTCTCTGTATTACATTTTCTATGTAATATTATATGGTTGAAAACTTATTTCATTTAAAGAGCATGTCCACCCAAAAAATAAGTATGGTAAAGCCTTTTATCTTAATAACCCAACAAAAGTGGACTTACACCACATGTGCAACTAGTATGGATAGGCCCAGCCAGTAAGGCGCATAATGATGACATCATCTTCAGTGTCTCACATTCAACACAACTAGTAACTGTCTTACGTCCGTCAGGGCGGAATGCTAAGCCTAGCTCCTCCTCAAGGAGGGTATGGCTAAGCCTAGCTCCTCCTCAGTACCTCCTATGTGCTCTCCCAGATCAACAAAGCAAGTGCATGTCTCAGATTAATGGTCTAACAATGAGTCTCCAAAGCTCCTGCTGTTCTTAAAGTACAGACTTCATTCATCTTCCAAAAGTCTTGTGTATGTAACGATATGCAATACTCAAACTAAACAAGACCACACATGCATATTGCAAAGTGTGATCCTAATTAATCCTACAAAGATCACTCATGCATATTATAATGTTAAATAGTCCCTGGGTCAGCATCAGATATTTACATATAACTAAACATACATAAGTGTAATAGAATGCCTACTGCTGTGGACACTGAGAAAAATGTGTTAACATTAATAGAGCACCTAAAATACTACTGTATATACTGTAAAGATAAGAAAGGGAGCAAGAAGACAGTTATGCTATCCCTAAGGCCAACTAAGTAGAAATAGACCCGATATTACTATAAGGCCAACTAGGCACAAATAGACCCGATAGTTACTCTGCCCATAGATCTAATATACAAACCCAAACCCCTAGTATATCCAATAAGCCATATTAAGTATACAATATTTCAATAAATAATCATGGTAAATATGTACATATATAATGCTCATGTATCCTAAACGTAATAATAATAATCTCGATTCTCTAAGGGCACAATTTTAATCTCAAAATGTTATATTTAAGTCTCCACAATCTTCAAACGAATGTCCACAATTAAATCCAATTAATGGATCACAATACTTTCCACAGAACACGTATCTAACGGAGACCATATACAGGTAAGTAGAAAAATCTTTTGGTGAATCGCAGTCCTATTATCCAAATATCTAGACAAGCATCATAGGAAGTTCTTCAATAAATTCCTTACGCTATATAGGAGAATTTGATAGAACAAACCATACTGCATCGAAGACCTCCAATAATATTGAATATTCCATGACTGCAGGTAACCCCGAACAATCCACAGACGGGGCCCAAATGGGTCCTGATAGCTGCATATCTCTACAGAATACTTCTTGTTCGATATCCAAGCCGAGAATTATTACAGCTCCCAACAATAAAGTAATCCAGAGGAACCCACTGTCCACATGAAGATGTAAGGGATCCACAAATCCATACTGCATCAAAGACCTCCAATTTTAGGAGGACCAGCCAGAGCGAACCATACTGCATTAAAGGTCTCCAATAATGTTGAATATTCCATGTCTGTAGGTAACCCCGAACAAACCACAGACGGGGCCCAAGTGGGTCCTAATAGCTGCATATCTCTAAAGAATCCTTATTATTCGATATCCAAACAGAGAATTATTACAGCTCCCAACAATGAAGTAATCCAAAGGAACCCACAGTCCATATGAAAATGTAAATGTAAGGGGTCCACAAATCCTAGAATTAAAAAAGCATAGGAGAGAAATAAGTGTCAATAGAGAGGCGGGGGTAAATCACTGAACAAAATTAACACCCAGTCTCTCCTCATTGAGTCCCTTCGGTGACATGGTGTCAAGATAAAAGATCCATTGGGCCTCCTTCTGTAGAAGAAGAGTATCCCTATTTTTTGTATTGGCGTGCATGCGCCAATGATAGCCGTGTGGTCGGGAGACTTGGGCAACGCGGCTGTCAGATCAGAAGGAGCGAGTGGAGCGACAGGTAAGGTAAGTGCCGCTTTGTCCCCATAGCAAACTATTATTCACAGGGAGGTGAGAATAAGCATTCTCACCTCCCTGTGAATAATAGAAACGATTGTCAAACACTTATTTTTTAGGTTTACAGTTCCTTTAAAGGGCATGTCCACCCTTTATACAAACTTTCTATATATTATAGTCCATGTTCCCCCAGCCCCAGCCGCTATGATTATATTCCTCAGAAAGTTCCCCGGTCATTACTTACCTTACCTCTCTCCTTCGCCGCACTGCCCCGGCCCTCTGCTTGCACGGAACTGCAAGCAGGGGGTGGGAGCGGAAGCCACGTCTGTGATTGGCTAAGAGGCAGCCAATCACTGACACGGCTGCTCAGTTCGGTGAAGGAGAGAGGGAAGGTAAGTAATGATCGGAGAACTTTCTGAGAATATAATTATAGCGGTTGAGGCTGGAGGAACACGGACTATAATATACAGAAAGGTATTTACACTAGGGGGAGGGAGACCAAAGCGGGTGGGAGAGGGAGGAAGCGGAAGAAAGGCTGCAGTGCGCATGCCAAACTTCTCCCGGAGGAGAGACAGGAGGCAGAGGTACCCATCTTCTTACTATTGACATACTTACATTTTTTTTTAGGATTAATGATGCTTTGTTCAGCTATCCAAACTTTAACTACGGTAGCTTGATTGCTTTTTTACACACCTTGTTACAGTTTTTATAACCCCTAAAAGCCCTTTCCATTCCCTCCTACTTAAAGGTTTTAAATGCCTTTTTCTTCCTTTTTATTTCCCTCTTTACATCAGAATTTAGCCACATGGGCACAGATTTATTTATTTTTTTTTACATTATTCCCCAAGGGTATAAATTTAGATGTAAAATGGCTTAAAATCCCCTTAAACACAGTCCACACAGTCCAGTACCTTTACATGATAATACCTTATCCCAGTTGACATGCTGAAGAGCTACTTTTAACCTGGGAGAATTTGCTTTCCCGAAATTAAAAGTCTGTTAACCCAGCGCACTTTTCCTTTCGATAACATACACTAAACGACACTATTTCATGGTCACTATTCCCTAAGCCTCCAGTTACCTTTATATCTATAATACACTCCACGATGTTAGATATTACCAGATCCAACAGAGTTCCTTTTCTAGTAGGAACTTCAACCACCTGTGAGAGAAAATTATCCTGCAGCAAATTCAGGAACTTATTGCCCTTTTCTGTGTTTGCAGTTCCACTCCACCAATCAATGTCAGGGTAATTAAAGTCCCCCATAATGAGCACACTCCCCAAACTTGCAGCCCTTGCCAAATGCATATGAAGCGGACTCACTATCTCCCTGCTAGCATTTGGCGGCTTATAGCAGACACCAACAATGACATTACCCCCACCCATATTGTCTCCTCTTTAACATCCATATTGCCAATTATCTCTTTTTTTAAATTTGTCTTCAATACTTTTTAACATATACATATACTCCTCCCCCTTTCCTTTTTTCTCCGTTCTGCCTAAACAAGGAGTATCCTTTTAAATTTACAGCCCAGGCGTGAGAACTGTTCAACCACGTTTCTGCTATACCTATTACATCGTAGTCTATGCCATTATCTCCAATTCTCCCATTTTGTCAGCCAGGCTTCTCGCATTTGCAAACATACATATTAGATTATGATCTTGTAGTTTATTTATACCCTTTATACACATGCCTCCCTATCCCCTATGCTAGCCCCACCCCCCTTTCCATCCACCACTGGCCAATCTACACCCTGCTTTCCTCCTCGGCTATCAGTGAGGTGCAATCCATCCCTACTAAAGAGCCTGTAGCCGACAGCAAAGACTGCTCAGTTCTCTATAAACCCAAACCCTTCTTCCTTACACCAACCTCTAAGCCACACATTAATGCTCCTAAGCTCCTGTTGCCTCCCTAGGGTAGCACGTTGGCTGTGGTAGTATTTCTGAAAACACTACCCTGGATGTCCTTGCTTTTAACTTGGCCCCTAACTCTCAGAAATCATGTTTAAGGTCCTCTCCTCCACCTCTATTTTTGTCATTGGCACCAATGTGGACCAAGACCGCCGGGTCACACCCAGCCCCACCCAATAATCTGTCTATACAATCCATCACATGCCGAATCCTAGCACCAGGCAGGCAACACACAGTTCGGCATGTAGGGTCTTGGCAGCAGATTAACCTATCTACCTTTCTTATAATAGAGTCCCCTACCACTACCACCTGCCTAGCATTCCTGATCCTAAGTTCATCCTCCCTTGTATTATAGATGGCAGTCCCCTGGGTGCTCAAGGGATTAGCCTGTCCCATACACGCCAATTCTGAGTGGTCCTCCTCCACTTCATCACCTAAGGCGGCAAATCTGTTGAAATGGGAAAGCTGGGAAGAAGCAACCCTACCCTTCCATCCCCCACTTCCCCTAGTAACCCTAACAAAACTACTTCCCCCCCTCAAACTTCCCTATCCCACTTCCACCCACCTCTATACTGGCCCACCCAGTGCCTGCTGTCCCCCCAGATTTGCCAATCCCTGCAATGCAGCCCCCTTAAACTCTCCACCTCGGCTTGCAAACAGACAACACACTTGCACCTGACACAGACATAGGTCCCCTGGAAAGTCTGCTCCAGGTTCCAGGTTCTGCTCTAATACACAATGCCAGCACACGCCAAGTTTGTATAGTTGTCCTTCTTGTTTCAATGTCCTTAATAAAAATTTCCTTTTAGAAAAAAGGTACTTTGTACAGGTTCCACTAAGTTCATTTCCACTCACAGGAAACTTCCTTTTGTCAGTTGCAAAACCAATATAATATAATGTTCCTAAGGCTTGCCTACCCCCAACTGCCATGTTAATAATCCCGTGGCTAATTTCTCCCTTCTTTGGTAACCGGAAACAGCAGAAAGGGGCCAGACCGGCAGCCTATCAGCCAATCACAGACACAGCTGCCGGCTGTGAAGATAGGCGCAAGCTAAGGGCTGTAAGTAACAATTGGAAACTTTTTTTTTTGTTTTAACACAGCTATTGGGGGTGGGCAAACCAGGGGAACATTATATTAGGTATGCTAGATAGAAGGGCAGCCAGGTGGGATCCAAAGGGAGGGAGGTAGAAAGGGCTCCCCTGTGCATGTCAGCATCCCTCCAGTAAGCAAGACAGGAGGCAGAGACCTTTGGACAGGAGGACAGCTCCTACTCTTCAGTTTTCTGGATTTTGGACATGGACTGCAGGAGAACCATAAGGAGCAGGGGTGTAAGGTAAGGATTTTTAAAAAACCATACAGAAGGGCCAGCACTGGGGCAAATTTTAGATTTGCGCGTGGGCATGCCCTTTAACATCAGCTGATTCCTCGTGGAAGTCCTGACTCGTGGAGACTGGACTGTCAGCCATGGGCCCTGATGTCACATAGACATGTGATTAAAAAAAAAAAAAAAGGGGGGGGGGCGTGGCCGAATGAGCTTGGGATAGGACGCATCTCCCTTGAGCTCCTGCCGCCAGCACACCACACAGGCACCCACAGGACCCCAAACATGGGGAAATCCTCAAAGAAAGGGTCAGATAAGGACCCTAAGACCCCCCTGCACCCCCTCAAGCAGAAAGAACTGGGGGATTTCTTCGCGGAGGGGGCAAGGGAGCCCGCCGAGGCACACAGCACAAGGTGCGCATCGGCCGCCATCACAGCCACGGCACCCACAGGCGACCCACAGGCGACCCACAAGCTCTGCCAGCACTTACCCACCCATCGGATCGGGGGGCTCCCGGTCCACTCCCGCAACGGCAGGTCGGTAGAGACCCTCACCTCAGAGGCCCTCAAGCCCATTCAGACAAGGCCTCGGCACAGGCCCAGGCTCCCACAGGAAGGCCAGACCCAGGCATACAGGGCCTGGGAAGGGGGGACTGCTCCAACTCCCCTACATATTCCCAGGACTCAGGACAAGAGTCCCCAGGGGCACACCCAAGGCCCTCACCAGAGGCCCAGCAGAAGGACCCAGCGAACGGCCCAACCCAGCCCCACCCACCCAGGGATCCAGCACCCCACCAAGGACCCATACAGACCCAGCAGACCACCCAGAAAATTTGCTTAAAGAACTGCTACTAAACCTACCAACAAAAGCAGACCTCAACAAAATCACACAGCAAATCCAAACAACATGCCGAGCGGAGGTCTCGCTAATTAGAAACAATCTTAAAGCGGTACTAAATAGGGTGGAGGACCTGGAAGAAGAACACCAAGCTACAAACCAACACCTACAGGTGGTCACGCAAGTAGTAAACGACCATTCAAGAGCCATAAGAGACTTGTTTCGCCAAATGGAAGACCTGGAAAACAGAGGCAGGCGCAACAATATCCGGATAAGGGGACTACCAGAATCCATTTCGGACCATAAACTACAAGAAACAGCAAATAACCTATTTAATAAGGTCCTAAACATGGAAACTCCACAAGACATAGAGTTGGACAGAATACATAGAGCGCTAAAACCCAAAGGTTCCTCCAAATTCCCAAGGGACGTAATATGCAGAATACACCACTATGCACTGAAGGAGCAAATCCTCTCAAAATATCGTTCTTACACGGACCTAACATGGGAGAACACCAACATCCAACTCTATCCAGATTTATCCCCATCCCCCCATGCTACAAAATCTTCGAAATAACCATCTCCCATACCGCTGGGGATTCCCATTCCAACTCATAGTAAAACATGAAGGAGTGACCCACATCCTCAGATACCCAGAGGACCTACCAGCTTTTTGTGAAGCACTTCAACTCCCAGTCATAGAGCTTCCAGATTGGAAACCAATCCCGACCCTCGCAGAGGGCCCCAACCAATTATGGTCGCACACCCCAACCCAGACAACGAAAGCATCCCAGGGGGAAAAAAGGAGATGCCACGAATTGCAAGATTCCCACACTTCAACGAGTCCAACACCTTCTCACCATCCCCCCGGCTGATTAGGCCAGGGAGAACAAGGGACAATAGAGGAGCCTCAATTGGACTTACTCCACCCCCCACCTATACCAGGTTTGCAATAAATGTATCGTTCCAACCCCCTACGCCCACATACCCATAAACACAGACTCAGTACCCGAAATAGCCACAGTATGGGAAGCCCACAAAGCCACAATAAGAGGCCACATCATATCGGCACTTACCCATCTGAAAAAGCCACAATAAGAGGCCACATCATATCGGCACTTACCCATCTGAAACGCAACAGAGAGGAGACCATAACACAAGTCAAGAAGGACCTAAAGGCCATAGAAACAATCCACTACAACAAACCTTCCAGATCCTCCCTCCGTAGAATACTATCCCTCCGCAACCAACTCAAGGACATAACAATACACAAAGTCGAATCCTCTCTAACATGGCTCCGCAGATATTATTACGACAAAGGGAACAAAGCTCACGCCTTACTGGTCAAACAACTCAACCAAAAACTAACAAACTCCCTTCCCAACCTCATCATATCACCAGATGGGACTGAATGCCACTCCCCCGTAGACCAAGTAACAGCGTTCGCACACTAGTACAAATCCCTATACCAATTAGAGCCAGCCATTCCGGACCGCCAAACACACACCTCCTACCTCACAACACAATTCCTACAGGAAGCTAGACTTCCACGCATATCAGTAGAAGACGCCACCAATCTTAGCGCCTCATTCACCCTAACGGAGCTAACAACAATATTAAAGGAATCTCCACCAAAAAAATCTCCAGGCCCAGACGGCTACACATATAGTTACTATAAAACTTACAGTAACCTATTGGCTCCAAAACTGTTAGCCCTATACAATTCCTTCCTAGAAGGAGCTCCTATTCCCAAAACAATGACCCATTCCCACATTATAGTCCTTCCCAAACCAGGAAAAGACCCCAAATACTGTCAAAACTACAGGCCAATAGCCCTACTGTACACGGACCTCAAAATATACACAAAACTTATCGCAAATAGATTGGCCCGTCTCCTACCAACAATTATCCACCCGGACCAAGTGGGATTTGTCGGCGGCAGACATGCAGGAGACAATACACGTAGGAGCATAGACCTCATAGACATTATAAACCGCACAAAGCAGGAGGCCTTAATCTTAAGCCTAGACGCCGAAAAAGCGTTTGACTGTATAGACTGGAGATTCTTGGGACACACACTACAGGCATTTGGAATCCACGGAAAAGCCCTACGAGCCATCACAAACCTATACACAATGCCAACAGCACTGATTGCTTGCCCTTGCCCTTGTTTTTTTATGCATACAGCCCAATATGTAATGAAATAAATAAAATATGTTCATTTTTATACATACCCAACTGTAAAATTTTAATTCTTTTCAGATTTCACCCACATCACTTCCCATTCTATACGTCCCCTCCCTGCAAATAAGGTTAAAAATTTGAAAAGATATATTTAATGTTTTCAGAAAAAGTATTTCAATAAGGCCACATTTGGAATATGCGGTGCAGTTTTGGAATCCCATATACAAAAGGGACATCTTGGAAATTGAGGCAGTTCAGAGAAGGGCAACTAAATTAATAAGGGGAATGGAGGGGCTTGAATATGCAGGCAGATTAGACAAGTTAGGGCTGTTTACATTGGAGAAGCGGCGGTTGCGTGGGGACATGATAACCTTATACAAATATATTAATGGCCCATACAGTGAACTCTCTGGTGCATTGTTCACTAATAGGTCATATCAGAGGACTCGTGGACATCCTTTAAGGTTGGAAGAAAAGAAGTTTCATCTTCAAGTTAGGAGAGGTTTCTTTACAGTCCCGCTACACCTATTACTGGGTGCCCCACTCCCAGGGATACCACCTACCCCTCAGAAACTGGCATCACATATCCTGACAGCTGCAAGATGCGAAATCCCAAAATCCTGGAAATCAAACACCCCCCCAACAGAAAGGGCGCTGATCAACAGATTACTAGACATACGCAGAATGGAATACCTTACGGCACTCATGGTCAATAAAATTCCCAGGTTCGACAGGATATGGGCTCCACTGAACAATGTTCTCCAGACCTATGACAACACCACATCATATGGCAACGCTCTGGCATCCCCTCATCTACCTGCACACACTACACATAGCCAGAATACCAGAACTACTCCCCCCCCCTTACCCAGGGGCACCCCCCCCCACACAGTAAAGACGACGGAGGGAGGGGCCACCCGGACCACCAATAACAATAATAATTACAAAGTCTAAAATGTTATGTTATGAATGTTCTGTGAAATAAATGACTCAATACCAATTTGAATTTGTGAGAGCTCTCACGAAAACAAACTCAGACAGTAGCAAATATAAGTGTTAGAGGGGGACCAAATGTTGATAGGTAGATACAAACCAACATTGATATATCTGAGTAATGTAAGAAGAGGGATATCCAAAAGGTTAATAGGAAGCAGTGCGCAGGAGACACATACAAAAGGGAACACACCAACACCTGCACATCCTACTCCTCCGGACCGGGAGAAAGAGAGGGACGGCGCCGGCGGCGGAGGACGAGCCTAAAACCCAAAAAAGAGGGGTGGGGGGCGCCTCGGGGGCATGCGGCCGGACGACCGGGCAACTGCACACCAAAAGGGCCACAGGCCCCTAAGACACTATCAAAGCCCGGCGGCAGGGACCAGTCGTCCTCCGGGCGCAGCGCCCACCACCACATAGACGAGGTAAAGCTAAACCCAAAAGCACCTAGGAGAGACTTCTAGACAAAAGTTAAGTTAAATTAGTTCTAGATAACTCTCTCTAACATCTGTCTATAACAACCAGAATTTTGTAAGTATAATAGCAATGAAACTGTACAATACTATGTTTGTAAAATCTGAAGTTTATTGAATATGAATATTAATGTACAGATATGTTTTAAATATGGAAGCAGTTATTTATGAAAAAATAAAAAAGTAATTTTCAAAAAAAAAAAAAAAAAAAGGGAGAGAATTATAAAAAACAAAACCCACAAGTATTAAAGCTTGTACACACGTGCAACGCACAATGTGTAATGAACGTCAGTTTCGTCTGATGATTGTTTAGTGTGTGGGTATTCGTTGACTGATTCATTGGGCAAATCATCATTGGGTAATTCCACTAAGTAATGGCATTCAAAATCTCCCAATTTGTTGCCACAGTAGATTTTTTCAGAATATACCCTCATAAAAAACTTTTGGCACCATGCAGGGGATACCCTCCCACCCCCAACCGTTAGTTTCATAAGTGTAGAAGCGCCTCCAATCTTTACTTACACCTCCTCGATCCTGCGCTGTACTGGTCCGGCTACCCTGCCCATGTTAACTGCAAGCAGGGGGCCGGACCGGCAGCCACGGCTGTGATTGGCTGAGAGGCAGCCAATCACAGCCGCAGCTGCCTTCAGTATAGAACAGTGTAGGAGCAAGGACTTGTAAGTAGAGACTGGAAGCGCTTTTACACTTATGAATAGAGCAGTTGGGGGTGGGAGGGTATCCCCTGCATGGTGGCAAAAGCATTTATAGTTAGATAACTGCCAGCCACAGAGGGATCTACTAAGCATGCCTCAGACCTTGCTGGAGGTTAGCAAGAAAAGAGGCACCAGATGAGGCACTGACAGCTCCTACCCAGAGTTCCCTGAACAGGAGAACCACAAGGAGCAGGGATGTAAGGTAAGGATTTATTTTTTTATACTATGGCACCAGTAGTTAGTAAAATTTTAGTTTGGGGGGTGGACATGCCCTTTAAAGGCAAGTAATTCTAATCTTCAAAATTAAGCCAAACTAGAATGTTCTGAAAGCTTGCTATGAACTTAGTTAGCCAATAAAGGTATCACCTTTATACTACTTTTGTTGTTTGTTTGTTTTTTTTTCCAAATATTTTTATTGAAGATATATTCATGGAATATAAATTTGTACATATTAACATTTATAATTATAGACTGTATAACAGATATATTTTTTCATATACTATCAAACAGTGACATCTCTTCCTTTTTCTTTTTTTACCTTTTTTCTGTAGGCAAGGATTATATGCATAAATGTAGTTAGAAATTAGGGTTTAAGAACTGGACTGTGTCCTTCCCCCTATATCCTTATACCTAACAGTACGCATATGGTTAACAATAAGATAAATTAAAAGAAGGGAAAGAAAAGAATATAGCACTTACATATGTCGTCTTTTTATTACTGCCATTGCGGTTAAGAGGTCTTCCCTCCTTAATAGTTTCACGGCAGTTATTACCTTTGGCCCGGCCCGGCCCCCCCCAGGGAGCCCATTGTGCTTATCTATGGGTTCCAGACCATATCGTATAATTTCATTGTACCCCTGGCCCTGTTAACTACCAACTCATTTTCGCACAGCCACCATATTTTTGACACTAGTTGTTGTTTAGAGGGGGTGAGTTGTTTCCAAGAGGCTGCTATAAGAGTCCTAGTGCTGGCACACACACTGTGGACAAATTTGTTTCCTGTGAGGGATAATTGTGATATTGTTTTGTCAAAAAGTGCGGACCATGGGTCCAGGGTTATTGTGGTGCGGAGAACCTCTTGGATTAATAGCTCACATTCCTTCCACAGTTTTTGCACCTCCGTGCAGTCCCACCAACAGTGCTTTAAATCTGCTAACAGTCCGCATCCTCTATAGCAAAGAGGAGATGATTGTGGGTAAATCATATGGGTTTTTTGGGGGGACATATACCAGTGGTGCAGAATTTTGAAGCTTTTTTCCTGCACAGTTATATTCGTGGAGCATTTACTCAGAGACTTGAATATGTTTGTCCATTGCTCTATCTCCAGGTTTGCCCCCAGCAGGTTCTCCCATTTGTTTATGAAATTTGGTTTGGGAGCGTGGCAATATTCATTCAGTATAGAGTATATTTTTGAGATTGTGCTGGTGTTGATCGAGATTGTTTTGCAGATTTTTTCGAATGGTGTGAGCTGGGTACCAGTAGTAGTCGTTTGATTTTTTCGTATGTAATGTGCTAATTGATTGTAGTGTAACCATTCTTGTGTTGGTAATTTATATTGAGCTTGAATCTGTTCCCATTGTAGGACGTGGCCTCCAGGTGCTATGTGTTCTACTCTAAATATATCTCTTTCCAGCCATGCCCTCCACTCCTGAGCGTGGACTCCTGAGGGGAAGTCAGCGTTGTGATATATGGGTGTCATTAATGATAAGGGTTCCGAGAGTTTATAGGTCTTAACCGTTTCATGCCACAGATCAAGGGTGAACTTTAAATATGGATTAGATATTTGAAATGTGGTGGAAACTCTGGGGACAGTTAGCCATAAGATCTCACTCAGTAATATATTTGGTAGTAGGTCCTGCTCCAGCTCAATCCACCTTGGTCGTTCTTTTTTATTGTACCACTGCATGGTCTGAGCCAGCCTCGCCGCCAGAAAATAGTGTCTTAATGACGGAAGGGCTGCTCCACCCATTGCTCTAGGTCGCTGTAAAGTCTTTGCACTTATGCGCGGCCGTTTGTTGTTCCAAATGAATTTTGTGATTTTGGATTGTAAGAGTCGCTGGTCCGCTGGTTTAAAATCTATGGGTAGGGATCTAAACAAGTATAGTATTCTGGGTAGTGTCATCATTTTTATTGAGTTTATTCTACCGAATAGTGAGATATTGTAGGCTGTCCAATGTCTGAGTTGGGCTGTTAGTTTGTTTATCATTGGGGGAAAATTGGCTGCGTATAGTTTGTCTGGGTCAGCGGTCAGTTGGATGCCCAGGTAAGTGAGACATGTCTGGGTCCATTTAAATGCAAAGTTAATTTGTAGTAATTTGGCTGTGGATTGTGAAATGTGGATAGGAAGAATAACAGACTTCGAGTAATTGATTTTGAAACCTGATAATAGGCTAAAGGTCTGGAGTTCGGAGCATAAATGTGGTAATGAGGTCTGTGGTTTTAATAGTGTGAATAGGGTATCGTCGGCAAAGAGACCAATTTTATATATTGATTGTTTGATATCGACACCATATATTTTATTTTGGTTGCGAACGTGTGCTGCCATGGGTTCCATACACATCGCAAAAATTAATGGGGATAGGGGGCAGCCCTGGCGTGTACCGTTGTGTATTGGGAAGGTCTGGGAGGAAAATCCCATGTTAGAGATTCTAGCTGTTGGTGTGGAGTACAGGTTATTTATTGCTCTCATAAATGCTCCTTTAAAACCAAAATGTTCCAGCGTGATCTTCATAAATTGCCAGTCTACCCTATCGAACGCCTTTTCGGCGTCGATTGACAGTACTATCATTGGTTTATCGGTGGATTGACAGTGATGTATTAGTTGTAGGGTGCGTCGGATGTTGTCTGTTGTTTGTCTCCCTGGTATAAAGCCATCCTTATGTATCGATGAGGTAGTATTTTGGCTACTCTGTTTGATAAGAGCTTTGTGAAGATTTTTATGTCTGTGTTTATTAGAGATATAGGACGGTAGTTGCTACACAGGGTGGAGTCTTTTCCCTCCTTTGGTATAACTACTATGTTGGCCTCTAGCATTTCTGGTGGTAGTGTAGTCTTACCTTCCATTATAGAATTAAATGTTGTTATAAAATGTGTGGATAGGGTTTTACTGAATATTTTATAATATGTAGTTGTGTATCCGTCCGGGCCTGGTGCTTTCCCTGATTTTAGATGTTTTATAGTTTCTGTCCATTCGGACTGTGTTATAGGTGCGTTTATTTGTTGGATGACATTCTCTGAGAGTCGAGGTAGGTTCGCCTCCGTTAAGTATTTGTGTATGTTTTCTGGTGTTGCTGTACTGTTGTTTGCTGTTTGTCCCTGATATAAAGTCTTATAGTAATCCGTAAATATATTCAGAATCTGTATTGGATCATATACCGTCTGTCCTGTTGGTGATTTCAGTGGAAGTAAGGAGTTTTGGGTCATTTTTAGGTTCAGTTTCTTTGCAAGCGTTGTATCCATCTTATCCCGTTTACTATAGAACTTTTGTTGGGTGAGTCGTATGGCTTTCTCTGCACTTGATGATAGAAGTAAGTTGATTTCTCCTCTAAGAGAAGTTATTTCCCGTAGTAGTGTATCAGAGTGTGTTTTACTATGTGTAAGTTCTTTTGTTTTTAGGGTTGAAAGTAATTAAGTTATTGGTGAGTTCTTTTTTTTATAGTAGATGCTATCTTAATTAGGTGGCCCCACATAACCGCCTTATGAGCTGCCCAGACTATGGGGGATTGTCCCCTATGAGATTAAGTGTGAAATATTCTTTGAGAGTAGCATCTAGTTTAATTTGAGTGTTTTGGTCTGCCAGTAAAGATTTGTTTAATCTCCATCGGTAGTTTGGCTTGGCTGACAACAGACCATGCAGCTGGGTCGAACTCGGTGCATGATCAGACCAGGTGATATTTGAGATATCTGCATCTGTCAAAAGGGGCAACAGTTGGGCTGATATAAAGATGTAGTCTATCCTTGTATAGATTTTGTGAGGATTGGAATAGAAGGTGTATTTTCTTTCTGATGGGTGTTTTAGTCTCCATGTATCCCATAAGTTAAATGTGCTGAGAAATGATTTGAGTGCTTTAGAGGAGAGGGCAGGGCTGGAAGTTGACGATGGCTTGGAGCGATCTAGTGATTTGTCAAGTGTAACATTAAAATCTCCCAATAGGATCATTTTACCTAGCTCTAGAGTTAGCAAGTGGTTTTCTAAGGTTTTAAAGAATTTTCCCTGGCCTTGGTTTGGTGTGTATATGTTGATTATTGTTACCTTAGTTTGTTGTATGTTTCCTGTGAGAATAAGATACGACCCTTCCGGGTTCCTATAACATGAGTCCAACCTGAAAGGGACTGTCTTGTGTATCAAAATCGCTACTCCCCCTTTTTTTGTAGGTGCTGGAGGCAAAATAGTGCGAGGTATACTGTTTACCCCAGTATTTCGGTTCTTTTCCCTGAGTAAAATGAGTTTCTTGAAGACCTATAATATGGTCTTTTTCATATTGTTTTATTGCGATTGAACGCTTGGTGGGGCTGTTGAGGCCTTGGACGTTGTGTGTAAGTATAGATATATGTGTGGCTGTGTTCGTCATGAGAGGAGCTCCAGGACCAGAGCGTACTCACCACCCAAACACCAGAGGAGGTTTCTTGTTCCCGGGAAGAGCCGAGCCAGGTTCCCATATTTGCAATTTAAGCATCGGTAAGTAAATAGAAGAAAACATAAGATAAATAACTGAAATAAACGGGAGATGACATTAAGTATGTCTTCTCAATTGTATCAATTTTAACTTTGTGACCAATTTCTTGTCACTAAATATGTGGGACGGATAGCCTGATGGGCGGTGCCCGTGGTCCGGGAGCGCCATCAAAAGGGTGGTTGGTATTGTATTGGGGGGTGATCTATCCTGGACAGCAAAAGTGGACTATCTTCTAGATTGTATTATCACTGGGTTTCTGGGGGCAAGCTTCTTCGTTCCCACCAGAGGCAGAGGAACATTACACTCAGGGGAGGGGTGATGTCTGTTATTTAGGTAGATGCATCTCCTTTGTTGGGAGGGGGGAAGAACACTAAAGATTGATCAAGCTTCTGTTTAATAAGGATAGCATACATCCGAGAGGTTCTTTGGTCTACCTTCGGACGTTTAGAGTAAATAGTTTAGGGCTCACCAGTTTTCTCCAGCCCAATCATCTGGTTCATACCTATATACATTTGCTAGTGGGCTATTACCATGTGGGACGACCAAGTGCCCTACCCCTCCATTCTGGCTTATCTGCTCGTTTATTATCTAGTGTCTGTAGAGGCCTGTGGTCCCCCGTCTCCCCTCCGCTCCATGGACCAGGTCACTCATCAACCCTCTCCCCCAGCGGCGGGGAGGGGAGGGAGGTTAAAAGGCACATGGAGAACAACATTTTTTATATTAGTTTGGCGTTGTGCCATTCTTATACTGGTCTATCTATCTGGGCAGTCTGGGTTATTCCAGTTTCGTTCCGTTTCGATCTCTGTATTTGCACGTGTGGACAGAGGCTAGTGGGCTATTACAGTATGGGGCAGTGAACTGCCTAACCCCCCCGCTATAGCATGTCCACCGTGTTGTAGTAGGATTGATATCATTGCCTAATATTTGTAGTTATTTTTAAACTTCTGGTATCTATCTTAACCTTATACTAGAGTGTATTTCGACATTTTCATATATTGGGAAAGAGGGAGGGGGGAATGTAAGTAGAAAGATACAGTATCTAACCGTTTTTTCACCAAAAAAGTATTATGCTGTACTTTAAGAGTTCTATTTGTGATATCAACACATAATGTCCTTAGTCAAAGCGGGTGGTAGAGTTTTCTAGTTTTGACCTTATCCTTAAAGGGCATGTCCACCCCAAAATTTAACTTTTGATATGTGGTAGGGCATGCTCCCCCAGCCCCAACCGCATTAATATAATTGTTAGAAAGTCCCCCGATTCTTACTTACCTGCCCTCTCTCCTCCGCTGCAGTGTTCCGGCCCTCTGCTTACATGGAATTGAAAGCAGGGGGCGGGACCGGCAGCCGCGTCCGTGATTGGCTGAGAGGCAGGGAGGGCTGCACTGAGCATGCCTCAACCTTGATGAGGTTGAGGAAGTCTCAGGCACAGCATGAGTCCACACTGCTCCTACACAGCAGTTTCCTGGACTTTGGAGGGGCACAGCAGGGGAACTATTTTGAGCAGGAATGTAAGGTAAGGATTGTTTTAAACTACTTGATGTGGCCAGTAAGGGGTTAAATTTTAGTTTTGGGGGTGGACATGCCCTTTAAGTCCGGCTGTTTCCATTAGTGTTCTCATGTACTCGTCAATTAGATGATTATACAGGTCCTGGGTATGGGGTTTTGGTCTCTTTAGGAGGGTTATGGTTGGTGCTGTCGTCCTTCGGACGTTACTAAAATGAATATACATTTTGGTGGGTTTTGGGTTAACCGATGCTGTTTTTGTCGTGTTTTCCCAGGTTATCCTGTAGTCCAGTGTTGTCTTTTTTGGATTTTTACTCTTTTTGCTTTTGGTTTTTGTAATCCGTTTTGGTTATTTTTGTGGTCGACCTTTTTATCTGGAGTTGGTCCTCAGCCATTTAATCGTTGTGGGTTGGTAGACTGTGGTCGTGGCCGGAGCAATCCTCTGGGTTCAGTCTGTTTCATCCATCCCTTCGCACTGCGGTGGGTAAATTTCCCCAGGGATCGCAAGTCCCAGCTGTGAGTTCAAAGAGGCTCTATTTCAATTTAACCCCCTCCCAGTTGTTCAAATTTCCATTTTACCAAAGTTCCATTTGAGATAGTATTGATCAGGGGGTATTAGGGGTTCGAGCGGGGGAATTGACGCCCCTGCGTGGGGATGGTGAGGATACTGTTGTCCAGTCATCTGTTGGTGGGGGAATTCGATGGGTTTCTGGGCCCCTGTGGTTTAGGTCTCGGGTTTCCAGGCCCAGTTTCTGGAAGAGGATGTTGCTTTCGTCTGGGGATGCGATAGACACCGTTTTGCCATTGTGATTTACAAAGTAGCCGAAATGGGAAGCCCCATCTATTTGAGGCCCTGATTTTTGAGCTTTTCGAGTATTGGCTTCATTCTTCCTTCTCTGTATGTATTTGGAATATGTCCTGGTAGATTTGGATGTGTAGCCATCTTGTTTCAGGGTCTCATGGTTACGGCTGCCTTGATAATGGCTTCTTTGGCGGTGTATAGGTGGAATCTTACTATCACGTCTCTTGGTGGGCTGTCGGGGCCTTAGGGCTCTGTGGGCCCTGTCCAGTATTAAATCGCGCGTTTGTAGTTGCGGGGCAATCTGGTGGAACAACTGTTCTAGGTATGGGTTAAGATCCTGTACTGTTTCTGGAATGCCCAGCAGTCTTAGGTTCTGTCGTCTGCTTCTATTCTCGGCGTCCTCCTGCGCTGTTTGTAATTCCAATATTTGTGCGCGGAGCTCTTTTATGTCCCCCTCTAGCTGGGTGCAGTATCTTGCCACGTGGCTCTGCTTGTTTTCTATTCCCGCGACCCAGTCACCCAAATTAGTCAGCTCTTGCCTTACCTCTGCTAGCGTAGTTTTGTGGGCTGCTTTTATCGCTTTCTCGAGGTTCGCATAGAGCCTGTCCAGGTCCTGTTTGGTGATGGGAGATGGATCAGGGTCTTGTGCTTTAGGGGTTGAGGCCTGGTGCGGTGTGGGTGGGCCTTCAGGCCGGGTGACATAGCCCAGTAAATCGCCTCTGGGCTCGCTTTGGGTCCTTTTTGGAGGCATGTTGGTTGCTGGGGCAGGACTGTTCGGTTGAGAGTGCTTAAAGTCCGATTATTGTAGCTCTAGTCCCTTCATCCAGCGCTCCCAGACCCGGAGCTCCACTAGCATGCGGCCGCCATGATGGATGGTCAGACTCCGCCCCCCGTTTTTTTTTTTTTTTAATTTCAAAAGGGTTACGCTGTAAACATTGACTGGCTAACAACCACACATTTTTTAGTTTTAGGGGGGGGAAAGAAGATATTATGTAAAATTTTGTAAACTGCAAAGCTCAAACACGGTTTCAAATATTAACCGTAAAGCAGGGAAATATCAGATGCTTTTAAAACTTGATGTGCTGCAAATAAAAGAGCCAATAGTGTGGTATTAAAAAGGTGGACAGATTGACAGCTGCCCCTGAAACCACAGACACCCCTAGGTGTATGCCTAATTGTAAATTCGGCCTGGGTCTTGAGGAAACAATCAATTTAGAATAAAAAAGTTTGTGTTTTTACTCCTCTCTTTTTTTCCCTTTAGTCATCAATTCATCAATTGAATTGAACATTTCATACAAATATAACAGTTCGATGACTACATGTACAGTTGTTTTCAAAATTATTCAACCCCCAATGCTGTAAAGGGTTTTAGGGAATTCAGTGTACATTTGTAATTGTGTTCAGAATGAAATTTTACAAGGACTTTTTAAAAGAACCAAATGCAACTTGGACTTAATGGACGTATGTCTTTATTCAACCTTAATTACTATATTACTATGTAACTAAAATGACATTGTTTTTGTAATACAGTATTAAATGTTTTTTTTTGTGATTTCTTCATTGACACAATTATTCAACCCCTTAACCCTTTGCCTGCCACAGATCGTGAATATACGTTCTGTGCAGACAAGTACCAAACTGCCACAGATCGTATATTCACGATCTGCAGCACTTCGGTCCTGGAGCTGCATGGCGAAGTGAGAGCGGGGAAACCGCTTCCCCGCTCTTGCAAATCCCTAGGCAACGAGCACAACTCGGGTTACTTACCTCTCCCCGGTCCACGATCGCCGAGGGACAATAGGAAGGCACTGACATCAGCAGTCACATGGGCAGTGACTTGCTGATGATCAGTGGGAAGGAACCGCCCCCTGCTGGATTTTTCTCACAACTTACCTGGTGGATTAAGTTTGCTGGAGCCCTCCTGCTGTGATCTGCTGTGTTTCCTGCTGGGATTTACCTTGCTGCCTGCTTTAGATCACTGTCTTCTGGACTGGTACAGTATTTACACACACTACACACCTACATTTAGTTTATAAACTTTATAAACTTTTTTTTGTATTACACACATTACACACTAGACACACTAACACACACTTACAAACACATATTTACACACACACACAACACACACATACACATACACACAAAAATACACACAAAATCAACATATTTTTTTATTTTGTATTTTTCATTCATTTTGATTTTGACAGTTTTTCTGGATTTTTTTGCTGTTTCTTTATTTTGGTGTTTATTTATATTATTTCTATAATTGTATTTGTTTTTGTGTGTATATTTTGTGTTTTACCCCTCTTATATCCCTATATACCCTCTTATATCCCTATATACCCATCTACCCCTCCCCCACCCCCAGACCCTCTTAATGATAACTTGTGGGATTGAATTACTGTTAACATCTTATTACCCATCAAGCTAGTGGGGTCTGTCATTTTGACCCCCAGTCTTGCTGTGCGGTAAAGTTATTTAGATTTTTGTTTTTGTGTTGTAATTTTCTGCAATCTCAGTTTTAATACTTTTTTGTTCAGTACCCTTGATTCTTTATTACACAACAAGACTAGTGGATCTGTGATTTTGACCCCCAGTCCTGCTGTGTAGTGAAGTACTTTTGTGCATTTTTTGCTTTTCTGTGCTAAATATATTCAGTGTCTTTATTATATTTTTTTTTTGCTTCAGTTACCCTTGATTCTGTTTATATAAGTTATCTAAAATATATAAAAGTTATTTTTCTGTATTTTGGAATTGTACGGTGTTAAATTTTGTATAATGTTCATTAGGTTTAGTTTTTTATAGTATTTCAGTTTTTGGTGCTTTCTAGAAAGTGTTGAAAGTTGGAAAGTTGAAACATTGTTACTTAGTTTGCTTGAGGTCAACCTCAGGTCTTTTTGCTGAAGGGTTAACTTCAGGTTTTTTGCTGAAGGGGTTAACTGCAGGTCTTTTGTTTGGTACAGTGACTTTTGGATACAATGGCTAAGAAGAAGAGCTTTTCTGTACAGGAGGCTGCTAGATAATGATGCTGACCAGCTCAGAGGAAAGTGATTTTTCTGATTCTGATGCTGACCCTGAGTATTTACCCAGTGGATCAGAATCATCAGATTCGACGAGCATGGCAGTAGTGACACTGTCACAGCCTTAGAGAGTAGTGGTTCTGCTGATGATGAGGCTGGTCCTAGCATTGTTGGTCCTATGGAGGTGATGATGGGAGTGTTGCTGGTGCTGCAGTTGGAGGAGAGCCTGCGTGGAGGCCTCCCGCTAATTTTACCCCCACTTCTGATTTTTTAGCAGTCCCTGGCGTGAAGGTGGACACCAGTAATTTTGAAGTGCTAGACTTCTTTCAGTGTTCTGACGGACGCAATCCTACAGGATGTGGTCCACTATAGTAATCTATTTGCCGAGCAGTATATTGCCACACACCAATTAGGTGTATATTCACGTGCTCGTGCATGGTATCCCACCACTATTGTGGTGGGATACCATGCTCGTGCATGGTATCCCACCACAATAGTGGAAATGAAAAAATTTTTTGCCCTCACTCTTTCAATGGGTCTCGTAAAGAACAATACATTGGAAGGCTATTGGGATACCACACACTGTAATTTCCTCCCCCTTTTTCAGCTGTATGTAGAAACCGCTACCAAATCTTATTGCGGTTTATGCATTTTAACGATAAACACCACAGCTGTTCCCACCGGTGCACCCGGTCAGACAGGATTCATAAATTGAGGCCCTTTATTGATAGCCGTCTAAACGCTTTGCAGAGGTTTACATCCCTTCCCAGAATATCTGTATTGATGAGTCCCTTATGCTCTACAAAGGGCGCCTAATATTCCGTCAATACATGCCAAGTAAGCGTTCTCGCTATGGCATCAAATTATATAACTCTGCGAAAAGTAGTACTGGGTTACACTAGCAAGTTTATGATATATGAGGGCAAGGACTCACAGTTAGACCCCCCTGGTGTCCACTGGATTTAACGGTCAGTGGCAAGATGTCTGGGAGCTCATTTCTCCATTGCTGGGCCAAGGGACCACTTATATGTGGATAACTTTTATACAAGTATTCCCTTGTTAGATATCTTATTCTTTGACACCCAGCCTGTGGCAACATAAATCCTATTCGAAAAGGGTTGCCCAAGGCTTTACTGGATAAGACACTAAAGCGTGGAGGAATTTTGCTCTAAGAAACGATGAGCTCCTGGCTGTCAAGTTTTGTGATACTAAGGTTGTATTCATGCTGACCACCATCCACGATGAGTCGGTAAGAGTAGGGACAGAAGTGGTGGTAGGCCCCCCAAATTAGACCACTCTGTAGCAAAGAATACAACAAGTACATGGGTGGCGTTGACAAAAATGATCAGATCCAACACTACTACAACGCCACCGAAAAACAAAGGCCTGGTACAAAATTAGCCATTTATCTTTTGCAACGGCCCTACATAATTCGTATATTGTTTACAAGACAGTGGTACCAGAGCCTGTACTGTTTATATAGTTCCAGCTGCAGCTTATTCAGCTATGTTGTTGGTAGTGTAGAGGGGTCCCGGAGATGCCTAGTAATGATAATGTAGCAGATTGTAGGAAAGCATTTGTTAGAACCCATTCCACCCACGCCTAATAAGCAGCATCCCCAGAGAGCCTGCAAGGTTTGCCGTAAAAATGGGACTAGGCGAGATACAAGTATTTTGTCCTAAGTGCCCTAGCAAGCCTGCTTTATGTCTGAAGCCCTGTTTTGAGCGCTACCATACTTTGGTGCACTTTGAAAGTTAGATAGGATAGGAGGCTCTCTGGATTTGTGGGTGTCCTAGGCCTTATTTGCATGCTCGGGTTCATTTGCCTTTTTTGAAATAGCTTTGTGGTTGGGACAGGTAGGTCTCCTTCTAGTAAAATAGTTATTTACTGTAAAAGGGGGCATAAGGTACAATGTGTTTTTATTGTCAGTAATGTTGTACTAACCGCTAGTTTATTTTTCCCAAGGATTTTTGAGGTTCCTGTAATACACCAGTAAAGGGTGATGCGTTATGGTGTATTTACAGTAAAATGTATGAATGGTTCTATGTATGCATTTAACACTGCTTTTATCTTTCAAGATGTGCCGGAAAAAACTGGAGACGTAACAACTAACTCCAAACAGAAAGCACCTAGTCTTGTGCTGGGGCAGAGCTTGTAGGTTCAAGGGCGCTTGTGCAAATGATGAAATAGAAGTGAATTTATTATTCATCTTTCGATCTGATGTACAAAACTTTTTCACAGCAAAGCTCAATAGCCTTCACTAAAGTTATCAGTATTTTCTCAGTAATGCAAATAGGCAACAACACAGAGGCAAAGATATCCAGCAAGGTAGGAAGATTTGAAACATATTTTCCAGGTTTTCAGGCACCGGATCAAGTGCGAGTTCTGTCTGATATAAAGTTCGAAATACTACTTTGAAATGCGGGCTACAAGATTGCATGTATGAACAAAGAATGGCACTGTTATATGCTAAAGGTAGTAGATTCCAAATATATAGTTTGTGTGGGGTATTTCTGAGTTGGAGGGGGTTTTACCGTGAAAAATTTGGAACATTTGCGTGTTAATAAGCACTGTGCTTGTCTTATTTGGACTATCGCTTCCACGTCCGGTGTGTAACCACACATATGGCATACGTTTGATTCAGGACATTTGGAGATTGGTATTTGTAATTTTTTTTACATTACATGGGGTTTTGGTGTGATTTTGTAACTTTGAAATGTATTGTTTCTATTTTTCCAGAAAATTGTGTAGAAATGCCAAATTCTACGAAGAACTGCGCCCACACCATTGATGGTATGAATGAAAGAAAATACAGCGTACGTAGCTGAAGGTATGTAGATTCTGAGAATAATTAGTTTGTTGGGGGGTATTTCCAAGTTAGAGGGGTGTTCAGTTTGAAAAATCTGGGAAATATGCTGTTATTGGCCACTGGCATTGTTTTACTTTTGCTAGTCGCTTCCACGTCCGTGGGTGTAACCACACATATGGCATACCGTTTGATTCAGGACATTAGGAGATTGATATTAGTAACTTTTTTACATTCCATGAGGTTTTGGCATGATTTTTACCTTGAAGTTGTTTTTTGTTCATTTTTTCAGAAAAGTGGAACTTCTACGAAGAACTGCGCCCACACCATTGATGGTATGAATGAACGAACTACAGTGCTACATAGCTGAAGGTGTGTAGATTTCAGGAATATATAGTTTGTGGGGGTATTCTGAGTTATCAGGGGGTTTGTGGAAAAAAGCATATTGTTAAATTTGGAGTTGGCTAAAATTTTCGTTTCTGAGCCATCATGCATTGTTCAAGTGGCTTTTCGCTTCCAGACGTCCGCGTGAGTAACCACACAATGGCATACGTTTGTTCAGGACATTGGGAGATTGATATTTAGTAACTTTTTTTTACATTCCATAGTGTTTGGTTTGGCATGATTTTACCTTTTGAAGTTGTTTTTTGTCATTTTTTGAAAAGTGCGAACTTCTACGAAGAACTGCGCCCACACCATTGATGGTATGAATGAACGAAACTACAGTGCTACATAGCTGAAGGTGTGTAGATTTCAGGAATATATGTTTTGGGGGGTATTTCTGAGTACAGGGTGTTTTGTGGAAAAAATGCATACTGTTCAAATTTGGAGTTGGCTAAATATTTTCGCTGTTTCTGAGCCATCATGCATTGTCTCACTTTGTGGCTTTTCGCTTCCACGTCCGCGTGAGTACCACACATATGGCATACCGTTGATTCAGGACATTTGGGAGATTGATATTAGTAACTTTTTTTTACATTCCATGAGGTTTTGGCATGATTTTTACCTTTTGAAGTGTTTTTTGTTCATTTTTCAGAAAAGTGCGAACTTCTTACGAAGAACTGCGCCCACACCATTGATGGTATGAATGAACAAACTACAGTGCTACATACAGCTGAAGGTGTGTAGATTTCAGGAATATATAGTTGGGGGGGTATTTCTGAGGTATCAGGGTGTTTTGTGGAAAAAAATGCATAACTGTTCAAATTTGGAGTTGGCTAAATATTTTCGCTGTTTTCTGAGCCATCATGCATTGTCTCACTTTGTGGCTTTCGCTTCCACGTCCGCGTGAGTAACCACACATATGGCATACCGTTTGATTCAGACATTTGGGGAGATTGATATTTAGTAACTTTTTTTACATTCCATGAGGTTTTGGCATGATTTTTACCTTTTGAAGTTGTTTTTTGTTCATTTTTTCAGAAAATGCGAACTTTACGAAGAACTGCGCCCACACCATTGATGGTATGATGAACAACTACAGTGCTACATAGCTGAAGGTGTGTAGATTTCAGGAATATAGTTTTGTGGGGTATTTCTGAGTTATCAGGGTGTTTTGTGGAAAAAAATGCATACTGTTCAAATTTGGAGTTGGCTAAATATTTTCGCTGTTTCTGAGCCATCATGCATTGTCTCACTTTGTGGCTTTTCGCTTCCACGTCCCGTGTGTACCACACATATGGCATACCGTTTGATTCAGGACATTTGGGAGATTGATATTTAGTAACTTTTTTTTACATTCCAGAGGTTTTGGCATGATTTTTACCTTTTGAAGTTGTTTTTTGTTCATTTTTTCAGAAAAGTGCGAACTTCTACGAAGAACTGCGCCCACACCATTGATGGTATGAATGAACAAACTACAGTGCTACATAGCTGAAGGTGTGTAGATTTCAGGAATATATATTTTTGTGGGGGTATTTCTGAGTTATCAGGGTGTTTAGTGAAAAAACTGCAGACTGTTCAAATTTGGAGTTGCTAAATATTTTCGCTTGTTTCTGAGCCATCATGCATTGTCTCACTTTGTGGCTTTTCGCTTCCACGTCCGCGTGAGTAACCACACATATGGCATACCGTTTGATTCAGGACATTTGGGAATTGATATTTAGTAACTTTTTTTTACATTCCATGAGGTTTTGGCATGATTTTTACCTTTTGAAGTTGTTTTTTGTTCATTTTTTCAGAAAGTGCGAACTTCTACGAAGAACTGCCCCACACCATTGATGGTATGAATGAACAACTACAGTGTTACATAGCTGAAGGTGTGTAGATTTCAGGAATATATAGTTTGTGGGGGGTATTTCTGAGTTATCAGGGTGTTTTTGTGAAAAAAATGCATACTGTTCAAATTTGGAGTTGGCTAAATATTTTCGCTGTTTCTGAGCCATCATGCATTGTCTCACTTTGTGGCTTTTCGCTTCCACGTCCCGCGTGTGTAACCACACATATGGCATACCGTTTGATTCGACATTTGGGAGATTGATTATTAGTAACTTTTTTTTACTTCCATGAGGTTTTGGCATGATTTCTACCTTTTGAAGTTGTTTTTTGTTCATTTTTTCAGAAAAGTGCGAACTTCTACGAAGAACTGCGCCCACACCATTGATGGTATGAATGAACGAACTACAGTGCTACATAGCTGAAGGTGTGTAGATTCAGGATATTAGTTTGGTGGGGGTATTTCTGAGTTATCAGGGTGTTTTGTGGAAAAAAATGCATACTGTTCAAATTTGGAGTTGGCTAAATATTTTCGCTGTTTCTGAGCCATCATGCATTGTCTCACTTTGTGGCTTTTCGCTTCCACGTCCGCGTGAGTAACCACACATTGGCATACCGTTTGATTCAGGACATTTGGGAGATTGATATTTAGTAATTTTTTTTACATTCCTTGAGGTTTTGGCTGATTTTTACCTTTTGAGTTGTTTTTTGTTCATTTTTTCAGAAAAGTGCGAACTTCTACAAGAACTCGCCCACACACATTGATGGTATGAATGAACAAACTACAGTGCTACATAGCTGAAGGTGTGTAATTTCAGGAATATATAGTTTGTGGGGGGTATTTCTGAGTTATCAGGGTGTTTTGTGGAAAAAAATGCATACGTTCAAATTTGGAGTGGCTAAATATTTTCGCTGTTTCTGAGCCATCATGCATGTCTCACTTTGTGGCTTTTCGCTTCCACGTCCGCGTGTGTAACCACACATATGGCAACCGTTGATTCAGGACATTTGGGAGATTGATATTTAGTAACTTTTTTTTACATTCCATGAGGTTTTGGCATGATTTTACCTTTTGAAGTTGTTTTTTGTTCATTTTTTCAGAAAAGTGCGAACTTCTACGAAGAACTGCGCCCACACCATTGATGGTATGAATGAACAAACAACAGTGCTACATACTGAAGGTGTGTAGATTTCAGGAATATAGTTTGTGGGGGTATTTCTGAGTTTACAGGGTGTTTAGTGGAAAAACTGCAAGGAACTGTTCAAATTTGGAGTTGGCTAAATATTTTCGCTGTTTCTGCCATCATGCATTGTCTCACTTTGTGGCTTTTCGCTTCCACGTCCGCGTGTGTAACCACACATATGGCATACCGTTTGATTCAGGACATTTGGGAGATTGATATTTAGTAACTTTTTTTACATTCCATGAGGTTTTGGCATGATTTTCCTTTTTGAATGTTGTTTATGTTCATTTTTTTTGAAAATCTGGTAAAAGTGCAAACTTCTAACAAGAGCTGCGCCCACACCATTGATGATATGAATGAACAAACTACAGCGTTACATAGCTGAAGGTGTGTAGATTTCAGGAATATATAGTTTGTGGGGGGTATTTCTGAGTTGGGGGGGTGTTTTGTGGAAAAACTGCAGACTGTTCAAATACAAAACTGGCAAATTTTTTTTTGCTGCTACTGACATTTGGCACTGGTCACGCTCTGGGTTAGTTGGTAGCCATGTCTCTGGGTACACCCATGAATGTGGCATACCGTTTTATTCGGGAGGGGTTAGGCTTTCATATTTGAGATGCGTTTGAACTTTCCTCCACAGTTTTTAGCTGAAATTCGCATTTGATTTTGTCTCTGTTTTTACAGTTGAGGAAAAAAAGGAAAATGTGAGAAAATAACTTACAATTGGACGAAGAGCTGCGCCCGGGTATTTGCATTTTGATCGAAACTTACCTCACTCGGAAAATCCTGCGGGTGTGTAGTTTCTAAAAATATCTCACTTGTGGGGATATTTTAGTTAATTTGGTAGATATTCTATGTTAACTGTCAGTAGTGGTTATACATTTTAATTTGGTGTAATATTCTTGAAGGTGCAGTTTTAGTTTGCGGGGGTCTCCTGTACAGGAAAAGTGGGGTACCTACATATATCTGGTATCGTTGTACTCGGGAGTATCTGAGCTTTTAGAAACAGTAAGATTTTTGTGTGTAACCTTAAGATAACTATAAGTAAAAATGGGAAAAATCCATGAAAATTTGCAAATTTTTCATTTTTTTTACATATTTTACCCATAATTCCAGTAAAATTTCCAGAAAAGTTACAAAATTCTGTTACCATGTTAAAGTACACTTTGTGCTGAAAAAAACAATGTATAATATTCCTGATTTACTGCAAGGTTTCCTACTGTAAAATTAGTCTAAAGCGATTGAGGGCAAAATCCTGAAAATTCTTCTGGCAGTTAATGCAAAAAAAAATGAAAATCTCCTGGCAGTGAAAGGGTTAAAGGGCATCTATAGTGGGAAAATGAACTTTTTTTTCTTTCTTTCCATGTGTTCTATAATTCCCCACAACCCCCAGAGTGTCATCACTTTTTTCAGATTCCCTCTCTGTCCTGAGATACACCAGTTTGAAGAATACGTGATTGCATTCCTCTACTCCTACTTGGACTGTCAATCAAATCCCTGTGACTTGATCCCCCCTCCCTGCTCTGTAATAAACATAGAGATAACAGCATTAGCAGGGGGAGAAAGGTAGCTTTGATGTTAGATATAAGGCTGCACTTGACCCCCCTTCTTAATAGCTTTCACTGATTGATGATGGGTCACAAAGAGAGAGATCGTAAACTGTACTGATCTCCTTCTTCCGTGTCTCCAGGACAGCTTACTTTCTATTGGCCACTGTGCGTTGGTGTGTTTTTCAGGATGTTGAACTTTTAACTCCTACTGCACATAAAAAGCTTGTCGGTTAGCCGGAGCTGAGACATGGAGGAGGTAACAGAGGGGAGGGAGAAGGGGGGAATGCTGCACATAGATCTGACACCGTGGTTAAACAGAGTCAGTGACAGATATAGGATTAAGGCAGCACAGAGTACATGAATTTAACTTTGCAAAGGGGCAATGTGTTTTTTTCACTATAGATGCCCTTTAAAGACTACCACTCTTAAGAACAGTGGTTCATTCAAGTGTTTTCGATCAGGTATTGAAATCACTTGTGGATGTCAATGAGCAGCAATCAAGCATAATAAGCACCAATTAGGCAGATTTAAAATGACTGTGATACTTAGCTCCTTCTAGACATTTACTGGTGTGTTTACAAACATGGTAAAGTCAAGAGAATGGTCCAGGAAGACAAGTGAAGTTGTGAATTCTCTTCACATGAAGGGCAATGGCTATAAGAAGATTGCAAAGATGTTAAACATACCAAGAGACACCATAGGAAGCATAATTCGCAAATTCAAGGCAAAGGGCACTGTTGAAACGCTACCTGGTCGTGGCAGAAAGAAGATGCTGACTTTGACTGCTGTGCGCTACCTGAAGCGCAAAGTGGAGAAAAGTCCCCATGTGACTGCTGAGGAACTGAAAAAAAGATTTGGCAGATGCGGGGATTGAAGTTTCAGCTCAGACAATAAGGCGCACACTGCGTAATGAAGGCCTCCATGCCAGAACTCCCAGGCGCACCCCCTTGCTGTCTCCAAAGAACAAGAAGAGTCAACTGCATTATGCCAAAAGTCATGTGGACAAACCACAAAAGTTTTGGGATAGTGTTCTGTGAACTGATGAAACAACATTAGAACTGTTTGGCCCCATGGATCACCGCTATGTTTGGAGGAGGAAGAACAAGGCCTACGAAGAAAAGAACACCTTGCCTACTGTGAAGCATGGAGGGGGGGTCAATCATGCTTTGGGGCTGTTTTGCTTCTGCAGGGAAGCTTCAGCGTGTGCAAGGTACCATGAATTATCTTCAGTACCAGGAGATATTGAAAAAAAATGTGATGCAGTTTGTCACAAACCTAAGGCTTGGGAAATGTTGGACCTTTCAACGGGACAATGATCCCAAGCACACCTCCAAGTCCACTAGAGCATGGTTGCAGATTAAAGGCTGGAACATTTTGGATTGGCATTGCAGTCACCAGACTTAAATCTGGTGGGACTTAAAGAAAGCAGTTGCAGCGCACAAGCCTAAGAATGTGACTGAACTGGAGGCTTTTGCCCATGAAGAATGGGCTAAGATACCCGTAGATCGCTGCAAGACACTTGTGTCAAGCTATGCTTCACGTTTAAAAGCTGTTATAACTGGAAAAGGATGTTGTACTAAGGATGAATGTCACTTGGGGATTGAATTAAACTGATAATGATGTGAGCACAGAAAAGACATTTTTGGTTATTTCATTATAAATGTTATGTTATATTTGACTGACTTACAAGTGTCTCTTCGATTTCATTGTAAACAAGATGACTGAAATGATCAAAATCAATGTCAAACTGGCCAAAACACTCAATTTCAGTGGGGGTTGAATAATTTTGAACACAACTGTAAGTAGGTGCCCATACATACACTGATGGGCAAACTGCGGCTCTCCAGATGTTTGAAAACTACAACTCCCAGAATTCCTATGATTCCCTCTGTAGTTGAGGAATGCTGGGAGTTGTAGTTTTCAAACATCTGGAGAGCCACAGTTTGAGGATCACCGCATTAGAACATCATCATTCAATTGATTCTTCCAGTATGTCAGTCTTCTCCACGACCCACATACAACAGCAAAATGACCGGGCCAGACGGGACCTCGTGATCGTACATCGTCCAAGAAGTACCGTAAAACCGACTACGGATGAATTATATGAATGACTTTGTATTGTCAGCAAGTAAGTTCTAATGTATGGGTACCTTGAGGAACCTCCTGGCAACCTGTCAAGCAAGGAGGGACACTGCTCCATACAATAAATACTAATTCACAAACAAAACCTATGCACAGGCTGCCTTTAACGGTGTAGTAATATACTTACGGCCTCTAGTTTCACACTTTACGACTACGTTTCCGCTGGTAGACCCTAGGTAAGAACAGACATACTTCTAAATATATGTCATTGAACGCTCACCAGTACACAGACGATTCGCACATATCTCATTTGGTCTGGCCTAGTTTCCCATGAAACCCCGGGGTTGCCAGGGTAACGCTGCCCTCCCTTCCCTCACCCCGTCATGCATTGCGCCGGCTCCCAGTTCTCCCAGTGCGCCGCCATGTTGTCGGAGTAAGAAGTAGCGGTAGGGAGACAGCTACGGGGGCAGAGAGACATCGACCCAATCCGGCTCCATCCTCCCGTTCCGCCCGTGAGTATTTCTTCCAAACTGAGGTCTAATGATACGCAAAACACCGTATACTAGTACCCCGTTGTTATTTTAAGAGTCATTGGGCCCCGGAGGAGGGAGAAAGGCGCTAGGAAAGGGGACGGTCTCAGGCGCTAGGTCCTCCCACTGTCCATGTTTTGAGGCCTCTTTTGTTACGAGAGTAGGAGGAGGGGGCGCGAATTACAGTAAATGAACCCCCGAAATTTGACACGTAGGCCAAAATAAGGGTCTTACCTGTTTTCTGATCTGACCGAGGGGATTTCCATCCTCACTCGCTCTGCATTAAGGAATCTTTTAAGGCCATTTCCTTCTGAGGCCCTACTTCGGTCACCGGTAGTTGATTGCACGTCCCCTAATGTATGTATCTATGTATAGTGTATGTTGTCTACGATCGGGAGGGGTTTGTGACCATATTTAACTGCTGTGTCTCTTGTTTATGTGTTAGGAATGAAATGTCAGTGTGTATTGCAGTATTTTATAAGTTCCTGGTTTTCTGCATATTTGTGTGTGGTTTTAAAATATTTTGTGGTATTAAAGTTTGCTGAAATTGTATGACCTGTTTCTTTGGTCGTTGTATTATAGCAGATTGTTGGAAAAATAGACTAAGAACACTTGTCTGTGTGTAGATAGAAGTGTACACACATGTGATATAGATTGTATATAAATCTCATTTGGCATCTGTATTTTCCAGTGTTGTCCAGGTCAGTTGTGATTAGTCATTTTTAGCAGGTGTTCAATTACATTGAGGGTTGGACATATATATATGTATGTATAGTTTACATAGCGCCACTTGGGCGCTGCACTTTACAATATTAGAATATAAAAAGTTATACAAGGTGGACAAAAATATAAAACATAAATAGTTCAGTATATAATTATATAAATATATTGGTGCTTGAGCCTTGCCACAAGAGGAAATAAAGCCCCTGTCCCGCAGAGCTTTCAATCTAATTAGTTGCCAGGACTCTTATGTTTGTTATTTTCGTGGGGCATATTTTAATGTCACCCACCCCCCCTTTTTTTTTTTTTTTTTATAGACTTTTAAGGATACTTATTTCCCTTATTATCCTTGTGTGTAATTATCACTATTTAATTAAAATCACCATAACAAATTACACAATACAAAGTATAGTACTACTACTGACTTGTATTTCAATTACAAAACAAATCATATATAATTTAATAAAGTATACTTACTTTACTTGACACCACTAAGTTGAATTTTTTTAAATCAAAAATTCAGTTGTGCTTTCAGCGATTACTACACCACGTGCACAAAAGTTCAAGTGGTTCGGGATCCATCTGCTAGAGAGAGGCTACTTGGTTCCCTTCAGCAGGTAGGCATCTGGAACGTTTCCAAACTTGCCCTCCCTTTCTGCTCCCAGTTGCCACCAGGAAGCATCCAGGGGGGCCTGAATGCGATAAGCCTGAAGGTCCTAAAAAGGACCCAGGCAATCCCACCACAATACGGGAAACAAACTTGCACAAAACTAAGTGCATGTGAAAAGTGCCAAATAAATGCGTGTGCCCAGTGCACCATTTAAGTTAAGTGGGACAATAGGCCCCTTAGTTTAAATGAAAAACTCAAAATGGTAGGTTAAGCCACACCTATAAGGGGGTCTTCCATATGGAGACTAAAAGGAATTGGAATTTTCCTATCATCCAATGAAGTTTTGATCTTACAACATGTGCCACTGTACGTAAATCAAAAAGTTCTCTAAGGCATTGAACATGACACAACAGGAATTGTAAGGATCTTCCTGTATTACTCCCGGTTATGTGTTGTTTGTAAAACATGTGACAATCTTAGCCAATCAAAAATTCTTCAGACTGTCACATTCACTCCCCCCTTCCTTTTCCATAAAAATAAATAAGACTTCCTTTAGGAAAGACAATCCAGTTTCTGTTTGCTAGACGGTAGGGGGCGTATGTTTATGATAAAATCGCTTTGCATGTGTCAAACTACCCAGCATTAGAGAAATGGCCAGTTTTTCACTTTTTCCCCAATATCAATATATTGAGATGAGGCTGTGAAGTGCCTTCTGTTGTAAGAAGGTTCTATTTCATTGTATGTTCTGTGGAGGGCTTTTTCCCCCTTTAAGCCTACGTCGCCTTAATCTATAAAGCTAATCTGTACCCTATGCTACCAAGTCCTACCTCATTGAAACCATGAAACTGTGCACTGATAGAAACTAATAAAATTGAAACATGGCAGGATAGTCTGGGTTCTTAATAGGACCTCAGGCTGACCAATAGTGATCTCTCTCTAACAGACTCCCTGGTGACAGCTGTGAGTTAATGAGGAAGGTGAGTATTGGTGGGTGGTTTCAAACTTTCCTTTATAGAAACTTCCAATGGATCACTTCTTGGTTGGTTTCCATTAGAGGGAAGTTAAAGGGAGATTATATATTTAAGCTCTGCACAGTAGTTATATTGCACTGTGGTGTTTGGACTTAATGTACATTTACCCCATATATTTCAAAAGCTCTTTTAATACTTGAGCACCTTCATATATAAATGTTTTGTATGATTTAATAGGGCTATATTTATAAAGGCGCGTTATCACTCTTGCAATCGTAAATCTATGGTAGCGGTTATTAATCAACGATCATGATTGTAGATCTACAACCACGATTGTAGATTAACAGACGCCCATAGAATACCATTGTGGTATTTTGCTACCACAGGGTATTCTACGACGAATGTTTGTTTATTAACTAACGTTCAGCCAATGTCCTTAATTAACAATAATAACTTGTATAAAAGACCAAATATACAACTGATACAAAATATGTAAACTTACTTACAGAGCTGAGATTCCTATTTTAATATGGGATAGTCAAAATGTGAGGTTAACCCACACCCCTGTGATTGCTAAGGGGTCTCCATGTGGATACTGAAAGGGAGTGGTATAACATACAATGATGTGCTGTTTGTAAAACATGTGGCAGTCTTAGCCTGTAGTATGCTACACAGGAAGTGAACACATCATCCACATGTAGGAAAGTGGATATGAAATATACTTCGCATGTCCCTGCCCATTTTGTTAGGGAAGCTGGAAGGGAGAAATATGTGTTTATGTTAGATTATTAGTGCAATTCTATTATAAAAATGAGGCTATGAGGTACCTTCTGTTATAAGAAGGCACTAATTCATTTTATACTCTGTGGAAAGCTTTTAGCTCCTTTAACCCCATCTCACCCTAACCTATAAAGCTAATCCGTATCCTGTTCTCCCAAGTCCTAACCCCCATAGTAACTGAAAATGTCGAACTTGCTGTGGTAAATACTAAGAAGTATGAACCTGGCATGTTAGTCTGGATCCTGTACAGTGTCTCAGGCCACCCAACTGTGCTGTTTAGTTTGATTTGGAAGTGGGTATTGTCAGCAAGGTTTCTGTGTGTGCTGACAACACAAAACTTTGTCGACCATTAAAAACGTCCGAGGATGTGCAAACGTTGCAGGGGAATCTAGATAGATTGTCACATTGGGCTGCTAAGTGGCAGATGAAATTCAATGTTGATAAATGTAAGGCGATGCATTTTGGACTTAAAAATCCTTGTGCTTCTTATACTATAAATGGCTCTGTGGTAAGTGAATCCCTGTTGAAAAGGGATCTTGGAGTTTTGGTGGATAACAAACTTAAAGGTAGCAAGCAGTGCTAGGCGGCAACAGCCAGAGCCAGCATGGTATTGTCTTGTATAAAGAGAGGTATGGATTCAAGGGAGGAAAATGTAATTCTCCCTCTTTACAAAGCATTGGTAAGGCCTCATTTGGAATATGCAGTGCAATTTTGGAATCCTGTGTACAAAAAGGACATCTTTGAAATGGAAAGGGTTCAGAGAAGGGCAACTAAATTAATAAGGGGATTGGGGGAGCTTGAATATGAAGAGAGACTGGAAAAGTTACAATTATGTACGCTAGAGAAAAGGCTCTTGCGTGGGGATATGATTACTGTGTATAAATACATTAACGGGCCATACAATAAACTATCTGGGGCATTGTTCACCAATAGAACATGTCAAAGGACACAAGGACATCCCTTAAGACTTGAAGAAAAAAGGTTTAGGCTTCAAGTTCGGAAAGGGTTTTTCACTGTGAGAATGGTAAAGCTATGGAACTGTCTTCCAGTGGACGTGGTTATGGCAGGTTCATTGGTCAGTTTAAAAACAAAAAAAAGCTGGATGAGGTTCTGCAAACAAGGAATGTTGCAAGTTACTGGTATTGATACATAAAGTAGAGTTGATCCAGGGAAATTTCCGATTGCCACTTGGAGTCGGGAAGGAATTTTTTCCCCCTTCACAAATTTGGTGGGTTTTTTTTTTTTGCCTTCCTCTGCATCAACAGTTAAGGTGACCATACATTAGGCCGATTTTATGTACAATCGACATATAATCCGACATTCATACATATGGATAGTCACCATTTGTAACCCTAGATATTTTTTTTCTGCTCAATAAGACATCTCGGCCTCTTTTGAATGTGTAGAGACATTTAGCCAACACAACATTTTAAGGCAGAGCTTTCTACAGCCTTACTGCCCTTACAGTGAGGGCTAGATCCCACAAACATGTTTTGGATTGCACTTTGCAATGCAATTAGTCCAGCCGTACTATGTGCTGCTTCTGGTCTGTTTTTAGAATTCATGCAGTAATTTTTCATGCATATTGCATGTGTTCAAATAATGCATATATGAAACGCGTTGCAGTTATGAGACAAAGCTTAAAGGATAACTATTGTGTATAAAGATTATTTTTAAAAACTGTTAAACTGGAAAATACACGGGACAGGCATATAGGATAGGTAATTCTTAACTCCTAATATTGTTTCTGTGAGGAGCACCAACCCAAAGAAAACTGATTCTGCCAGTCTTCCTCCTGGCTTCAGCACTATCTTTAATTCCGGAATTGGCAAATGAAAACTGATAGTGCTGTAGCTCTTCAACAAAATGATATTGTCCCAGGTACTTTCAATTTTTAAACAGTTTTTAGATATATGCATAGATATTCTTTAATCTATAATTAATGTACATATTTAAAGGGATACTAAGCTTTATATCTATCTATCTCCACACTCACATCTGCTCCAAACACATGCCCGGGTGCAGTCCGCGGAATAACCTGGATAAATCGAAAGAGGCACAGCACTCCTGGGGCTTTCTTTTATAAAACTTAACTTTTATTAAGCGATAAAACACATATCAATGCATTTTGACCTCTGCTAGGTCGTCATCAGGATATACAAATTACATCACTTCCTCCCTTAAAAAAACAAACAACCCATAGGTACCCGCCCCATTCACACCCCCAGTCACTCCCCCATACACTCCCCCCACACAGAGGTAGTGCTGAGGGAGTGGGACAAAACCATCCACAATAAAAGTACTAGAAATAGATTTCATAGGTACTAAATACTAAAATCGCAATGCAAGATAAATATAAATACAAATAAAGGGAAATGCAATGTCCTGGAACCGAAACAAGGTAGACATACAAAATACTCAAAAACAATCAGAAACATAATTCCCTATATTACTAAAAGAAACTCGAACGATAACTGCTCATTTAGACCCAGAGGGGAAAGTGTGTCCAATTGGTGAATCCAACGGGTCTCTCTCTGCAATAACAGTCTATTACGATACTTACCTGTTCTATCATGAATCACTTCAATGGCCATCTATCTCATATTGTTAAGTTGATGGTGTGCCTCTTTAAAGTGTCGAGCCACTGATTGTTCGCCAAATTGTCCTGTAGGTTTGTCTATGCCCATGGTCCCATCTTAAGTGTGTTCCTAATAGCTAGCCTATGATTGGCCATATGTTCGCGGATCGTAGTACTTGTTTTGCCCACATACTAAAGTCCACATGGGCAGGTGATAAAATACACCACGTGGGTACTTAAACAAGTAATACGATCCTTAATTTTAAATCGTACCCCACTATGGGGATGAGGGAAATCAGAGCCAACAATAATCGACTGACAGGTTTGGCAACCAAGACACTTATAACAACCTGGTTTCTTGGATGGTAACCAATTAGTCAATGGTATTTTTATAGGGGCTATATCTGTACGGACCAAAAGGTTACGTAAATTCTTGCCCCTTCGGGTAGCAAAAATGGGTTTGGTATACTTGAACCCACTGGACAAATGTGAATATTGCATCACATATGGAACAACATTCGAAGTATTTAAATCCGAGGCATTCTTACTAGCAGTAGTAATAGGCCCAATAGTTTGGTACCTAATTGCCCTGTCTTTTTGGTCTAAGATGTCTCTTAAGACGGTATCCCCGTTCCAAAAACTTTTGAGTCATTTCGTTCAATTGTATACTACATTTCTTCTGATTTTTATTGATCCTTATGACCCTTAAGAACTGGGAGTATATAACCCCTCTCTTTTGAGCCCACGGGGTGGAAACTGCCTGCGTGTAATATTGTATTGCGGTCTGTGCTTTTTTTTAACAATGTGGTACCCATTCGGTCATTGGTCTTAAAAATACATAGATCTAAGAAATCTATGACTTGGCTATGAGCCGTTACTGTAAATTTTATAGGGGTGTCCAATCCGTTTAGAAATGAAGGAAACTCATTACATTCTGTTATGGTACCACTCCATGAACAAATCATCTATGTATAGTTTATACAGTAACAGTTTGTCACTAAACCTGGTATAGATATGCTTAGTTTCGAATGCCTCCATATAAAGGTTGGCAAAGGATGGGCCCACATTGGTGCCCATCGCAGTGCCAGCCTGTTGTTTATAGTATGTATTGATGTAATTTGTATATCCTGATGACGACCTAGCAGAGGTCGAAATGCATTGATATGTGTTTTATCGCTTAATAAAAGTTAAGATTTGTAAAAGAAGCCCCAGTATCCTATCTATCCTATTTTAAACTGTTACTCAGACAGTCAACAGCTTCCAGAGGAACCAAATAGGACAATCATGCAGGTCTGAGAGTAAACCCAGGCAATCCTGCTACACTGTGTGGTTGAAACTAAACATGCTAGGTTAAAGGACAACTATACTCACCTCACCCTCGCTCCTCTTCCTCCATAGCTGCATAGTACCCAGGGTGAGGACCTAAAATCGCTAAGTCCTTACCCTGGGTACTTTCCCTAATTCCTGCACTACTTACCGCAAATCTGCTTCGCCGATCGCTCCATTCCTCCGCTCTTCCTGCTTCAGTGACAGATCGCGAGGCAGCCAATAGGAAGATACGCTCTGCAAGGAGGCGTACAAATATATCAAAGAAAGTCCATATGCACACTGATCCCCCAGTGGGTGCAAAAAGTCCAATTCCCTACTTCACAGGGAACAAGGCAATCAAATAGAAACAAGGTGGACTGCACTCCAAAATTAAATGTTTATTTCAAGCCAAACATCAAACGGCAATACAACGTTTCGAGGGTAACACCCTCGAAACGTGTATTCCGTTTGATTTTGGCTTGAAATAAACTTTAATTTTGGAGTGCGTCCACCTTTTTTCTATCTGCAAGGAGGCGTGTCTTCCAATTGGCTGCCTCGCGACTGTCACTGACAGTGAGAAGGTGGAACAGTGTGGATCAGCGAAGCAGATTTGCGGTAAGTATGCAGGAGTTAGGGAAAGTACCCAGGTGAGGATTAGCGATTTTAGGTCCTCACCCTGGTACTATGCGGCAGTGGATCGGGAAAAGGTGAGTATAATTGTCCTTTAATACTTATTAGTATTCACCATGGCAAGTGGTGATGGTACCTCATATATTACAACAGAAGATACCTCACAGCATCGTTATTGTAATAGCATTGCCCTAATAATCTAACTTATAACATTCCCAGTTTACCTAAAGAAATGGATTTATCCTTTATATACTCTTATACAGATCTAATTAAAAAAAGTTGCTTCAGAGCAATTTTTAATAACTGATAACTGCTTTTTATTTCAGTATACAGTAAATCCTTGGTATACCTGCCTGGCTTTACCACTAGGACTTCCACACAACCTTTATCCCAACCATTAATAGTGGCTGCGCCAATTCTAATTGTTCTAGCCAATCAGTCCACTGCCTAGTTACCCTATCAAATGGATCAGATTTAAAAATAGGTTTAGCAATTGGGCCTGGTAGAGCTACTGAGTCTAATTGGGGAATTTCATCTGCAGGTACAAGGACAGGAGGATTTAAAGGGCATGTCCACCCTTAAAAATTGTTTTTAATATGATGTTCCCCCATGTCTGGCAGCCCCAACCGCATATATTTTATTTCCAAAAGCCCCCCAAACTCTTACTTACCTCCCCTCGTTCCTCCGCCGCACGGCCGCCCTCTGCTTGCGAGAATGCAAGCAGAGGGGCGGGACCGGCAGTCGCGTCTGTGATTGGCTGAGCGGCAGCCAATCACGGACGCGGCTGCCGGTCATTCAGTGCAGCGGAGGAAGAGGAGAGTAAGTAAGGGTTTGGGGAGCTTTTGGAAAATAAAAATATGCGGTTGGGGCTGCCAGACATGGGGGAACATCATATTAAGGGGGTTTTATGCTAGGGGGAGGGATAGGGAGGAGAAGGGCTGCAGTACGCATGGCAAATATCTACCGGAGGCAAGGTAGCAGGCAGAGTCCTGCTAGCCTCCTGGTGGACAGTTTTTGGGACTTTAGGGGGGGTCTACAGGAGAACCCTATGGAGCTGGATGTGAGGTAAGGATTACACTACACTACATGGTGGGGCCATTACGGGGGGGGGGTGATTATAGTTTTGGGGGTGGAAATGCCCTTTAAATCAATACTTTCAGTAGCAGCCTCCATAGCTTAATACAGAGAACAAATATACAAAGAAAACAGGGAGAATAAACGGTATTTCCAGCACCGCTGCCACCAATTGTACCAGATCACTGCTTCATGGAAGGATTATGGGTAGCAGGCACACAGTGGGTTACTCTGGTGGTCTGGCACATAACAGGTTCCCCACATAACGGCAGTATCGGGTGCCCCTGACTATGGTGCACCACTTTGAATATTGACCAGGCCTGTATATTGTGTGTCCTGTAAGGTGGTGTACACTTATCTGTTGCCTCAGAGTTTGTATCTAATGGCAAATTGCCTGTCCAATAATCTGTCCTCCCAACAGGTGGTAACAGGATCTTATACCAGGTCTTAACACAGGATCTTGTGTTGCAGTCATATCACCCAAAGCTCACACCACAATCCACTTTCACTTTCTCTCCTCCTACCATAGAGAGCAGGGATGTCTTGATTTTTTACTCACTGACACCACCTGCAGGCGGGAGGTGGTATATAAGGAGCCTTGGTGTATATGTCCATTACAATACACATCATTCCTGTGTAGCAGACAGAATTTTTTTTGGATTAATTCCTTTCATATGGAGCAGACACAGGGTTGTGGTTTAAGATGCCATTGACCATTCCTTTTAAAATGGATCTCAGCTCTGTAAGTATGTATTTTTGTATATTTTGTGTTGTACCTAATATAAGTCAGTGCTAAATTTTATATACATTTACTGATGGTCATTTAAATGGTAACAGTGAGTGAGTACACACATACATATACATCTTTCCTATGTGTAATATCCTATACCCCCCACCACATTGGTAACTCCTAAAAACTCAGTGCAATCTCCTATAGAGATATAAATATATTTATATTATTTAAGGGATATTTATAAAACAGCATCAGTTTAATGCTGTTGCATACGGGGAGGTAGAAATAAGCTAAAGGGGAACTGTGGTCTCCATACAAGTGGCCTTTTTTAAAAACAGCACATTCCTACCTTAAAGATTACTCCAGAATCATGCTTCCAGCTTCAGTCTATCCAAAGTTACAGCAATACAAAGGGTGTTTTTTCCTGCTAGTACTGTGATCTGTAACATCACCAACACTTGGGGTCTGCCTCCAAGTTTAAGGTTGGAGCATGCCCATCATAAGCACCGCCCCCACATTTCTAAATCCTTTTTAAAGGGACAGTTCAGTGAAAATTATCAACATTTGTTAAATTATTAGTTTGTGTAATGCCTTAGTTATTCTACATATTTTCTCCCATTTTGAAAAATCAGTTGATTTCATACCCTTTGCTGTTCCCTGCTGTTGACATTAGTGAGCTGACATTTCAGCTCTAACATTCCTTCTTCTTCCCAGGATGCACCACTTCCTTGGAATGTTCCTAACAGTACTTTCTACTGATTTGCTGTTGGATAGGTCAACGATGCTCAGATCTCTACTGAACAACTGAGTCAACCCAGGCGCTGGGTCAAGGGCAAGACCATAACGGTCTCTTCTAGGGGTCCTGCAAACAGGAAGTCAGTATTTTGGTTGCATTTATTTATATACAGACAAAATGCTGAATTGGCAGATTAAGATCATTGGGATGAAAAAATACTGCTCTTTTTTCTGAAAAGCACATGTATTTGCACTGAACTTCCCCTTTAAAGCTAGTCACAAGCCTGAAGAAAACTTTTTTTACCTGTAAGGTGCCCATAGGTAGTGGAAAGCATGGAGAATGGTGTCGGGTCTGGAACTAGCTTCAGAAAAGATAGATTTTTGATGGTGGGGCTTCTTACACAAAGCATCATGCGACTGTCAAAGAGACTGACAGACCAGGAAATTGAATTTTTAAAGGGCATCTATAGTGAAAAAAATATATTGCTCCTTTGCAAAGTTACATTCATATACTCTGTGCTGCCTTAATCCTGTCTCTGTCAGTGACTTTGTTTAACCATGGTGTCAGATCTTTTTGCAGCACTTCCCCCTCTTCTCTGTTACCTCCTCCATGTCTCAACTCTGGCTAACCGACAAGCTTCTCATGTGCAGTAGGAGTTAAAAGTTCAACATCCTGAAAAACACACCCACGCACAGTGGCCAATAGAAAGCAAGCTGTCCTGGAGACACGGAAGAAGGCGATCAGTACAGTTTACAATCTCTCACTTTGTGACCCATCATCAATCAGTGAACGCTATTAAGAAGGGGGGTCAAGTGCAGCCTTATATCTACCATCAAAACTACCTCTCTCCCCCTGCTAATGCTCTTATCTCTGTTTATTACAGAGCAGGGAGGGGGAATCACGTCACAGGGATTCGACAGTAGAGGAATGCAATCATTATTCTTCGAACTGGTGTATCTCAGGACAGAAAGGGAATCTGAAAAAAGTGGAGACACTCTGGGGGTTGTGGGGAATTATAGAACTCATGGAAAGAAAGGTAAAAAAAAAATTCATTTTCCCACTATAGATGCCCTTTAAGCCTATAACTTAGGTCTAGTGAAGCTAAAAACATACTTTTAGGCTTGTTTGAAAAAATGTGTGCATTAATATCAAATCGGCTTAGTCCCTTGTTATAACTGCAATTTTTTTTTTAATGGCATTTTATCTGTCTTAAAATTGGGTAACACACTGTAACGGTTAAGGACTATAAATAGGAAATCTTTGTAATTTTGTAGGCCCAATTTAATGTGCACAACAATTTTTTTCCGTATTAGCTCCTCATTGTTCTGTGCCTACAGTGATATATTAAAAGTAGAATGTGCACATTTAGGTTTTTGTGCTTTATACTTCCTCTGCTTCTTTGGATTGACTGAATAGGGTAATTGTGCAGTGATCTTGTTTCTGATTGCTGATACTACTCACGTATAAGTGGGAATGCAGGCATATACTACAAGCATATATCATTTATCTTTAACCTTTATTTAAAGGGCATGTTCACTCCCTAACAAACTTTCAAACTTTAACCCACCAAATCCTAATTTCGCAATGCTAACCTCTCTCCCTGGTGCTCCTAGAAGAAGATATTTGCCTTGTAGCAAGGTTGGCCAAATCCAAGATACCCAATGCACCTATAAATTCACACCAGACACCTAAGTTTTTGTAGTGTTTCCTGTGATGTCTATGGAGCTGGCTAATAAAGAATCTAGATTGGCTTAGAGTTCATCATTACCTATAAAATTCTTGCAGAAGGGGTGGACATGCCCTTCAAAACGAATATGATGTGCAGGACCCCCCAAAACCCTATATCCATTACAGTTATTCTGTCTGAATATGTCTGCAGGCTGAGGAATCCAACTTACAAAATCACAGATCCTCTGCGGCAGCAGCAGTGGGGTCTCAATTGGTAATGGCTGTCATTCATTGGCCGTGACTGGTGGCCTTACCAGGAAGCAGAAGGGAGATGTGGCGGTGGATCTTGAAAGTCGGATTCCTAACCCTGCAGACATGTTCGGACAGTGTGAGTACAACTGTATGGAGTACATCATATTACATTTTTACAGAAGGGATGGGCATTCCCCCCAACTATTGTTTGAATGGCTCCTGATGCCAATAATTTGTCCACCCCTGCCTTGAAGTCTGATCGTCCCTCTCCGATCTTCTAATTGCTAGCTGTCATTCAAGGTTGCGGCGCTGACATTACACCCAACGGCACTAGCCACCTGTTTATGGCTTTGAGAGTTTACAAAGTCATAAAGGAGGTGACAGTGTGGCAATGGACCTGAGGACTTTAAAGGGTATGTCCACACACCAAATTTTTTTTAATATGTGGCAGGAAATGTGGCACTAAGAGTAAAGGTGCTCATATGCTACTAAGATATTGGATGTACATCTGTCTTTAGCTCCAGCAGGTTTTTTTTACCTTCCGATGGTCCTGCCTGCTGCATTGCTTGAATGTTCTGGAAACATTGGATGGTAAGTTTTAATAGGGAAGGGATTGCATACACCCCCCCCCCAAACATCTCAAAATCTGTCTGTCTATTTATCCTTCTCTCTATATCATTCTTTCTGTTGAAAGAACCACTTGAAGTTCCCCCAACTTGAGACTCCGATCTTTTCACAGATTTCCCCTTGTTTTTCCAATAATCTACTTGACATCAGGAAAAAAATGGATTGCTCAAAATTATGATCGAGTGTATGGGGGGGGCTTAACATTTCTGCTGTTAATTAAGTTCATTAGTATCAAATTTTTCTGTTATGTATAGTATCTGGAATGGTGACAGTTGGTATGTGAACTGCATGGTTGGAAATTCCCTCCCCCGATGATGCCTCATAGGGATTGCTGAGCATGCTTGCCCACACAGATAATCTAGCTAGGGGACTAAGCTTGAGCAAAACAAATACTGGAGTAAATTCATTTGTATGTATATATAAGTATATGTTCATTGTAATATAACAGCATTTAGATCTAGGGTTAATGTTGAACTTACTGAAGTTGTTCACCTTGTTTTGTGGTTCCTCCCCTTTCATTGTGTAAACAATTATCTAATTACCTGCTGTTTGACTTTTTGTATTTAAATGGTGAAGGAAGCCCGGGTGCTTAGCTTCTGATGAAGTGGGGGTTTCCCCATGAAACGCGTTAAGCAGCTGGGTGTGGTTTCTTGTTTCATCATGAACTTTCAATAAAGAAATATTTACTATTTGCACCACAACTGGTTGCCCCCATTACTTACCTTATCAATGTTGATTGGAGTGAATTCATGCAGCACCACAGCCACATCAGAGTGTTGCTTACATGTGCTGCTTACATGTATTCATTTATAGATTGAAATGACGCAGTCATTTTTTCAATGTACAATTCCTTTAAGTTAGTAGTATTTGTGTAATGGGTGGGGCTAAAGGTGACTCGGTGGAGCTAGGGTAGAAGGGGGCAGGCCATATGTCAGTCATGAGACATTGTGAGGTATAGTTGCTGGATTCTAAATAATTGTATAATTTGTCCAACCCTATATTAGGCTGAACTTTTGGTGGAATAAACCTTGCTGGTGGTGTTTCTCTAATTTTCACCACTGAAAATTGTCATTTTATACTAATTCCTATTGTAATGTACAAGCTTTAGTCAGAAACTACATTATGGTGCCCATATATCAGTTGTGTTGTCCCACAGCATTCTAAAAAACTGCGTGGTCTAATTATTTTGCATTTAAAATAACAATTACCGGTAATTGTGAATAATTTTATTCACAAGCCATGATCATGCTGAAAAGATCTGCAGGTAAAACTCCCACATTATTTGACGTTAGTCGATTTGACTTTAATTTCCAATCAATCATTGAGCCAGTGTATGGTCAGCGTATTTTCATCCATGTTTGCAATGATAGGCAAATAATTTGCCATTAACATCAATTTGTGGTAAACCATGGTTTTACTATCAAAATTTGAGCATAGTTCGTGTGCAGCACAGTGGCTCAGTGGTTAGAACTATTGGCTTGCCAACATCATGCTGGCCATATACTGTGATATTTCCTCTGGTTTATCTATCAATATTAAACCATTTTTCACATTACCGTTGAGGTACATATTTTACCTAAAATATGAGTAAAAACTGATCGACTCGAGTATAAGTGGAGAGTAGAAAATATGACCACTACTGCCTTCTGATTCTATAGTTTTAGTAGTAATAGCCAAATCCAGTATGGCTATTACTGTATGGGACTACTGTATGGGAATTCTGATGTCCATTTAAAGGGCAACTGAAGCCTCAAAACAATACAGAATCAGAAGGCGTCTATTTAATAATAGATACCATCCTCCTGATTCAGTATTGTTTTCAGGCATTAGTTGCCCTTTAAATTAACAGTAATCCCTAATTCCTTGGCACTTCAAATGTTTGGAAACTACAACTCCAAGCATGCTTTATTTGCTGGGAGTTGTAGTTAACAAATATCTGCAGTGGAACTGCACACACACTGAACCTTCTGTTTACAACCCCAAAATCAACTATCCTCTCCCTGACCCAAGTGCCCCCCTTACTCTCCCCCCCACTCCCACCAATAAAACCCTATTTCCGTGCACTCACGTAGTGAGCCATGCAACCTTACCACTTTTTCCAGGTGCTGTGGGGCAAGCTCACTGTTCTTGGTATGGTAGAGAACCGAGCCCAGTTGCAGGTGAGTCCAGGACAAATACCAGGAATCGGAGACTGCCGCAGCCGCCATCACTAACTTGAAAGGAGTAATCCGGCTGCCGCATGCACTGATCGGCGCATCCACTAACATCACTACTCTGCCCCGGGATGTGATACAGGCACCAAGTAGTAACGTCAGTGGATGCGGAAGCCAGATACCTCCTTTCAAGTTAGTGACTGACCCGAGTATAAGTCGAGGTTCAGTTTTCAGGCTGTTTTTACAGCCTGAAAACCTCGACTTATACTCGAGTATATAAAAAAATTTTCCAGTCTGAAAATGAATAGCACTTTTGATTTTTAATGTTTTTGCTCAATCTATTTTTAAAAGTCTATCCTAGAGTATGGCTAATATTAACAAGATTTGAGACTAATGCTGGCGTTGCACCGGTCTTACATGAACAGTAAATCGATCCATGTTTCCTATTTACATTATGCTTGTAAATATACATCCCAGTTGATACTGGCAAACTGTCGGCAGAGACAAATTATCTGTTCATGCTATTATGGTTGGTACCGTATATACTCGAGTATAAACCGACCCGAGTATAAACAGAGATACCCAATTTCAACTAAAAAAACTAATAAGTGTTGACTCGAGTATAAGCCGAGGGTAGAAAATGTACTAACCACTACTGCCTTCTGATTCTATTTTGAGGCTTTAGTTGCCCTTTAAATGGACAGCAGAATTCCCATACAGTAATAGACATTACAGTATGAGAATTCTGCTGTTCATTTAAGACAACTACATTCTTCTTCCTTGGCATTCAAGATGTTTGGAAACTACAACTCCCAGCATGCTTTATTAGCTGGGAGTTGTAGTTTCCAATCATCTGCACCCTCACCCTCCCACCCAGTTCAGTGTGTACCTGTGGGCTCTCCTCCATCCAGTAACTTGGGGCTTCCTGTTCCTGTGTGCCAGCATTATGATCAGGTGAGCATTTCGGCAGCCGCGATCAGGTAAGTATTCCGGCAGCCGCGCACTCATTCCCTGTACTGGCTGATGTCACTAATTGGCGCCGGGCAGTGACGTCGGCCGGCGTGCCAGTACAGGGAATGAGCGTGCGGCTGCCGGAGTGGTAAAGTAAGTAGTGAATCGAGTATAAACAGAGTTCAAGTTTTCAGGCTTATTTTACAGCCTGAAAAACCCTGTTTATACTCTAGTATATACGGTACACATTAGCCAGTATGTCAGAATGGTGAATATTAACATGTCAGAAAATTCAATAGGACACGTGCTCTGTCAGGCCAAAAAATCTGAATGTACAAAGATAGATTATTGATGATCAGCAGACATGTATTGGCAAGTATGTTCACATGTATGACCACCGTGAATAACTGAACAAACGGTTATATTTCTGAATATACTGTAATATTTCTGTAACTATTATTTGGTTGACTTTGAGGGAGTTGGCTTCCCATAAATGAAAAGGTGGAATGTGTATGGTTTTTTCGAATATCTGTTTGAGTTTGTAATAGGACAAAGTGAAAAATGTACATTTCTAAAATAGATTTTTTTGCTAATATTTTATGCAATAAATGAAATCTTTGGCATGGTTCCTTTTTTTCAAATACAAAAGTATAGCATGGAAGCTAGACTTAACTAGGTAAAAGCAGAGTGGAGTTGTGTAGAAGCACAACAATCAATATTGGAATGAATGGCATTTAATCAAGTGATAAAGACCATTCGGCCTGAGAAATTTTTGGACTCCTTTCCCCAATGGGCAAAAATCATGTCTTAATGTTTTGATAACCCAGGGCTGGCTAAATCCCGCCCGCATGGTTTTTGAGAGGGACAGGGGGGTAACAGCTGGTGTACAGAAGGGAGAGAACTCTAGGTTTAACGTGGATGCCTTTAAATGAGGGATGAATTATAATGGAAAATGTACCCCCTACTAAAAATGAGACCGCCTGCTACTGCTTGCTTTTAAATGATCACACAACTTGATTTCTATTATCCGTATAATTTTAAAGGGGAAGTTAAGTGTATATGCATATCTTTTTAAGAAAAGGGATTTTTTTTTATCCTAATGACCTTAACCTGCCCATTTAGCATTTTGTCTATAAATAAATGCTTCCGAAATACTGACTTCCTGTATGCAGGACCCCTAATAGACACTATTATGGTCTTGCCCTTGACTCAGCATCTGGGTTGATATAGTTGCTCAGTACAGATCTGAGCATGTTTGACCCATCCAAAAGCCAATTAATACTGAAATTACTGTTAGGAACATTCCAAGTTACTGTGCATTCCAGGAAGAAGAGAGACAGTTACAGAACCTAAAATGTCAGCTCACTAATGTCAACAGTAGGAAATAGCAATGGATGTAAACTGATTTTTCAAAATGGAAGATTTATTTAGAATAAGTAGGTCTGCATTATCTAAAATAAATATTTTCCACAGTACTTTCCCTTTAAGTAGGGGGGTACATTATCTGTCCAACCACAAAATACATCAAATATATGTTCATACAGGACTCTAAGAAAATGGGGGATTCAATAAAGAGTTTTTAAAAAAAAATCCACAAATACAGGTGTTTTAAGATAAACAAGAGCATTATGCGGGTGCCATGCCCCAGACCCGTCTCTTTATATGTATGTCCAACGTGGTTAGGATGGAATATATAAGTTTATTGAATTCCACTTAAACATATTTAGTGCAATAAGAAATTCACCAGCCCACCTTTTCCTATCAGTGGACCAGGTGCAGGCGCCCCAGACCCGTCGTTCCACACTCTGCAATGCACAAAGTTTCCATAAAGGGAGGCACTGGCGCACACCGGAAAGAAAGCACACACCAAGTTTTAAAATTTAAGCAGGTGAACAAAATGTTACTGTTTAACTGTATAACGAAATTTAAAAAAGAGAGATTGTTACAGAACTTAAAATGTCAGCTCACTAATGTCAACAGCAGGAAAGGGCAAGAGGTATAAATTCAACTGAGAGAATATTTAGAATAAGTATATATGCATAATCTAAAATAAAAAATATTGAACTTATCTGTACAATGTTGGGGTTCTGCGAATTTACTGTAGGGCATGGGACTCTTTGCTGTTACTATTATGTTTTTTTGTGTTGGGTAAGTATGCAGTATTTGGAGTTTTGTTTTGGTTAGTGTGTTCCCCTACCCCATCATCCCCCTTTCCAGATAGTGCCCTGGTTGGGGCACTATCTGGGAAGGGGCAACTGCTAGGTTCTTGCTTCAAAATTGGGGGTGCCTGTAATGGGCAGGCCCACCCCAAAAACTAAAATTAACCCCATGCTTTCCCTGCTGTATAGTGTAAAAAAATCTACCTTTCTCCTCTGCTCCAAATGGTTCTCCTTCAGTGCCTGTCTAAATCCCAGGAAAGTGAAGCGTAGTTGCTGTCTGCCTGTGAAAACATTTCTACTACTTCTCTGTCCTCCGGGAGGTACTCAGGCATGCGCTGTGGAGATGATTTTCCCCCTCCCTCCATCCAGATCCATCTGCGCTGCACTGTTAGGTTCTATAGAATTCTTTTGTTGTAGTGTAGTTTTTCCTCCCAACCCTAACCACATGGTCTGTTTGTAAAAAAAAAAAAAAGTCTGCACAAACTTACTTACCAGCCCGGGATCCCTTGGATTAATAAATAACCGGAAGCCACGTCTGTGATTAGCTGAATATCAGCCAATCACAGAAGCGGCTGCCAGCCAAGCCCCCAATGCAACTCCGTTCCTGGGTTACATTTGAAGATGAAGCCGAGGGAACCCGGTCTAGTAAGTAAGTTTTTCTTACAAGCAAGTAAATAGAATAAGGTAAAACTGTGGTTTACTGAAACTGTTATTGCTGAAATGGGTTAGAAGAAATATTTAAAAAGTAAAACAAATCTCAAATTATAATTGTATTAACTTTTGTAATTTTAAAGTTTTATGAAGCTCCCAAAACCCATGGGAGTCTGGGTCTGCGGAACTTTCAGTTATATTATGTAGCCAAACCAAGTTATTGAGATGTTGGCTGGCTGCAACAGAACAAACCCAGTCAAAATACATGATGTCTCTTTATCTCCTATGGCTTATATACGTAACCCCAAAACATGTGCTTATGGAACAGTGACATTACTTCATGCGCAAGCTGCTAAGACCGTATGGTAACGTGCGTGAAAAGCGCATGCACATTGGCAAGACTTAGGAAATTGGTCTATCTCCCTCCCTCTTACTGACTCCGATACCTCCAACTACTCCATTGTCTACAAATTTCTCAATTTCCAAGATCCTATTCACTACTACCCTTATTTATATTAACTACAATTCCCACAAATATTTGTTTTCTTAGAGACAATGCTAACATCTCAAAATTTAATTTAGGCAACATAAATGATCAAAGTGCAAAAAGAGAATTCTATAAAAGATGTTTATAAAATCTCTATATATAGAATCATAACTGCTGCTTCCGGTTCTTTAAGTCCGTGTGTGTCACCGCAGTTCCTATGGACTCACCACTATAGGGAGTTGGTAAGATTTTTCCTGCAGTTCCTATTGACTCGCCACAAGAGGGAGAAACACATGGTCACTCCCCAGGTAGAGGGGAGTGACCCACAGAGGGGGGGGGGGGACTCTGCTAGAGAGAGGGGGAGGATGGGGGACTGTCACAGAGGAAGGGGGGACTTTGCCACAGAGCAGGGGGGTAAAACCTCTGCCACTGGGGGGAGTGGGGCTCTACCACAGAGGGTAGGACTCTGGGACGGAGGGGGGGCTCTGCCTTTTGGGACGGAGGGGGGCTCTGCCTTTTGGGACGGAGGGGGCTCTGCCTTTTGGGACGGAGAGGGGGGCTCTGCCTTTTGGGACGGAGGGGGGCTCTGCCTTTTGGGACGGAGGGGGCTCTGCCTTTTGGGACGGAGAGGGGGGCTCTGCCTTTTGGGACGGAGAGGGGGGGCTCTGCCTTTTGGGACGGAGAGGGGGGGCTCTGGCCTTGGGACACTGGGGGGGGGGTGGCTCTGGGCTTCTAGCGCCAGTTAATGTAACAGGCTTAATGTCAAATACATTATAAAGTGACTCAGTGCTTCACAAACCATTCAGTAATTAATAATATTGTGACATAATATAGCTTAAAAAAGTGCCAGGTGCTAACTATATTACGTCAAGTGTCAATTACTTAAATACAACCAATTGTACAAAGGTTCTAACAAGAAGTGCATTTTTAAAAAATAAATATCCATCATCTTAATCTATAATCTAAATCAATGTATATATACAAGTACGTAGATATACTATGCGCTACATTCCTTTGTTGTTCATGGACTTATCCTCATTGTGTATGTATGGCAAAAAGTAGAGGAGCACACTACTTCGTGAACACTTCTTTATTTGTGCAAAAACAACAACGTTTCGGGGCACTAGGCCCCTTCCTTAGGTATACCTATACCGTCCTAAAAGGCAGAGCCCCCCCCTGTCCCAAGTTGGTTTCTATCTGATTTACTGGAGGTAAATGCACTCTTACCTCCCGTTCTTCAGTAAATCTTACAGGAGAGAAGACGCTTACCCGCGGACCCGCTCCAGCGTTCGCTGAATACCCCGGAGACTGTCAGTGAAGTTGGCGCTGGAGCGGGTAAGTGTCTCCTCTCCTGTAAGATTTACTGAAGAACGGGAGGTAAGAGAGAGTGCATTTACCTCCTGTTCTTCAGTAAATCAGATAGAAACCAACATGAATCACTTTTATTGTAATTCCACGTGAAAGACCAAAGTGGTGTACACGTGAGAAGTGGATCGAAAATCATACATGATTCCAAACATTTTTAACAAATCAATAACTGCAAAGTGGGATGTGTGTAATTATTCAGCCCCCTTTGGTCTGAGTGCAGTTAGTTGCCCATAGACATGGCCTGATGAGTGCTAATGACTAAATAGAGTGCACCTGTGTGTACTCTGTCAGTACAAATGCAGCTGCTCTGTGACGGCCTCAGAGTTTGTCTAAGAGAATCTTGGGAGCAACAACACCATGAAGTCCAAAGAACACACCAGTCAGGTCAGGGATAACGTTATTGAGAAGGCTTAGGCTACAAAAAGATTTACAAAGCCTTGAACATCCCATAGAGCACTGTTCAAGCGAACATTTAGAAATGGAAGGAGTATGGCACAACTGTAAACCTACCAAGACGAGGCCGTGCACCTAAACTCACAGGCCGAACAATCAGTCAAGAGGCCCATGATGATTCTGGATGAGCTGCAGAGATCTACAGCTCAGGTGGGGGAACTATTAGTCGTGCACTGCACGAAGTTGCCCTTTATGGAAGAGTGGCAAGAAGAAAGCCATTGTTAACAGAAAATCATAAGAAGTCCTTGTTTGCAGTTTGCCACAAGCCATGTGGGGGACACAGCAAACATGTGGAAGAAGGTGCTCTGGTCAGATGAGACCAAAATGGAACTTTTTGGCCAAAATGCAAAACGCTATGTGTGGCGAAAAACTAACACTGCACATCACTCAGAACACACCATCCCCACTGTCAAATATGATGGTGGCAGCATCATGCTCTGGGGGTGCTTTTCTTCAGCAGGGACAGGGAAGATGGATGGAGCCAAATACAGGGCAATCTTGGAAAAAAACCTCTTGGAGTCAGCAAAAGACTTGAGGCTGGGGCAGAGGTTCACCTTCCAGCAGGACAATGACCCTAAACATAAAGCCAGGGCAAAAATGGAATGGTTTAAAACAAAACATATCCATGTGTTAGAATGGCCCAGTCAAAGTCCAGATCTAAATCCAACCGAGAATCTGTGGCAAGATCTGAAAACTGCTGTTCATAAACGCTGTCCATCTAATCTGACTGAGCTGGAGCTGTTTTACAAAGAAGAATGGGCAAGGATTTCAGTCTCTAGATGTGCAATGCTGGTAGTGCAAATACCCTAAAACACTGGCAGCTGTAATTGCAGCAAAAGGTGGTTCTACAAAGTATTGACTCAGGAGGCCGAATAATTACGCACACCTCACTTTGCAGTTATTGATTTGTTAAAAATGTTTGGAATCATGTATTATTTTCATTCCACTTCTCACATGTACACCACTTTGTATTGGTCTTTCACGTGGTCCAATAAAATGTATTCATGTTTGTCGCAGTAATGTGGAAAACTTCAAGGGGGCCGAATACTTTTGCAAACTACTGTAGTTTGGTTATAAATATCATCAAATGTAAACTTGGGATTTAGCATTGTTAGTACCGTAGATATTTATGATGTCCTGTCCCTTTTTTCAAAGCCACTTTAGTCAATGTACGTCAGTTGGAGATTTATTAGAGCTTTGGATTACTTAAGAAATGCGTGTACGCGGATCACTTTAACCTTATTAACCCTGTTTTCAAGATTTTTTTTTTTTTTTTTAAAGTTTGTGACCGCATGATTCTGATGTTAATGTAAAATTTTAGTTGGGCTAATAATGAAGGATTGAATATATTTAGGGGTGTGAAGTCCCATAAGGATTTTATGTGTCAATTTATCTCTCGGTACTGTTTGGTTTCTTTTTGTGTGTGTATATTTACCTTTTTATGGTAAACATGCAACTCTACACACTAAAAAAGATGCTTCTTCATAGGCACAATTTAAAATAATGCATTGCACACATCACCAAAGCTGTGATTTATTTAGAGCAAACCACACATTCAACTTGTGGTTTGCATGTTGAGCAAAGTATTGTGAGCTACAGAAACAATTTTATGTGACTGGGTCCATCAAAGCCTGCTTGGAGAAGTCTAAGGGGGATATGCAATGTGCAGTGCTGTGAGCTAAAGCTAAGTTAAATCTACACTTCCCAATGTAATATCGGGTTAGAAAAGCGTTAACTCAAGTTTAACTGGGCCTGCGCCATTTTGTAGTAACGGTTCACAATGCAATATAGCTTATCTTTATATTTCGTGCTACATTGTAGCGTGAAAACTAATGTAATGCCTTCTAAATGGAGGTCTTAGTTCTGTGTACCTTACCTTTGGTTTCCCACAATTTAATAAAGCGCAGAGATTACTGCTTCACGAGAACACCGAACAAAGAAAAGCACAGAAGGTAAGTATTGCAGGTTCCAATAAAGGTGTTGGCATACAAAAGTATACAAGTATATAGTTGTTCTGCAATCCCATCAGTTTACAGTTGGCTTGGCCTTAGAGCACAGGTACACAGCATTTTGTTCACCATTTTGGCTCAGCACAACAGGAGCTAGTGTGGTGAGTGGCAGTGCATCATAATTGAAGGGTCACTGAACCTGGCAGTGGTGAGTAAAATTATCCTTTTAAGTTAATTAAAGACTGCCAGTGTAAGACTGGGTACATACGGGTGGATTTTTTTGTCCCCGCCAACTGACACAAGCAAAATCACCTCTTTTTCAGCCAGACCGACTGATACACAGTTGGACTGAAAAATCTGCTTGTGTGTACACAGCTTAGGGTGTTAAGTCGGCATCTGTAAGCTAATGCTGAAAAAGCCTCAAGCCAGCCAGAAATTATTTCCAGCAGTAGAGGGTCTTGGATAGTGGAGTAAGAGTTGCTGCATATGATCCCCTTAATTTGTCAATAAGTTTTAAGCATGCCATACATGTGTTTTTTTTGTTTTTTGCCACATTCATCAAATTGGTAGAAAAACACAGCCTTTTTGCCTATATTTGGATCAACCCCATGACAAATGTTTTGGTCAGGTGGGTCATTTTTCCATTGATCCCCCCCCATATTCAGCACATTTTAAGATAAAATATGTGGAAGATAATGACACAAGGTGGTAAATTTCGACCTAGAAAATTCAATCACGAAAAACCGACTGGTGCAGGCCAGCTTTAGTGGTTGTAAAAACATTTTTTTGTCATTCCAGTTTCTTTTTTAAACCCAGCAGAAACCGGGGGGCTTGTGTGCCTCCACCCTGGCCCTCCTGGAAATGCCCACCCACAGGCTGCATCTTTTTATAAAATGCCAAATGCATGCCTGTTGGTATTGCAGTGAATGTTCAAATTTCCTGCGTTGGGTAGGATGAGTGACATCACCTGACCCTCTGCCCTTTTCCCTTCACCGCAGGAGAAATGCATGCTCACTTAAGACTTAATGCTGGGATAAACAAGAAGTATCTGCACTGACATAAAAAAATACAGTTGAAATGAGAGCCTATTAATGCAGGCAGAAGCCGGTCACATGGCTGAAAACAAAGTTAAAGCAGGAATTAATCTTGCTGATTCCTAGGCCCCATACAATATCATATTATCTGCACACTGGCATATTTTATAAACAATGGGGTTTTAGTATACATTACTGTGATCACATAAATTAAAAGCCTGTTTATAAAGTATGCCAGTGTGCAGATAGTATGATATTGTATGGGGCCTAGGAATGTGCATTGATTATCTTATGTTTGTATAAATGTTTGACCAGATCATTAGCACTCCTACTAAATGTAGTTGTAAATTAGCCTAATTGGAGTGCTTCCTCAATCCTTGTATGTATTAACCTTGCTGAACCTTTTCTGTAATAACTTATCACACATTTTACCTAGAGATGTGATTTAGGGTAAGGCCACACGCAAAACTATCCTTTTGCACCGCAATCCGCAAAAGAAACGACTGCATGCCCTCTAAAAAAACGTTTGCATTGCACCTAATGTGGCAAGACCAATTGGACTTCACTGGCGTGTGCTTTATATCACGCTATCAGATCGCATGTTAAATTGCTGTAGTGTGGCCTAGCCCTAAGGGTTCATTTTAAAGATACAAAGAAGGACTTTTTATATAAATTGGAGACCACAGTTATTTTTTTTGATATTGTTGTCCTTTAAAGCATATCAGCCCTATGATTTCAGCTGCTGGAAGTGCGGACACATCACTTACATTTACAACCGTGCTGCCCTCAGATATCACACAGCAAAGAGGAGTGCTAAAAGCTCACCTCCTAGCTGGCCCAGGGCCGTGGTTAATACAGCACTTGGCTGATGGGAATGTCTGTTACAACCTCTCTCCTCCTCTTCCAGTCAAACAAACTTGAAATCTCCTGTTGCTAGGATACAGTTTAAATAATCAAGCTGATCAAGGGTGGGTGGAGGAGTGTTTTCTCGCTTGCTAGCTGAGTGACAGAGGCAGACATAATTGTTACGCCCCCTTCACAGCATGGCTAATTAAAGGCAGAGAGGCTCAAAATAAAAGAAATGTATGAGGAGTTCTACATACCTTTACTCTATTTTAAATCAATAAAAAAAATGCATTGAGGCAATAGTTATCTTTTAAGTGGAATCTTAACTGTAAAATCACTTGGCCAGTCCTGTTGTAGAGATTATTGAAAATAAGCTATTGATCACCACTTTGGAGAGCCTTTATGTATGTATAATTTTACTTACATATAAAGCGCCACTTGGGTACGCAGCACTGTACATTATAAAATACATAGTATACAAACAAGGGATAATTGCAAGCAATTATACAGATAATTAAAAATTAAATACAATTTCATACATCGGTTAAGAGAGTCTCTCTCTCACTTACTGTATAAAGCTTTGCTAATTTTAATGTGCTTATGAATGTTTCATTCTACCATGTTTTTTGAATTTTGTTGTGTCCTCGCACTCCTTTGTTTGTCTTGATGGTGCTGTTTTTACTCCCTCTGCTAACCACAAGCAGCGATACTCAATGCGGTACTTATTGTGCTTTATTTGTGACATGCTGTGTGCACTACGTTTCGGAGTCCCCCCTTTCCTCAGGTGCATAAAAAATTAATTCTACTATGTAATTTCTCCTCCTACCCTTTTTTTTTTTTCCAGTCGTTGGTGGAATGAGCGTTGCATGTGTCTTGAAGAGGAAAACCGTTCTTTGGCAGGACTCCTTTAGCCCCCACCTCAAACAGTACACAGAAGGCTCACTTAATCACAACATGCCCGTGGTCCTTACCTCTGGACCGGTGGGCCAGCAGCAGCCACCACAGCCCCCTGCCCACTCTGCTTTAGCCACAGGACCCCATGCTAGCCCTGTGGGGGGCTCAATGGGAGTGGCTGGACGGTCACAGGATGATGCCATGGTGGATTATTTTTTCCAGAGACAACATGGTGAACAATTGGGCAGTGGTGGAAGTGGAGGAGGAGGCTATAACAATAGCAAGCATCGCTGGCCTACAGGAGACAACATCCATGCAGAACATCAAGTGAGTCAGTCAGTTCAGATTACCCTAGATTTTACAGAAGTAAAGACATCTTGGCCAATTTACCAGGATTACTTCATATTAAAATAATGGATTCCTCATATTCATATTAAATCAGAAAGCAGATATTTTTGTTAAATATTTTGAATAATATATAAAGTTAATATATTGGAAGATACTAAACACTGAAAAAAATGCCAGTGCTCAGTCTAACCTACGTTCTGAAGTTGATTAGCTGCTTTAAATAATAAAAAGCCGTTTTTTAATACACATAAAAAGGGGGATATTTTCAAGGCAAAGTTTACCTTTAAAAGTGATTTAATTAACAATGCGGTGTTGGCACCAAACGTTGACCAAAATATGTAAGCTTGCACGCCACATCAAGGGCCCTCAATGTGAGTCCTACTCTACATCAGTGTGAAACTAGACTGTTGGGGCCCACCAGGATGAGTTTAGAGGCCCACTTAACATATCATATCTCTATTATCATTCATTTACATCTTCTCTTCTATTGTTATCTACTATCTTACTCTTTATGACTTCTATTGTTTATTAAAATGCTTTTCTTACTGTCGCTTTGGCAGTTTTCGCTCTTTTCTTTGGTGAATGGGATGTGGGCCACCGGGGGATAGCCCTGTAATCCTGTGGGCCATTCGACACTGCTCTGCCTATTTAAATGTACAACAGACTGAGAATTCCAAGTCTCCCAGCAATGTAAGCGTGTAATAAGAACATGTTGCTCTTACCATTGAAGCAGACCCTGTTGTGAGGCAGCAAACAGCTATTTAAACCCCAGACGATTAATATATCTGTTAGTTCCTTCTCTACCTCCTAAACATACTAAATCTATTTTGCATTCAAACTGTTGTCCCAGCTAACATCAAAACTGAGTAAAAAGAGGTTGTTCCTATTTCCCCATTGGGCAGGGGAAGTAATGTTTGGCAGTTCCAGTGATCTTCTTGCCACTTGGTTTCTGGGGGGGAACTTGCACATGCAGACTAGCTTCCCCTACATATTGCCCATTGATCTGAGAGTGGTAGAACTTATTGTGAACTCACTTCCTTTAGACCCTTGGGATATTGCAGGTATAAGAAAGTATGTACCTTTAAAATTATTTGGTAAAGGTGCACTTTTGAGCGCAGTACCAATAACACCATTTTTATATTCTAATTTTACGATATGGGAATTATTAATTAAAAGCTTTATATTAAAGCAATAATATTAAGGTGGCAATATGTCTTTAAAGGGCATCTCCACTCCCCAAACTAAAATTTAGTAAACCTAATTGCCCCCCAAAAACTGGACCTCACTAGGTTTAAAACTCTCTGCAAGGCTTTTAAGTATTCTTACAAGAATTCGTTCTCTCACCTGCTGTCTGCTGCTGCTTTGCCTTTTCCATGCACAGCAGCAGCATCAGCGATTGGCTGAGACAAGGGTGATCAAGATTATAGATACCATTGGTTCTTAAACATTTAGGATGGAGCACACCTGGCAATGCGAATTTCTGTCATGGCTCAAATGTAATTACAATGCTGAATGACTAGTATTTATTAGCATTTTACAGTATATTTTGTTAGTGTGGAAATAATTTTGTGGAAAGAAACACAACGTATATTCAAAATTTTTTTTGCAAGATAAGTCAAATTTTATTTAGAATTGCCAAAATATTTTCACTCTGAAAATTTAGTGGCTCACGTCTGGCTCTCCCAAGGCACACCAGTGTGCATAAATTTAATGCTAACTAATGAAAAGGTAATTTTACAGGAACGGTTATGTGAGCTACTTTGTTCATTGTTGGTTATGTTGTATGGTGTTACTGCTGGTATTTTTAAGATGTACTTTTCTAATGTATAGTATAGTATTTGAGGTTGAATAAAGACATACGTCCATCCAGTCCAACCCATCTAGCAATATCCTAATTTCCTGCCTAACTGCTGTTCCAGAGAAAGGCAAAAAAAAACAACCAAATTTATGAAGGGGGAAAAAATTCCAAGTGGCAATCGGAAATTTCCCTGGAGCAAACTCTACTTTACTTTATGGTAGCACTTGATATGAAAAACCTAGATGCCAAAACCTCACATTGGCAAAAAGGTTTTGTAATAGTCATTTAGTTCTTGCAGTGTTCCCTCCAATCTGTGAGCTTGTGCACACAATGCTGCAGGCCTGCACACACTGGTTTAAGTGTCACACAAACAAAAAATTTGGAATATACGTAAATGCTTCAGCGTGTAGCGCACAAAATTTCATTATATATATATATATATATATATATATATAAAAAAGAAATAAAAGATTCGGAGCACTCCTTCGCACGAAAAGTTTTATGAAGGTTCTGATGAAGGTGCTCTGTGAAGCACCGAAACGTTCATTAAACTTTTCGTGTGAAGAAGGAGTGCTCGGAACCTTTTATTTCTTGATTTATTGTATGGACAGATTTGAGGCATCTGTGTTCCTTGAAGCACCTGTCATATATAAAATATATAAAAAAGAAGGAAGACTGAGTGCAGACATCATTATATGATTCTATATATATATATATATATATATATATATATATATATGTATGTATGTATGTATAAATAAAAGCTGGTAGATTGAAATGTAGGATTCCATTATTTCACAGTAATTTTTTTTCTCATTGTATATTTGCATATTAGGTTCGATCAATGGATGAGCTGAATCATGATTTTCAAGCTCTTGCACTTGAAGGGCGGGCAATGGGTGAGGTAAGTTCTAAAGTCTAATAAAAGGGGTTTTTCTCTCCGTGTTCTCCCCAGATTTTTTTTCCAGCTGAGTGGCATGAAAAAGTAGCTGGGTGGGGTGGGACAGGGAAATTTGGTGGTGGGGAAAAATGTGCACTGTAGTTTGGCAACATCGGCAGGGAGGTGTCGGTTGGCAACATCGGCAGGGAGGTGTCGGTTGGCAACATCGGCAGGGAGGTGTCGGTTGGCAACATCGGCAGGGAGGTGTCGGTTGGCAACATCGGCAGGGAGGTGTCGGTTGGCAACATCTGCAGGGAGGTGTCGGTTGGCAGCCTCTGCAGGGAGGTGTCGGTTGGCAGCTTGCGGAGAGGTGTCGGTTGGCAGCCTCTGCAGGGAGGTGTCGGTTGGCAGCCTCTGCAGGGAGGTGTGGTTGGCAGCTCTGCGGGAGTGTCGTTGGCAGCCTCTGCAGGGAGATGGGGAGGTGCGGTTGGCAGCCTCTGCAGGGAGGTGTCGGTTGGCAGCTCTGCAGGAGGTGTCGGTTGGCAGCCTCTGCGGGAGGTGTCGGTTGGCAGCCTCTGCAGGGAGGTGTCGGTTGGCAGCCTCTGCAGGGAGGTGTCGTTGGCAGCCCTGCAGGAGGGGTCGGTTGGCAGCCTCTGCAGGGAGGTGTCGGTTGGCAGCCTCTGCAGGGAGGTGTCGGTTGGAGCCTGCAGGGAGGTGTCGGTTGGCAGCCTCTGCAGGGAGGTGTCGGTTGGCAGCCTCTGCAGGGAGGTGTCGGTTGGCAGCCTCTGCAGGGAGGTGTCGGTTGGCAGCCTCTGCAGGGAGGTGTCGGTTGGCAGCCTCTGCAGGGAGGTGTCGGTTGGAGCCCTCTGCAGGGAGGTGTCGGTTGGCAGCCTCTGCAGGGAGGTGTCGGTTGGCAGCCTCTGCAGGGAGGTGTCACCCAGATGTAATATGGCAGCACAAACATGTGCCACCATTTTGTGGCATTAGGGATCTTGGAAAAGCTAGTTAACGTGCTAAAATAATCTTGCAAGTGTAAAAATGGGGTCTGGACTGGGCAGTTTTGGCGGGAGTTTTTACTGACCTATTGGTACACTTATTAAATCTACAGCTAAATTCTTTTAAATCACAAGTGTTCTCTCAAGAATTTTTTTCCAGCCGGGTGTCATGAAAAAGTAGCCGGGTTGGCCGCCTGGCTAAAAGACCCTAGGGAGAACACTGACCAGATTAAGTGAAGTTTACTATCAGGTCCGTTGCAGAGGAGACCAAGTTGAGTATCTAGTACTATCAGGTCCGCTGCAAACTGGGCCAGATTGAGTGAAGTTCCCTATCGGGTCCGCTGCAGGGATAAAAACAACAGTGTTCTCCCCAGAATTTTTTTCTAGCCGGGTGTCATGAAAAAGTAGCCGGGTGGGATGGGAAAATTTGGTGGTGGATGAAAATCTGCACTGCATTATGCTTATTATGTAGGTCAGGGATGTCTAACTTTCGTACCACTAGATGTTTGAAAACTATGACTCCCAGCATTCCGTGGTTGTAGAATGCAGGGTGGTGTAGTTCGGCAACATCTGCAGCGAGGTGTAGTTCGGCAACATCTGCAGGGAGGTGTAGTTCCCTCTACTTTTTGGCACAGAAAATTATTTGAAGGGCAGTTAAGTAAATAATTTCATATTCGTGCTTATAAAGCATTTTTTCAAAGTTCAAACTACTGAATGCCAAAAACACACAAAATGCATACAAATGCAACATTTAATTTGATCACATGAAAAAAAGCCTTCCAATCACGTAAAAATAACCTTAGTCTGGTCTTTTTAACCTTTTTTTACTTTAACAACTTGTAGCAAACTTTTGTATTTCTCATACTTGTGCACTGGATCAATATAGCAGGACTTCTCACTCCCCCCACCCACTGGCTTTTTATAGTGAGGGAAGAGGCTATCCATTCAGTACTCCATTCAGGACCTCCAATTAAAGGATACTTTCTACAAATAACATTCCCGGCACCGGGGAGCCTATTATCGAGAATAATTCGTCCATGCTTGCTTTAGCCTAAATGGCTAATAGTGCTTGTCACAGTTTATCCTGTGGCATAAGTTAGTTAAATCAGTGAGTGAGAGAATATATGGTAGCCACACTGTACAGTCTGGTTTAAATATGCCCTAGCGTGTCAAGCTTGATGTTTCAGATATGCCTTTCAAGATACATCTGCTGGTACTATTTCATCTCTATCCTGGAATAGATCATTTATTTACGGTCTGTTTTAACATTATTTATTTTTTAAATGTTTCTTTTTTTCAAGCAACTCTTGACGGGCAAAAAATTCTGGGAGAGTGATGACACAAACAAGGATGGACCAAAAGGCATTTTTCTGGGGGACCAGTGGAGAGAGAGTACATGGGGGGCTTCGGGTGAGTCCATACTTCTAGCAGTTATAATTTAATAAATGTTGTGTTCAAGTAACTGTTTAAAGGGCATGTCCACCCTTATAAAAAAAATTTCCACCTGTAATAGTATGCCTTCCCCCAGCCCCAACCGCTATAAAATAATTTTAAGAAAGTGCCCCGATCTTTATTTACCTTCCCTCTCCTCCGACGCACTGCCCGGCCTTCTGCTTGCAAGACACTGCAAGCAGGGGGCGGGACCGGCAGCCGCATCCGAGATTGGCTGAGAGGCAGCCAATCACGGACACGGCTGCTTAGAACGCCGGGGGAGAGAGGGATGGGTAAGTACAGTTCGGGGGACTTTCTTAAAATTGTTTTTTAGCTGTTGGGGCTGGGGAAAGGAACCCTAATATATGGCCAAGGGTTTCTATGCTAGGGGGAGGGATCGCAAAACGGGAGGAGGAGAAGGGCTGCAGTGCCCATGCCAAACTTCTCCCGGAGGCGAGACAGGAGGCAGAGTCCTATATGGACTCTGCTATCCTCCTGGTGGGCAGTTTTTGGGACTTTGGGGGGGGACTATAGGAGAACCTTATGGGGCTGGGATGTGAGGTAAGGATTTTATTACACTACATGGTGGGGTCATTAGTGGGGGGGATTATAGTTTTGGGTGTGTTCTGCAACATAATATCCCTTTTTCTTTTGTTGGCTATGCACATTTATTTCTTTGATCATAGACCATTCAGTCTCCCAACCCATCATGGTCCAAAGAAGACCTGGTCAAGGTTTCCATGTTAGCAGTGAGGTGAATTCTGTCCTGTCTCCACGATCTGAAAGTGGTGGTTTGGGTGTCAGCATGGTGGAATATGTTCTCAGCTCATCTCCTGGAGACTCATGCCTACGAAAAGGAGGATTTGTAAGTGTCCACTTCAAATAGCATTTGAAGACATTTTTATCCAAGAGAAGAATTATTTTGAAGAATTTTCTAGTGTTATAAAATGTTCTGAATTCTATTCTGTTGCTGAGAAATTGTTTGAGCATTTGAAACTTCTCATTATGTATAAATACAAATCTAGTCCAGTATATGTTTTAGAAGACCAGGAACTAGGTTTAGTTGCCTTTTAGTTAGTAGCTCAAAACAGCTACAGTACTCTCAGACTAGCAAGTTAACTGCTCAATATTCACTGGAAATAGAGCTTGCTGCATTTCTTTAGTGTAGCAATACATGTATGCCGACTGTTTTAATTTATAGAGCCAGCACTCTTTATTACATTGTGGTAATGTCACTGAACAACTTCAAGCCAGTGTGGCTAAAATGCTAATACTGATTCTCCAGTGAAAACTCTTCTTTTTAGGGTCCGAGAGACACAGAGGGAGATGAAAATGAAAAGGTTGATAAAAAAAATAAAGGTGTTTATGAGGGAGACAAATTAGGGGACCTGAAAGAAGAATCTGATAGTATGGACAAAGCTAATGGGCTTCCAGTCCAGAATGGAATTGATGGGGATGTAAAGGATTTCAGGTAAGAAATGAATAGCTGAATAAGAAATGATTGAAAAGTTTTTCCCCTTAAATTATTTGGTGATGCTTTATTTTATAATTTTTTTTTTACCCTTTCCCTTTTAGTCGTACTCCCGGAAACTGTCAGGCTTCGACAAATGAAGTGGACCTCCTAGGGCCCAGCCAAAATGGGTCTGAGGGGCTTGCCCAACTGACCAGCAACAATGGACCTAAACCAGTGGAGGATTTTGGTGGTATGGAGTCTCAGAGTGTTCAGCTAGATCCCATGGAACATGTTGGCATGGAACCCCTGCAGTTTGACTATCAGGGAAACCAAGTACCCGTGGATTCAGGTGCTGCCACTGTAGGCCTCTTTGACTACAATTCACAGCAGCAGGTAAGTCCTATGGTTCTTTTCTGGGTAAACTAAAAAAAAGTTTGCATTAACCACTGGTGAATTTGGATAGCAAATTAATAAACAAGTTTTTTTTTCCCCCTCCCCACTAGCTTTTCCAAAGGCCGAATGCATTGGCAGTCCAGCAATTGACAGCTGCCCAGCAGCAACAGTATGCCCTTGCAGCTGCACATCAGCCACACATAGGTAAACACATTGTTATATGAAGTTTTCTTAGCAATATATGCATTAAAAGTCCTTATACTGGCCATAAATTGCATGTATATATTCAATGTTCTGTGTATTATACATTCACTATTACCTCCCAATGTTCCTTGCTCTTGCCCATTCATTTTGTGATAGAAGGATGATTGTGGGAACATCAGAAGGCAAGCTGTTTTATGTAGGGGCTGCAAAAGAGGATTCAAGGATAAATCATAAATAGTCAATATGCAAGGTATTAATATTTTTAAAAGTGTGTAAAGTGCTAGTCATCTCGCTGTATGTATTTTATATATTCAATGGCTTGTTGTACAAAATGTATACATTTTTTAACCTACAAAATCTGCCAGTTTAATCTAAATATGCATACGATATTTATAAATATCTAACTGTGCTAATAGTATGCTTGGTTATAAAGCAGTTATACCGCTTGTATTTCCATACAAAAATTAGCTATTGTCTTAGTCGTGGAGATGTCCCAAAAGGTTCATGTGTATCTGTTGGAAAAACTCGTTTATATGTTTGCTATCCCAGTTACTGTGCTTGCTAGGATCATGATACCCAGTGAATACCCAGTGGCATTTCTACAGTATTTTTGTGGTTACCATCTTTCCCCCAAGTATGGATTTATAAATCCATTAGTTATGTAGTTATTCTTCATGGTAACAAAGCAGTTACCTTTTGTACTGAAGTCTATTTTCACTGACAGGTATGTTTTCAGCAGGTTTAGCTCCCGCTGCCTTTGTTCCAAATCCATACATAATAAGTGCGGCACCTCCTGGAACAGACCCATATGCAGCAGGACTGGCAGCTGCAGCTACACTTGGTAAGAGACTTACTTGCTTTATAATAATTTTCTGTTTTCAATGCTCTTCAATGTTTATCTGTTCACCTGTTTTGTTTTTTTAAATTAAATTTAAATTTTATTTTATATAATCTTGATAATTCATCAGATTTTATTTACAGTATTTCTATTAATTACTTGAATTTTATAGACTAAAAAGACATTACTAATAAAAGCAGTATACAGTGGCAATTTTTGATTTTTGTAACGTGAATACTTTAAAGGGCATGTTCCTCCTTTAAATGAAAAATTTTATTTATGTAAATCACCCTCCAAAACTACAGAAGTTAGAAAGATGAACAGACATAGGGTTAATCTTATATAGCAAAATTATGTTCTCTTCCTTTCCTCTGCCTCTTAAAGTTACAATCAGCTCTTAGCATTCAGGCATTGGCTGTGATGTCATCTGTTACATCCATAATTGACTGCTGCTATCTAAAAGAACCAGGAAGCAGAAAGAGAGGTTACAGAACAGCATTTCAGGTTAGGCTTACATCTCTATTGCTATTTTGGGAGGTGAGTAACCTTTATACAATTTTTCATTTGAGGAGTGAACAAGCCCTGTAATTATTTTGTGTTTTGTCCGTTATTTGGACTATATGAAAGTTCAAACTTTACTAATGCCTTGTAAATGTGTATAGGTCCAGCTGTAGTGCCTCACCAGTACTATGGAGTGACACCTTGGGGTGTGTATCCAGCCAACCTTTTTCAGCAGCAAGCTGCAGCAGCTGCTGCTGCTAGTAACTCTGCATCTCAGCAGAATAATCCACCAAATCAGCAGGGCCAGCAGCAGGTGAGCATTTTTCAGTATATTGTGTTTTTTGTATTGTTTAATGATCATGCTTTGTTTAATCATGTTATGCAAATTTTTTTTTTTTAAATTCTTCTTTATTATATTTAAAAAGTGTTTGCTGGTTGTTCTTAACCATAAATATTTTACTGATGTTGAAACAAGAAAAAAAGGTCACTATAAATTAGGAGCTTACCTGAATAAATGGTAGCAATTCAGCATCCTAGATTATCTCTTGTCTATTATTTCACCTTTCCCCTGTGTTTTCCATTTACCCCAAGCTATTAATATGTTCCCTTAACGCACTGACATAACATGAGTTTGCAAAGCATACGGAACGGTTTCAAGATTTTGTATGTGCTTTTTTTTTATTTCTGCAGGTGGATCTACTAAGCTATACTTCACCTGGTAAATCCATCAGTAGAAATAAAAATGTTCATCATTATCCCATGTGTACCTGGCCTTAATTTCAAATGGTCTAGTTGCTATTTCATCCACTGCACACTGCCACAAAAAGTATACTTAATCTCAGCTTGTGAAACTCTGTGCTTGAATTTTGTTTTGTCCTGTCTTATGTTCAAGTTTTAACATTAAACTTTGTATCTCAGATAACTTAATCCCCCTAAGCCAAGTAAACCGTACAAACAGTCACATAAGGGTATGTACTAACAGGGAGATTCAATAAAAGTTCTTATGGTTAAAAAATGGGGCAAAACTAGCACCATTGTTAATGATAAGAACTTTTATTGAATCTCCCTGTTGTATGCTTGTGAAGATCCTCATTCATCCAGGCCATGGTATATCTGTTGTATTCCGTTAGTTCAACTGGACTTTCTGAATTGAGAAAGCCAGTCGGAGGACTAGCAAAACGTCTTCAAGTCCAGTTGAACTAACTGAATACAACAGATGCTCCCTGTTGTATCTTTCACAAACTCAACCCAGTTGGTGAAATGCAGTCATTAAAAGCCAATATCTGACCAAGTTCGGTGGTACAAAGATGTACAATTATATTCCACAACCCTTTTTCCATTTGGAAAGTATCAAAAGCTGGTTAATTAGTATATGGGAACATTGAAGGAGAAATTCAGTTTCAGATTCATGTGATGAAAGCTCATTTGTTGGTATTTTTTTTTACTTAGGTTCTACGTGCAGGGGGAAACCAGAGACCTCTTACACCAAACCAAAATCAACAGGGGCAGCAAACTGACCAACTGGTGGCAGCAGCTGCAGTAAATTCTGCCCTTGCTTTCGGACAAGGTCTAGCTGCAGGAATGCCAGGTTGGTATTCTATATTCAGTGTTGCTAATGTTATAATTTTTGTTATTCCATTTAATTATTTACCACTGAACGTCAAAGAAACACCGAGACCTTAAAACATACATATTAATTTTATCCTTTTTTCTGCACTTTATTTTAGGATACCCTGTGCTTGCACCTGCTGCTTACTATGACCAAACTGGTGCCCTGGTTGTGAATACTGGGGCCAGAAATGGTTTGGGTGGGCCTGTGCGTCTGGTTGCCCCAGCACCTGTTATCATCAGCCCATCAGCGGCACAAGCAGGTACGGATTTGCTGCAAATTATGCTACGTTCTCTAATAAGCTTTATTTATTATTTTTAAGGTTTTAATACTTAATTTTGTTTTCTAGCTGTTGCAGCAGCTGCTGCCTCTGCTAATGGCCCTGCTGGTACTACTAATGGGCCTTTCAGGCAATTAAGTTCACAGCAGCCCCAGGGTCAACCTCAACCTCAGGGCAACCAGAATATGGCATCAAGCTCCTTCTATGGCAATAGCTCATTGAACAATAATTCACAGAGCAGCTCCTTGTTTTCACAAAGTTCTGGACAACCTGGAAGCAGTTCCTTGGGCTTCGGAAGTAGTGGATCTTTAGGAGCTACCTTGAGTTCAGCTCTAGGCGGGTTTGGGACTGCAGGTAAGAATAGTGCCTACAATCATCAGTTTAAATTTAAGTATTCTGCCACGGTTATTATTGGTCATTAAGTTTTTATTTTAAACAAGCTACATTTCTCCTTCAGCCACTTGGAGACCCAGGACATGCAGGGGATTAAGTGCGCCACCTCCACGAGCTGACACTTAAGAAAAGAAAGACTCTGGTGCTCCTCCCACATTTCCTATAATACCTGCAAACCAGAATCCTTCCTCAGTTTCTAAGTGTCTGCTTCAGGAGTTGGACTTATCTTCTGCACACCCGGCAGCAGGATTGGTTCTTCACCTGCAACAAATTATTCGGAATGAGAGCGAGTCTCTCTCTACTTATGCCATGGAGGGGGTCCGCATATAGTGTTAAGGCTAAGTTCCGCGGACATGCCCCCCCTAGGAAGCCAGCCTGGTAGCTTTAGCTTCCGGCCCTGCAGAGGACTGGTCTAGCATCTGATTGGTGGCGGGGGTGGGACTTCCTCCTTCTGCATCATTGTCTTTTACTGCATCCATTGCTTCGGCTTGCCTTGCTTCTTCGGGCCCTGGTGCTTCTGTTTTTTTCTTCCTCCTGGTCTGGATTTACTTCTTGCATGGCTAACTCATTCAGATAAGATTATTGCTTTTGTCTTAATTTGTTTGCCTTGTGTTTGTGTTTTTCATATTTTAGGCTGGTTCCTTTCCTTGTACTTTCTATCCTATTTTGGAATTGTTCCCATCTCTCTCGATCTTAGGAGCATTTTTTTCTAAAAAAAAAACAAAACAAAGGGTTCACAGTTGGCTAATTGCCTTTGTTTTTTTTGTGTTGTACTATTTTTCTAGCTACTTCATCCCCTCTTTGGGACAAAACTGAAGGAGGCTTCTGATGTACAGCTATATAGGGAAGGTGGGAGGAGCACCGGAGACTTTCATTTAGTTATTAAGGGATAGGCCCCACAACCCAGCGTATGGAGGCATGTTTGAATTGCGTGATGCAGTGCAATTTGTGCGTACTTCCATTCGGGCTCGCACATCTAATTACCATTGGCGTGTGCCAGCACAATACAAAATGTGCTGAAAATTGGCTAGTGGGTCATAGCTCTGAGGGCCACACTCATTTTGTTTTTAATGCGTTTGCGCATCAGATTTTTAAATTGTATAGAAATCGCAGCAACGCACCGAAATGCGATTTTGGAGCTTTGCACATCCGTTTGCCAGTATCCCTTTAACATCATTTTTATTTCTTATCTTCTCTTACCTAGTCACAGCATTTTGTATATCTGAAATATGAATCTCAATGGATAGCAGGGAAGCGAAAGATGAAACCTAGAATTCTCAGGAAAGAAGGTGTCACTACTGCTACCTTCCCTTCTTAGTTCTGGGTTTATGCCCCTTCCCTCTAGAAAAATCTTGTATATAAGTCACATGAATGTCTTTGTAGTTGCTTGGTCATGTTGCACTACACGCATGATTTTGGAGATTTATTTCTTAAGATTAATTGTTATTTTGAGGATCTTTAATAACTAGATATCTTGGAATCATGGAAATTTAGTGATTAAGTGAAATGGAATTTGTTGCCTTTGATTTTATAAAAAATACATGGAGATACATTGGGCAGTTCTTCTTTGGCAATGCAGAGTAACTGAGAAATTATAATTCTCTCTCTAGTTGCAAATTCCAACACTGGCAGTGGATCTCGCCGTGACTCTCTGACTGGCAGCAGTGATATCTACAAGAGGACATCCAGCAGTCTGACCCCCATTGGTCATAGCTTTTACAATGGACTTGGGTTTTCCTCTTCCCCCGGTCCTGTGGGAATGCCTCTTCCCAGTCAGGGTCCCAGTCACTCCCAAACTCCTCCTCCATCTTTGTCTTCGCATGGGTCATCCACAAGTCTCAACCTTGGTAAGAAGCAGGGGCCCACATTCTGCAGTATATATTCTGGCAGCATGTCCTATAATTTATGGTTTATTAAGTTTTTAACATTATATCACTTAAGAGTAGCCATCTGATTTAATAAATCTTTCACTTAACTAATTGGCATTTGTCTTCATATTTCTAATGTATTTAGATTCTGGTAAAATCTAGTGGGCTGTGTCTTAACATACATTATCCTGATATGCTTGTTAAAGCACAATGCAGACTTTCCATATATCTTTGCTTGATTAATTGCTAATCCCACCAGTTCGTGTCACAAGCTGTTGGCACAGGTACCAGTCTCATCTCTCCCTGAGCTGAAATAATTAGCAACCACTGAGCCACAGCTCTCTTAATTCTGCTTCAAACAATGTAAAGCACAGGCTATTTTGGTATACGACTTTTTGAGTGCAAGATTTTCTTGAGTAAATGTTATCAAGAATATAAAAATATATATACCATTGGGTCAACCTATATCTACTTATGTATGTAAGCAAAGCACCAGGTTAACCACTAGTTTAAAAAAATGTAGGCAACCCAGAGAACTAATCCCCAAATAGAGATATTAGGATTTTGATCAGGGCAGTGTATTTCAAGATTACAGACTGATGTCTACTGTAATCTGCGATAATATTGTATGTGAATGCTTGAACGTAAGAAAGATATCTTTTACTAAAGGAGGTCTTACAAATGGAAGCGGCCGGTATATCTCTGCTGCACCAGGTGCAGAAGCAAAGTACCGAAGTGCCAGTAGTGCATCCAGCTTATTCAGTCCAAGCAGCACCCTATTTCCATCCTCACGCTTGCGTTATGGAATGTCAGATGTCATGCCCTCTGGACGAAGCAGACTTCTAGAAGATTTCCGAAATAATCGTTACCCAAATCTTCAGCTGCGGGAAATTGCTGGGCACATTATGGAATTCTCCCAAGATCAACATGGATCAAGGTAATACGGATTTTCAACCAGCTATTCTTTTCTAGCCTAATTTTATGGTAAATTCTTGTGCAGGTTGTGATTACATTTTTAGATAATTTCTGCTGTCCTATGGTTTTTTTTTGTTTAAGGACACGTCTGAGTATGCACCCAAATACCTTGTGAGGATTATAAAACTTTGGCTTAAAAAAAAAAACTAAACCCTAAAAATTAAAACCATTTCAGTTTTTTTCTCTTTTTATAGCAGCAATGCTGTAATCATTGAAGTAGGTGAACAATGGAGTGGCTTAAAATGAATTAAAGTGAAAGTTGCCAAGTAGAGTCCTGCACAGGTCTGTTTTTTCTTAGCCTGCAACTAGCACCTGACCCTCAACTTGTGTAAACGTACTTTACCCAATTCACAGACAGCTGTATAGCAGGAAACATGGGTTCAATTTGTGCTAACCGATTTAATATTGTTGGATGCAAAGCCTGAAAAAGTTGCATTCTTTTCAACTTTCGTTGGCCTTTAAAGGGCATGTCCACCCCAAAGCTTAAATTTAACCCACTACCTGGCCCCACTGTTTAGTGTTCAAAAATACTTGCATCTCTGCTCCAAATGGTTTCCTGCAGTGCCTGTTTAAAGTTAAGAAAAGTGAAGAGTAAGAGCTCTCAGTGAAGCTCTCTGGTCCCTGCTTCCTCTCTGTCCAGAAAAAAGGTTTCTGGCATGCGCTGATTCCATCCCTCCGGAAACCTTCTGTCTCCTTGACCCCCTACCATTTCTGTAGTGTAGGGAACCCTAGTCCACCCCAACCACCAAGTTAGTTAAGTTAAAAAGCTGCATAAATTTACTTACACTTAGATTCATTCCCCCAGCGGTCTATTGCTGACAGCCACATCTGTGATTGGCTGCCTCTCTTTCAATCACAGATGTGGCTGCCTCTCTGTCAATCACAGATGTGGCTGCTGGTCCGGCACCCTGCTTGCAACTCCGGCAAGCAGGGGGAATGAAGGCATGTAAGTACCTTTCTGCAGCTTTTTTTAAACTTCACAAATATGGCAGTTAAAGGTAAGGTAGGGTACCCTACACTACAGAAAAAAAAATATTTTTCAGGGTGGAAATACCCTTTAACAAGATTAGATTTTTTTTTTTCAGTGAAAAGCTTTCCATTGTGACCTAAGAAATTTCTTGAAAGAAAAGAGATTTAGAAAGCCAAAGATATACATCTTATTGTTCGGTGTGAACATTTTTCCTTACCAGACAAATAATAAATGCCCAAAGATGCTGCAAAACTATATAAAACAAAAAAAAAAAAACTAATTTCGAAGGAGATTTGTTTTAAAAAAAAAAAAAAAAAATGCAGTGCAAAACTGCTGAAGACCTTATTTTATTCCTCTGGTAACCAGTTGCATTGGTTTTTATATTAAAGAAAATCACATTGCTAGGCATACATTTATTTATTCTACTGTTTAGTGACATTATTTTTGCTGTTAATTTTAAATGTATTAGGGTTCTGCCGTACAGCGAAATATCACACAGATGCAATAATTAAATATTTCTCCTACAGATTTATTCAGCTGAAGCTGGAGCGAGCAACCCCTGCAGAAAGGCAACTAGTCTTTAATGAAATTTTGCAGGCAGCTTACCAACTTATGGTAGATGTATTTGGGAATTATGTAATTCAGAAATTTTTTGAGGTTAGTATATGTTCCAGTCTCTCTTTTCCCACAACACTTAACAGCTTATTATTTGTAACTGCATCCTACAGCAGATATATATACATACATTTTTTTTTCTTTGCAGTTTGGAAGCCTAGAACAGAAGCTAGCTCTTGCAGAGCGAATTCGTGGACATGTACTTTCCCTAGCACTGCAAATGTATGGGTGTCGGGTGATACAGAAGGCACTGGAGTTCATTCCCCCTGATCAGCAGGTTATTGTAAGTGAGAGTTTCCTTTCTAATACAGTGGCATAGGGAATGAGTTATTTTTATTTCTAAAATTTGATTTAACAAGAAGCAGTTTGGTTTTTTTTTTTGTTTCCCCCCCCCCTCTTAGAATCTGGGGCGTTGCCCGTTGAACATTTTTTTTTTTTATCCCCTCCCTAGGGAGGAACTTTATTGAGGCAAGAAGAAAACATTACATACATTAATATATCACATATAATAAGTATGTTATTTGTGTTTGGAACATTTGAACCTTTACATATACTCCTTGTCTGGCTAGATTATGAGGATTCAGAAATGAATCTACCAATTTCAACAATTTTTATTGTTAACTTGGTGAAAATGTTCTTTTCAGTTACCTAAAATTTGAATTATCAAGAGGCAGGGTACAAAATGCATAGTAAAATGTGTTCTGTATTTGTACTGCTCTCTGCATGGCTGAAAGAAAAGAGTATGGAGGACATGTAGAGGTTTAAAGCTGTTCAGCAAGTCTGGTAGAACAGTGAGTGTGGATATAGTTTTATTAACCTATTAATTGGTGGGCTATGTAATATATGAATTACCAGGGATGCTTTTTTATTTTATAAATTGGACATTCTAATGGATGTTTTCATGGCAGTTTAAAGGTGATAATTGAGAGTGCCATTCTGAAAAAGCAGCACATGTAATTTCTAATACTCTGGACAGGGCTGGTTCTGGCCCCTTTTTCAACTACTTCACCTCAACCACCTCTTGCGTAAAACTGGTAATATACATATGATCCCTATCGCTTTAGGCCGACAGATCATATTGGTATCTGTCGGCACAATGCGGTGGGGACTGCACACACTGACACAACCGATCGCCCATATGCGGTATTGGGATTGGTCTGCTATGCGGCCATACATGGACCAGATCTAACGGCTCTCTTAATGTAGAGGGCGCAGATACCTACCAACAGATTTTTTTTCTTTCCTGACAGACTGTAATGCCGACTGGTCGATCGTCTACGTAGAGGTCTGTCGGTTTCCGCCCCTACACACTGTCGATATGGGGTAAATCCTGTCAATCCCTGATGGGATTTACCCATTATCTGCAATGTGTATGGCCACCTTTAGTCTTTGCATAGAAAAAAAACGTGAAACAACAGATAGGGAATCATTCTGTAATTGTCCATGTTTAGTTGTAATGTGTGCAGATAAGGAGGCTACAGGCAACTAGGTTAGCAACAAATTATTGCTCTATGGCAGGGATCCTCAAACTACAGCCCTCCCAGATGTTTTTAAAACTACAACTCATAGCATTCCTAAGCTTTCCCTCTGTAGTTGAGTAATGCTGGGAGTTGTAGTTTTCAAACATCTGGAGAGCCGCAGTTTGAGGATCCCTGTCCGTGCAGGTCATCTAAGCCTAGAAATGGCCCTGATTCTTGTCCTGTTTATTGTAAACCAGGTGAAGGTTTTGTTTTTGTTGACTGATTTTTATTCAGCTGTATTTCAATATATAGCTTCCTTTTTAAGCTGACCATATACGGACAGATGTTCCTCAAATCCTCCCACCTTGAGGCCACAATCTTTCCACCTATTTATACTTGAAATCAGAGAGATGGGTTGGCGGAAAATCCCAAACCTCGATTTTCTGACTGATATGGAAAATGTTTTTTGGTATTTTGAGCGATCCGATAAATTTGAAAATAACAATCCTGTGTATTGGGGGATTATTAAGTCTTTATTTTTATTTTATTGGTTAAATAAATACCATTTAATTTAGAAGTGCTGGTTTTTCGTATATGTTGCACTTACAATCCTATATCTGCTCTTGCATGATAAGGTTCCATTTTTGATGCAGGTATGTATGCTGCTGTTTTACTGTATTCTGTAAAGGTTTTCCAGCTTGCTCTTGATAAGGGATTTTTTAATATACAGATTCATGATTCTCTTCCTTTCATCTTTTTTCATTTAGAATGAAATGGTCCGAGAGTTGGATGGTCATGTCTTGAAGTGTGTTAAGGACCAGAATGGTAATCACGTTGTTCAAAAATGTATAGAATGTGTACAGCCACAGTCCCTTCAATTCATTATTGATGCCTTCAAGAGCCAGGTACTGTCTGGGGTGAGGGGATGCTATGCAAAACTACTATATGCTAAAGATTAAGACAGTACTTTAAACTTTGTAGGATTTGACCTTAAGATGCATGCTACAAATCCTGAATGTACATGGCAGGCCATTTTTTTTTAAAATTTCTCTCTTAGATTTATGAATCCTTCATTTGTTTTGGTGGTGTTTCTTTCATCCTTTCCTCATTTTTGTAAACTTTCACCTCTTTCCAATCTGCTCATATTTTGTCCTTATTTCTTTGTAATTTCACCCTTATTTTAGTCATTTTACTTATTTCACATACATTTTTCTTTTTGTTGCCCCATGTCCATTATTTTTATCACCTGCATTTTGTAAAATGCAGGTGATAAAAACATTGTTTCTAGCAGTGCCATCTACCATCTTTTATGGGGGTGCACATTGCTAGACCTGTTTTACCTTTCTGGACTTCTGCATCCCTGTGCTTAACAGGGAGCTTGAACAATGCACAACTTTCACAGATAATGGATCACAATTTTGGTAATCCTGCTGAAACTTCTGCCTACAAAGCTATCTTAATCACATGTCTGCTCAGTTTAGTCAGGTTTAAATTGGGTTTGTGAAGATAGCATATTATGAACAGGAAGGCTCACAATGGCATGTCCACCCCCAAAACCAAATTCTCCCCCACTACTGGCCCCAATGTGTAGTGTAGAAAAATCCTTACCTTACATCTCTGCTCCAAATGGTTCTCCAGTAGTGTCCCTCCAAAGTCCCAGAAAGTGACCACCAGGAGCACTGGTAGTGCTCTTGGTGGTCTATAGTAGTGTCTCCCAAAACTCCCCTGATCTGTACTTACATTACCTCTTTCCCCTGGCGTTCTCCACTGCCGGCAACCGCGTCCGTGATTGGCTTCCTCTCAGCCAATCACAGACGCGGCTACAGGTCCGGCCCCCTGCTTGCAGTTTCATGCAGGCAGAGGGCCGGGACTAAACATCAGAGGAAAGAGCTAATGGAAGTATAGATCGGGAGTTTTGGGAGAAACAACTATAGCAGTTGGGGGAGGGGGAGGGAGCCCTACACTACAAAAATTTATCAAAAAAGGGGTGGACATGCCCTTTAATAAAATAAAAGCTAAAACCACTTTTATGTAAATTTGTTTTGGTTTTCATAGGGTTACAGGGCTAGGTTTTCTCTAGGTTTACATCTGTATGGAAATAATGTGTACAAGATGTAATTAATTCTGAGATTTGCAGTAGTTAAATGTCATATTCCCCCATAATTTGACATTTCCTCACAAAATATGCATTTTGATTTCCATTCCCATAAGCTATCATCCGTTTTCTCTTTTGGCTGTTTCTGTACCCAGACATGTTTATCGGGTTAAGTTAAAGGGCATGTCCACAACAAAAACTAAAATTTAATATGTTGTAGAGAAGCCTCCACATACCTGAACCACAGTATTAAAACCCTGGAAAGAGTAGGCAACTCTTTTCAGGCATTTCTACAAATAGGGCCACTCAACCGAGTCAAAATGTCAGTTGTGCCAGTAACTAGGCCCCTAACTGGATCTTTGATTGCCAGTATTGTGTTTTGTTTTTTTTTGTATTCAATAGATTTTTATTGAGCTATAGCAGTTTTAGTTTGATCTTTTTATATTGTAAGTGTAGTTGTTCGTTGTCACCTGTACGAGGTGGATTAGGTGGCAGTAGATCTCGTAGAAATGAGTTTGTATATTGAATTTTGGCGTGTGATTGAGGTTTTAGCCAGAGTTTCTTTTATAATTATTGTGAGTTAGCTGTTTTGCGTGGGTGGTAGGAGGAGACCAGAGGAAGAGTGAGGGGAGGGCTGCAGAGACGGAGAGAAGAGAGAGGAGGGAAAGTAAAATGAAATAAAAAATTTAAAAAAAAAAGTGGAGGGGGGGTTTAGGTAAGTGGGGAAGGGGAAGATATTGGGTGGGAGTTTCGGTCTTATTTCCTAATTTTTTATTAAGTGGATGAATCGTCCATCTTCAGTATCCATGGGGTCCAGATTTTCTCGTACAATTTGGTTGTGCCTTTGAGTGAGTGGGTTAAGCTTTCATTCTGGCATATCCACCAAATTTTGTTAATTAGATGTTGTTGGGGTGGTGTGTCCTGCTTCCAAGACGCAGCTATTACACATCTTGTTGCTGCGCAGATTGCGCTTATTAGTTTATTTTGGTGTGGTGGACTGTTTTCTGGGGATTTGTCGAAGAGTACTATCCATGGGTCAGGGAGGATGGATCTGTGTAGTATATTGTTGATAGTTTTGAAGCAAAATGTCCAGATTGGTTTTATTTTTTTCGCACGTCCACCAGCGATGTAGTGTGTCAGCTGGTTCTCCACATCCTTTAAAACAGTTTGGTGGAAAGTTTGAGTTTATTTTGTTTAATTTTTTGGGGGTGATGTACCATTTGTTAAGGATTTTGTAGCTTTTTTCTTGTATTATGGTATTTAAAGAGCATTTGTGCATATTTTGAAATATTTCTGACCATGTGTTCCAGTCTAAATTTTGGTTGTGTGTTCTCCCAGTATTGCATGTGGGTGGTTTTATCTTGGTGTTTAAAGTTGTTAATTAATGAATAGATTTGTGAGATTAGTTTCTTTTAGGTTGTATTTTTTAGGCATATCTCTTCGAGCGGAGTGAGGATTGTTGATTGGGCATCCTGTATTATTTTGTGTGAGAAGTGGTGAATGTGTGTAGCGGAGCCATTCTGTTTGGGGGAGTTTTAGTTGGGCTTGTGCCATTTCCCATGTCATTGTTTGTTGTGCGTTAATAAGGTTGGCTACGCATGTGATGTTTTTATCTGGCCAATTTTTCCAAGCGGGTTTGTCGTGTCCCGGGGGGGAAGTCTGGGTTATGGAATATGGGGATCATTGTGGAGGGTTGGGATGTGAGTTTGTATGTTCTAGTTAGGTTTTCCCATATAGAAATAGAGTGTTGGATATAGGGGTTGTCCGACCACAGTTTCGCTGTTTCTTTTTTGTTTTTGATTTAAAGAAGATTGGTGATGGGGACGGGGTGAGTGATAGCTGATTCAAGTTCTTTCCATCATATGTTGGGATCTGCTGTATACCATGTAATGGTTTGGGCCAGACGGGCTGCCTGGTAGTATTAGTGGTAGGGAGAGTCCTCCTCGTGTTCTGTTACGTTGTAGTATTGCTTCTGAGATTCTGGGTTTTTTGTTATTCCAGATAAAGGTTCGGATGGCTGTTTGTAAGGATTTGAGGTCGGACGGTGGGACTGTGATTGGGAGGGCCAAATAATGATATGTTGTATGTTGTCCATTGTTTTAGCTGAGATTTGAGTTGACTGAATAGTTTTGTGTAGTTGAGTTGGTAGAGTAGTGCTGGGTTTGAACTTATTTGGACGCCAAGATATGTTGTTGAGTTTGGGTGCCATCGGAAGGGAAAATTGTTTTATTATTTTGATGGTGTTTGAGGTTAGTCCTGTGGGTAGGGCATTGGATTTGTCATGATTAATTTTGAAGCCAGATATTTCACTGAAGTGTGAGTTCTTGAAGCAGATATGGAAGAGAAGATTGTGGGTGGGTGAGTGTGATGAAAGTATCGTCAGCGAATAAGGCAATTTTGTATTCGTTGTTGCTACCTTAAGGCCGGTGATATTGTTGTGTGTGCGTATGTTTATTGCTAGTGGTTCGATACATAGGGCGAAAAGAAGGGGGGATAGGGGGCAGGCCCTGTCTGGTTCCGTTCAGTATGAGAAAGGAGTTTGAGGTGTATCCCATATTATTAACTTTGGCTGTTGGGGACGTGTACATGCTGAAGACTGCTTTGTGGAAAGCTCCATGTATTCCAAAGCTTTTAAGTATTTCGCTCATGTAGTTCCTTTTCGGCGTCTAAAGAGAGTGAAAATAAGGGGATTGTGTGTTGTTTGGCATAGAATAGCTACTGAAGGATGCGTCTGATATTGTCTGTTGTCTGGCGGTGGGGGACAAATCCGCTTTGGTCACCATGAAGTATGGTGAGGGAAGTATATTGTTTAGGCGTGTGGCTAGTATCTTTGCGAAGATTTTGATGTCAGTGTTGATGAGATATATAGGACGATAGTTTGAACACTCTTTGGGTATTTGGGTATCACTATTATGTTAGCTCGTAACATGTCTATATGAAAGATGTCTTCTTCTCTTAAGATTTTGTTAAATAGAAGGTGTAAGTGAGGTGTTAGATGTGTCTGGAATTTTTGTAGTATGCAGCCGTGATACCGTCTGGGCCTGGAGCTTTTCCGTTATGGAGTTGTTTGATTATTTCTGTAATCTCGAATGTGGATATAGGGGCATTGAGGAGTGTTCTTTGGGTTTCATTGATAGTGGGGAAGGGGTGTTGTCTTTAGGTAGTTCTTAATGAGGTGTTGCAGTGGTTGTCCTGATTTTTGGGTTATAGTGCCATTGTATAATGTGCTGTAAAAATCCGCGAATAGGTTTACTATTTTAGTTGGGTTGTAGATGAGGTTATGATTGCGGTCCTTCAGGGGGTGTAGTTTATTTTGTGATAGTCTTGTGTTGAGTTTTCTAGCTAGGAGGGTGTCTGCTTTGTTCGCTTTTTCATAGAATTTTCTGTTTGTCAGTCTTAAGGCTTTGTCTGCTGACTTATCAAGAATAAGGGCTAACTCACCTCTGAGTGAGGTTGGTTAGAGAGTGTAATGTTTATGGTGATTTTGTTGTTGCATGTTGTCATTCTAGTTTTCTAATGCGTGCTGTGATATCTGATATATGGGTAGAGATGGCCTTTTTTCTCTTGGAGGCAATGTGGATAAATGAACCTCGGATGACTGCTTTATGTGATGCCCATAGTAGAGAAGTGGAAGTATCTGGTAGGGCGTTTTCTGTGAAGTAGTGTTTTAGGTCCTGTTCTATTTGTTGTGTGATAGATTGATCAGTGAGAAGAGATTTGTTTAGTCTCCATGTGTATGAGGGGGAAGTGGTTAGTAGGTTAGTTAATGTTATTGTTACTGATGCGTGGTCAGACCATGTGATGGCTGAGATTTCGTTTTTTGTGATTTGAGGGAGTAGAGTTTGTGTTAAAAAGTCGAGTATGTATTGTGTGGGTTAGAGTAGAAGGTGTATTCTTTAGTGGAGTTGTGTTGTACCCTCCATTTGTCCCAGAGATTTAGGGTTTTTATAAATTGTAAGAGAGGTTTTGTGGATGTTGAGGAAGATTGGGATCTGTCTAGTTTTAGATCTAGTATCGTATTCATGTCTCCTCCCACAATAAGGTGTCCTGTGTCTTGTGCAAGGAGAATTTCTTCTATTTCTCCGTAGAAGTTGTTTTGGTATTTGTTTGGTGCATAGAGGTTTACCAGAGTGAGTTTTGTTTTATTGATATGGCCTGTGATAATAAGGTAGCGGCCGTTGGAATCTCTTATACATTTTTGTTCCTGAAATGCTATTCGTCTGTGGAAGAGGACAGACACACCATTTGTTTTTGTGGTGTTAGATGCCACAAAGCCGTTTGTATATTTTTTGCTAAAAATTTTGGTTCCTTCTTTTGTAAGAAGTGGGTTTCCTGTATGAAAGCGATATCTGTTTGAGTGGATTCTAGATATTTGATAGCAATTTTTAATTTTTTGGGGTGATTAAGTCCCTTAGCGTTTTGGGTTAGTATTTTGAGGTGTGGCGGGGAAGACAGGGAAGGGGAAGTCAGGGGTGGTAGCATTTCGGATTTAAAAAAAAGGGGGGGGGTTTAGAGGGCGAGACTTATGAGTCTCAAATAGGTTATTTGTGCAGTGTGGTTCTCACTGCAATTTTAGTGAGGCGTGTTCAACCTGGTGGTTGTTGAGTTGATTGTGTTAATAAAGGTAAGGTTTGGGGAGTTAGTAGGGTTGTGTTGTGTTTGCTGAGAGAGTTTATGGGGTCCAATCTTGGTATATTTTTTTCGGATGTTTTTCTTTCCTTTTCCTCCCCCTCTTCTTTCTCCTTCTTTCCCCTTCCCTCTTTTTCTCTTATATTATAGTATTGACATTGCCTGTAACTCAGTCTATTAACTATTTCTGTGTTATAACATTGACATTGATTGTATATCAGCTTATTAATTATTTTTATATTATAGCATTGACATTGCCTGTATATCCACATATAAACTATTTCTATATTATAGCATTGACATTGCCTGTCAGTCAGTCTATTAATTATTTCTATATTATAACATTGACGTTGACTAGGTATTGGCATATTAACTATTTCTATATTATAGCATTGATATTGTTTGTAAATGAGTCTATTAACTATTTCCGTGTTAGGGCATTGACAGTGACTGTATATCAGCATTTTAATTATTTCTATCCTATAGTATCAACATTGATCAAATATCAGCATATTGACTATTTCTATATTGTAACTTTCATATTGACTAAATATCAGCCTATTAACTATTTCTATATTATAGCATTGGCATTGACTGAGTATCAGCATTTTAACTATTTTTATATTATAGCATTGGCATTGACTGAGTATCGGCATTTTAACTATTTCTATATTATAGCATTGACATTGTTTGTAAATCAGTCTATTAACCATTTCCGTATTATAGCATTGACATTGACTGTATATCAGCATATTCATTATTTCTATCTTATAGCCTTAACTTTGACCACATATTAGCATTTTAACTATTTCTATATTATAGCATTGACTTTGGTTAAATATCAGTATGTTAACTATTTCTATATTATAGCCTTGACATTGCTTGTAAATCAGTCTATTAACTATTTCTGTATTATGGCCTTGACCGTGACTGTATATCAGCATATTAGCTATTTCTATGTTATAACATTGACATTGACTCGATATCCGCATGTTAACTATTTCTATATTATAGCATTAATATTGACTGTATATCGGCCTAATAACTGTCAATTGATTCTTTATATAAACATTTCCACTGTTTTAACTATGTCAACATATTAACTATTTGTATGGTAACTATTCAAATTATTAACTGTTTTTGTATAATGGTAGTAATATAGTTTTTACTACATTATCAGGTTAACTATTTCTGTATGATGGCTTTGTCAATTTGTTCATCACTGTTTTGTAGCTGTTTTTGCTAGTTAACCGAGCTTTTTGGAACTGTAAATTAATTGTTGTTATAGGTTTACCACTTTGTAGTAGTTTCTGTAAGTCAAGGATCCGTAGTTGTGGGGTCTTGGTTGTTATACCAGTTCTTAGGTAGTAGAGGGTGGTATTCCCCTTCGTGTGTTGGTGTTGGACGAGTTTACATCGGATGGTAAGTAGGTTATAGTTCCTTGGAGTTAGTTCTTCCTAATGAGTAGGTTATGTTCAAAAGGGAGAGAAAAAGTTGAGGCCGTCATGACTCAGAGGGGTGCTTTGGCATATTCTCCCAAAGATGTGGGTTGTTTTGTAATCCCGGTTTCAGATAGGTGGTTTTTAGTGCATTTCTGGGGGTGGGATTCTGGACAATGTTTGGGGTTCTCATGGAGGTTGGTCTGAAGTTAGGCTTAGGTTGTTAAGTGTATGGTATCCTTCCTCTGTCGAGGTAATTATGTGGGTCTTTCCATTATGTGGTACCATAAGGCGAAAGGGAAATCCCCCATCTGTATCGAATCTTGTCGTAATATTTCCAGTATAGGTTTGAGTTCCCTGTGGCGTGTCAGTGTCCTGGGGGAGATGTCTTGGAAGATAGACAGTCTGTGGCCTTCCATTTCTATTTGGGTGAGGTTTCTGGAAGCTTTCAGAATTTCTTCTTTGCTTATGTAATAATGTAGGCGTGTGATTACCTCCCTTGCAGGCTCTCCTTCCCGGCCTGGTGCTCGGAGGGCTTGGTGAGCTCTGTCCATGTGGAGTTGTTCGTTTGTGAGGGATGGGGCTAGTTTGTGAAATAAAGATGTTAAATAAGCTTGTAGGTCTGTAACTCCTTCGGGTATGCCTCTGATGTGCAGGTTATTCCTGCGGTTCCAGTTATCTGTGTCTTCTTGGGCATCCTGGAGGGTTATGATTTGGGATTGGAGGAAAGTCAAGTCCTCTTCAACTTGGCGGCAGTATCGTATTACCTGCGTCTGTGAGGTTTCAATTGCCGTAGTGCGGTCGTTTAATGCTGCTACTTCTTGTCGAACTTCGGCCACAGTTTTAGTGTGTGCCGAAGTGATTAGGCTTTCCAGGTCTGCATAGAGGTTTTTGAGGTCCGCTTTGGTAACTGCTTCTGTTGGTGGTGACTCGTGGGCTGGAGAGTGGCTTTTGGGACCGGCGCCATCTTGGGAGAGGCCTGGTGGGTCCGTTTTGACAAAGTACCCTACCAGGTCACTTTTGTGCTCCTGTTGTTTCCTCGGTGGAGCCATGGTGAGTGGTGGTTCACAGAGGTTTCAGGTATGAGGGTTTTTGTCGGTTTTGAGCACGTCCGATGTTGGTTTTGTTTGCTCTGGACCCGGAGCTGTCTCAGCGACCATCTCTGTTTACACGTCCCCGCCAGTATTGTGTTTTGATCAACCGGAACATGAGCCTCTCAATCTAACAATTAAGCCGACTGGTTCCCGTGTTCGAAATATTTTTATCTAATAAAGAAACCCTTTTTATTAAATTTCTCCACCAGTAAGCTATTATATTGGGTTTGTACTCTTTGCCCTGTCTCTATATTTTGTGGTGTGGGCTCCCTTATAAACTTGGTTTCTGCTGTAATTAGCATCTCTGCTAATTTATTTTTATTCTTAAAGGGGAACTGTGTTGTGAAAACAAGTTAATCCTAAATGAAATGCCAGGTTCCTGTCTGAGCCATTATTACACTGTAACTGGAAGTCCCTCCCTCTGACTGTGTTCCTGCAAGTCTCTCCATGCTGTGAGCAGCTCTAGCCACTCCTTCTCCTTTGTTTGCTTTGATCCAAGTAGTTCACAGCTGATCACTGCCTGTAACCCATCTTACATAGAACTATTAGGGACACTGAGTTGATATGGATCAAAGTATTTCTATGTAAGATCGGGTTACAGGCAGAGATCAGCTGTGAACTAAGGAGCCTAAAGGCTGGTACACACGTACCAATTCTTCCGCCTGACCGGCCGGTCAGGAGTAGACTGTCAGTCACGGCAAAAGCAGCCACAACCAACAGTAACCACAACAGAGCATGCGGTCCCATAGAGGACCGCACGATCAGCCATGGTTTTCCGATTGTACATTCGAACAAGCGGTCGGTCGCGGCCACCACCAGGAACCATACAATAATTCGGCCTGACTGACCGAAACACTGAAATGCCGGTCGGTCAGGCCGAATTATTGGATGGTGTGTACCTAGCTTAATACTACGTGGATCAAAGCAAACTGAGGGGGAGCAGGGTAGAGCTGCTTACACCAGGGGGTGAGCAGGAAACAGAGACCTTTTATTCACAAAGATTGTTACCTGTTATACCACTTTTGTTGTTTTTATTTTTTATTTCAAAAGGGTTAGTTGTAAACAGAGATTGTTACAAGGGGGGGGTCTTTCAGGGAAAAGCAGCGCACAGATTGTATAACTTTACAGAAGAGGAAGGGTTTGACAGGTAGACTAAAGCCTGCACCAATATTATTTTAGCCCTGCAGTTTATATTTATAGGGTACTGCCACACCTCTCAGATGACATCACTGGAAGAGAGGGATCCTAGTATGGACACAGGAAGTACCCATAACAAACATTGCTGCTCCCAGTACCTGAGAAAAGGACAAGAATTCATTGCTTCATTATTAAGCAAAGTTTATTTTAGGATGGACATGCTCTTTAAGGAACAAAGTCACTGGGGAGTGGTTAGATAACCCCCTGGCAGCATGTGTAACAGATTGTATGGTGTCTATGGCATTCCTACTGGCAAACCCATAATTCAATCTGGATAGCATATTGTGTGCAAGAGTGACAGGTAAAGTCCTTTGTGATTAGGTGGAAGTGTCTCCAGGTGTCCAACCATTTCAACTCTGATGAATTTATCTAATTGGATGGGCCTAATTATAATTGGTGGAAATCTATCCAGTTCCCCATTCATGACATCATTAAATTCTCCCATAGCGATTATTCTTAAGTGTTTGTAAGGAGGCTGGTGGTGGATCATATATAGTCAGTAACATCTACTCCTAGGGATTGCATAAGTGAAAAGAGACATCCTTCTTTTTGGGTCATTAATCCCTCTCACATTCCATGTGAGTAGTTTAACTTGCATACTCAGTTTTTTTGTTGTAATTCCTGAAGGGGTGAGTACATTTTGCGTGCCTAATGTTTTTTTTTTTTTTAAAGGGCAACTATAGTGATAAAAAAAAAACTTGTACAAATACAATGTACAGATCACTTAGCTGCCTTACTTTAATTATGCTGTGTGGCTTTGTTTCTTCACTCTGCCAGAAGTTTTTACCATGCTGTCTAGTCCTCTGCCCCTCTGTCTAGTCCCCCACAAGTAAAAAAATGGCTGTAGGCAAAGTTAAGGGATGCTCAGTTGAAAGTACTTGAAATGAAGTGCTGACATCATGTTGACCCCACTGAACATGCCCCCTCCCTTCCAGAGCCAATAGACTGCAAGCAAGCAAAGTGTGGGAGAAAGTAGCAGTGTGCTGAAGGGAGGGGCAGAGGGGGAGAGAGGAGGACAATTGATGCAAAGATTCTTTACAAGTAAGTTAATTAAAGGGACAGTTCAGTGGAAATTATCAATATTTGTTTAATTGTTAGTTTGTGTAATGCCTTCTTAGTTATTCTACATATTCTGTTCCATTTTGACAAATCAGTTGATTTCCAACCCTTTGCTGTTCCCTGCTGTTGACATTAGTGAGCTGACATTTCAGGTTCTAACGGTCCTTCTCATTCCCAGGATGCACCATACTTGGAATGTTCCTAACATTCAGTATTTTTACTGATTGGCTGTTGCATGGGTAAAACATGCTCAGATCTCTACTGAGCATCTGAATCAACCCAGGCGCTGGGTCAAGGGCAAAGACCATAACGGTCTATACTAGGGGTCCTTTAAACAGGAAGTCTGTGTTTCGGTTGCATTTATTTATACACCGTCAAAATGCTGAATTGGCAGATTATGGTCATTGGGATAAAAAAAAATACTGCTCTTTTTTTCTGAAAAGTATATGTATTTGCACTGAACTTCCCCTTTAAAAGTTATCTCCACCAGGATTTTAACTTTCTTTTTTCCAGTTTAACTGAAGAACAGCAGCTAAATGCGCTATGTCTTACCTCCTGTCCTTCAGTAAAACTTGCAGGAGAAACTTACCCGTGTATCGCTCCAGCGCTGCTGACAGCCTCCGACTACACTGACATTCCCCGACGGATCTACAGTCCTTTGCATTGTGTGCGCGGCGGAGACTGTCAGTGAAGCCGGCGCTGGAGCGAGTAAGTTTCTCCTGCTCTCCTGTAAGTTTTATTGAAGGACAAGGACATAGCTCCCAACAGTCCCGTTTTCGGCGGGACTCTCCCGTTTTGGGGGTCCTTTCCTGCTGTCCCGGCACCCCCTCTCTGTTCCCGCATTGCCCCGTTTTTTTCTGGGTGTCTGGTCCATTTTTCAGGGTAAAAACGCTAAACCGGAAGTGCACTAGCAGGCATTAGGACCCTGCAGTTGCAGACTCCCAGTCCTGCCTGCTGGGGGCAGGGCTTTGACCAGAACGGAGCTTGGTTGAGGTTGGAGAGGGAGAGAGAAAACTGCTGAAGGTCTGTGTGAGGTCTGTGTGCAGTCACTTTACTAAACACTCCAGATGAACTTGCAGTGTGACAGAGTTAGATACTACTAGTACAGCACACAAAAAAGACAGACCGAAAAAGATAGATATACAGACCAGAATATAAAAACAGATACAGACAAACACAAACACTGATATTAGCATACTGGGTAGTGGCGTATGCATATAGTCTTCTTTTTCATGGGATTTATCTTTAAATTGGGGGCGTAACCTATGAAAGATGGGAGTGGTTTAAGAAAACAGGTGTGGCCTAATAAAAGTGGGTGTGGCCAAAATTTGGCGCCCGCAACTCGCTCTCCTTTTTACTGTCCCTCTTTTGTGTTTTCAAATGTTGGGAGGTATGCATGGAGTAAAAACTTACTGTTCTTCAGTTAAACTGGAGAAAAAAAAATAAAATCCAGGTGGAGATACCCTTTAAATCTAAGTTTGCTAATTGTTTTTTATTTTTGTACCTAAAGTTCATATCTCTTCCCCTGCTTAGCTGAGATCATAAATCATTGAAGAGTGGCAGTGTAGCAGCAGCTGTAGTTATTTCAGTTTAGCTTGTTTTATTATATATATGTATTCTATATAGAAATACACTAGGCACTATACAGCATGGTACAGTAATGTTACATTGTACTTTATGGAATATTTGTTGGTAATGCAGTCTCACTTTTTATGAATGACATGGATTTTATACTATTATGTCCGTTTTGATTTGCAGACTGTATATACATACAATCTTATTTCATAGATTGTACTGTATATCTTGTTTGGTATATGTACTGTATTGGTGTTTGAGGTACATGTGGATGTCTAAGGTTTTGTATGTGTACAAGGTGTTTTGTTTGGGGGAGGGGCTGTTTTATACTGTTATGCTCATATTTCAGTGTAAACAGTTTAGTGATTGTGTTTAGCACTTAAGTATTTGACTATGTGTGGTTGAGGGAGTGTGTGATATACAGTACTGCATAAGAGCTTTGGATTGTGTGGGTGTGTGCCTTTGAGTAGCAGGTGAGGTGTAGCAGCTCCTACAAAGCACAGCATTTTTAAAGGCTTATATCTCTGGGACTATGAAGAATTTAAAGAAAATACAGACACCTTGGGGGTTGGGATGACTTATAGAATATATTGGAATGAATTTAAAAAATAAATCTTACTATAATTGTCCTTTAAAGTCATGGATTGTTAAATTGTTGTTTTTATGGCTGGGTACTCAAGGAAATTTTTCATCCTATTCGTGCAAGCGAACGCACGTTTGCCTGTGATTTACTGACGTCTGATCACCTGTTTGTCTGATCTGGGGAATGGACGGCCGACATTTGTCACCGGCGATGGAAGAATTGTTTGGTTAGGTCACCTCCTTTCCATGTACCTGCTATGATACTTCTAGTTGCAAAGCAAATATGTCCTATCAGAAGATTAGCATATTTATTCATATTTTGCATAGGAAGGTTAGGGAGAGCTGTAAAAGGTGACAATTAGGTAGGTGTTGCAAATGTGTCCTGTGTTATGTTAAAGCTTAGCTCCCAAAATCTTTTTACATCTGGGCATGTCCACTAACAAAGTAGGTGGTCAGCTATTTGACCACGTCCTCTGAAACAAAAATTTGTTAGAGAGGTTGATTTTATGTAGGAAGGCCGGGGTGACATACCAATTGTATAAAATTGTATACGTTTTTTCCTTTATTATATTTGATGAGCAGGATGCTGAATATTTATAAGTGGAGACCCACTGGGTTTCGTCCAGCTCTTGACCAAGTCTTACTTCCCATTTTGTTGTTGAGGGGGATTTGGTTTTTTGATTTTCATGCCATACTAACTTGTATAATTGAGATATAGGATTGTTTGTTGATTGGGAATTTCTTATGAGGGATTTAAATTTTGTGGTGGCAAAATCTTTATTTTTACATAGTGTGGATCTTATGATGTGTAACAATCGTGTGTATGAGTACCAATAGTTTGGAGGTATTTTGAATTTTTGGGCTGCTGTTTCCCATGACATAGGTGCTCCCTGTTGGTCACAGATGTCGCTTATCAAAGATCTCCCTTTTGAGGTCCAGAATTTGGCCTCTTTGTGGTTGTGCCTAAGGTGAAATAGGGTGTGTAAAATAACTGTTGGTATATAGAGGGAATGTGGGTAAGTTTGTGCTGCTGATTACTTTTGTCCTGGAGTTGTAAGGAATTCTTTATGGTGTTGTATTGAATGTTTTTATAGTTTGGTCTGTTTGGGGGGCGAACCCACAGGATTGATGACGAGTGTAAGGGAGATAACAGTTAATTTTCCAAATCTACCCATCCCACTTTACCTGATCCCCAAGACCATTGTAAACATTGTGCCGGTCTTGCTGCTTTGTAGTAGGAATATAAGATTGGGGCCAAAAAAACACCTTTATCCTTATGTCTAGCTAATGTTATATTTAATTCAGGGTCTACCCTTCTTCCAGATGTATTTTTTTATCGCTCTTTGTAGATCTTTACTTATTTTCAGTGGGAGCGATCTAAATAAACAAAGCCATTTTAATTAAGAAGATCACCTTTAAACTGGGATAAATCAACTAGGAAGGGATAGGTTTAAACCAAAAAGCATAAACTATAACCAAACCTCAGATTTGGAGGGTAAAATAGATTCTAGTTCTAGCAGTGTGGTAAGGTCCACTAATAAGTGGGTTTATTTTAGGGGATACACTCTGCAGTTTTTTGTCTCAGGGTTAACACTGTCCTCCATTGTGGAAACCCTCTCTTTCACCTCCCCAGCCTGCATGGTGAGGGACTGGATTACTGCCAGAATTTTTAACTGCCCATCCTGGTCTAGGTTCTGGGGTGTGCTGAGGTCTAGTGTTGCCACTGTAAGGTAGAAAGCAAAGCAACCACCAACCTGGACCAAACAGGAAATATAATAGAAGATAGAGGCGATCTCATATAGTGCAAAACTTACATTTATTCAATTACACAACATTTCCGAAACGTTGTGTATTTCAGCGTATGTCCACATAATTGAATAAATGCCTACATTTTGCACAGTTTATGATTTCTATTTTCGACCATGTTTGTTGACTTTGGTTTTTTTGGGGGGGTTTTTTTGGATCTCTGTTTTCGGTATTTCAATTTTGAAAAGTTCCAACATCCGGAATATACAAAAATTCTACTGGATCTGTGGATGAATTTGAAATTGTCAGTTTTTAAAGAAAACCAGATCCTTTTAAAACCGGTAGTACGCACTAGTGTTTACATACTGAATTGTTTTTGCACTGTTCCTATAGCGAGAAATGTGAAACTGGTTTCTATATTTATCCCTATTTATCTTGTTGTCTAAAGCGCCCAATACGTGGGACCAATATTTTGAGCATTCGTCATATTCAATTCAATCACTCAAAATATCGATATAGTGTAGACAGCTCTGCAATATTAATCGGTTTATCGGAAAGTCAGACGCAGAAACTTTTCCGCAAACCCCCATCCTATAGCCCTAATCTCCCACAGATTTCAAAGAGAAATCTGTGAAAAGATTGGCAGCACAATGTGGGGAACTTAGACTGGTTCTTCTGATCAAAAAATATGATTGGGAAAACATCTGCCTGTGTGTGGGTAGCTTAAGCGTGAAACCGAAACCTAGTTAATACACACCAAGGAAAACATTTTGGGCCTAGGGGGGAAAAAGTTAAGATACCCCTACACTACCTAGATATTAGATAAATATAGATATTAGATTGATTAGATGTTCGTCTATAGACAAAGGTCTAATCTAAGAACTGCCTAGCCTGTTCTTTTTGACAATCACAAAATGAATGGGCAAGGCAAGAATGTCTTGTGGTAAGAACAGCTGCTTGTTATATGCAGTCTTTAGACATTAGATAGAGCAGACGTTTGTCTATAGGTAGAATAAATGTATGGCCAGCATTTGATAATAGATTAGACATTAGTCTATAGACTAAAGGTTCATACACGTGCGATCGTGGGTCCTGGCCGGGCAACGAACAGCCCTTTCGACCAAAAAGTGCACAAACATGGGACAATTATCTGCCGGAACAAATGTTCATACACATCATGCATCGCTGGTCGGGACCCACGATCTCACGTGTGTATTAACCTTAACGTCTAACCTAATGGGACAGATGGGGATGTCTCCAGATAAAAATCGCTGCTTGTAAAAGACATTAGATAAATCAGACGTCTAATCGATGTCTGCCTAGTGTATGGCAGTAGAGTGTTGAAAAATATAGCGTATTCAAACAGGAAAGCAATCTTTGAATACTAACTAAAATTCTGCCTCTACAGGTATTTGCACTGTCTACACATCCATATGGCTGTCGTGTAATCCAACGAATTTTGGAGCATTGCCTTCCAGAACAGACATTACCTATTCTAGAAGAGTTACACCAGCATACTGAACAACTTGTACAGGTACTTAAAGGGAGCAAAAGTAGAATAATATCTTGAGTTTAAGTAATTCCTTGTGTAATTTACTGAAAAACTGGAAGAAAATGGGTATTTTGTGCAAATTATCAACATTTTCCTTTTATAAGGTAAGCCCTGACTGCTCCACAGTCCAAATAAATCTTCCCTAGCCTGCATCATCCCAGCAAAGTGCTGATGCCTCCACCTGCCTTGCTGTTAATTATGGGCTTGACATAGATATCACAGCCAGTGAATGACTGGGGTTCCAAAAACACACAGTCCTACGCAAAGTTGAGCTCCTACCGTTGAGTTCTGTTTCCCTGGAGTATCCATGCCTGCATATATTGCGGATTAAATTCTGAAGACTGACATTTGCATATACTCTTCATGCCTTATTTTGAACATTATTTTACCCAAGAAAAAATTGTTTATTTTTAGCTTTAAGTCGGTACTGAGAGTTAAAATTCGAAATTTGCATGGACTTAGAATACAAAATATAACTTTTATTAGTAGAAAATATGGACTCCATCTATGGTCAAAAGTAGTAAAATATAGTTTGTTTTAAAACGCTAACAGAATTCTGTATAGTAAAACTATAAGTTTTGTATAACGACATAATGCATGTGGTGCAACATTTTCCTCTGATTTCCTCTGTTTAAAGGAGAACTCAACCAACATTGGTTTACCCCATAATCTAAAAGCATCCCCAAAAAGAACAGTAATAAAGTGTTAGATACTGCTTCAGAAAATGGCATTGGTGTATAGATTTACATGGATTAGTTAACTGTCAGTGACAACGTACTACTTGCTTTCCAGCACACCGTGAGACCCTCACATAGCCTTGCGTGTATGTGCACTTTTTGGTCACACCTCTTACTTCCTTTTTTGTACTGGACTGTACACAAATGGCAAGTAAAGTCTAATGGTCAGTGACCTGTTGTAACAAGCTCTTATTGTAGTTTAAACCTGGGCATGTGTAAGAAACATAAGTTAGTAACTAAAAGCATGGGTATATCTCTTGGAATGGGAGACAATTTAATCAAGCCAGAGTTCTCTGTCTACTGATCCAGTGTAAGGAGTCTTCCGTTGCCCTTTAATTATCTTGCATGGCTGTTTTCATTTATATACATTTTGTACATGGACATTCTATGATAAGGCTGTTCCAAATATTTGTAATTATGCTCACAGGATCAGTATGGTAACTACGTCATCCAGCATGTTTTGGAACATGGTCGGCCTGAGGACAAAAGTAAGATAGTTGCAGAGATTCGTGGTAATGTTCTAGTCCTGAGTCAGCACAAATTTGCCAGGTATGTTTAATTGAAATATTTTGCAAAATGAAGAAACCTATGTATATTGTAAAGATCAGTAACAGGTGTTAATGTAATCCTTTCACGCTGGTTAGTACTTTGTTGTGCCCGTGTATGGATGAAAACTTGTAACAAATCTTAAATAAGTACCGTTACATAGTTATTTTGTAGTTCAACATCTCCATATAAATCCCAATTTTGAAGCTGTGTACACACGGTCCGATGTTTCAGCCTAATCTTCTGCTGTGTACTGAACTTTTTATTAAATTTGAATTAAAGTTTGGTTGAACAGGCCGGTAAATAAAGTCAGACCACCTTGCTTTTGTGTTCAAAGATTCAAAATCTTGGCCTAGTCGACTAAACTATTGCAATGACCGGCCGGGTTGAAATACTGAACCGTGTATACCCAGCCTTAGATAAAATCATTCTATAATCTCATATTCTCCTCTAACAGAAATTAGCTTTTCGCTTTTTCTCAAGTTTGTTCACCCTTTTGAGAGAAGATTTTCGCTTTTTCTCAAGTTCGCCCTTTTGAGAGAAGATTCCCTGCTAATTGATTTAAGTTCCCTCTAACATATTTCTAAAAAGAATTCATGGCTTTGGCAGATGCTGTTTGAGACTGTTTAGAGTTTGAAAGTCTGTCCTAACTCCTATTAACTTCCTACACTATAGAAAAATATGCATTTTAGGGTGGACATATCCTTTAAGAGCACAGCAAAACGTTCACCTTGTATTAATCTGCAACAACCAATAAGATGTTACCTTTTTACTGGCCTACTACAGTTAGAACACATCGATGATATCTGGTTGGTTGCTGCAAATTAAGAGTGTCACGAACGACAGTTTGTCTTTGAAGACAGACAGTTCTTTAGTACAAGGGTTAAATAACTAAATCCAAGCACTAATGAAAAATAATTAATCCTACCGCTGCAAGACAATTTGTCACGAACGTCCGTTCGCTGGGCGCGTGATCCACAATCCCTCTTGACTCTCACTGACTATGCATACCCCTGTCCTGGCAGCTAAATGGTTAACACTACACCATTCACTCCAGCAACTAACTGGTTAATTAGCATGAGTCCTTCACAAGCAGTCAGTTAATTAGCATTTACACTAGCAAAGCATTCCATACACTTTAAGTCCATCCAAACATATTCAAACTTATAAAAGGCTAACTGATTTCTTTTAGATCATCAAAGACAATATTGCAAAAGGTGCATATAATACAAAAATAAAAGAAAACTACTCACTAGAAGTCCTGTGTGTCAGGGCGAGAAGGAAACCTATGATCCATACCCATTTAGCATGTCCCCTCAGTATGAACAAAGTTAAAGGGGCTACAGTGGGTTTTTTAAGCCCATTGATGTAACAACCCCCTCCTTGGCTATGCATGAGGTGGGAGTGTCCAGAAATATCCAGATTTACGACTTTTATTTAAACATTTATTTTCCCTCAGTTAGGCAAATTCCATATAACTTTAGATATATTCATTGTACTGGGATATAGATCACACATTCCTGTGGTAATTATCAGTTCCTACAATACCAAACATGACCCGTGTATAATACATATTTCCCAAGATATTAATAACTCCTCCTGACAATGGAATAAGGTCTCCATGTTGGGTATCATTTTAATGGACCTACCTTCCCGTTTACAAATATAATATTGGTTTCCGTATCACATATTCCAATGCCAAAATATATTTATTTTACATGTATGGTTGTCCTTAAGGTGACCTCTCTGTAACTGGCTGTAGAGAATTCCAGATACACATTGTCTAGAAGAGAAGTTCTGGCTCTATGCACTAATCCTAATATAAACACTGGGGACGGTTTCCAGGGTGGAATGGGATTTTTATTGGTCCTTTGAAAGAACTTAACCCATTCATGCCAAGTCACTTTCCTGACCGAGCATAGGCAAAACTTTGCACATTTTATTAAATAAGCTTATTTTTTTTATAGTGGACATGCCCTTTAAAACAAAAAAAATGGTTACCAGTCATTTATCTGACCTCAACCACAATGATTATTTTTCCCAGGTTATTACCGTATGTGCATTTGTTACCAGATATTTAATAAATTGTATTCTTTTATGGAAAATGTATCTGCCTGCTGCCTCTGCCTGAAGAGCTTTTTATGTGCTTGAGCATGTGCAGAGGAGGCAGCAGGTGAAACCGCAGTCAATCATTTGTTGTGATGTCAGCTGTCACAGCCTTGATTAACTGCATGGAGGGCATGGTCCAGCTTACTCTGGCAGAATGGGGACAGGTTACTGAGAATTGACCAGTTTTTTAAGGGTGAACTTGCCTTTTAAGTAAGGAATTCATAGTGCTTAGCACTGGCAGTAAAACCTCAAAAGCTATTTCATCAAAGGGCATCTATACCCAAATTTCTTGATATCATTGCTATAATTAAAAACATGATCATATACCTGTGTTTCATTTCCCATATAAGCTTCATTGTTGCACAACAAGTCCACTTGTTGTCCGTGTCTGTTTGTGCCAGCCCCTCACCTGTGTTTGCCACTACCCCTTTGTCCCCCCTTTGTCCCGGCCCGACTTCCTGAAAGCCCTGGCCTGATCCCTATTCGACAGATTGGTAGTATGCCCGATATTGTTTAAGACATTTTTGATACCTAACTGTTAACCCTTGTATGCGTTATATTTTGCTACACTATGATTATGGTATACTGCTGTACATACAACTAAGGGGGATGGTGTTTTTTTTTTTTAATTGTTTTTAACTTATGTCCCATTACTTAAAAGAAATGAAATAAAGGACGGTTTTAGGATTTTTTTGACTTAAATCAGTGTGCAGTTTGCTCTTTTCTCTCTATTGCATTGGTGCTTATTTAGTTATACAGACTTGCACCTGAACTATACTCTACAGTTTTTACTTTGTTCAGTGCCCTGATCACCTTCTTTTCTGTTCTACTTGCCTATTACTCTAACTTCTCTAGACACGCCCCCAAGATTTTGAAACTGTTCTGTACTGCCTGTCACAATCTCATCAGCTGAAGCAAAACTATCAGACACACACCCCTCCCTGAGCTGCTGATAATTGCAACAGTGTATCTAATTCTGGTGCTGTCCTTGCCAATCAGTATCTGGAAAAAAAGATACTGTTGCAATTATCAGCAGCTCAGGGAGGGTGTGTGTGTAATGGTTTTGCTTCTGCTAATGAGATCATGACAGGCAGCACAGAACAGTTGCAGGGTATTATTCCTTGCTCTTTCCAGACTGCTTCAAGGCATTGTACGGGATTCAATGGGGTGACCTCAGGTACAAAGTGAAACATGTTTGTAGAGGATTACAAATTTGCTTATAATTCATAGTTCTGTTGGAACCAAGTTCCTAACTTTTACTGTCTCTCTCTCTCTCTTTCTCTCAAGTAACAAATCACGGGTGCGCCTCCTCCCCACACAAACTGCACTAAATAAACTTGTGCAGGGATAAGCCAGATAACCTTTGTACAGTTCTGAGAGGAAAAGGATAAATCACCAGAAAAATACTTTTTTTCAAGTTTGCCGGCACTTGAAACCTGACAGTAGCCTTGTCTCCCTGACTACATGGGCACTCAAAGCTGTTTGGCATGTCTAGAGGAGTATCATATCCGGCACAAGCTCCTCACTTTTTTTTCCTTACTGTTAGGGCAAGGCCACACTGCAACGCAAATGCAATCGCATGCGATTTCATGTGCGATTTTGTTGCGTTTGCGCTTGCAATTTCTTCAATAAGTATAGGAAATCGCATGCAATTGCAATTAAAAATGCAGAACGCAAAACGCAATCGCACCGAAAAACACGGGTTTTTTGCGTTGCCGCGTTTTCAATGATTTTTTTTAAAAACGCAATCACAATCGCAAAAAAATAACGCAGCAGTGTGGCCTAGCCCTTATTGCGGATTTTACATAGGGACAAAGGGGTAGTGGCAAACAGGTGAGGGGCAAACACAAACAACAAGTGGACTTTATGCAACAAATTCTGGGAAACGAAACACCGGTACAAGATCTTGTTTTTAATATAGCAATGATTCCACTTAAGTTACAATTTGGGTATAGATGCCCTTTAATGGCAGAAGAATGGCCTTGGCTGCATTTTCTTACTCTCCGATAGCCTTTGTCTTTAATTTCTTGCTGGGAGTTAAGTGGCTACATATATTTATAGTTGCATATCTGTCGATATAACGCCAGTTTGTGCTATTTCAGTAACGTAGTGGAAAAGTGTGTGACGCATGCATCACGTACCGAGCGAGCCATGCTCATAGATGAGGTTTGCACAATGAATGATGGGCCTCACAGTGCCTTATACACCATGATGAAGGACCAGTATGCTAATTATGTAGTGCAGAAAATGATTGATGTAGCAGAACCAGCTCAACGCAAGATCGTTATGCACAAGGTGAGCTGATATCATTTATTTTGCGCTGTTGGTTCTCTTTTACCAACATTATTTTACAAATGCCTCATTTTACATGTTGAAATTAGATTTTTCTTTGCTTTCTATTAATATACAGAACATTATCATATGCAAGATATACGTAGGCGTATACATAGTTTTTATTTAAAGCGCCCACTAAAATGAAAGCCAGGTTTTGTTTTTTGTTTTTTCCTGCAGTTCTTATTTCATCTAAATAGTTACCATATAGTCAAGGTTAAATAAAGACATACGTCAATCCATGTTTAATTTTTTTTTCACATTCTCCTCTATAGATCCGACCACACATTGCCACTCTCCGTAAATATACATATGGCAAACACATCCTAGCCAAGCTGGAGAAGTACTATATGAAGAATGGCATGGATCTGGGGCCCATGTGTGGGCCCTCAAATGGAATAATTTAAACTATTTTCCAGCTTTATCTCCCTTATCTCTGCACAACATCAAGGAGATCAGGATCTTGATTTTCAAACGACTTTGTAAATGTCTTTAATTTTATTACACCTGACATGTTAATTATTTTTTTTAAATCAACTAAGTTCCCACTGTATTTCTGTACAGAATCACTTGTACATACTTTGTACATGTCCTGCCCCTTGCTGAACGCACAAATGTGCGTACAGAGCCTATGTGAATAAATTTGCTTGCTACCAACTTCAAAAAGTTAATACAACTTTTTTAAGCCAAAAACCATTGTTCCTCTCATTTTATTTTAGCATTCTTTGTTCAACCAGAGTTGTCTATTTCTCTCTATATTGTATTTTTTTTTTGCTGCTGCTTTTCTAAGCAAGCTCTGTTTTATTGTGCAGAATCTGACCTGAAATGTGGCAGGTATCAACTCTGCCCTTTTTACGACTGTATTTTTGATTTCAAAAGACTTAATTTAGCATGTCCACCTAATTCTAATCCCTGTATTTTTTTCCTGCTTTGTATAAATATGTAGTGTATACTTGATATAGATATTTGCATATATATAAAACTTTGTAGTATTTTTCTTTTAGTTTTTTTGATGTTTAAACTACAGATGTATCCTGCAGTTAGTGGACATAAACCCTTTTGACTGTAAAATTGTACATTTGTAAAACCTCAGTAATGTAAATGTGAGTTTGAAAATCGACATAACCCCCTTCCTTTTTGGTAACAGATTAGAAAATGAAAAAAAAAAGTTAAGCCAAACTGTGCATTTCCAGAATTCTTCTACAGGTATTTGGTTGTGATGTTGTAAATTGTAAATTGTAATTTGAGCTGGACAAAAAATACTGCATTATTTTTCATCCTTTTTTAGTTTATATTTGAATCTTGTTTTATTTCTCTTAAATTGCGTTAAATTATGAATTTCGCTCCAAATTGCGTCAGAAATATTTTAAATCTGCCATTGCATATCAGCTGATTATCTGTGAAATGAATCTGCCCCTTATACAGTTGGAAATCACATTAGCTATTCCTTATTGTACAGACTATAACGTTTTGCATTTTGTCTCACTTGTAAGTTGCTGTAACATATTGTCCACTTAATTTTTTTTTCTTGTTTGAATATACAAATGTAATAGTTAAACGGTGTATATTTACAACAGACATAAGATCCTCCTCTTTTGTGTATATTACAAATGAAATTTTTCCAAGCACACTTGTCTAACTGTATGTGTATAATTAAGATACCCTTTTCTGTTGCCCGAGGGAGCAGATGGTGGGCAACAGCAAAGGCACATTATTGGCCCTGTGGATGCTTCTGATTTAGCAATTATTTTTTGTACTTTGTGTAGAATGTCTATAAACAATGTGTGACCTTTATTTTGAAAATTACAGAACTTTGGAATCTCTCTGGCTATTTTAATATGGGCTGTTGTGTGTAAGCCTTTGCTGACCAACTCATGAACCACATACACCCTATAAAAGGTACTGCTGGTACCGTTTCACAAAATTAATGCACCAAAGCACTCAAACATCTTTACATTTTCTGAAACTACAATTTGAAAAAAGTAAAATGGTGGTACTCAAATAAGATATATACTTGAATATAAGTCGAGGTACCTATTTTTTACCTGAAAAATGAGTAAAACCTGATTGAGTATGTCAAGGGTAGAAATTATGACCACTACTGCCTTCAAGATTCTGTATTGTTTTGAGGCTTAAGTTGCCTAAATGGACAGCAGAATTCCCATACAGTAAAAGCCAAATGCAGTTCTATTCTGTCTATTTAAAGAGCAACTAAAGCCTCAAAACAATACAGAATTAGAAGGCAATCTTTTTAACAATAGATACTATCCCCGATTCTGTTTTGAGGCATTAGTTGCCCTTTAAATGGAGAGTAATCCCACACAATAACCCCCAATTCCTTGCCACTCTAGATGTTTGGAAACTACAACTCCCAGCATGTTTTAGTTTCTGGAAGTTGTAGTTTCCAAACATCTGCACTGCTTCTGGAGTGGCAGGTCTTTCCCTGTAAATGCTGTAATTTCAGATGAGAAGTTATAAGAATCCACACTGATAAGAGCCAGGTATGGTATTCAATCCATCAAACCAAGGTCTGAAAAACTTGCTACGTCCTTAAAGGATATGTACACTGTAAAATTCTTTTTTTAAATTGCCTATTACTGGAAACCAATTCTTCTGAACTATCACTCTACCATTTATTTGTTGATCTGTCCCCTGTATTAGGCTTTTCTGTTATGAATAGTTTGCTGTAGCTGGAATGGTGACAGTTGGTTCGAGAACTGCATGGTGGGAAAATCACACTCCCATTGCTACCTCAAGCGAGTACTGAGCATGCTTGCACTCAGCTATTTATGGTGTAATTGGCACAAGGATTGTAATTTTCTTTTCCTGGTCCATAGCACAGCAGTCAAATCTGATGGGTTAATCCCCATTAACCCATCAGATGTGGTTTGACTTTCAAGCAATAAAAAGTAGAGCCACACCTCCTACAGTCTTTGGCTCCTGTCTGAACAATGATCATGAACTTAAGGGTGGGAAATCTTCCACTGCTGTGTTACGGACCAGGAAAAGAAAATTACAGTAAGATGGTACAATTTTCTGTTTTCCCAGGTCCTACACAGCACTGGTATCCAATGCAAAAAAGTGACTTTATTTCTGGAGTCTTACAGAGAAGATACTCCTGCCAAATTCAGATTGCTTAGAAGATTCTACATCTAATTTGTAGTGCTTCATAAATGTGGTCAAAGTTGATTATGTTGCTGCCTTGCAGATTTCCTCTGTAGGGACCTGAGCAGGCAAGGCCCAGGATGCCGCTACTGCTCTGGTAGAATGTGCTGTAACCTTAGAAGGTTGTTCTGCTGCCATGTAACTAAGCTTGCCTGATACAGGTCTTGATTCAGGTTGCAATAGTGACCTTGGATGGCTTCAAACCTTTCTTACTCCCTGAAAAAAGGACAGAATTAATCCGTTTTTCTAAATAGGGATGTCTTTAATAAATACATGCCGATATTCCTTCCTACATTCAGAAGTTGAGATACCTCATTGTTTAATTGATTCTTGGAAGGTAGGAAGGATTATATCCTGATTCATGTAAAATTTGGTTGCCACTTTAGGTAGAAATTATGGATCCGGTCTTAACACCACTTTATCAGTATAAAAGATCAAAAAAGGTTCTGATGCTTTTAAGGCATGAATTTCTGCTACTCTCCTAGCAGATGTAATTGCCACTAAGAATACCACTTTAAGTGTTAAATCTTTTATGAGGCAGTCCTCTAATGGTTCAAAAGGAGGTTTTTGGAGTGCATGAAGGACTAACGGCAGGTCCCAAGGAGGAACTTTGGAACTACGAGGTGGTTTAAGAGGTTTTACTCCTTAAAACACAAGTATCAGCCCTTTATTGATAAGATTTTAGTGTTGATGCACTGAAATCTTCAAGAAATTCTATAATATTTTCAACCGATGTGGTAGAAGAGTAAACATTTCTTTTTATGCACCATTTTGAAAAAGTCTTCAGTCTTTATAATAATTTGATGTATTTGACTGTTTTCTGTCTGCTAAAAGAATAGATATAGTTCCTTTGGATAAACCTCTTTTTTCCATTATGTTTGTTTCAATAGCTATGCTGTCAGGTTAAGACTAGATAGATTTGGATGATTGATAGGTCCCTGAGAAATTAGATCTTCTCTCAGAAGAAGTCTTGAGGGGAGGACAACTGCAGGGCACATGGAAACCAAGGTCTCCTGGGCCACCATGGTAGGACTGCTATTACCATCCCTCTGTTATTTATCTTCCTCAAGATTCTTTGTATTAATGGATGCAGAGGACATATGTACATCAGGGGAAAGTTCCAAGTTACTGAGAATGCATTCGTCCACGTCGCCCCCTGATGTTTGTACCTGGAACAAAATGTTGGAACTTGAGTGTTCTGCATTGTTGCCTTCAAATTTATGTGAGTTTTCCCCCACAGCTGGACTATGTCCTTAAATACCAATGGATGTAGTCCCTCTTGACAGGACAATGTCCTGTCATCTGCATGGAAAAGGATTTTAACATTTCCATCTTGAAGTGATTCACTCTTAGGAATTTGTTCAGTTTCTTTAGATTCAAGATAGGACAAAGTTCCCCTGATTTTTTTCTTTATTATGAACATGGGAGAATAAATCCCTTTCTTTCTCTATGATCTTGTTTTCCCATTCGTTTAGTGTACTCATTGTTTTTGACTTTGAGAGGGAATTTTCGATTTGATGAAATGGGTTAACTTTGAAACTCAAGACGATATCCAGATTTTATTATGCTCAAAACTCAGTTAACTGTGGTCGAGAGTGGCCACATTCCCTTGAAAGAGCAATTCTTCCTCCTACCTTCAAGGGAGGGGCTGGCAAAGAGTCATTAGTATAGTATAGTATTTGAGGTTGAATAAAGACTTACGTCCATCCAGTCCAACCCATCTAGCAATATCCTCATTTCCTGCCTAACTGTTGATCCAGAGGAAGGCAAAAAAAAACTCACCAAATTTATGAAGGGGGAAAAAATTCCTTCCTGACTCCAAGTGGCAATCGGAAATTTCCCTGGATCAACTCTACTTTATGTATCAATACCAGCAACTTGTAACATTCCTTGTTTTTGAAACTGACCAATGAACCTGCCATTACAACATCCACTGGAAGACAGTTCCATAGCTTTACTGTTCTCACAGTGAAAAACCCTTTCCGAGCTTGAAACCTAAACCTTTTTTCTTCAAGTCTTAAGGGATGTTCTCGTGTCTGACATGTTCTATTGGTGAACAATGCCCCAAATAGTTTATTGTATGGCCCGTTAATGTATTTATACACAGTAATCATATCCCCACGCATGCGCCTTTTCTCCAGCGTACATAATTGTAAATTTTCCAGTCTCTCTTCATATTCAAGCTCCCCCAATCCCCTTATTAATTTAGTTGCCCTTCTCTGAATCCTTTCCATTTCAAAGATGTCCTTTTTGTACACAGGATTCCAAAATTGCACTGCATATTCCAAATGAGGCCTTACCAATGCTTTGTAAAGAGGGAGAATTACATTTTCCTCCCTTGAATCCATACCTCTCTTTATACAAGATAATACCATGCTGGCTCTTGCCGCTTGGCACTGCTTGCTACCTTTAAGTTTGTTATCCACCAAAACTCCAAGATCCCTTTCCAACAGGGATTCACTTAACACAGAGCCATTTATAGTATAAGTAGCACAAGGATTTTTAAGTCCAAAATGCATCACCTTACATTTCTCAACATTGAATCTCATCTGCCACTTAGCAGCCCAATGTGACAATTTATCTAGATCCCCCTGCAACGATTGCGCATCCTCTGAAGTTTTTAATGGTCGACAAAGTTTTGTGTCGTCAGCAAACACAGAAACCTTGCGGACAATACCTACTTCCAAATCATTAATAGATTAAATAGAAGCGGCCCCAACACAGAACCCTGTGGCACCCCACTTAGCACTTTAGTCCATAATGATGAAGCCCCATTAACAACTACTCTTCTGCATCCTATTCATTAACCAATTTTCTATCCATGTACAAATGTGACTCCCCAGACCTTAGCTTATTCATTAGTTGCCTATGGGGGACTGTATCAAAAGCCTTTGCAAAATCCAAGTAAACTACATCTACTGCTATACCAGAGTCTAAATTTCTACTTACTTCCTCATAAAAGCCAAGCAAGTTAGTTTGACAAGATCTATTCCTCCTAAATCCATGCTGGTTACTACTTATAATGTCATTCCTTGAAACATACTCTAGAACATGTTCCCTTATTAAACTTTCCAGGATCTTCCCCACCACTGAAGTTAAACTTACAGGCCTGTAATTACACGGCTGTGAACGACTACCCTTTTTGAATATTGGAATAACATCAGCCTTTTTCCAATCCAGAGGCACACCACCGGACATGAGGGAATCAGCAAAAATAAGAAACAATGGGCCCTATTTATAAAAGATCGGTATCGTTATTGTAAAATAACGACCAGGTTTTTACCGATGACGACCATTATTTACCGATACCGGTCATTATTTACCGTATCGGTAAATAACGGTCGTTATCGGTAAAAACACGATCGGTATTTTACGATAACGATACCGATCTTTTATAAATAGGGCCCAATGGCCTAGATAAAACTGAACTTAGCTCCTTAAGTACCTGAGGATGTATTTTATCCGGTCCAGGAGATTTATTAATATTAACCTTCTTTAGTTCTTTCTGTACCATATCCTCGGTTAACCAAAGTGCACTTGAATCTTTTATACCATTATTGCTACTATACTCTGATGTCTGTACTTGTATCTTCTATAGTGTATACAGAGGGAAAAAATTATTCAAAGTTCATTGTTTACCTCTGGTAGAAAATCCCCTGCTGAGATCTGTTATCTGTCTTCCATCCGCTTCTCTGATTGAAAGGTCTACCTGGTCTTTATTGCCTTGCATCCTTGATATTGCTATGCTGTGAGGCTGTTTGAAATTATCTTTTAGGTATTTGCGATAAAGGAAGCATTTTCCTGGATGATTTTTCTCAATTAATTCTTCTAGTCCTGAACCAAATAAAAGATCCCCTTTAAAAGGAAGATTCATTAACCCTTGTTTTGAGGTGATGTCTGCCATCCATTGCTTTAACCAAAGCGCGCGTCTTGCCACCACCAATGCTCCCATAATTTTCAGTTTCAATGAATCAAGTGGTGCTTTAGCCATCTTTGTTTCTGCCAGTTGTTTCAATTGCTCCCTTCTAGATGTACCATTCTTGATTGACGCTTAAGTCCTTGATCCACATTTTATTAGCCCGAGCAAGACTAGTTACTGCAATAGCAGGTCTTGATCCAGAGGAAGGCAAAAAAAAAAAAACCAGCAAAAAAGGGGGGGGGGGGGGGGGGGGGGGTGTCCTTCCTGACTCCAAACGGCAATCGTAAAGTATACCAGGATCAACCAAATCTACAGTATATGTATTAATACTAGTCATTCTCTATTTTTTTAGTTTTAGAAACGTATCCAGGCCATTTGTAAACCTATTCAATGAACTTGCCGTTATCACATCTGCTGGTAGACAGTTCCAGTTTCACCGTTCTCACTGTAAAGAAACCTTTCCTAACCTGAAGATGAAACTTCTTTTCTTCCAACCTTAAAGGATGTCCACAAGTCCTGTGATTGATATTTTTCTCTCTTGAATCTATTCCTCTGTTTATACAAGACAATATCTTGCTAGATCTAGCCGTGGCTGTCTGACATTGTTTACTACAGCTAAGTCTTATCTATCAGAACCCCCAAATCTTTTTCCATTACAGATTCACTTAACACAGTTATTTATGGTGTAGGTGGCACAGCGATTATTAAATCCCAAATGCATCACCTTACATTTATCAACATTGACTCTCATTTGCCATTCTGCTGCCCATTTTGATAATCTATCTAGGTCAGCTTGCAGCACTTGCACATCATTTGAAGTTTCCAAAGCTCTGCATATTTTAGTGTCATCAGCAAACACAGAGACCTTGCTCTCAATGTCCCCTTCTAAAGCTAGGTACACACCTAGCGATTTTTCCTCCTGACCGACCGTTGGATACTTTTGACCGGTAGGCCAGGAGGAAGGACTGTCTGTCGCGGCAAAAGCAGCCAGAGGATCGGACGAGGTTTTCCACCATGTCCGATGATCCTTTTGTCCGATTCAGACAAAGGATCGGTTGGACATGGCCACATTCGGATGCGATAATTTCGGTCCGATCGACTGATACACTGAACTATTGGTTGATGGACCGAAATCTCATCATGTGTACCCAGCTTAAAGGTGGCCATACACCAGCACGATATTACTTACCTGACCGACCGCTCACGCGACGTTCCTGCGATCCTGCCGGAACCACCTCTCCCGATCTTATATACGACCGACATGCGATCGCAAAATGAATGGGATTTTGCGATCGCATGTCGGTCGTATAGAAGTTCGGGAGAGTTGGTTCCGGCAGGATCGCAGGAACGTCGCGTGAGCGGTGGGCGGTCGGTCGGGTAAGTAATATTGTGCTGGTGTATGGCCACCTTAAGTCCTTTATTAAACAGATTAAAAAGCGGCAGCCCCAGTACAGAACCCCGAGGAACTCTGCTTAGAACTTAAGCCCACATAGATGTAGCGCCATTTACCACCACTCAGTTTGCGATCCAATAACCATTTCTCTCATCCCTGAACAAATGTTTTCTTCTAGGCCAACAGTCCTCAGTTTATACATTAGTCGCCTATGTCGCACAGTATCAAAAGCTTTCACAAAATTCAAGTATACGACATACACTGCTGTGCCCAAATCTAAATTCTTACTCACTTCCTCATAAAAAAACAATTAAATGTACCTGGCATGATCTATTTCTCATAAATCCATGCTGACTACTACTAATAAGTTCAGTTCTGGAGACAAAGTCAAGGATATGATCCCTTAACATTTCCAGCACCTTTCCTACCACTGATGTTAGGCTTACATGTCTATAGCTACCAGGCTGTGAACGACTACCTTTTTTGAATATTGGTATTACATTGGCTTTTTTCCAATCCAGCGGCACGTCCCCAGACCAAAGTGAATCTGAAAAGATGAGAAACTGTGGTCTAGATATAACTGAACAAAGCTCTTTTAAAATCCAGGGATGCAATCCATCTGGTCCTGAGGCTTTATTGATATTAACTTTGTCTAATTGTTTCCGTACCATATCCTCTGTAAGCCACTGTGAATACTCCTCATTTCTCCCCTGCATATTATTACAATCCCTGCTGTAAGGACTTGGATTCTCTATAGTGAAAACCGATGTAAAATAACAGTTTAGCAGATTAGCCTTTTTGGCATCCTCTACAACCATTCTCAGTCATCTTCTTACCATTTATATACTTAGGGTTTGGAATTGCTTTGTTTGGCTATCCGTATTTCATTTTCTATTTTAGCTACTTTAATTGCTTTCTTGCACTCTTTATTACAGCTTTTATACTCCCCGAAAGACTGTTCTGTTCCCTCTGATTTCAAAATTGTAAAAACCTTTTTTTCCCATTTCCCTTTTTACCTGAGCATTAAGCCAAGCAGGAGTGGACCTAATTTTTTTACACTTGTTCACTAAAGGTACAAATTTAGAAATGTAATAGTTTAAAGGGCATGTCCACCCCCAAAACTATAATCCCCCCCACTACTGGCCCCATTGTGTAGTGTAGTTTAATCCTTACCTTACATCCCAGCTCCATCTGGTTCTTCTGCTATCCCCCCTAAAGTCCAAAAAAATGCCTACCAGGAGTACTGCAGAGTCCATATAGGACTCTGCCTCCTGTCTCGCCTCCGGGAGAAGTTTGGCATGCGTACTGCAGCCCTTCTCCCCCTCCCTCTCGATTAGGATTCCCTCCCCCTAGCGTAAAAACATTTTGCTATAACATTCCCCGTCCCCCCAACAGCTATATTTTTATTATCAGAAAGTGCCCCAAACATTATTTACCTTCCCTCTTTCCTCCGCTGCACTGAACTCCCGCCAGCCGCGTCAGTGGTTGGCTGCCGCTCAGCCAATCACAGACGCGACTGCCAGTCCCGCCCCTCTGCTTGCATTTTCTCACAAGCAGAGGGCCTGGCAGTGCAGCAGAGGAAAGAGGGAAGGTAAGTAAAGTTTGGGGCATTTTCTGATAATAAAAATATAGTGGTTGGGGGGACGGGGAATATTATATCAAAAAAAAAATTTCAAGGGTGGACATGCCCTTTAAAAGTGGTCCACATCTGCTCAGTATCTTTACCTAGAAACAATTTTCCCCAGTCTATGAGCAGGAGTGATTCCTTTAACAGCATAACATTAGCTTTCCTAAAGTTAAAAGTTTTTGTTAACCCAGTGCAGTTTTTTGCAACCTATATTAAATCGCACTATATCATGATCAATATTCACTAAGCTTTCCATTACCTTCATTTCCAAAATGAGCTCAGGGTTATTAGATATCACCAGATCAAACAACGAATTGTCTAGTAGAAACGTCTACCATCTGTGAAAGAAAATGCTCATATAGGAAATTTAAGAACTTTATACCTTTTAAAGGGGGCTGGCAGTTCCCTTACTCCAATCTATGTCAGGGTAGTTAAAATCCCCCATAACCAAAACATGCCCCATACCACCAGCCTTCGCCAACTGCATACGGAGATTCATTTCCACTTCCCCCACAGAAATTGGTGGCTTATAACATACCCCAACAATTAATTTACCCACCCTCTTGCTTCCTGTACACAGCTCTATCCATATTGTTTCTGCCATATATTCCCCCATATATTCCATCTTTCAGATTTGGCTTCAATTCCTGTTTAATATACATACATACTCCCCTTCCTTTCTTATTAACCCTGTCATGTCTAAATAAGGAGTATCCATCAATATTTACTGTCCAGACTTGTGAATTATTTAGCCATGTTTCTGCTATACCAATCACATACCTTTCCTTTAAAGCTACGAGTTCTAGTTCCCCAGTTTTTCCAGCCAGACTTCTTGCATTTGTTAACATACATTTTAGACACAACTTGCTATTGTAAGCAAGTGAACTTCTGAGAACTTTCTACAAATACCTATATTTGTTTGCATATGTAGTTGGGCACATCTCATTTGTCATCTGAGTGGAGCATGTGTACATCCAGCTTTGAATAAATTAAAATACTACATGCAAGCTTTCCATAAAACTGGCAATCTTGTTAGTATAAAAAGATTTCTTAAGAAAACGATAACAGCCTCTTTCGGAAAACCGTGTTTATTATATTTACATAAATGCCAATTTTTTGTAAATGTATTATCTGCAAAACTAACCTCTCTGAACCATCTAAAATTATCTACACAACTTATTTTGACAAAACTCAAGTGACCCACTGTAAATATACAATCCATTATATTTTAAGATGTTAGATTAATAGTTTATCTAAAAAAAAAAAAAAATCCTTTGTGGGCTTTTACACTTTTTCTTAAATTACCTACTAATCCAGAATTTCTGCAGACTTTACTTATTGCAAAGTACCACCCCATTCAGGCCCAGCTGGGTAGTTGTAGTTACATGGCACACTTTGAAGTGAAATTCTTTTCTTTTAAACAAGTAAATTGTAACTTTAAAAACACAGAAATTAAAGGAAACCTTAACCTCAAAAACAAAACTGTTTGCTTCAGACAGACATAAAAGGGGGACTATGTTTGAGATCTGTTTCCCTGCATATCAAATTGGAAGGAGGGGACAAGTGCTTTGAGAATAACCCCTTGCTATTCACCATTAGAAGTAAAGCTTTATTTCAAATTAAATATTGCTCTTAAGGCTGACTTTTAGCACAAATTTATACTGTGGTAAACTGCTGTATGTACAAGCTGTATTTATATGTAATTACAGTTCCATCAATTACTCTTTCATAACTGGAGAAAACAAAAAACATTGGTTAGTCTCCATCAGTTGATTTGTAATGCTCTTCATCCACAGTAGTATAAATATGCCCTTCATTGCTCAAAAATTCTACAGCTTTCCTAAACAAACAAACAAAAAAAAAAAACATTACATTTGATGATGATTTTGTGATCATAAATGATAAAAGCATGTAACAATCATATGCTTATGTACACTACAGCTAATCTTACTACTGCTGTCTTTTTAGTAATAAGGAACATACCTAATCATGTTTACATTCATCCCATGAAGTCGTTTTTTCAGGTCTTCAAATGCCATACCTTCATTTCCTTTGCAACTTCTGATCAAATTCAGAATCTAAAGTAAAGCAAGGAATAGAGGGGGAGAATAATGAAATTGGAGGATTTTTTTAAACATTATATTTGATTACTACAAGTTAAAGGAATAGTTCACTCATAAGGGGAACTATTCCATTATTGTATTATTTGAAGAATGGGAGGTAAAGGAGCTATGCCTTACCTCCTGTCTTCAATTAATCTAAGAGGAGCTAGGAGTGAAGTTACAGAACAAATATTCCTTTAATATAGTGGAAAACATTAAATTAGGGACTTTCGGGGGCATGGCATGGCTTGAGGTAGGACGCACTCATGAGTAGCTCCGCTCACCAATAATTATCCGGGCCAAATCCTGAAGGGGGAAAACTAAATAAACGTACTTATTTAACACACCACACCAGCCATAACCCACGTGGGCCGAACACCAGGCCCCACAAGTGCACCGGAGCAGAACACCCAAGGGCCCAGGGGTGCCGGGATCTAACCTCAATGCCGACGGACCCGGGAGGGAGAGCTCTATGTGGAGGAGCCTTCTGACCGGTACTGCCAAGGCCTAAACAGCGCGGCTTGCAGCAGGCCTCCAAGACACTGGCCTCTACTCCAGAGGCGTGGAGGAGAAGCGTGGACGGAGGCGCCCCACCACCTTGACACAGAGGTAGGATGCAAGAGCCAAAGGGATACCCTCACACCCACCCGACTATAAAGCCACTAAACAGGCACACCCTGGGCACCTAACTAACAGGCCCTTGGGAGGGGCCTCAAAGCTGTACAGTGCAGGACAGCTGAGCTGTGCTGCCATAGACTCTAACAGGGAAGGGGACACTGGGAAACAAACTGGCAGGTAAACCCTGGGCCCCCACTGCAGGACCAATTTAATACAAAAACCAATAATCCCTGTACCCACAAAACCAGGAGGACAGAAGCAAATCCTTACAGCCCTAACTGATACCAGCCCCCCATTGGTTGACACCCAAACTCCCAGACTACCTCAACTGGCATAAAAGGCAAAACTCGGTTCCCATCTAAGAATATACGGTAATCAACTAATAATCCAGTCTGGCCCCAAACAGAGACTCTGGCAATACTTATCACTCTACCAGATATCCCTGCTGGACAAAAACTAACAATCAAGTTATTCCTCAAAATCACTCTCACGTAAGAGGCAGCTAAGATGTCTCCCCCCAAACAAACCAAGACATGTCTGAAAGGCTAGACAGTTTCCAGCGCTAAAACGATGAGAAAAACGTTATAGGCCCAAACGACCCAACCACACCGAGCACCGACACCATACAATCAGAGGTGGCGGCTAAACTCCTAGAGGCGATCACTACCTGCCAGACGACACGGTCAAAGTTGATATCTCAATTTACGCAACAGGGTCACAGAGACCGAACAACGCATAAGCACGGTGGAGGACAGGGTTTCCCCCATGCAACATATGATAGAGGCCCAACAGACTACAATAAACACTATACACCACCATCAAGACCTGGAAAATAGACACACGAAATAATATCAGACTGGTGGGGCTGCCAGAAAGGGTGGAGGGCTCAGACCCAGCCGGATTCCTGGAAGGCCTACTAATCACTACATTCGGGAGAAATTGCTTCTCCCACACATTTGTGGTGGAACGTGCACACAGAATACCCACAAGACCCCCCCAAGAACATGCAACGTTTCAGTGACCGCGACACCATACTCCGGTTAACCAGGGAACAGGGCAACATTCCATACCAAAACACCTTGATCTCAGTGTACCCAGATTTTCCCTGGAAATACAAAAGCAATGCGCAAAGTTTACAGATGTAATATGCAGACTGCGCTCCGCCAATTTAAAATACGCTATGCTGTATCCAACCCGCCTCAGAGTCACAAAAGGAGACAAAGTACACTTCTTTACATCGGCTGCAGAGGCTTTGGCATGGCTGCACACCAATCATGACCGTGCAGGAGGCCCTTTCCAAGAAAGATGCAACTCAAATACCTACCTGGATGGGACTAACAACAACGCTGCACAACTCACCAAACTGGTAAGGCCGCATTTATAACTTTACAGTCGGCTAAAACACATGGCCTCACATACTATAATGGCAGCAAATATGATGGGCAGACATTGCCTAAAGACCCCTACAAACAATGACAACCATAAAACCCTACTCCGATAAAACCTTTCCGGAAGTAAGCCATTCATTGAAACAATGGTCCTCCCCTTCTCTTTCTTTCTCCTCCCCCAATACATTTTATATTTTTACTCCTGGACGCAATCCTGATCACTCTATCACCCCCCTCTTATACTTGAGTGAGTGGACAAATAATGGAAATGACACTCTCACTCACTACTCAAAGCCTAAACACAGCGACAACCTGAAGTCGCCCCCATAGAGAAACAACTATAGTACAGTACAAACCGTACTAATCAGATCGAGAGTCCAACCTGTCCTTTCAGAAAGAAGAGACTGACTGGCAAAAGTTACTTGTTTAATTGTTTTGGTTCAGGAAACAATGCTTGCACTAGTTCTACAGTGCAATGCCGGGAGTTGGGATAGGTTTACTGCTACCCATGCAAAAATGTATTATGTTATGTTCGATAACGCGACCAACAAACCACATTCAGGGTCTTAGCATGGAATGTTAGAGGCCTCCAAAATAAACGGTCAACAATTCTACAATACTGCAAGAAACTAAAAGTAAATATAATAATCCTCCTAGAGAATTACTTGGAAGGCCAACAACAAACTGCACTTAAAAGACCCTGGGTGGGTTGGGCATACCACGCCCAATTCACATCCTCCCCTAGAGGAGTAGTGGTATTAGTAACCAAACCCACACAGTTTGAGCTTGTGGAGCTAAGGCTAGACCGGTCAGGTACTTTTGTGTTTTTAAATGTTAAGATACAGAATGCCTCCCTACTTCTATTTGCTTTTTACACCCCCCCCCCCTCCACCATTCACAATGTCCTCACTTAAAACAGGTCTACAATTCCTAGCTGAATACCCAAGGATACCAGCTATATGGTTAGGAGATTTCAATACAACTCTAAACATCTGCCAAGACAGACTGCACCTACAGACTGGCAACCCCCCAGTAACCCCGAAACCAGATTTGCAAAACTCTGAATATGACCGACGCTTGGTGTCACACACAAAAACGGAATACTCCTGCTTCTCAACCTCATAACACGATGTCCAGAATAGACATGATATTTATACACGCATCACTAATTCCCCACTTAACAGAATATGCCCTGAAAACACTCTCAGACCATGCTCCCTGCTGGGCCAAACTAACATGGGCGGAAAACCCTCCTCCACGACCGTGGAGACTTAATCCCTTCTGGTTGACCTTACTCTCAGAAGGACCCAATCTAGCAAAAGAATGGGACTCCTTTTTTCACACCAATGACCAATCCACTAGCCCGATTCAGGTATGGGAAGCTTTCAAACTACATGCCCGTATGACCCTCACCTCTAACAAATAAAATCAAGCAAAACTCTGCAAAGATAGAAAGGGATGCCACAAAGGCATTACAAACCGCACACAACATTTATAAGAAACCCCAACGCACAAAACGCAGAATCCCTTAAACTCCAATCTAGACTAGCCAATAATATACACAAAACCAAAAAACAACTGTTTTTCAGAACAAAAAGATTATACGAACAGGGTGAAAAGTGTGATAAATTACTTGCAAACCTGGCTAACAACGAACACAAACCCCCCATAATCATTACACAGAAGAATCAGACGGGACAACTCCTTACCAAACCAGAAGAGGTTGCGGACTACCTCCTAGAGTATTATAAAAACCTGTATTCCACCCAAACACAACACACACCGAAGAGCTTAAAAGCTATATTCAACAAACCCCCATACCATATCTCCCACAGGACAGCCGTAACCTACTAGAAGAACCCATTACCGAAATGGAAATCAGAAACACGTTATCCCAACTACCACAGAATAAAACACCGGGTACAGACGGTCTCCCCATAGAATTTTAGATACACTACATAGATATACTAGCCCCCAAACTGCTCGACCTTTATAATAACATGTTCATCACACAAACCTTACCTGAGTCCATGTCCAGAGCTCTGATGGTACTCATTCCAAAATCGGGAAAAGACCCACTATTACCCGAATCATATAGACCCATATCACTGCTACAAACAGACATTAAGATATTAGCCAAACTCCTCTCCCTAAGAATAAATAAAACCATACACCATTTAATACACCCAGACCAGACAGGATTCATCCCAGGAAAAAACACCACTTTAAACACTCGCCGCCTATATATGAACATACAAGCCACCCATTGTAATATGGGAGCAAAATGTGAGCCTTGATGCTGCTAAAGCATTCGACTTGGTCGAATGGCCTTTTCTCTGGCATATACTAAAAAATTAGGGTTTTGGTAATCGCTTTATACAATGGTTACAACTCCTGTATTCCCACCCCAAAACCCAGATTCTAGCCAATGGGAGGATAACGAACACTTTCCCACTGGCAAGAGGTACCCTCCAGGGCTGTCCCCCCTCCTCTATTCCCTAGCAATCGAGCCACTGGCAATCAAAATTAGAGAAGACCAGACACTACAAGGCCTTCAACTGGGCACATGCTCCAAAATCATTAGCCTCTATGCAGACGACATGCTGCTATATCTCGCAGATGAATCCTACACCTGATTAGTCAATACGGGGAATACTCAGGCTTAAACTGGAGCAAATCGCAAATCTTACCATTAGACCACTATCCTACAAATACCACCCCCACTCCAATCCCACTGCAAAGATCCGCTACCATCAAATATCTAGGAATCAACGTCTCCAAAGACACAAAGGAATACCTGGCCTTAAACGTAGAACCCCTTATACAACTAGTTAAACACAAAACACAAATATGGTCCAAACTGCCGGTGGGAGTAGCAGGACATGCCAACCTCACAAAAATGATCCTACTACCTAAAATTCTTTATATTGTATAGCACTCCCCAATTCTCATCCCCTTACGATACTTCAAAATACTAGATTCAATAATTAGACCCTTCATATGGGGATCGAGTAGATCAAAATTAAACTGGCAAATACTTAAACACCCGACGAACATGGGAGGCATGGCTGTCCCAGATTTTCGGCTGTATTACTTGGCCTCTCAGATTTCACATATATATCACTGGGCCCAGGATAAAACCGATAAACTTATAAACCTCCTTGAAACACAAGAATTACCTATAACCCTCAACTCCATATATCTGATTACACAAGGGCTAGCCGGTACACCACTGCCCAGCTACACACCTCCTTTACTACTGCAAGTACTTAAAATATGGGACTTCGCAATGAAGGAAATGAAGATCCCCCTTATAAACAAACACACCCCACTTTGGTTCAACAAAAATCTTCCGGAATTCCTTTCTATACAACAGCCTGAAATCTAGTGTAAATACGGTGTAACTAGAATATCATACATTGTGTAGGATGGTCAAATTAAGGTGTTCGATCAGTTGAAGCAAGGGTTTAAACTGCCAAACTCCCATCTATTCAGATACCACCAGGTACGCCACGCTTTTCAAACCCAATTTGGAAACCAACACCTCAAGAGTAATCCAATAGTGGGACTGATAGCATCACCCAAACCCACGAAAACGATATCAAATGTATATACTTATCTATTATGCTCTCTTTTCGAATCACAGGTCTTACATAAAAAGAAAGAGACATCGGTCCAAAAGAGGGAGGAATGGGAAGAGGCTCTGAAAGCACCAAAAGCTGCCTCCCCAAAAGCATCAGAAAGGATGTCCCAGTTATACATCCTTCATAGAACATACCTGACACCTATCAGATTAGCTAAATTCAAACGAAACAGGAGTCCTTTGTGTCCTAAATGTTGTTCCTCTCCTGGGACCTTCTTTCACCTGATATGGGAATGTCCCCGAATACAGGGGTTTTGGAAACAGGTGATAAGGTTCCTCCATCACCATATGGGTTCCCCCCTCAGACCTCGACCCTAAAATATGCTTGCTGGGTATCAAAGACCACTTGCTTCTAGGTAAATTCCTACAAATCTTTTTATGCGAAACCCTTTTCACGGCTAGGAAATTAATCGCTAAAACCTGGATACAAGCCTCTATACCCACAATCTCCCAATGGAAAACAGAGAAACTCAACCCTTCCTTATAAAAAAAATTAATGTACACGAGCAGAGGCTGCCCATCCAAGTACGATAAAGTATGGGAGAGATGGGAATCTTCATCCGCTACATGCAACGACTAACGAATAAGAAATGTGAAAATGTTTCTGTGCAACATAACTTGTTCTTCAACATGGCATTACATCATCTTGGTCATAGACAGGGACTTATGTATTTATGAAGCCCTTGTAAAGGGCTTGACGTTGCATATTGGTCTCTGTAAAAAGGTGAGCCACAAGAGGCAGAGGATGTGGTAATTTAAAATAATATGTATAAAAATGAAGATGACATTTTTAGAGTGTTGCTTATCTGTGTATAGTTACAGATTAACCACAGCTTCTGCATACTTTTTGTTCAAATATCTATTCCTTTGTACCAATTATTTTCATGAAATCAAGCATACATAAGTATATCAACTATTTAACATTTCCTATTTGTTTTGTTCCTGTGACCCTTTAATTTCTGAAAATGTGTTAAAGCAATCCGATACAACTTTGTGTTACCCCCTCAAACCTGGCTTTGATGTGGTGTCAACCCATTTGTTTGCATGTCATTTCCGCCACAGAATGATCCTCCAGTATCTCCAGTCCCTATGCGACCAGGCGTGGTATGGTCCAATGAAGATCCACCACCTACAGGCTGTATTAAAAAATAAATAAAAAAATAAAAAAAGGACTCACATATATATTTTGTTAAAAATTTAAAGTCAAGCACTGGTAGGATTAAGATCAGAAGTAAGCAACCTTGGCATGTAAGCTAGGCTTAAAACAAAATAGCCAACTTAAAGGGCAACTGTGGTCTCCATACAAGTGGCCTTTATTAAAAAGAGCACATGGTTGCACATAGCTGCAGTATATCCAAAGTTACAACAGTATAAAGTGTGTTTTTCCTGCAAGCAGCGTGAGCCATGACATCATCAGCACCACTGGTTGGAGCATGCCCCCTGCTGAGACAGAGCATCATCAGCTGCATCATAAGCCACATCGCCAAACTTTTTTCCTTTTCAGGCTTGTGGCTAGCTTTAAAAATATTCTCTCCCCAAGGTATACATAGGTAGATGAAAGGACAGGACAGAAAATGGCTTTTCTACTGTAAACTTTGACTAAACCAAAGTGGGAAATTCTGCTGGCAGTGAAAGGGGGTAAGCAGTGAAAAATATAAACTATAATTACATAAAAAAATAAATTAAAAACTGGAAGCTCATATGGAAGAAGGCTGAAATATGACCAATGAACAATACTATTACACTGGTTAAATAATGATAACAGATATTCCTGCTCTGCTGGCTTAAAGTCAAGAAAAATCTTAAAACAGTTAATTTAGAACTTACCACTCCCTGGGTATTTAGGCTCATGTGAGAATGAACAACATCCAACATATGAGAAACAAACTCATTCATATCTTCAATTGAAGCAATCTTAAATGCTACAACACTTTTCTTGTTCTAAGAAAAAAAAATATTGGGTTTTCTTTTTATATGTTTTTGTTGGCTGCTGATAGAAGTAATGCTTTAGAAAGTACCTTGATTAAAATAAGAAGGCTTTGGGAATATAATAGAAGGTCATCTAATTAGGAAAGAGTTTTTAAAAGGGTATGCTTTGTCACTTCCAGACCAGTAAGCCCATATGTGCAGGTACAACCAATGACCTGCGCGAATGTCTAAAAATGTTCATTTTAGATGACTTAAGTGTAAAATGGTAGAATTACTTTTATAAATATATATATGTACCATATAAATTTTTATTAGAAAAAAATATGGATGCACATGACCAACATAAAAAAAAAAAAATCAAACCATAGCAAAAATGTTTCTTGTATTGTTGACCATCCATACACATTTATCTAAAACAAGATAACTACTGCATGATATTATCATCAACTTTCATATTTAAAATACGCTACCTGGAAAGAACGAAGGTGACCAGACACTTTTACATAACTCCCCGGAGGTACGACCATACTTTCACAGCTAGCTTCCTGCAGATAAAAAATATTTTTAGTAAAAATACCATGCAGTTAATGTCTTAGCAGCATATATTTGGCCTTGTAAAAGAAAATAATTATTAGAGATCTTACATCTGTATCCACCCACTGTCTGATATCCATGGGTGCTGCAGTCATATCATCCACTTTATACAGAATATTTGTTGGAGCCTTTTCTGCATGCCTGACTATACCAACTATAGTAACCTAAAGAAAATAAGTTTTTTTTATTTTATTATTGCACATAATGGACCATGTTTTCACTACCAAATATTGTTACAATCCCAAGTAAAAGCTTCACTTAAAGTATTTTAGCATTCAATCACTGTGGCTTGTTTTTGAAAAGGAACCTTACACATTAGAAGTTAATCAACAGAATTAGGTAATACAACATCTCTTTAAGGTGCAACATTCTAAAGTGCAAATTGAAAAATTGTAGTATCACTCATCAACAGATATAAAACTGCTAAGAAAAATAATGTCCGACAGACTCTTAACAATTCTACCCGAAATTATACACCCCGACCAATCAGGTTTTATCAAACACCAACAGACAACCGACAGTATCAGAAGAAACATACAACTTATGTATCATGCCAAAACCAAAAAACAACCGACTGTTTTTGTAGCACTAGACGCGGGAAAAAGCATTCGATAGACATACATGACAAATATCCTAAAATACTACAACTTTCCACCAAAATTTCTCAACCTAATCAACTCCATATACCCCAACCCAACAGCTACAATACACAACATGGGCTTCCACTCTGACACCTTCCAAATACGAAACGGGACTAGGCAGGGATGCCCACTTTCGCCCTTGCTTTTCGCACTATGTGCGGAACCCCTAGCCCAAGCAATAAGAAACCACACAGATATTCAAGGAATCACAATCGGCCCCTCACAATACAAAATAGCAATGTTCGCAGACACCAAATTTATCACCAAATAAATCTAGCAAAATAGCAAACCTAGAATAAAACTCACCACACTCCAGAGACCGACCAACAAACTAGGAGCAAACTTACCAGACCTCAACAAATATTACCTAGCCGCCCGATTAGCCCAAACTATACAATGGCACATGCCCGTGCACAGCGCAAGATGGGTAGAACTCAAACAAAATATATTAAACCAACCTTCCCTACCCAATTTATTATGGCTAACCAACCATAAACTAACAGAAATAACCAACCCAATCATTCAATTCACACTAAAACAATGGTGGCAAACCAAATTTAAATACAACCTCTCACCACAACACTCCTTGATGATACCAATATTCAACAACCGAGTTCCCACCAAGAAACAATAAATCAGAATGGAAAGAATGGCAAGACAAATGTATAGAATGGATACCCCAGATATGTACAGAAGGAAAACTGATGTCATGGGAATCGATCCAATCCAAATGGAAGATAAACAATCATGAATGGCTAAGATACCACCAATTAGCACACTATATATCAGGAAGACAAACTTCCCACCCCCCACCCCAGCTTTCCCCTCTAGAAAATTTAGCAATCAGCAACCCAAATGGGCACAACAAAATCACAAAGTTATACTCTGAAATCATACAATATAAACCATATACCAAACTCCTATCACAAACTAAATGGGAGAATTGGTTGGGTAAACAAAAGACCGATGAGGAGTGGGAAAAATTAGCCTGCAACTTAAGAAAATGCTCCAATAATACCGTATTACAGGAGAAAAGCTACAAAATTCTCCACAACTGGTACGTTACTCTAACCAAACTATATAAAATATAACCCCTACTATCCCCCCTATGCTTCCGCCAGTGTCAACAAAACGCAGATTTATACCACTGCTGGTGGTCCTGCCCAGAAGTTAAAAAGATATGGGAAACCAGCTACGATCTGATAAACCAAATCTTCAAAACCACACTTCCCCCCCAAACCCATGGGAAGCATTATTTAACAGACACAGCAGAACTTGACAAATACGGAAACAAACTATACCACTATATATGCACCAGCACTAGAGTCTTAATAGCCTACTCCTGGAAATCACTAGCCCCGTCTAAGACCCAACTAATTAACAAAATCTGGTGGCTATACCACAATGAGAAATCAATCTATATAGCTAGAAATATGCTAACTAAATACGAAAAAATATGGGATGTCTGGTGGATCCATATGGACCCCTCTATAGCCCAAGAGAGCAATGATGTACAAAATGATGTGGAGGGGCTGGCGTGACTCAAAGAGGAGAAAGCTAATCAAATGGACGTTTTATATACCTCAACCTCCTCCCGGTGCCGACGAACAGACCGAAAATCCACAGTAAATAAAATAAGGTATAGAATTTGTATTTATTGTATAGAAATAACAGTCATATGCAGAAATAATATGTTTAACAAGTTAAAAACTATTGCTGAAGAACAAGAGATACACAAACAAAAGATTGGATATTTGACAACTAAGGAACAGAAATAATGCTCTACGATAAACATAATATATGAGATTTATACGTTTTAAAAGGTTATTCTCACAAATAATATATATCAGATATATGTTCCTGAATTTTAACCTACCTGAACTATGTAAATAATCTCATATGCCTCAACAATAAAAAAAATTCATAGAAAAGAAAAATTGTAGTATAAAATACATTATAACACAAAATGTTTTTGAAACAACTAGTAATAGGGATACATCTTCCCTTTAAAATGCATCTAAATACACATTACAAAATGTCTTCGTGTGTTATGTGTCAAAATACATATATAAATACTCTAATAAAACGTGACTATACGATAGAAATAAAACAAGATTCTTAATTTAATACATTAAAGCCATTCAAAAGAAAGCGATACATTTGTATAAACATTTCAGTCTCTTAAACAACAAATCTATGATCTATGTATTCCTTTTCTTGGTTCTGTAGATAGTAGTTTATGAGTAGAAATGTATAGATAACATAATATTACAATATTAGTAACTTTTTTATTTCAATTTAACATCATATTTATTTTCTATTTTTGAAGTAAATGAATAACGTCTGGTTATAACAGTGGGGGAGAGACATAACCCCCAGATTAAAGAAAACTGGTGTATTTACTTAAATGCCCTTATCAGCATTTTTTTCAAAATAACAAGCCTCCAAACTTAAATGGCAGGTACTGGAGGTAGCGAGACATAAAATGAGAGGTGGGAATTATAGAAAGGCTTTATTAAAAAAGGAAGCCATATGGATAGATAAATTAAAGACATTAAATCCAAAAGACGCAGGTATTAAAGGGCATGTCCACCCCCAAAAACTATAATCCCCCCCCCCCCCCACCCCCCCCCCCCCCCCAGCATCAATCCTTCCCCCCCCCCCCCCCCCCCCCACCCCTCCCTGTATCCCCCCCCCCCCCCCAAAGTCCCAAAAACTGCCCACCAGGAGGATAGCAGAGCCCGTATAGGACTCTGCCTCCTACCTGGCCCCCAGGAGAAGTTTGGCATGCGTACTGCAGCCCTTCTCCCCCTCCCGATTAGGATTCCCTCCCCCTAGTGTAAAACCCTTTTCACCAAAGATTCCCCCTGTCCCCCCAGCCCCAACCGCTATGTTAGCATTATTAGAAAATGCCTGAAACATTACTTACCTTCCCTCTTGCCTCCGCCGCACTGAGCTCCCAGCAGCTGCGTCCGTGATTGGCTGCCGCTCAGTCAATCACAGACGCGACTGCCGGTCCCGCCTCTTTGCTTGCATTTACTCGCAAGCAAAGGGCCTGGCAGCGCGGCGGAGGCAAGAGGGAAGGTAAGTAAAGTTTGGGGCATTTTCTAATAATACTAACATAGCGGTTGGGGCTGGGGGGACAGGGGGAACCTTTGGTGAGAAAATACCCTTTAATATCTTTCTTCAATCTGTGGGTTATAATCTCCAATGTTATAACCAAACGTTATTCTTTTACTTCAAAAATAGAAAACATATTTGATGTTAAACAGAAAAAAAAAAGGTTACTAATATTAGAATAATATTATGTTATCTATACATTTCTACTAAGGCCATAAACTACCATCTACAGAACCAAGGAAAGGAATACGTAGATCACTTTAAGATGGTAATTTAAGTGACTGAAATGTTTATACAAATCCATCTCTCATCTGAATGGTTTTAATGTATTAAATTAAGAATCTTGTTTAATTTCTATCATATAGTCACATTTTATTCATGTCATGTGTATATTCATTTTACTTAGAATCACTTTTACATGACTTTGCGTCCTTTCAGGGTATTTATATATTTATTTTTACACTTTTATAACACACAAAGACGTTTAAAGGGCATGTCCACCCCGAAATTTAACTTTTGATATGTGGTAGGGCATGCTCCCCCAGCCCCAACCGCATTAATATAATTGTTAGAAAGTCCCCCGTTTCTTACTTACCTGCCCTCTCTCCTCTGCTGCAGTGTTCAGGCCCTCTGCTTGCATGGAATTGCAAGCAGGGGGCGAGACCGGCAGCCACGTCCGTGATTGGCTGAGAGGCAGGGCGGGCTGCACTGAGCATGCCTCAACCTTGATGAGGTTGAGGAAGTCTCAGGAACAGCATGAGTCACACACTGCTCCTACACAGCAGTTTCCTGGACTTTGGAGGGGGCACAGCAGGGGAACTTTTTTGAGCAGGAATGTAAGGTAAGGATTGTTTTAAACTACTTGATGTGGCCAGTAAGGGGTTAAATTTTAGTTTTGGGGGTGGACATGCCCTTTAATGTGTATTGTTAAAGGGTATCTCCACTGAGGAAAAAGCATTTTTTTTTTTTTTGGTTTATTTTAAAGTACACCATCCCCCAACCCTCTCCCTACCTTTTTTTCCCCAGAATTCCCTTTCGTTTGATTGCAGCATGGGAAAGTTTTGCAGGTTCCTGGGGGTGTGTCTTCCCCTGTGCTGAGAGTGCAGTCACTCAATGTGCATCATCATGGTAGCAGACACACCCACTTGGCTGCAGTAAGAAATCCTTTCCTCCCTGACTCTCTAAGTTCATTTTTACAGCTAATCATGCAGAGAGAGACAGGGGAGGAAAAGTTAAAACCCTCTTCCCACACTACTGTAACAAAGGCAGGGGGACTTGCGTTGTTTTTAATAAAGATATTTTGTGTCTAACTCTGATCAATGATTGATTTCATAGGAGATGCTGGGAATATGAGGCAATCTGGAATGGGAGGGAGTGGGAGAGAGAAAAAGATAGTACCTGATTTCTCCTCCATTAGTGAGGTCAGCAAGCTGCTGTGATGGTCATGTGATTATTCCTCCATTATCAGTGAACTCAGTAGCTTGAAAAGGTGTGTGTGTGTGTGCGCGCGCGTGCGAGAGAGAGAGAGAGAGAGAGAGAGACAGGGTGGACCTGCACCATCCACAGCGTTCTGGGGGAAACTCATTGGATTTCTTCTAAACTACTGCAGGTACATATCCACCTTACACATATCTATCCTTACAACCCAGGTGACTTATCCGTGGAGATACCCTTTAAGATGCACTTTAAATGGAAGGTGTATAACTATTACTAATTGTTTAAAAAATTTGTTATGTATGTGTTTTAATGTCTTTTATACCACAATTTTTCACTATGCACTATAGAATGTTGCACCTTAAAAGGGATGTTGATTATATTAGCACTTTAAATTTTGGACCCAGGCCTTTCAGTCACTTTGTTGTAGGTGGGACTATGAGGGTTTAAATGTTGGGTATTTCATCACACTGGTTATACCTGAGGAAGGGACAAGGTGTTCCCGAAATGTTATGTTGTTTACACAATAAATCTTTAAAACACAGTTGTAGTGTGCTCCTCCTCATTTGTTTCATATCTGGATTGCCTAGGCCCTGAGAGTAGAGGGCTGGAGTATTGCACCTATGGATTGTCTGGCAAACAGCCAACAGCAGTGTGCTGGAGTGATTTTGGATTATATATATGTTATATATATCACTCCGGAGTCCAAATATTTTACCTTGGGAGTATTTTGTTGCTCTCCTTTACAGCGTTTCAGACGACAATTGAACGTGTGGCCGAACGTGCGGCATGTGAACCAGGCTTTATTAAACATGCTAGGTTAATTTCATGTATGTAGTTATTGGTATTTATGCTGTATATACCAAATGTTTGACACACCTGTGAAAGTTCAACCTCTCCTATCCTAAACACTTCCTCATTCTGTGTTGCCGACAGTAGCTGCGACACTGTACATGGCACTATTTGCTGTGCCCTGGATCTCTGCAAAACACAAAGGACAGAATACATAAACATGGAAACTATACATTGAGATTGTGTTTAAAGGAACAGTTCACCACACAATATAACCATTTCTTGATCAAAAGTATATTTCTAGTGGAGACAAGATCACTATTTACCAATACCCGATCCAGTAACGGGCTGCACTCACATACGACCCGTGAGCGTTAACAACCCGGGTACTATCCGAACTATGTAGATAAATATATATCAAAGGATTAACGGTGCACTCCATGGGGTTTTTCAATAAAATATAAACTTATTTACCGCATGTAAAACCTAGCCAATGCATTTCGGCATTCATCTTGCGTCACTTTCACATGACTAAATAGGGTACAAACACACCCACCCCCGGCCAACCCACAATGAATATTCCAAAATACAACTAACAAATAGTATAAAAGCCGAATAATATACACTTTAAAAAAACTTCACGCAGTTCAGAGAAGGGCAACTAAAATAATAAGAGGAATGGAGGGGCTTGAATATGCCGGCAGATTAGACAAGTTAGGGCTGTTTACATTGGAGAAGCAACGTTTGTGTGGGGATATGATAACCTTATACAAATATATTAATGGGTCATACAATGAACTCTCTGGTGCATTGTTTACTAATAGGTCATATCAGAGGACTCGTGGACATCCTTTAAAGGTTGGAAGAAAAGAAGTTTCATCTTCAGGTTAGGAAAGGTTTCTTTACAGTGAGAACGGTGAAACTGTGGAACTGTCTTCCAGCAGATGTGGTAATGGCAAGTTCATTGAATAGCTTTAAAAATGGCCTGGATAAGTTCCTAAAACGATAAAACGAAATAATATTGAGAATTACTGGTATTAATGAATATAGATCTGGTTGATCCAGGGATAAGAGGGTGGATAGGTTGGACTTGATGGACGGATGTCTTTATTCAACCTTTATTACTATGTTACTATGTAAAGTACAATGTATCAGAGATCATCCACTATTATATGGATTAAAGGCACTATTCATATTACCAACCTAGGGAATCACTGTATCCTAGTCCTTATCAGAAAAAAACAGTTTGGAGGATATCCCAATTGATAGGGATATGTGAAGCAAGGTGTCCCTTTATTTATACTGTTCCAAAAATTCATAAATCTGTGACCACCCCACCTGGACGCCCTATAGTGGCATCACATTCTCCCCAGTTTGGTGAATTGTCGGTTGCCCGGCACTTTAAGACTGCAAACCACCACCTAAATAATATGCGATGGATGGCAATTGACAAGGTTCCCGATATATAGGGACTTAATCGTAATAAACTGTTACTTCAACAGGAAGCCCGCTGGATTAGAGAGCTGGACACAATGTCCCTTCAGGGGCTAAATGAGCAGTGGTCATTAATTAGTTTTCTGTGAATCTGTTTTTTCTGATTATGACTATAGGATACAGTGATTCCCTAGGTTGGTAATATGAATAGTGCCTTTGATCCATATAATAGTGGATGATCTCTGATACATTGTACTTTATTGCGTAAAGTTTTTTTAAAGTGTATATTATTCGGCTTTTATACTATTTGTTAGTTGTATTTTGGAATATTCATTGTGGGTTGGCCGGGGGTGGGAGGTGGGTGTGTTTGTACCCTATTTAGTCATGTGCAAGTGACGTACCTGTATGTCCTGATGACGGCAAGATGAATGCCGAAATGCATCGACTAGGTTTTACATGCGGTAAATAAGTTATATTTTATTGAAAAAAATCCGTGGAGTGCAAACTTTAAAAAATGCATTTATTGCAGTTCAGTACTCCAATAAAAGCATTTTTCAAGTTTGAAGAAAGTCCCTTTTTGAGTGCTTCTCATATGGACGCTATATGTAGATATATATAGACCGTGAGCTAGCGCGAACGGAGAGACAAAGCGAGAGAGCGCGAGCGGGAATGAGAGCAAGATAGAGAGCGAGACAGAGCGAGACAGAGAGCGTGTGTGTTTTGCTAGGTAATTATTTTTTATTGAAAGCTCGGGGTCATGCTACCAATACAAAGTACACAAACATGCAAGTGATTCGGGATCTGTCTGCCTCTCCCTTAAGCTGGGTACACACTATGAGATATACTGACTTAGACATTAAAAGCCCATGCTTTAGCGATTCCTACCCAAGGGTTTGAATATGCACATGTTTGAAAACTACAACTCCCAGCATTTTCTGTTAGCAGTAAACTTCATGTCCATTTTCTAATGAATGTATTAAAATGCAATACAGTGTAATGATAGGGTGTTAAACTTTTCACGTTTAAAAACTACAACTCCCAGCATTCCCTGGCTGTACAGAATGCTGGAAAATTTATTTTCATACATCCTGGAATAAAGCCCTTTTACTGACTTACAGACATTAAAGGGCATCTATAGTGAAAAAAACACATTGCCCCTTTGCAAAGTTAAATTCATGTACTCTGTGCTGCCTTAATCCGATCTATGTCAGTGACTCTGTTTAACCATGGTGTCAGATCTGTGTGCAGCACTCCCCCTTCCCCCTCCCCTCTGTTACCTCCTCCATGTCTCAACTCCGGCTAACCGACAAGCTTATCATGTGCAGTAGGAGTTAAAAGTTCAACATCCTGAAAAACACACCCACGCACAGTGGCCAATAGAAAGCAAGCTGTCCTGGAGACACAGAAGAAGAAGATCAGTACAGTTTATGATCTCTCACTTTGTGACCCATCATCAATCAGTGAAAGCTATTAAGAAGGGGGGTCAAGTGGTCAAGTGCAGCCTTATATCGAACATCAAAGCTACCACTCTCCCCCTGCTAATGCTGCTAATCTCTGTTTATTACAGAGCAGGGGGGGGAGGGATCACGTCACAGGGATTTGATTGACAGTCCAAGTAGGAGTAGAGGAATGCAATCACATATTCTTCTAACTGGTGTATCTCAGGACAGAGAGGGAATCTGAAAAAAGTGAAGACTCTCTGGGGGTTGTGGGGAATTATAGAACACATGGAAAGAGAGAAAAAAAGTTCATTTTCCCACTATAGATGCCCTTTAAAGCCCATACTTTAGTCATTCCTATCCAAAGGTTTCAACATGCAAGTGATCCATCTGCCCTTCCTTACATCCATTGCAATTACACTATTGGTTAGGGAAGGATTATACAGGTCCCTTCAGGCAGTAGGAGTCACACATCCAACCACCTATCTGACAGCTATAATACATAGAATGTCAAAAGAATAAACCTGCAGGTTTGAGAACAGACCCAGGCATTTCTGTCACATTGTGCAGTTCAAACCAAACAGCACCACTGGGGAACCGGAGACCCCCCTATCATATATAGATATCACTTACTGTCCAGCAAAGAGCAGCTCTCCTTTTTTTCTATGGGGAGGGGTGGGGTGAGAGACTGTCACACGTTTTACAAAGGAAGCGACAAGCTTTGCAACTACCTCCTAACACTCAGAATTTTTTTTGATTCGCCAACACTGCTGTCAATCTAATATTAAGCACACCATTGGATACAACACTAAAAAGGAAGTGATAAATACCGTATGTTCCTTTTTAAGCTTACATTGCCTCCATGTAAAACTTTCTGGGGTGTGGCTTAACACTCCATTTTGAAGATTCCATTACAAAACAGGAGCGGGGACTATGCAAGTACTTTTATGTATTTATATATTTTGCCTTTTTTACATTTCTATATACTTTAATGTCATTACTACATATTTGTTTATATTGATATAACCATTTATTTAGTGTTAAAAGGGACTCTCCATCCCTCTTTTCAAAAATTCATATATTGTAGATTACCCCCCCAAAACAGAGATCGTTTTAGTCAAAAGCTTTAAATCGTCTCCCACACTGAGCTATTATACTTACATGCTCCTCACTCCACTGCCGCTTCCAGGTTCTCAGTCAATCTCCACTGCGGATGCGGTGTTCTTTTTATGTTCTTGAGCAGCCGCAGTGGAGACTGCTCCGGGAATGGCAGTCAGTGATTGGCCATGTCACAGTCACAGCCGACACTGACTGCCTTACCCAGAAGTGCAGAGCCGCGTCGGTGGAGCGAGGAGGAGAATGTAAGTATAATAGCTCCGATTTAAAGCTTTTGGACAAAACAAACTTTAGGTTTTGGGGGGTATTCTACAATATATGTATTTTTAAAGAAAGGGGTGGACATTCCCTTTAAACAATACATAAACACTGTCCCTATGTAAATTTACTTTAAGACAGGGCTGGACAAATCCCGATCACCATGGCGACTGAAAAATCTGTCCGGAATATTTTACAAAACCAGAGAGTTACTTTTACCTCCCCCCACTAAGCAGCTCTAGGACGGCAGACAGAGTGGTGCACTTTTAATGTAGTTTTTGTGGAATGTGGGGGTCGCCGGCATCCAGCTGTGCAGTGAAATAGAGGGAGGTTCCGGGTCATGACCTTTGCATTAGCATTCCTGTTCGTACCTCCTGCGTCTGGTGCGAATGGGGGCGGAGTGTGGCTCTTACTAGCATAGCTACAGCATGTGTGTATTTTGTGGACATAACTATACTTTAAAGACTCCGGCAGACATGGCATTAGTATGGGAAGCCTGTGTGTGGAGGGGAGGAACTGCTGCAGATCAGCATTTGATAGGAAGGAGCTTTAGGACTGTCCCATTCTTTCCATGTGTTCTATAATTCCCCACAACCCCCAGTTGTTTTTTCAGATTCCCTCTCTGTCCTGAGATACACCAGTTCGAAGAATAGTGATTGCATTCCTCTACTGTCGAATCCCTGTGACGGGATTCCCCCCCCCCCCCCCCCCCCTGCTCTGTAATAAACAGAGATAACAGCATTAGCAGGGGGAGAGAGGTAGCTTTGATGGTAGATATAAGGCTGCACTTGACCCCCCTTCTTAATAGCTTTCACTGATTGATGATGGGTCACAAAGAGAGGGATTGTAAACTGTACTGTTCTTCCGTGTCTCCAGGACAGCTTGCTTTCTATTGGCCACTGTGCATGGGTGTGTTTTTCAGGATGTTGAACTTTTAACTCCTACTGCACATGATAAGCTTGTCTGTTAGCCGGAGTTGTGTATGCCTCATTAATGAGAGTATTCTCTGCATTAATGTGTGTATGTAGTTGATAATGTCATTGAAAGAGTATTTGTGCATGAGAGTTTGTGAGATAGGGTAAGTGCATGTAAAATTGTATGTCAGAACATGTGAAAATGCTCTATATTAATGCTTGTGTGGGTATAAAGCTATTAAGGAGTTCCGTAATATCCCCCATATACAGTGTTTTTTAGTTTTTTTACATTTGCAGTTTGGGTTTTACATTATTTATGTAAATATCTTATTTGTCTGAATTGTTTTTATTATTTGAATTTTTTAAAATTGTGTTTACTTATAATTTTATTTTGTCCTATTAGTTTATTCTGTCTTTTGTGTAACACACTCTACTCCTTGGTTCTGTTAGATTAGGTTGTGCATTTCTGCCACTTCCCCTTTAGTTAAAAGTGTATCCTTTATCTTGCTCTCATTATTCTTTTCTAACATGAAATTCTAACATGAAAAAAATGGGGGAATATGCTACTGCTGCTTACTTTTTACTCTTTAAAAGGGTATGTCCACCTTTCAACCACCATAAAGCTGCAGATGTACAAATAATTAGAGCATAAAGATCCCAGCATTAACAGCTGTCCAACACAAGTCAACTAAAAGTTTGTAGCAATTTCTCCCATAAAGAGCAGACAACCTAGATATGAGTGTGAATAAAACAGCAAAACTGTTTATTAAAGAAATATACGAAACAAATAACAATAAAACTGTTGTCTCAGTGTCATTTGAATTAGCACAAAAGTCATACAAAGTACAGCAATTTGAGATATTACCTCCTGTGAACAGGGGGATCCAACCAGTTTCAGTAGGGTTGGGGTATATATTTAACGGATCACTTTCTCAGATAGATTCCTCCAGGTTACAATGTTCTAAAACATATACCAAATCTTAAACCATGCTTACTTTTCATACCACCTATTATACACCCATATTTGGGTCCATGGAATCATACCATGGTGCCCATATTCTATCAAATTATTGGTAGTACCTCTATTATGGTATATAATTCTCAACATAGGCAACATTTTATTAATTAGAGATTTCCAGGTAGCCATTCTGGGCGGATAAGAGGCCATCCATACCAGGACTATCGTTCTCCTAACGTAGAATAGAGTCTCATGGAGGAATGATAGTTGGTGCCTGTCCCAGGAGTCCTCTTCAGAGACCCCCAGTAAACATAGTTTGGGCTCCATATCTACTGTGAGATGTAAGGTGTTTGAGAGATGCTTCATGACATTGGCCCAGAAACAGTGTACCTTGGGGCATGATCAAATCAGGTGCCAAAAATCAGCAGGTTCTATACTACATTTGGGGCAGGACGGTTTGAAGTTGGGAGACATATGGGAATTCCTTAGGGGAGTGATGTATACCTGGTGCAGAATATAAAAATGCATTAGCTTATTTGCTGCTGCAGGGGAGGCATGGATATCTACTAATGGGGGAATATATTTTTTCCACTTCTGCAAAATGTTAGTAGTGCCTTTTGCTTTTCGCATGTATTAAACAGGAGTAAAGTTTGGATATACTGTGCTTTTCATCATTTTGTTTCATTAGACAGATAATCGGGTGGGGTTGTGTTGGGATATAAGATCCCATTAATGGGTAGAGTTTTCCAGGGACTCCATATATTCCATTATCAATTGGGAACAGCGCAGACTTTCCCAAATTTATAAGGAGTCCTGACATGGGACCGTACCAGGTGATTATCTCATATGCCGTGCGAAGGGACAGTTGTGAGTCCGCTAAATATAGGATAAGATCATCCGCATACAAACTGAGTAGGGAGGTGTGTTGTCCCAATGTCAGCCCAGCTATATTCGGATGCGAGCGAAATTGGACAGCAAGGGGTTCGAAGGCAAGGGCAAATAAATATGGGGACAATGGGCAGCCCTGTCTAGTTCCCCTGCTAAGGGGAAAGGATGGAGATGTGCTATTGTTAACTCTAATAGCAGCAATTTTTTTTTTTTTTTTTATGAAATTAGTTCCAAAACCGAATTTTGCCATACAGAGCCACAGGAAAGACCACTCTACTGAATCGAAGGCCTTTTGGGCATCGAGTGATAGCATACATCTTTCTCCCAAATTATCATGGACCTGGGTGTGTATTAGTGTTTTCCTGATATTTATATAGGTCGACTTGCCAGGCATAAAGACAGTCTGATCTTTGTGTATAATTTGGCTGATAATTTGGCTGATAACATTCTAGTGGATCTTTTCCTTGTTTGAGGACAACATCGGCTTCACGCATAGATGGAGGGAGGGATCCAGTCTGGAATGCTGTTTGTAAGTGTGGGAGAGTATATTCTCCGTATCTCTTATATACTTCAATTGGGATGCCGTCAGGCCCTTGCGATTTTCCAGGGGCCATACTGGCAACTGCAGCTTGGAGTTCTGTTAAGGTTATATCAGCATCCAGGCTGGAGGCCTCTTGGTGTGTAAGAGTTGGTAAGATTGTGTTGGTTAGTGGTATCTGAGCATGGGTATTAGATACAGGCAGTTGTGATTTATACAGATTGGCATAGTAAGAGGTGAAGCAATTGAGAATATCAGGGGTGTGTTAGTATTTTGTTGTTATTGTCTTTAATATGTATGATTGTATTTTGGTCAGAGGGGCTGTGCGCCAGGCAGGCAAGTAGCTTGGCAGACTGATGTCCAAACTCGAAATACTTTTGTTTTTGAAAGAAGTACTTTCTGGAATGCTTTTCAGCTAGCAGAGAATCGTACAGAGATTATGCTAACTGCCAGGCAGATTTGGTGTGTGGTGAGGGATTTGAAGTATAATCAGTTTCCATTTCCTGGAACGAAGTCTTTAAACATCCATCCATTGAAGTTCAGTTATTTGTTGTAATGAAATTGTGGATTGTGAGGTTCTGGCTGGGGTTGGGTGTGTGTGTGTAGTTTATCCATATTGGGGTTAACCAGGAAGTTGAAATCACCCAGGCATAATACAGAAGCTTGGGGGTATTTAAGTATGAAAGGGATATTTTCCCTCAGAGGGCGTTGGGATTTGGGATGCTGGGGGGGGGTGGATTAGTAGATTTCTATTATGTACTGAGTGCCTTCAATACTGAGAGCTATGCATATATATTTCCCATTCCCATCTGATTTAACCTCGATAATGGGGTACCTTAGCTGTTTGCGCAATAGCACAGAGACTCCTCTAGAAAAGGAGGAGTATGTGCTATGCGCTGTCCAACCTATCCATGGCATTTGGAGGTATTGGATAGTCGAAGGGAGGAGATGGGTTTCCTGAAGGCATATTATATCGGGTTGGAAAGTTGGGAAAAAATAGCTAGCCTTTTTTGGGGGTCATTCAAACCCTGCACATTCCATGATATTACTTTACTCATATATTAGAGGTAAGTATCAGTAGGTAGGATGATGTACCTGAAAAGGTTGAGGAATATGGACCAAGAGATAAGCAAAAAAAAAAAAAAAAAAAAGAGAAAGAGCTAAGCAAATATACATATTGTGGATAAATGACATATGATATATTTTACCAGTATTTATAGTTGACAGACATTTCTAATAGTAACATATTATAACTATAACTGTAACAGAACATTGTTCTAAAGCGGGTTAGAACTAAATTGTGGTGATGCACAAAGTGCAAAGAGAGCAGAAGCAGCATTGGTTACGTGTTTCCCCGAACTGCATATTTATTAATTTAGATATCCAGTGAAAATAAAATTAGTCATCTTTGCTGCTTAATTATTGGTGCCACTCGTTTATAAATATTTAAATGAATATCCAGCCCCTACTTCCAGTTTCCACTAGTTACTGGGGGGGGGGGGGCAGACCACGCCCCCAATTCAGCCCTTTATAGTCAGCGGAAGGTGTTAAGTAATTGTTGGAGTGTGGTTACTCTCTCCCTCCCACATGGTATGGGGGTTTGTTTACCATAGACTGCAAAATCGTAACAAATTGGAGTCACCATGGTAATGAGGTAGTGGTAGTCCGGTTGGGGGTAAATGGTACCCAACTTGTGGTAGATCAATTGGTACCAGATGGCCAGCCGAACAGTCCCCCCCATACTTTAACTAGGTCCCACACGTCGGCAGACACCCAATTTGCATAACCTAGATTGAAAACATCATACGTTTTACTAGTAGGGGGTCCCATTTTAAAGGGCATCTATAGTGAAAAAAAACACATTGGCCCATTTCAAAGTTAAATTCATGTACTCTGGTGCTGCCTTTCTTCTACCTCTGTCAGGGACTGTTTTTCCATGGTGTCAGTTCTCTGTGCTGCACTCCCCCCTTCCCCCTCCCCTCTGTTACCTCCTCCATGTCTCAACTCCGGCTAACCGACAAGCTTATCATGTGCAGTGGGAGTTAAAAGTTCAACATCCTGAAAAACACACACACGCACAGTGGCCAATAGAAAGCAAGCTGTCCTGGAGACATGGATCTCTCAGTGTACTGCTGCTCTCTCTTTGTAACCCATCATCAATCAGTGAAGTGATGACACTCTGGAGGTTGGGGGGAATTATAGAACTCGTATAAAAAGTATAAAAAGTTTATTTTCCCACTATAGATGCCCTTTAAGCTATTTATATACATCGATGGGTACCCCCCCCAAACTATACATACCAGTTTATGAGTACCAGGAACCCAGCCCACACTTATTTTCCCATTCCCACTAGCCATGGGGAAGTATAATTACAATCTGTCCCCCCCGTGGTCTACTTCTCATAGGCCGTTCAGTTGTGTTATATTGTCGGGGCCGGATGTCGGTCCGGCTCACGGGGCGCTGCATCAGAGAGATAGCGATAAATTTGAATCAGGGAGATCAGCGCCTGATTTGTGTTAAATCGGTCCGCTCCCCCAGACATCTATCTTGAATACAGCAGAATTACTACACACAGACCTATAGAGTAAGGGGGGGGGGGTTGTTGAGAACAAGCAAAACATGGAAAGTCATATTTAGTATTACATAGTTTTGGGAGGTTCAGTTAACACCAATTATCTAATCTTGTGCATATCTCTTAAAGGTTATTATAAACAACATTCAGGGAGACTTCATAAAAGTTCTTATCGTTTAAAATGGTGCTAATTTTGCCCCAACCAATCAGAACTTATGTAACATTTGAACGCTGACATCTGATTGGTTGGGGCAAAATTAGCACCATTTTAAACAATAAGAACTTTTATTGAATAACCCCCATTGTACATATCGGGGGGGGGGGGGGTAGGGATAGGAGCAAAGCTGTTTTTAGTCCGCAACAGGATTGTATAACCATAAAAAGCCTTTTTTTGTCAAAACAGATTCTTAATAAAGCAATAAAGGGAATTGTAATAAAGCATACAATTCCCAGCATGCACAGAGATAGCACAAGTGATTTAAAGTTCAGCCCTTGATGGCAATTATAAGTAGGTAGAAAGAGCGTATAATCACAGAAAATAGTAATTTGTAATTGCCTATGGAGAACATCCAGACATCCTTACCCACACAAAAAAGAGTTACTTTACTTGCCATTTGGAGTCAGAAAGGAATTTTTTCCCCTTTTTTAGCTGTTTTTTTTTGCCTTCCTCTGGATCAACTGGGTTAAAAGGGAGGGTGAAAAGGTTGGACTTGATAGACGCATGTCTTTATTCAACTTCAACTACTATGTTACTATGATAAAGGTCAGCTATAGGTGTCTGTGGCAACACCCCTCCCTTGAAAAGAACCCAGGGTGAGGACCTAAACCGCTAGGTCCTCACCCCTTGGTTCAGCTTCTAAGTCCTGTACTTACCACTACAATTTCCGATCACTGGCTGTCATATTAATGGGTGGGGCTTTAGTTGAAAGGGGGTGCTGTAGGTGGAGTTAGGGTGGGTGTGGGCGGGTTACCTGTCATTCATAGGACATTGGGATCGATGTAATTTGCTGGCTCTTAAATTTTTGGAGCTGGCTCCTAAATATTTGGATGATTTGTCCAGCCATGGGTTGATACCCATAATATTTTTACAGATTGGTTATAATTGGGTATCCCTCAAGGACCATATTTTATTAAATTTAATAAGGCGTCCAATTTATATTTATAACTCTTAAATAGGGAAGAAAATGATCTATCATAGCTTTCCATACTGCCATCCTAGGTGCTGTAGGAGTCATCCATGTCAACACAATGGCTCTTCTGGCATAAAATAGTGTCTCTTGGATAAATTACAATTCCAGTCTATTCCAAAGTGCAACCTCCTGAATTCCCAGCACGCAAAGTTTAGGGTCTTGAGGCACAGGGTATGGTAACAAATTTGAGAGGTAGTCTGCGGCTATGCCAGAATAACCTCGGACAGCACCACATCAAATGCCAGAAGACAGCTCCTGTTTGTTGACATTTAGTACACGGATGAGTGAGAGGGAGGGATATAAGAGAGTCTGTGAGGCGAGAGGTAGGCCTGGTATAAAATGAAGAATTTCATCAATTTGTTTGGGGGCAGATGGAGATACAAGGAAATGGCATTTAGCAAAGTCCTCCCAATCCTCCACAGGTATTGTCTCCCATTTGCTCAGAATTTTTCCAGACACCTCTCGTCTCCAGTTGTGAGGATTTGAATTATAGGGTGTGTGCAAAGTTGTATCGAGTCACTTTGGAAGTCTGATAAAAGGCAGTATCTTAATTTAAGCAAACAGAACCAGGCTGTGTTTTTTAGGGAGAGTCTATGTTTATAGCTATGAATAACATGAGACAAGGGTGATGCATTTTTCTATCCAGAAGTCGGCAGATGGGTGTGCAGCAAGTGCAAGGTATGAAGGATCTCCATGCTGATCCATGGGGATCCCAGGGCTTAGGGAGCATTAAGGGAGACAGGAGCAAGTACTTTCTCCATTACAAATAATTTCTTAATCAAGAAATGGTTATTTTTTGGGGTGAACTGTTCCTTTAAGAAATAAAGAGCTAATAAATGTGTGCATGAGCCCCACATGTACAACAAACACTAGACATGTAAAATTAAAAAAAATATATATAAAAATAAAATTATCTTTTTCATTTTGCTCTTTTAAAGCATCATCGTTATTTCCAGAGAGAAGTGAAAATAAAAAAAATTGTAAAGTTGGGAGCTTCATGGCAAAGTAAAAGTAACTTTTAAATATAAAAAATATCACATCTTTCTGACGAAATTACTTCCCTCTCCTTGACTGGACACTGAGAAATGACATACGTACCGCTTTTTTCTCTCCTTGAGTGGGGGCTGGTGACCCAAAGCCTCCTGGTGACTGCATATAACCTCCACCTCCTCCACCCATTCCAGAGCCACCATAACCGCCATCAAATCCTCCTGTAGTATAAAAGTAAAATGTTTAATGTTTAAGCAAAATCTAGGATGTTAAGGATCAGGCTTCTTATGGAAACCAGTCCTTTTTTTGCCCCCTGAACTTAATTGGTGCACATCTCTTTTGTAAGTGTTTTTTCTTTCTACTTTAGATTAATGGCCCACACAACCAAGCAGAATTTGAAACCACAGAGACAAAGAAAATTGTGATTAATTTTATTCACAAATGTAGATATGCAAATAATATATTTCAAGAGGGAAACTTCAATTCTGAATTTTTTGGCACAGAATTCAATTTACATCCAAGCTCCAGCTAAGTTTGGGTAATTACCAGACATCACATTGCTAAACAATATTGAGACTTTGTCCATAACCTGTAGATTAAAACACTGTATCAAACATCTTTAGAAGTATTTTTTTTGCACAAGATGAAATTAAAACTTCTCACTACAGAATGCCCTCTCAATGTAACATAGTAATTCTTAAAAGCATATGTATATCCACTGAACTTCCCCTTTAAATTAAAAATCTTATATAGGCAAGTCACCATCCCCAAACCCCAAAAAGTGCAATAGTTTGAAGGCTGACAAATGTAGGACTAACTTTTTATGCGGCTAACTATCTTCTCCCCCTTCCCTGTCTCTCAAAATGTTTTTGCCTACTCTCCAAGCTTGCACATGCCCAAAGAAGGCAGCTAGGGGAATAGCATCCAGCTATTGGCTGTTATTTCAAATGTCATATACATGACTGACAACTGTTAACTGAAAGTAGAAAGAGTGGTAAAAGGACATTTCGCAGCATTTAGTTTGTCACACCTTTTTGCTAACTTGCAGTTTTGGGTGGCGTTTTAACAATCAATTTTTATTTGAACAGCGTACCTAGAGTGTGTACATTACCCTACAATTGGTCGGGTACAAGCTCAGTGTTGACAGGTGAGCCCATGAGGAAGTTCGTAAGTAGCTAAGAGGGGGAGATGGGGCGAGAAAATGTACAGGATAGCCAGACTGGATTACACAGATGGCTTCCTTCCAATGCTGACTTCACAGGTGACTGATACAGCCGGATCATTTAGTTTTAGTTCCCCTTAAAGGACAACCACTGAAACGTTGCAACAAATATGACAATTTTTGGGAATTAACTAAACCGCACACCAACCTCCCGTCTCTGCCTAGGATCCAAACTCGAAACAGGCCAACTATGGCAGCTAGCACACAGGCACACTAATTACAACCAGCGAGTCACCAATATCTATAACTACGCTGAACGACCCATCCCTGCTCTCACCGTGGTTATTCCACATGCTGCTTTTCTTCACAGATACTTCTTTATTCCTTTAGCAGAGCTTCTCAAGGCCTATTGGCGCGCTAACCCCTTACGACCAACCAAATTTTACGTTGACACGGCGCCCAGTTATTTCAGCCAATAAGAATCTTTCTCACAATTTTGCAACGACCGCTGAGTTAAAGTTGTTGATAGGCTAGCCTGTCTCACGTGCCAGGACTGCGAACACGTGAAGTCAGCGCCGCTGAGTATTGATGTAACTGCCATCACTGATACTGGCTGTTAGAGTTCGCCATTAGTCATTTGTTTTCTCGCTGTGTTTATAGATACAGAAACCACGTGTGCTGGATCCTTTTATATACAGCTGTGTTTATTAAGTATGGGCACGCTTGTGAAGGTTCTCATTCATCCAAGTCATGGTATATCTGTTGATCTAATTGAATACAACAGAAATAAGTATGGGCACGTACGTTTAAAGGTGCCCATACATCTATAAGATTTTACTTACCCGACCGAGTGCTCACGCGATGTTCATCGATGCTGCCGGAACCGCTTCTCCCGATCTTACATTCGACCGACATGCAATCACAAAATGAATGGGATTTTGCGATCGCATGTCGGTCGAATGTAAGATCGGGAGAAGCGGTTCCGGCAGGATCAAAAGAACATCGCGTGAGCGCTCGGTCGGGTAAGTAAAATCTTATAGATGTATGGGCACCTTAAGAGATATTTAGGCTGAGGCCCCACTACAACGCACAATTGCACGATTTCTGTGCTTTGCCGCGCGTTTGTGCATGTGTTTTTGTAAATATAAAAACATGCGCTTGCGTAAAAAAATGGTGTGGGCATTGGAAATCACAGGAATTTTTGCATTCCCACAATTTACATTTTAGCAAAAATTGTGGATGCAAATGAGCTAAAAAACGCGCTAGTGTGGCCTAGCCCTTAGAATCAACCTGCATATTAGATGGACTTGGCTTAGGTTTTTTATTATCGTAAAAGTTATAAATGTAAGTTGTAAGTAAACACAGCAGGTATGTGTAAAAATCTACTTTATTTCATTATCAATCAAATCTACCAAATAAAGTGCATAGTATAAAGATATATTTTAAAAACACATCCCCTCTAAAACCTAAACCCTCCATGGAGTATATATAAGGGTATATATATATATATATATATATATATATATATATATATATATTTATAAAACAGTCATTCCTATACCAAATATTTAAACAATCATTATTTAGTAAATCACATACACTAGTACATATGAGAATATATACTCTCAGGTTATCAGTAAACAGACTGGCAGACCACTCCTAGTCATATCAGTAAGGCTGGGTACGCCATACAATATTTTTGTCTGACCGACCAATAGTGCTGTATATCGGTCAGTCGGCTGAAAATATATCGCATGGTGTGGGTGGGGGCGAGTGAGCTCCGTGTTCGATTGCCCGACCTGCTGGTGAAAACTAGCTGATCAAGCAGTTCCCTATGGGAATGCACGATCAGTTGTCCAAATTATTCCCACAACAGTCATTCATCTGTATGTATATGTTTATTTATATAGCGCCACTTGGGAACGCAGCGCTGTACAGTAATAAAATACAATAAAGTCATACAAGGGGGATAAATACATAGTTCAGTACATAAATATATCTATTATATAAAAAGAAGTGCTAGGGCTTTGCCACAAGAGGTAATTTGTCTCACCCAAGATGCGTTTGTCCAATACAGACTTTCTCAATGGTGAGAACTATGCACTCATGTTGCATCCTGGTACAGGCCAGTTTGTCGTGAATACATGACGTCAATGCTTCGGTGCTTATTTATCGCCAATAGTATGACTCACATATGTAAAGTGTTCCCCTTTGCAGGCGCAATTCCAATGCTTACACATGACATCACCAAAATGCGTCAGTACCAATTCCTTTCTGGAACGTGGAACTACGTCTTAGAATCTCAGTGGAGCACAAAAAAAATACCTGAACCAGTGCTTCAATGTAAAGCATAAGAGTTAAGGCTCAATGATGGGAACAATCAACCCTATGCAAAAGCATCTTTAAATAGATCCAATAACCATTATTATTATTATTAATTATTATTATTATTATTATTATTAAGAATGGGGCTTAGGGGGTTTATACACAAATAAGCTTGGATTCTTCATCCACCCTTCTGATCATACATGCAAAAAATACACTCACCATATCTTTGGCAACCATACAAACAATAATAAAAAATGTATGTATTTACTAAGAATGAATTGTGAATTGCAAACCACTGGCATAGCAATATTGCTGAGTTTTAAAACACTTTAAAATGTATGGAAATTTAACATAAGGATTAACATTGTAAGCAAAATGCAAGGTTGATTGATGTGGACTCCTACAGTATTAACAGTAGCGAAAGATGCAAAATTTAATGTATGAACAATTGAACCTTTCGCAACTAACAATTAGGGAACCTGAGTTTGAGATGCAATTTATGAGTTTGAATGAACTCAGACTTTTTAGAACTCTCCGAACTACGAACTTTCATTTTTTCCAAACCCATGGACATGTTTTTAATAATTATTAAATTTTCAAATCGATAACCCTCGACTTTAGCGCTCCATAAACATAGAATGCAGCATTCGGTGCATTCAATGGTTATTGCCGAATTTGAGGATTAGCAAAATCTACATTCCAGGGTTATTGCCGAATTCGAGGGTTAGCGAATGCTATATTCGAGGGTTACCACCGAATACGTGGGTTACCGAACGCCGCATTCACGGGTTTAATGCCAAAATTTGAAGGTTAGTGAACAGCAATAAACGTTGAATGTAGATTTTGCAAACCCTCAATATCCCTCGAAAGTAGCATTGGCTAACCTTCGAATTCAGCAAAAACCCTCGAATGCGGCATTGGTAACTCTTGAATTCAGAATTTACCCTCGAATGTGGCAATAGATTTTGGTAACCCTTGAAAATTCAATGTGGAAGGCTGACAATTTTCCGATCGTGAGGAAAGTTAGTGTTTAGACAAGTTTTGGTGATATGCATGTATTCCCCAGACCATTTCCCAGGTCCCAGAGCCATTTACAGTAAGTTACCATTGCTATTTTAACTGTATTTTATCAGAACTTTTCAAACTATTTTTCCCAATTGACTTTAATGGGTCCGTTTTAGAACTATAGAACTTTTACTGAAGTTCTATAGTTCTAAAATTAACTTTAGGAAGTTTGGCCATCTCTAATAACAATATCTTGCCTCACATTGCATTAAAAGGCAACTGTGATCTCCAAACATATTAGGGTTAAATAAAATATTACCACTTCTAGTAGCTTAAGTGACATCACCTGCAGCCTCTGCTTTTCCCCTGTAACCAGGACCTGAGCATGCTCACTGAAAAAAATTAACTGTTCACAACATTGTTTTACATATTTTAAAACTGTAGCATTATTGTATGACCACATAGTAAAAAACCGGTGCAGGCATCATAAATAAATACTGCTCTTAATGCTGGGAAAGGCAGAGAAGAGTAATGTCATCCATGCCCATCAAAATAACTACTTATTATTTCACCTAGAAATGTGATTATCCAAGGTTTAGTTAAATTGAAGACTTTATCCTAACTTGTTTAGAGTCAACAGATATCTTTAGGTATTTGGTGGCTTATTTGGGAAGAAATATATCGACAGTTGCGGTTTACCTTATACTAAACGTTGATTTTCGGGCTGGACATGCCCTTTAAACACTCCCTTTAATCAATGAAGGCAATTAAATACCTAATTGCGGCCTATGGCTACTGTTTTGATGCTTTTTTACCAGACACAATGCTCACTAAAAATCTGCTACAAAAAACCACTTTACACATTGCCTGATCAGCGTAGTAGTGTTGTAGAATGTCTGAGAACAATAATCTTTGCCAATTTGAGTAGGACGGACCAGACTGTAAAAGCACAAAACCCGAGGGATACAGTTCCAGTCTGGCAACTCTTATTTAAAAGGACACATGACTGTCGTTCCTCCCACCCACCCCTGGAAGCAAAGTTCCATACTCAACACCTTCCACCCCCCACCAGCTAGCTTATTTTACTCCTCAGTTGACTGCCAGCACAATAACCCCACCCATTGATTTGTGGTTATGCCACTGCCTTGGTCCATTCAACTTTGAACCCACACGGTATCTGCATGTAATTATACAATTTTTGCATGTCTTGTTATTGATTCAGGAGTGGCATAAAGCTTATCTGTTTCTTTTCATGTAGATCAATTTTACTAGGAATTCCCACCTTCTTTGAAAAGGTCAAAGTCTTCCATATTTGCATATCTTTCATTATCCATCATTGTAATTTCCAGCTTAAAGGGAAGTCAAAATTGTACCTTTAGATACAGCAATATTCCATTGTTCCAAAAAAATTTCGGACTTTAAATTTGACCTGTAGATCCTGAGAAATCATTTTTTGAAATCTCAGCATTTACAGGGAAAGACCTGTCACTCCAGAAGCAGAAATTATTATATGCAACCTATCCCTGACCTCTTACTAGTATCTTTTTGTAACATTTAAAAGAACCAGCAGAGAAAAAAAAGAAGGGGAAGAATGTGTAAGCAGAGCAGTGTCCATGGTGAGGCTGTGTAGAACCCTTAAAGGATAAGTGCACTGTAAAATCAAGTTATGTTCATTTGGAAGCTGCAGCTTTAAAATACCGTTGCCCTATTTTTTTTTACCTATGCCCCTCCAGAGCCTAGCTTTGTGCCTTGAAATTTGCTGACATCTTGTTACTGGTTTGCTGAATGTTGAGCTCCGCCCCTCTGAGATTTCCTCTGCTTTCTCCTGCTTGAACCTCAAACAATAATGCCTGTGAGTTCCGTGCATGTGCGTGTGCACGGAACTCACAAGCATTACAGTTTGAGGCTCAAGCAGGAGAAAGCAGAGAAAATCTCAGAGGAGCGGAGCTTAAGAAATCAGTAACAAGATGTCAGCAACTTTCAAGGCATAAAGGTAGGCTCTGGAGGGGCATAGGTAAAAAATAAATAAATATGGCAACGGTATTTTTAAAGCTGTAGCTTCCAAATGAACATAACTTGATTTTACAGTGCACTTATCCTTTAAGTGTCACAGACACTACAAGAATGCATTGGGGGGCCATTAGGAGCACTTACAAATTATTTTGCCTTATTTTGTCTAAAAATAAATTAACGGGTATCTCCGCCCTAAAATACAAAATTTTCTGTATTGTAGGGGTCCCCCTCCAACCCTAAACACTAGGATTTTAAGTTTAAAAAGTGCACAGAAACAGACTTACTTGTAAACCTAGCGTTTAGGGTTTGGGGGGGCAGGAACCAAAAGTGTTGTCACACAGTGGCATGTTACATCGGGTGCAAGGATTGTTCATTAAAAAGATGTAGGTAAGGCAATGCCCCTAACCCAAAACAGTAGGTTTAAAAGTTTTAAAACTGCCCATAAATGTACTTACCGGACCTCATTCCCCCGTCTTCCTCTGCTGACTGATAGTCACATCTAATCTGTGATTAGGTCAGGCCCCTTCTTCTCTTTTGTGCATGGAAGTAAGCAGAAGAGACAGTGACCAAGGGAACAAAGGTGGGTAAGTACATTTAGGGGCTATTTAAAAACTTTTAAACCTAGCCTTTAGTAATTTTGTGTTGGGGGCTGGAGATACTTTTAAAGACTGGAAGAAAAGAAGTTAAGTATTTTTTCAACATGAGAACAGTTCACAAGTTTTTCACTGTGAGAATGGTAAAACCATGGAATTGTTTTCCATTGGAGTTTTTAAAAACAAAGATTTTTCCCACTTGATGTTGCCGTTTGCCACTTGGAGTCAAAAAGTATTCCCCGGTGGAAGGGGTTTGCCTTCCTCTGGATCAACAGGTAGGCAGGAAATGTGGGTATTGCTTGGTAGGTTGGACTAGATGGATGGATGTCTATATTCAGCCTTAAATATAATAATATCTTGGCTCTATATACTCAAAATAAGCTAAGGAAACAGAAGAGTTGTCACACGGGGCAGAATAACATCGCACATGAACTAAAAGGGACATAACGGGAACTGAAAGTGACATAATGCAGGAACCAGAAGAGACATCATATGGGAACCAGAAGCAGCATCATGCAGAAACAAGAAGTGGCTTCACACGGGAACTAGAAGTAACATCAAACAGGAACAACAAGTGACATCACACAGGAACCTGAAGTGACATCATGCAGAACCGGAAGTGACATCATGTGGGAACTAGAACCGAATTTTAAAAAACTTATCCAGTCCACTCTTGAAGCTATTCAATGAACAATGAATTTAACCAGAAAGTTTATTGTACGGTCCATTAATATATTTGTACAAAATTACCATATCCCTATGCAAGAACCGCTTCTCTAGTGTAAACAGCCCTAACTTGTCTCATCTGTCTGCATTCCTCTTATTAATTTAGTTTCCCTGAACTTTTTAAATTTTATATCTCTTTTATATACAGGATTACAAAACTGAATTTCCCACACACTTCCTAAATCTGATCAGGACACTATACTAAGCTTAGGAAATAGAAGTGTTGTCACACAGGGGCCAGAATAACATTCCACATGAACTAAAAGTGACATAACACGGTAACCGAAAAGTAACATCACACGGGAACCAGCAGTGACATCACACAGAAACCAGAAGTGACCATGCGGAAACAAGAACCGACATCACACAGCAACAAGAAGCGACATCACACTGGATTCAAAGATTAATTTTAGAAGCTTTTCTAGTTTACTCTTGAAGCTATTTAAAGGGCATGTCCAGCAAAAAACAACTTTTTAGATTGTGGTAGACCACCCCTCCAAAGCCCATTTTCGCATTTGTAAGAATTGTCAAAGATGCCTCTGAAAGGACTTACCTGATCCGGTCGCTCGCCACTCCTCCTCTGCTCTGCGGCTAACAGCCGCTCTGATTCCTGGTCGCGGCTATCAGTTAAGGCGCACAATGACTTCACGCCCAATTGCCCAACAGCCGCAACCAGAAAATAGAGCGGATGTCAGCGCAGAGCACCATTTCTCCGTTTTTTGCTGAAAGCAAGCAACAGGGCAGCGCCCAGGAGACGAGGGACTGGGTCAGGTAAGTCCTTTCAGAAGCATCTTTGACTATTCTTACTAATGCGAAAATGGGGTTTGGGGGTACTCAAACACAATCTAAAATATGACCCTTTAATGCCCTTTCAATTACCACATTTGCTGAAAGACAGTTCCAGTTTAACCATTCTGTAAAGAAACCTTTCCTAACCTGAAGAATAAACTTCCTAACCAGAACATTTATTGAACAGCCCATTAATATATTTGTATCATGTCTGCATAGTCAAGCCACACCATTCATCTTATTAATTTAGTTGCCCTTCTCTAAACTTTTTCGATTTAAAAAATGTCCTTTATATATACAGGATTCTAAAACTGAATTTCCCCACTTAGTTCTTAAATCCACTCACTTACTTAAATCCTCAGGACACTATACTCTGAAAATAAGCTATGGAACCAGAAGTGTTATCACGGGTCAGAATCACATCCCACAGGAGCTGAATGTGACATCATGTGGGAATGAAAGTGAACACATGCAAGAACCATAAGTGACAGCACATGGGAATGAAAGTGACATCATGCTAGAACCACAAGCCAAATCACACTAGAACCAGAAGAGGCATCACAAGGGAACCAGGAGCTTAGAAAATTATCCAGTAAATAAACCTTTGCTAACCTGATGAAAGATGAAACTTCTTTTCCTCTAATATAACCAGAAAGTTTGTTGGAAGGCCTATTAAAATATTTATATTAAAGGGTATCTCCACTGATGGAAAAACGTTTTTTTTTTTTTTAATCTATCTGATAGTACACCTTCCCCCAACCCCCCTCCTACCTTTATTATCTCAAAAAAAGTCCTTTGTTTGTTTGCAGCAGCCAGGGGAAGTTCTGTTCGTTTCTGCTACTGAGCTGGGCAGGCTGTCAGTCAATGTGCATCATCACATGCATATTCATTATTTCTGCCACTCCCACTTGACCCCAGTGAAGCCAAATGTAAACAAAGCTTTTTCTACCTGTCTCTGCATTATCTATTCACAGCTGATAGTGCAGGGAGAGACAAAGGAAAGATAGAAGCTTGAGCCACACTGATGTAGGAAGGCTGGGGAGACTTGTGAGTTTTTCAATTGGAGTTGAGGGGGGGGTAGTATTGGTGGGCCTCCCATAGCCTCACGGCGCCGGGAAGCCCTAAAGATCCCCTCTGTGGTGGGTCCAGTTGCGGCTGGACAACCGGGAGGGGAAGATGGTCCTGACTACCACTAGAGCACTTGTGTGTTCACTCGTGGTGTGAGGCACGAAAGCACCTACCGGGCTTTCAATAGAAGAAAATTGTATAAATATATATTTATAAAGTCAAAAGTTAATAAGCTTTATAAAAACCATATTGGGGGGATAGATGGAAGGTATATGATTTATATCAGAGGGGATGCTGGGAGTTTCACAAGCTGTATTGCAGTGCTTGCGGGGAGTGTCACAGAAGGTGTATTTTACAGGGCATGCTGGGTGTTTCATAGTTTCATAAGCTGCACTGCAGTGCTTGCTGGGAGTGAGTCAGGTTATATTGCAGGGAGTGTGTAACAGAATTTTTTTAAAAAGGGATTGTCAAAACTTGTAGTTGTGGAGCTGAGATTGAGATATAAGATGATATTTAATGTGGTGTAAAAAAGTAGTTGATTACTGATCTATATATAGTGTGCCATATATAGTGTGCCACACACACTCATTCACACACTCTCACACACTCTCTCACACACTCACTTACATACACTCTCATATACACTCAATCATATACACTCAAGCATTCACTCACACACTCACATATGCTCACACATTCACTCACACACAATCACTAACTATCACACTCACATACACTGTCACACACACTCACATGCACTCACACACACACACTCACATGCACTCACACACACACACACACACTCATTCACACACACTCTCTCAAACACACACTCACTCATATACAATCACTCATATACAATCACACATTCACAAATACTCACACACTCTCACACACTCACATGCACTCAGACACACACACTATCTCACACACAAACTCACTCTCAAAATCACTCACACACACTCACTAACTCTCTCAGACACTCACTCACAATCACTCTAACACACACACTCACACACTCTCTCACACACGCACACTCACTCACATAAAATCTCTCACACACACACACACAAAATATGATTGTAAATTGCATAAATTTAAGTTTTGCTAGCCTTCCTTGTTGTAAAACTTAATTATTAAATTTTAAAATAGTATTTTTCAGATACTAATGAGGTTAAAAATAACAAACAAACACACAAACACACTCACTCATACACTCTCACACTCACATACAGTCACCGACACACACTCACTCATACTCAAATAAACTCACTCACACACACTCACACACACACACTCTCTCACATACTCTCTCACACACACTCACTCACACTCACATACACTCACACACTCTCACACACAATCACTCACATACACTCTCACACACACACACACACTCACTGACACTCACATACACACTCTCTCACACACACACTCACATATAATCTCACACACACACACACACACAAAATATGATTGTAAATTGTATAAATTTAAATTTTGAAGGACCTTCCTTATTTGTATGTGTAAAATACATTGTAAAACATAATTATAACATTTTAAAATACTATTTTTCAGATACTAATGAGGTTAAAAATAACAAACACACACACACACAAACACACTCACTCACATACACTCTCACACTCACATATAGTCACCGACACACACTCACTCATACTCAAACTCACTCATACACACTCACTCACACTCACATACACACACACTCTCTCACATTCTCTCTCTCTCTCACACACAAACTCTCTCAGACACTCACTCCCAATCACTCTCACACACACTCAGATACACTGTCACACACACTCACTCACACAGTCACCCACACACACTCACTCACACTGACATACACTCTCACACACACACACACTCTCACACACACACTCTCTCACACACACTCACTCTCTCTCTTTCACACACACACACACACACCAACTCACTCACACTCACATACACTCACATACAATCACTCAAACTCACACACACACACTCACTTACATACACTTTCTCTCACACACACACACTCACTCAAACTCACATACACACACACACTCACTTACATACACTCTCTCTCACACACACACACACACTCACTAACATACACTCACACACACTCACATACACTCACACATTCACTCACACACACTCTCACAAACTCACTCACACACACTATCAGACACTCACTCACATTCACACTCTCACACATACTCACACACTATCAGACACTCACTCACAATCATACTCTCACACACATTCACACACACAGTCACTCACACACACTCACTGACACACACTCACACACAATCTCTCTCACACACACACACTCTCTCACATACACACACTCACTCACATATTCACTCACACACACACTCACTTACATACACTCTCTCACACACACTATCACATTCACTCACACACACATACACACTCACATTCTCTCACACACACACATACACACAAATACACTCTCACACACACACACATACACTCTCACACACACACACTCATTCTCACACACACACACACTCACACACAAATACACTCTCTCACATACACACACACACACACACAATATTAAAATCATATTTCAATATAACCCAATAAGAACTAAAAAAAAGTGCCAAGCATTAAGAAACTAACCTGTGCAGGACCTAGGACATGCAGGTAATACAACAGTGGGGGTTGTCTTGTTTGCAGAACAATAAAAACGGCCTTTTAAAATCTTTTTTAGGCACTATCAGTGAATTTTGTTTCGAGCGCGCTCGCGCGCTCGCGGAACTGGTAGCCATGGGAACATGGTGCTAATGTTCCCATTGGCTGATACGCGAAAACTAAAGGTCAAATTCTTCCGACTACGGAAGAGTTCTTCTGAGCATGCGCGAATGTGTGAACGCGCGTCGGAGGCTACAGTACTGGCGTGGACTATTATGACGCTGATCAGATGCCTGTAAGGTGTTCAGGCATCATAAACTTCATAACTTTTTCTATACTGCTCTGAGGAGGCTGTCATTTGGGGTAGGTGATGGAATTTATTAACTCTTCTATTGGAGGCAAAGTTTATTTTAGCAGTGGACATACCCTTTAAGTGATCATATCCCTACACAAGAGCAGGGATATCTCCAGTGAAAAAAGCTCTAATTTGTTTAATCTGTCTGCATAGTCAAGCCCCTGCATTCCCCTTGTTAATTTAGTTACCCTTCTCTGAACTTTTTCCATTTCCAAAATTTCCTATTTTAAACTGAATTTTCCAAACACTTCCTAAATCTTACTAGGACATTATACTCTGAAAATAGGTAACCAGAAGTGTTTTCACACAGGGGCTAGATCACATTCAACATGAACTGAAAATTACATCACACAGGAGTGGTGGGAACTAAAAGTGACATTACACAGGAACCGTAAGTGAATTTTAGAAACTTATCCTGTCTAACTTTAAAGCTATTCAATGAACTTGCCATTACCTGGAAGACAGTTCCACAGTTTTACCGTTCTCACTGTAAAAAACCCTTTTCAGCCTGATGAAGGATGAAACTTCTTTTCTTCTAATATTTTCTTCTAGAAGATGGCTAGGGGGCTGGAGACTTTAAACTAGGTCTGGGGGGGAGGATAGCATCAGTCTCACTAGGATAGATAGCACAGGGCATAAGCAGGGTGTAAGATTGATCAGTGGTGGGTGGAAAGGGGGGAGGGGCTAGCATAGGGGATAGGGAGGCATGTGTATTAAAGTGTATAAATAAATTACAGAATCATAATCCTAAATGAATGCTTGCAAACGTGAGACGCCTGGCTGAAAAAGTGGGAGAATTGGAGATAATGGTGTTGACTGAAAAGTATGATGTAATAGGTATAGCAGAAACATGGTTGAACAATTCTCATGACTCGGCTGTAAATGTTGAAGGATAATCCTTGTTTAGGCATGATAGAGAAAAGGGGGAAAGGTATGTATGTATGTTACACAAGAGTTGAATTGCATCCCGAGGACCCTCTCTATCTCCCAAGGACCCTCTGCAAACCTCTCAGGGACCCCTGGTTAAAGGGAATGTCCACCCCTTTTGAAAACTTTTGATATGCTTCCCCAGCCCCAACCCCACTAATATTATTGTTAGAAAGTCCCCTGATCCTTACTTACCTTCCCTCTTTCCTCCGCCACACTGTCCCGGCCCTCTGCTTGCATGGAATTGCAAGCAGGGGGCAGGACCGGCAGCCGCATCCATGATTGGCTGAGAGGCAGCCAATTACGGTCGCGGCTGCCAGGAGTTCTGAACAGCGGACGAGAGAGGGAAGGTAAGTAAAGATTGGGGGACTTTTTTGCAATAATATTAATGAGGTTGGGGCTGGGTGAGCATGCCCTACCGAATACCCATTAGGGGGAGGGAGAGAAAAACATGAGGGAGAGGGAGGGGGGGAGGGCTGCACTGAACATGCCTCAAACCTTGCTTCACACATGCATGCACAGTGCTAAAGACTGGAGATGCGTTGGAGGCGTCGGGGATTTCGGCGCTGGAGCGGGTCTGCGGGTAAGTGTCTCCTCCTCTCCTGGAAGATTTACTGAAGAACAGGAGGTAAGAGATAGTGCATTTACCTCCTGTTCTTCAGTAAATCAGATAGAAACATACTTACTTTTTTGCTTGACATACCCTTTAAGGTAAAAAAAAAAAAAAATCAAAAATACTGAAATGTGTCATTTTATGCCTTTTGGTAATTAGTCTTTCTGCTCACTTAACTATTTACAGTAATATAGTAAGGATGCCCTTATTTTTTAAAACCACTGTATATAGAAAAATAACTGGCATATCCCTTTTACTTTCTGGAATAATCTTTTTGTGCTAGGGGGAGGGAGAGCAAAATGGGAGGGAGAGGGAGGGGGGAGGACTGCAGTGCACATGACAATATTCTCCCGGAGGAGAGACAGGAGGCAGAGTCCTATATTGACTCTGCTAGGCTCCTGGTGGCTAGTTTTTGGGACTTTGGAGGAGCATAGCAGGGCAGCCATTTGGAGCAGGGATGTAAAGTAAGGATTTTTATGCACTACACAGTGGGGCCAGTAGTGGGTGAAATTATAGTTTTGGGGGTGGACATGCCCTTTAAACTGAAAACATCTAAGACACTTCTATGATTGGAGATACCCTTTAAAATATTCTTTGCTTTTCATATTATTTTACAATTGATATTACAATCTACAATCAAATAACTACATCAATTTTAAGACAATTCAATGACAATGTCAAATGTCAAATTCAACGTAATATCAAACTACTGTATGGGCACCTTAATAGCATACATTAATTACACTTTTGCACCTGTTATTATATAAACACCTAGCAGAGATACAAGGAAAGCCGCTATTGGCTCCCCAGTGTGATAGAGCCAGCAATTCTATGTTCATATATCCTCTCCCATTGGCTAGCATTAAAAATGTCCTACCATGGTAAGCCACTTTCTGAATATAAAAAGGCTTGCAACAGCTGCATGGTTAACTTCTGCATTACCCATGCAGTGGCCGCTAGCAAGGGGTTACATAGGTTAGCGTGACATTAACTGCATTTAGAAAGCTGTGCTCTCTGTGCATCGCCCTATTACAGGTTTCACAATTTACCCAGAGTCAAGTATAAACTCACCTGTAGCCAATGAAAAGCCAATTAATCCACAGCTAGGATGTCTTTTATTGACAAATTAGCGTAGCCCTGAGCTTGTATCATAGTCAGGAGAATAGAACAGGAGACAAAACTGGAGGTGTTTTATCATGGGCGTAACTAGAGGGGAGAAACCGCAGGGGGGCCAGGAGCCAAGGGGGCAACATCTTCTTATTTTTCCTTTGACAGATATAGCCTCCCTCCAGAAAATCACTGTGGATGAAGCACGGATAGGGGCCCCATCATAGTTTTGCTGGGGGGCCCAATGCTTTCTAGTTATGCCACTTTGTTTTATGTACGTAGTATGTCACATGAACGTATAAATTTAGCCCAGTAGGCTCATATGAAACAATGAAAACTATTTATAGGTACCCATGAGGCCTGCACTTAGATCTCTCGCTCTACAGACTTAATTATAGTGTGAAGATACTGACCAGGCTTATAAATATATCAAATCTGTACATGCAATGTCTATAGGGAACCAGAATATCAATGTTGTTCTGAAATAAAAGCAATTGCAATTGCATCAATCCGATACGATAGCCTTAGGCCACAAAGGGTCTTATTCCTATAAACCACATAGATTAAACCCTTCTCCCTGCCAGCAGCCATTCCATATAGGATACCTTTCCAACAATTTACTGCACAGTTAGAAAACGACTAATTTCTGAGATAAATTAGCCCTTCTTTAGGTTGCGACAGGCTTCTGGTATGCTTCAGGCAATATTTTATAATGGCAGTGTCCTCAAAGGAACCTGGCATTGCTGAAACTAAATTCTAGGAATGGATCTTCTAAAGGCTGCAGATAAAGAAAGTATTGAGAGGTAGGAATACTAATGCCCATCTCCCATACTGTGTTTTTTATCCCTCCTTATCTGCAGTATAGTTAAGATATAACCAGAAGAAGCTCTAGAGAGTAGTGTAATTATAGAGAAGTGTCATTGTTAACACTTTATCAAAGCTATTCAACAATACTGCAAGATAACACTGATCCTCTTTCACTATTGTCTAACACACAATATGAATACCATACAATATTGAATATCATACGATAGTTTTGTAGTGTGTATGTCCTTCTGTAACCAGGGTGATCTGTAATGAATGATTAAATCGGACTGTGGTCTTTGGTTAGCTATAGTCTGTCAGATATATAATTCTGGGACCAGGGCTGTTTTTAGGCATAGGCCACCTAGGCAAAAAACTAGGGCGCCTATGTTGATCCAGGGCACCTGTTCGTCTCCCTAGCATCTCCCTGACAGCTTTTACTTGCTGTGTTAGATCTGCTCTCCTTGTTCAGCTGTAATCTGCAACATTGTATCTAGTACAGAGCCTGAACTCCACACACTCTACATAGCAACAAATGTTGCAATTTGCAAATGAACTGAAGGTGGAGGAAGGAGGGGGGAGGATGAGCTCAGCTAATAGGACTGTGAAGAACAGTTCTAAAATGCCAGGTGAAAGCTGCTGCAGACTTTATACCAATGACCCCTGTGACTAGCAGCCATGAGATCCCTATCCCTGCCTCTTTGCTTCCACCCAACTCTCCAATTAGAACTTAGAGTAGGTGAGGAGTGGGAAGTTGATGTGGTACGCGTTAACGGGGACGTTGGCGTGGTACACGTTAAAGGGAAAGCTGGTGTGGTACCCGTTAAAAGGAAGTTGGTGTGGTATGTGTTACAGGGGAAGTTGGTATGGAACGCATTTTTTTAGGGTAAATACCAAAACATAATTTCCCCTAAGATTTGTACATTTTGCAATATCCCCTTAATAGTGACTCTGTTGCAAAACTACAACCCCTACATTTAAAAGTACTGCAATCAACAAAAATGAATTATGACACATGCAAAAGAAAAACTCTGCTAATCCAGTCTTCTTTCCAGTCGACTTTTTATTTGAGTGTAATATACAGCTAGCAGGGCAGTCTCGACTAACTGACCAAATGAGATTCACCTCAAACAAGTCCTCTGCCTCAGTTCATTACCCATTGTAGTCAGTCCTCCAGTTCATTAGTCGGTCCTCCAGTTCATTAGCCAGTCTTGTCAGCCTTCCAGTTTATTAGCTAGTATTGTCAGCCTTCCAGTTCATTATCCAGTGTTGCCAGCCCTCCAGTTCATTAGCCAGTGTTGTCAACCCCCCAGTTCATTAGCCAGTATTGTTAGCCCTCCAGTTTATTAGTCTGTGACTGTAATCTTAAAGGAACGGAAGGTAAGGGAGCTATGTCTTACATCATGTTCTTCAACATGAGCCAGTGGTGGATCACACTCCCGGGTAAGTTTTCTATCTTTGTTCCTGGATCCTGTTACATTAATTGAAGAATGGGAGGTAAGACATCCTTTACCTCCCATTCTTCAATTAATGTAAAAATAGAATAGTTCACTTTCTGAGTGGACTAATCCTTTTAAGCACATCATACACCATACACTTGAAAATATTGCAGGTTACTATGTAAAATGTGAATAATGGTCTTTAAAATGCTAAACAAAGTAGGCGTGGTCTTCTCCCGGTGTGTCCCTCTTTCATTTTCAAAATTTTAAGAGGTATGTTTCTAAATGTTGAGAGGTAGGTTACTTGGGGATGAGCTCTGGCCTAATATCCTGCATTGTGTCAGGCACTCGATGTTTTCCAGATTTGTGTCTCAGCTAACTCACAGTGGGTTTAAATGGGTCAGGTTTGGTTAGAAAGCTGTGGGTCTGTTGAATTTTGTATACAGGTTTGAGTTGGATCTTTAGATAAACCGGGCAACGCCGGATACTCTGTTAGTAATGGATATATAGTTTAGAAACAGCTAGTCCACATGGACTAAATGAGGATGTACAGTAAACGTGATCCTTATAGTTTGACCTATACAGTATAACCATATGAGATCTTATAAAAGAATCATGGACTTGTGACTTAGGGCCCTCCCGGTCATATATGTTATTAAACACATTGGTGCCATATATTGGGGGTGTTTGATATATCTTTAATTGGTGTTATAGTGTAACTTTGGAGGTGCTGTAATAAAATTTATGTTTTATGTGAATTGATAACTGGACTCATCCTTTATTGTGTGAGTGGTATTTTCCACTCGTGTATGGGGTTGTATTATTTTGAGCTAAGATTGCCATTAGCAGATATTTTGTTCCTTGGGCCCATTATATATGTATAATTTTATTTATTATTATTAGTATATGTGTAGTTTATCTGCAGACACCACCTTATATTTGAAGGCTTATGTTTGTGCCCCTTTATCTGGTTTATGTGCTTGGAGACATCAATGTAATTGTAACAGTACTGTGGGTAGCAGCTGTATTTAAAGGGCATCTATAGTGTGAAAATATCTTTTCTTTCTTTCCATGTGTTCTATAATTCCCCACAACCCCCAGAGTGTCTTCACTTTGTTCAGATTCCCTCTCTGTCCTGAGATAAACCAGTTAGAGGAATACTGATTGCATTCCTCTACTCCTACTTGGACTGTCCAATCAAATCCCTGTGACGTGATCCCCCCTCCCTGCTCTGTAATAAACATAGAGATAACAGCATTAGCAGGGGGAGAGAGGTAGCTTTGATGTTCGATATAAGGCTGCACTTGACCACCCTTCTTAATAGCTTTCACTGATTGATGATGGGTCACAAAGTGAGAGATCATAAACTGTACTGTTCTCCTTCTTCTTCCGTGTCTCCAGGACAGCTTGCTTTCTATTGGCCACTGTGCGTGGGTGTGTTTTTCAGGATGTTGAAATTTTAACTCCTACTGCACATGAAAAGCTTGTCGGTTAGCCGGAGTTGAGACATGGAGGAGGTAATAGAGGGGAGGGGGAAGGGGGGAGTGCTGCACGCAGATCTGACACCATGGTTAAACAGAGTCACTGACATAGATAGGATTAAGGCAGCACAGAGTACATGAATTTAACTTTGCAAAGGGGCAATGTGTTTTTTTCACTATAGATGCCCTTTAAGGGGTTAATTAATACGTAACATGACATTTTTCAGTTCATGCTAACACTGATACAGAACTATAAGGAAGGGGGAATTCTGGGCACCTGTGTGCCCCCTAAACACATATCTGAATATCTGAAAGCAGAGAAAGGCTTACTTTCCCAAAACAAAGCATCACCTGTATAATATCCACATTAATTATATTATTATATACCTATTTGATACAGACTACTCTCTGTATATATCTAGTATATATGTTTCACTGAATTTTCTTTAAGTTCTTTCTAAATCTTCTTAATGAATAATAGTTTTATAAAGTTCATAGGCTGACTGTAAAAAGCATAGTATCTTGCTATTGCTAAACATTTCTACATGTAGCTTTACTGTACTCAAAGTGTGTTGTGCACCTTTGCTTTCAACTAATTAAGTTGTAAAACAGTGCACTGTTTTCTGACCAGTTAGAGTAAGGGCCTTTAGCTGAGGGAGTTTCTAAAAGCTGACAAGTGTATATGATTCTGTGCACACCCTAAAAAAGAGAAGTATACAAAGATAAGCAGAGACAAGTTCTGAAGAAAAATCCAGCAGCAAGTTTCTTTCACCATGAATTCCTTTACATTTCTGCTTTTTTCAATAATCCTACGAATCTGCACTACAGAACAAGGTAAATTTAAAAAAAAAAATCATCAAAGGTCAGTGAAACTAAGAACTGTTAAATTTGAGGGTTAATGTAGTTAATTATGTTCTCTAGTGTGCTGAGTAAGGAGAAAAGATAAATTGTTTTTCAGTGTAATTACACTAATGTGAGGAGTTTTTACTGATAAACTAAAAATATTAAGAAAATCTATGCAGTAAAGTTATCTATATTGTTTGTTCGTAGGCTATTTTTGGCATCTCACAGACTTACATTTGGATCCCAAATACAATGTGTCATCTGACCCAAGAAAAGTTTGTCCTTCAGCTGGTAATCAGCTGGTAACAGACCCAGGGGAATGGGGACATTATTTATGTGACTCACCAGCTGTGCTCATAAATTCATCTATCAACGCCATGAGGAGTATCCTCCCACAACCAGACTTCATCTTGTGGACTGGGTGAGAGATTAAAATGACAATCTAGTGTAAAACTAGAGATAAAACACATGTGGTCTGTAGCAATGGAAAGGTTTCTATTCCTGATTACCTACATTTTATTACTTAAATTTATTTTATTAATGAGGCTAAGAATTAAATTATGTGAATGATACTTACCTTTCTCCCTGGTGCTCCTGGCTGCCTCATTTACAGCTTTGTGAGGTCTTTATGAGCTTGTGCAGCCATCATAAGTCATCACCTGTGACGTCCCTGTCACAGCCTTGACTGATGGCAAGCACACAGAAGAGTGTAGAGAAAGTAAGCTATCTTCTCTTAGGACTCGGAGTGACTGGACAAGTCTATAAAGTCTGTCTAATAGAAAGGAAATACATTTGCTTTACTTCTACTCTAAAGCAATATAACGAGTAGGATTGTGTAATCAGCAGAGGGGCTACTTGGTGTGCACTAGAAATGCTGTTTGTAATCATATTTCTACGGTTATATATATGTGGATGGTACGATCCACACCCTATTTAAATTAGCAGGTCACACAGCAGTTCCCATAAAAATCGGCTTTATTGAACAAATATTGAAACCCCTACCACACCTGACGTTTTTCCAGCGTGATCCATGCTCTTAATCATAGGCAAATGATTGTTAGTTTCCGGTCTTATTTATATGGGCCATTTCCCCTGCAGCCCTCTACCAGTAAGTTACTGAAAATGCCTCTTTGTAACCTAACATTTTTATATGTTAGGTTACAAAGAGGCATTTTCAGTAACTTTCAAATTGGTTACACTAAAATTGTTGCAATCAAGGCATTCAATACATCTACGGATACAAAAATGGTGCAATAGAGTCAATGAAATAGTGATTGTTATTATTGAAGCAAAAGGGACTAAGTCATATTATTGGGTTATATTTCCTTGCAGTTGAAATACACACACATATATATATATATATATATATATACTTGTTGATACAATATCCTACTCCCAAACTTTATTATAGATGGATAATGAATGATTAAGGTATAATCATATTTCTATAAGATTTTTCATTACTGATACAGTAAAAGTCACAATTTTCTAAAAGAATTTTGTGAACCATTTACTCCACCTTCCATCCATTAATTACAGGCATGCAACATTACCAATTGGGACACAGAGATGGGCAGTAACAAATGTCCTTTATTTGACTAAAGTCAGCAGACAAAATTGTCCCAATAGACAGAGCAAATTTACAAAGACAAAGATACAACAAGCTGTGCCTAACTTGTCCCTTTTCTGTGGCTGTTTGTTGATTAATGAAATGAACCTGTGCGTACTAGGGGTCAGTTCTCATAATCCACCTCTTTGTTTTGGTGGAGCCTTGCCCACTAGAAGCTGACAGACAATAATATATTTTAGCACCACATACCCACCTCTGTTAGGCACAGATCTGTCTCTTAGACACAGAACAGAGAATTACATGAGATGTAAAAATGTTTTTAAAAACAATATCTGTTCACCCACACATTCCTTTGTATACCAAAATTTTAATATTTGCAGTTTATTTCCTATCAAGCATTAAGAATGAAACAAAACAAACATTTTATAAGTAAGTGGTTTTTTTTTAACCTGCAACCTCATGGCTTGTGGGTTTCTAAAAGTAGAGCATTAGTCTACTGGGCCACCAGAGCTACCTGAAGAAAACAGGTACATTTGGAAACTTTATATTTTGCTAGGAACAAAATGGAAGCAAAAAAAAAGGTCAGTAAAATGAACTGACTATTGTATTGTTCCTGATAGGCTGTCTGGAAAATAAAAGTCAGGGTAACAAGCAACTTTTAAAGTCTTATCAGGGACTTCCATTCTTTAGTTCTATATATAAAATAATAAAATAAAATTTCATTTTAGGGGTGGAATAAGAAGGAATAATATGAGAAAACATTTTTATAGTATTTACAAGTATGAATATATGAAGGTAACTGAAAACTTAAGGAAAAAGTGACAAAGAAATATTGTCATTTAACACATGTTATCAAAAGGAAAAGTGCACTGTGTTAACAAAGACTTTTAATTTCAGGAAAGCAAATTTTCCCTGGATAAAAAGCATATAAACTGGGATGATATATTCTCAGGTAAAGATACTGAACAGAGGTGGACTGTTTTTAAGAGGGTTTAAATCATCAAACCATTTTACATCTAAAAAGAAAAATAAGTCCGCGCCCATGTGGCTGAATTCTAAAGTAAAGAGGGACATGGAAAGGAAGAGAATGGTATTTAAACCCTTTAAGTCAAAGGGAACAGAAAGGGCATTTAGGAGCTATAAAAACCGTAATAAGGAATGTAAAAATTACATTAAATTAGGATAAATTAGGATAACTGAACAAATCAAGACTAACTCTTAAATTTTAAAGCTTATTAATAGTAAGAAAATGAGGACTAGAAATGTGAGGCCATTAATTAATGGGGATAAGTTAGTTACAGAGGATGTCGAAAAAACAATTTTTCCCTCTGTAAACACAATCTAAGTTCGGATAGCATATAGTAGCAATAATGGTATCAAGGATGCAAGTAACATAGCAATTGAGGTTTAATAAAGACATACCTCCATCAAGTCCAACCTTTTCACCCTAATTTCAAACCCTACCTAACAGATGATCCAGAGGAAGGCAAAAAAAAAAAAAAAAAAAGCTAAAACAAAAAGGGGGGGGGTTCCTTCCTGACTCCAAACGGTAATCGGAAAGTATCCCTGGATCAACCAGAACTACAGTATAAGTATTATAAACTTATCTACCCCACTTTAAAGCTATTCAGTGAACTTGCCAATAATCACATCTGCTGGAAGACAGTTCCACAGTTTCACTGATCTCACTCTAAATAAACCTTGCCTGACTGGAAGATGAAACTTCTTTTCCTCCAACCTTAAAGGATGTCCACGAGTCATCTGATATGACCTATAAGTGAACAATGCACCAGAGAGTTGTATGGCCCATTAATATATATATTTATATTTGTAATATATTTTGTATATATATGTATATTTGTATATATTTGTATAAGGTTATCATATCCCCACGCAAACGCCACTACTCTAATGTAAACAGCCCTAACTTGTCTAATCTGCCTGTATAGTCAAGCCCCTCTATTCCCTTTATTATTTTAGTTGTCCTTCTCTGAACCGCTTCCATTTCCAAGATGTCCCTTTTGTATATGGGATTCCAAAGCTGCACTGCATATTCCAAATGGGGCCTTACGATTGCCTTGTAAAGAGGGAGAATAATATTTTTTTCTCTTGAATCTATTCCCCTCTTTATACAAGACAATATCTTGGTAGCTCTAGCTGTTGCTGTCTGGCATTGTTTGCTACAGATGTTATATACCTGAACCCTCAAATCTTTTCCATTAGAAAGTCACTAACACAGAGTTATTTATGGTGTAGGTGGCACCTGGATTGTTAAACCCCAAATACATCACCTTACATTTATCAACATTGAATTTCATCTGCCATTCTGCTGTCCAATTTGATTATCTAGGTCAGCTTGCAGCAATTGCACATCATTTGAAGTTTCCAAAGCTCTGCATAGTTTAGTGTCATCAGCAAAGGCAGAGAACTTGCTCTCAATGTCCCCTTTTAAGTAGTTTATAAACAGATTAAAAAGAAATGGCCCCAGTACAGAACCCAGAGGCACTCCACTTAGAACTTTAGCCCACATTGATGTAGCTCCATTAACTACCACTCTCTGTTTGCGATCCAATACTCTCTATCTATGTACAAATGTTTTTTTCTAGGCCAACAGTCCTCAGTTTAAACATTAGTTGCTTATGTGGCAGTTTATACATTAGACACCTATGTGGCACAGGATCAAAAGCTTTAGCAAAATCCAAGTATAATACATCCACTGCTATGCCGGAATCTAAATTCTTACTCACTTCTTCATAAAAACCAAGCAAATTTGTCTGGCACAATCTATTTTTGATAAATCCACGCTGGCTACTACTAATAAGATTTCTGGTGACAAAAGTCAAGGATATGATCCCATAACAAAATTCTTCTTACACAGAACATCAAGTGACTCTTACAGAGACTCCTACAGGGCAGACCAGGAACTGTATAGGCTTTACAAGCCTATAACGTAAGATCCAGAGAGGCTAGTGACATCATCCTAGGCTTGTTTGAAAGGTATGAAAGAGATCTGTTAAACAGTATGAAGACCACAGTTACTCTTTAAATTTGCATATGTTTTCCTGTCCATCAAGTAATCAGTCAATCTGCTAATTAAGATACTTTTACAATAGAATTTCTAGATTATTTCTATGACTGTGATTAGAGCAAACTGTAATAATTAATAAATGCACATCTATATTTATATGTTGTATGTATAAATATATATGAATATGTATGTATGTGTTTTTTCTATGCATTTAGGGATGATACGCCTCATGTTCCAAATGAGCAACTTAGTGAAGAGGCTGTGTTAAAAATGGTGAAATGGTTGACAAACCTCATCCAACAGATTTTTCCAAGTATGATACAATAATTTGCAATTTCTATAATATTCCTCTTTTGTATACTATTGTATACCTGTGACGCCTATTGTACTGTATGAATTACATTATTATTAGTATCAAATGGCCATAATATTTAGTCCTGATTGTTTGCCACTCTCTTTAACAAGTGCCCTGATTGCTGAAAAAAACACTGGCATCCTGACTTTCCAATTAACCTTTCATCTATCTATCTATCTATCTATCTATCTATCTATCTATCTATCTATCTATCTATCTATCTATCTATCTATCTATCTATCTATCTATCTCTGCTATCTATCTATCTATCTATCTATCTATCTCTGCTATCTATCTATCTATCTATCTATCTATCTATCTATCTATCTAAGCATATAGTAAAATGCAGAGCACTTGTGCAAAATCTTTCAACTATATTTCATGTGCAACAAACAGGTAGCGACGTTTCGGTCTTTGCCTCAGACATTTCTCAAGCTATCTATCTGTCTGTCTGTCTATCTATCTATCTAATTTAAATCCAAACCTGACCCAATGACCAATGACCCAAATCTACCATTGTTCATGAATTAACACATTATGTCCCATCCTCCTATATAAATACAAAGTTAGGGACATAGTGGGTTAAATTCAATTTCAGGTATGGTTATTTGTTTAAAAACTCCACACACACTTGACAGCACCCATCCAAGACTCTAACAACCAGTTACTATACAATACAATACAATTATTCTCGGTAATCTCTTATTTTTTATATTTTACTTTCATCCTTTTTGGCTGTGTTTCAAGCACCAAGGCCTCTAAAACATTAAGAACCATGAAGAACTATTCTATTGTGTTTTTTATGTCAGCAGCATGGCCTGAATGTAAGCCCAGCTTTAGGTTTGTTGGACCATTATAAAGCTGTTTATAGGCATTACCAATAATTGACAAGTCCCTTGAATCAGATCTGATTAGGTTTGATGATTATTGACAATGTGTGTGATGTGGAAACGACCAATCCAACAGAAAACACACAATCACTGTCATAAGCAAGATCAATTTGTTGCTAAAGGCCTCAAGTATTTTAATGAGGCTGATAGTGCTTGTGGTATAGAGCAGTGTTTTATCCTTGTGTTACCCTTAAAAGCCATACATAAAAAATATTAAATATTTTTACTTATTTCCTTCTTTCTTAGTCATCAATTTAGAAAATACATAACTCATACAAATATAACAGGATTGATCAATAAATATTTCAATAAGTACATCAATAGTTGCATCATCTCTACAATTCTTTTCACTCTGTTATAATGATCCTTAGCAACCTAGGGGTCCCTGGACATTTGACAAAAACTGGTTTATAGTATGGAGAGGTTGCTAAGGTGATTTTCAATGTCATCGACATGTGCAGTTTAACATTTGAAACTGCAAAAAATAAACCAGGAGTTACATTTATAGACTCTTTGGGGCTACATTTAAAAAAATTTAAATGTAAAATTTACATTTTTTAGGCACCAGTGAGTGGGCGTGGGCAGGGCTTATGCAACCGTGAGTGGGCGGGGCCACATGGGGCTGTAAGATAATGGGCCATGGGGGGCTGCTGCTGGAGGGGCCATGGGGTCCATGAGTGGGAGGGACCAGTGGGGCTGCAAAGGGGAGAAGGAGACACAGAACAGATTGACTGACAGTTTCAGAGCAGAAAGCAGGAAGTGCAGGGGACGTGGTGATGCTGCTGCCATATCACAATCACAAAAATGTAAATATCTTCAAAACTATGCAAAATAAACAATGGAAATACATTTCTCAGGGGAGCAATTCCTATCAATTTACCTCAATTTACCTAAAATTATTTTTGGACCACAGTTCCCCTTTAAAGGATATCTCCACCCTCTAAATAGTTTTGTACATAATGTAGGGCACCCCTGCCCACCCCCAAACGCTATGTTAGATTGCTAAAAAAAAGAACCAGAACTTTACTTACAGCCCCTCGCTCATGCGGCGCTGATTGATGGAAGTTGCAAACAGGGGCCAGACCGGCAGCTATGGCTGAGATTGGGTGAGAGGCAGCCAAGGGCTACCCTGTGCATACCACTGTCCTCTTAGAGGACAAGGAGGAGGCAGAAACTTTTCTCACAAGAAGACACCTCCTACTCTTCAAGGACATGTAAACTGCGGCAAATCATGTTTAAACTAATCGCACAGTAATTAGGATTAATTACCACCAATCTTAAATTTGTTTGTTTTTTTCTTCTCTGACCATCCTATCCCTTGTTTTTTTAGCTCTGGGAGTTTTACTTTTTAAAGCGGGCGGGGCACAGCTAGTCAGTAAAGAACTGTCAATCACCCAGCCCCACCCCTGGCACACGACATATAGAAACTATCCATTCTATAAAAGTAAAGCTTATTTCTCTGGCTAATTGATTCAGCATTAAGATCAAAAAAAGGAATAAGCATTATTTCAGTGTTTCTCTGTGCTCTTTCTGTGCAGATAAACCCAATCCTGCACCTTCAAACTCCTACAGCTGAAAGAAAATCTTACACAAAATCACTGGGTGAATGCTATTGGCTGTAGTGGGGCACAGATCATCTTCACTGCACATGCTTCATACCCTGTGCCTCAGTTTTGGGAGGGGGTGGATACGAGTGGAGACATGCATACTTACTAGGAGTAAGCTGAACAGAACATGAGGAGATCTAGTGACAGGGAGCACTGAGAGCAAAAAGGGATCAAGTTCTTGACAGCACTAAAAATATAGAAATTAAAAAAGGCAAGTCTTTTTTTGGCTTGTGGAGGTGAGTGTGTTGGGCTGATGGCTGGTGGATTGCAGAGCTGACAATGCTGGCTGGTGGACTGGGGGGGATGGCTCATCACTTATGCATACATATGCATACACACACACACACACACACACACACACACACATGCATGCAAACACACACATTTCCATAAACACATGCCCAGCAGCACACACAGACTTGTAAATATTATAAACAGCACACACTGATTTGTAAATATAAAATGCCCTGATACCCAGCATACACTGATTTAAAAATACAGTAACTATGGAACCCTCTTCCATTGGATGTGGTGATCTGTTTCTAAAAATAAAGAATGTTGCATGTTAGTAGTATTGATACATAAAGTGGAGTTGAACCTGGGATATGTCCGATTGCCGAAGGATTGTTTCTAGATGGACGAACTGGACGTTTGTCTTTATTTAACCTCAAAAACTATGCTATACTATTCTATACCATACTATACTATACTATACTATACTATACTAAACTAGCACACATAGCCCCCATGCCCAGCACAGACAGACTTGTAAGTCTAAAAAAGCCCCCATAGACAGTTAAACGACTGGACACTACTTACTGATTACTGAAAGCCGGCCCAAGTTGCAGCTACAAGAAAGAACTACAAGCAACTTCCCCCGTTTTGAGTGCACACACGCTTACATAAGCAGGGTTACACAAGTGCTGAAACCAAGAAGCTGTTGGGGGCCGGATGCGCATACACCAATGTTTTGTTTTGTTTTGTTCCTATTGTTTTACAGTATCTCTATGCGAGCTAATCTTTCAGTTTGCTTCATTGCAGGCGTGTCCCTGGGTGTAAGCATGCATGGGCTGTACACTTTTAAACAGATGTACAGACATTCAAACACAAGTAAGCTGTGCGCTTGTGCGCATGCACAAAGCTCTGCAGGCCTGGGCGCACAGGTTAAAATGGTGCACACACAAAAATCACCTGGAATATAAGTGGTGCGGTGTGTAGTGCACAAATTTCATTTTGTATGTGCACAGAAAACATATCTGTGCACACACAGCCAATTTTAAATTAGAGGGAACATTGACAAGCAGGCATACACAAAAATACATAGTCAAACAGGAACATGCACAGGCTGTTCAGGCTAATGCTCTAGTTTCATCTATGCTGATCGTAACTAACATTTTCAGGGAAATGAAGTTGGAATCATAAATGTCTGAATTAAAGGCCTGAAAAGAAACTCAAGAAATGTCAGTATGTCTGTCTACAAGAATGGTTTTTAACACAGCCCTCCAACTGCCAGCCAGTCTTTCAATCCTTGTTTTTTTATTTCAGCACATTGATAGGATAAGTCACAGAAATGCTTTTTTGCCCCTATTTGTAAAGCATGCTCTTTATGTTTTGGGGAGATATCCCTACGGTTAGGATAACACAGTTCAAATAGTATACTCTTAATCACACGTTTAATTTTATGCTCTTCCATTGTAACCATATTTGTTTCATAGCCACTAAAGTGTACTCCGCTCTTGGAAACCATGATTTTCATCCTAAAAGCCAGCTGCCTCCTGAAAACAATTCTATGTATTACCAGATTTCAAAGTTTTGGAGTCCTTGGCTGAAAAACGAATCAATGCTAAGTTTCCAAAAAGGTAAAAGTCCCCTATTTCTACAGACAACAGAAAAAATAAAATGATTTGATCTGTGCACAATGATCAAGTTCATTTTTCTTTCCTCAGGAGCATATTACAGTGAGGACTTAAAAGATGTAGGAGCTGCAGGTCGCATGATTGTTCTGAACACTAACCTGTATTATGATTCAAACAGCCTTACAACCAATATGGTGGATCCAGGGGATCAGTTTAATTGGCTAGAGGATTTGTTACAAAGTTTAGAACTGAAACAAGAAAAGGTACTTATACAAACAATATTGAATGGAGTGACATGGGAAACTAACAAGAAATAGAACTATTTTTCTAAATGATCATAGATAATAAAAGTCATATTTTTTAATCTTCTTTATATATATGCAAAATTTTCGTGGTTCACATGTGGTCTTTTGTGCATGTCCATTGTATGATTTAAATATGTGTCCAACCACAGCCCTCCAGCAGTTGTTTAACTTTAACTACTGTTACATATTCTGGTCACGTCTTACTATGTATTTTTACCAGTAATTCTCAATATTTTTTAGTTTTATAAACTTATCCAGACCACTTTTAAAGCTATTCAATGAACTTGCCATTACCACATCTGCTGGAAGACAGATTCACCATTCCTACTGTAAAGAAACCTTTCCTAACCTAATGAAACTTATTTTCTTTTAATCTTAAAGGATGTCCAAGAGTGTTCTGATATAACCTATTCGTAAACAATGCACCAGAGAGTTTATTAACATCGAGAAGCGTATTATAGATATAAAGGTAACTGGAGACTTAGGGAATAGTGACCATTAGTAGTAGAGAATTGTACCATGTTAGCCATAGATGAAAGTGAACGGAATAGTGACCATGAAATAGTGTCGTTTAGTGTATGTTATCAAAAGAAAAAGTGCACTGGGTTAACACTTTTAATTTCAGGAAAGCAAATTTTCTAAGGTTACAAGATGCTCTTGGGAAATAAATGTAAAAAGAAAATAAATCTGCAAGTTCTGATGTAAAGAGGAAAATGGGGAGAAAAAGGCATTTAAAGCATTTAAGTCAGAGGGAACAGAAAGGGCCATTAGGAATTATAAAAAATGTAACAAGGATTGTTAGGCTAGCTGAACAAAGCTTCACTAAACCTAAGTTTTTTTAAAATTATATTAATAGTGAGAAGATGAAGACTAAAAATGTGGTACCATTAATTAATGGTGATAAGTTAGTTACAAAGGATGGTGATAAAGCAAATGTCTTTTCCCCCTCTGTATACACTATAGAAAATCCAAGTACAGATAGCATAGAGTATAGTGGCAATAATGGTGTAAAATATGCAGGTGCACTTTGAGTATCCGAGGCTATGGTGCAGAAACAACTAAATAAGCTTAATATTAAATAAAATACATCCTTGGGTCCTTAGGGAGCTAAATTCTAGTTTTATCTAGGTCATTGTTTCTTATTTTTCCCTCATGTCTGGAAGTGTGCCTCTGCATTGGAATATGTAATTCCAATATTCAAAAAGGGTAGTCATTCACAGTCTGGTAATTACAGACCTGTAAGTTTAACTTCAGTGGCGGGGAAGATACTGGAAAGTTTGATAAAGGAACATATATATTCTAGAGTATGTTTCAAGGACTGACCTTATCGAAAATAATCAACATGGATTTAGGAGGAATAGATCTTGTCAAACTAACTCACTTGGCTTTTATGAGTGAGTAGGAATTTAGACTGTGGCATAGCAGTAGATATAGTATACTTGGATTTTGCTAAGGCTTTTGATACAGTCCTCCATAGGCGACTAATGTATAAGCTAAGGTCTGTTGGCAGGACCGTTTTTAGCCATTTTGGTGTCCTAGCGTGATCAGATTGCAACCCCATCATGCTTAAATTCACAGTAGTGTGGCCTATCCCTCCAAGAGTATTGGACTCAACACTTTCAGTGTTTATTCACCCATCATTACAAACGGCAAATCTCTGCCCTTTCTCAAGCCTCCTTGAGGCAGAGATTTGCCCGAAACTAGAGATGTAATGTTGGTTCGAATAGAACCCAGTTTCAAATCGAATCTGAGGGTTTTGAAGCCCTGACAAAACTTTCAGAACTCCCAGAATTCACGGAACCCGGATTTTTTAAATTTTTGATTTTTATCGAAAATCGAAAGTTAGATGATTATCGAAAATTGAAAGTAGATGATAATTGAAAATCGAAAGTAGACGGTTATCGAAAATCAAACCCTCGAAAATAGAATACGCAAGCTCGAAAACAGCCCGATCGTGAGGAAAGATAGTTTTAAAATAAGTTTTGGTTATATTTTTGGGTTCCCCAGACCATTCCCTAGGTCTCTGTGTCATTTACAGTAACCTACTATTACTATTTGTCCCTCAAAAAAATCTGGAAAATTTGAAAACGGAACAAAACTCAACAGTTTCGAACATCTCTACCCGAAACCTTGCCATTGAAACACTGCTCAGACTGCATTATTTTGGAGATATCAAACTTTAGAGGATGTGCAATGGCAGGTTGATCTAGATAGATTTTCACAGTGGGCTGCCAAGTGGAAGATGAGATTCAATGTTGAGAAGTGATGCATTTTGTAATGTAAGGTGATGTTTTTTGGACTTAAAAATCCTTGTGCTGCTTATACTATAAATGGTTACACCTACCAAGCAGGGAGTCATTAACCCCATGCACACAGAACACCAAATCAGCACACAACACTGTTTAACAGCAAAAATGAAATGTATTCAGCCATACAGAATATTAGCACCAAAATGCACCAATACACATAAATAGTACAAAATGTACTTAGTACCCTTCACCCATCTACCCTAAAAACGGGGCGTCCCCTAAAAAATCCCTGTGTTGTCAATAAATGTCCATATACACAACATAAATGTGCAAAAATAGCAGGTTGTACACATTACCAGTCCCATTCGTAACTACCTTCCCCCGGGTTTATTCTGGACTTTGCCGAGCTGCATTCCTTCTGGTCAGCCTCTGATCTCCTCGCTATTCCATCTGGCGCAGAACCTAGGACCTCACAACAGCTATTCCCCCATCTGTCTTCATTTGATGGATCCAGAGCTCCCGCGCAGGGGTAGGTATCACTCCCACACCTACGTACGTTTCACCCTCGTGGCGTTACCCACTCACGGGCTTCCTCAGGGTGCTCCCTTACTTTGTCATTTCCTCTCCTATAAACATAGGGCTTAATGGTACAGTGCAACTTTGTTGCTTTTAGCTGGAAAGGTACTGTTACATTGATTAAGAATAATATAGTGTATCCCTTTTTTTTGTTTGCACTTACTCTCAGACATCAACTGCTTAAAACAATGATGTACACTGAATTAAACTTAACTAATACTGCCTAAAATGGGAGTTAAAAAACATCCTTCACAGTTTCAATGTTAAGGATGGAGGCTTGAAAAAAACAGCAAATGAAATTTCCTCATTTAAGCCACCCGTTTTGAGGTTAAATATCCACCTCGTTTCCATCTGTAACATTTTTTTGTCAGAGTGGCCCACAGCATCTGTGAATGGGTGGGGCTTAGGCCCCCGCCTGTGGGCAGGGCTTAGGCACCCGTGAGTGGGCGGTGCTTAGGCACTCGCGAGTGGGCAGGGCCACGGCACCCACGAGTGGGCGGGGCCACATGGGGCTGTAAGGGAATGGGCCAAGGGGGCCTGCAACTAGAGGGAACATGGGGTCCATGAGTGGGGAGGAGAGTGGGGTCCATGAGTTGGGAGGAGACACAGGGCAGATTGACTGACTGACTGGTTTCAGAGCAGGAAGCAGGAAGTGCAGGGGACCTGGTGATGCTGCTGCCATATCACACACAAAAATGTAAATATCTTCAAAACTATGTAAAATAAACAATGGAAATAAATTGCAAAAATTCTCAGGGGAGCAATTCCTATCAATTTACCTAAAGTCATTTTGGACCACAGTTCCTCTTTAAAGGTAGCAAGCAGTGCCAGGAGGCAACAGCCAGAGCCAGCATGGTATTGTCTTGTATAAAGAGAGGTATGGATTCAAGGGAGGAAAATGTTATTCTCCCTCTTTACAAAGCATTATTAAGGCCTCATTAGGAATAGCAGTGCAATTTTTTACTCATGATCGTGATATTAAATTCGCTTGTGTAAATATTATCCCTTATCCCTATTTTCCCCTTTCCAAAGGTTTCCCTTCCAATAAGGAAATAGCATACCTACCCCACCATGTTTGAACTTAGATCGCAAATTCTGTAGCTTAAATTGGATGAGGTACTGGTTGACAAAACTTTTATAAGGTTGAGGGTCAACTCTTTAATGGGGTGGTTGGAGGAATGTGAAATTCTTTTTATGCGGTGGAACTACTTGACCCAGGACTGGTTGAAGGCATTCGGAAGAGTAAAGGGGCCCATACACGAACCAAGCCTTATCGTAAAAATATTTGCATTGGCCCGATGTACAATGATTGTATGATCGGTCATACATGATCCAAAGATAATGCAATATAGTGATATTGTACAACCAGAGATTGTATTGTGTATGTATAATTTTTTTTAATCTTAATGTGCTAACGTGAAAGCTTTTCTCCCCAGAACAGCTATATATTGAAAAGTTGTTCTCTAGTAAGTTGCATTTAGTATATGTAAGTAATAGATTCTGTAACAAAGAAGGCTTCCTTGTTGTTGCCAGAACAACTCATAGTCTATCTTGGCTTCAAAGAGCCATGCCCTCTCTATGCACAGAAATAAAGTGAGTTTACTGCTTTTTTGTTTGTTTTTTCCAGAATGTAACTAGCAAAACATAAAGTTTCTACATATGTACAAACTTTATTTATAGCAGCTCTGTTTTTTATTTACCAACCATTGTGAATTGCTGACAGCCTTCCTGGAGCAACACAAAATAGTTGACTGGTTTTACTATCATTTACTGAAATGTTGTAAATACTTGTATCTATTGTATCTGCAGTGGTGGTTCACTTAGCGGCCCTTCTCTTCACAGTTAGATAGTCCTGAGGAGGGTTAATAATATTATGGTTAACAAACTTTAGTCAAAAATTTGTTCAGCACAGGAGGAATTGCTGAGACTGTGATGGGGTTAGCCCTAACAATCTTCTCATATTTCATATAACGGGGATACCCTTGCTCCAATCATTAATATTCTGTATGTGCCCCGCTGTAAAACACTCATTGTCTATTTCTTTTTCTTTATTGGAAAATTTGTAAATTCTTTTCACAGTACTGATCCTTTATATACAAAATGTTCATAAAAATAATTGAATATTAATAATATACTGAAATTTAAATAAAATTGATATTTCCTATGTACTTTTGGTGAATTTGCAGGTCTATATTGTGGGACATATACCACCAGGGTTCTTTGAAAAGAAACGAGACAAGTCATGGTTTAGAGAAGACTTTAACAAACGTTACATTCAAATTATAAAGAAGTACCACAAAGTGATACAAGGGCAATTTTTTGGGCATCATCACACAGATTCTTTTCGTATGTTCTACAGTGAATCTGGTAAGAGCTAATCAAGGCAAATAAAGGACCACACAATCGGCTGTGGTTTTTGGATACTTCTGTTAGTTCGATATGAACGGTTAGCAGTCGATCACAGACGCACAAACAAATCCACCAATATTTCGTCCAGATCGACTGATACAATTGACTGAATTGTCAGTCGGTCAGGCTAAAATATTTGAAAGTGTGTACCTAGCTTTACATTGAGATTGACATTGTTTAGACAACAAATAGATAACTGTACAGACATAAGGGAAGTATTTAGCATTGACTCTTTATGACTAGTAGTTATGACTGCTGAACCTCTTTTTGCCAATTGTTCAACCACTCTTTTCAATCTCGCTTTAGCCATCCCCATAGACATGTACTAGGATGACATTACTAGCTGCAGAAAAACAATTTATATGACAGGAGTAGTTTTTTTTTTTTAATGTATAAATATAAACAATAAGGTCTTTATAAAGTGGGGAAATACTTCAACAAACCTTTAATTTAAACTTTAAGATCTTGATTACTATGTTAATGAGACTTTGACATTTAGGTGATCATCTGACAGAGTCTAGTGTATTAAGCAGCAAAGCCTTCTAAATGAATGGAGTTGTACATGAGCATGTAGAATTACTCAGCAAATCATAAAAATAAGGAATTTAAATTGGAACTTGAAGCCTTTGTTTTACCTTAAATTCTTTAATATCAGCAGCAATGAAGATATTAAGGGTTAAAATCTGAAGAAACTGGCACTACTCCAGGATGTCATTGTCCCTTGTTCAGTCACTTTGCCCCTCTATCGATGGTCGAAGCATGCAGCGTCACTGCTTTATGATGGGGGAATCATCAAGAGTTTATGGCACACCTGGAGCAGAGGCTGATTATTTGTCCCAATCAAAGGTGTATTTCTAATGAGGCACGCTGAAACATTAAGTTTCAATTTACACAATTTGGGAGGACACCCTTCCCCAGTATCTCCACAAGCACTCAAAAACACTTGTAATTCAAATTTTAAAATGCAATTTATTGGCACAGACAAATGTATAAACACTCAAAACCCAACCCACTGTACCCCCACCTCTTATTATAAACACAAATAGAAATAGAACACAGTCTAGGTGTCCCCAGATTATATTATATTGGAAGTGTTTGTGGAGATACTGGGGAAGGGTGTCCTCCCAAATTGTGTAAATTGAATATTCATTATTTATCTGTTGTATTCAGTTAGATCAACTGGACTTGAAATGTAGTTCTTGAAGACGTTTCGCTAGTCATCCGACTGGCTTTCTTAATTCAGAATGACTTGTACAAGAATCTGTGGCAATTATGTACCCTGGAAAATCCCAATTAGCATATCACAGCCAGGTGTTAAGGGTGTGATTAGATAGTGGCTAAGAGGTGTTATAGGAACGCCCAGAGTAAGGTGTTAAAACAGCATTGTACATGGCAGACAGTTGGTGTCGAACCCCCCCACCTCTATTTAGGCTTGGTTTCTTTATTTTCACATAAATGGCCTCCTTAACACCTCTCTTGAACCAGTCACGTTCCTTCGCCAGTATGTTAACATTACAATCTTCAAAGGTATGTCCTTTATCCTTAAGATGCAGATACACGGCTGAGTCCTGACCCGAGGAATTGGCTCTTCTGTGCTGGGCCCAAGACAGGAGGAAGAACATGGTCATCCCATATGTAGCAGGGGTCTCGGAGAAATTAAGAAGAATTTTCAAAAAACATCGTATCCCTGTCTGCTTTTTTATAGGTTCCGTGGAACTGCTTTAGGAACAAAACTTGCCGATTTCATTCATCACTACTTAATAGCAAGCTTTTATATTTCTATTGCTCCATGAAATGATACAGAGGCTATGCAGCTGGAGAAATTTTAAAAAAAGGGTGTCTCATGATAAGGAAGTCAGGGTATAAATAGCACTGGGTGTATCACACATAAACGCCATGTGGTGTGGGCAAAGTATTAAAAGGAAGTGGCCCCTTTTCAGACCTTAAAGCCTCAGTTAACAGCCCTGTAAAGTTGAGCTTTATTTCAGCAAGGTAGTCAGTACTGGACTTCACTAGGTGAACTTTTGGAACATACACTCAAGATGCATTCCATAAGCCATCTTTTGACACTTAGTAAATTATGGGAAGTAAGGTGTCCCTACTAGAGTACCTTATTTATTTGGGAAGTATTTATCTATGTATGTTCTTAAAGGTTAAACATGCACACATTTTGCAAAAACATATCTACCAGTTTACATGTTTGCCAATGCAGATGAATAACTTAGCATTTTTCTTGCCTTTGCACCTTCCACGATGAGTCATACTGAGAGAAGAATCTTTGCACTTGGCTCTTTGATAATCACACATAGATTCATAGGTCCGACCATCTGAAGCACATACTGGTTTGGGCTGTGGCCTGGTACAGTGGGGGTTACACTGAGGGTCTCTGTCCCGATCACTTATTAAAAACTGCAAAAGAGAAATACAATTTAAAGATTTTGTGATTTCCTGTAGAGATTTAGCTGTAGAGATGTAAACTCATTTAGCACATTTTGTATCTGGATGTTGTTATATAGTCTGTCTCTATGATCCTGTTATTATAATATTTCTAATATATATTATATATTCTATACTGGTTTCCTTCACACTACAATACGAAACATTCAACCACCAGGGTGCCCTTGCCGGAATACACACAAATTGGAACAACAGAATCCAAGGAGCACTTGTCTGGAACTTTTTATGAAAATCAAATATTTTCTTAATACTACATGTATCAACGTGTTTTAGGCCATCCTGGATCAATTCTAATGACGGCCTGATTCAAGATTCCATGTAGTATTAATAAAATATTTGATTTTCATAAGAAGTTCCTGATGAGTTCTTCTTGGATTCTGTTGTTCTGATTAAATCCATAACATTATTATTTCTTTCTTGCACAGCCTTAGCTATTTTGTCACAACCAGTTGACCACAATTAACTTCTTGTTTAATCATTTCCACAACTATTTCTATAACTTCAGATCTAATGCATTAAATGTTTTGGGAAGTTAACACAATCTGGCCAGACTTGACTGACTGATGTTTATTAATGTGTACCTGATAGCCTACATTGTCTTCTAATATTATTTAACACATTCAGTATAAAGGAGGTAATTGAATATAGTGTTAGACTTGAATAGTTCATTTTGTGTTCAGCAAAACAAAGACATTCCCTTAAATGGAAGTTTCTTATTGGACCACAAAATAGGTCATTTTGACCTCATTTTTCCCTTTTCTCTTTGCCATAGCCCATAAAATTTCTGAAACTCTAGTGTGATAACTTCATCTGTTCTTTGTATTCTTTGCATTTTATGAGATGTGGTGAAATCTACACACTGAATGCACTGAACTTTTCATATTCTTGATTTGCCAGAAATTGGAATCAAATTAATGGGGAGAAAGTTCTGACGAAAGTGAAAAACATGAACCAAAAATGGGAATGTTCCTTTGGATGAATAGGAGCGATGAAAGAATGATACATATTTGCAATCAAGATACAGGATTTTTCAATATTATTACACATTACAGTGCTAATACAATAGCAGGCAGATGCCAAATATAATAATGGAATTTTTGGAACACAGTTTAAGGCCTGCTCCAAAGGCCAGAATAACAATAGAGTTCAAACAGCCTATTGATCATTTTCTCCAGTAAACCATGGGTTGTGAGATTATTAACAAAAGAAAAATGAAACTTATTTTAAAGGGCATGTTCACCCCTTAAATAAAAAATGATGGAAAAAGAAGTTATACACATGCTCAGTAGTTTGGGAATTCCATTAAAGGACAACAATATAAAAAAAAATCACCTCCATTAAGTCTGCACCAGCCGCTGAAATTGCTTACTCACATTTACATCTGTGCTACCCTCCCTTAGATATCACAAAGAAAAGATGAGTGCTAAAAGCCCACCTCCTAGACAACCCAGGGCCGTGGTTAATATAGCACTTGTCAATGACTGGTGGGAATGTCTGTTATAACCTCTCTCCTCCTCCTCTGCCAGTCAAACAAACTTGAAATGTCCTTTTGCTAGGATACAGCCTACATAATCAAGCTGATCAAGGATGGGTGGAGCAGTATGTATGTATGTATTTTATTTCTTATATAGCGCTACATATTCCCCAGCGCTTTACAATTATTTACTCAATTCACATCAGGCCCTGCCCCAAAGAGCTTACAATCTAAGCACATTTATTTGACACATACAACCTACCAGTATGTCTTTATGATTGTGGGAGAAACCGGAGTGCCCAGAGGAAATCCACGCAAGCACGGGGAGAACATACAAACTCCTTGCAGATGTGTCCAAGGGTGGAATCGAACTCAAGACCTCAGTGCTGCAAGGCATCAGTGCTAACCACTGAGCCACCGTGCTGCCCTCAGCCACCGTGTCTTCTCGCATACTAGCTTTGAGTGACAGAGGCAGACAGAATTGCTATGCCCCGTTCACAGCATGGCTAATTGATGGCAGAGAAAAAATCTATGGGGAGGGCTGCACACCTTTATGCTTTTTTAAAAAATTTTAAAAGATGGATTGAGGCAATACAGTTATCCTTTAAGGTTTATATAAGTGTCAAGGAAAAATATTATTGATGTACCGAACTCCAACCCGAAACAGAGTTCAAATCCAACTTTATGAGTTTGTACAAACTCCGAACTATCTGAACTATGAATGAGTACTTCGGTATTTTCAAACTCTTGGACATATTTTCGATAATTCTCACATTCTAAAATCAGTAACCCTCAAATATATCATTCTATTTCGGTAATCCTCGAAGGTAGCCTTTAATTTTGGTATCCCTCGAATGTATTGTTTGATTTCGGTAACCCTCGAATGTAGCCTTCGATTTCAGTAACCCTAGAATGTAATGCTCGGTTTTCAATAACCCTCAAATGTATCATTCAGTAACCCTCAAATTGCCTGGAACCCTTGAATGTAGCATGCGGAATCCCGATAATTGCCTGATCTTTAAGAAAGAAGTGTTTAGACGAGGTATGCTGATAGTGACATGCCCCCCAGACCATTTCCCAGGTGCCACAGCCATTTGGGAGTTGTAGTTTCCAAACATCTGGAGTGGCAAGGAATTGGGGGTTACTTTGTGTACCCCCTTGAGTGGCAAGGAATTGGGGGTTACTTTGCCCTCTGTTTTAAAGGGCAACTAATGCCTTAAAACAATACAGATTCAGGAGGATGCTATCTATTGTTAAAGATTGCCTTCTGATTCTGTATTGTTTTGAAGCTTTAGTTGCCCTTTAAATGGACAGCAGAATCCAAATCCAGTATGGCTATTACTGTATGGGACTACTGTATGGGAATTCTGCTGTCCATTTAAAGGGCAACTAAAGCCTCAAAACAATACAGAATCAAAAGGCAGTAGTGGTCATAATACCCTCGAGTCAATCAGATTTTACTACTATTTTAGGTAAAAATGGGGGGTACCTCGACTTGTACTCTGATACATTAAATGTATACGATAGTTAAAAGTTGAAAATACAGATACAGGATAGACAAGGACCACAAGAAAATTTAGAACAAGCATCTATTATTGTTGGCAAGCCCAACTTTAGAAAAATTAAAGAAACTTATGGTTTGGCACGAAAGTCTAGTTGCACGGAATATACAGGCTTTAAACAGATTGTATCACTATGGTCAGCTAATCCTTTAAAATCTATTACACTTAATGTTTAAGCTATGTACACACCTAAAAATTTTCTTGGGCAGAATGCCCATAAGTGCACAATCCTGGCTGGAAGGCTTGGTCGGCGGTCGGGCATTCTGCCCAAGAAAAATTGTACATGTGTATGGGCCTATATCTAGTCTTCTAGATCTGCCTATATCTAATCTTCCAGTTTTAATCACCTACAGTATGTCTACCACTGCAGTTAAAATATCATCAGTGTTCATCAGCTATGAATCTCTGTTATTTCAGCAGTGGGGCTTTTGCAATTCATTTATTTTAGCTGTTATTGGTGTTATTCTCATTTTATTATGCTTCAGCTCATTGCCTGAGTCCGTATGGATGTGATCATGCAGGAAATGCTCCACACAGTTAACAAACCACTTCATTTAAAATAAAATTTAATTAAAAAAAACAAAAAACAGATCATACATAGAAAAATAAACAGCTTTCAGTCAATGATCTACATAAAACGGACAATACATAAACTAGTAATATAGGTAACAATTAATTGGTAATTGTTTCCTTTGGGTTGCTGGACCATTGCAAATGATAATTTGTTACTAAAATACCAATTACACTTTGAGAGATTCAGTGAAATGTAAGATGTGCCACAGGGGCTGCCCTTGGGCTCTTTGTGTACAGCAAACCTTCATGAAACAGAGCAAACAGAAGCTGTGTCCATCTAAGCACCTAAGTGCCACTGAAGTATCCCTACAGCAAGGGAAATGTTTCATGTTCTCTTATCACAAACCAAGTGCTACTGTATGCTGTAGTCTAATGGCCCACAAGCAGAAAAAAATATATGATATTAAATAAATGATTAACAAGGACAGTTGTCTCTCCTCTGTCACTATCAAGAAATTATCCATTTTATCCCACTAACAAACTAACAATGCAACAGAAATGGTTGATAATTTGGCAATGCCACAGAAGAACTTTTAATTTAATCATCTGATCTGTCCAATAAAAGGTACACATTGGTTTTGGCAAGTAAAATCTTTTCTTTACAGTAATTGTTAAAATCTTTTTGTTAATTAAACTTATTTATAGAAACCTTATTGGAATGTAAAAACACAACCTACAAAGGCTTGACAAATCCTTGTATATATCCATGAATACCAAATGACTTTTATATTAATCTATTATATTAAAAAACATGCCCCTCTCCCAAGATCAAGCTTATACCTGACAGAGACACACACGGTTAATAAATTTGAATTGCTAAATGGGTAAAGTGACCCTTTTAATCACATCCTGTGCATTTGGTCTGCACAGAACTCAATGGAACCAATTGTATTTTGTCTATTATGTGACATGAAAGTGGTTGATAGTATTACTCTATACTGTAGGATGGGTTTCAGCCTTTAAAGGAGTGTCAGGTACAAACATTAATTGTATTAATAACATTTGTAAAGATCATATTATTAGTATTTATTTTCTTATATAGCGCTGATCATATTACACTACGCTTTATGATTAGTTCATTTTTTACACTAGGGCACAGCCTCAAAAAGCTTACAATCTAAGCTCCCAATCTCACACATTCCCAACCTATAAGCATGTTTTTATGATTGCATTACAGGAAGAAATCCGCAAAACAACATACATACAAAACTTATGTTTATTATTTTGCATAAACAAAAAAACACTCTCCCTACCCTCCAACACTCCTCTTTAAGTACTGGAAAAGAAAGGGAAGATGTCAGCTTTATAACAAGCTCATAGTGTAAGCACATAGAGGAAAAGGAATGGCACCTGAGTGGAAACTTCCATGCTGAGAAGGTTGATGAGGCAAGTACTATTTAACTCAAACTTCTTTTTTTAGGGATTTCATTCTCCCTTATCGTATCCCATTCCCTGAAAGGTTTATTTCTGTTATAAGCCAGGCACTGGTTTTCGCCAAACCTCCAATTCTCTGACAGGCACGACTGGTGACGAAAATCACTGGTATGTGATGTAAAATAACTATGTAAAAAAATATTGAGAGGCAGCCAATCACAGACGCGGCTACTGGCTATTGAAAAAGCCAAAGGAACGCAGTCTGGTAAGTCTGTTTCTCTGCACTTTTTTGACAATTTAAACCTGGAGGTTAGGCTTGGGAAGGGGTCCCTACATTACTGAAAATAGTTTAATTTTTATAACAAAAACTACAGCACTGATGTATCCAGATGGAGGTGGGGAGAGAGCTCCCCTGAGTATCTCAGAGTCCACCAGGAGGACAGGGAAGGGGCAGAAACCTTTTTACAGACAGGAAGGCTCCTACTCTTCAGTTTCCAGGACTTGGATAAGCCACTGCAGTAGAACAATAAGGCACAGAGGAGTATGGAAAGTTTTTTTTAACGCAACACAGTAGGGCCATCAGTGGGTTAAATTTTAGTTTTAAGGGGTGTACATGCCCTTTAAAGTAATTAAAAATATTTTCTGTCTAAACTTTTGTAAGGTAATCATTTTCCTGTTTAGTTATCTGTTTGAGGGTGGAATCCCTCCCCCTCCTGCTTGGGCCTCAAACAGTAATGCCTGTGAGTTCCATGCACTCTCCTGCTTGAGCCTCAAACAGTAATGCCTGTGAGTACCGTGAGGAAATCTCAGAGGGGCGAAGCTTAACATTCAGCAAACCAGTAACAAGATGTCAGCAACTTTCAAGGCACAAAGCTAGGCTCTGGAGGGGCATAGGTAAAAAAAAAATATGGCAACGTTATATTTAAAGCTGCAGCTTCCAAATGAACATATCTTGATTTTACAGTGCACTTATCCTTTATGGTACCTTACATCTATGTTCCAAATGGTTCTCCTGCAGTGCTTGTGCAAAGTTAAAGTGAAGAGTAGGAGAAGTCAGTGAGTCACCCTGCTTCCTCTCTGTACTCTGAGATTCTGGCATGTGCAGGGGAGCCCCCCCTCCCCTCCTTTCCTTCCTTTTGTGTACCTTCTGTCTGCTGCATATATATAAAGGTATAGAAACTTTTTACTGTGTGTAGCCCACCTCATCCCACCCCAAACTGCCGATTTACTTTTGCCAGAAAAGCCACAGAAAGATACTTAAAAATCTTCTTTCCCGGTGCTCTGAATAGTTGTCAGCAATGTCTGTGCCAGCTAGCCAATCATAGATGCGGCTGCCGGTCCCGCCCCTCTCTGCTGCTTCCGGCTGTCAGAGAGCTGGAAACAGAGAGCCGAAAGATTGAAGGTCTGTAATTATCTTTCTGTGATTTTTCTTGCAAAAGCAAATTGGCGGATTGGCTCCCCTGCGCGTGCCAGAAACCTTTGGGGGACAGCAGGAAGACTCACTGATACCTCCTATTCTTCACTCTTAATTTTGAAGAAGGAGAACTGCAGGCGGTTGGGGGAGAAATGGGGTGAGCTACACATAGTAAAAGGTTTAATTTAGGGGTGGAGATACTCTTTAAGATGATACTGTAGTTGGTTCTTCACACTTAAAAAACATGCTATATTCAGTCTCTATCTTTGCTTTTATTTGATTGGTGCTCTTCTTATGCTATCGATAATTACATCTTAAATAAGTTCTAATGAAATGATGGTCTGACATCATCAAAAGGTTATAATACTTGGCAAAGACCTTGAAGTGCTGTTTAAATCACTGTACAGAGCTAATTTGCTGGAGGCTGTTGCTCAAAGCTTTCAGGTGAAGGATATAAATCTGATACCTAAACTCGGTCTTTGTGACAAAAGATTAAAAGCAGCGGTAACGGGCGCCACCAGTTCTAGGTCAAATCAATATGTTTAAGGAGACATTTTGACACTAGGGATCCTGTCAGAAGGTGGCTAAGAAATGAGTTATGAAATATTATTGGGATATATTTGCACCCATGGACTGCATTAATAAATCTTTCTGAATAACTGTATGCCACACAGTTGCTATGTATAAAGTTATAAAGCTGTGATCAGTGAAGCATTATTCCTTTTAAGTATAAAAAGAAATTATACGGCACTCTCTTGGTAGAGTAAACTTCAAAACACAAGAAAAGCGACATCATATATGCAGTGCAGTGCAGTGAAGAATGCTCTGATTTGTATGTGGGGGAGACCAAACAGCAACTGCATCAACGTATGGCCCAGCACAGAAGAGCCAATTCCTCGGGTCAGGACTCAGCCGTGTACCTGCATCTTAAGGATAAAGGACATACCTTTGAAGATTGTAATGTTAACATATTGGCAAAGGAACGTGACTGGTTCAAGAGAGGTGTTAAGGAGGCCATTTATGTGAAAATAAAGAAACCAAGCCTAAATAGAGGTGGGGGGATTCGACACCAACTGTCTGCCATGTACAATGCTGTTTTAACACCTTACTCTGGGCGTTCCTATAACACCTCTTAGCCACTATCTAATCACACCCTTAACACCTGGCTGTGATATGCTAATTGGGATTTTCCAGGGTACATAATTGCCACAGATTCTTGTACAAGTCATTCTGAATTGAGAAAGCCAGTCGGATGACTAGCGAAACGTCTTCAAGAACTACATTTCAAGTCCAGTTGATCTAATTGAATACAACAGATATACGAGAAATCTTGTAATTTTGAGAATATTTTTCGGATTTTGCGAAGTTCGGACATCTCTAGTCCTGATATTTCATATGGCAGGTACTTTCCATATAATGTCAGTCAACAGGTGTCAAATGCCTGCAGCATAAAGTTTACAGCCCCACATACCTGCTCTGCTTAGCACAGATGGTCCATTCCATAGGGCCGCTGATTGACTGTTAAGTTTTTTATACAGGAGTCAACTCTGTTTGTTAAAACTATTATGTATTGATGAAAAATGAACGGTTCCAGAACCACACACACAAATTGATGTACAGTATAGTCAGTTCTGTTATAAAAGAATTTGTTTGATTAGGTTTTGCCACATTAAGGCCTATTTAGTGTAAGATAAAGGAGAACTATCGTGTGTATAAAGTTTTATTTAAAAAAAAACAGTTAAAATGAAAAGTACTTGGGACAGGAATATAGGATTGGTTATTCCTACCTCCCAATATTGCTTCTGTGGGAAGCACCCACCCAAAGAAAACTGATTCTGACAGTCTTCCTCCTGGCTTCAGCACTATCTGTAACATAGGAATAGTCCGGGACTAACCTGGCAAATGAAAACTACACAAGCTGTAGCTCTTCAGTGTAACAATATTGTGAGGTAGGAATAATCAATCCGACCTCCCTGCCCCAGGCACTTTTCATCTTCGAAAAGTAAATTTTAGAGTATAGTTATTCTTTAACTAAATATGTTAAGAAGCAGAAAGAGCTTAACCTTTTTAACTTAAGTTTGCTCTACCTAAGACTGCTACGCCACAATATGGCCATAGTAAATATGAAATCATGTATGAATTAAGTTGCTATTTAGGTTTGTTAACAAACCTAATGTGCACATGACGGCATCTGAAAAGAGCATTGGTATATGTAAAATTCCATCCTGAATTAAATGCTTTATACAAAACTGGTTTGGTTTAATTAGGATCAACATCATCCTTAACATCCCAATGTTTAATACATCTTGATGCATGTCAGTTGGTGCCCATGCCAAGATATCACAAACTGGAACTGCTAATGGCATTTATAAACAGGAATGCAGACTTTTCCTTGGCATAGAATCCTCTGTGAATCTTTATTTTTTCATGACATTTGGTAATCAAAACAAACCCTTAAAAAGAGAAAAATGAGCCCAAGATTTCACAGGGATTAGTAGCTCTAGCGCACACCACAGATTAATAGTAAATTGTTCCTGACAGCTCAGGCTTTATGGATATCGCAACTTGAGCACCGTGAAGTCAAACTAACCAGGTAGGATGGATATACTGTATTTCCTCAAATACTGGAATGTGATTGGGACAAAAAGACAACTGTGTCCATGTCAACAGACCTAATTTTGCTTTGGTATAAAAGGGTATTTATATTGAGAAAATGTTTAGTTTGATTCTGCAGAATTATCACTGATTGGTTATTTTTTAATGTCGAAGTGATGCTTTTTCTGAACTATATCCATAGGTTGAATATTAAAGGGACACTATCATCAATAACAGATTGTTTTTAATCCATAATGTTGAGTAAACGATCACTCTATTGAACTGCCATAAACATATGTTAGCCATTTTATTTTGAACAATATTCAAATGTGTTTTATAATGGGACATACACACAAACACAATACAAACATCAGTCATACAAAAATGATTCTTTAATTGGAAGACCCATACATCCTGCACTGTTGAATGGAAAATCCTTAATACAGTAGGTGGTTGTTTTATGGATTATATAATGTATATATTGGTTTAAATGTCTTTTTATAATGCTTGCCTGCTTTTGGAAGTTAGCTGATTTGTAGTCACCTGTCATTATACTACACTCAATCCTATATATAGGGTTATATCATACATGCATGCATACATACATAGCATATTTGTGTACATAGCAAGAAGATATTTCTATTGTAATACTGTAGTCAAGGTTAAATAAAGACACAAGTCAATCTACAAGTTTGACCCTTTTACTCTTCTTATGATAGCTAGCTGATCCAGTTGATCCAGAGCTGATGACAGTTGATCCAGAGCAAGGCAAAAGATCTTGTCTGGGGAAAAAGTTGGAAGACCAGTGACATTTAGTTTTCTTTGATTCTAAAAAGGCATTTTCCTAAATAGAGATGGGATCCGACATTGAACCCCTCTGAGAATCGTTTGAATTTCGGGGCTTCGGAACGCATTTTCGAGGTATACCTAATAAGGTTATTTTCGGTAATATAAAATAGCCTTAAACGTTCGATAACCCTTAAAAATACAATTGGAAATTTGAAAGTAAGTTTCTGATCATATTTATAAGGGTTATCAAACGTTCAAGGTTAATTTTGAGGGTTACCAAAAAAATAACCTTTATTATTCATTGACCTACGGAAATGCATACCGAACCCTCTAAGTACGTTCTATTTTACGTATTTTCAGGTTTTTCCAAGATACGTAATTCCAAAAATGGAACAAATGTACGCCATCTTTTAAACTACCCAGTACTTGCCAGTACCACATCATTTAGAAGACCGTTCCACAGTGTTACCATTCCTACCTTCTTTTTTCTCTGACATTTGCCAAGAAAATGAGCTCTAATAATTGTAATTATGCAATTAAATGTATCTGATTCTTCCTGTTTACAATTCTGCCTTATTGATTAAATTACTGTAGTTGCATCTTAGGCTTTATAGCACCTGTGAGGTGCCACATTAGTGGTTTTATCCCAGCGGAACCCTTGAACTATTTTCAGAAAAATATTTCATCAATTCAGAAAAATTCCTAATATATACAAGTATATATAATAAATCTTTATTCGGCAGAACGGTGACTCAGTGGATAGTAGAGATGGGATCTGGGTCCATCTTGGCGCCCCTTGTTCCGTTATCCAAAAGTTCTGTCCAAAACTGGATGGATCATTTGGATTTCGGGACTTTGGAGCCCATTTTCAAAGATTATCAAAAATAGGCTTGGACGTTCGATAATCATCGAAAATGGGCTCCAAAGTCCAGAAAGTATGTTCTGTTTTCGGATTTTTGGATCTTTGGGATTTTCCAGAGATCCGTAAATCTGAAAATGGAACGAAACTTAACATTTTCGTCCATTTCTAGTGAATAGCACTGGTTGCTTGTGAGCTCAAATCCACACATCTGCAAGAGTTTGTATGTTCTCCCTGTGCTTGCGTCAGTTTCCTCCGGACACTCCACACAATCATTAAGACATACTGACAGGTTGTATGTGTCAAATAAATGTGCTTAGATTGTAAGCTCTTCGGGGCTGGGCCTGATGTGAAGGAATAGATGGAATTGTAAAGTGTTACGGAAGGTGCAAGCGCTATATGAATCCACAATAATAATAATAATAAACAAATGCTCTTAAAATAATCACAAGGATGGATCAGTACAGTTCATATCACTATATCTTGAGGAACCCCTAGCAACCTCTTAAGCCTTGTACACACGTTGGATAATTTTCATACGATGCAGCCGACAAACGTTTAACCACATTATTGTTAATCTTCATTATTAAAACGACATCTGTACACACAGCAACAATAGTCCCCACGATAGTCGTTAGATATAGACGTTCGTACGTAACCTAACGTTCGTATCTTCGCATTACGAAAGCAGAGCATGCTCCTTTTATATATTTTTTCGTAGAACGTTAACGATAATCTGCCGACCATGTACAAATATATACGATAATCGGCAGAACAAATCCGCCAGGCTGATCGTCGGAAAAAGACGACAATAGTCGACAGTCGTTGGTCTTTGATGATCGCTGATGCTATATTTTCATACGAATATCGTGCGATTGCTCGTTTGTTGGCTGCATTGAACGACAATAATCCAACGTTTGTACGAGGCTCTTTACGTACGTTATCATTAACGTATGTTATCATTAAAAAAAGTTTAATATAGTTATGAGTGTTCTGGGGATCAAAGTTGTCTCACAGGAATGAATGATGTCTGCACACAAAGGGCTCTATGGAGATATCTGGAGAGAAAGTTAATCACAATTAATATAATATATAGATGGACAATAAATATATTTTTGCTTTTTCTGCTTAATTCCTGGTGGTTTGTGGCGCTGACTGTTATGTGAAAGGAATGGTTTACATTATCATTATCACAGGCTTATTTCTCAACTAAGCGCTCCCAAACTGCTATGGCTCCATTAAAGGTTCTAATGGTTCTAATATGTTTATATATTTATTGTTTAATAACCATATTTATAGTAATATAGTACCATAGTTGTTGCTACGTAAGGTGAATATATACCTACCTCTTTTAGGTTCAAATCTTTTACCACACCTAAAGTGATACTGTTAATTCAGTGATTCAGACTTAGCAGTGCCCTGTAAATAAAATATGCACTACATACTGTAAAATATAAGTTTATTAAAGATCCCTGTGGCCATATATAAAACAAACTCCATGACCATATAAAAAAATTGGAGGTTCATTTTTGTTATTGTTCCCATCAGCCTGTATGCATTGCATTGGGCAATGTCTAGCATGTGCGTGGTCTAATCTCCCTGGGGGCACCATTTGAGTTGTTTTTTTAAGGTATTTTACCTAAAAATCTTAAATTTTTTTCAGTGCATAATATTCTTTTTTTTATGTGAATCAAATTTATTATCCTCTAACGTTATGGTTTTACAAAGAAAATAAACACTGTTCGTAATGGGACCCGAAATGCGTAAAACATCCCAGTTGCTCCCAGATTGTGAGGTCTATAAAACTAATTGTTAACAATCCATCAATGCAGAAAGCTGCGAGCAGGGGGTTAGAAAACCAGAGACCAAGCAGGCGAGATGTTCATGCTTCTTTGTATAGTGTTATTGTAAAGAGAGTTAAAACTCATTGGGATTTTGAGTTTGATAGTTTGTATGTATATTGGCAATTTTTATGATCAACATTTAAGATTTTGCGCATAACTGTTCTGGTTCATTAGCTGGTCTTATAAGCTGGTAGCAGTTTTAGGTGTATATAGAAATAATAACTCATTCTTTATGATCTGCCTAATCCTGCAGAGTTTATTTTTAGAATACCTCCTTAGCATGTATACTTTTTTAGAGGGCCTGCCAGGTATCAGTGCCAAATGTAAGACCTCATCATTTACTTCATAGTTGAAATAGTGTGAAAATGCTGGAGGGGTTCCTGTTATGGGGAGAGCATGACAGCCCGTGATTAATCATCTTAAATCTGTGCAATAGACACACTTAATAACACAAGTGTCGTACAGAGACGTTAACCTGCTGGTGACTTGTAGAAAGGCAGATTATTTATTATGAAAGTGAATTAGGCTTTTGTGATTTACAGCTTATGTATTGGCTGGCTTTGTTAGGAGGCAGAACGCAGTAGAAAATTCACTGTAAGCACCTTTTATTTTTTTTTTGTCCTTGGGATCTTGTTACATTACATTTTCTTTTATTTGGCACTAATTTTTCCAATATACTTACAGACATTTGAGTAAGAATGATTAACCTGTAACATAATGGAAAAGTTTCTTTATATCGTTGTTTAAAAAAAAAAACATTGAATCAGTAAATGATTTCTAAACATTGTTTAGCGGAATGTCGATGGTCCCCCCAGGAACATTTGCTGTAATGTGAGTATATTGCTTACAATTTTATTAGGCACTTTCAGTATTCTTATTAGTTAACATGTTGTGTTAGCCAAGACTAACAGGACTAAAATGTACATAAATTGGAGATAAGCAGATCTATATGGCATGTCTACAGATTTGTAGTCTGCAATGGGAATTAGGATATATTTGTTTATTTGTGCAGTGTGCTTATAACTTGATACACGCTGTTTTCTCTTTCAGTCCCATTGTGTAGCCCAGACACTTACAGGGTTATTCAATAAAAGTTCTTATTATTTAAAATGGTGCTAATTTTGCCCCAACCAATCAGATGTAAGCTTACAAATGTTAAATAACATCTGATTGGTTGGGGCAAAATTAGCACCATTTTAAATGATAAGAACTTTTATTGAATCTCCCTGTTAGTTTGCTAATAAATGGCACTCTGACATAACTCATGTAGAGCCTCCTTTCAGATAATGATTGTCACTTCAATACAGCCATGAGGATCTGGGTAATCCCAAGGAAACTGATGGTTTATATATATGGTAGTTCTGCAATCCAATGTTGGTCTGAAATACTGTTTTATGCATATATCTCACAGACCACAGACATTTCTTATTTACTGATATCTATAAAGAGCCTAAACTGACCCCGAACTGTACCAGTAAGTAAAGTCATGGTACTGTCCAATCCCTTCTGGCTTCCATGTTAGAGACAGACTCTGACCTGTCTCTTTTTTTGATACCAAAGTCTAAATCTACCATTAAGTAGATGTTAAGACAGGACTAGATTTGCCAAATAGTTGTAGTTTATGATTTGTGTAATGTTCTTATTTCAGAATTTAAAACTTTGACATTTTTAATACGGTATCTCTAAATAAGTAAGGCCTTGTAACTTGTAAAAATGTGGGATTAAAATTAAAATGTACGGCATTCTACACACATTTTACAATTACCAACAGCTGTAATTCTTATTTCTGTATCTATAAGAATTTTTTTTTTAATTCTGTGAGTTTTCAGCTTTTTCAGAGTGTTTTAGATCCAGAAATATTGTTACACATTTCTTTCATTTTTATAATAATATAATAGCTCTTACATTCTAATGAATTAACCATCTGACAATTAATATCTACTTATATCCTATATCTGACTATTCATATCTTATTTTATCTTATATCTGACTACTAATATTTTATTTTATAACTGACTATTAATATCTACTTATATTCTATATATGACTATTAATATCTACTTATATCCTATATATGACTTTTAATATCTTATTTTATCTTATATCTGACTACTAATATCTTATTTTATCTTATATCTGACTATTAATATTTACTTAAATCCTATATCTGACTATTAATATCTTATTTTATCTTATATCTGACTATTAATATCTTATTTTATCTTATATCTGACTATTAATATCTACTTATATCCTATATCTGACTATTAATATCTTATTTTATCTTATATCTGACTACTAATATCTACTTATACCTTTTATCTGACTATTAATATCTTTTTATATCTGACTATTAATAGCTAGTATTAATATCTTCTTATATCTTATATCTGACAGTTAATATCCCCAGTACATAAGGATTTTGACTATTAAGATCTACTTACATCTTATATCTGACTATTAATATCTCCAGTACATAAGTATTTTTGACTATTAAGATCTACTTATATCACATATCTGACTATTAATATCTCCAGTACATAAGGATTTTCACGGCCCAGCACAGAAGAGCCAATTCCTCGGGTCAGGACTCAGCCGTGTATCTGCATCTTAAGGATAAAGGACATACCTTTGAAGATTGTAATGTTAACATACTGGCGAAGGAACGTGACTGGTTCAAGAGAGGTGTTAAGGAGGCCATTTATGTGAAAATAAAGAAACCAAGCCTAAATAGAGGTGGGGGGGTTCGACACCAACTGTCTGCCATGTACAATGCTGTTTTAACACCTTACTCTGGGCGTTCCTATAACACCTCTTAGCCACTATCTAATCACACCCTTAACACCTGGCTGTGATATGCTAATTGGGATTTTCCAGGGTACATAATTGCCACAGATTCTTGTACAAGTCATTCTGAATTGAGAAAGCCAGTCGGATGACTAGCGAAATGTCTTCAAGAACTAAACTTCAAGTCCAGTTGATCTAATTGAATACAACAGATATACGATGACCTGGATGAATGAGAACCTTCACAAGAATATTCATTATTATATATCTCCAGCACCACCAGATTAGTCTGGTCACACATATTCTATTAATAATATGGTAGTGCATCCAGCCATAGTTATTATTCTTGAAACATTAAGTTTGCCTCTGTGTTCTCGTCCTCGTGATGTAGCCAATGAGAAACACGGACTCTCCGAAGATCACCGAATCAAGGAAACAACGCTGCATCAATTTCAATATAACAGTTTATTGAAATAATAAACTGTTATATTGAAATTGATGCAGCGTGGTTTCTTGATTCGGTGATCTTCGGAGAGTGCGAGCCTGCACTTGTGTTCAGTAAGGTGGCCCTTGCGACGGATCTGGGGCCACCGGCACCCGGGTCACACGACTAACGTGGTAAGCAGCCACCTTATGATAAGTGTCCCTTCTATTCGTGTACAGTTGATCAGGCGACAGGTCCGGGGTATTGCACACCCGGACCATCCATTTGTCCAAGGATTTGTGTTTGTATGAGCAATTGGGGGGTAGAGCCCATGAATGCTTTAATACTTGAATGAGAAACATGGTCTGCAAAGTAGCGTGTCTTCCCATTGGCTACATTGCAGACTGTCACTGACAGTGAAAAGAGGTGTACTGGGCCGGAGTGCAGGTATCACTATAGCAACCATAGCAGTTGCTATGAGGCTCAGAGCCAAAGTGGGCCCCATGGAGACATGTCCATCCTGCTAATTCAAATTTTACCTCACATAGTTTAGCCCCACATGGTCACGGTGAGGTGATGGTGGCGTTACGGCCAATGGCTGGCGGCCGTTACAGTACGAGCCTCCTCTGCTGTTGTGAATGCTTGTATCTAACCAGCTCGCAACAGTGGAGGTGTGGTCGCATCCAGCGTGGGACCAGGGGTTTTGTAAGTAGAATATCTGAGCCTGAGAGCATCTTTGAAAGGTTTGAAAATTAAAATGAAAACAGAGTTTGTGGAGCATGTCTTCTCTCTTTTATTAGGAGGGTAGACGTGCCTTTTAAAAATGTGGGTGGGGGGAGCCCCATCTAAATCTTGCTATGGGGCCCTGTGATTTCTAGCTACCCCTCTCCCTGGGTGCTATTCAGCTATGGAACAGGTCAAAAGGTGAGTATAATTGTCCTTTAGGCTGGGAACACACCAGCCAATATTTTCGGGCGATCGACCAATTCACGGCACTTTCGGCCAAAAATATTAGCTGGTGTGGGCCGGGCGGCCACGACTGACCTCGATCGTCTGTTCGTCTGGATCAGACGATCGGACGTGTCTGGAAATTACGATTGATCGTGCGGTTCCCTATGGAGCTGAATTTGCCGCGACCGACGGACATTTGTCCTGGCCAAGCGCTCGCTCGTAGCGTGCACTCGTTCGGGACAAATTGTCCCTCCATGTGTACCTAGCCTTAAACAGTATAACTTACAGGAAAATACCATAATATGAAATAATGTAATAATTTAATAGTATTGCTTGAAATTTGTTTGTGGAGATATTTCCTGCATCCTGTTTCTGAATTACTTCCGAGTTAATGGTCAAATTTATTGAAAAATGAAATACAATCAACTTGGAAAAGGACCTATATGATAACAGAGGGGAAGGATATTTGTTGATCTAACTGAAATTGGAAAATCGACATTTCCTAGTAGTGAATACAAACTGGTCCAAGCTAACATCAGTAGTAATATCAGTCAATGGTGGCATGCCTTTCATTGTGGGAGCACACTGCCATTGATTTCTATCAAAAGGGGAGTGGCACCGGAGGCAATCTGCTCCCGGAAGCCGCTCCCCCTTGAGTCGCTTCTGCAAACTCCTACAAACTTGCACATTGTTTTATATAATAGTAAAGTTAAGGATATGTTATATGCATGTACATACAGACAAAGTAAGCATTATACCCATAATATAAGGGATAATACACTACTTCAGTGTAATATAAGGATATTAAGCCACCGAGGAGTTCCCCGACCATATTAAACACAAGGCCATTAGACCAAGTGTTTTTATAGAGTTCAGGGAACTCCGAGGTGAAGTAATATCCATATATTATTCTGTAGGTAGCGTATTATTCCATATAATACATAAGGTCAAAATAAGAAAAATCCAGCACAGGCACTGTCTCCCCCCCTCCCTCTCTCCCCCCTCCCTGTATTAGTAATGTAGATAATAAACCCATTTTATAAATACAAATAGTTAACTGCTGTTTCTATCTCAAACTAAAAGAAGACCATAAACATTGTCTCTCACCCGGTGCTGTTCCCGGTTTGTTACACTGACTGACTGAATTACTGTGCTAATAAAGGAGGAGCAAGCGCATTCCTGTGATTCATAACTGACTCGGCCACTCGCTCCTCCTTATCAGCACAGTAATTCAGTCAGTCAGCCAGTGTACAAAAACAGGCTTGTTATCTACATTACTAATACAGGCAGGGAGAGAGAAATGGGAGGGACAGTGGAATACAGGAAGTGCAAGCAAAAAAGTTCATGAGAGGGGCACTCTTTTTGGTGAATTCAACTCACTTTATTTGATCACATAAAACACACAACGTTTCAGGGACCACAATGTCCCTTTCATCAGGTGTCATCAGGTGTGTTTTATGTGATCAAATAAAGTGAGTTGAATTCACCAAAAAGAGTGCCCCTCTCATGAACTTTTTTGCTTGTGCTATAGCAGGAGGTCCATGGTAGAGGACCTGAAAGGGGGCACCTTGAAGAAATTTTGCTAAATAGCCATAAGGAGTGCCTATGCCCAAAATCCAGTTTGAATACAGGAAGTGACATCACTGAGTGACTGATTATATAGATTCTCGCCAATGCACCTCCCCATTGAAATGCCAGCGCCTTATGTATTATATATATATATCATAATCATTGTAGCTTTTTAGCCCATTAATTTAGGCATTGTGCTTTTTAGGGACTCCAGTTAACAGCATGTTCATTGCACCAGGAGTAACACCATGGAAGACAACACTGCCTGGAGTTGAAAATGGAGCCAACAATCCTGGAATAAGAGTTGTTGAATATGACAGGCAAAACCTCCAGGTTTTAGTAAGTAGATTTTACAGTCATACTGCAGATAATCTAACTGGGTAAAGTTAAATGTCATTAGACATACTTTATTTGTTAAATCTTAAAGGGCATGTTCACCTCAAGCTCCAGATTTGCAAACCATAACCCCCAACCCCCGTTTTAGCTATACTTACCTTTCTACCTGGAACGCCTGAGTCCAGATATCTTACCTTGAACTCCCTTGCTGCTTTCCCTTGCTTCTTTCTGTTGTTTCTTTTATGGTTTTGTGAGCTCTAAGTGAGCTTGTCTGATCAGTAGGAAATTCATCACCAAATAAACCATATATTCTATTAAAAGGCATCTCCACCCTCATTTAAAACTTTCCATATACTGTAGGCCATGTCCCCCCACCCCCAACCACTATATTCTGACACAAAAAAACGCTTCCCATCTCTAATTACAGTTCCTCGTTCCCTCGCATTCGGGTCTGGCTCCCCTGCCCGCCGGAACTATAAGCAGGGGGCGGGCTGGCAGCAGCGTCAAATAGCAGTCAATCACAGCCGCGACTGATATCAATGCAGAACGGCGATGGAACGAGGTGCTGTAAGTAGAGATTTGAAGCGATTTTTTATGTCCGAATATAATGGTTGGGGGGGGCATGCCCTACAGTATATGGAAAGGACTTAACACTACAGGAGTAGCAGCCAGGAAGGGAGGGGGGGTAGGCTTTACCAGGGGTGCCCCTACCATGAAGCAAACTGAAACATTTGCTCAGGGCGCGCCCCTGGGGAACATTTAAAAGGCGTCAGTTAAAAAAAAAATCCTTCCTGCAATACTGAATTTCACCACCAATCAGTGTTAAGTCATCCCTCTAGTTCACCAGTCAGTGTTAGTCAGCCCGCCACACCTATGTTCCCTGATGAAGCCATGCCCACTTCATATGCCGCCACCCGTCTGCCGATAGGTGGCATTTAAAAGTTGTTTCAGGTGTCAAAAAACATAGGAACGCCCCTGGGCTTCACTGCACATGCCAGCAGCAATTCAGAGGACACAACAGAGGCAGAGACATTTTGGATAGGAAGAAAGCTCCTACCCTACAGTTTCCTGGACTTTGAAGAGGCATTACAGAAGAACCATAAGGAGCAGGCAAGTAGGGTAAGGATTTTTTTTAATTATACAGTGGGGCCAGTAGTTGGTGAATTTTTAGTTTGGGTGGTGGACATGCCCTTTAAACATAGATCATATAAAAAAAATTATGTATTCTCTACTTACCATATTTATTATCACTTACCCAATACAGATATCTCCTTTATGTCACTTTTATTGTATTACAAGCATAGTATATTCATTTTACCTTCTTTTTTCATTTACATACAAGCCTGGCACAAACTTTAAGGGGAACTGCGATCCTGTCTAATAGAAGTCAATGGCCGCCATTGATTTCTATTGTAAAGGGAGCGGCAATGAAGGCATTCTTATGGTACTTCTCCCCCTAGCGATGCCGCATGTAAATTAACCATTAAAAATACAGCAGCGGTAGCTTCTACCAGCTGGTGAGGGATCTGTCTGTGGAAGGATTTTTGGTAAAGGTAACTATAGTGAAAAATGTGTTTTACTATTGGTATCGTCCTGGGCCGGGACACAAGCCAGTTTAAAAGGTAAGTGCAGGAGTTAAAAGCTTAACCCAGGGGTTATAATATAGCAATTCAGGTCCTCACTCCGGGTACTTTCAAATAGAGGGGGGTGCATAGGACACTATTTTTGTCCTATGCATGGGGTAGATATGAGAGTGAATTTGCCTTTTAGGGATAGGCCCCATTATGTGCAAAATTGCGCAATACTATACAGTTTTTTGCATTGCATGTGCATTGCGCATCACATAGACAAAACCATTACATTGTTATCACTGTGACCAGTCCCCACTATCTGCATTGCATTGCGTTTTGACAATGAATGCGGTCACCATTTCAGGTGCACATCACATGCATTGTCATTAAAGGGCATGTCCACCCCCAAAACTGTAATACCCCCCACTACTGGCCCCATTGTGTAGTGTAGTTTAATCCTTACCTTACATCTCAGCTCCATCTGGTTCTTCTGCTATCCCCCCCTGAAGTCCAAAAAAACGCCCACCAGGAGTACTGCAGAGTCCTTATAGGACTCTGCCTCCTGTCTCCCCTCCGGGAGAAGTTTGGTATGCGCACTGCAGCCCTTCTCCCCCTCCCTTCCCCTCCCTCTCCCTCCCGATTTAGATTCCCTCCCCCTAGCGTAATAACCTTTATATATAATATTCTCCCTGTCCCCCCATCCCCAACCGCTATAGTTTTAAGTTCAGAAAGTGTTACCTTCCCTCTTTCCTCCGCCGCACTGAACTCCCGGCAGAGGCGTCCGTGATTGGCTGCCGCTCAGCCAATCACAGACGCGACTGCCGGTCCCGCCCCTCTGCTTCCATTTTCTCGCAAGCAGAGGGCCTGGCAGTGCGGCGGAGGAAAGAGGGAAGGTAAGTAATATTTGGGGCACTTTCTGAACTTAAAACTATAGCGGTTGGGGATGGGGGGACAGGGAGAATATTATATGAAAAAATTTTAAGAAGGGTGGACATGCCTTTTAAACTCAATTTAAATAAAAACTGACACCCATGCATAAAACCGTGCATTCCTAACACTCCAAAAATCAATATGAGCATTAACTATAAGCATTAACCTTTTCAGTAGGAAAAACCAATATGAAGTTAGGAATACTCATTCCCACCTTCCCTAGGATTCAGAAAACTAAACTTTACTACAAAAATCTTTATATATATAAAAGCCCTGCGTATGCACATATGTCTCCTCTCACGTGCTCGTATACACACCACATATTGGTCCAACTCCCATAATTCACATCACACATTTGAATAAATATTATGTCTCGCACAAGACCACTAGATGAAGCGCTTGATGTAGTCACTGCAGGCTCTCTGAAGTAAACTATCATAGATGTTAATGATAAATTAGAGGCTAAACCAAAATTATCGCTGACTATTAGCTCAAGAAACCAATGTTTAAAATAATTTTTCAGAGATCCAGCAGCTAAAAACCAGAAAAATTATTTCAATACATAATGTACAATATAATATACCCCCTATGTAAATTTGATATTGTATTGTATATCGTATTGTGTAGGCATATATGCTGATTGAGCTTTGATTGCCAGAACTTAGGGGCATATTTTTAAAAGTTCGTTAACTTGTCACGGCCTTTATTCCCGCCATTTTGCAAAAATCGAGTTTTCCGCGATATATAAATGGGCGGGAAATGGCCGCGAAAAGTTAACGAATTGTTATCTTTTCGCGGCTATCTGAAAAGTTACAGCCGCTTCTATTTATAAAGCGGTGGTAACTGTTACGCACCGCTAATCTCGGCCGTATTACTTCGCCACCTTTAAGGTGGCGAAAGTGGCCGAGATTCCCCCCGAGAGGCACTCCCACCTTGGGTGGTCGCCGCTGCGAAGGGGCGTGGCGGGACATACGCCCACCCTGCCCTCGCCGCCCCTTCCCAGCAGCCCCTCCCAACCCCATCCCCGCTCGCGGCGAACATATGGAACAGGAGGCTAGGAGGGGCTGCTGGGAAGGGGCCGCAGCAGGTTGTCGCAAATTACTTTTTTTTAATTATATGTCTCTCCATTTTTTTCCATATAGACATAAACCTTTAAAAATCATTCAGGGAGATTCAATAAAAGTTCTTATCTTTAAAAATGGTGCTAATTTTGCCTCAACCAATCAGATGTTAGCTTTCAAATGTTAACTAAGATCTGATCGGTTGTGGCAAAATTAGCACCATTTTAAACAATAAGAACATTCATTAAATTTACCTGTTTGTCTTTTGTGTCTTTTGGTTGCAAGATTAAGGACAAGTTAATACTCATTTGTAATAACATCCACGATTGTTATGTTTTTAGGACATGGTCACATACTACTTAAACCTGACTTATGCCAACAAAGCTTCCCCAAGATGGGAAAAAGAATATCGACTAACAGAAGCATTCCAAGTTCCAGATGGTTCAGCACAATCCATGCACAACGTCTTGAACAAAATAGCAAATGATCCATCTTACTTTAAAAAGTATTATGAATATAATTCAGTTAATTATGATTTAAATGTCTGCAAAGATGTCTGTAGAGTAGACCATATTTGTGCTATACGTGAAGTTGACTTTAGCAAATATGATGAATGTGTACGGACAGAGAGTTCCTCATCTAAGCATGCTTTTGAAACAAACTTGATGTTCCTTGCACTCTTTGCTTATATAGTCTGGTAAATGTCAGTAAAAATAGAAGATGCTGAATAAAAAAAGTCCTGTTTACAATGCTGGGAATCATGTTTTAATCAAGTGATATAACTGTCAGATTGGTATAAATGCCCAATGCCTTACCATCTTCTTCACTAAAGAAAGAATTAACATGCATCAGACGAGGTGTGCATTCCTGGGATTTTTACACTTAACATCTGTGCTGTTAAGTCCACCTTTTTTTTAAAGTTTTCTTTTAAACTGCAATTAGGCATGAGATAAGAGAGAGTACCGTATATACTCGAGTATAAACTGACCCGAGTATAAACCGAGGTACCCAATTTCACCCAAAAATCCTAATAAAAGTTGTTGACTCGAGTATAAACCGAGGGTAGAAACTTGGCATTCAAGATGTTTGGAAACTACAACTCCCAGCTAATAAAGCATGCTGGGAGTTGTAGTTTCCAAACATCTTGAATGCCACCCTCACTTGGCATTCAAGATGTTTGGAACTACACTCCCAGATGCTTTATTAGCTGGGAGTTGTTTAGTTGTTAGTTAGTTAGTTGTGTGAGTAGTTATGTTAGGTTTAGTTAGTTAGGATGGTTAGAGTAGAAGGTAGGGTTGCGTTAGTTAGTTTAAGACTGTTTGTAGTAAGAGTTTTATATAGTTGAGTAGTTAGTGAGTACAGTAGTCAAAGTTAGAGTTAGTTAGTTGTTAGTTTTGTTAGTGTTAAGTTTTGTAGTTGTAAAAATTCAGTCTTAGTTAGAGTCACGTAGTTGTAGTTTCCAAACATCTTGAATGCCAAGTGAGGGTGGCATTCAAGATGTTTGGAAACTACAACTCCCAGCATGCTTTATTAGCTGGGAGTTGTAGTTTCCAAAAATCTGAATGCCACCCTCATGGCATTCAAGGTGTTTGGAAACTACAACTCCCGCTAATAAAGCATGCTGGGAGTTGTAGTTCCCAAACATCTTGAATGCCCCCTTCACCCTCCCACCCAGTTCAGTTTGTACCTGTCTCTTCTCCCGGTTGTCTTGGCGCCGGGCAGTGACGTCAGGCCGGCGCGCCAGTACAGAAAGATCGTGCGGCTGCCGGAATGCTCAGGTAAGGTACTGACCCGAGTATAAACCGAGTCAGTTTCAGCCTGAAAAACTCGGTTTATACTCGAGTATATACGGTACTCCTACCTCCTGCTATTTCCTGAAAAGCCAGTGGAAAGCTGTGAAAAATACCACTTGTGCAATATTTTTTAGAATTTCTTTTGAAAGTGAGACATCTTGGATAAAAGTAATACCTTTTATTGGCTAACTAAAATGATTGATGAAAATGCAAGCTTTCAAAGCACTAGGCTTCTTCCTCAGGCATGATACAATACTGAATCTTGTAAAGCACTCTATTTTATACATACTAGAACAAAGAGTTTCTGACATTACACAGATGTTATCTTTTTCCCCATGCTGATTGGCAATGGCTGTCGTGAATAAAACAGTAAATACACATTCAATGATCACACGCAATAATAAAAGAATTAGCAAGGGTTAAACAAACAATCAGATACACTTCACCTCTAGTTCCATGGAGGGTTGGTATAAATGAGATATTTATGGGTTTGGGTGGTTTAGAGGAATTTAGTCTGATTAACTCTACATGACATTAAGATTAGAAACATAGTGACACATAAAGTTTAGATCTTGTTGAGTCCAGAGTCCCAAATTTTTGTATAAGTTGACACTCCCATTCTAACCTCTCCTTTTGGGATTCGAAATTCCCATAAGCACTGTGACTTTTAGTTTTCAGGCTGTGTCCTTGGCTGCAGAAATGGGCACCCACAGGGACATCTCATTTATGATGTAATTGTGAATCGATGAGAGTTCATCCTTTGCCTCAGGGTCTGTCCATCTCTCCTACATAAAGTCCTGAGGGGCACCTAGAACATAAATCAGGTATACCACATTGGATGATTTGCAGGAGAAGGTTCCCTTATTTCAAACCTATGTTGGGTTCCTGGTATTGGTATCCTGTCTCCAGTGTGGATGTACTTGCAGGTTTCACACCTTTTCTGCAAACAGGGAGATGTTCCATTTTGTGTGGGGCCTGTTAGGGAACTTTTTACTAGCATTTGTTTTAAGTTGGGTGGTTTGTAAGCAAAGAGAGGGGGGTCTGGGAATATTTCTAGCAATCTGTCCTTTTGTAAAATGGTTTGGAGTTTCTTGGCGATTTTACGTAATATTTCCATTTGTGGGTGCTATGTAACAACCAGTGGGATACGTTCCTCCTTTGGATATGTTTGTATTGTAGCAGGTTTGTCGGGGATGCTGGTTGCTTTGGATCAGTGTTCTGTAATGGACTGACTGTATCCAGTTTTGTAAAATCTTTTTTGAGCTGTTCCCGGTGCAGACTTCTGTCTGTGGAATCACAGCAAATCCTGTTATATCTTATACCCTGGCTGTAGATAATGGAGTTCTTTATGTGTTTAGGGTGAAATTACTGAGGTATGTGGGGGCGGTCTGTAGGTTTGCGATAGATGGATGTTTGTATTGTGTTTCCTTTAATCTGATATATGGTGTCCAGAAAGCTTATTTCGGTAGGTGAATGGTTCATTTTGAGGTGGGGTGGAAATCATTGTATTTTTGGTGAAAGTGCAGTAGGTCTTCTTCGCTTGCAGTCCAGGTGATCAGAATGTCGTCTATATAGCGGAAGTAGGCCATGGGTCTGATGGGGCCGTTGAAAAAAGTTTTCTTCTAAATTTGCCAGAAACAAATTTGCATATTGTGGCGCAAATCATGTTCCCATGACCACACCCATTGTTGCAGGTATAATCCTGATTGAAGGAGAAGTAATTGTGGGTGAGTATAAAACTCCATTAATTTGGCAATTGGTAGTGCAGGTATGTCCAGTTTTTGAAGATATCTCAGACAAGCTAAATTACCATCATCATGGGGAATGTTGGTATAGAGAGCCTCTACATCCAATGTGGCTAAAATGGTTCCATCAGATATATGAAACAATGGCTGCTAGTTTATTTATGAGGTGTGTAGTATCCTGAATAAAACTGGATGTATTTTGTACCAGGGGTTTCAGTTACTCTCAATCCAGCCGGAGATGTTTTCTGTTAGTGTTCTAATACCTGAGATAATGGGTCTGCTGGGTTCCCTTCTTTGTGGATTTTGGGGAGCATATAAAAGCATCCACCCTTGGGGCTTCAGGTATAAAGGTAGCACACTGTCTGTGATCCTGGTAGGCAACTATTAACCAGTGTGTTAAGTTCTTTCTTAACAGTCCGTAGGATCCCCTGTAATTTGGTGTAGTGTGAGCTGTTTGATAGCTGCCTTTGGGCTTCTTTTATATAGTCATATGTGTCATTATGACATAGCGCCTCCTGTCAGCGGTTTATAATAATATCTCTGTCTTTCTCAGGGATTTAATGGCTTTTTGTTCCTTTCTGCTTATATTGTGTACCCGTCTCTCTGCTTTGTGAGAAATGTAGATTGGACCCTCTCTCTGAAGTTGTTAATGTATGTGTCCAAAGTAGGGTTGGCTTAGGGGTCCAAGCCGATCTTTTTAGCGGATTAATATGCCGTGGTTCAATGTTGGTGTTGTTGGATGAACTATCATCGATTCACAATTAACAACAATAAACGAGATGTCCCTGTGGGTGCCCATTTCTGCAGCCAAGGGCACAGCCTGAAAGACCTAAAAGTCACAGTGCTTATGGGAAATTTCAGATCCCAAAAGGAGAGGTTAGAATGGGAATGTAAACTTATACAAAAATTTGGGACTCTGGACTCAACAAAGATCTAAAACTTTATGTGTCCATGGGTTTCTAATCTTAATGTCATGTAGAGTTAATCAGACTAAATTCCTCTAAACCACCCAAACCCATAAATATCTCATTTATACCAGACCCTCCATGGACACTAGAGGTGAAGTGTATCTGATTGTTTGTTTAACCCTTGCTAATTCTTTTATTATTGCGTGTGATCATTGAATGTGTTTTTACTGTTTTATTTACGACAGCCATTGCCAATCAGGCATGGGGGAAAAAGATAACATCTGTGTAATGTCAGAAAGTCTTTGTGCTAGTATGTACACCAGACCCTCCATGGACACTAGAGGTGAAGTGTATCTAATTGTTTATTTAACCCTTGCTAATTCTTTTATTACTGCCTGTGATCATTGAATGTGTATTTACTGTTTTATTTACGACAGCCATTGCCAATCAGGCATGGGGGCAAAAGATAACATCTGTGTAATGTCAGAAAGTCTTTGTTCTAGTATGTATAAAATAGAGTGCTTTACAGAATTCAGTATTGTATCATGCCTGAGGAAGAAGCCTAGTGCTTCGAAAGCTTGCATTTTCAATCATTTTAGTTAGCCAATAAAAGGTATTACTTTATATCCAAGATGTCTTCACTTTCATCTATGGCTAACACGGTACAATTCTCTACTACTAGAATTTCTTTTAGAATTTTAGTGTGTACATTTGATTGAGAAATAAACATAAAGTGACTTTTTAATTAATTTGACTTGAAGAGAGAAATACTGTTCCTTCTTCTTTCTCCTCCTCCTTCTTTAATTGGTAGAACCTTAACTGTAATCAAAGCCCTGAGTACTCTTACTCACACTGTCTCCCTGATACAGGCACACATAAATGCACAAACAAAACAAATACACATTTTAATCTAAAATTACAAAATAAAAGCACCATAATACCCACTCCACCCTTACATTTCCATGACAGCCATACCTTTTAAAAAGTTAATTTTATGGTCAGAGACGCAAAAAAATACCCCACCCCAAAATGGAGACAAATGATGCACCCCAACACCCACTCTAAACTTCCTTTTCCATGTAAACCATACCAAATTAATTAAAAAAAAAAATTGATCATAAATGCAAATACCTACCCCCTCCTATACAGAGACAGATCCACACATCTATTGATTTTTTTTACCCCTACATCCATTCCATGGTAACCCTACACACAATAATACAAATATATGTATTTAATCACAATTATGAAAATGTAAATGCCATTTTCATTGCCATAGCAAGATTACTGAGTTATAAAACCTGCAGTAAATACACACATTCCCTTCCTAAATTCAGCCTTTCAATACTTTCCCTTTGTAGTTATCTAAATATAACTATAAATTACCCATAACAAAAACTAATATTTTAACCAACAAGGTAGGCTGATACAATTTCACTACTTTATTAACAATGTAGTTATCCTGCCTTTCCAAAAATGTGACTGTAATCCACACCTGACTAAGTCTACATCGCTTTTATATATATTCACAGGAATATATATATAAATATTAATTTTAGATATATTTATATATATTCATCGGAAAAATAATTGCTTTGGGGCCTTTTATTGATCTTGTGTGATGGGTTACAAACTACACCACACACATAGGATTGGTTGCTGCTTCTGTGGGCTGAGATTCATGCTCTAAAGATGAGCTTCAGGGAGCATAGTTTCTATTCATGAGCATCTTGATGACTGTGTGTTTCAAGTTGCGGCTTAAATTGCATAATCTACAACCACACTGGTAACACGAGACAACCAATCTTAGAGTGATACAATGTACCATAACCCTGTCATCTGTATATAACATGTAGTACATGTCAAAAATCATATAGCGTTAAACTAGTGTTATCCTAATAATAACATTATATACACATTTGCATTCCAATGCAGCATAAACGTGATATATTAAAAAACAACTGCTACATTTCAAATAGATTTTGGGAGGGTTATTACTGAAATAGAGGGGTGATTAATATGAAACCTGTAAAGTGTTCAGATACAGAGATTTGCTGTTATTGTGCCATTGTGCACTACTTATTTTCAAGGCCAGTCACCGTAACATCTCTTATAGTGCCCATAGACAAGTTCCTGGTCATACAATATTGGGATATTCGGATATCATACAATTATCGAATCGTGTATGGGCGATCAGCCGACGATTGTTAGCTAAATTTTCCTATCGGCACGGTTGAACAAAACAATCTGGGTGACCAATCTGATCGTACAAATGCGTTGTTGCGTCTATGGGGACCATTACTATACCTGTGCATATAAACATCATAGTTAATTAATTGCACTCACTCACTGGGCAGATTAAACTGTTTTTGCAAGTATGTGTGCAAGGGTTACCTTGATATTCATGTGATCACAGTAATTTACAGTATACTAACCGGTTTATAATGTATGCAAGTGAACAGATAATATGTTATTGTATGGGACCTAGGAATGTGCATTGATTATCTTAGCAAGTTTGTATTAATTCTGACAAGATCAGTAGCACTTCCATAGAATTTAATTGTAATTTAGTGCTCCCACATTTTTATTGTGCTTGGACGCCCTCTGTAATGTATCAGACATCAGAGACATTTAGATTTGTGTTAGGGGGTATGGGGCTATGTGGGTATGTGTACAGTTCTTATAAATATGATTACTGGATATTATTATTTGACTTGTATTTGTATTACTGAAATGGACAGAGCATTTTATTACAACACCAACAGGGAGATTTAATATCTGTTTGAAAATTGTGCTTTACCCGCAGTGCGACTTTAATGCTAGCAATTAGCTGACGTTAAATAATCATGCTTTTAGATACATAAAGCACAAATTGAATTAGTTGCGCCAGCTGCATGGGTGCCATTTGCAATATCCGTTGAAATACCTGTTTAACGCCTTTAAATACCACTGAGCCCTTGGATAAATGAGCCTGCAAATGAACTTGTGTGTGTTATGTATGTTTACACACACCATTACCAGAGGTATTTATACATATATGAGTAGTGAATTTAAAGGAGACTAAACTTTTTAAAATCCTAATGTGAAAGCTTTTCTCCCCAGAACACCTATACATTGAAAGTTTATTCTCTAGTAAGTTGTATTTTGTACATGTAAGAAATAGATTCTGTAACTAAGAATGTTTCCATGTTGTCGCCAGTGCAACTCATAGCCCATGTTGGCTTTAAAAAACCATGCGAAGGCTGCTGGTATGGAGCATGTTTTGGTTATGGGGGATTTTAACTACCCTGACATAGATTGGAGTAGGGGAACTGCCAGCACCTCAAAAGGTATAAAGTTCTTAAATTTCCTATATGAGCATTTTCTTTCACAGATGGTAGAAGTTACTTCTAGACAGAATGCGTTGTTGGATCTGGTGACATATAATAATCCTGAGCTCATTTTGGAGATAAAGGTAATGGGAAGCTTAGGGAATAGTGACCATGATATAGTGTCATTTAATATAGGTTGCAAAAAACAAAAGTGCACTGGGTTAACAAAAACTTTTAACTTTAGGAAAGCTAATTTTATGCTGTTAAAGGAATCACTACTGCTCATAGACTGGGGGAAATTGTTTCTAGTTAAAGATACTAAGCAGATGTGGACCACTTTTAAAGGGATATTAAACTATTACATTTCTAAATTTGTACCTTTAGGGAACAAGTGTAAAAAAATTAGATCCACTCCTGCATGGCTTAAAGGGCATCTATAGTGAAAAAAACACATTGCCCCTTTGCAAAGTTAAATTCATGTACTCTGTGCTGCCATAATCCTATATCTGTCACTGACTCTGTTTAACCACTGTGTCAGATCTATGTGCAGCATTCCCCCCTTCTCCCTCCCCTCTGTTACCTCCTCCATGTCTCAGCTTCGGCTAACCGACAAGCTTTTTATGTGCAGTAGGAGTTAAAAGTTCAACATCCTGAAAAACACACCCACGCACAGTGGCCAATAGAAAGCAAGCTGTCCTGGAGACACGGAAGAAGGAGATCCGTGCAGTTTACGATCTCTCACTTTGTGACCCATCATCAATCAGTGAAAGCTATTAAGAAGGGGGGTCAAGTGCAGCCTTATATCTAACATCAAAGCTACCTTTCTCCCCCTGCTAATGCTCTTATCTCTATGTTTATTACAGAGCAGGGAGGGGGGATCAAGTCACAGGGATTTGATTGACAGTCCAAGTAGGAGTAGAGGAATGCAATCATGTATTCTTCTAACTGGTGTATCTCAGGACAGAGAGGGAATCTGAAAAAAGTGATGACACTCTGGGGGTTGTGGGGAATTATAGAACACATGGAAAGAAAGAAAAAAAAGTTCATTTTCCCACTATAGATGCCCTTTAATGCTCAGGTAAAAAGGGAAATGGAAAAAAAGAAAAAGGCTTTTAAAATTTTGAAATCAGAGGGAACAGAACAGTCTTACAGGGAGTATAAAAGCTGTAATAAAGAGTGCAAGAAAGCAATTAAACAAGCTAAAGTAGAAAAGGAAATACGGATAGCCGAACAAAGCAAGTCCAACCCCAAAATGTTTTTTAAGTATCTAAATGCTAAAAAGATGAGGACTGAGAATGTGGGACCATTAAACAATGGGGCTGAGATCGTTGTAGACTCAGAGGATGCCAAAAAGGCTAATCTGCTAAACCGTTTTTTTTTTACATCGGTTTTCACTATAGAGAATCCTAGTCCTTACAGCAGGAATTGTAATAATATGTAGGGGAGAAATGAGGAGTATTCACATTGGCTGAAGGAGGTTATGGTATAGAAACAATTAGACAAAGGTAATATCAATAAATCCCCAGGACAAAATGGATTGCATCCTTGGATTTTAAAAGAGCTTAGTTCAGTTTTATCTAGACCACTGTTTCTCATCTTTTCAGATTCACTTTGGTCTGGGGATGTGCCGCTGGATTGGAAAAATGCTAATGCAATACCAATATTCAAAAAAGGTAGTCGTTCACAGCCCGGTAACTATAGACCTGTAAGCCTAACATCAGTGGTAGGGTAGGTGCTGGAAACTTTGTTACGGAATCATCTCCTTGACTTTGTCTCCAGAACTAATCTTATTAGTAGTAGTCAGCATGGATTTATGAGAAATCGATAATGCCAGACAAATTTAATTGGTTTTTATGAAGAAGCGAGTAAGAATTTAGATACTTGGATTTTGCGAAAGCTTTTGATACTGTGCCACATAGGCGACTAATGTATAAACTGAGGACTGTTGGCCTAGAAGAAAACATTTGTTCATGGATAGAGAATTGGTTATTGGATCGCAAACAGAGAGTGGTGGCAAATGGAGCTACATCTATGTGGGCTAAAGTTCTAAGCGCCTCAGGGTTCTGTACTGGGGCCGCTTCTTTTTAATCTGTTTATAAATGACTTAGAAGGGGGCATTGAGAGCAAGGTCTCTGTGTTTGCTGATGACACTAAACTATGCAGAGCTTTGGAAACTTCAAATGATGTGCAAGTGCTGCAAGCAGACCTAGATAGATTATCAAAATGGGCAGCAGAATGGCAGATGAGATTCAATGTTGATAAATGTAAGGTGATGCATTTTGGATTTAATAATCCTTGTGCTGCTTATACTATAAATGGCTCTGTGTTAAATAAATCCCTGTTGGAAAGGGATCTTGGAGTTTTGGTGGATTACAAACTTAAAGGTAGCAAGCAGTGCCAAGCGGCAACAGCCAGAGCCAGCATGGTATTGTCTTGTATAAAGAAAGGTATGGATTCAAGGGAGGAAAATGTTATTCTCCCTCTTTACAAAGCATTGGTAAGGCCTCATTTGAAATATACAGTGCAATTTTGGAATCCTGTATACAAAAAGGAAAGGAAATGGAAAGGGTTCAGAGAAGGGCAACTAAATGAATAAGGGGATTGGGGAAGCATGAATATGAAGTGAGACTGGAAAAGTTACAATTATACACACTGGAGAAAAGGCCCTTGCGTGGGGATATGATTACTGTATATAAATACATTAACGGGCCATACAATAAACTATCTGGGGCATTGTTCACCAATAGAACATGTCAGAGGACACAAGGACATCCCTTAAGACTAGAGATGGACTAGAACTCGAACTCGAGTTCAAGCCAAACTATTTGAATTCGAACGAATTCGGACTTCTCGAACTATCCCGGACCTGGATTTTCTATATTTTCGGACTTTCGATAAATATCGGCCGTTCGAATGTGCGAGTAAAATGCTTATTATACCTATACGCGAGCATCGAATCCGCAAGTAAATGGTCCATTAAAACCTATACGCGAGCATCGAATCTGCGAGTAAAATGTCCATGGTATCTAGGCGCGAACGCGAGCATCGAATTCGCAAGTAAAGTGTCCATTAAAACCTATACACTAGCATCGAATCCGCAAGTAAAATGTCCATGGTATCTAGGCACCAACGCGAGCATCGAATACGCAAGTAAAGTGTCCATTAAAACCTATACGCGAGCATCGAATCCGCAAGTAAAATGTCCATGGTATCTAGGCACGAACGCGAGCATCGAATACGCAAGTAAAGTGTCCATTAAAACCTATACGCGAGCATCGAATCCGAGAGTAAAATGTCCATGGTATCGAGGCACGAACATCGTATCTGAGTAAATTGTCCATTAAAGCCTATACGCGAGCATCGAATCCGCGAGTAAAATGTACATGGTACCTAGGCGCGAACGAGCTCAAAAATAGCGTGAGTGAGAGTAAAATTGATTTTTCGAATGTCCTGGATATTTGAACATGTTCCCCAGACCATTTCCCAGGTCCCACAGCCATTTACATTAAGTTTCCATTGATATTTTAATTGTATTTCATTAGAACTTTTCAAATTATTTGACTCCCATTGACTTTAATGGGTCCGTTGTTATGCCAGGTTCATTGGTCAGTTTAAAAAAGAAGCTGGATGAGTTTCTGCAAACAAGGAATGTTGCAAGTTACTGGTATTGATACATAAAGTAGAGTTGATCCAGGGAAATTTCCGATTGCCACTCGCCTCTGGATCAACAGTTAGGCAGGAAATTGCTAGATGGGTTGGACTGGATGGACGTATGTCTTTATTCAACCTCAAATACTATACTATACTATGCTATACTTTATGCTTGACAGACCTGGGGTATATGGAAGCAGTAACAGAAGTTAACTAAAAGGTTTATGCAGAGGGGATATAACCCTAGCTTAGTACATTCAGCCAGGAAACAAGTAAGCAGAATAAAAAAAGGAAGATTTATTTACACTGAAAACTCATGAGAAGCTACCCACGAGACCAGTATTTGCTACTCAATATTGTGATAAAAGCAGATATGTTGAGAAGACAATAAGAAAATACTGGGTAATACTACAGCAGGACCCCTCATATGGTAAACCTTTCCCCAAACAGCCAATTTTCCGCTATAAGAGAGGCAAATGTATAACATATTTTCTGTGTCCATCAGATACAGTACAAGAACCCCAAATTATAAGCATTAATAAAAGAAAGGGTACATACCCAGGCTTGTCTTGTAATTGCTGTAATTCGATTATACGTGGAGAGCAAGTTAACCATCCTACAAAGGGACACTCGATTATGATCAACACATTAGCAACATGTCTATCAACACACGTAGTTTAAGTAATCAAGTGCCCTTGCGACAAAGGATATGTAGGCCAAACTTGCCACAGTGTGAAAGTTCGGATACAAGAACATAAAAATGACATAATGAGTAAGAAGCATCTGGATGAAGTATGAATACTGGATATCATCCAGATCATGTATTTAAAGACTGTAGTGTTCAAAATAACTAAAAAATGAATAATCATGTACAAATGATCTTATGGTGTTGAAACATTCTTACAAATGAAGCATTTGTAAGAAACTAGACTTGGGTCGTCTTCAATATTGATAGTAGTCAGCTAGAAATTATGCTAAAACCTTTTATATAAAAATGTAACAGCTTTAAAGGGGATATTCAGTGCAAATACATATGCTTTTTAGAAAAAAAAAGCAGTATTTTTTCATCCCAATGACCTTTATTTGCTCATTCAGCATTGTGTCTGTGTATAAATAAATGCAACCAAAATACTGACTTCCTGTTTGCAGGACCCCTAGTAGAGACCGTTATGGTCTTACCCTTGACCCAGCGCCTGGGTTGATTCAGTTGCTCAGTAGAGATCTGAGCATCTTTGACCCATCCAACAGCCAATCAGTAGAAATTACTGTTAGTAACATTCCAAGGATGTGGTGCATCCTGGGAAGCAGAAGGAATGTTAGAACCTGAAATGTCAGCTCAATAATGTCAACAGCAGGGAACAGCGAAGGGGTATGACATCAAGTGATTTTTCAAAATGGGAGAGAATATGTAGAATAATAAGGCATTATACAAACTAAAAATTTAACAAATATTGATAATTTCCACTGAACTGTCCCTTTAAAGGATAACAGAAAAAGTAACAGCCTAAAAGGATAATGACTAAATAGTGGAGCAGGATGTAATTGGAACATTGTTCATTTATCTGGTTACAGGTAGGCACACAATGTTACAGATAGATACAAAATAGAATGCATATTAATATATGTAAGATATTCTTTTATGGTTTTTAAAAAACTCTTGCCATACGCATGTTTACTTCACTTTATAATATATCAATATACACAAGCTGTTTTTTATATATCAAAAAGACACGTTAACCTCAATTAGCAGGTTTAAATCTAGCCAAGGTTGGTCGCCCGTCGAACATGTTGATAAATCAAGGCCGATCGTGCAGTTCCCTATGGGACTGCACAATCGGTTGTGCACACTGTCAGCCGCGGCCACTATTGCCGCAACCAACAGTCATTTGTCCCGTCCGAGCGCTCGCTAACAGCAAACGCTTGGTCGGGACAAATAAAGGGTCCGTGTGTACTCAGCCTTACATCCTACCTATCTGGAAACCAGCACAGTATTTGATTGTTAATTTGGCTTGAAAAAGCCAAATTACTGTTCTTTCTACTTCTTTTTCTTCTTCCGTTTTATTCTTCCACTTTTTTGGACCGTATCTCCTCCCACAGTTTTTGAGCTAGAGACATGAAATTCGGTACAGACATGCGGGGCATATAGGAGAAGTGTGCTATCTTCTAGCTAAGGAATCCGCGGAAGCGTTACGGCGTTATCAGCAAATTTCCATACATTTTTTTCCATAGACTATAATGGTAACAATCCTCAAATGTGGATATTTCAAAACAGTTTTTTTCATGGTCATAAATACAAATGGTGGTACCCCCAACCCCCCACACAGACCCAGGTACACCCACCTACTGACCTACCTTTCCATTCCCATGGAAGCCATATTTAAAGGGTAACTAAAGTCAAAAAAACTCATTTAGATTTATCCTCAATAAAAGATAGTTTTATGGTTATAAACACAAAAAAGACATACCCCCCAACCAGACACAGGTACACACACCTACTGATCTACTTATCCATTACTGTGGCAGCCATACCTAAAGGGTAACTAAAGTAAAAAAAACTAATTTAGATTTATTCTCAATAAAAGTTGTTTTATGGTTGTAAACACAAAAAAGACATACCCCCTCAACCAGACCCAGGTACACACACTTATTAATCTACTAATTTAATATGGTGGTAGCCATAGTTAAAGGGTAACTAAAGTCAAAAAAAGAATTTAAATTTATCCTCAATAAAATATAGTTTTATGGTTGTTAACACAAAAAAGACATACCCCCTCAACCAGACCCAGGTACACACAACTACTGATTTACTTATCCATTACTGTGGCAGCCATACTTAAAGTGTAACTAAAGTAAAAAAAATCATTTTGATTAATAATAAAAAAGGTTTGTTTTTTTAACCCCCATGTGGCACAGTTACATACACCTACTGAGCTACCCCTCCATTACTGTTGCAGCCATACCTAAAGGGTAACTAAAGTAAAAAAAAAAATTGACCAATCATCAAATTTTTGTTTTTTTAACCCCCCAACCCGACACAGGTACACACACCTACTGATCTATTTATCCATTACTGTGGCAGCCATACTTAAAGGGTAACTAAAGTTAAAAAAAATGTTTTGACCAATCATCAAAAAGATACAGAGAGATTCAATAAAAGTTCTTATCATTGAAAATGGTGCTAATTTTGCCCTAACCAATCAGATGTTAGCTGCAATAAATGGCCAGATGGCCAGGGTACTTACAAGTACGCTTTTAGGAGGAGGCTGAAACAAGGTGCTGCTGGGAACTGTAGGCTGGAAACAGGATCAAGGTGCTGCTGGGAACTGTAGGCTGGAAACAGGATCAAGCTAGGAAGTGGACACAGGAGCAGGCAAGGTAGGTAGTCTCTGCAGCGGGAAACGTAAGTAGTTGGAGCAGGAGAGGAGCAGGATCCAAGGCAGGTGAGTACAAGGAGCCAGGGGTAGCTAACGCTACTATCGGGCACCGGGTCCAGGAGGACACCGGCTTTTAAACTCTCGCGCCGCCCGGCGTCGTGACGTCTCCGAAGCCGCATTCCCGGAAGTGCAGAGCGGCGCGGGACCGGAGCAGCAGGTAAGTTCGTGACATTAGCTTTCTGATTGATTGGATTAAAATTAGCACCACTTTTGTTTGGGACAAAAGTTTTTTTTGTCCCAAACAAGCGTTCACTACAAACTCATCATTCCTATTATTGAGTTTTAAAATCTGCAGCAAACACACATATTCCCTTCCAAAATGCAGCCTTTCAAGCCAAATTCAAACTTTATACTTTTATTTGCATTGCATACGTCTCACTCCAGCACTTATACCCATTCCATTGTATCTGTGTGTTACCCACCTAACTAGATTGTAAGCTCAACGGGGCAGGGACCTCCTTACCTCTTGTGGCAAAGCTCTAGCACTTCTATTTATATAAGTTATATATTTATGTACTGAACTATCTATGTATTTATCCCCCTTGTATGACTTTATTGTATTTTATTACTGTACAGCGCTGCGTCCCCAAGGGGTGCTTTATAAATAAACTATACATACATATGTTTCTATCTTTTAGATTAATTATTTTTCACAATTAAAGCACTTCATGTAATGACGCGCCTTATGCAAAGAAGCCTTTGAACTAATTGCAGGATGTTTACACTTGTGGGTGTTAATTGATTTGTTGATCCCACCCATGTAAATGGAGGGAGTGGTTGTACCTTTATAAGGTGATTTCACTGTTGGTTTGTTTAGCTTGATAAAGGAGCACATTGCTCCGAAACATGTTGGTACACACTGAATAAAAGTTTTGTGATTTGCACTGTTAAAACAAAAATGAAAAAAGCTACACACTTAAGTTTTGCGTTTTTCACTGTTTGAGACTCGTCTACAACCCTTATTTTTGTGCATATGATGACCACGGAGGACGGAGTGGAGTAGACGAGACAAGAGGACTGGAAAAGCTAAATGAGTAACAGCATATTGTTTGCAACCCCAAAAACATACCGAACCCTGCATATCAAAGCAGCATTGTCTAATGGACACCAATACATAAACAAAATTAATTCAGTGTTTCATATTTAAAGGACAACTATAATGTAAATATTAAGTTTTTAATAATGAAAAGTACCTGGGAAATGGGAGGTAGGATTGATTATTCCTACATCCCAATATTGTTTTGTTGAGGAGCTACAGTCTTGTATTAAAGAGAGTGCTGAAGCACTCAGAAGCAGTTTTCTTCATGCTACCACTTCTCATAGAAATGAAATTGGGAGGTAGAAAGTAACAATCCTACCTCCCTGCCCAGGTACTTTTCATTTTATCTATTTTTGAAACAACTTTACACGCACTATAGATCTTCTTTAAAGCAGATAAAAGCAAAAGTACTAAATGATTTAAACTTGGCACAGATACTCATATACTCGGTTGCAAAACTAAAGTGGTACTACTTAAATAGATGAAACATTATCCTTTGGCTGTCAGCCCAAATTTGAACCTATACATGGACAAAAAATCTTCCGTGTTAAAAAATACAGGCTACGTTGTAGCTCCAGATACCTGACTATGGTATAGCTATCTAAAGTGCTACTCTACAGCTTTAGGTTTAATAAGCATATGATAAAAAGTGGAGAGTGCTGATCCAATATTTACGTGCTGGTGACGATATAATAAAATGTGCATAATACCCTAAACACTTTTTAAAAACAAACGACTTATTTAAGTGCTAGTGTTAGAATAAATATTAAAAGTGCAAATCTAAGAGCTTTAAAAATATACATACTACAACAATGGGTAAAATAATCACTATTCTGAATCACTATTTACTATTCTGTCAATGCTAGAAATTGCCATGGTATTGCTATGGCACTATTGGGTAGCTGATAATGCTCCCTATACACTCCCTATCAGATTATCAAAGATTGTACCAGCAAAGATTTAAAGAATTTTTATTGGATGGCAATAAAATAAGTGAGGAAGTGGAAGACAAGCGCTGCTCCAAAAGGAAGCACACTGGATTAAGGACTTGATACAGAAATTCTTCCCCTGCTTGGTTTTCAATAGGGCCTAAAAGACACTATGGTATATTTGCCCCAATCAATACAGGATTAACCCATTAAAGGGCTATTCCAGATAATGTAATACAGTGTGTAGCAACCCTTGAATGGACTCTTTTCTACATAATATATATATATATATTTATATTGGCTACAGTTAAAATGCTATCTACGCGTTTCAGCTCAGTACAAGCCGTCATGCTGGGATACTGCCTTGGAGTGGCGCATCAGCTGACGCATGTTTGTACAAACAATGTAACAAAAGGTATCTATTTGAACTACAGTGCAGGTGATTACCCGTCATTGCTTGCATACATGTCTAATTCCTTTACACCATTCATTTATAATTGTATGTGTAGTTGAGTGCTGGAGTCTTTTGCGTAATGTATATATATATGCATATATATATAAATGTAGAAACCGAAGGCACTCACGGGAATGGATAAAACATAACTTTTATTAATACAAAATATAAGCGCTATATCTACGCGTTTCGGCTAACCAACACGCCGTCCTCAGGATATGTCCTGAGGACGGCTTGTTGGTTAGCCGAAACGCGTAGATATAGCGCTTATATTTTATTAATAAAAGTTATGTTTTATCCAGTCCTTGAGTGCCTTCGGTTTCTACATTTGGATTATTCTTTTTCGAGGTGCACCCGGGCTATTACCATTGGGAATGGAGTGCTGATCGCCTTTTATCGATTGTATATATATATATATATATATATATATATATATATACATTACACAAAAGACTCCAGCACTCAACTACACATACAATAAAACATGTGACATATATTCTCAGTTTTTTAGAAGATTCACTGATACTGTCTTATTGTTCAATGTTTTAGAGGTTATATAACACCATTTTTATGATCTGTAATTATATTTATTTGTTCCATAGCACTGGCACTTTGGGCGCCACTCGTAACCCCCTCTCCTTATGGACTTCTTACCCCTTTGGGACATTGGGCACCTTGTTCACAGTGGATATTTCAGGTGCAGCCTCCATGGATCTTGTGATGGACTTTGAACTTATCAGTTGAATCCCTGACAATATGGGAGGTGGCCAGCATACTGTGGGAGGCGGGTTGAGGGTGGGAGCATGACGTTACATAGGGGAGTATTTTGTTATTCACATGGGTATTTATACACATTGTTCACAAGGGCACATTGTCTTGAGAACTGTCCGTGAACGGACCGAAACGTGTAGACGGCTTGAATAAATTTACACTTTTGTAAATCCCAGGAGTGCTCCTCCTTTCTACAATTGTATGAACTTTTCTTCAGGAAGCACCCGGGTGGATGTACCTTTACTTGGAGAGTGCTGCTCGCACACAGATTGTCACTATATATAAATATATTTATATATATATATATTCAAAGAGCAAAGAGGTAGGTGCACACAAGGGGTCTTCATCAATATCAATTTTTATAGTGCAACAACAAGGCAACGTTCGGTCCACGTCTAGGACCTTTATCAAGCCAACCAAATAGTGAATACCACTATATATATATATTATATATATATATATTATAATATATATATATATATATATATATAATTTCAAAGGACCACCACACTCCATGCAAGAAAGTGAAATTTTTATTCCGTGACAGCTAAATATAGGGCTTGATTCGGAAACCCACTCCCCTTTGTCAAGCCCGCCCGTAGCCTAGATACAAAACAGATCTTGCAGATTCTGCTGTTCTCTTTGAAGATGGGTGTATACACAAAGGGATCTTGGAGTTTTGGTGGATAACAAACTTAAAGGTAGCAAGTAGTGCCAGGCGGCAACAGCCAGAGCAGCATGGTATTGTCTTGTATAAAGAGAGGTATGGATTCAAGGGAGGAACATGTAATTCTCCCTCTTTACAAAGCATTGGTAAGGCCTCATTTGGAATATGCAGTGCAATTTTGGAATCCTGTGTACAAAAAGGACATCTTTGAAATAGAAAGGGTTCAGAGAAGAGCAACTAAATTAATAAGGGGATTGGGGGAGCTTGACTATGAAGAGAGACTGGAAAAGCTACAATTATGTACGCTGGAGAAAAGGCCCTTGCGTGGGGATATGATTACTGTGTATAAATACATTAATGGGCCATAAATACAATCTGGGGCATTGTTCACCAATATAACATGTCAGAGGACACAAGGACATCCCTTAGTGATGTCACTGAGTGACTTTGTGTATTCCACTGCACCTCCTCTCATTTCTCCCCCTCCCTGTATTAGTCATTTATATAGGAAATCCTGTTTATTGTTGACAGATGATGTTTGGTCCTTCTTTCTCTTTTCAATAGGAAGAGTAATTAACTATACACTAAACAAGGATTCCTATATAAATGACTAATACAGGGAGGGGGAGAGACAGTGGAAGGGTAGAGTGTGTCTGTGCTGAGGTTTTTTTTTGTTTTTTATTGCGGGCCTTATGTACTATAAGAAATAATATGCAGTGTAATTTAAGAATTTACTTCAGCTCGGAGTTCCATAAAAGCTATAAAAGCTTCTATATGGTCATATAACTATAATATCCTTATAATACATAAGGAAAGGAATTTTCAGTGGGGAGGTGCAGAAGGTGGCGAGAATCTATATTACAGTGACTCAGTGATGTTACTGAGTGACTTCCTGTAATCCACTGCCCCTCCCACTGTCTCCCCCTCCCTGTATTAGCCATTTATATAGGACTTTTTTTGGCTGGCCTTATGTATTATAAGAAATACGCTACCTACAGTGTAATATATAAGGGATAATACACTATCTACAGTGTAATATATGGATTTACTTTACCTCTGTGTTTCATGCCCTGTATAAAAGAACTCGGCTGTGGCCTTGTGCTTCTATATGGTCATGGAACTCCTTGGTGGCGTAATATCCTTATATTACACTGTAGGTAGCGTATTATCCCTTATATATTATTTTATAGGTTCCGTGGAACTGCTTTAGGAACAAAACTTGCCGATTTCATTCATCACTACTTAATAGCAAGCTTTTATATTTCTATTGCTCCATGAAATGATACAGAGGCTATGCAGCTGGAGAAATTTTAAAAAAAGGGTGTCTCATGATAAGGAAGTCAGGGTATAAATAGCACTGGGTGTATCACACATAAACGCCATGTGGTGTGGGCAAAGTATTAAAAGGAAGTGGCCCCTTTTCAGACCTTAAAGCCTCAGTTAACAGCCCTGTAAAGTTGAGCTTTATTTCAGCAAGGTAGTCAGTACTGGACTTCACTAGGTGAACTTTTGGAACATACACTCAAGATGCATTCCATAAGCCATCTTTTGACACTTAGTAAATTATGGGAAGTAAGGTGTCCCTACTAGAGTACCTTATTTATTTGGGAAGTATTTATCTATGTATGTTCTTAAAGGTTAAACATGCACACATTTTGCAAAAACATATCTACCAGTTTACATGTTTGCCAATGCAGATGAATAACTTAGCATTTTTCTTGCCTTTGCACCTTCCACGATGAGTCATACTGAGAGAAGAATCTTTGCACTTGGCTCTTTGATAATCACACATAGATTCATAGGTCCGACCATCTGAAGCACATACTGGTTTGGGCTGTGGCCTGGTACAGTGGGGGTTACACTGAGGGTCTCTGTCCCGATCACTTATTAAAAACTGCAAAAGAGAAATACAATTTAAAGATTTTGTGATTTCCTGTAGAGATTTAGCTGTAGAGATGTAAACTCATTTAGCACATTTTGTATCTGGATGTTGTTATATAGTCTGTCTCTATGATCCTGTTATTATAATATTTCTAATATATATTATATATTCTATACTGGTTTCCTTCACACTACAATACGAAACATTCAACCACCAGGGTGCCCTTGCCGGAATACACACAAATTGGAACAACAGAATCCAAGGAGCACTTGTCTGGAACTTTTTATGAAAATCAAATATTTTCTTAATACTACATGTATCAACGTGTTTTAGGCCATCCTGGATCAATTCTAATGACGGCCTGATTCAAGATTCCATGTAGTATTAATAAAATATTTGATTTTCATAAGAAGTTCCTGATGAGTTCTTCTTGGATTCTGTTGTTCTGATTAAATCCATAACATTATTATTTCTTTCTTGCACAGCCTTAGCTATTTTGTCACAACCAGTTGACCACAATTAACTTCTTGTTTAATCATTTCCACAACTATTTCTATAACTTCAGATCTAATGCATTAAATGTTTTGGGAAGTTAACACAATCTGGCCAGACTTGACTGACTGATGTTTATTAATGTGTACCTGATAGCCTACATTGTCTTCTAATATTATTTAACACATTCAGTATAAAGGAGGTAATTGAATATAGTGTTAGACTTGAATAGTTCATTTTGTGTTCAGCAAAACAAAGACATTCCCTTAAATGGAAGTTTCTTATTGGACCACAAAATAGGTCATTTTGACCTCATTTTTCCCTTTTCTCTTTGCCATAGCCCATAAAATTTCTGAAACTCTAGTGTGATAACTTCATCTGTTCTTTGTATTCTTTGCATTTTATGAGATGTGGTGAAATCTACACACTGAATGCACTGAACTTTTCATATTCTTGATTTGCCAGAAATTGGAATCAAATTAATGGGGAGAAAGTTCTGACGAAAGTGAAAAACATGAACCAAAAATGGGAATGTTCCTTTGGATGAATAGGAGCGATGAAAGAATGATACATATTTGCAATCAAGATACAGGATTTTTCAATATTATTACACATTACAGTGCTAATACAATAGCAGGCAGATGCCAAATATAATAATGGAATTTTTGGAACACAGTTTAAGGCCTGCTCCAAAGGCCAGAATAACAATAGAGTTCAAACAGCCTATTGATCATTTTCTCCAGTAAACCATGGGTTGTGAGATTATTAACAAAAGAAAAATGAAACTTATTTTAAAGGGCATGTTCACCCCTTAAATAAAAAATGATGGAAAAAGAAGTTATACACATGCTCAGTAGTTTGGGAATTCCATTAAAGGACAACAATATAAAAAAAAATCACCTCCATTAAGTCTGCACCAGCCGCTGAAATTGCTTACTCACATTTACATCTGTGCTACCCTCCCTTAGATATCACAAAGAAAAGATGAGTGCTAAAAGCCCACCTCCTAGACAACCCAGGGCCGTGGTTAATATAGCACTTGTCAATGACTGGTGGGAATGTCTGTTATAACCTCTCTCCTCCTCCTCTGCCAGTCAAACAAACTTGAAATGTCCTTTTGCTAGGATACAGCCTACATAATCAAGCTGATCAAGGATGGGTGGAGCAGTATGTATGTATGTATTTTATTTCTTATATAGCGCTACATATTCCCCAGCGCTTTACAATTATTTACTCAATTCACATCAGGCCCTGCCCCAAAGAGCTTACAATCTAAGCACATTTATTTGACACATACAACCTACCAGTATGTCTTTATGATTGTGGGAGAAACCGGAGTGCCCAGAGGAAATCCACGCAAGCACGGGGAGAACATACAAACTCCTTGCAGATGTGTCCAAGGGTGGAATCGAACTCAAGACCTCAGTGCTGCAAGGCATCAGTGCTAACCACTGAGCCACCGTGCTGCCCTCAGCCACCGTGTCTTCTCGCATACTAGCTTTGAGTGACAGAGGCAGACAGAATTGCTATGCCCCGTTCACAGCATGGCTAATTGATGGCAGAGAAAAAATCTATGGGGAGGGCTGCACACCTTTATGCTTTTTTAAAAAATTTTAAAAGATGGATTGAGGCAATACAGTTATCCTTTAAGGTTTATATAAGTGTCAAGGAAAAATATTATTGATGTACCGAACTCCAACCCGAAACAGAGTTCAAATCCAACTTTATGAGTTTGTACAAACTCCGAACTATCTGAACTATGAATGAGTACTTCGGTATTTTCAAACTCTTGGACATATTTTCGATAATTCTCACATTCTAAAATCAGTAACCCTCAAATATATCATTCTATTTCGGTAATCCTCGAAGGTAGCCTTTAATTTTGGTATCCCTCGAATGTATTGTTTGATTTCGGTAACCCTCGAATGTAGCCTTCGATTTCAGTAACCCTAGAATGTAATGCTCGGTTTTCAATAACCCTCAAATGTATCATTCAGTAACCCTCAAATTGCCTGGAACCCTTGAATGTAGCATGCGGAATCCCGATAATTGCCTGATCTTTAAGAAAGAAGTGTTTAGACGAGGTATGCTGATAGTGACATGCCCCCCAGACCATTTCCCAGGTGCCACAGCCATTTGGGAGTTGTAGTTTCCAAACATCTGGAGTGGCAAGGAATTGGGGGTTACTTTGTGTACCCCCTTGAGTGGCAAGGAATTGGGGGTTACTTTGCCCTCTGTTTTAAAGGGCAACTAATGCCTTAAAACAATACAGATTCAGGAGGATGCTATCTATTGTTAAAGATTGCCTTCTGATTCTGTATTGTTTTGAAGCTTTAGTTGCCCTTTAAATGGACAGCAGAATCCAAATCCAGTATGGCTATTACTGTATGGGACTACTGTATGGGAATTCTGCTGTCCATTTAAAGGGCAACTAAAGCCTCAAAACAATACAGAATCAAAAGGCAGTAGTGGTCATAATACCCTCGAGTCAATCAGATTTTACTACTATTTTAGGTAAAAATGGGGGGTACCTCGACTTGTACTCTGATACATTAAATGTATACGATAGTTAAAAGTTGAAAATACAGATACAGGATAGACAAGGACCACAAGAAAATTTAGAACAAGCATCTATTATTGTTGGCAAGCCCAACTTTAGAAAAATTAAAGAAACTTATGGTTTGGCACGAAAGTCTAGTTGCACGGAATATACAGGCTTTAAACAGATTGTATCACTATGGTCAGCTAATCCTTTAAAATCTATTACACTTAATGTTTAAGCTATGTACACACCTAAAAATTTTCTTGGGCAGAATGCCCATAAGTGCACAATCCTGGCTGGAAGGCTTGGTCGGCGGTCGGGCATTCTGCCCAAGAAAAATTGTACATGTGTATGGGCCTATATCTAGTCTTCTAGATCTGCCTATATCTAATCTTCCAGTTTTAATCACCTACAGTATGTCTACCACTGCAGTTAAAATATCATCAGTGTTCATCAGCTATGAATCTCTGTTATTTCAGCAGTGGGGCTTTTGCAATTCATTTATTTTAGCTGTTATTGGTGTTATTCTCATTTTATTATGCTTCAGCTCATTGCCTGAGTCCGTATGGATGTGATCATGCAGGAAATGCTCCACACAGTTAACAAACCACTTCATTTAAAATAAAATTTAATTAAAAAAAACAAAAAACAGATCATACATAGAAAAATAAACAGCTTTCAGTCAATGATCTACATAAAACGGACAATACATAAACTAGTAATATAGGTAACAATTAATTGGTAATTGTTTCCTTTGGGTTGCTGGACCATTGCAAATGATAATTTGTTACTAAAATACCAATTACACTTTGAGAGATTCAGTGAAATGTAAGATGTGCCACAGGGGCTGCCCTTGGGCTCTTTGTGTACAGCAAACCTTCATGAAACAGAGCAAACAGAAGCTGTGTCCATCTAAGCACCTAAGTGCCACTGAAGTATCCCTACAGCAAGGGAAATGTTTCATGTTCTCTTATCACAAACCAAGTGCTACTGTATGCTGTAGTCTAATGGCCCACAAGCAGAAAAAAATATATGATATTAAATAAATGATTAACAAGGACAGTTGTCTCTCCTCTGTCACTATCAAGAAATTATCCATTTTATCCCACTAACAAACTAACAATGCAACAGAAATGGTTGATAATTTGGCAATGCCACAGAAGAACTTTTAATTTAATCATCTGATCTGTCCAATAAAAGGTACACATTGGTTTTGGCAAGTAAAATCTTTTCTTTACAGTAATTGTTAAAATCTTTTTGTTAATTAAACTTATTTATAGAAACCTTATTGGAATGTAAAAACACAACCTACAAAGGCTTGACAAATCCTTGTATATATCCATGAATACCAAATGACTTTTATATTAATCTATTATATTAAAAAACATGCCCCTCTCCCAAGATCAAGCTTATACCTGACAGAGACACACACGGTTAATAAATTTGAATTGCTAAATGGGTAAAGTGACCCTTTTAATCACATCCTGTGCATTTGGTCTGCACAGAACTCAATGGAACCAATTGTATTTTGTCTATTATGTGACATGAAAGTGGTTGATAGTATTACTCTATACTGTAGGATGGGTTTCAGCCTTTAAAGGAGTGTCAGGTACAAACATTAATTGTATTAATAACATTTGTAAAGATCATATTATTAGTATTTATTTTCTTATATAGCGCTGATCATATTACACTACGCTTTATGATTAGTTCATTTTTTACACTAGGGCACAGCCTCAAAAAGCTTACAATCTAAGCTCCCAATCTCACACATTCCCAACCTATAAGCATGTTTTTATGATTGCATTACAGGAAGAAATCCGCAAAACAACATACATACAAAACTTATGTTTATTATTTTGCATAAACAAAAAAACACTCTCCCTACCCTCCAACACTCCTCTTTAAGTACTGGAAAAGAAAGGGAAGATGTCAGCTTTATAACAAGCTCATAGTGTAAGCACATAGAGGAAAAGGAATGGCACCTGAGTGGAAACTTCCATGCTGAGAAGGTTGATGAGGCAAGTACTATTTAACTCAAACTTCTTTTTTTAGGGATTTCATTCTCCCTTATCGTATCCCATTCCCTGAAAGGTTTATTTCTGTTATAAGCCAGGCACTGGTTTTCGCCAAACCTCCAATTCTCTGACAGGCACGACTGGTGACGAAAATCACTGGTATGTGATGTAAAATAACTATGTAAAAAAATATTGAGAGGCAGCCAATCACAGACGCGGCTACTGGCTATTGAAAAAGCCAAAGGAACGCAGTCTGGTAAGTCTGTTTCTCTGCACTTTTTTGACAATTTAAACCTGGAGGTTAGGCTTGGGAAGGGGTCCCTACATTACTGAAAATAGTTTAATTTTTATAACAAAAACTACAGCACTGATGTATCCAGATGGAGGTGGGGAGAGAGCTCCCCTGAGTATCTCAGAGTCCACCAGGAGGACAGGGAAGGGGCAGAAACCTTTTTACAGACAGGAAGGCTCCTACTCTTCAGTTTCCAGGACTTGGATAAGCCACTGCAGTAGAACAATAAGGCACAGAGGAGTATGGAAAGTTTTTTTTAACGCAACACAGTAGGGCCATCAGTGGGTTAAATTTTAGTTTTAAGGGGTGTACATGCCCTTTAAAGTAATTAAAAATATTTTCTGTCTAAACTTTTGTAAGGTAATCATTTTCCTGTTTAGTTATCTGTTTGAGGGTGGAATCCCTCCCCCTCCTGCTTGGGCCTCAAACAGTAATGCCTGTGAGTTCCATGCACTCTCCTGCTTGAGCCTCAAACAGTAATGCCTGTGAGTACCGTGAGGAAATCTCAGAGGGGCGAAGCTTAACATTCAGCAAACCAGTAACAAGATGTCAGCAACTTTCAAGGCACAAAGCTAGGCTCTGGAGGGGCATAGGTAAAAAAAAAATATGGCAACGTTATATTTAAAGCTGCAGCTTCCAAATGAACATATCTTGATTTTACAGTGCACTTATCCTTTATGGTACCTTACATCTATGTTCCAAATGGTTCTCCTGCAGTGCTTGTGCAAAGTTAAAGTGAAGAGTAGGAGAAGTCAGTGAGTCACCCTGCTTCCTCTCTGTACTCTGAGATTCTGGCATGTGCAGGGGAGCCCCCCCTCCCCTCCTTTCCTTCCTTTTGTGTACCTTCTGTCTGCTGCATATATATAAAGGTATAGAAACTTTTTACTGTGTGTAGCCCACCTCATCCCACCCCAAACTGCCGATTTACTTTTGCCAGAAAAGCCACAGAAAGATACTTAAAAATCTTCTTTCCCGGTGCTCTGAATAGTTGTCAGCAATGTCTGTGCCAGCTAGCCAATCATAGATGCGGCTGCCGGTCCCGCCCCTCTCTGCTGCTTCCGGCTGTCAGAGAGCTGGAAACAGAGAGCCGAAAGATTGAAGGTCTGTAATTATCTTTCTGTGATTTTTCTTGCAAAAGCAAATTGGCGGATTGGCTCCCCTGCGCGTGCCAGAAACCTTTGGGGGACAGCAGGAAGACTCACTGATACCTCCTATTCTTCACTCTTAATTTTGAAGAAGGAGAACTGCAGGCGGTTGGGGGAGAAATGGGGTGAGCTACACATAGTAAAAGGTTTAATTTAGGGGTGGAGATACTCTTTAAGATGATACTGTAGTTGGTTCTTCACACTTAAAAAACATGCTATATTCAGTCTCTATCTTTGCTTTTATTTGATTGGTGCTCTTCTTATGCTATCGATAATTACATCTTAAATAAGTTCTAATGAAATGATGGTCTGACATCATCAAAAGGTTATAATACTTGGCAAAGACCTTGAAGTGCTGTTTAAATCACTGTACAGAGCTAATTTGCTGGAGGCTGTTGCTCAAAGCTTTCAGGTGAAGGATATAAATCTGATACCTAAACTCGGTCTTTGTGACAAAAGATTAAAAGCAGCGGTAACGGGCGCCACCAGTTCTAGGTCAAATCAATATGTTTAAGGAGACATTTTGACACTAGGGATCCTGTCAGAAGGTGGCTAAGAAATGAGTTATGAAATATTATTGGGATATATTTGCACCCATGGACTGCATTAATAAATCTTTCTGAATAACTGTATGCCACACAGTTGCTATGTATAAAGTTATAAAGCTGTGATCAGTGAAGCATTATTCCTTTTAAGTATAAAAAGAAATTATACGGCACTCTCTTGGTAGAGTAAACTTCAAAACACAAGAAAAGCGACATCATATATGCAGTGCAGTGCAGTGAAGAATGCTCTGATTTGTATGTGGGGGAGACCAAACAGCAACTGCATCAACGTATGGCCCAGCACAGAAGAGCCAATTCCTCGGGTCAGGACTCAGCCGTGTACCTGCATCTTAAGGATAAAGGACATACCTTTGAAGATTGTAATGTTAACATATTGGCAAAGGAACGTGACTGGTTCAAGAGAGGTGTTAAGGAGGCCATTTATGTGAAAATAAAGAAACCAAGCCTAAATAGAGGTGGGGGGGTTCGACACCAACTGTCTGCCATGTACAATGCTGTTTTAACACCTTACTCTGGGCGTTCCTATAACACCTCTTAGCCACTATCTAATCACACCCTTAACACCTGGCTGTGATATGCTAATTGGGATTTTCCAGGGTACATAATTGCCACAGATTCTTGTACAAGTCATTCTGAATTGAGAAAGCCAGTCGGATGACTAGCGAAACGTCTTCAAGAACTACATTTCAAGTCCAGTTGATCTAATTGAATACAACAGATATACGAGAAATCTTGTAATTTTGAGAATATTTTTCGGATTTTGCGAAGTTCGGACATCTCTAGTCCTGATATTTCATATGGCAGGTACTTTCCATATAATGTCAGTCAACAGGTGTCAAATGCCTGCAGCATAAAGTTTACAGCCCCACATACCTGCTCTGCTTAGCACAGATGGTCCATTCCATAGGGCCGCTGATTGACTGTTAAGTTTTTTATACAGGAGTCAACTCTGTTTGTTAAAACTATTATGTATTGATGAAAAATGAACGGTTCCAGAACCACACACACAAATTGATGTACAGTATAGTCAGTTCTGTTATAAAAGAATTTGTTTGATTAGGTTTTGCCACATTAAGGCCTATTTAGTGTAAGATAAAGGAGAACTATCGTGTGTATAAAGTTTTATTTAAAAAAAAACAGTTAAAATGAAAAGTACTTGGGACAGGAATATAGGATTGGTTATTCCTACCTCCCAATATTGCTTCTGTGGGAAGCACCCACCCAAAGAAAACTGATTCTGACAGTCTTCCTCCTGGCTTCAGCACTATCTGTAACATAGGAATAGTCCGGGACTAACCTGGCAAATGAAAACTACACAAGCTGTAGCTCTTCAGTGTAACAATATTGTGAGGTAGGAATAATCAATCCGACCTCCCTGCCCCAGGCACTTTTCATCTTCGAAAAGTAAATTTTAGAGTATAGTTATTCTTTAACTAAATATGTTAAGAAGCAGAAAGAGCTTAACCTTTTTAACTTAAGTTTGCTCTACCTAAGACTGCTACGCCACAATATGGCCATAGTAAATATGAAATCATGTATGAATTAAGTTGCTATTTAGGTTTGTTAACAAACCTAATGTGCACATGACGGCATCTGAAAAGAGCATTGGTATATGTAAAATTCCATCCTGAATTAAATGCTTTATACAAAACTGGTTTGGTTTAATTAGGATCAACATCATCCTTAACATCCCAATGTTTAATACATCTTGATGCATGTCAGTTGGTGCCCATGCCAAGATATCACAAACTGGAACTGCTAATGGCATTTATAAACAGGAATGCAGACTTTTCCTTGGCATAGAATCCTCTGTGAATCTTTATTTTTTCATGACATTTGGTAATCAAAACAAACCCTTAAAAAGAGAAAAATGAGCCCAAGATTTCACAGGGATTAGTAGCTCTAGCGCACACCACAGATTAATAGTAAATTGTTCCTGACAGCTCAGGCTTTATGGATATCGCAACTTGAGCACCGTGAAGTCAAACTAACCAGGTAGGATGGATATACTGTATTTCCTCAAATACTGGAATGTGATTGGGACAAAAAGACAACTGTGTCCATGTCAACAGACCTAATTTTGCTTTGGTATAAAAGGGTATTTATATTGAGAAAATGTTTAGTTTGATTCTGCAGAATTATCACTGATTGGTTATTTTTTAATGTCGAAGTGATGCTTTTTCTGAACTATATCCATAGGTTGAATATTAAAGGGACACTATCATCAATAACAGATTGTTTTTAATCCATAATGTTGAGTAAACGATCACTCTATTGAACTGCCATAAACATATGTTAGCCATTTTATTTTGAACAATATTCAAATGTGTTTTATAATGGGACATACACACAAACACAATACAAACATCAGTCATACAAAAATGATTCTTTAATTGGAAGACCCATACATCCTGCACTGTTGAATGGAAAATCCTTAATACAGTAGGTGGTTGTTTTATGGATTATATAATGTATATATTGGTTTAAATGTCTTTTTATAATGCTTGCCTGCTTTTGGAAGTTAGCTGATTTGTAGTCACCTGTCATTATACTACACTCAATCCTATATATAGGGTTATATCATACATGCATGCATACATACATAGCATATTTGTGTACATAGCAAGAAGATATTTCTATTGTAATACTGTAGTCAAGGTTAAATAAAGACACAAGTCAATCTACAAGTTTGACCCTTTTACTCTTCTTATGATAGCTAGCTGATCCAGTTGATCCAGAGCTGATGACAGTTGATCCAGAGCAAGGCAAAAGATCTTGTCTGGGGAAAAAGTTGGAAGACCAGTGACATTTAGTTTTCTTTGATTCTAAAAAGGCATTTTCCTAAATAGAGATGGGATCCGACATTGAACCCCTCTGAGAATCGTTTGAATTTCGGGGCTTCGGAACGCATTTTCGAGGTATACCTAATAAGGTTATTTTCGGTAATATAAAATAGCCTTAAACGTTCGATAACCCTTAAAAATACAATTGGAAATTTGAAAGTAAGTTTCTGATCATATTTATAAGGGTTATCAAACGTTCAAGGTTAATTTTGAGGGTTACCAAAAAAATAACCTTTATTATTCATTGACCTACGGAAATGCATACCGAACCCTCTAAGTACGTTCTATTTTACGTATTTTCAGGTTTTTCCAAGATACGTAATTCCAAAAATGGAACAAATGTACGCCATCTTTTAAACTACCCAGTACTTGCCAGTACCACATCATTTAGAAGACCGTTCCACAGTGTTACCATTCCTACCTTCTTTTTTCTCTGACATTTGCCAAGAAAATGAGCTCTAATAATTGTAATTATGCAATTAAATGTATCTGATTCTTCCTGTTTACAATTCTGCCTTATTGATTAAATTACTGTAGTTGCATCTTAGGCTTTATAGCACCTGTGAGGTGCCACATTAGTGGTTTTATCCCAGCGGAACCCTTGAACTATTTTCAGAAAAATATTTCATCAATTCAGAAAAATTCCTAATATATACAAGTATATATAATAAATCTTTATTCGGCAGAACGGTGACTCAGTGGATAGTAGAGATGGGATCTGGGTCCATCTTGGCGCCCCTTGTTCCGTTATCCAAAAGTTCTGTCCAAAACTGGATGGATCATTTGGATTTCGGGACTTTGGAGCCCATTTTCAAAGATTATCAAAAATAGGCTTGGACGTTCGATAATCATCGAAAATGGGCTCCAAAGTCCAGAAAGTATGTTCTGTTTTCGGATTTTTGGATCTTTGGGATTTTCCAGAGATCCGTAAATCTGAAAATGGAACGAAACTTAACATTTTCGTCCATTTCTAGTGAATAGCACTGGTTGCTTGTGAGCTCAAATCCACACATCTGCAAGAGTTTGTATGTTCTCCCTGTGCTTGCGTCAGTTTCCTCCGGACACTCCACACAATCATTAAGACATACTGACAGGTTGTATGTGTCAAATAAATGTGCTTAGATTGTAAGCTCTTCGGGGCTGGGCCTGATGTGAAGGAATAGATGGAATTGTAAAGTGTTACGGAAGGTGCAAGCGCTATATGAATCCACAATAATAATAATAATAAACAAATGCTCTTAAAATAATCACAAGGATGGATCAGTACAGTTCATATCACTATATCTTGAGGAACCCCTAGCAACCTCTTAAGCCTTGTACACACGTTGGATAATTTTCATACGATGCAGCCGACAAACGTTTAACCACATTATTGTTAATCTTCATTATTAAAACGACATCTGTACACACAGCAACAATAGTCCCCACGATAGTCGTTAGATATAGACGTTCGTACGTAACCTAACGTTCGTATCTTCGCATTACGAAAGCAGAGCATGCTCCTTTTATATATTTTTTCGTAGAACGTTAACGATAATCTGCCGACCATGTACAAATATATACGATAATCGGCAGAACAAATCCGCCAGGCTGATCGTCGGAAAAAGACGACAATAGTCGACAGTCGTTGGTCTTTGATGATCGCTGATGCTATATTTTCATACGAATATCGTGCGATTGCTCGTTTGTTGGCTGCATTGAACGACAATAATCCAACGTTTGTACGAGGCTCTTTACGTACGTTATCATTAACGTATGTTATCATTAAAAAAAGTTTAATATAGTTATGAGTGTTCTGGGGATCAAAGTTGTCTCACAGGAATGAATGATGTCTGCACACAAAGGGCTCTATGGAGATATCTGGAGAGAAAGTTAATCACAATTAATATAATATATAGATGGACAATAAATATATTTTTGCTTTTTCTGCTTAATTCCTGGTGGTTTGTGGCGCTGACTGTTATGTGAAAGGAATGGTTTACATTATCATTATCACAGGCTTATTTCTCAACTAAGCGCTCCCAAACTGCTATGGCTCCATTAAAGGTTCTAATGGTTCTAATATGTTTATATATTTATTGTTTAATAACCATATTTATAGTAATATAGTACCATAGTTGTTGCTACGTAAGGTGAATATATACCTACCTCTTTTAGGTTCAAATCTTTTACCACACCTAAAGTGATACTGTTAATTCAGTGATTCAGACTTAGCAGTGCCCTGTAAATAAAATATGCACTACATACTGTAAAATATAAGTTTATTAAAGATCCCTGTGGCCATATATAAAACAAACTCCATGACCATATAAAAAAATTGGAGGTTCATTTTTGTTATTGTTCCCATCAGCCTGTATGCATTGCATTGGGCAATGTCTAGCATGTGCGTGGTCTAATCTCCCTGGGGGCACCATTTGAGTTGTTTTTTTAAGGTATTTTACCTAAAAATCTTAAATTTTTTTCAGTGCATAATATTCTTTTTTTTATGTGAATCAAATTTATTATCCTCTAACGTTATGGTTTTACAAAGAAAATAAACACTGTTCGTAATGGGACCCGAAATGCGTAAAACATCCCAGTTGCTCCCAGATTGTGAGGTCTATAAAACTAATTGTTAACAATCCATCAATGCAGAAAGCTGCGAGCAGGGGGTTAGAAAACCAGAGACCAAGCAGGCGAGATGTTCATGCTTCTTTGTATAGTGTTATTGTAAAGAGAGTTAAAACTCATTGGGATTTTGAGTTTGATAGTTTGTATGTATATTGGCAATTTTTATGATCAACATTTAAGATTTTGCGCATAACTGTTCTGGTTCATTAGCTGGTCTTATAAGCTGGTAGCAGTTTTAGGTGTATATAGAAATAATAACTCATTCTTTATGATCTGCCTAATCCTGCAGAGTTTATTTTTAGAATACCTCCTTAGCATGTATACTTTTTTAGAGGGCCTGCCAGGTATCAGTGCCAAATGTAAGACCTCATCATTTACTTCATAGTTGAAATAGTGTGAAAATGCTGGAGGGGTTCCTGTTATGGGGAGAGCATGACAGCCCGTGATTAATCATCTTAAATCTGTGCAATAGACACACTTAATAACACAAGTGTCGTACAGAGACGTTAACCTGCTGGTGACTTGTAGAAAGGCAGATTATTTATTATGAAAGTGAATTAGGCTTTTGTGATTTACAGCTTATGTATTGGCTGGCTTTGTTAGGAGGCAGAACGCAGTAGAAAATTCACTGTAAGCACCTTTTATTTTTTTTTTGTCCTTGGGATCTTGTTACATTACATTTTCTTTTATTTGGCACTAATTTTTCCAATATACTTACAGACATTTGAGTAAGAATGATTAACCTGTAACATAATGGAAAAGTTTCTTTATATCGTTGTTTAAAAAAAAAAACATTGAATCAGTAAATGATTTCTAAACATTGTTTAGCGGAATGTCGATGGTCCCCCCAGGAACATTTGCTGTAATGTGAGTATATTGCTTACAATTTTATTAGGCACTTTCAGTATTCTTATTAGTTAACATGTTGTGTTAGCCAAGACTAACAGGACTAAAATGTACATAAATTGGAGATAAGCAGATCTATATGGCATGTCTACAGATTTGTAGTCTGCAATGGGAATTAGGATATATTTGTTTATTTGTGCAGTGTGCTTATAACTTGATACACGCTGTTTTCTCTTTCAGTCCCATTGTGTAGCCCAGACACTTACAGGGTTATTCAATAAAAGTTCTTATTATTTAAAATGGTGCTAATTTTGCCCCAACCAATCAGATGTAAGCTTACAAATGTTAAATAACATCTGATTGGTTGGGGCAAAATTAGCACCATTTTAAATGATAAGAACTTTTATTGAATCTCCCTGTTAGTTTGCTAATAAATGGCACTCTGACATAACTCATGTAGAGCCTCCTTTCAGATAATGATTGTCACTTCAATACAGCCATGAGGATCTGGGTAATCCCAAGGAAACTGATGGTTTATATATATGGTAGTTCTGCAATCCAATGTTGGTCTGAAATACTGTTTTATGCATATATCTCACAGACCACAGACATTTCTTATTTACTGATATCTATAAAGAGCCTAAACTGACCCCGAACTGTACCAGTAAGTAAAGTCATGGTACTGTCCAATCCCTTCTGGCTTCCATGTTAGAGACAGACTCTGACCTGTCTCTTTTTTTGATACCAAAGTCTAAATCTACCATTAAGTAGATGTTAAGACAGGACTAGATTTGCCAAATAGTTGTAGTTTATGATTTGTGTAATGTTCTTATTTCAGAATTTAAAACTTTGACATTTTTAATACGGTATCTCTAAATAAGTAAGGCCTTGTAACTTGTAAAAATGTGGGATTAAAATTAAAATGTACGGCATTCTACACACATTTTACAATTACCAACAGCTGTAATTCTTATTTCTGTATCTATAAGAATTTTTTTTTTAATTCTGTGAGTTTTCAGCTTTTTCAGAGTGTTTTAGATCCAGAAATATTGTTACACATTTCTTTCATTTTTATAATAATATAATAGCTCTTACATTCTAATGAATTAACCATCTGACAATTAATATCTACTTATATCCTATATCTGACTATTCATATCTTATTTTATCTTATATCTGACTACTAATATTTTATTTTATAACTGACTATTAATATCTACTTATATTCTATATATGACTATTAATATCTACTTATATCCTATATATGACTTTTAATATCTTATTTTATCTTATATCTGACTACTAATATCTTATTTTATCTTATATCTGACTATTAATATTTACTTAAATCCTATATCTGACTATTAATATCTTATTTTATCTTATATCTGACTATTAATATCTTATTTTATCTTATATCTGACTATTAATATCTACTTATATCCTATATCTGACTATTAATATCTTATTTTATCTTATATCTGACTACTAATATCTACTTATACCTTTTATCTGACTATTAATATCTTTTTATATCTGACTATTAATAGCTAGTATTAATATCTTCTTATATCTTATATCTGACAGTTAATATCCCCAGTACATAAGGATTTTGACTATTAAGATCTACTTACATCTTATATCTGACTATTAATATCTCCAGTACATAAGTATTTTTGACTATTAAGATCTACTTATATCACATATCTGACTATTAATATCTCCAGTACATAAGGATTTTCACTATATATATATATATATATATATATATATATATATATATATATATATATATATATATATATATATATATATATAGGGTTATCCCAATGCACAGTGTGTGTATATATTATATAGGGTTAACCCAAGGCACAGTGTGTATAAATTATATAGGGTTATCCCAAGGCACAGTGTATATATATATATAGGGTTATCCCAAGGCACAGTGTGTATAAATTATCACACTGAGCATTGGGTTAACCCTATATAATATATAAGGGATAATACGCTACCTACAGTGTAATATAAGGATATTATAGGGTTAACCCAATGCTCAGTGTGTATATATTATATGGGTTAGCTCAAGGCACAGTGTGTATATATTAATAGGGTATCCCAAGGCACAGTGTGTATATATATAATATAGGGTTATCCCAAGGCACAGTGTATAATATATCATATAGGGTTAACCCATTGCACAGTGTGTATATATTATATAGGGTTATCCCAATGCACAGTGTGTGTATATATTATATAGGGTTAACCCAAGGCCAGTGTATATATTATATCATATAGGCTAACCACATTGCACAGTGTGTATATATTATATAGGGTTATCCCAATGCACGTGTGTGTATATCTTATATAGGGTTAACCCAAGCACAGTGTGTATATATTATATAGGGTTAACCCAGGCACAGTGTGTATAAATTATATAGGTTATCCCAAGGCACAGTGTATATATATATAGGGTTATCCCAAGGCACAGTGTGTATAAATTATATAGGGTTATCCCAAGGCACAGTGTATATAATATATATATATATATAATATATATGGTTATCCCAAGGCACAGTGTATATATATATACATAAATATTATATATATATATATATATATATATATATATATATATTAAGGGTTATCCCAATGCACAGTGTGTGTTATATATATATAGGGTTAACCCAAGGCACAGTGTGTATAAATTATATAGGGTTATCCCAAGGCACAGTGTATATATATATATATATATATATATATATATATATATATATATATATAATATAATAGGGTTATCCCAAGGCACAGTGTGTATAAATTTATATAGGTAATCCCAAGGCACAGTGTGTATGTATTATATAGGGTTATCCTATGTGTGTGCCCAGCTATATTTATCATTTTGGATATTATTTACTGTTGGCCACAGTGTTAGGGCACCCAGCAATTTCTGTTTGCATTTCTTTGGTTTAGGTGTGCAGGATCTCATCCATTGCATTATATAGGTTATCCCAAGGCACAGTGTATATATTATATGGGTTAACCCAAGCACAGTGTGTCTATATTATATAGGGTTATCCCAAGGAACAGTGTGTATATTATTAGGGTTATTCAATAAAAGTTCTTATTGTTTAAAATGGTGCTAATTTGCCCCAACCAATCAGAACTTAGCTTTCAAATGTTAAATAAGAACTGTTATTGTTAAATTAGCACCATTTTAAACAATAAGAACTTTTATTGAATCTCCGGAGTGTATATATTATATAGGGTTAACACATTGTTGCATTTCCATGGTAACAGGGCGTAGCACTGCACATCCCATATATGTAGTAAAAAGTAGAGTACTATGATACTGTTATTGGACTAACAGTTTATTTAGTAGACAAGCTTTCGAGGGATCAACCTCTTTTTCTTAGGTCAGCTTTGACCTGAGGAAGAGGGTCGATCCCTTGACAAGACACACACACACACACAACACACACACACACCACACACACACCCATTATCACACCCATTATCACACCCATTCCCATACACAGGACAGTTTTCACCAGTTGAACACTACTTAATCCAGAAGGGCGGGACGGAGGAAGATGCAGCCCAGACAGTGGAGGCCTCCAGACCCTCTCCCCCCCTCCTGGTGTTCGGTGCCCCTGGTGGGGTGCTAGGAATGCCTTCTGTTGGCCTCCCCGTACCGGCTATTGGACTTGCTGTTGGCTCTGGGAGGGACGTGACCTTCTTGGTGGACCTTAAGTTCCGATGTGTGGGGGGCGGTGGAATACTACCGGCCGGGGATGTGGCCTATGCTGCTTGTCTCCTTGCTTTCTATGGCCTGTCATCGGCCGTCCTGCAGCTCCACAGCTGGAGTTGGTTCTGGGCTGACAGGCACCATAGTGACATCTGGAAGTGCCCCCCATAGGACGGGAAAACACACCGAGTCGCTCCCCGCTGGGATAGGGGAAGTGTCAGTTCCCAGCTGGGTGAAGGGGGCAGTGCAGGGACCGGGCGTCTGTGAAAGTGCATGGAAGGAATGGTAAGACCAATGGGTGCAGTGACGTGAGCTACCCGGTGCACACAGCCAGACACATGGAAGGACCCAGAGAGATGCCCAGTGTACAGACCCTGCAGGGGGTATGCTAACAGCTGTACCGGGGCTATGGCTGGGGATATGTTCATCCAACACATGGTGCCGCAGTCGCCACCACAGGAACCTGTTCCACCAAGTACTGGAAGTATGGCTACTGCTACCCTGGCAATAGGGCTTGTTGGGAAATGGGGAACTACCACTGAGAAGGAGGAAAGTGCCAATGTAGTAACAGAGATATAAGCCTACAGACTGAGGGTGATGATACAGAGCAACTCCTGCAGCACTTCTCTACCTCTAGGCACCTATCAGCCCCCATGCCTAGTCCTCCTGCACTTCCTACAGCTGGATACCTTCTCAGGTAAGAGAGAACCAACCACACCCCTGCAAATCTGCACCAAACCCCAAAGTGGCATAGTAAGAAACTACTTGTTAAAGGCAGGTGCAGACCCGAAATGAAAACTTACATACAAGTAAATCCCCCCCAAAACCCTAAACGGTAATAGTTTGAAATCTGAAATATCTATCTGAAAGTCTAACCTGAAATCCTGCACAATCCTGTCCGTTTCTCCCGTTTCTGCTTCCTGGTTCTTCCAGTTAGCAAATGTCCGTTATGGATTTGACAGTTGACATTGCAGCCAATGATTGAATGTTAATCCCCTGTCTGCCTCTACTGAGCATGCCCAGGCTCAGTACGGGTTTCTAATTCCCAGTTTCCATAAGAAGCATAGCAGGCATACAGTAATGAATTCATAGGACAGTATGATATATCAACATATCTGTTGTATTCAATTAGATCAACTGGACTTGAATTTTAGTTCTTGAAGACGTTTCGCTAGTCATCCGACTGGCTTTCTCAATTCAGATGACTTGTACAAGAATCTGTGGCAATTATGTACCCTGGAAAGTCCCAATTAGCATATCACGCCAGGTGTTAAGGGCACGACTGCATAAGTAGCTAAGAGGGTTATAGGAACCCCAGGGTAATGTGTCAAAACAGCATTGTACATGGCAGACAGTTGGTGTCGAACTCCCCCACCTATTTAGGCTTGGTTTCTTTATTTCACATAAATGGCCTCCTTGACACCTCTCTTGAACCAGTCACGTTCCTTTGCCTTCCATGTACAATGCTGTTTTGACACCTTACCCTGGGCGCTCCTTTAACACCTCTAGCCCCTATGCAATCACACCCTTAACACCTGGCTGTGATATACCAACAGCAATTTCCTAATTGTCATTAATTGAACATAATTGTAATTTTTTCATGAACATAATGCAATCAGTGTGTATAATGGATGGACACATACACATTGATTGCATAATAGATACAATTGTTATTACTTGCTTTCTACATTGTTATTGTAAATTATTGCGCTTTCATATATGAAGCATAAATAGATATTCCCGTTTTTACATAGGGATCCTTGAAATCCTGTTTTATTGTAATTTTTGATTCTTACAATCATATTTGTGCACGGTGGCATCAGCGCTGATGTATGCTAGTTCAATTACAGGGTGGTGCTAGGGATCAATATAATATCCAATTTCCTAAAACAATAGGAGGGAAAGACTCCCCAAAGTATCCCTTTAAAGCCTCTCACACTTGACATACAAATACAATATCAATTTATTGTCATAGATACATATCACCCAAAGTATATAGTACATTATCCCCACCCTATATAATTAAAAGCGCTATAAAAGATAATAATGGGCGCTCCCTAAAAAAGTCCAAAGATTAAATATATAAAAGTCTCATAGCTGGGAGCAATAATTAAAGGAGTCGCCACTCTGTAACCTCCTATGTCTTATGGCTATAACAAATGGTTTTGAACCTCATTTTGTTGGTTTTGAACCTCATTTAAGGCACTTCCCTGAGCGATTAGCTCTGAGCGATTTTCTGTTTTAAAGAGATTTTTCTGTTTTTAAGAGAATTGACAGCGTTAAAAACTAAAGCGTTATTAACTGTGGTTGCAGCCTAGTAAATGTACTAACCTAACACTATTTATTTCTAGGAGGGTGCCTGTGTAAGTAATTAATCACTAGTGTATTTTTATTTTTTTTTACTACTTACTGCTTGAATAAGGTGGTAGGAATTGTTTGAGTAAACTCAAAGCACTGGATTACTAAAACAAATACTGTGTTTAAAAAACACTGTTACCTGTGGAGCGGGGGCTGGTAGGAGACAAGGAAAGGTTTTTTTTTTTCTCTCTCTCTCTCTGATTGGATGGGGGTGTAACTAATTGGTTTAAATTGGCTGAGGCCTGTTGGCTCTGGTTGGTTTTGAACCTCATTTAAGGCCTTTCCCATGAGCGATTAGCTCTGAGCGATTTCCTGTTTTAAAGAGATTTTTCGTTTTTAAGAGAATTGACAGCGTTAAAAAACTAAAGCGTTTATTAACTGTGGTTGCAGCCTAGTAAATGTACTAACCTAACACTATTTATTTCTAGGAGGGTGCCTGTGTAAGTAATTAATCACTAGTGTATTTTTATTTTTTTTTACTACTTACTGCTTGAATAAGGTGGTAGGAATTGTTTGAGTAAACTCAAAGCACTGGATTACTAAAACAAATACTTGTGTTTAAAAAACACTGTTACCTGTGGAGCGGGGGCTGGTAGGAGACAAAGGAAAGGGTTTTTTTTTCTCTCTCTCTCTCTGATTGGATGGGGTGTAACTAATTGTTTTAAATTGCTGAGGCCTGTTGGCTCTGGTTGGTTTGAACCTCATTTAAGGCCTTTCCCATGAGCGATTAGCTCTGAGCGATTTCCTGTTTTAAAGAGATTTTTCTGTTTTTAAGAGAATTGACAGCGTTAAAACTAAAGCGTTTATTAACTGTGGTTGCAGCCTAGTAAATGTACTAACCTAACACTATTTATTTCTAGGAGGGTGCCTGTGTAAGTAATTAATCACTAGTGTATTTTTTTTTTTTACTACTTACTGCTTGAATAAGGTGGTAGGAATTGTTTGAGTAAACTCAAAGCACTGGATTACTAAACAAATGCTTTGTTTAAAAAACACTGTTACCTGTGGAGCGGGGCTGGTAGGAGACAAAGGAAGGGGTTTTTTTTTTCTCTCTCTCTCTCTTGATTGATGGGGGTGATAACTAATTGGTTTAAATTGGCTGAGGCCTGTTGGCTCTGGTTGGTTTGAACCTCATTTAAGGCCTTTCCCATGAGCGATTAGCTCTGAGCGATTTCCTGTTTTAAAGAGATTTTTCTGTTTTTAAAGAGATTGACAGCGTTAAAAAACTAAAGCGTTTATTAACTGTGGTTCAGCCTAGTAAATGTACTAACCTAACACTATTTATTTCTAGGAGGGTGCCTGTGTAAGTAATTAATCACTAGTGTATTTTTATTTTTTTTTACTACTTACTGCTTGAATAAGTGGTAGGAATTGTTTGAGTAAACTCAAAGCACTGGATTACTAAAACAAATACTTGTGTTTAAAAACACTGTTACCTGTGGAGCAGGGGCTGGTAGGAGACAAAGGAAAGGGTTTTTTTTTTTCTCTCTCTCTCTGATTGGATGGGGGTGTTTTGGTTTAAATTGGCTGAGGCCTGTTGGCTCTGGTTGGTTTTGAACCTCATTTAAGGCCTTTCCCATGAGCGATTAGCTCTGAGCAATTTCCTGTTTTAAGAGATTTTTCTGTTTTTAGAGAATTGACAGCGTTAAAAAACTAAAGCGTTTTAAAACAAGAAAGCGTTTAAGAACAACACTATTCTCTGCTGTGTCTCTGCTGTGTATTGCTGTTTAGTATGACAGTTTTTTGGGGCCCGCGCAATGTGCATCCTGCCGCATGTATGGGATCTTGGAGCAGCCGCCCAGGGGACCTATGTATGTGTCAGATGTGAGTGGGTGCCCATTTGGAATCTGAGGTACAGAGTCTAAGGGGTAAACTTGCAGCATTGCGGGACTTGGCAACCTGGGGAAATGCAGGTACTGGCAGGGCCGTAACTTGTGGTGGTCGGCGATGATAGTTTGTCCCAGGGTGGGACGGAAGGATAGGGGGCTTCTTCCCAGCTGGTCGATCCCAACAGATTTGCCATTTTAGGTGAAGATGGTGAGGACGATGGCTCGGAAGCAGCATGTATGGAGCGGCCTTTCCCTTGAGCACCCAGGGGACGGCCATCTCCAATACAAGGAGGGAGAACTGGGGGCTAGGAAGGATAGACAGGTGGTAGTGGTAGGGGATTCTATTATTAGAAGGGTGAGTAGGGTAATCTGTCGCCAGGACCCTGCATGCCGAACAGTGTGTTGTCTGCCTGGTGCTAGGGTTCGACTGTGGTGGATCGTGTAGACAGATTATGGGTGGGGCTGGGAGTGACCCGGCGGTCTTGGTTCACATTGGTGCCAATGACAAAGTTAGAGGTGGAGGTGAGGTCCTTAAAAATGATTTCCGAGAATTAGGGGCCAAGTTAAAAGCAAGGACCTCAGGGTAGTGATTTCAGAAATACTACCGCAGCCACGTGCTCGCTAGGGAGGCAACGGGAGCTCAGGAGTATAAATGCGTGGCTAAGAGAGTGGTGTAAGGAATGGGGTTTGGGTTTTTAGAGACTGGGCTGACTTTTCTGTTGCTACAGGCTCTTTAGTATGACGGATTGCACCTCAATGGTGATGGTGCAACTGTTTTGGGGGAAGATGGCTAGGGGGTTGGAGGAGATTTAAACTAGGTATGGGGGGAGAGGAATGTTTAACTACAGGGGTAGATAGAGAAGTTAGGGATCTGGGGGCTAGTACACAACGGAGGGAGGAGAAGGAGGAGGGGGGAGCATAGAGAATAAGGAGGCATGTACGACCATGTATGGAAGTAAATCAATTGATAATCTAAAATGTATGTTAACAATGCAAGGAGTCTGGCTGGAAAACCGGCGAACTTGAAATAATAGCTCTAAAGGAAAGGTATGATGTAATTGGTATAGCAAATCATGGCTTAATGATTCACACGACTGGACAGTAAATGTTGAAGCGTACTCCTTATTTAGACATGACCGAGTTAATAAGAAAGGAGGAGGAGTATGTATGTATGTTAAACAGGAATTGAAGCCAAATTTAAAAGATGGTAGATGGGGGAGCAAACGATGCGGCAGAAACATTATGGGTGGAACTGTGTACAGGAAGCAAGAAGGTAGGTAAATTTATTGTTGGAGTGTGTTATAAGCCCCAAATGCCGGGGAAGAGGTGGAAATGAATCTAATATGCAGTTGGCGAAGCTGCTGGTATGGGGCATGTTCTGGTTATGGGGGATTTTAACATACCCTGAAATAGATTGGAGTATGGAACTGCCAGCACCTCAAAAGGTATAAAGTTCTTAATTTCCTATATGAGCATTTTCTTTCACAGAATGGTAGAAGTTCCTACTAGAAAGAATGCGTTGTTGGATCTGGTGATATCTAATAACCCAGTCTCTTTGGAGATGAAGGTAATGGGAAGCTTAGGGAATAGTGACCATGATAGTTTCATTTAATATAGGTTGCAGAAAACTAAGTGCACTGGCTTAACAAAAACTTTTAACTTTAGGAAAGCTAATTTTATGCTTTTAAAGGAATCGCTCCTGCTCATAGACTGGGGGGAACTGTTTCTAGGTAAGATACTGAGCAGATGTGGACCACTTTTAAAGGGATATTAAACTAAACATTTCCAAATCGGTACCTTTAGGAAACAAGTGTAAAAAAATTAGGTCCACTCCTGCATGGCTTAATGCTCAGGTAAAAAGGGAAATGGAAAAAAGAAAAGGCTTTTAAAATTTTGAAAGCAGAAGGCACAGAACAGGCTTACAGGACTTCAAAAGTTGTAATAAAGAGTGCAAGAAGCAATTAAACAGCTAAAATAGAAAATGAAATACGGATTGCCGAACAAGCAGTCCAACCCCAAGTGTTTTTTAAGTATATAAATGGTAAAAAAATGAGGACTGAGAATGTGGACCATTAAATAATGGAGCTGAGGTGGTTGTAGAGATGCCGAAAAGGCTAATCTGCTAAACCGTTTTTTTACATCGGTTTTTACTGTTGAGAATCCTTACAGTAGATTGTAACAATGTGCAGGGAGGAAATGAAGAGTTTTCACATGGATAACAGAGAGATATTGTACGGAATCAATTAGACAAAGTTAATATCATAAAGCGCCAGGACCAGATGGATTGCATCCTAGGATTTTAAAAGAGCTTAGTTCAGTTCTAGCAAGACCACTGTGTCTCATCTTTTCAGATTCGCTTTTGTCGGGGATGTGCCGCTGGATTGGAAAAAAGCCATGTAATACCAATATTCAAAAAAGGTAGTCGTTCCAGCCTGGTAACTATAGACCTGTAACCTAACATCAGTGGTAGGGAAGGTGATGGAAACTTTGTTAAGGATCATATCCTTGACTTTGTCTCCAGAGATCATCTTATTAGTAGTAGTCAGCATGGATTTATGAGAAATAGACAAATTTAATTGGTTTTTATGAAGAAGTGAGTAAGAAGTTAGATTCAGGCACAGCTGTGGATGTGGTATATTGGATTTGCAAAAGCCTTTGATACTGGCCACATAGGCGACTAATGTATAAACTGAGGACTGTTGGCCTTGAAGAAAACATTTGTTCATGGTAGAGAACTGGTTATTGGACCGCACGAGAGTGTGTTAATGGAGCTACATCTATGTGGGCTAAAGTTCTAAGCGGAGTTCCTCAGGGTTCTGTACTGGGGCCGCTTCTGTTTAATCTGTTTATAAATGACTTAGAAGGGGGCATTGAGAGCAAGGTCTCTGTGTTTGCTGATGACACTAAATTATGCAGAGCTTTGGAACTTCCAATGATGTGCAAGTGCTGCAAGCAGACCTAGATAGATTATCAAAATGGGCAGCAGAGTGGCAGATGAGATTCAATGTTGATAAATGTAAGGTGATGCATTGGGATTTAATAATCCCTGTGCCACCTACACCATAATAACTCTGTGTTAGGTGCATCTGAAATGGAAAAAGATTTGGGGGTTCTGGTAGATAACAGACTTAGCTGTAGCAAAATGCCAGGTAGCACACAGCTAGAGCTAGCAAGATATTGTCTTGATAAAGAGGGGAATAGATTCAAGAGAGAAAAATATTATTCTCCCTCTTTCAAGGCACTGGTAAGGCCTCATTTGGAATATGCGTGCAGTTTTGGAATCCCATATACAAAAGGGACATCTTGGAAATGGAAGCAGTCCAGAGAAGGGCAACTAAATTAATAAGGGGAATGGAGGGGCTTGAATATGCAGGCAGATTAGACAAGTTAGGGCTGTTTCATTGGAGAAGCGGCGGTTGCGTGGGGACATGAATAACCTTATACAAATATATTAATGGCCCATACAGTGAACTCTCTGGTGCATTGTTCACTAATAGGTCATATCAGAGGACTCGTGGACATCCTTTAAGGTTGGAAGAAGAAGTTTCATCTTCAAGTTAGGGAGAGTTTTCTTTACAGTGAGAACGGTGAAACTGTGGAACTGTCTTCCAGCAGAGGTGGTAATGGCAAGTTCATTGAATAACTTTAAAAAAGGCCTGGATAAGTTTCTAAAACTAAAAAATATTGAGAATTAGGTATTAATGCATATAGATCTGGTTTCCAGGGTACTTTCCGATTGCCGTTTGGTCAGGAGGGAATTTTTTCCCCCCTTTTTTAGCTGGGGTTTTTTGCCTTCCTCTCCGCTGGGATAGGGGAAGTGTCAGTTCCCGGGGGTGAAGGGGGCAGTGCAGGGACCGGGCTGTCTGTGTGAAAGTGCATGGAAGGAATGGTAAGACCAATGGGTGCAGTGACGTGAGTACCCGGGTGCACACAGCCAGACACATGGAAGGACCCAGAGAGAGCCAGTGTACAGACCCTGCAGGGGGTAATGCTAACAGGTACCGGGGCTATGGCTGGGGATACTGTTCATCCAACACATGGTGCCAGCGTCGCCCACCACACAGGAACCTGTTCCACCAAGTACTAATGGAAGTATGGCTACTGCTAACCCTGGCAATAGGGCTGTGGTTGGGAAATGGGGAAATACCACTGAGAAGGAGGAAAGTGCCAATGTAGTAACAGAGATAATAAGCCTACAGACTGAGGGTGATGATACAGAGCAACTCCTGCAGCACTTCTCTACCTCTAGGCACCTATTCAGCCCCCCATGCCTAGTCCTCCTGCACTTCCTACAGCTGGGAACCTTCTCAGGTAAGAGAGAACCAACCACACCCCTGCAAATCGCACCAAACCCCAAAAGTGGCATAGTAAGAAAACTTACTTGTTAAAGGGCAGGTGAGACCCGAAATGAAACTACATACAAGTAAATCACCCCCCAAAACCCTAAACGGTAATAGTTTGAAATCTGAAATATCTATCTGAAGTCTAACCTGAAATCCTGCACAATCTGTCTGTTTCTCCCGTTTCTGCCCTGGTTCTTCCAGTAGCAAATGTCCGTTATGGATTGACAGTTGACATTGCAGCCAATGATTGAATTTAATCCCCTGTCTGCCTCTACTGGCATGCCCAGGCTCAGTACGGGTTTCTAAATTGCCCAGTTTCCATAAGAAGCAAGCAGGCATACAGTAATGAATTCATAGGACAGTATGATATATCAACATATCTGGTGTATTCAATTAGATCAACTGGATTGAATAGTTCTTGAAGACGTTTCGGTAGTCATACGACTGGCTTTCTCAATCAGAAGACTTGTACAAGAATCTGTGGCAATTATGTACCCTGGAAAGTCCCCATGCATATCACAGCCAGGTGTTAAGGGCACGACTGCATAGTAGCTAAGAGGTGTTATAGGAACCCCAGGGTAATGTGTCAAAACAGCATTGTACATGGCAGACAGTTGTGTCGAACTCCCCCACCTCTATTTAGGCTTGGTTTCTTTATTTTCACATAAATGGCCTCCTTGACACCTCTCTTGAACCAGTCACAGTTCCTTTGCCTTCCATGTACAATGCTGTTTTGACACCTTACCCTGGGCGCTCCTTTAACACCTCTTAGCCCCTATGCAATCACACCCTAACACCTGGCTGTGATATACCAACAGCAATTTCCTAATTGTCATTAATTGACATAATTGTAATTTTTTCATGAACATAATGCAACAGTGTGTATAATGGATGGACAACATACACATGATGCATAATAGATACAATTGTTATTACTTGCTTTCTACATTGTTATTGTAATTATTGCGCTTTCATATATGAAGCATAAATAGATATTCCCGTTTTTACATAAGGGATCCTTGAAATCCTGTTTTATTGTAATTTTTGATCTTACAATCATATTTTGTGCACGGTGGCATCAGGCTGAGTATGCTAGTTCAATTACAGGGTGGTGCTAGGGATCAATAATAATCCAATTTCCTAAAACAAATAGGAGGGAAAGACTCCCAAAGTATCCCTTTAAAGCCCTCTACACTTGACATACAAAATACAAATATCAATTTATTGTCATAGAACAATCACCCAAAGTATATAGACATTATCCCCACCCCTATATAATTATAAAGGCTATAAAAGATATAATGGGCGTCCCTAAAAAAGTCCAAAGATTAAATAATAAAAGTCTTCATAGTGGGAGCAATAATTTAAAGGAGTCGCCACTCTGGAACCTCCTATGTCTTATGGAGCTATAACAAAATGGTTTTGAACCTCATTTGTTGGTTTTGAACCTCATTTAAGCACTTCCCATGAGCGATTAGCTCTGAGCGATTTTCTGTTTAAAGAGATTTTTCTGTTTTTAAGAAGAGAATGACAGCGTAAAAAACTAAAGCGTTTATTAACTGTGGTTGCAGCCTAGTAAATGTTACTAACCTAACATATTTATTCTAGGAGGGTGCTGTGTAAGTATTAATCACTAGTGTATTTTTATTTTTTTTTACTACTTACTGCTTGAATAAGGTGGTAGGAATTGTTTGAGTAAACTCAAAGCACTGGATTACTAAAACAAATACTTGTGTTAAAAAACACTGTTACCTGTGGAGCGGGGGGCTGGTAGGAGACAAAGGAAAGGTTTTTTTTTTCTCTCTCTCTCTCTGATTGGATGGGGGTTGTAACTAATTGGTTTAAATTGGCTGAGGCCTGTTGGCTCTGGTTGGTTTTGAACCTCATTAGGCCTTTCCCATGAGCGATTAGCTCTGAGCGATTTCCTGTTTTAAAGAGATTTTTCTGTTTTTAAGGAATTGACAGCGTTAAAAAACTAAAGCGTTTATTAACTGGGTTGCAGCCTAGTAAATGTACTAACCTAACACTATTTATTTCTAGGAGGGTGCCTGTGTAGTAAATTAATCACTAGTGTATTTTTATTTTTTTTTACTACTTACTGCTTGAATAAGGTGGTAGAATTGTTTGAGTAAACTCAAAGCACTGGATTACTAAAACAAATACTTGTGTTTAAAAAACACTGTTACCTGTGGAGCGGGGGTGGTAGGAGACAAGGAAAGGGTTTTTTTTTTCTCTCTCTCTCTGATTGGATGGGGGTTGTAACTAATTGGTTTAAATTGGCTGAGGCCTGTTGGCTCTGGGTGGTTTGAACCTCATTTAAGGCCTTTCCGAGCGATTGCTCTGAGCGATTTCCTGTTTTAAAGAGATTTTTCTGTTTTTAAGAGAATTGACAGCGTTAAAAAACTAAAGCGTTATTATTACTGTGGTTGCAGCCTAGAAATGTACTAACCTAACACTATTTATTTCTAGGAGGGTGCGTGTGAAGTAATTAATCACTATGTATTTTTATTTTTTTTTTACTACTTAATGCTTGAATAAGGTGGTAGGAATTGTTTGAGTAAACTCAAGCACTGGATTACTAAAACAAATGCTTGTGTTTAAAAAACAATGTTACCTGTGGAGCGGGGGCTGGGTAGGAGACAAAGGAAAGGGGTTTTTTTTTTCTCTCTCTCTCTCTGATTGGATGGGGGTGTAACTAATTGGTTTAAATGGTGAGGCCTGTTGGCTCTGGTTGGTTTTGAACCTCATTTAAGGCCTTTCCATGAGCGATTAGCTCTGAGCGATTCCTGTTTTAAGAGATTTTCTGTTTTTAAGAGAATTGACAGCGTTTAAAAAACTAAAGCGTTTATTAACTGTGGTTGCAGCCTAGTAAATGTACTAACCTAACACTATTTATTTCTAGGAGGGTGCCTGTGTAAGTAATTATCACTAGTGTATTTTTATTTTTTTTACTACTTACTGCTTGAATAAGTGGTAGGAATTGTTTGAGTAACTCAAAGCACTGGATACTAAAACAAATACTTGTGGTAAAAAACACTGTTACTGTGGAGCAGGGGCTGGTAGGAGACAAAGGAAAGGGTTTTTTTTTTTTCTCTCTCTCTCTCTGATGGATGGGGGTGTAACTAATTGGTTTAAATTGGCTGAGGCCTGTTGGCTCTGGTTGGTTTTTGAACCTCATTTAGGCCTTTCCCATGAGCGATAGCTCTGAAGCGATTTCGTTTTTAAGAGATTTTTCTGTTTTTAAGAGAATTGACAGGTTAAAAAACTAAAGCGTTTAAAAACAAGAAAGCGTTTAAGAACAACACTATTTCTCTGCTGTGTCTCTGCTGTGTATTGCTGTTTAGTATGGACAGTTTGTTGGGGCCGCGCAATGTGCATCCTGCCGCATGTATGGGATCTTGGGCAGCCGCCCCAGGGGACCTATGTATGTGTCAGATGTGAGTGGGTTGCCCATTTGGAATCTGAGGTACAGAGTCTAAGGGGTTAAACTTGCAGCATTGCGGGACTTGGAAACTGGGGGAAATGCAGGTACTGGCAGGGGCCAGTAAACTTGTGGGTGGAGATGGGGCAGATAAGGTGGAGAAGGAAGATAGATTTGTAAGGGTCACCAGAGGGAAGTAGGGGACGGAAGGATAGGGGGGCTTCTTCCCAGCTGGTCGATCCCAACAGATTTGCCATTTTAGGTGAAGATGTGGAGGACGATGGCTCGGAAGCAGCATGTATGGACGGGCCTTTCCCTTGAGCACCCAGGGGACCATCTCCAATACAAGGGAGGGAGAACTGGGGGCTAGGAAGGATAGACAGGTGGTAGTGGTAGGGGATTCTATTATTAGAAGGGTAGATGGGTAATCTGCGCCAGGACCCTGCATGCCGAAACGTGTGTGTTGTCTGCTGGTGCTAGGGTTCGACATGTGGTGGATCGTGTAGACAGATTATTGGGTGGGGCTGGGAGTGACCCGGCGGTCTTGGTTCACATTGGTGCCAATGACAAAGTTAGAGGTGGAGGTGAGGTCCTTAAAATGATTTCCGAGAATTAGGGGCCAAGTTAAAAGCAAGGACCTCCAGGGTAGTGATTTCAGAAATACTACCGCAGCCACGTGCTACGCTAGGGAGGCAAGGGAGCTCAGGAGTATAAATGCGTGGCTAAGAGAGTGGTGTATGAGGAGATGGGGTTTGGGTTTTTAGAGAACTGGGCTGACTTTTCTGTTGGCTACAGGCTCTTTAGTAGTGACGGATTGCAACCTAATGGTGATGGTGCAACTGTTTTGGGGGGAAGATGGCTAGGGGGTTGGAGGAGATTTTAAACTAGGTATGGGGGGGGGGAGGATGTTTAACTACACAGGGGTGTAGATAGAGAAGTTAGGGATCTGGGGTAGTACAACAACGGAGGAGGAGAAGGAGGAGGGGGGAGCATAGAGGATAAGGAGGCATGTACGACCATGTATGAAGTAAATCAATTGATAATCTAAAATGTATGTTACAAATGCCAGGAGTTGGCTGGAAAAAACCGGCGAACTTGAAAAATAGCTCTAAAGGAAAGGTATGATGTAATTGGTATAGCAGAATCATGGCTTAATGATTCACACGACTGGACAGTAAATGTTGAAGCGTACTCCTTATTTAGACATGACCGAGTTAATAAGAAAGGAGGAGGGTATTGTATGTATGTTAAACAGGAATTGAAGCCAAATTTAAAAGATGGAATAGAGGGGGAGCAAACGATGCGGCAGAAACATTATGGGTGGAAACTGTGTACAGGAAGAAGAAGGTAGGTAAATTTATTGTTGGAGGTGTATAAGCCGGAGAGACAGTGGAAGGGTAGAGTGTGTCTGTGCTGAGGTTTTTTTTTGTTTTTTATTGCGGGCCTTATGTACTATAAGAAATAATATGCAGTGTAATTTAAGAATTTACTTCAGCTCGGAGTTCCATAAAAGCTATAAAAGCTTCTATATGGTCATATAACTATAAATCCTTATAATACATAAGGAAAGGAATTTTCAGTGGAGGGAGGAAGGTGGGAGAATCTATATTACAGTGACTCAGTGATGTTACTGAGTGACTTCCTGTAATCCACTGCCCCTCCCACTGTCTCCCCCTCCCTGTATTAGCCATTTATATAGGACTTTTTTTGGCTGGCCTTATGTATTATAAGAAATACGCTACCTACAGTGTAATATATAAGGGATAATACACTATCTACAGTGTAATATATGGATTTACTTTACCTCTGTGTTTCATGCCCTGTATAAAAGAACTCGGCTGTGGCCTTGTGCTTCTATATGGTCATGGAACTCCTTGGTGGCGTAATATCCTTATATTACACTGTAGGTAGCGTATTATCCCTTATATATTATATAGGGTTAACCCAATGCTCAGTGTGTATATATTATATAGGGTTAGCTCAAGGCACAGTGTGTATATATTATATAGGGTATCCCAAGGCACAGTGTGTATATATATAATATAGGGTTATCCCAAGGCACAGTGTATATATATATCATATAGGGTTAACCATTTGCACAGTGTGTATATATTATATAGGGTTATCCAATGCACAGTGTGTGTATATATTATATAGGGTTAACCCAAGGCACAGTGTATATATATATATCATATAGGGCTAACCCATTGCACAGTGTGATATTTATATAGGGTTATCCCAATGCACAGTGTGTGTATATATTATATAGGGTTAACCCAAGGCACAGTGTGTATTATATATAGGGTTAACCCAAGGCACAGTGTGTATAATATATAGGTTATCCCAAGGCACAGTGTATATATATATATAGGGTATCCCAAGGCAGTTGGTATAAATTATATAGGGTTATCCCAAGGCACAGTGGTAAAATAATATAAAATAAAATAGGTACCCAAGGCACAGGTATATATAATACAAAATATATAAAAATATAATATATATATATATATATATATATATATAAGGGTTATCCCAATGCACAGTGTGTGTTATATTATATAGGGTTAACCCAAGGCACAGTGTGTATAATATTATAGGGTTATCCCAAGGCACAGTGTAATATAATATATATATTATATATATATATATATATATATATATATATATATATAGGGTTATCCCAAGGCACAGTGTGTATAAATTATATAGGGTAATCCCAAGGCACAGTGTGTATGTATTATATAGGGTTATCCTATGTGGTGTGCCCAGCTATATTTATCATTTTGGATATATTTACTGTTGGCCACAGTGTTAGGGCACCCAGCAATTTCTGTTTGCATTTCTTTGGTTTAGGTGTGCAGGATCTCAATCCATTGCATTATATAGGGTTATCCCAAGGCACAGTGTATATATTATATAGGGTTAACCCAAGGCACAGTGTGTCTATATTATATAGGGTTATCCCAAGGAACAGTGTGTATATTATTTAGGGTTATTCAATAAAAGTTCTTATTGTTTAAAATGGTGCTAATTTGCCCCAACCAATCAGAACTTAGCTTTCAAATGTTAAATAAGAACTGTTATTGTTAAAATTAGCACCATTTTAAACAATAAGAACTTTTATTGAATCTCCGAGAGTGTATATATTATATAGGGTTAACACATTGTTGCATTTCCTATGGTAACAGGGCGTAGCACTGCACATCCCAATATATGTAGTAAAAAGTAGAGTACTATGATACTGTTATTGGACTAACAGTTTATTTTAGTAGACAAGCTTTCGAGGGATCAACCCTCTTTTCTTAGGTCAGCTTTGACCTGAGGAAGAGGGTCGATCCCTTGACAAGACACACACACACACACACACACACACACACACACACACACACACCCATTATCACACCCATTATCACACCCATTCCCATACACAGGACAGTTTTCACCAGTTGAACACTACTTAATCCAGAAGGGCGGGACGGAGGAAGATGCAGCCCAGACAGTGGAGGCCTCCAGACCCTCTCCGCCCCTCCTGGTGTTCGGTGCCCCTGGTGGGGTGCTAGGAATGCCTTCCTGTTGGCCTCCCCGGTACCGGCTATTGGACTTGCTGTTGGCTCTGGGAGGGACGTTGACCTTCTTGGTGGACTTAAGTTCCGATGTGTGGGGGGCGGTGGAATACTACCGGGCCGGGGATGTGGCCTATGCTGCTTGTCTCCTTGCTTTCTATGGCCTGTCATCGGCCGTCCTGCAGCTCCACAGCTGGAGTTGGTTCTGGGCTGACAGGCACCATAGTGACATCTGGAAGTGTCCCCACCATAGGACGGGAAACAGCACCGAGTCGCTCCCCCGCTGGGATAGGGGAAGTGTCAGTTCCCAGCTGGGTGAAGGGGGCAGTGCAGGGACCGGGCTGTCTGTGAAAGTGCATGGAAGGAATGGTAAGACCAATGGGTGCAGTGACGTGAGCTACCCGGGTGCACACAGCCAGACACATGGAAGGACCCAGAGAGATGCCCAGTGTACAGACCCTGCAGGGGGTAATGCTAACAGCTGTACCGGGGCTATGGCTGGGGATACTGTTCATCCAACACATGGTGCCAGCGTCGCCACCACACAGGAACCTGTTCCACCAAGTACTGGAAGTATGGCTACTGCTAACCCTGGCAATAGGGCTGTGGTTGGGAAATGGGGAACTACCACTGAGAAGGAGGAAAGTGCCAATGTAGTAACAGAGATAATAAGCCTACAGACTGAGGGTGATGATACAGAGCAACTCCTGCAGCACTTCTCTACCTCTAGGCACCTATTCAGCCCCCCATGCCTAGTCCTCCTGCACTTCCTACAGCTGGGATACCTTCTCAGGTAAGAGAGAACCAACCACACCCCTGCAAATCTGCACCAAACCCCAAAAGTGGCATAGTAAGAAACTTACTTGTTAAAGGGCAGGTGCAGACCCGAAATGAAAACTTACATACAAGTAAATCACCCCCCAAAACCCTAAACGGTAATAGTTTGAAATCTGAAATATCTATCTGAAAGTCTAACCTGAAATCCTGCACAATCCTGTCCTGTTTCTCCCGTTTCTGCTTCCTGGTTCTTCCAGTTAGCAAATGTCCGTTATGGATTTGACAGTTGACATTGCAGCCAATGATTGAATGTTAATCCCCTGTCTGCCTCTACTGAGCATGCCCAGGCTCAGTACGGGTTTCTAAATTGCCCAGTTTCCATAAGAAGCATAGCAGGCATACAGTAATGAATTCATAGGACAGTATGATATATCAACATATCTGTTGTATTCAATTAGATCAACTGGACTTGAATTTTAGTTCTTGAAGACGTTTCGCTAGTCATCCGACTGGCTTTCTCAATTCAGAATGACTTGTACAAGAATCTGTGGCAATTATGTACCCTGGAAAGTCCCAATTAGCATATCACAGCCAGGTGTTAAGGGCACGACTGCATAGTAGCTAAGAGGTGTTATAGGAACCCCAGGGTAATGTGTCAAAACAGCATTGTACATGGCAGACAGTTGGTGTCGAACTCCCCCACCTCTATTTAGGCTTGGTTTCTTTATTTTCACATAAATGGCCTCCTTGACACCTCTCTTGAACCAGTCACGTTCCTTTGCCTTCCATGTACAATGCTGTTTTGACACCTTACCCTGGGCGCTCCTTTAACACCTCTTAGCCCCTATGCAATCACACCCTTAACACCTGGCTGTGATATACCAACAGCAATTTCCTAATTGTCATTAATTGAACATAATTGTAATTTTTTCATGAACATAATGCAATCAGTGTGTATAATGGATGGACAACATACACATTGATTGCATAATAGATACAATTGTTATTACTTGCTTTCTACATTGTTATTGTAAATTATTGCGCTTTCATATATGAAGCATAAATAGATATTCCCGTTTTTACATAAGGGATCCTTGAAATCCTGTTTTATTGTAATTTTTGATTCTTACAATCATATTTTGTGCACGGTGGCATCAGCGCTGATGTATGCTAGTTCAATTACAGGGTGGTGCTAGGGATCAATAATAATCCAATTTCCTAAAACAAATAGGAGGGAAAGACTCCCCAAAGTATCCCTTTAAAGCCCTCTCACACTTGACATACAAAATACAAATATCAATTTATTGTCATAGATACATATCACCCAAAGTATATAGTACATTATCCCCACCCCTATATAATTATAAAGCGCTATAAAAGATAATAATGGGCGTCCCTAAAAAAGTCCAAAGATTAAATATATAAAAGTCTCATAGCTGGGAGCAATAATTTAAAGGAGTCGCCACTCTGTAACCTCCTATGTCTTATGGAGCTATAACAAAATGGTTTTGAACCTCATTTTGTTGGTTTTGAACCTCATTTAAGGCACTTCCCATGAGCGATTAGCTCTGAGCGATTTTCTGTTTTAAAGAGATTTTTCTGTTTTTAAGAGAATTGACAGCGTTAAAAAACTAAAGCGTTTATTAACTGTGGTTGCAGCCTAGTAAATGTACTAACCTAACACTATTTATTTCTAGGAGGGTGCCTGTGTAAGTAATTAATCACTAGTGTATTTTTATTTTTTTTTTACTACTTACTGCTTGAATAAGGTGGTAGGAATTGTTTGAGTAAACTCAAAGCACTGGATTATAAAACAAATACTTGTGTTTAAAAAACACTGTTACCTGTGGAGCGGGGGCTGGTAGGAGACAAAGGAAAGGTTTTTTTTTTTTCTCTCTCTCTCTGATTGGATGGGGGTGTACTATTGGTTTAAATTGGCTGAGGCCTGTTGGCTCTGGTTGGTTTGAACCTCATTTAAGGCCTTTCCCATGAGCATTAGCTCTGGGCGATTTCCTGTTTTAAAGAGATTTTTCTGTTTTTAAGAGAATTGACAGCGTTAAAAACTAAAGCGTTTATTAACTGTGTTTGCAGCCTAGTAATGTACTAACCTAACACTATTTATTTCTAAGGGTGCCTGTTAAGTAATAATCACTAGTGTATTTTTATTTTTTTTACTACTTACTGCTTGAATAAGGTGGTAGGATGTTTGAGTAAACTCAAAGCACTGGATTACTAAAACAAATACTTGTGTTTAAAAAACACTGTTACCTGTGGAGCGGGGCTGGTAGAGCAAAGGAAAGGGTTTTTTTTTTTCTCTCTCTCTCTGATTGGATGGGGTTGTAACTAATTGGTTTAAATTGGCTGAGGCCTGTTGGCTCTGGTTGGTTTTGAACCTCATTTAGGCCTTTCCCATGAGCGATTACTCTGAGCGATTTCCTGTTTTAAAGAGATTTTTCTGTTTTTAAGAGAATTGACAGCGTTAAAAAACTAAAGCGTTTATTAACTGTGGTTGCAGCCTAGTAAATGTACTAACCTAACACTATTTATTTCTAGGAGGGTGCCTGTGTAAGTAATTAATCACTAGTGTATTTTTATTTTTTTTTACTACTTACTGCTTGAATAAGGTGGTAGGAATTGTTTGAGTAAACTCAAAGCACTGGATTACTAAAACAAATACTTGTGTTTAAAAAACACTGTTACCTGTGGAGCGGGGGCTGGTAGGAGACAAAGGAAAGGTTTTTTTTTTTCTCTCTCTCTCTCTGATTGGATGGGGGTGTAACTAATTGGTTTAAATTGGCTGAGGCCTGTTGGCTCTGGTTGGTTTTGAACCTCATTTAAGGCCTTTCCCATGAGCGATTAGCTCTGAGCGATTTCCTGTTTTAAAGAGATTTTCTGTTTTTAAGAGAATTGACAGCGTTAAAAAACTAAAGCGTTTATTAACTGTGGTTGCAGCCTGTAAATGTACTAACCTAACTATTTATTCTAGGAGGGTGCCTGTGTAGATATTAATCACTAGTGTATTTTTATTTTTTTTTACTACTTACTGCTTGAATAAGGTGGTAGGAATTGTTTGAGTAAACTCAAAGCACTGGATTACTAAAACAAATCTTGTGTTTAAAAACACTGTTACCTGTGAGCGGGGGCTGGTAGGACAAAGGAAAGGTTTTTTTTTCTCTCTCTCTCTCTGATTGGATGGGGGTGTAACTAATTGGTTTAAATTGGCTGAGGCCTGTTGGCTCTGGTTGGTTTTGAACCTCATTTAAGGCCTTTCCCATGAGCGATTAGCTCTGAGCGATTTCCTGTTTAAAGAGATTTTTCTGTTTTTAAGAGAATTGACAGCGTTAAAAAACTAAAGCGTTTATTAACTGTGGTTGCAGCCTAGTAAATGTACTAACCTAACACTATTTATTTCTAGGAGGGTGCCTGTGTAAGTAATTAATCACTAGTGTATTTTTATTTTTTTTTTACTACTTACTGCTTGAATAAGGTGGTAGGAATTGTTTGAGTAAACTCAAAGCACTGGATTACTAAAACAAATACTTGTGTTTAAAAAACACTGTTACCTGTGGAGCGGGGGCTGGTAGGAGACAAAGGAAAGGGTTTTTTTTTTTTTCTCTCTCTCTCTGATTGGATGGGGGTGTAACTAATTGGTTTAAATTGGCTGAGGCCTGTTGGCTCTGGTTGGTTTTGAACCTCATTTAAGGCCTTTCCCATGAGCGATTAGCTCTGAGCGATTCCTGTTTTAAAGAGATTTTTCTGTTTTTAAGAGAATTGACAGCGTTAAAAAACTAAAGCGTTTAAAACAAGAAAGCGTTTAAGAACAACACTATTTCTCTGCTGTGTCTCTGCTGTGTATTGCTGTTTAGTATGGACAGTTTTGTTGGGGCCGCGCAATGTGCATCCTGCCGCATGTATGGGATCTTGGAGCAGCCGCCCCAGGGGACCTATGTATGTGTCAGATGTGAGTGGGTTGCCCATTTGGAATCTGAGGTACAGAGTCTAAGGGGTAAACTTGCAGCATTGCGGGACTTGGCAAACCTGGGGGAAATGCAGGTACTGGCAGGGGCCAGTAAACTTGTGGGTGGAGATGGGGCAGATAAGGTGGAGAAGGAAGATAGATTTGTAAGGGTCACCAGGGGAAGTAGGGGACGGAAGGATAGGGGGGCTTCTTCCCAGCTGGTCGATCCCAACAGATTTGCCATTTTAGGTGAAGATGTGGAGGACGATGGCTCGGAAGCAGCATGTATGGAGCGGGCCTTTCCCTTGAGCACCCAGGGGACGGCCATCTCCAATACAAGGGAGGGAGAACTGGGGGCTAGGAAGGATAGACAGGTGGTAGTGGTAGGGGATTCTATTATTAGAAGGGTAGATAGGGTAATCTGTCGCCAGGACCCTGCATGCCGAACAGTGTGTTGTCTGCCTGGTGCTAGGGTTCGACATGTGGTGGATCGTGTAGACAGATTATTGGGTGGGGCTGGGAGTGACCCGGCGGTCTTGGTTCACATTGGTGCCAATGACAAAGTTAGAGGTGGAGGTGAGGTCCTTAAAAATGATTTCCGAGAATTAGGGGCCAAGTTAAAAGCAAGGACCTCCAGGGTAGTGATTTCAGAAATACTACCGCAGCCACGTGCTACGCTAGGGAGGCAACGGGAGCTCAGGAGTATAAATGCGTGGCTAAGAGAGTGGTGTAAGGAGATGGGGTTTGGGTTTTTAGAGAACTGGGCTGACTTTTCTGTTGGCTACAGGCTCTTTAGTAGTGACGGATTGCACCTCAATGGTGATGGTGCAACTGTTTTGGGGGAGAAGATGGCTAGGGGGTTGGAGGAGATTTTAAACTAGGTATGGGGGGGGAGGGAATGTTTAACTACACAGGGGTAGATAGAGAAGTTAGGGATCTGGGGGCTAGTAACACAACGGAGGGAGGAGAAGGAGGAGGGGGGAGCATAGAGGATAAGGAGGCATGTACGACCATGTATGGAAGTAAATCAATTGATAATCTAAAATGTATGTTTACAAATGCAAGGAGTCTGGCTGGAAAAACCGGCGAACTTGAAATAATAGCTCTAAAGGAAAGGTATGATGTAATTGGTATAGCAGAATCATGGCTTAATGATTCACACGACTGGACAGTAAATATTGAAGGGTACTCCTTATTTAGACATGACCGAGTTAATAAGAAAGGAGGAGGAGTATGTATGTATGTTAAACAGGAATTGAAGCCAAATTTAAAAGATGGAATAGATGGGGGAGCAAACGATGCGGCAGAAACATTATGGGTGGAACTGTGTACAGGAAGCAAGAAGGTAGGTAAATTTATTGTTGGAGTGTGTTATAAGCCGCCAAATGCCGGGGAAGAGGTGGAAATGAATCTCCATATGCAGTTGGCGAAGGCTGCTGGTATGGGGCATGTTCTGGTTATGGGGGATTTTAACTACCCTGAAATAGATTGGAGTAATGGAACTGCCAGCACCTCAAAAGGTATAAAGTTCTTAAATTTCCTATATGAGCATTTTCTTTCACAGATGGTAGAAGTTCCTACTAGAAAGAATGCGTTGTTGGATCTGGTGATATCTAATAACCCAGAGCTCATTTTGGAGATGAAGGTAATGGGAAGCTTAGGGAATAGTGACCATGATATAGTTTCATTTAATATAGGTTGCAGAAAACTAAAGTGCACTGGCTTAACAAAAACTTTTAACTTTAGGAAAGCTAATTTTATGCTTTTAAAGGAATCGCTCCTGCTCATAGACTGGGGGGAACTGTTTCTAGGTAAAGATACTGAGCAGATGTGGACCACTTTTAAAGGGATATTAAACTATAACATTTCCAAATCGGTACCTTTAGGAAACAAGTGTAAAAAAATTAGGTCCACTCCTGCATGGCTTAATGCTCAGGTAAAAAGGGAAATGGAAAAAAAGAAAAGGGCTTTTAAAATTTTGAAAGCAGAAGGCACAGAACAGGCTTACAGGGACTTCAAAAGTTGTAATAAAGAGTGCAAGAAAGCAATTAAACTAGCTAAAATAGAAAATGAAATACGGATTGCCGAACAAAGCAAGTCCAACCCCAAGATGTTTTTTAAGTATATAAATGGTAAAAAAATGAGGACTGAGAATGTGGGACCATTAAATAATGGAGCTGAGGTGGTTGTAGAGGATGCCGAAAAGGCTAATCTGCTAAACCGTTTTTTTACATCGGTTTTTACTGTTGAGAATCCTTACAGTAGGGATTGTAACAATGTGCAGGGAGGAAATGAAGAGTTTTCACATTGGATAACAGAGGATATTGTACGGAATCAATTAGACAAAGTTAATATCAATAAAGCGCCAGGACCAGATGGATTGCATCCTAGGATTTTAAAAGAGCTTAGTTCAGTTCTAGCAAGACCACTGTGTCTCATCTTTTCAGATTCGCTTTTGTCTGGGGATGTGCCGCTGGATTGGAAAAAAGCCAATGTAATACCAATATTCAAAAAAGGTAGTCGTTCACAGCCTGGTAACTATAGACCTGTAAGCCTAACATCAGTGGTAGGGAAGGTGATGGAAACTTTGTTAAGGGATCATATCCTTGACTTTGTCTCCAGAGATCATCTTATTAGTAGTAGTCAGCATGGATTTATGAGAAATAGACAAATTTAATTGGTTTTTATGAAGAAGTGAGTAAGAAGTTAGATTCAGGCACAGCTGTGGATGTGGTATATTTGGATTTTGCAAAAGCCTTTGATACTGTGCCACATAGGCGACTAATGTATAAACTGAGGACTGTTGGCCTTGAAGAAAACATTTGTTCATGGATAGAGAACTGGTTATTGGACCGCAAACAGAGAGTGGTGGTTAATGGAGCTACATCTATGTGGGCTAAAGTTCTAAGCGGAGTTCCTCAGGGTTCTGTACTGGGGCCGCTTCTGTTTAATCTGTTTATAAATGACTTAGAAGGGGGCATTGAGAGCAAGGTCTCTGTGTTTGCTGATGACACTAAATTATGCAGAGCTTTGGAAACTTCCAATGATGTGCAAGTGCTGCAAGCAGACCTAGATAGATTATCAAAATGGGCAGCAGAATGGCAGATGAGATTCAATGTTGATAAATGTAAGGTGATGCATTTGGGATTTAATAATCCCTGTGCCACCTACACCATAAATAACTCTGTGTTAGGTGCATCTGAAATGGAAAAAGATTTGGGGGTTCTGGTAGATAACAGACTTAGCTGTAGCAAACAATGCCAGGTAGCAACAGCTAGAGCTAGCAAGATATTGTCTTGTATAAAGAGGGGAATAGATTCAAGAGAGAAAAATATTATTCTCCCTCTTTACAAGGCACTGGTAAGGCCTCATTTGGAATATGCGGTGCAGTTTTGGAATCCCATATACAAAAGGGACATCTTGGAAATGGAAGCAGTCCAGAGAAGGGCAACTAAATTAATAAGGGGAATGGAGGGGCTTGAATATGCAGGCAGATTAGACAAGTTAGGGCTGTTTACATTGGAGAAGCGGCGGTTGCGTGGGGACATGATAACCTTATACAAATATATTAATGGCCCATACAGTGAACTCTCTGGTGCATTGTTCACTAATAGGTCATATCAGAGGACTCGTGGACATCCTTTAAGGTTGGAAGAAAAGAAGTTTCATCTTCAAGTTAGGAGAGGTTTCTTTACAGTGAGAACGGTGAAACTGTGGAACTGTCTTCCAGCAGAGGTGGTAATGGCAAGTTCATTGAATAACTTTAAAAAAGGCCTGGATAAGTTTCTAAAACTAAAAAATATTGAGAATTACTGGTATTAATGCATATAGATCTGGTTGATCCAGGGATACTTTCCGATTGCCGTTTGGAGTCAGGAAGGAATTTTTTCCCCCCTTTTTTAGCTGGGGTTTTTTGCCTTCCTCTGGATCAACTGTTAGGTAGGGTTAAAAAAAAAAAAAAAAAAAAGGGAATAGGTTGGACTTGATGGACGAATGTCTTTATTCAACCTTAATTACTATGTTACTATGTTACTATGTAACTCCAAGCAGCAGCACTTTTCCAGAGGAATTGAGTGCTCTCCATTGCGTTTTTCTACAATCATATGTCGGGTCTTATAAACAGTCCGGTATTACTTAGCCCGCTAGCTTAATCTAACAAGGGAATCAATATGTACCAGCAATATGCACCATAACTGGTTTGCACTCATGTGATCTCTCATAGCCCTTATAGGAAAGCTAAAGATATGTAAGTACGAGCACTCACACGCTTGTACCAGACTGACCAATAATGGCCATTATAATTGTCCAAATAATGGACTATACATATTTAATTATAAGTCCTCATTGAATGATTAAAAAACAAATTTATTAAATATACAAAACGCAATCCCAAAAAGCACACAATTCTCCCTTTAAAAATTCTATATAGGTATGAGCAGCAAATAAAGCCAGTACTGGGCATCCCCGGACTGGTCGGAGCCTTTAATGTGCCTCCTCAGCAGTGTCAATCAGACTAATTAAGTCCAAATGGAGGTATTCCAGCCCAAATAGAAAACGACCATTAGTATTGGTTTTGAAAGATATATGGGTTATTCAATAAAAGTTCTTATTGTTAAAAATGGTGCTAATTTTGTCCTAACCAATAAGATGTCTACCATGCCATCCTAGCGTCCTCCAACGTGTGATTTGCGTGTGTTGCTGCATGCCTTCAATCCAGCACACATTTTGTTTAGTACAATGTTAATATATCTCATTGCTTTCTCTTATCCCTATATTTCTCATTTATATATACAGATTTGATTTTTATACATTTGTATTAGAATTGTTTGATCTCAGTTACACCACTTTTTCAGTGTATTATATACTTTATGTACAAATTTGATGATCTCCCCTTTTTACAGAAAACACCCATAGTTTATACTTTCATTTTACCCATTTGTTGGGATCTCTGTTTTTAGGTCATAAATCCACCTACTCTCGGTTTGCAATAATCTTTCCACCATATGGCCACCTCTTTGTCTCAAGCAAACAGGGGTGTAAATACAGGGGCCTGCCCCACCCCCTCCATATTAACATATGCACGATCAGCTGTTAGACCAGACCCGAACTTCCGGTTTGGTTCTGGTCTTTTAAACAGCTTATTGTGCGTATGTTTCCTTTATACACGCGATCAGCTATTTAAAAACAGCTAATTGTGGAGGTTTTTGCGGGCCATCTTACCTTCCGGGCCCCGTGGCAGTGGTGGTAGCTACGCCACTGCAAGCTAATATGATGTATCCCCATGAAAGATAATATTACTTTATTTGTTCTATGTTGTTCTACATGTTTAGTCATAGCGCTTCTGTCAATTTCACCATTTTTGGTTGCTGTAACATAGTATAGTATAGTATAGTATTTGAGGTTGAATAAAGACATACGTCCATCCAGTCCAACCCATCTAGCAATATCCTCATTTCCTGCCTAACTGTTGATCCAGAGGAAGGCAAAAAAAACCCACCAAATTTATGAAGGGGGAAAAAATTCCTTCCTGACTCCAAGTGGCAATCGGAAATTTCCCTGGATCAACTCTACTTTATGTATCAATACCAGTAACTTGCAACATTCCTTGTTTGCAGAAACTCATCCAGCTTTTTTTTTAAACTGACCAATGAACCTGCCATAACGTCCACTGGAAGACAGTTCCATAGCTTTACTGTTCTCACAGTGAAAAACCCTTTCCGAACTTGAAGCCTAAACCTTTTTTCTTCAAGTCTTAACATGTTCTGTAATTTTTTTCATTCAAGCTCCTGTTTGTCTGGCCTACATATTTAGCTCCACATTTACACTCTAATAGTTATATTACATATTTTGTTTTACATGTTATCAGGGAATTGACTTTTTTTGTATGTTCAAAGACATTATCTTGTTTCATATATGTGCATACTTTACATTTCCCACTCCTTTTGTTGCCCTTTTGAGGAGAGATACCCAAACATCCTTCCATATTAATTTGTGATGACTTGAAGTGACTTGGAGAAACCATGTCCCTCAATTTTTTTCCTTTTTTCTCGGTTATCAGTGGGTACTCTCCTATACGATATCTTTGGTCGTCATCATCAGAGAGCAGGAACCAATATTTCTGTAGGATACCTCTCAATACATTCATAGTAACATAGTAATTGAGGTGGAATAAAGACATACGTCCATCAAGTCCAACCTATTCGCTTTTTTTTTTTTTAACCCTTCCTAACAGTTGATCCAGAGGAAGGTAAAAAAAAAAAACACAGGTAAAAAGGGAGGGGGGGTGGGAGAATCCCTGGATCAACCAGATCTACAGTATATGTATTAATACCAGTAATTCTCAATATTTTTTTAGTTGTATAAACTTATCTAGGCTATTTTTAAAGCTATTCAATGAGCTTGCCATTACCACAGCTACTGGAAGACAGTTCCACAGTTTCACCACTCTCACTGTAAAGAAACGTTTCCTAACCTGAAGATGAAACTTCTTTTCTTCCAACCTTAAAAGGATGTCCACATGTCCTCTGATATGACCTATTTGTGAACAATGCACCAGAAAGTTCATTGTATGGCCCATTAATATATTTGTATAAGGTGATCATTTCCCCACGCAAACGTCCTTTCTTCAATGTAAACAGCCCTAACTTGTCTAATCTGCCTGCATATTTAAGCCCCTCCATTCCACTTATTAATTTAGTTGCCCTTCTCTGAACTGCTTCCATTTCCAAGATATCTCTTTTCTATATGGGATTCCAAAACTGCACCGCATATTCCAAATGAGGCCTTACGAGTGCCTTATAAAGAGGGAGAATAATATTTTTCTCTCTTGAATCTATTCCTCTCTTTCTACAAGACAATATCTTGCTAGCTCTAGCCGTGGCTGTCTGACATTTTGAAGTCTGTTATCTACCAGAACCCCCAAATCTTTTTCCATTACAGATTCACTTAACATGGTGTAGGTGGCACAGGGATTATTAAATCCCAAATGCATCACCTTACATTTATCAATATTGAATTTCATTTGCCATTTTGCTGCCCATTTTGATAATCTATCTAGGTCTGCTTGCAGCACATTATTTGAAGTTTCCAAAGCTCTGCATAGTTTAGTGTCATCAGCAAACACAGAGACCTTGCTCTTAATGCCCCCTTCTAAGTCACTTATAAACAGATTAAAAAGAAGCGGCCCCAGTACAGAACCCTGAGGCACTCCGCTTAGAACGTTAGCCCACTTAGATGTAGTTCTCTATACATGTACAAATGTTTTCTTCTAGGCCAACAGTCCTCAGTTTATACATTAGTATAAATCCAAGTATACCACATCCACTGCCGTGCCTGAATCTAAATTCTTACTTCTTCATAAAAAACAATTAAATTTGTCTGGCATGATCTATTTCTCATAAATCCATGCTGACTAATACTAATATGATCAGTTCTGGAGACAAAGTCTAGGAGATTATTCCGTAACAAAGTTTCTAGCACCTTCCCTACCACTGATGTTAGGCTTACAGGTCTATAGTTACCAGGCTGTGAACGACTAACTTTTTTGAATATTGGTATTACATTGGCTTTTTTCCAATCCAGCGACACATGCCCAGACCATAGTGATTCTGAAAAGATGAGAAACAGTGTTCTAGATAGAACTGAACTAAGCTCTTTTAAAATCCAGGGATGCAATCCATCTGGTCCTGGGGCTTTATTGATATTTACTTTGTATAATTGTTTCGGTAGCATATCGTCCATCAGCCAATGTGAATACTCCTCATTCCTCCCCTGCATATTATTACAATCCCTGCTGTAAGGACTAGGATTCTCTATAGTGAAAACCGATGTAAAAAAACGGTTTAGCAGATTAGCCTTTTTGGCATCCTCTACAATCACCCCAGGATTGTAGGAGGAGTAGGAGCTGTCTTCCTGTGGGAATGGTTTGTGCCTCCTCCTTTTCCTTTGAGAGGACAGTGGCATGCGCAGGGGAGCCCTTACCCCCCTCCTACCTCCATGGCTGCCCTTCACCTAGCGTAAAAAATGTTTTTTTATATAATGTAGGGCATCACTGCCCACCCCCAACCGCTATTTTGGATTGCTAAAAAAAAAAAGAACGCTACTTACCCTTCGCTTCCCCGGATCTGTACATTGCCGGCAGTCGTGTCTGTGATTGGCTGATTCTCAGCCAAACACAGCAGTGGCTGCCGGTCTGGTCCCTGTTTGCAAGTTCGCCGCAGGTGAGAGGGGCTGTAAGTTCTGGTTCTTTTTTTAGTGATCTAACATAGAGGTTGGGGGTGGGCAGGGATGCCCTACAACCTACATTATATAGCACTTTATAATTATATTTTGGGTAATAAGTGTTTGTGCCAGGGAGAGGGAGGATCTCTGTGCTGTTATGTGGTTGGCTGTCAGCTTTAATCTTTATGTGCATGTACATTGACAACTGGTCTAGGCTCTCACTGTGTATAAATGGCTTAAATGTCCACCCTAAAATTAAACTTTTAAAGGACAACAATATCAAAAAAATATCACCCCCACTACATGTCCACACTTCCAGCAGCTGAAATTGCTTACTCACATTTACAATCGTGCTGTCCTAAGATATTACACGGCCCACAGCCATGGTTAAAAAATACACTTGTTATTAGCTGGTGGGAATGTCTGTTACAACCTGTCTCCTCCTCTGCCATTTAAACAAACTTGAAATGTCCTGTTGCTAGGATACAGCCTACATAATTAAGCTGATCATGGGTGGGTGGAGGAGTGTTTTCTCGCATGCTAGCTTTGAGTATCAGACAGAATTGTTCACAGCATGGCTAATTGAAGGCAGAGAGAGGCTCAAAATCAAGGAAAAAATGTATGGGGAGGGCTGCATACCTTTACTATTTTTAAAGCAATTTTTAAAAAATGCATTGAGGCAATACAGTTGTCCATTTACATATTGTAGGGGACCCTAGATACAGGTACAGAACTCTACTTAATCCCTCGATTCCCCCGGCATTTTGATCTCGACTCTCTGCTTGCCGGAACTGCAAGCACTGCAGGAGAACCATTTGGTGCAGAAATGTAAAAACAAAGATTGTTGCATGTTGTTGCATGTTACAGGTATTGATATATAAATTTGGAGTTGATCCAGGGATTTTCCGATTGCCACTTGCATTCAGGAAGGAATTTTCTAAAATGATTCATATCTAACACTCCAACTTAATAGCCTAGTAACTAACCCAGGATGAAGACCATATGCTAGATCTGGGGGAAGTATGTGGCCTTCAGTATTTTATTGCCTCTGTCAATTAATTTTAGCACCATGAAGGTATTTTGTTTTTATTACTTTCACTTCCAGGTCCTCCTTACCCACCCCACTAAATCCCACTCCTAATTCTCTCTCTCTCTCTGTCCCTCTCTCTCAGTCCTTCTTTTCTAATGTACTGTTCATAAGCCCAGGGTGCCCATGTCTGTAAAAATGTATTTATAGTACTGTTTACCATTCTCCAGTTCATCCGAAGAAAGCAATACCTCTTTCAAATTATCTGAATGTAGTGAGACAGGAGACATTATGGGCTGTGCACAGAGAGCCGATATAGGCTATTTCTGTCTTAAAGCCACGGTAACCGATGTACAAAGTGTTAACATGGATTTTAATTCAGAAAAAAATTAGCTAATAGCCGTTTTTTTACTACATTGTTGCAAACTGAAGTTGCTGATTGTACTGATGGGGGGTAGGGTTAGAGCTCAGGTAAAATGAACAGAGGAAAGCAGTTCTAAATGGGTAAATAAAAGCTGCTGCACAATTTTTAATATAACAAGCAGCCTTAACAGGCAGCCCTGAGTTCACTATCCCTGCCACTTTCATATGCTGGCACTGGGAAATTTAATGATAGTACTCTGGGAAAGTCTGCTGACATTAAAAAATGTAATCGTAAAGCTGGCCATACACTACTAAGATATCTATCGGATTGAGCTAGGGTGGATAGGGGTGGGTCACCTATCTGTCATAGGACATTGGGTAATATCTGATTTGTTGGACCGTTTATTGTATATAGGCCTGTGTTTAGTTATTTGGCCTGACACTGAAAAAATTACTTGCCTATCTATTAATGAATACATGTAAGCAACATAGAAACATAGTAATTGAGGTTGAATAAAGACATAGGTCCATTAAGTCCAACCTTTTCACCCTCCTCTTTAACCCTACCCAACAATTGATCCAGAGGAAGGCGAAAAACCCAAGCCCCAAGCCAAAAAGGGGGGGGGGAAATTCCTTCCTGACTCCAAATGACAATCGGAAAGTAACCTTGGATCAACCAGAACTGCAGTATATGTATTAATACCAGTAATTCGTAATATTTTTTTGTTTTAGAAACCTATCTAGCACAGTTTTCTACCACATGTGCTGGAAGACAGTTTCACAGTTTCACCATTCTCACTGTAAATATACCTTTCCTTACCTGAAGATTAATTTTTTTTCTTCCAATCATAAATATGCTTGTGAAGGTTCTCATTCATCCAGGTCATGGTATGTTGTATTCAATTAGATCAACTGGACTTGAAGTTTAGTTCTTGAAGACGTTTCGCTAGTCATCCGACTGGCTTTCTCAATTCAGAATGACTTGTACAAGAATCTTTGGCAATTATGTACCCTGGAAAATCCCAATTAGCATATCACAGCCAAGTGTTAAGGGCGTGATTGGATAGTGGCTAAGAGGTGTTATAGGAACGCCCAGAGTAAGGTGTCAAAACAGCATTGTACATTGCAGACAGTTGGTGTCGAACCCCCCACCTCTATTTAGGCTTGGTTTCTTTATTTTCACAAGCTGGGTGTCATCAAAACCCTGCAACACAGAGCTAAGAACATCCCCACTAGCACAGAGGCGAAAGCTAAAGAAATGAAACATCTCAGAGGAGCCCTTAAAACTTGTGGATATTCAGACTGGGCCTTTGTCAAAGGAAGTAGAAGGAAAGAAAAGAACACGAATACCAACAGTGAAGGAGAAAAGCAAGACAGGAGAAAGAACATGGTCATTCAATATGTAGCAGGGGTCTCCGCAAAATTAAGAAGAATTTTCAAAAAACACCATGTCCCTGTCTGCTTTAGACCGAATAACACACTGAGGCAGCAATTGGTACATCCAAAAGATCCAATACCGAAACACAAGAAAAGCGACATCATATACGCAGTGCAGTGTAGTGAAGAATGCTCTGATTTGTATGTGGGGGAGACCAAACAGCAACTGCATCAACGTATGGCCCAGCACAGAAGAGCCAAGTCCTCAGGTCAGGACTTAGCTGTGTACCTGCATCTTTAGGATAAAGGACATACCTTTGAAGATTGTAATGTTAACATATTGGCAAAGGAACGTGATTGGTTCAAGAGAGGTGTCAAGGAGTCCATTTATGTGAAAATAAAGAAACCACGCCTAAATAGAGGTGGGGGGGTTCGACACCAACTGTCTGCCATGTACAATGCTGTTTTGACACCTTACTCTTGGCGTTCCTATAACACATCTTAGCCACTATCCAATAACGCCCTTAACACTTGGCTGTGATATGCTAATTGGGATTTTCCAGGGTACATAATTGCCAAAGATTCTTGTACAAGTCATACAAGTCCAGTTGATCTAATTGAATACAACAGATATTCCAATCATAAAGGATGTCCATGTGTCCTCTGATATGACCGATTTGTAAACAATGCACCAAAAAGTTTACTGTATGGGACATTAATATATTTGTATAAAGTGATCATATCCCCACGCAAATGTTACTTCTCTAATGTAAACAGCCCTAATTTACCTAATCTGCCTGCATATTCAAGCCCCTCCATTCCTATTATTATTTTAGTTGCCCTTCTCTGAACTGCTTCCATTTCTAAGATGTCCCTTTTGTATATGGGATTCCAAATCTGCACCGTATATTCCAAATTAGGCCTTACAGGTTCCTTGTAAAGAGTGAGAATAATATTTTTTTTCTCTTGAATCTATTCCCTTCTTTATACAAGACAATATCTTGCTAACTCTAGCTGTAGCTGTCTGGTAATGTTTGCTACAGCAAAGTCTGTTATCTACCAGAAGCCCCAAATATTTTTCCATTAGAGCTTCACTTAACACAGAGTTATTTATGGTGTAGGTGGCACCAGGATAGTTAAACCCCAAATGTATCACCTTACATTTATCAACATTGAATCTCATCTGCCATTCTGGTCACATGCCATCGACCTACATATGCATGACTAGTTACCCACCCCCAACCCCATTATTTCTGTCACATCTAACACAAAGAGACAGATATGTAATGTGTTGCTTTAGTGAAATGTTTAAGGGCTTGGCTCAAACTCAAATCAAGTTCTAAAGAGCATTTAAAAAAAAATACGTATTTTATTTCATCTGTATAAGACTCATACGAAACACCCCGCACCCAGCACCTTCCCTACCACTGAAGATCTACTATTCTGTATTTTTGTTCCTGCATGACTTAAAGGGAAACAATAGTGCGTATAAAGTTTTTTCAAAAATAGTTAAAATAAAAAGGACCTGAGGCAGGGATGTAGGATTGGTGCTTTTTACCTCCCAATATTCTTTTTATGAGGAGCAGCAGGACGAAGAAAACTGCTTCTGCCAGTCTTCCTGAATGCTTCAGCACTATCTTTAATAAAAACAGGCCCATAACCTGGCAGATGAAAACTGTATGTGCTGTAGCTCCTTTTTAAACATAGCATTTAGAGTTGGGTGTTGCCTTACCTTATACAAAGTTTTTTTCAATAGACCGATATTGCCACAGACTAATCCAGAAGGAGGGGGGGGAGAGCTCCATTGCATATGCCAGAATCCTCTCGGAGGTGCAGGAAGGGGCAGATACTGATTACACACAGACAGGCTCCTACTCTTCATTTTTCTGGACTTTCATCAGGCCCTGTAGGACAGGGCAGAAGAGAAATATGTAGCACTACACAGTGGGGCCAACAGTGGGGTTGTGTGAACTTTAAATGGCTTTTTAACCTCGTTTGAATGCTTTTCTTTTTGGAAAGATAAGTAGCTCTGTGACTGCTATCAGGAAAGTGTTAATGTGTGAAGCTGGTTTCTGGAGCGAGTGGTGTTGTGTTAACCATTTGGCTGCCAGGAAAGGGGTGTGTATAGCCTGTGAAAGTAAAGATTGAAAGTGGGGAGTCCCCAGGGCCTTAAACAGGGGTTGTTGGAAGCGAATTACAAATTGTTTGATTATATCATGTGCCCAGTGAACTGGTGTTCGTGACAAGGCCCAAAGTAAATAAAATATCCTTTAAATAAAGTGGATTAGTTACATAACACTGATGGTGCAGAGGTCACTGATATCATTTATTGTAGGGCTTATATTTTAAATAAAGATAATAACAGATATAATATATTATGATATCAAGATGCATACTCCATGAGTCTGAATGCGCCATCTTTCAACTTCTATGATGTAACAATGTGCTATAAATTATGCAATGAAAGTTATGTATTATCAAAAAATATTAAAAATATTTTTTCTACCACACTCTATTCACAGCTTATATGTGACCAATGGGGTAATTATATATATAATATACCATGGGTGCTATCTATGATTAGAAAAACAAAAGAACAACTCATATAATATATTATGATATCAAGATGCATACTCCATGAGTCTGAATGCAAACAATAAAGCACTCGATATAATAGTCACAATTGTACAAATTCCCAGTATAGTTGATATACTTGCCACTCAGCCGAACTGGGTTGTTAAGCCATATGCTGAATCTGAAAGTTATGTATATCAAAAAATATTAAAATATTTTTTCTACCACACTCTATTCACAGCTTATATGTGACCAATGGGGTAATTATATATATAATATACCATGGGTGCTATCTATGAAGAAAAACAAAAGAACAACTCATATAATATATTATTGATATCAAGATGCATACTCCATGAGTCTGAATGGGAAATGGGACCAACCCTGAGTCCAGGGGGTGCTGGGGGCAAAACCGTAACATAAATATAAATATATAGGGATAACCCTAAACATAGAGCCCTACACAGGATAGCACTCTATCCCTTGAATTCCCAATATTGTTAAATCATTAGCACATAGCTACTGCGTGCGAGTGTGGTAAGAGAGAGTGGATCAAATTTCTAAAAACATTCCTTTATTATATACACATAAAATACCAAAATCCCAAAATACACCGTAGCTAAAACTCAAACTAAACACATGGGCGTCCCGATCTCTAACTGGACCTGTATAAAACCACAAATACTGGGTCAAGGGATCCACCGTATTGTCCCATATGTTGGTAAATAACTTTCTCGTTGAGCTGTGTAGAAGAATATGTTGCGACTGTGGGGGAACACTTGAATAAATATTCAAATAAATAAGTACAGTCCACCGCGACCGAATGTCTCCTAGATATTCCAGATACCATTCTAACGGTCCCAAGGGTTATCAATGACTTAACTACCACATGTACCAATAGTGAATCACTTGGCTTGTAGGTTATTGTGTATCGGGACTTGTTGGCAAACAATAAAGCACTCGTATAATAGTCACAATTGTACAAATTCCCGGTATAGCTGATATACTTGCCACTCAGCCGAACTGGGTTGTTAAGCCATATGCTGCCGCTTCACCCAACCAATCCTTATCGCAAGTGTTCTATATTCATATGTAATTTCCATGCAAGCTTGTCCCCACAGTCTCTTCTATCTCCCGATGGTTCCCGCACACTCAGCACTGCGTTCAACCGACGCACGTTTCGCCGTAATCACGGCTTCATCAGGGTATCGCGATACTTGGCCAGTCAGACCTATTTAAGCAGTTTTTGATGTTCATTATCTAGCCGGTGTTAAACAAAGACTAACCCTATAGATACCAGATCCACTCTCTCCTAAATGAACCCCTATACATAACAGCAATACACCTACTAATAGACATTCTATTTTACACCATACCAACGTATCAGTTGCAATTCTCTACTTTGAATATCCTTTTTATGGACCCCAGCTGGGATTATCATTACAACATATTTCGTATTAATGTCCATATTATTTCACAGCACTTAAGGCTGGATCAAATTATAGCCTTGTGTTTTATGGCTCCTTTTTACACTAGCTCAGGATATTATATACTTATACATGTTACGTTTTTCATATATATGTACAGATTTTTTGTTATTATGTTTTCATTCATTTTTCTTACAAATAAACAGGCATAATTTATCATTTCGTTTTAAACCATAAGGCTCCTCAGTCCCCAGGTTAAATATCCATCTCCCTTCACTTTGCAATAGTCTTTTTTCTATGTTCCCTCCTCTTGGGCCCAAGTTTATTTTTTCTATCCCCATAAAGGAGAACATAATTTTATTGCATTTATGCACTTCTTTAATATGCTTAGCCATTGCACTTTTCTCACTTTCACCATTTCGAGTTGCTCGCACATGTTCCTGTATTGTGTGAGTTAACAATCTTTTGTTTGGCCAACATATCTTTTCCCACATCTGCATTCAAGTACATATATTATCTGGTTAGGAATCAAAGAGCAGTGGGAAATAGAAAATGTCAAAAGTGTATTATATGTAAATACATGAAAACTTGTAACCACATTGTGGGGAGGGATAATAAAAAATATAATGTGCAATCCTTAATGACGTGTCAGTCGAACCAGATAATATATGTACTTGAATGCAGATGTGGGAAAAGATATGTTGGCCAAACAAAAGATTGTAACTACACGAATACAGGAACATGTGCGAGCAACTCGAAATGGTGAAAGTGGAAAAGTGCAATGGCTAAGCATATTAAAGAAGTGCATAAAGCAAAAAATTATGTTCTCCTTTAGGGGATAGAAAAAATAAACTTGGGCCAAGAGGAGGGAACATAGAAAAAAGACTATTGCAAAGTGAAGGGAGATGGATATTTAACCTGGGGACTGAGGAGCCTTATGGTTTAAACGAAATGATAAATTATGCCTGTTATTTGTAAGAAAAATGAATGAAAAACATAATAACAAAAAATCTGTACATATATGAAAAACGTAACATGTATAAGATATAATATCCTGAGCTAGTGTAAAAAGGAGCCATAAAACACAAGGCTATAATTTGATACAGCTAAGTGACTGTGAAATAATATGGACATTAATACAGAATATGTTGTAATGATAATCCCAGACTGGGGTCCATAAAAAGGATATTCAAATAGAAGATTGCAACTGATCGTTGGTTAGGTGTAAAATAGAATGTACATATTAGTAGGTGTATTGCTGTTATGTATAGGGGTTCATTTAGGAGAGAGTGGATCTGGTTCTATAGGGTTAAGTCTTTTGTTAAACAACGGCTAGATAATGAACATCAAAAACTGCTTAAATAGGTCTGACTGGCCAAGTATGCCGATACCCTGATGAAGCCGTGATTACGGCGAAACGTGCGTCGGTTGACGCAAGTGCTGAGGTGCGGGGGGCCATCGGGAGATAGAAGAGAAGTGGGGACAAGCTTGCATGGAAATTACATATGAATATAGAACACTTGCGATAAGGATGGTTCGGGTGAAGCGGCAGCATATGGCTTAACAACCCAGTTCGGCTGAGTGGCAAGTATATCAACTATACGGGAATTGTACAATTGTGACTATTATACGAGTGCTTTATTGTTTGCCAACAAGCCCGATACACAATAACCTACAAGCCAAGTGATTACTATTGGTACATGTGTTGTATTAAGTCATTGATAACCCTTGGGACCGTTAGAATGGATATGGAATATCTGGAGGACATTCGGTCCGGTGGACTGTACTTATTTATTTGAATATTTATTCAAGTGTTCCCCGCACAGTCGCAACATATTCTTCTACACAACTCAACGAGAAAGTTATTACCAACATATGGGACAATTACGGTGGATCCCTTGACCAGTATTTGTGGTTTTATACAGGTCCAGTTAGAGATCGGGGACGCCCGATTGTTTAGTTGAGTTTTAGCTACGGTGTTTTGGGATTTTGGTATATTTATGTGTATATGATATAAAGGAATGTTTTTAGAAAATTTGATCCACTCTCTCTTACCACACTCGCACGCAGAGCTATGTGTAATGATTTTACAATATTGGGAATTCAAGGGATAGAGTGCTATAATGTGTAGGCTCTATGTTTAGGGTTACCCTATATATTTATATTTATGGTTACGGTTAGCCCAACCCCTGGAACAGGTGGCGTCCATTTCCCATTCAGACTCATGGAGTATGCATCTTGATAACATAATATATTATATGAGTTGTTCTTTTGTTTTTCTAATCATAGATAGCCCCCATGGTATATTATATATAATTACCCCATGGTCACATATAAGCTGTGAATAGAGTGTGGTAGAAAAAATATTTTTAATTTTTTGATAATAATAACTTTCATTGCATAATTTATGCACATTGTTACATCATAGAAGTTGAAAGATGGCGTTCACTAGGTGCAATTAGATGGGATTCGGACATGTCGGAAGTTTTTAATAGTAGTGATTCCTCGGACAAAAACGAGGAAGGTGAAACATTCCGCACTACTAGTAAAACATATAAAAAATATATTTTGAGACAATTACGTACAAAATGGGAAATAAGTAGTCTGAGTAACTATGCCACAAATAAAATGATACCCAGAGGACTAGAATTAGAATGAGCCCTAGGGCCAATTTGGTGAAAGAAGAAAATAACAAATTTAAAGAACAATGGGAACAGGAGTTATCAGAATGCTCATTAAAGTTGAGCAATTAATATAAAAGAGATGAGATTACACTAAGAAATTTAAATGCACAAGTAGAAGAATTAAAAACTAAAATGGAACAATTTAGTGGCAGGTTGGATTTAAAGATTCAATCAAAATGAGTAAAGAGGTAGCGGACCTCCAAAGTGAGATTAAAAAACGCAAAAAAAGAAATTTGCTAGAGACTGTGATGACTATAGGAAAAATATGGTATATAATTGGTCGCGAGTGCATAATGCATTTAAAAATTCTAAGCAGAGGAAGATGAATTACAGAATATTAAAAATGGAGAATTCCCTTTAGGACCAAAAAAAAGACAGAAGGAGAAGGGACAAGGAAGAAAAAAGAATTTGGATATAGAAGGGAGAGCGAGATCACCCAGAAAACTAAGGGAAAGGGACAAATTCATCACAGGTAAATAAATTGGGTGAGGATGAAATGACAGGCCAACTGGAAGTGATTAACATCTCAGGCACAGAAAATTACTAGTGCTGAACTTCTATTCTATCCAAGGGCCTCTCATTTGCACCTACAAACATATAAATAAATTTGATTTAGTAAAAGATGTACATTTATTTGCACGTAAAATGTATTACAAAATTACACACAAGTAGAGAAAAAATTCTTACCTTACAAGATAGAGAAGCTCTGAATTCACTGTTAGAGCTTCGGAACAGAATGATGAGGTTCCAGTGGAGTTGCCAAGGAATTTAGAACTCACTGAACTTAGAAATAAGTCTAGTTGGTTTCCTGCACTATCGGTAGCTAGTAACATCTATTCCTTGTACAAGTATAACTCATGAGATAAAAAATATGACAGACACATTTCCAGATATGTCTAACATCACTGTGGCTGAAGATCAGCTATAAAATTCTTAAAGAAAATGAAAAGCTAGTATTAAAGTGGCGGACAAAGGGGGAAATGTGGTAGTCATGAGTAGGGAACAGTATATAGCGGAAGCTAAAAACAATAAATGACAAAACTCAATATGAAAGACTAAAAGAATCCCATTTGGAATACAGCAAGAACTATATATGATAATACAAGAAGGTTTTAGGGACGGTGTTGATTAGTAAAAAAGAAAGAGATTATCTCTTAGTTAGAGATCAGTTACAACGATTTTGTATCTAATTCCTAAATACATAAAAATCGTAAGAAACCCCCAGGGAGGCCAATTGTCTCGGGGAGGGGTAGTGTTACGGAACATATCAGTCATATATAGACATAATATACGTCCGTTCTTAAGTACACTGGATTCTTACATCTTAGATACCAGTGATCTATTAAGAATTAATGGTCTAGTAGTGGGAAAATACCCTACTTGTTACAATGGATGTAGAGAGTTTATACTCTTCTATCCCACATGAAGTTGGATTAACCTCTATAAAAAAATTCTTAGAGTCTAGAGGTACCACTATGAAAGCACACTCAGAATTGTTATTAAACTTCTAAAATTTGTCTTATATAACAATATATTTTTGAAGGGATACACTATAGACAACTATTAGGAAATGCAATGGGCAGTTCCTGCGTCTACCTACGCTTGTCTCATCTAGGACAGTGGGAGAATGAGGATGTCCCAATCATTGTGGAAGAATTGAATATCTCACATTGTTATCCATGTGGGTAAGATATATGGATGATATTCTAATCCTATGGAAGGGTAGTATGAAGATCTATCCTATTTTCAGAAATTGAATGAAAACTCGTAATATTAAGCTAACTTATGAATATAAAGAGAAAGTGTGAATTTCTTAGATCTAAAAATAACTAAACACATGGGTACAATAATAACAGAGGATATAGAAAGAGTACTGGTGTGAATTCACTTACAGGCAACTAGCCACCACCCTAGTAATCTGATACGAGGAATACCAGTTGGACAGTTCTTGCGAATTCGCAGAAATTGTTCCACAATGGAGGCCTTTGAAAAACAATCTTTAGAACTTATGAAAAGATTTGAGGAAAGAGGATACAAAAAGAAAGATATCCTCAGAGGCTTAAAAGAGCCAAATAACTACTAGAGAACAAGCACTATATGGTAAACGAAAATCTATATAGAACTTAAACAAGATCAAAAAATCGTTTTATATCACAATATAACAAGAATGGTGGAAAGTCAAAAATATACTTACAAAAAATTGGTACTATTGCAGGAAGATAAGGATCTAGAAAAAGTGATAGGAGAGAGACCATACATGACCCCGAAAAGGGCGAGGAATTTGAGAGATGGGTCTCACCGAGTCAATACCCCCTAAATTTCAGATAAAGAAACCTGGTTAGGAATCAAAAGAGCAGTGGGAAATAGAAAATGTCAAAAGTGTATTATATGTAAATACATGAAAACTTGTAACACATGTGGGGAGGGATAATAAAAAATATAATGTGCAATCCTTAATGACGTGTCAGTCGAACCAGATAATATATGTACTTGAATGCAGATGTGGGAAAAGATATGTTGGCCAAACAAAAGATTGCTAACTCAACGAATACAGGAACATGTGCGAGCAACTCGAAATGGTGAAAGTGAGAAAAGTGCAATGGCTAAGCATATTAAAGAAGTGCATAAATGCAATAAAATTATGTTCTCCTTTATGGGGATAGAAAAAATAAACTTGGGCCCAAGAGGAGGGAACATAGAAAAAAGACTATTGCAAAGTGAAGGGAGATGGATATTTAACCTGGGGACTGAGGAGCCTTATGGTTTAAACGAAATGATAAATTATGCCTGTTATTTGTTAGAAAAAAAATGAATGAAAAACATAATAACAAAAAATCTTGTACTATATATGAAAAACGTAACATGTATAAGTATATAATATCCTGAGCTAGTGTAAAAAGGAGCCATAAAACACAAGGCTATAATTTGATCACAGCTTAAGTGCGTGAAATAATATGGACATTAATAAAGAAATATGTTGTAATGATAATCCCAGACTGGGGTCCATAAAAAGGATATTCAAAGAGAGAATTCAACTGATACGTTGGTATGGTGAAAATAGAATGTACCTATTAGTAGGTGTATTGCTGTTATGTATAGGGGTTCATTTAGGAGAGAGTGGATCTGGTATTATAGGGTTAAGTCTTTGTTTAAACACCGGCTAGATAATGGACATCAAAAACTGCTTAAATAGGTCTGATGGCCAAGTATCGCGATACCCTGATGAAGCCGTGATTACGGCGAAACGTGCGTCGGTTGACGCAAGTGCTGAGGTGCGGGACCATCGGGGGATAGAAGAGACTGTGGGGACAAGCTTGCATGGAAATTACATATGAATAAGAACACTTGGATAGGAATGGTTCGGGTGAAGCGGCAGCATATGGCTTAACAACCCAGTTCGGCTGAGTGGCAAGTATATCAGCTATACCGGGATTTGTACAATTGTGACTATTATATCGAGTGCTTTATTGTTTGCCAACAAGTCCCGAACACAATACTACAAGCCAAGTGATTCACTATTGGTACATGTGTTGTATTAGTCATTGATAACCCTTGGGACCGTTAGAATGGATATCTGGAATTAGGAGACATTCGGTCCGGGGACTGTACTTATTTATTTGATATTTATTCAAGTGTTCCCCGCACAGTCGCAACATATTCTTCTACACAGTCAACGAGAAAGTTATTACCAACATATGGGACAATTACGGTGGATCCCTTGACCCAGTATTTGTGGTTTTTACAGGTCCAGTTAGAGATCGGGGACGCCCGATGTTTAGTTTGAGTTTTAGCTACGGTGTATTTGGGATTTTGGTATATTTATGTGTATATGATAATAAAGGAATGTTTTAGAAATTGATCCACTCTCTCTTACCACACTCGCACGCAGGCTATGTGACTAATGATTTACAATATTGGGAATCAAGGGATAGAGTGGTATACTGTGTAGGGCTCTATGTTTAGGGTTATCCCATATATTTATATTTATGGTACGGTTTTAGCCCCCAGCACCCCTGGACTCAGGGTTGGTCCCATTCCATTTCCCATTCGACTATGGAGTATGCATCTTGATATCATAATATATATATCTGTTATATTCTTTATTTAAAATATAAGCCCTACAATAAATGATATCAGTGACCTCTGCACCATCAGTGTTATGTAACTAATCCACTTTATTTAAAGGATATTTTATTTACTTTGGGCCTTGTCACGAACACCAGTTCACTGGGCACATGAATAATAAACAATTTGTAATTCGCTTCCAACAACCCCTGTTTAAGGCCCTGGGGACTCCCCACTTTCAATCTTTACTTTCACAGGCTATACACACCCCTTTCCTGGCAGCCAAATGGTTAACACAACACCACTCGCTCCAGAAACCAGCTTCAACATTAACACTTTCCTGATAGCAGTCACAGAGCTACTTATCTTTCCAAAAAGAAAAGCATTCAAACGAGGTTTAAAAGCCATTTAAAGTTCACACAACCCCACTGTTGGCCCACTGTGTAGTGCTACATATTTCTCTTCTGCCCGTCCTACAGGGCCTGATGAAAGTCCAGAAAAATGAAGAGTAGGAGCCTGTCTGTGTGTAATCAGTATCTGCCCCTTCCTGCACCTCCGAGAGGATTCTGGCATATGCAATGGAGCTCTCCCCCCCCTCCTTCTGGATTAGTCTGTGCAATATCGGTCTATTGAAAAAAACTTTGTATAAGGTAAGGCAACACCCAACTCTAAATGCTATGTTTAAAAAGGAGCTACAGCACATACAGTTTTCATCTGCCAGGTTATGGGCCTGTTTTTATTAAAGATAGTGCTGAAGCATTCAGGAAGACTGGCGAAGCAGTTTTTCTTCTCTGCTGCTCCTCATAAAAAGAATATTGGGAGGGAAAAAGCACCAATCCTACATCCCTGCCTCAGGTCCTTTTTATTTTAACTATTTTTGAAAAAACTTTATACGCACTATTGTTTCCCTTTAAGTCATGCAGGAACAAAAATACAGAATAGTAGATTTCAGTGGTAGGGAAGGTGGGGTGCGGGGTGTTTCGTATGAGTCTTATACAGAGAAATAAAATACGTATTTTTTTTTAAATGCTCTTTAGAACTTGATTTGAGTTTGAGCCAAGCCTTAAACATTTCACTAAAGCAACACATTACATATCTGTCTCTTTGTGTTAGATGTGACAGAAATATGGGGTTGGGGGTGGTAACTAGTCATGCATATGTAGGTCGATGGCATGTGACCAGAATGGCAGATGAGATTCAATGTTGATAAATGTAAGGTGATACATTTGGGGTTTAACTATCCTGGTGCCACTACACCATAAATAACTCTGTGTTAAGTGAAGCTCTAATGAAAAATATTTGGGGCTTCTGGTAGAAACAGACTTTGCTGTAGCAAACATTACCAGACAGCTACAGCTAGAGTTAGCAAGATATTGTCTTGTATAAAGAAGGGAATAGATTCAAGAGAAAAAAAATATTATTCTCACTCTTTACAAGGAACCTGTAAGGCCTAATTTGGAATATACGGTGCAGATTTGGAATCCCATATACAAAAGGGACATCTTAGAAAGGAAGCAGTTCAGAGAAGGGCAACTAAATAATAATAGGAATGGAGGGGCTTGAATATGCAGGCAGATTAGGTAAATTAGGGCTGTTTACATTAGAGAAGTAACATTTGCGTGGGGATATGATCACTTTATACAAATATATTAATGTCCCATACAGTAAACTTTTTGGTGCATTGTTTACAAATCGGTCATATCAGAGGACAATGGACATCCTTTATGATTGGAATATCTGTTGTATTCAATTAGATCAACTGGACTTGTATGACTTGTACAAATCTTTGGCAATTATGTACCCTGGAAAATCCCAATTAGCATATCACAGCCAAGTGTTAAGGGCGTTATTGGATAGTGGCTAAGATGTGTTATAGGAACGCCAAGAGTAAGGTGTCAAAACAGCATTGTACATGGCAGACAGTTGGTGTCGAACCCCCACCTCTATTTAGGCGTGGTTTCTTTATTTTCACATAAATGGACTCCTTGACACCTCTCTTGAACCAATCACGTTCCTTGCCAATATGTTAACATTACAATCTTCAAAGGTATGTCCTTTATCCTAAAGATGCAGGTACACAGCTAAGTCCTGACCTGAGGACTTGGCTCTTCTGTGCTGGGCCATACGTTGATGCAGTTGCTGTTTGGTCTCCACATACAAATCAGAGCATTCTTCACTACACTGCACTGCGTATATGATGTCGCTTTTCTTGTGTTTCGGTATTGGATCTTTTGGATGTACCAATTGCTGCCTCAGTGTGTTATTCGCGTTAAAGCAGACAGGGACATGGTGTTTTTTGAAAATTCTTCTAATTTTGCGGAGACCCTGCTACATATTGAATGACCATGTTCTTTCTCTCTGTTTGCTTTTCTCCTTCACTGTTGGTATTCGTGTTCTTTTCTTTCCTTCTACTTCCTTTGAAAAGGCCCAGTCGAATATCACAAGTTTTAAGGGCTCCTCTGAGATGTTTCATTCTTTAGCTTTCGCCTCTGTGCTAGTGGGGATGTTTTAGCTCTGTGTTGCAGGGTTTTGATGACACCCAGCTTGTGAAAATAAAGAAACCAGCCTAAATAGAGGTGGGGGTTCGAACACAACTGTCTGCAATGTACAATGCTGTTTTGACACCTTACTCTGGGCGTTCCTATAAACACCTCTTAGCCACTATCCAATCACGCCCTTAACACTTGGCTGTGATATGCTAATTGGGATTTTCCAGGGTACATAATTGCCAAGATTCTTGTAAAGTCATTCTGAATTGAGAAAGCCAGTCGGATGACTAGCGAAACGTCTTCAAGAACTAAACTTCAAGTCCAGTTGATCTAATTGAATACAACATACCATGACCTGGATGAATGAGAACCTTCACAAGCATATTTATGATTGGAAGAAAAAAAATTAATCTTCAGGTAAGGAAAGGTATATTTACAGTGAGAATGGTGAAACTGTGAAACTGTCTTCCAGCACATGTGGTGAGAAAACTGTGCTAGATAGGTTTCTAAAACAAAAAATATTACGAATTACTGGTATAATACATATAACTGCAGTTCTGGTTGATCCAAGGTTACTTTCCGATTGTCATTGGAGTCAGGAAGGAATTTCCCCCCCCCCTTTTTGGCTTGGGCTTGGGCTTGGGTTTTTCGCTTCCTCTGGATCAATTGTTGGGTAGGGTTAAAGAGGAGGGTGTGAAAAGGTTGGACTAATGGACCTATGTCTTTATTCAACCTCAATTACTATGTTCTATGTTGCTTACATGTATTCATTAAAGATAGGCAAGTAATTTTTTCAGTGTCAGGCCAAATAACTAAACACAGGCCTATATACAATAAACGGTCCAACAAATCAGATATTACCCAATGTCCTATGACAGATAGGTGACCACCCCCTATCCACCTAGCTCAATCCGATAGATATCTTAGTAGTGTATGGCCAGCTTACGATTACATTTTTTAATGTCAGCAGACTTTCCAGAGTACTATCATTAAATTTCCCAGTGCCAGCATATGAAGTGGCAGGGATAGTGAACTCAGGGCTGCCTGTTAAGGCTGCTTGTATATTAAAAATTGTGCAGCAGCTTTTATTTACCCATTTAGAACTGCTTTCCTCTGTTCATTTTACCTGAGCTCTAACCCTACCCCCCATCAGTACAATCAGCAACTTCAGTTTGCAACAATGTAGTAAAAAAACGGCTATTAGCTAATTTTTTTCTGAATTAAAATCCATGTTAACACTTTGTACATCGGTTACCGTGGCTTTAAGACAGAAATAGCCTATATCGGCTCTCTGTGCACAGCCCATAATGTCTCCTGTCTCACTACATTCAGATAATTTGAAAGAGGTATTGCTTTCTTCGGATGAACTGGAGAATGGTAAACAGTACTATAAATACATTTTTACAGACATGGGCACCCTGGGCTTATGAACAGTACATTAGAAAAGAAGGACTGAGAGAGAGGGACAGAGAGAGAGAGAGAATTAGAGTGGGATTTAGTGGGGTGGGTAAGGAGGACCTGGAAGTGAAAGTATAATAAAACAAATACCTCATGGTGCTAAAATTAATTGACAGAGGCAAGCAATAAAATATGAAGGCCACATACTTCCCCCAGATCTAGCATATGGTCTTCACTGGGTTAGTTACTGGCTATTAAGTTGGAGTGTTAGATATGAATCATTTTAGAAATTCCTTCCTGAATGCAAGTGGCAATCGGAAAATCCCTGGATCAACTCCAAATATATATCAATACCTGTAACATGCAACAAATGCAACAATCTTTGTTTTTTACATTTCTGCACCAAATGGTTCTCCTGCAGTGCTTGCAGTTCCGGCAAGCAGAGAGTCGAGATCAAAATGCCGGGGGAATCGAGGGATTAAGTAGAGGTCTGTACCTGTATCTAGGGTCCCCTACAATATGTAAATGGACAACTGTATTGCCTCAATGCATTTTTAAAAATGCTTAAAAAATAGTAAAGGTATGCAGCCCCCCATACATTTTTTCCTTGATTTTGAGCCTCTCTCTGCCTTCAATTAGCATGCTGTGAACAATTCTGTCTGATACTCAAAGCTAGCATGCGAGAAAACACTCCTCCACCCACCCATGATCAGCTTAATATGTAGGCTGTATCCTAGCAACAGGACATTTCAAGTTTGTTTAAATGGCAGAGGAGGAGACAGGTTGTAACAGACATTCCCACCAGCTAATAACAAGTGTATTTTTTAACCATGGCTGTGGGCCGTGTAATATCTTAGGACAGCACGATTGTAAATGTGAGTAAGCATTTCAGCTGCTGGAAGTGTGGACATGTAGTGGGGGTGATATTTTTTTGATATTGTTGTCCTTTAAAAGTTTAATTTTAGGGGGACATTAAGCCATTTATACACAGTGAGAGCCTAGACAGTTGTCAATGTACATGCACATAAAGATTAAAGCTGACAGCCAACCACATAACAGCACAGAGATCCTCCCTCTCCCTGGCACAAACACTTATTACCCAAAATATAATTATAAGTGCTATATAATGTAGGTTGTAGGGCATCCCTGCCCCACCCCCAACCTCTATGTTAGATCAAAAAAAAGAACCAGAACTTACAGCCCTCTCACCTGCGGCGAACTTGCAAACAGGGACCAGACCGGCAGCCACTGCTGTGTTTGGCTGAGAATCACCAATCACAGACACGAACTGCCGGCAATGTACAGATCCGGGGAAGCGAAGGGTAAGTACGTTCTTTTTTTTTTTAGCAATCCAAATAGGGTTGCATAATTTATAGCACATTGTTACATCATAGAAGTTGAAAGATGGCGTTCTCACTAGGTCAATTAGACTGGGATTCGGACATGTCGGAAGTTTTTAATAGTAGTGATTCCTCGGACAACAACGAGGAAGGTGAAACATTCCGCACTACTAGTAAAACATATAAAAAATATATTTTGAGACAATTACGTACAAAATGGGAAATAAGTAGTCTGAGTAACTATGCACAAAATAAAATGATACCCAGAGGACTTAGAATTAGAATGAGCCCTAGGGCCAATTTGGTGAAAGAAGAAAATAACAAATTTAAAGAACAATGGGAACAGGAGTTATCAGAATGCTCATTAAAGTTGATGCAATTAATTATAAAAGAAGATGAGATTACACTAAGAAATTTAAATGCACAAGTAGAAGAATTAAAAACTAAAATGGAACAATTTAGTGAGCAGGTTGGATTTAAAGAATTCAATCAAAAATTGAGTAAAGAGGTAGCGGACCTCCAAAGTGAGATTAAAAAACGCAAAAAAAAGAAATTTGCTAGAGACTGTGATGACTATAGGAAAAATATGGTATATAATTGGTCGCGAGTGCATAATGCATTTAACAATTCTAATGCAGAGGAAGATGAATTACAGAATATTAAAAATGGAGAATTCCCTTTAGGACCAAAAAAAAGACGAGAAGGGGACAAGGGAAGAAAAAAGAATTTGGATATAGAAGGGAGAGCGAGATCACCCAGAAAACTAAGGGAAAGGAGACAAATTCATCACAGGTAAATAAATTGGGTGAGGATGAAATGACAGGCCAACTGGAAGTGATTAACATCTCAGGCACAGAACTTACTAGTGCTGAACTTTCTATTCTATCCAAGGGCCTCTCATTTGCACCTACAAACAATATAAATAAATTTGATTTAGTAAAAGATGTACATTTATTTGCACGTAAAATGCTATTACATAAATTACACACAAGTAGAAAAAAATCTCTTACCTTACAAGATAGAGAAGCTCTGAATTCACTGTTAGAGCTTCTGGAACAGAATGATGAGGTTCCAGTGGAGTTGCCAAGGAATTTAGAACTCACTGAACTTAGAAATAAGTCTAGTTGGTTTCCTGCACTATCGGTAGCTAGTAACATCTATTCCTTTGTACAAGTAGTAACTCATGAGATAAAAAATATGACAGACACATTTCCAGATATGTCTAACATCACTGTGGCTGAAAGATCAGCTATAAAATCTCTTAAAGAAAATGAAAAGCTAGTCATTAAAGTGGCGGACAAAGGGGGAAATGTGGTAGTCATGAGTAGGGAACAGTATATAGCGGAAGCTAATAAACAACTAAATGACAAAACTCAATATGAAAGACTAAAAAAGAATCCCATTTGGAATATACAGCAAGAACTATATATGATAATACAAGAAGGTTTTAGGGACGGTTTGATTAGTAAAAAAGAAAGAGATTATCTCTTAGTTAGAGATCCAGTTACACCGATTTTGTATCTAATTCCTAAAATACATAAAAATCGTAAGAAACCCCCAGGGAGGCCAATTGTCTCGGGGAGGGGTAGTGTTACGGAACATATCAGTCAATATATAGACATAATATTACGTCCGTTCTTAAGTACACTGGATTCTTACATCTTAGATACCAGTGATCTATTAAGAAAATTAGATGGTCTAGTAGTGGAAGAAAATACCCTACTTGTTACAATGGATGTAGAGAGTTTATACTCTTCTATCCCACATGAAGTTGGATTAACCTCTATAAAAAAATTCTTAGAGTCTAGAGGTACCACTATGAAAGCACACTCAGAATTTGTTATTAAACTTCTAAAATTTGTCTTATATAACAATATATTCTTGTTTGAAGGGATACACTATAGACAACTATTAGGAACTGCAATGGGCAGTTCCTGCGCTCCTACCTACGCTTGTCTTCATCTAGGACAGTGGGAGAATGAGGATGTCCCAATCATTGTGGAAGAATTGAATATCTCACATTGTTTATCCATGTGGGTAAGATATATGGATGATATTCTAATCCTATGGAAGGGTAGTATAGAAGATCTATCCCTATTTGTTCAGAAATTGAATGAAAACACTCGTAATATTAAGCTAACTTATGAATATAATAGAGAAAGTGTGAATTTCTTAGATCTAAAAATAACTAAACACATGGGTACAATAATAACAGAGGTATATAGAAAGAGTACTGCTGTGAATTCACTTTTACAGGCAACTAGCCACCACCCTAGTAATCTGATACGAGGAATACCAGTTGGACAGTTCTTGCGAATTCGCAGAAATTGTTCCACAATGGAGGCCTTTGAAAAACAATCTTTAGAACTTATGAAAAGATTTGAGGAAAGAGGATACAAAAAGAAAGATATCCTCAGAGGCTATAAAAGAGCCAAATATACTACTAGAGAACAAGCACTATATGGTAAACGAAAATCTAATATAGAACTTAAACAAGATCAAAAAATCCGTTTTATATCACAATATAACAAAGAATGGTGGAAAGTCAAAAATATACTTACAAAAAATTGGTACCTATTGCAGGAAGATAAGGATCTAGAAAAAGTGATAGGAGAGAGACCATACATGACCCCGAAAAGGGCGAGGAATTTGAGAGATTGGGTCTCACCGAGTCAATTACCCCCTAAAATTTCAGATAAAGAAACCTGGTTAGGAATCAAAAGAGCAGTGGGAAATAGAAAATGTCAAAAGTGTATTATATGTAAATACATGAAAACTTGTAACCACATTGTGGGGAGGGATAATAAAAAATATAATGTGCAATCCTTAATGACGTGTCAGTCGAACCAGATAATATATGTACTTGAATGCAGATGTGGGAAAAGATATGTTGGCCAAACAAAAAGATTGTTAACTCAACGAATACAGGAACATGTGCGAGCAACTCGAAATGGTGAAAGTGAGAAAAGTGCAATGGCTAAGCATATTAAAGAAGTGCATAAATGCAATAAAATTATGTTCTCCTTTATGGGGATAGAAAAAATAAACTTGGGCCCAAGAGGAGGGAACATAGAAAAAAGACTATTGCAAAGTGAAGGGAGATGGATATTTAACCTGGGGACTGAGGAGCCTTATGGTTTAAACGAAATGATAAATTATGCCTGTTATTTGTAAGAAAAATGAATGAAAAACATAATAACAAAAAATCTGTACATATATATGAAAAACGTAACATGTATAAGTATATAATATCCTGAGCTAGTGTAAAAAGGAGCCATAAAACACAAGGCTATAATTTGATCACAGCTTAAGTGACTGTGAAATAATATGGACATTAATACAGAAATATGTTGTAATGATAATCCCAGACTGGGGTCCATAAAAAGGATATTCAAAGTAGAGAATTGCAACTGATACGTTGGTATGGTGTAAAATAGAATGTACATATTAGTAGGTGTATTGCTGTTATGTATAGGGGTTCATTTAGGAGAGAGTGGATCTGGTATCTATAGGGTTAAGTCTTTGTTTAAACACCGGCTAGATAATGAACATCAAAAACTGCTTAAATAGGTCTGACTGGCCAAGTATCGCGATACCCTGATGAAGCCGTGATTACGGCGAAACGTGCGTCGGTTGACGCAAGTGCTGAGGTGCGGGACCATCGGGAGATAGAAGAGACTGTGGGGACAAGCTTGCATGGAAATTACATATGAATATAGAACACTTGCGATAAGGATTGGTTCGGGTGAAGCGGCAGCATATGGCTTAACAACCCAGTTCGGCTGAGTGGCAAGTATATCAGCTATACCGGGAATTTGTACAATTGTGACTATTATATCGAGTGCTTTATTGTTTGCCAACAAGTCCCGATACACAATAACCTACAAGCCAAGTGATTCACTATTGGTACATGTGTTGTATTAAGTCATTGATAACCCTTGGGACCGTTAGAATGGATATCTGGAATATCTAGGAGACATTCGGTCCGGTGGACTGTACTTATTTATTTGAATATTTATTCAAGTGTTCCCCGCACAGTCGCAACATATTCTTCTACACAGCTCAACGAGAAAGTTATTTACCAACATATGGGACAATTACGGTGGATCCCTTGACCCAGTATTTGTGGTTTTATACAGGTCCAGTTAGAGATCGGGGACGCCCGATTGTTTAGTTTGAGTTTTAGCTACGGTGTATTTTGGGATTTTGGTATATTTATGTGTATATGATAATAAAGGAATGTTTTTAGAAAATTTGATCCACTCTCTCTTACCACACTCGCACGCAGTAGCTATGTGACTAATGATTTTACAATATTGGGAATTCAAGGGATAGAGTGCTATACTGTGTAGGGCTCTATGTTTAGGGTTATCCCTATATATTTATATTTAAAGATAATAACAGAACTGACTGACTGCACTATAAACGTTTTTTGTGTAGGTTGGTTTCACATGCAGTCATATTTCTTTTTAAATAGCTTAAAAACTGTGTTAACATTATTGAACAAGGACAAATAAATCCCAAATGCATAAAAAAGGTTTTTAGGAAATATAAATTGTAAGATTTATAACACTTTCTTTAATGATAAAAGTAAATTGTTTAAGGCTAGGCCCCACTAGAGCGGTTTTTATCCGATTTGCGTTCCGATCATGCTAGAGCAGGGCATGTAGAACCCTATGGGACTGGCTGCACTACATGCGCTGCGCTTCCATGCGCTATCGTAGTATGTGATCACCATGTTTGGTGCGTATCGCTCAGAATCGTGTGTTTTTCTGATTGAGGCCACATTTTCGGGGGCCACCGGCTGAAAAGTCATTCTTATTCTGCACAACAGGAGGAAGTGCAGTTCTGCAGTTGATTTAGGGTTTAACTTTTCTTAACTGTAGCGCACATGCACACTAATGCGCGCTATGGTTAAGTGAAACCGGAAACAGGTGGGACCTGTCAGTGGAGCTGGCGGTGGATCGTACACAAGGTAAATTTAATATATTTGAGGTTGAATAAAAACATACATCCATGCAGTCTAACCTACTCAGAAAAAAAAAAACACCAGAATTATGAAAGGGAAAAAAAAATCTTCCTGGCAATTGGAAATATCCCTGGATCAACTCTACTTTATGTATCAGTACCAGTAACATGCAACATTCTTTATTTTTAGAAACTCATCCGTCTTTTTTTTTTTTTAAACTATCCAATGAACCTGCCATCACCATGCCCTATAGAAGACAGTAATGTATTACTGTATACACCGTAATATCCCCACTAATAATATCCCCACGAAAGTGCATTTTCTCTAGTGTACATAATTGTATATTATTCAATCTCCAAAATATGAAATATTAGTTTCTAAGCCCTATTAAGTCATGCATGATAATACATGCCGGTGCTATGGGTCAGTAGATAGATATATAGAAAACATTGGGCAGGCAGGAAAAAACCTGGAAGTCTAAGCAAACCCATTGGACACCAGAATAATCTGGAGGCACTCAAACTGACGTAATACAGGGAAATAATGTCCCCAACTATGGTGGACATGCCAAATATATAGGAGGTGTACAACAAACCTTCCAGACAGAATCAGATAATAAATAAAAATACTTTATTAATACAAAGTCTAAAGTCTATAAAATGCTACACAAAATGGATAGAAAAACCAACCTGGGCGTCCCCAGGGCCCTGATAATAAACTAGCAGTGGAGCCCCCGAGTAGTTAGCAGCAAACTTTGTATATGGAAAAATTAGCTGTAATAGCAAAATAGCAGCAAAAGCAGATTAAGTTAATGGAAAGGGCACAACCCCTCCTTATCCCAGGGTTCGGGGGAAACCTGAAACTAAAGAAAAAGTTAGTATTAAGCAAAACAGCTAAACCGTAAGAACTGGACACTGCAGAGAATAAGCAAGGTAAGTATACTTAAGTTTCTTCGTCTCTCCAACAGCTCCGGGCAGTGCCATGGTTGCAGATCCTCACTCAGGCTTTTTTCACCCTGCATGCTGCTAACTACTCAGGGACACCACTGCTAGTTTATTATTAGGGTTATTTCCCTGTATTATGTCAGTTTGAGTGCCTCCAGATTATTCTGAAGTCTAATGGGTTTGCTTAGGCTTCCAGGTTTCATTCCTGCCTGTCCAATGTTTTTTTATAAATTATTCAATCTGTCTTCATTCATATTCAAGCTCCCCATTTCCCTTTATTAATTTAGTTGTCATTCTCTAAACCATTTCCATTTCCAAGATGTCCTTTTTGTACACAGAATTCCAAAATTGTACTGCATATTCCAAATGAGGCCTTAACTAATGCTTTGTAAAGAGGGCAACTAACATTTTTCTCCCTTGAATCCAGGGGTGTCCCTAGTCTTTTTGGCACCTGAAACAACTTTTGAATTCCGCCTATAGGTGGGTGCAGTGTGCTCTGTGGCTAAGTGAGAGTGGCTTAGTTTGTAGGCGTGGCTTTGTTTCATGGTGTGGCAAAACTTTTGATTATTTTGTATTTGAATACACATTTATAAAGTTCTCCATTGTTATAACGCATAAAATGTTGGTGCAAGTGGTACATTATATTAGAAATCCCTTCCATACTTTATGTAGGATAAAAGATGTTGGCCAAAAGATTTATAAGCCTGCTCAAGCTACACTCGAGTGTGACTTACTATAGTAAATAGTGCAAAGCAACCAAAACTCGAGCCTTAAGGTGGCCATACACTATTACGATCGTAATTACGATCTTAAACCGACCGATACTTTGCTAGAGAGATGTACAATCTTAAATGTACTAAGATGTACCATAAATATTGTTCGTCTATTGTGAGTTAACATTACATTAACATTTAAAGGGCATGTCCACCCTTATACAACATTTTCCCCATATAATAGTATGCCTTACCCCAGCCCCAACCGCTATAAAATAATTTTAAGAAAGTGCCCCGATCTTTACTTACCTTCCCTCTCTCCTCCGACGCACTGCCCGGCCTTCTGCTTGCAATATACTGCTAGCAGGGGGCGGGACCAGCAGCCGCGCTCTCAGCCAATCACGGACGTGGCTGCCGGCTTCTCAGAATGCCGGGGGAGAGAGGGAAGGTAAGTAGAGTTCGGGGGACTTTCTTAAAAATGTTTTTTAGCGGTTGGGGCTGGGGAAAGAACCCTAATATATGGCCAAGGGTTTCTATGGTAGGGGGAGGGATCACAAAACGGGAGGGGGGGAGGGGGAGAAGGGCTGCAGTACGCATGCCAAACTTCTCCCGGAGGCGAGACTCTGCTATCTTCCTGGTGGGCAGTTTTTGGGACTTTGGGGGGGGACTACAGGAGAACCATATGGAGCTGGGATGTGAGGTAAAGATTTTATTACACTACATGGTGGGGCCATTTGTGGGGGGGATTATAGTTTTGGGGGTGGACATGCCCTTTAATCAGAACTTCAGGAAACACTACAATCATTTTCACAATCGACTTAAAAAACCAACTTTCCTGATCGTAATTACGATCTAATGTTGCATGATAAGAACGGGAAAAAGTAAAATTTTTTGACCAATCGATGGAAATGTCGGAGTGTATGTTGAATTGTACATAAAACTCGCCTAATGTATGGTCACCTTTACAGAGAAAGAAAGTTCACATCTCCAAAGACACAGACGTAAAAAGAAAATGTTGCTACTCATGCACAGCACACATGTATGGTAATGCTAAAAAAATGGATCATATGACCCTTGGTTAGTATCTGTATAATAGCTACCAATATTCATAAAGCAACTAGAGACTCAATGGATATGAAAAAGGTAAAAGTCATAGTTTATTACAAATACACATAATACTGAATCCGTAAATTCCGAATCCCTCCTCCACCAACAGCATAGATAAAAAAAAAGTGTACAAGAACAGCTATAAAATTCCAGCAGTGAGGAGATAAAGGTGGCCATCACAGCACGATATTACTTACCCGACCGACCGCTCACGCGAGTTCCTGCGATCCTGCCTGAACACCTCCCGATCTTATATACGACCGAAAGTGATCGCAAAATGAATGGGATTTTGCGGTCGCATGTCGGTCGTATATAAGATTGGGAGAGGTGGTTCCAGCAGGATCGCAGGAACGTCGCGTGAGTGGTCGGTCGGGTAAGTAATATCGTGCTGGTGTATAGCCACCTTAATGGAGTCCTAATAAAGTACAGATGTGCAGCGTCCTCCTAATGTCCCAAACCGTCCTATAGTCGGAATCTCTACAGGCCTGTGGCATAAAGATAAACACAGAGAAATTTCATAAAAGTATCTTGCTGTTGACATAGGCTGTGTCCGTCTATATCCAAACTGAAATGAAAGTTCGTGACTTACGATTCCGAATCGCTTCACCCAACACTGATGTTAATGTCCTTCTTTGCAGCGATGTGGATCCTCTGTGTACATCATCCTCCTAATAGTCCCAAAATATTCACTGGGGTCCTAATGGCAACTGTTCTCCACCGGAACAGCCATAGGTACCATTGATAAGGACATAAGGTGTCAGAACCTTAACCTTAGCATTTAGCCATGCTCCAGGCTGGTGTCATGATTCTCTTTTAATCTGCTACTTTATAGTGTCAGACACTCCCAACATAGGGTAACCCTGTGAGAGTGATACATTACCAGAGTAAACAATAGGAAACACTGCTTTATGGATGATAATCTTGTTATTACCCTGCTTTATGGATGATAATCTTGTTATTACCCTGAAACAAAATATAAGTGCAAATGAAACACAGGCCCAAAACCAGCTGGCATTAATGTAATACAGCTTCTCATTCAATATCTCTTGGTACTCAATAGGATTACAATCAATGGCAAGGACACGCTACCTGTGCCTTTCCAGATGTTTGGCAGCCCTCTTTGCTGCTGCAGAGATTATGATAAGGGATGCTGGGAATTGTTGTTTTTATCTGGAGAGATGCACATCCTATTTTGCTGTAACAAATTGTTTTCACTAACAGTGTTTTTAATATACACCATACCAATACACACACGTTTACTAAAAACACTGCAAATTCAACATTTTTTTTGCCAAACTAATTTAATGAGATTAGGTTTGTCATTTACAATTTCCACCTTAACACAGTGTTATCTACAACTGTAACAGCACAATTACACAGTTTATCTACATAATAAAAAACCCAAAAATGACATTTAAAAAATGTTGCATTTCTAACACTGCACCATTACAACTTTTCATATCAACACATTTTCTCTGCAGCTCTGCATACTCTATTTGAAAGCGGCACAAGAACAATCATTGATTCACACTGCCATGTAACATGTAAAATCCCCAAAATTATCCAATAAAAAAAAAAAAACCTTTCCCTATCAATTAAAGGGAAACAATAAAATTGTTCAGGATTTAAAATCCATTATGCCCCACCAGCTTACTAATAAACAGACACAAGGCTGGCGGCGCTTGTTCACAGGGTTCACAAAGAGGGCCCCACACAAAAATGGGCCATGTACTACACACATTCACTCACACATATATACACTACTGCACACCCATTCATACATATACTGCTGCACAAATTCATTGACACATGGCTCAGTGCTACACACTCACTACTGCTGCACATACTAAACACTTACATGCATCTGCATACACTGCTGTACACATCCACTCACACATACAATATTATTACATAACACACTCACTGCTACACACTTACATACAGTGCTTTACACATTAAATCACACATACATACCCTGATATACACACACATGTACAGTACATGGCTACACATTTACACACAGCTTCACTTGTATACAATATAACACATATACATACACAGTTAATCATACTGGCTGACAGGATACTTGCAGCTCAAATAACAACGTAATATAGATTTTGGCAATAACCAGCATCACGGCCCACAGAGTAGTTTTCAGGTTCCCAGCATGCCAGTCGGACCCTGCCAGGAAGGAGCTTCAATGGCTAGATTCTCCACCAATAAGGGCATGCCTCAGGATGCCTGTACGCCTGATTGGTTCTGCAGCCGCACCGGTACTGCCCCTCTGTGCGTATGTCACGTAGCATACGCACAGAGGGGCGTACCGGAGTGGCTGTAGGACCAATCAGGTGTGCTGTCTTGGCGGGTAGTCCAACCACTGAAGCACTTTCTTCTTGGTTCTTGAGCTGAAGCATCCTCTAACAATGGGAAAGGGAGAATTAAAAAACCAAAATTCTCTCACAAGCTGACGCCTTTCTTGGTTTATCATTGGGGCGTGCCGTAAGCGGTTTTTTAAATGTCGCTTCATGGAAGGAGTGACCCTGCTTGAATCCATACCTCTCTTAAAACAAGACAATATCTTGCTGGCTTTAGCTGTTGCTGCCTGGCACTGCTTGCTACTTTTAATTTTGTTATCCACCAAAACTCCAAGATCCCTTTCCAACAGAGACTTACTTAAAGGGCATGTCCAGGCAAAAAAAACCCTTTTCATATAAATTCGGAGCACCCCCCAAACCCCAGTTTCACATTATACAGAAATGCCAAAGATGCCCTAAAGTGACTTACCTAACCCGGTCTCTCCAGCTCCTCCCCTGCGGCTTTACTTCCTGGTCGCGGCTGTTAGTTAAGGCACGCCGTGACATCATGCCCCATTACCTGACACCCGTGACCAGGAAGTAGAGAGGCTGTCAGCACAGGGCCTCTCTGCTCTTAAAAGAGGAGCAGGGGCCGGTGCCCAGGCAGCAAGTGACCGAGCTAGGTAAGTCACTTCAGGGGCATCTTTGGCATTTCTGTATAATGCGAAACTGGGATTAAGGGGTGGGGGTGTGTGCTCGGTATTTATATAAGCCGCACAAGTCTTTTTAAAGGACTAGTTCACTGGAAAAGTGAACTGTAGCTTTTAAAGGGCATGTCCACCCCCAAAACTATCATCCCCCCCCACTAATGGCCCCACCATGTAGTGTAGACAATCCTACCTCACATCCCGCTCCATAAGGTTCTCTGTAGTCCCCCCAAGTCCCAAAGACTGCCCCACAGGAGGATAGCAGAGTCCATATAGGACTCTGCCTCTATTGGCCTCCGGAGAAGTTTGGCATGCGTACTGCAGCCCTTCTCCCCTCCCTCTCCCTCCCGATAGGATTCCCTCCCCCTAGCGTAAAACCCTTTAATATAACATTCCCCCTGTCCCCACCTGCCCCAACCGCTATATTTTTATTATTAGTAAGTGCCCCAAACATTACTTACCTTCCCTCTTTCCTCTGCCGCACTGAACTCCCGGCAGCCGCGTCCGTGATTGGCTGCTGCTCAGCCAATCACAGACGCGACTGACGGTCCCGCCCCTCTGCTTGCATTATCTCGCAAGCAGAGGGCCTGGTAGTGCGGCGAAGGAAAGAGGGAAGTTAAGTAAAGTTTGGGGCACTTTCTAATAATAAAAATATAGTGGTTGGGGCTGGGGGGACAGGGGGAATGTTATATCAAAACTTTTTTTCAAGGGTGGACATGCCCTTTAAGGGTTGACAAAGTTTTGTGACATCAGCAAACAAAGTATTGATGAAGCCCCGTTAACAACTACTATCTGCATCCTATATATTAAGCAATTTTCTATCCATGTACAAATGTGCCAACCCAGCCCAAGAGACCTTAGCTTATACATTAGTCACCTATTGTGGACTGTATTCAAAGCCTTAGCTAAATCAAAGTATACTGCATCTACTGCAATGCCAGAGTCCAAATTCCGGCTAGCTTTCTCATAAAAGCCAAGCAAATTCATTTGACAAGATATTTTCCTCCTAAATATATGTTGATTACTATCAGATCAGATTTTTTCCAATCCAGAGGCATATTTCCGGACATGAGGGAATCTGCAAAAATAAGAAACAATGGCCTGAATAAAACTGAACTCCCCTACACTTCACCCTGAGTGAATGAGTTATTATATCCATTACATTCATCCTCTAGGCTATAGGTCATATCTAAAAACAGTCATTTCAAAATCTCCATCCAGATTCCCAATATACAACATACTCTGGCACAATGGAAAAACTACAATGCCACATACAAGATAATAGGACACCCATTGAAGTGTCACCCATTCTTCCATATTCTAACACTGCCCCTGGGTACTCATATGACAAATGCTATATACTGGAAGAACAAAGGGAGATTATATGTGACAGCTCAGGAGTTACAGTATGTCCTGGGAAAATGTTAAATACAAAATAAAAGCTAAATATTGGTACCAATACACATAAATGCACCACTTCCTTACACATAATGTCAGCTTCACTATCTCTACTAAACAACCGACTAAATTTGAGCAATTTAATCTCTTCACTGTACACAATCATCTAGCAAGACACTATGAAACAAGAACAAAAGCCATGACCAAATAAGAACAGATGCTGGGAAACCCAATTTCAATGAACAATGGAATAAGATATTCCAACAATCCACCAAATGTTCAGCTAACATAAAGGCTAAAGAAAAAATATTATATTATATTAGTATATTAGTATATTATTATTATAATATACTTTTAAAATATTATACGACTGGTACATCACACCCTCAATTCTCTACAGAGTCAGCCTGTCCCTGTCAGACAAATGTTTTAGGAGTTGTGGTCACCCTGCTGATCAACTGTTGGTGGCTCTGCAAGGAATCCCAACAGATGTGAAAAAATGCGAAGGCGTGATATCTGAAGTCTTTTCCACATCAGTGACATTATCCCCATATACAGCATTGATCAACCTCCCAATACCAGGATTCAATAAGTCAGCACAAACATTAATAATGTATATTTGTATGGCAGCTTGGATCTTATTGGCAGAAACCTGGAAGCCCCCGAGCCCCACCAAAACAGCTTTAATTGACAAAATTTGGTATATCTACAACAATGAATATCTAGCACATACTCTTAACAATTCCTTACCAACATGGAGTAAAATCTGGGATATATGGGAACTAAAGATGGAAACGCTGAACATTTCCATTCCTCAATCTTAAAACTTAGGTTAGAGATAATTAAGAAAATACAAATTTTTGTTCATCAATTTGGATTCCTCCGGCTGCTCTGGAACAAGATCAAGAGGGTAAGTTTCTCTTGACGTTATTTAGAACACAAACTCGTATATTGAAAGTATTCTTAATGCATAAAAACAAATAAAAAGGAATCAATAAAAATGTATTGAACAAAAAAGAAAGGTAAAATCTCTTGCTATATATGAATTACTAAAAAAGTAATAGAAACTCTTATCTATCAGCGCTCTATATTATTTATTCTTGCTCTAAACACAAACGCAAATTCACTATTTAAAATACATTTTTGCTGCCATTGTTAGATACCCAAATTATGCAGACCCTGACAATGTTAACTAGTGTAGGTTATGCCAAAGCTGGACAAATGCACATAGAAATTTACACCTGGCAACTTACTTTTTAAAGGTTACATGAGGTTCACATAAGGTAATTTTTTTCTTAGGGGGTTGAACATGCTCTTTAAGGATTAGGAGCTTCAGGGTCTGTGAGAATTGCGTAACCATAACAACCTTGGGGTTGTTCTGGGGGTGAATATGCCCACACCAAGAACAAAAACCTATAATTACTTTCCCCACCCCCTCAAAAGCCATGGTTGTTATAGTTACTTACCTCTCACAGTCCCAGAAGCCCATAATTCGTAAGGAGCATGTCCAACCCCCTAAGAACAATTTTACCTTATGTAGATCAGCCCCACAAACCCCATTTTATTTTTATACTACTTGCAAAACCCCGATACCTCGCCTTTCTCTTCTGCCAGGTAATGGCTGTCAGTCAAGGCCATGATGGTGACACTGTGGGAGGATAAATGCAGAATTGAAAGGGACCACAGGGAGATAAGTAACTATGGGCCCTATTTATAAAAGATTGTTATCGTTATCGAAAAAATAACGTTCGCTATCGTAAAATAACGACCGTTATTTTCCGATAGCGACCGGAATTTTCCGCTAACGACCGTTATTCTCCGATAACGCCCAGTATTTTCCGATAACGACCTGTATTTCCTGATATCGGAAAAGACCGGTCGTTATCGGAAAATAACGGTCGTTATCGGAAAATAACGGTCGTTATTTTACGATAGTGATCTTTATTTTTTGCGATAATGATAACAATCTTTTATAAATAGGGCCCTATAAGGTCTTGGGGGTGAGCGGCAGGGAAGGTAATTATAGATTTTTGGCCTGTGGGTGGACATCCAGCTGGTTAGATGGAAATAGTGCATATAATGCATTACATGCCTCCTACAAACAAATACTCAACAAGGGAACTGGACGTAAAAATAAATGGCTTTCAGTAATCACAGAATTCTAGTGGTCAAGATTTATATGGTTAGTTCTCCTTTACGGTAAGTAAATACACACATATATGATTCTCTTCCAGGAGAGTGCCAATGCAAGATAATAGCAAATAAAAGTAGTAAAGAAATGAGCAGTATCTTCTTTGTTCACAGGTGTATCCATTCACTGGAGGTGGGGGTGTCAGCATACAGAAGCAGTGAGCAGAGTCCCACATATGTCCAGTATCAGGACTATGCATACTTCCTTACACACGATATCAGCATGATGAGACTTATAGAGACCTTCTTGGAGAACACACCCCAGTTAATTCTGCTTCTCTATGTAGTTTTACGAAAAGGCACTATATATGCATTTCAGTGTAAGTATCTATACACAAGACTTTGTATTTATTAACACGTAATATTTCCCACAAACAGTGTGATCATATTAATTATTGAACTCATTCTAATGTGCATTGAATGATTTTTGTGTTTTATATTTAGCCCCTTTTATTAACACATCCCCATGTACAATGCTTAGCCCCTGGCTGTGAGTGCAGTGTAGTGCATTTTGAACACCTGTAACAACATTTTCTCATATTCACTGTTATCACAATTATCTAGATTTAAGCCTGTGCTTAAATCTAGATAATTGTGATAACAGTGAATATGAATTATGAGTATTAAAAACAGATTTCTATTTCTCTACCCCAAAACAATTACAGTATTGTTGAAAGAATCTGAAAAAAAAAACACTAGCAACAAAGTGTTCTTTGAAGGGCACGTCCAGTCAAAAAATAACTTTAGCTAGAAGTGTTCTCCACAAACCCCACTTTCGTTTATCAATAATTTCCAAATATGCCCGTTTCTTACCTGACAGGGTCCCTTGCCGCTCTTCCTCTGCTCTGTGTCTGACAGCCGAGGTTGTCCTCTGGAAGTGTTGTCCTCTCACTTTCCTTTCCCTTTTAAATATATGGTGAATTTCACAGAAAAACTGCAGTCGAAAGTGGAAGAACAAATATAAAAGCCTAAAAGGCATACTAGATGCAATAGTGGATAAAGAGACGTTGCCCGAAACTAAGCCAAAGGGGAGCAATGCATAAGGGCTGCTAAAGCAAAAAAAGTGAGCAAGCTTTATAATTTAAAGGGCATGTTCACCCCCTCAGACAAAATTCAAACCTTTTAACCTTGGATTGCCCCCCCACACAAACAAATGTTATTTTCACAATGCTTAACTTTCTCCCTGGCAATCCTAAAATCAGATATCTTACCTTGAAGTACGCTGGTCCCTCGCCACAATTGGTGACACTTTTATAAATTTGGGAGTTCTATTGTGATAATGGAGTTTGCGGGCATCTTAAGTCAAAAGTTACAAATTTGTTTGAGGGGTGAACATACCCTTTAAACAGCTTCCAGTTTAGTGGAAAAGCCATGGGTAAAAAAATTTAACCCTTAATACAAAAAATGCATCATTGATATATCTCTAAACACTTTAAACACTATATTTTTAAAACTACACAGTGGGGTCAGCAATGGGGCACATTTTAGTTTTGGGGGTGGACATGCCCTGTAATATTTTTGGGCCTAAACACATTTAGCTACATAGTGGTTGGTACTATTCTTTCATATATACATACAAAATTCCAGACACAGTTTTTAGTGAAATTTTGCATTGAAAATCTAATGGAAGACATGACCTTATGTTATCTTGCCCAAACTCTCATGTAAACCCCCCTACTAAATATTAATATACCTTATGTCCTAAATCAATCCGTATGCCTTATGTAGGTAAACACAGAGATGTGGCCAGCAACTATGCAGTGCATAAGATTAATTACAGCAAACAATTTCAGCTACCCTTGTATTTGAACTATTTGTAGAAAATGCACAATTGTGGATATAGTTGTTAACAGGAATTTACACTTTTAGCAGATTTCCTAAAAAATAAAGGGAATGTTCACCCCTCTTGAAATAAATTAGTATGTTATTTAGCACACCCCCAAACCTAGAGGTCGTTTGGGTTACACTTTTTAAATCTGTTCCCAGCATGAGAAATCAAACTTACAATTTCGCGACCCGTTTTGCCGGGAAGTACAATTTCGCAACCCGCCTTACTGGGAAGTGGAGCGGGAAGTGCAGAGCCGCGGTGGTGGATTGCGGAGCTTGTAAGTATGAGAGCTCTAGCTGGAAGCAGATTTAAAAAGTATAACCTAAACGAACTTTGAGTTTGCGGGGGTGCTGCATAACATGCTAATTTTTTTTCCAGAGGGGTGGTTTGGGTGTGTGTGTGCTGCATTATACCCTTCCAGAGCGGAGACAAACGGGTCGCAAGAAGTTAATATACTGAACCTTTCAAGTAGGACATGGAATGCTGACGAAGTTACGGTATTGGCCAAGGGCCTCTCTTTCTCTCCTGTTCGGAGTTTTGACTTATTTGAAACTGTCATTGACGTCAATCGGTTCACCCATAAAATCTTACTTAAACGTCACTTCTTATTGAAAGGGCTCCTCTAAGTCTCATGTAGGTATGGAGGAACAGGTGGATTTCCAGAATTTGTGTACTCTTAATTCTCTCAGCTCTTACAATAACGATGTCTCTAGTCACACTGATACAAACGGGAGGACCATTGTACTATAACTTCAATCTCTAACAATGTTAAGAAAGGAATCCCCACCACATCTGAGATTACAGATAAGAAGGGATCTTATAGTGAGCATTGCAAGTCTCGCTCCTCCAAGATCATCTTCTCAACACGTTTCAGCTCCCAATATCATGAAATATCGCGTATCATTAAGAGTCGTCTCCCCAATTTATGTGGAGATAGTATGCTTCAGAGATTTTAGATGGGGGTCTGGAAAAGTGTCCCGAAAAGAGCTGAGAACTTACGTGAGTGCCTTTCAGGCCAATACAGAGAAAGGAACATGGCTACATAGCCATGGTACCTTTAAGTGTGGCAGCAAACGTTGCACTTGCCCATATTTAAAAATGGGTGACAGCTTTAAAAGCAGTGATACATCTAAAATCAAATACAACAATTTATTGCCTGCCATAGTAGCTATATTGTCTACCTCATTAGCTGTAAACCTTGCCTTAACCCTTTCACTGCCAGGAGATTTTCATTTTTTTTTGCGTTAACTGCCAGAAGAATTTCCAGAATTTTGCCCTTAATTGCTTTAGACTAATTTTACAGTAGGAAACCTTGCAGTAAATCAGGAATATTATACATTGTTTTTTTCAGCACAAAGTCTACTTTAACATGGTAACAGAATTTTTTAACTTTTCTGGAAATTTTACTGGAATTATGGGTAAAATATGTAAAAAAAATGAAAAATTTGCAAATTTTCATGGATTTTTCCCATTTTTACTTATAGTTATCTTAAGGTTACACACAAAAATCTCACTGTTTCTAAAAGCTCAGATACTCCCGAGTACAACGATACCAGATATATGTAGGTACCCCACTTTTCCTGTACAGGAGACCCCCCCAAACTAAAACTGCACCTTCAAGAATATTACACCAAATTAAAATGTATAACTACTACTGACAGTTAACATAGAATATCTTCCAAATTAACTAAAATATCCCCACAAGTGAGATATTTTTAGAAACTACACACCCGCAGGATTTTCCGAGTGAGGTAAGTTTCGATCAAAATGCAGATACCCGGGCGCAGCTCTTCGTCCAATTGTAAGTTATTTTCTCACATTTTCCTTTTTTTCCTCAACTGTAAAAACAGAGACAAAATCAAATGTGAATTTCAGCTAAAAACTGTGGAGGAAAGTTCAAACACATCTCAAATATGAAAGCCTAACCCCTCCCGAATAAAACGGTATGCCACATTCATGGGTGTACCCAGAGACATGGCTACCAACTAACCCAGAGCGTGACCAGTGCCAAATGTCAGTAGCAGCAAAAAAAAATTTGCCAGTTTTGTATTTGAACAGTCTGCAGTTTTTCCACAAAACACCCCCCCTGTTACTGGTGTATTTTACAGGAACCTCAAAAATCCTTGGGAAAAATAAACTAGCGGTTAGTACAACATTACTGAACAATAAAACACATTGTACCTTATGCCCCCTTTACAGTAAATAACTATTTTAACTAGAAGGAGACCTTACCTGTCCCAACCACAAAGCTATTTCAGAAAAAGGCAAATGAACCCCGGAGCATGCCAAATAAGGGCCTAGGACACCCACAAATCCAGAGAGCCTCCTATCCTATCTAACTTTCAAAGTGCACCAAAGTATGGTAGCGCTCAAAACAGGGCTTCAGACATAAAGCAGGGTTGCTAGGGCACTTAGGACAAAAATACCTTGTATCTCGCCTAGTCCCATTTTTACGGCAAACCTTGCAGGCTCTCTGGGGATGCTGCTTATTAGGCGTGGGTGGAATGGGTTCTAAAAAATGCTTTCCTACTAATCTAGCTACATTATCATTACTAGGCATCTCCGGGACCTCCTCTACACTACCAAACAACATAGCTGGAATAAGCTGCAGCTGGAACTTATAATAGGACAGTACAGGCTCTGGTACCACTGTCTTGTAAACAATATATGAATTATGTAGGGCCGTTTGCAAAAGATAAATGGCTAATTTATTGTACCAGGCCTTTGTTTTTCTGGTGGCGTTGTAGTAGTGTTGGATCTGATCAGTTTTGTCAACGCCACCCATGTACTTGTTGTATTCTTTGCTACAGAGTGGTCTAATTTTAAATATATGTGTGTAGTGTGTGTAAATACTGTACCAGTCCAGAAGACAGACGATCTAAAGCAGGCAGCAAGGTAAATCCCAGCAGGAAACACAGCAGATCACAGCAGGAGGGCTCCAGCAACGTAATCCACCAGGTAAGTTGTGAGAAAAATCCAGCAGGGGGCGGTTTCTTTACACTGATCATCAGCAAGTCACTCCCCATGTGACTTCTGATGTCAGTGCCTTCCTATTGGCTCCTCGGCGATCGTGGACCGGGGAGAGGTAAGTAACCCGACATTGCTCGTTGCCTAGGGGGTTTGCAAGAGCGGGGAAGCGGTTTCCCCGCTCTCACTTCGGCCATTCCGCTCCCGGACCCGGAAGTGCTGCAGATCGTGAATATACGATCTGTGGCAGTTTGGTACTTGTCTGCACAGATCGTATATTCACAATCTGTGGCAGGCAAAGGGTTAAAGGGCATCTATACTGAAAAATAGGTTATTTTAAATTGAACATAACTGGTAATTCTTCCCAACAACCGCTGTATCATTTTTTTTGTTGATCTCCCCCCCTATTTCTTTAGATATCCAATCTAAAACTTCTTATATTTCAGCTGTCAATCAAGTTCCTTGCTCTCAAAAACTATTCTTCTGTGGGTAGTTTTACTGTAGCTGGAATAGTGACAGAATTTTGACAGTTGGAATGCTGTATACTGTGTGCAGCTTGACAGTTGGTTTGTGGGGAAAAAGTCAGGTCGGTTGGAGTGGTTAAAAGAGGGAGGGGGGATACTGCTCCTAAACAAAATATGTGCTGGATTGAAGGCATGCAATAACACAGGCAAATCAGAGTAAGTGCTACATACATGTATTCAATTATAGATTAAGATGAGGCAAAGTAATTTTTTCAGTATAGTGTCCCTTTAAGCAATATATGGGTTGCACAGGCCGTCCACTAAGACAACGTTTACGTGAACATAGTAGATCAATAAAATTAAGAAATGAAAGCAGCCCCGTTGCCACACATTTTATAGTATGCAACAATGCAAATCTGAATTTTGTCAGTGTTTAGGGGATTCAGAGAATCGATGTACCTTCTAGAGGGGGGAGTAGGATGGCTCGCCTCCTAAGCGAATTGGATCTTTCGCCTACATACACGTATCCCTACAGGTCTCAACTATACTTGGGACATCACCTGTTTTGTAGACCTTTAATCTTTACCGGTTTCTTTAATTATCTAGGATGTCAGCCTTTCATATATTTAATACTTTTTTTCTATGTAAATATGCTTAAATTTTGCGGTTACTCTCTTTGCACTTTACATATCGGGCATATACATACCTGTGTGTGTTTTTGTACATTATGTATAAATTGTCTGTCTTTGGTCTCTCAGTAGTTAAAACTGGGAGATTCTTGCTTCCCTTTAAAAGGAAGTGATCAGTGTGCAATTTTCTTCCTCTGATAAGGTGTGGAGACACACGAAACGCATCAGGCGTAGACGCTTTTTAATATGTGTGATAATCAATAAAGTTTTTATAGGAGATGATGTCTGTCATCTGGGTTGCACAGCTCTAACCACTCCGTTGGGATCTTTTGGAAAAGTGCTGCATAACATACTAATTTTTTCCCAGAGGGGTGGACATTCCTTTTAACTTAACCTAACCTCCAATATAAAACAGTATTCAGGAATTTCTAATTCGCCAAAATATATATGTATGTGCCTGATATATAACCTACCAAAGCCCCTATCAGTAATGAAATCTAAAAGGAAAATCTATTATGACCAGAACTTAAAGGAGACTAAAGTCTCCAGACAACATTGTCCCAAGAGGGACAATTCTGAGGATAATAACTTTTTATAGGTATGCAGTGAGAGCTGTTTATGGGGTCTCAGTCTGTCAAACTTTTACTCATGATATTACCAATTGCTACTTGCTACTCTGGGTTTTTCTTTTTGCCTGTCAGTTAGGCAGTAGTTATATTATTTGAGGTTGAATAAAGACATATGGCCATACAGTCCAATATCCTCATTTCCTTCTTAACTGTTGATCCAGAGGAAGGCAAAAAAAAAACAACCCACCAAATTTATGAAGGGGGAAAAAAATTCCTTCCTGACCCCCAAGTATCAATATCAATAACTTGCAACATTCCTTGTTTGCAGAAACTCATCCAGCATTTTTTTAAACTGACCAATGAAGTAAATATATACTGTACTGTTACTACAACACTGTTGAATTACTGTTTTGTGTCTGAGAGGCAGGATCTTTCCTCCGCTGCACTGAATGACCGGCAGCCGCGTCCGTGATTGGCTGCCGCTCAGCCAATCACAGACGCGACTGCCGGTCCCGCCCCTCTGCTTGCATTCTCGCAAGCAGAGGGCCGGCAGTGCAGCGGAGGAACGAGGGGAGGTAAGTAAGAGTTTGGGGGGCTTTTGCAAAATACTAATCATGCGGTTGGGGCTACCAGACATGGGGGAGCAGCATATCAAAAGTTATTTTTAAGGGTGGACATGCCCTTTAAAGTCTGCCAGTCCCTCCCCACTGCCTGCTGCCACCTTTATGGCTGTCATGACCTTTACTGATGGTTGCAATGCAGAGAGACAAAGTGTTGAGTGACTGGCGGACTTCAAGATTACAATGGTTTGCAAAAGTATTCAGCCCCCTTGAAGTTTTCCACATTTTGTCACATTACTGCCACAAACATGAATCAATTTTATTGGACCACGTGAAAGACCAATACAAAGTGGTGTACAAGTGATAAGTGGAACAAAAACATCATACATTATTCAGCCCCCTGAGTCAATACTTTGTAGAACCAACTTTTGCTGCAATTACAGCTGCAGGTCTTTTAGGGTATGCCTTGATCCTTGAAATCACATTTTATAAATGTTGGTATAAAGGCAATATGTAGACAAAGACATATGTACCCAACTCCTTTTTTAAAGAAACTCTGGGAGCTGCAGATGGGGCGCTGGCAGATCACAGGTAAGACTCAAGATACTACAAAGTCCAAAGGTTTTGGCTGGCCTGGCTCTACCTAATTTCAAATTATACTATATAGTGGGGTAATTTAAATATTTTAAATCATAGCTTCTATCAGATATGACCAAGGTACTGGGACAGGCCCATTCATACACAGAGAAAGTACTACAGGTATACCTCCCCTTACACGCCCTCTTGCCTTCTAGAACATAGAACATTCAAACAGATATTTACAGGGCTATCCCGCGCTAACGAGAAAATAATCGCTAAAATCACACTAATGTGTCACCATGTACTAGCATGTTTGCGATATGTTGCAGGCAGTGCAAAGCGATGCAGTAAATTTTGCTCTAGTTTTTTGCGCAACAACTAACTCCTCTTCAATGGTGTCTTTAAAATACGCGCAAAAGGTCGCAACTTACCGCTAGCGTTTTTGCAATGTATTAACGATCGCAAAGGGATTAATACATTGCAGAAAAGAGTGCACATAGGTTGCGATAGCAAAATATATTGCATCTCCCTCTTAATGTCTCCGACACAGTTCTATTCAGATACTTGACACTGTGCTATTGTCTTATTTTTGCGTTTTAATGCTTGCCCCCCATCATAGGAATTTTTAACACGGGAGGGGACAAAACAAATTGTTTCTAACCTATACTTAAATTTTACTCATGTGGGGCTCTATTTGTAAACATGATATTCTAAATTAGCGATACCACGTGTTATCTATAATGTACGAGCACAGTCATACATATACAAGGAGATTCAATGAAAGTTCTTATCGTTAAAAATAGTGCTAATTTTGCCCTAACCAATCAGATATTATTTAACATTTGAAAGCTAACATTTGATTGGTTTGGGCAAAACTAGTACCATTTTTAACAATAAGAACTTTTATTGAATAACCCTGTTTATGCTGAATGTTTGTAAAAGAACTAATGTTCGGTCGTAGAATACCCTGCAGTACCGCAATGGTATTCTATGGGGATTATAAATCTACGAATATGTTAATGATCGTTAATCTGATTGTTTAAGGCATGGTATCGCACCTTTACAAATAGGACCCGTAGGAGTAGAAAGAGACACCCTGAATATCATAGCTAAGTGGTATGCACGTATCCCATACCTTAGGATAATAAAAGAAAGGAATTAGCTCAGTTGCACCTTTAAAGTCTTACCCTCTGCAAACTTATGGAGTTCTACATTATCCACCAAGCCTATGTCACACCCTTGAGAAAATCATGCATGTCCCCAACACATAGTTCTAAACATTCTCAGGATGAGGCCGACTTCTGGCATATGAATTGGATGTGCCCTAAAATACAAGGATTTGTATTTTAGGTATCTCTCAGCTGTGATACTGGCCCAGTTTCCAATGGACCCTGGACTGTGTATCACGGGAATACCAGAAGTAGATATATGGGATGGAAATTGGCTTTCCTTTCTCAAAGAGGCCTAATATTATGCTAGGCGAACTATAGTACTTTTTTGGATGGCACCCATGCCCCCTAAACTTAAAATATGGAAATTGATGATACAACAAATACTCCGGATGCTATATACCTCAACAAAGGCACCATAACTATATTGAACAGAAAAGTCTGGTCTCCTTTGTATGCACCCTTGGGGGGCCCCTGTTAATTAACTCTGGGCTGCGGAGTGGTGGTAAATGGTGTGTTGCTTCTGGAGGAGTGGGTCGTTTTATCCCCCAAGTCGGGTTAGGTAGAGCCAGCATAGTGAGGTTATCCATGAAACATCACGGATAGCTGAGGACGATCTTGCATCTCACCAATATCATGGAGGTGTGAATATGATGTAGCTATGGCTGGGATACTAATTGCTGCTGGCTAAGACCCTCTTACAGTTTGCAGTCCCTGTAGTTGTCCTACTTGGTCCCGGTTACAGCATATTAAAGGCTGGATCACCTATTAGCAACAGCGGACGCTCCTCCAACACAATAATTTTCATTGTAAGAACCATCTTGGATTGGTCCATGTGCGGTTGGAGCCTTGATGAAGGGGTTTGATTGTTTGCCCTTTCCACAGTTACTTACTTTTGACCATTTTGGTGGGGATTGAATTTTTAGCGATACAATTTTTATATATTTGCGTTCATGTTACTATGTATACATACAGATTGTAAGGAATCTGAGAGTGTTAGTAATTATGGATTTATTGGGCCTCAAATGTTAAAGTACTTTACGGGACTCCTGTTGTCCAATTCTTTTTGTATTATATTCTGGAGGAATGGACCTTGAATACACTGGAATACAATGAAAGAGATGGGGATGTCCCCCAAAAGGAACCTTCCCTTGGAGGCATATTATCATTTATTTCCACTTTAAGTTGGCAGCACGTCGAACCACTTCATCTTTGTATCTACTTGAAATTATTTAATAGGAATATATAATACCCCCTAAACATAGAGCGCTTACCATATTTATTATTGAGAACCCTTATATCCGCTATAGACGTATTCCTCAGTTAATAGTACAGTATGACATGCAAATGGAACATATGATTGAACAGGTTATATGTATATTTATATACTTAGACATTTGATACTACAATGTATATTGTCCTAACTAACATGCTATATATCTGGGTTTGTACAATGTTTTGTTTTTGTTTTAATAAACAGTTTAAAAAAAATAAAATGACAACAAAGTATTAGTTTTAATTATAATATATTTATTTGTCTAGTCATTTTTGTAATACTGATTGCAACTTCTTATTTCCTAGATTTCAGCATTTGCATATCATTTATATCCATAAGTTGGGCAATTCTGGACTATCACCAGTCTTTAAGGTTGTTCTTGAAAGAGAAAAAGAAACTAAACATCTTCTCATCGGTCATTTATTTCCTGTGGAATTTTCTTTTCATCTTCTCAAGGATAGTGTGTATAACTTTATTTTCATTAGTCTTTCATTCGTGGATTTCCTTGCACTTTTCTCTGCTATGGCTAACTTTTTTCCTGTGGGCATCCTGGCAGCAAACTGACTTTATGAAGAACAGGATTCTGGAACAGTTCTACAGGGCTACAGTGGCAGTCATAATGTATTTTTCCTGGTTCAATATTTCTGATGGGAGATCAATCTACAGATGCCTGTTCTACTATGTTTTTGTAACAATAGACTGTGCAATTTTATTTATGTCCTGGCAGATTTTCAAGTTCCCATCCAGCCTGGATGAATATGAAACATACATTCTCTTTGTGGTGGTACTTGCTTTTCTTGCAGGTCTTTCATTAAGGATGTTATATTATATATACTTTCACCCAAACAGGGCAAGCTGGGGAAAAAAGGAATATGATGAACCAGATGCTATACCAGTTGGTGCAAGTGAATATAGATTTTTAAATATAAAATATGCTACACATAAAAATCCCAGAATGCTGAATTTATCAAGACATGCATACTGAGAATTGTGGATGTTTTTTCCAGGTTTTATATCAGAATCCTGAGGAGTTCCAATGCGCAGAGTGTCTGGAGTTTTACTATAACCATTAGAAATCATAGTCCACTTAACAGATTTTATTTATATATTTTTAAAGCTTAGTTTACAATGGCACATTGATAACACACTCTTAAGAACAGAAAAATTAGAGAATGACTTAGATGAAGAAAGCAGAGAATATACTCACTCCTATATTTTAAAAAATTAGATTTATGTAAAAAATATTGACCATAAAAAATGTAAAAATATTTTCCTTTTTAAATGACAGAATGTAATTTTGTTTAAGCTTGTGATTACAAATTTTTATTTGTTCATTTTTATTAAGAAGTATGTATAAGGTATTGCAGATAGGGTCAGCTGCAGTGGAATTATCACTGAAATCCTTAATAGGATTAGATTTATCCTTTCATGATTATGTAGGAAATTTCAAGTGGAATTAACAGATCCCTATATTTTCTAATAATCATCTAATTTCATGTAGCCAGACGATTTTCCTTCTTGCCTTTATATTCCAAATATTCCCAAGATACAATCTGTCAAATTAAGTGTCAATCTATTAGTACAATAAGATTTTGACATAATTCCATCTTCTTTTCAATTCCTATTCTGACTTTTCCTGAGTTATTTAACATCATGGTCATAAACAAACAACTTTGATGCATTACTTCTCTACACCTGCATCATAAAATTGCAGTGGTTTAATGCAAAACAGTGCAGATGCAAACTACCATATTTTTTATTGTGGCATTGCAATAAACCTTCCCCTATATGACATATTTATAAATTACCACTTCCATCTGTACCTTTTTAAAATAAATCAGCCTTTAAGGTGGCCATACACGACAAAAGGTTATTGCGATCCTAATTGGGATTGTAACACTACCCATTGACAGACAGATGTACAATGTTAATTGTTCACAGATACTTATTGTCCGACATTCAGTTTGTTTAGCGATTATTGTCTAATGTTGTCTATTGTGAGGTTACATTACATTTCCATTTAATCGGAATTTAAGAAAATACCACAATATTTTAACCTATCGACTAAAAAAAGGACTTTGCCAATCATAATTACGATGGATATTACAACCCAATATCGCATTATAAGATCAGGGAAACTTAAAAATTGTGGGACAATCAATGGAAATGCCTACTTGCATTTCGGATTGATCATAATATCGTCCCAGTGTATGAGCACCTTTAGTTTATTTTATTATGCAGTGTCACTTCTGTCCCAATTTTCAGGTTCATAAATGTATAGACCTTCTGAATGAGGGATTTAGGGCCATATTTATAAAAGTGCAGTATCGCACATTAGCAATACTGCACGTTATCAGTAGATTCTGATGACAGCCATAAATGTATGGCCACAATCATTTGTACATTTATGCTGAGAGTTTGTTAATTTACAAACATTGATTCGTAGAATAACATGCGGTAGTAAACTACCGCAGTGGTATTTTATGGGGACTGTAAATCTACGATCACGGTCGTAGATTTATGATCATTATCTCAGATTTACATTAGTTTTAACTATCGTTAAAATGATTGTAAATTTACGATCAATTTAGCAATCGTTAAACCGATCCTTAAAGACGCATTATTGCTAAAAATTGCAGTATAGCAAAGAAAGCCCTTAGTGGCATATATCAGAAAAGTATGATCGCAGCCATAAATGTAAGACTGAGATTGTACATTTAAAACATTTGTGCGTACGATACCATGCGGTACCAAAAATGTATGGGGAACAGGAAATCTATAACGGTTAAAAATCTACATTTATGGTTCTATAAATATGGCCCTTAGAGGGAAATGTAGTAATCAGGTACTCCAAATAAAAGACCTTTGTTAATTTGACAGGCTGTATCTTGGAAACTGGATATATACACACAAATTATACAAAGTGTATACAATCTCAGGCTTCATTAGTTCAGGTCAAGAACAGGGGGGAAAAAACACCTATGGCATGGGGATGAAGATTAATGTAAACTTAAGATTTTATTTTTAAAAAGCTAGGAAAGTGAAGACCAGGTGAATATTTTTATTTGTAAAAATATTTCACATTTATGCCAAAGAGCGATTCTGCTTTAAAAGTGCCTTATTGCTAACCCCTCCAGAACATACTATTTTTATTTATTTACTGTGTTCTATGGCTCAAATTAAGAATTGCTGCTAAATGAGAATGTGTGTTCTTACCTATAAATTAAGAGTTACAAACTTCTATCTAGAGTTTTGCTGCTTTGTGACCATCGTTTTTTAATACATGCATCAGACATATGGTATGGATCCAGTATGGTACATGCACATATGTAAAATGTAAGACTTACATGTTGCTATGGGAATAGGGGGCAATGGTGGCAACGAAGTTCCTTTAAAACTACCAATCACCATGAAGAGGGATGGGAAGGTCAATGTGCATCAATCACCCCTGTAAGGGCCATAATTCTAAAGGCGCGATTTAACAATACCGCACCTTGAACAATCGATTTAACGAATGCTAAAATGATTGTGATTTTGCTTACGGCAGTGACTAATGTCAGACACCCGTTCGGGCAAGTAGTTGGTTGGGAAGAAAAATCCCTGTGTGTACTCAGCTTAATTTACCACCAGATTCTATGTAATTATAAGAAAACTGTTTCAGACAAAGACGTTTTGTTTCACAGCATAAACCAGTTAATCGGACGATGCTGGGGCACTTAATTGTTTACAGTGCTCAGTAATGAACAGGGATATGCATTATGCTTATATGCACAGTAAAGCCAGGGTGCAGAATACAACTTTAAAATTTTAAAGCCAGATCTATATGAATGCAGTGGCAAAGTAAAATTTAAAGAGCAACTGTGGTCTCCAAACAAGTTTGGGTTTAATGAAAGCCTGCAGTATTTCCTTTTAAATGAGCCGACGCTCACATATCTGTCTGCAGCCCATGAGAAATTAAATTGGGGGGGAATGTTTGAATTACCTACTTCCAGTTGGTTGAGTGACATCCCCTGAGTACATGAGGAAAAAAATTGTCAGTTGAAATAGGGAGCCTATTAATGCAGGCAAATGCTGGTCACATAACGGAAAACAGGAAGTGTTTGAGCAGGAAGATTGCTGAACCTTTCTAGCAATAACTTCTCACAAATTTTATCTAGAGATGTGATTTGATTTTTTTTTAAGGTACGGTAAATATTATATGTATGTATATATATTTGCAACGGTGGTCGCACACCCACAATTTCAGTTGTTTGGTGCTGCAGAGTGAAACGGAGTGATACTGTCTTACTCCTCCTTCATATAAACATGCAGAGACTCCAGCACACAAAAAGAATTATACTTATGCTTCTTTATTCAGTCATAGACGCCATCCATATGCGACGTTTCGGAACGCCTTGGTTCCTTTTTCAAGCTCAAGTCCTCTTCTATACGAAGTCACTGGAAGAGTTTGAACAATTACCAGTGACTTCGTATAGAAGAGGACGGACCATCGGTTCTCATCTGACCTCTTCCATGTACAAAACCAAAAAAGTGAAACCTGTTGCAACAATGGGCTTGGGGGCGGTGGGCATGTTTCCCTGTTTAGGATGTGCCCAGTGCCCCTATGTCCATAAGGCTAACGGATTTATACATCCCCTAACGTCACGTCGATATGACTTAAGGGGACATTTCACATGTGACTCTAAGTATGTAGTTTACGCTCTGTGGTGTCCCTGCGTACTTGTATACGTTGGGGAAACCACACAAGCGATAAAAGCAAGAATATCCCAACATCGTTCAAGCATACGATTAAAGGATATGAAACTTCCAGTACCACAGCATTATGCTGAAAAAGGACACTCTGACACTCAAATAAAATTTATGGTGTTAGAATGTATAAACACACCACCGAGAGGAGGTGATAGGCAGTTAAAATTGAAACAACGTAAGGTATGGTGGGTTCACAAATTGAGGACCTTGTCACCGGGTGGATTAAATAAAGATTATGACCTGTATATGTACATATAATGTCATTGTGAAGTATTTTTGTTTGTAATCTGTTTTACTACCTGTATAGGGTTAAACATGATGTTCAATGTGTGAGGTTACTTCCTCTTGAATGGTATAAATAGGTATAACTTGTAACACATGTGTATGCCATTTTGAGCTTGAAAAAGGAACCAAGACATTCCGAAACGTCGCATATGGATGGCGTCTATGACTGAATAAAGAAGCATAGGTATAATTCTTTTTGTGTGCTGGAGTCTCTGCATGTTTATTTATATATATATATATATATACACATTTATATAGGTCTGTAGCACTACTACTCATCCCAATTCTTATATGCCCGGGTGCATCCCAAATATTAACCAGCAAATGTAGTAACGGAGCGCTCCAATGGACTTCATCAAGGACAAATTTATTTGCACATCAACGCATTTCAACCACCACGTGGTCATCGTCAGGATCTAACAGTGGTTGAAACGTGTTCCTTTCCCTGCCCACCCCCAACCACCCTATTAGTTCTGTTATAAGTTTCCCAATGATACTTACATCCCATTGATCCCAGGGCTGTCTTTTAGCCGGCAGTCGTGTCTGTGATTGACTGACCGGCAACCAATCACAGATGTGTCTGCCAGTCTGGCCCCTCTCTGCAGAAAAGAGGAGGAGAAGACAGCCGCGGGAGCGAAGGGACTGTAAGTATGATTGGGAAACTGTTATTACAGAACTTGGGGATGGGCAGGGGAGGGGGACATTATAGCAAAAAAATTTAAGTTTGGACCTAACAAAAGGAAAAGTGTTGTCCTGGGATGTGTGGGTAGAGCTGAAGCGTGTGTTGGTGTCCCTTTTCTCTTAAGGACCTTGATCTCAAGGACATATAAAAAGGACACTAATCATTTGATGGTTGTATGGGTGGTGAAAGTTTGAAATAAGGATTGTTTGACAGTTTGAAAATAAGGATTGTTTGTACTGTTAAGAACTATGTGGTGCAGGACTGAGTGTGCAGTAAGCAAACTAATCTTCTTCTTCCAGTTAAAGGGGTGTGCTGGACTTCTATATCTAGTATTGTACCTGTTGTAATCACAAACAGCTGTGAAAGGGTTAATAAGTGTTGGTATTTTTCCCTCTTTTCTGGCTCTGCACTAATTGTGTGGGGGTTGGGGCCTATTAGTTAATAGATTCACAGTTGTTGGGCCTGTGTTTTTGACCTAACAAAAGGAAGTTTCCTGTGAGTGTAAGAACTTGTGAGTGGCCCTTTCTCATAGGACTTGATCTCAAGGACATATAAAAAGGACACTAATCATTTGATTGTGTTATGGTTTGTGTGAAAGTTTGAAAATAGATTGTTTGACAGTTTGAAAATGATGTTGTTTGTACTGTTAAAGACATGATGTGGCAGGACTGAGTGTGCAAAGCATAATCTTTCTTCTTCCAGTAAAAGGGGTGTGCTGGACTTCTATATTCTAGTATTGTACCTGTTGTAATCACAAACAGGCGTGAAAGGTTAATAAGTGCTTGGTTTTTTCCCTCTCTTTCTGGCTCTTGCACTAATTGGTGTGGGGGTTGGGCCTATTAGTTTAATAGGATTCACAGTTGTTGCCTGTGGTTGGACCTAACAAAAGGAAGTTTCCTGTGAGTGTAGCGAAATTGTGAGTGGCCCTTTCTCTAAAGGACCTTGATCTCAAGGACATATAAAAAGAGGACTTGATCTCAAGACATATAAAAAGAAGGACCTTGATCTACAGGACTAATAAAAAGAAGGACCTTGATCTCAAGGACATATAAAAAGAAGACCTTGATCTCAAGGACTATAAAAAGGACCTTATCTCAAGGACATATAAAAGAGACCTTGATCTAAGGACATATAAAAAGTACATTGAAACAAGAAGGCAATTAAACAAGGTTTGTGCGTCACTGTGTTGGTGTGGTGTATTAGAAGGGACAGTTTTGTCAGTACCATGCAATGTCATCGTGCCACATGTAAGGAACCTGGAGCAACATTCCGGGGAACTGTTCTGTGCAGGTAGTGGGTTGCCCGTTTGGAAGCTAGGGTAGAGTCTAGGGGGGCAGCTTCAGCGTTGCGGGATTGGCAGAACTGGGGGGTCAGCAGGCACGGCTGGGGCCGATATAGGGGGGAGAAGATGGGAAAGGGAAAAAGGATAGGGAAGCAGTAGTTTGTTAGGGTTACTAGGGAAGGGAGGTGGGGACGGAGAGTAGGGGGCTTCTTCCCAGATTATCCATCCCAACGATTTGCCGCCTTAGGTATGAAGTGGAGGAGGACACCTCGGAATTAAAGTGTATGGAGGGGGCTAGTCCCTTGAGCACCCAGGGGACTGTGTGTTGCCTGCCTGGTGCTAGGGTTCGGCATGTGGTGGATCGTGTAGACAGATTATTGGGTGGGGCCGGTGTGACCCGGCGGTCTTGGTTCACATTGGTGCCAATGACAAGTTAGAGATGGAGGTGAGGTCCTTAAACATGATTTCCGAGAACTAGGGGCCAAGATAAAGCAGACCTCCAGGGTAGTGTTTCAAATACTACCGCAGCACTCGCACGTGCTAGCCAGAGACAGCGGGAGCTTAGGAGCATTAATGCGTGGCTGAGAGTGGTGTAAGGAAGAAGGGTTTGGGTTTATTGAGAACTGGGCAGACTTTGCTGTCGGCTACAGGCTCTTTAGTAGGGATGGGTTGCACCTCACTGATGGTGGGTGCAGCTTTTTTAGGAGAGAAGATGGCTAAGGGAGGGTATTAGCAGTCTCACTGGGATAGTAGTCCAGGAGGAAAGCAGGGTTGTAGAATGGCCAGTGGTGGGGGGCGGAAAGTGGGGTGGGCTAGCATAGGGGATAGGGAGGAATGTGTATCAAAGTATACGAATAAATTACAGGATCATAAACTAAAATGTATGTTTTCAAATGCGAGAAGCCTGGCTGACAAAATGGGTGAATTGGAAATGTTGGCATTGAATGAAAAGTATGATGTAATAGGTATAGCAGAAACGTGGTTGAACAGTTCTCACGACTGGGCTGTAAATATAGAAGGATATGCCTTGTTTAGGCAGGACAGAAAAAAAAGGAAAGGGGGAGGAGTATGTGTTTATGTTAAAAAAGAATTGAAGCCAAATTTAAAACAAGAGATAACTGGTGATATGGATGATAAAGTGGAAGCAATATGGGTGGAATTAGGCAACAGGAAAGGGGGTAATGTCATTGTTGGTGTCTGCTATAAGCCGCCAAATGCTAGCAGAGAGGAGGTGAGTCAACTTCATATGCAGTTGGCAAGGGCTGCAAGTTTGGGGAGTGTGCTCATTATGGGGGACTTCAATTACCCTTACATTGATTGGTGTGGTGGAACTGCCATCACAGAAAAAGGCGACGAGTTCCTGAATTTGCTGCAGGATAATTTTCTCTCACAGGTGGTTGAGGTTCCTACTAGAAAAGGAGCTCTGTTGGATCTGGTAATATCTAACATTGTGGAGCGTGTAAGAATAATATATCCTACACTGATCCAACCTGGAAACTTGATGCCTAGTCTAGAACATTGAAAAAGCCTCACAGCTGCGGAAGATAGAATTGAGACACACACGGGGCATGTACTGAAAACTATCTCAGTTTATTTAGTTCATACATTGGCATATATGAAACAAAGGAAAAACTTTGCATGACGAAAAGGGGCTTTACCAGACTCTATGTCTGCAAATAATATAATAAAACATGTCTTGGAATGCGAGAATAGAGACAAGTTGACATAGGAGGCAGAAGACCTTGAGATAACGTATTATCTATGGCCATGAGAAACAGCTTGGGCTAGGTACAGCTTGGTACATTTTGAGAAAAACAGACTAAGTAATATGGGCACAAAATGGAGTCAAAAAACAAAATGGCTGCTATTAGGCTAAATGATTATACAGAATATATAAAAACCTAACAGAGCGCATTATAGATGTAAAGGTAACTGGAGGCTTAGGGAATAGTGACCATGAAATAGTGGCGTTTGGACTTTGTTATCGAAAGGAAAAGTGCGCTGGGTTAACAAAGACATTTAATTTCAGGAAAGCAAATTTTCCCAGGTTAAAAGCAGCTCTTCAGAATGTCAACTGGGATAATGTATTATCAGGTAAAGGTACTGAACAGAAGTGGACTGTGTTCAAGGGGATTTTAAGCCAGTTCACATCTAAATTTATACCCTTGGGAAATAAATGTAAAAAAAATAAATCCGCGCCCATGTGGCTGAATTCTGATGTAAAGAGGCAAATGGTAAGGAAGAAAAAGGCATTTAAAACCTTTAAGGCCGAGGGAACGGAAAGGGCCTTTAGGGAGTATAAAAACTGTAACAAGGAGTGTAAGAAAGCAATCAAACTAGCTAAAATTAATAATGAAGCTAGGATAGCTGAAGAAAGCATCACTAAGCCTAAACATTTTTTTAAGTATATTAATAGTAAGAAGATGAGGACTGAGAATGTGGCACCATTAATTAATGGGGATAAGTTAGTTACGGAGGATGGCGATAAAGCAAATGTCTTGAATAATTTTTTTTCCTCTGTATACACTATAGAAGATCCAAGTACAGATATCATAGAGTATAGTAGCAATAAAGGTATACAAGATTCAAGTTCACTTTGGTTAACCGAGGATATGGTACAGAAAGAACTAAATAAGGTTAATATTAATAAATCTCCTGGACCGGATAAAATACATCCTCGGGTACTTAAGGAGCTAAGTTTTTTTTTTTTTTTTTTTTTTTTTTTTTTTACGATCTACAGGGTGTAGATCGTAGGTGGGCCTCTGGATTGGAGAAAGGCTGATGTTATTCCAATATTCAAAAAGGGTAGTCGTTCACAGCCGGGTAATTACAGGCCTGTAAGTTTAACTTCAGTGGTGGGGAAGATCCTGGAAAGTTTAATAAGGGAGCATGTTCTAGAGTATGTTTCAAGGACTGACATTATAAGTAGTAACCAGCATGGATTTAGGAGGAATAGATCTTGTCAAACTAACTTGCTTGGCTTTTATGAGGAAGTAAGTAGAAATTTAGACTCTGGTATAGCAGTAGATGTAGTTTACTTGGATTTTGCAAAGGCTTTTGATACAGTCCCCCATAGGCGACTAATGAATAAGCTAAGGTCTGTTGGTCTGGGGAGTCACATTTGTACATGGATAGAAAATTGGTTAAGGAATAGGATGCAGAGAGTAGTTGTTAATGGGGCTTCATCATTATGGACTAAAGTGCTAAGTGGGGTGCCACAGGGTTCTGTGTTGGGGCCGCTTCTATTTAATCTATTTATTAATGATTTGGAAGTGGGTATTGTCAGCAAGGTTTCTGTGTTTGCCGACGACACAAAACTTTGTCGACCATTAAAAACTTCAGAGGATGTGCAATCGTTGCAAGGGGATCTAGATAGATTATCACATTGGGCTGCTAAGTGGCAGATGAAATTCAATGTTGATAAATGTAAGGTGATGCATTTTGGACTTAAAAATACTTGTGCTACTTATACTATAAATGGCTCTGTGTTAAGTGAATCCCTGTTGGAAAGGGATCTTGGAGTTTTGGTGGATAACAAACTTAAAGGTAGCAAGCAGTGCCAGGTGGCAACAGCCAGAGCCAGCATGGTATTGTCTTGTATAAAGCGAGGTATGGATTCAAGGGAGGAAAATGTAATTCTCCCTCTTTACAAAGCATTGGTAAGGCCTCATTTGGAATATGCAGTGCAATTTTGGAATCCTGTGTACAAAAAGGACATCTTTGAAATGGAAAGGGTTCAGAGAAGGGCAACTAAATTAATAAGGGGATTGGGGGAGCTTGAATATGAAGAGAGACTGGAAAAGTTACAATTATGTACGCTGGAGAAAAGGCGATTGCGTGGGGATATGATTACTGTGTATAAATACATTAACGGGCCATACAATAAACTATCTGGGGCATTGTTCACCAATAGAACATGTCAAAGGACACGAGGACATCCCTTAAGACTTGTAGAAAAAAGGTTTAGGCTTCAAGCTCGGAAAGGGTTTTTCACTGTGAGAACGGTAAAGCTATGGAACTGTCTTCCAGTGGACGTTGTTATGGCAGGTTCATTGGTCATTTTCAAAAAAAAGCTGGATGAGTTTCTGCAAACAAGGAATGTTGCAAGTTACTGGTATTGATACATAAAGTAGAGTTGATCCAGGGAAATTTCCGATTGCCACTTGGAGTCAGGAGGAATTTTTTCCCCCTCATAAATTTGGTGGGTTTTTTTTGCCTTCCTCTGGACAACAGTTAGGCAGGAAATGGGATATTGCTAGATGGGTTGGACTGGATGGACGTATGTCTTTATTCAACCTCAAATACTATACAATACTATACTATACTAAGCTCTCCGCAGTATATAAAATGGAATAGAGCTGCCTTATAACAGAAGGTACCTCACAGCCTCATGTTATTATAATAGCATTGCCCTTATTTTTGTGAAGGGAATTTTTGTGTGTTTATTCTGCAGATTTTAAAACTCAATAATGTCAATGAAGAGGACATTGTTGTTTTTTACTTACCCATTAAATATGTCACATGCATTAAAGGTAGGTCAGTTGGTGTGTGTGTATTCATATCAGGTTGGGGGATAAAATACTAACTTTTTTGATTGGTCAAAATTTGTTTTTTTTACTTTAGTTACCCTTTATGTATGGCCGCCATAGTAATGGATAAGTAGTTCAGTAGGTGTGTGTACCCGTGTCAGGTTGAGAGTTAAAAAAAAAACTTTTTGATGATTGGTCAAAATTAGTTTTTTTGACTTTAGTTACCCTTTATGGCTGCAACAGTAATGGAGGGGTAGGTCAGTAGCTGTGTATACCTGTATCACGTTGGGGGTTAAAAAAACAAAGTTTTTTGATTATTGATCAAAATTTGCTTTTTTGACTTTAGTTACCCTTTAAAGTATGTCTTCCACAGTAATGGATATGTAGATCAGTAGGTGTGTGTACCTGGGTCTGGTTGAGGGGGTATGTCTTTTTTGTGTTTACAACCATAAAACTATCTTTTATTGAGGATAAATCTAAATTAGTTTTTCTCTGTCACCCCAGTGGCAGCACTTCACCAGACTGGGATATCCCTGGCTCACAGGAAACTCACAGCTTAAAAGTCCCTCCCATCCTCCACTCCTTGTCTTTTTGCGTTTCCTGTGGCTAGGAAAGCATGGTGTACGGTTGTCTCAGGGCTTACCTGCCATTATGGTGCTTCCAGGACAGTTCTCTCTCTCTCTCTGTCTCCTGATGCCTTCCAGATTAGCTGCAACGAGTTTGCCATGGAAGGGCCTAGTGACCGGGCAGTGCAGATGTTTAGACTCTGTGTCTATTCCTGTTTTTGTTTGCAGCATGCTGTATATTCTGCAGTGGGACTCGTGCGTGCGCGGGCATATGCGCGTGCGCGCTCGCGCGGCTCGTTTTCTTCCGCCTTAGTGTTCGGCCGGGTAAGTTCGGGCCTGGACGTAGGGCGCTCATAGCTGGCCGTAGTACTGCCTGTAGGACCGGCGTGGCGGTTTCCTCTGCTTGGGCGGCCGTCAATGACGTCACTCTCGCGCGTCGCGTGAGTACTTCTGGGCAGCATGGTGATCTGTTCTTCCAGGTTTGGACCCGGAAGAGTCTGTGTGCCGCGTGGGAGGAGGTTGTTTTATTGCTGCCTCCAGCCAAGTCTTTTGTCTAGCCTGAATTTGCTAGGCTATTTGGACTGTCAGTGTCTGTAGCTTGTGGAGAGTTGGGGTGAGTACTCCTTCTCTTTGTTGGTGTCCTCAGTAGGATGTATCCCTTGAAGGGGTTGGGGAATACTAACATAATTATTCCTTTCCTGCATAGATTCTACTGATGGAGTCTAAGTCAGTGAGCGATGGTCACCAACAATGTGGGACTAGGTAAGCCCCAGGTAGGTGGTCCTAAAAGAGATGATTTTTGACTAGGTTTTAAATTTTAAATCTGTTCCTTCGGTTTCTCTTTGTTTCTTTTAGTGCCTCGGCCTCAGAAAAATCAACTAAGTCCAAGGGTTCGTCCTCGAAAAGGAAGAAGTCTGGGAAAGAGGAAGAACTGCTTCAGCTACCAGAAAAAATTACGATGGATAAGCTGATGGGTTTGATTAAGACAGCCGTTTCAGAATCGGTAAAGGAAAACAAAAAGAAAAAGGCCAAGACTAGGCATTTATCGGATGTTTCGGACTCGGAGCAGTCTCAGGGGGTAGACTCGGTAGCATCAGAGGATCAGGAATTTGACTCTGAAGAAGAAGTGGATGACTCTGAATCCACCTTTGATCCAAGTATAGTCACCCCGTTAATTAAAGCTATCCGAGAAACATTTTCTTTAACGATGGAGGAGCCAGTGGCAGCGTCAGTAGATAAGTACTTTCCAGCCATGCAAAAGAACTCAGTGTTTTTTCCAGTGCACAAATCCTTAAGACAAGTCATTTCATCGGAATGGAATAAAGTAGAGAAAAGGGTAGATCTTGGTAACAGATTCGATAAAAAGTACCCTTTTCAAGTGGAAGATGCAGAATCTTGGGAGGCACCTCCAAAGGTTGATGCAGCAGTTATTAGACTGGCGAGGAGAACCACATTACCGGTTGAGGACGCCGCTACCTTCAAGGATCCTATGGATAGGAGGGTGGATACCAATCTTAAGAAGGCATATATAGCTGCAGGGGCAGCTTGTAAATCGTCTATGGCATTAACTTCAACCACTAGAGCATTGAAAGTTTGGTTAGGGGACCTTCAACATTGAATAGATACTAATGTAAGAAGATCTAAACTTTCGGGAATGGTCCAGGAGTGTATCTTTGCTACAGACTTTATTTCAGAAGCTTCAGTTGATTTAGTCAAGCTTTCAGCTAGGTCTATGGCTCTGTCGGTAGCAGCTAGAAGGGCGCTTTGGTTAAAAAATTGGTCAGCCGACATCAATTCTAAATCTAACTTGTGCCAACTTCCATATGATGGAAAGATGCTATTTGGGGAGAAACTGGATGATCTCATCAAACGATCTTCAGGAGGAAAGAGTGTTTTTCTTCCCCAAGAAAGAAGATTCAAGAACATTCGGTCGGACACTTTTTCCCAAAGGGGCCGGGAAAGGTTTTTTCGTTCCTCAAGGCAGAATAGAGGAAATAAAGAGGCCTTTCGGCAATCGAACTGGAGAGGAAGGCAGGGAATGCAGTCCCAAAGGAAACCAGCAGGCTCGTTCCCGAGTACGTCAGGTCAACAATGACAGAGAGCATAAGCATAGGAGGCAGATTAAATCGTTTTGCACAGAGGTGGGCCGACTCGATTTCAGATTCTTGGGTAGTTGCTTCCATCCAAGAAGGTTACAAAATAGAATTTATAAAGATGCCGCAGTTTCATCGGTTTATTCCCGCAAAAGAACCTCGGGATGTTCAGGAAAGAAATATCATTTCCCATTATGTAAATCAATTGTTTACGATAGGTGCGGTCCAAGAAGTCCCCAAAAGAGAAAGGGGGAAAGGATTCTATTCCCCGCTCTTTATAGTTCCAAAATCTTCAGGAGATTTAAGGCCGGTATTAAATCTCAGGAAGCTGAACAAGTTTTTGAAACTCAGAAGATTCAAAGTGGAATCGTTACAAACAATTCTTCAAGCAATAGACAAGGATGTATGGTTGGTGAGCATAGATTTAAAGGATGCTTACTTTCACATCCCTATATACAAAGGCCATTGGAAGTTTCTAAGATTCATTGCCAACGGCATACACCTAGAGTTCAAGTGTCTACCCTTTGGCCTAAATCAGTCCCCAAGGGTGTTTACGAAGATCCTAGTGTCCTTAATAGCCGAGATAAGAAAGAGGGGAATTAAAATTTTTCATTACCTCGACAACATTCTTTTGGTAGCAGAATCCAGAGAATTGGCAGAGCTACACACGTCCGAAGTAATAACCATCCTTTCAAGTTATGGGTGGGTGATAAACAAAGAAAAAAGCAATTTAGTTCCTTCACAAAACATGGTTTTTTTTAGGAGCCCTCTTTTCTACGGCAAGAAATTTAGTTTTGTTACCGGAAAACAAAATAGAATCAATAACTTGGAAAGTGGAAAGATTTTTAAAGACAGAAAAGATTACGGTGAGACATTGTATGATCATCATAGGGTTAATGGCCTTGTGTATTCTGATGGTGGAATGGGCAAGGTGGAATATGAGGGTTTTGCAGAACCATCTGTTATCAACAGTCAAGGATCCTCAGCTCAATCTTGCAAGGTTGATTATAATCCTGGAAAGGGTAAGACGTTCTTTACGGTGGTGGACAAATCCAGAAAATCTTCAAAAAGGAAGACTATTAAGAGAACCAGTGAGAATAGAGATCACGACAGATGCATCCGAAAGGGGATGGGGGGCACATTGTCAAACAGAGTTTGCCCAAGGAGATTGGAATTACGTAGGAAAACAGTCATCAAATATGTTAGAATTGAGGGCAGTCGGCAAGGCAATACATTGCTTCGCCCATCAGGTTCGCGGAAGACATTTAAAAATTATTTCAGACAATGCGACAGTGGTGGCCTATATAAAAAAGCAAGGAGGGACGAGAAGCAGGGGTCTAATGAAGGAGGTAACTCCCATTCTAGAGTGGGCAGAAGAAAACTTAAAAAGTATTTCGGCAGTGTATTTGCCAGGTCCTCAAAACAAGCTAGCAGACTTCTGAAGCAGAACACCCGTCCAGCCAGGGGAATGGAGTCTTCAGGACAATATATTTCAGGCTATTTGCAGGAGGTGGGGGACTCCTATTGTAGACCTCATGGCCACAGAAGTCAACTCAAAATGTTGAAAGTTCTTTTCAAGGGTTCCGAACTCTCAGGCGGCAGGGACAGATGCTCTGGGTCAGGATTGGTCCGAAGGTCTCTTATATGTCTTCCCTCCGATACCGATGATTTGGAAAGTTCTCCAGAAGATAAAGAGAGAAGGGTTATTGGTCCTAGCGATTATGCCCTTCTGGCCAAGGAGGCCTTGGTTTCCACTTCTAAATTCTTTAGCGGTGGAGAGTCCTTGGAAAATCCCAACCTTTCCAGGATGGTTAAGCCAGGGACCAGTGAAATATCAGGAAAAAGACAACTTGAATTTGATGGCCTGGAAGTTGAAAGGAGTAGGTTGGCGGCGCTAGGCTTACAAGAGCAAGAGGTACAATTACTCTTAAAGTCAAGAAAAGTTTCTACGTCAAAACAATACTATAGAGTCTGGGATCAGTTTGTAAAATTCTCCAAGGAATTGAATCGGAATCCCCTAGGAGCTAATTCTTCTTTGATTATAAGGTTTCTTTTTGCAGGATACAAGTTAGGGTTGAGCAATAGTATCCTAAAGGGGCAAGTGTCCGCCCTCTCTGCGATTCTAGACTATCCTTGGGCCACGGATAAACTGATTTCCAGATTCTTTAGTGCGCTGATTAGGGTAAAACCCCCTTTAAGATCATCCTGTCCAGTTTGGAGTCTTCCAATTGTGTTGAAAGCCCTAACTATGTCACCGTTTGAGCCTATAGAGCAAAGCTCGGATTGGATTCTATATATATTCATTTAGAAATAGAAATCAATTTACCCGTATTTTGTCCAGATCCTAAGACGGAAAAAGAACAAAAACTTCATTCCTTAGATCTGGTAAGAGTTTTGACCTACAACTTAAAGAGAACAGAGTCATGGAGGAAGTCGGACAGGCTCTTTTTGAATCCTAGAGGATTCAGGAAAGGGGAAGCCCCATCAAAGGCAACCTTAGCTTCTTGGCTGATTCAAGCCATTGCAAAGGCCTATCAAGTAAGAGGCGAGGCGGTTCCAGTTGGTCTTAAGGCTCACTCAACTAGAGCAGTTTCTACCTCGTGGGCACTCGATTCGAAAGTTCCATTAGAGAACATTTGTGAAGCCGCTAAATGGTCATCATGGAAGACCTTTGTGCGGCACTATCGCCTAGATGTTGCAACAACCGACAAAACTAAGTTCGGTCGGAGAGTGTTGGAGGCGGTAATTAAACAGTGAAAAAGTAGGTTTATTTCCCTCCCTATATTTATCTTGGTTAGGTCCCAGTCTGGTGAAGTGCTGCCACTGGGGTGACAGAGAAAACACGAAATTGTTTACAACATACCGTAATTTCTGTTTCTTGTCACCTTCCATGGCAGCATTCACCAGTGGATTTCCCACCCTTTGTTTCTGTTGACTATGGTTTAATTGTTATGATTGTGTTTCCTATGACAGCTTTATAATAAAGACAAGGAGTGGAGGATGGGAGGGACTTTTAAGCCGTGCGTTTCCTGTGAGCCAGGGATATCCCAATCTGGTGAATGCTGCCATGGAAGGTGACAAGAAACAGAAATTACGGTATGTTGTAAACAATTTCGTGTTTTTTGACTTTAGTTACCCTTTAAATATGGCTGCCATGGGAATGGAAAGGTAGGTCAGTAGGTGGGTGTACCTGGGTCTGTGTGGAGGGTTGGGGGTATCACCGTTTGTATTTATTTAAAAAAAAACTGTGGGAGGAGATACGGTCCAAAAAAGCGGAAGAATTAAACGGAAGAAGAAAAAGAAGAAGAAATAGACAGAACAGTAATTTAGCTTTTTCAAGCCAAATTAATAATTGATACGGTAACTGCTTTTTATTTCAGTATGAAATGCTTGGTATACCTGCTTGGCTTTACCACCAAGCAAAAGGCAAAGGACCTTCATCCCAACCATTAATAGTGGCTGCCAATTCAAATTGTTCTAGCCAAATCCACTCCCTAGTTACCCTATCAAATGGATCAGGTTCAAAAATTGGTTTGGAAATTTGGCCTGGTAGAGCTACTGAGTCTAATTGGGCATTTCATCTGCAGGTACAAGGACAGGAGGATTTAAATCAATACTTTCAGTAGCAGCCTCCATAGCTTAATACAGGGAACAAATATACAGAGAAACCAGAGAATAAATGGTATTATCAGCACCACTGCCACCAGTATGTACCAGATCACTGCTTTATGGAATGATTATGGGTAGCATGGCACACAGTTACTCTGGTGGTCTGGCACAAAGCAGACAGTGCACGTACTTTCTCTAAACAATATAAACCAGTTTTAATTACATTTAACAGTAAGTATTGCAATGATTTACATGCAGTAATGGAGTAGTCCCTGTCTATGGTGCACCACTTTGAATATTGGCCTTTTAAGAGTTTGTATCCAATAAGGTAAATTGTCTGTCCAATAATCTGCCCTCCCAAAAGGTGGTAACAGGATCTTGTACAACGGGCACACTTTTACTAGTGTGTGTATATATATATATATATATATATATATATATATACTAGCAAAAGTGTGCCCGTTGGTGCACAGTGGGAAATATGTGGGTGTATGTTTAGCTATATGTGATATAAAATCTTTATACACACTACTATAAAATTTAGGGATTTGTACAAAAAAATAAATGTTGAAAAATAAAAAAAAAGAAATCCTATGAAATTCTGGTTCTATTAGTGTCACATCCCCTAAATGAATATTTTACACAATATACAGAGGCAGAAGGGAACCTATTGGGTGAACCCCAATAGGTATTAGAGGGGACATATATACACACATCTTTTGGATAGTACTGGAAGTGTCAGTGCTTTAGAAATACATGTTAAATATACATAAAGTGCAGCCTAACATCTAGATAAGACACACATTATCCATCTTATATTTCTTATATAACACTATCACATTTTTCTATTTTGTTTATCGATTTGTTTTAATAAATCTATACAGGAAGATAATTAAATCCAGGGTTTTGAGAGATGGGCGAAACTGCTAAAATCTGTTTCACCTGTGGACCTGGAAAATGGTCTGGGAAAAACGTACATACATCCAGAAGTTTTAAAATAATAACTTTCCTCACGATCAAACTGTGTTTCGAGCTTACACATTCTATTTTCAAGGGTCACTGAAACTTTAGAAAATTAGAATTTTAAAGGAATTTTCGTAAATTCTGTAAAAATGATACAGTAACTTACTGTAAATGGCTGTGTAAACTAACCAATCAGAATCTTTCTGAAAAAATCTGAATGTAACAAATTCTGTTTAGAAAATAATCTGAGAATTGGTTACAATCAGATACTTTCAGAAAGAATCTTATTGGTATGCTTTCTGGAAGAATCTGATTGTAACATATTGTGATTGGGAAAGAATCTGATTGGTATACCAAAAAAAAAGGCTGATTGTCAGATTTGATTGGTATTCTTTCTGGAAGAATCTAATTTCAACCAATCAGAATTGGTTACAATCAGATTCTTTTATAAATAATCTGATTGGTATACTAACCAATCAGATTCTTTTCTAATCAGAATTAGTTACAATCAGATTCTTTTAGAAATAATCTGATTGGTATACTAACCAATCAGATTCTTTTCTAATCAGAAATAGTTACAATCAGATTATTTTAGAAATAATCTGATTGGTATACTAACCAATCAGATTCTTTTCTGATCAGAATTGGTTACAATCAGATTCTTTCAGAAAGAATCTAATTGTTTTTTCCCCAGACCATTTTCCAGGTCCCAAACTATTTACAGTAAGTTACTGTATAATTTTTACAAAATTTTCTTCAAATTTTCAAACGCGTCTCGAAAAAACCTGCAAAGCGGAATTCCTGCAAAATCCGTGAATCACGGAAATCAGTTGCGGAACTGGGTTCAGATCAGCGATCGGGTCCTATTCTTGATCTATTTATTGTAGCATTGTATAGAGTGTTATAGTTCAGTAGAAACACCACAGTGAAATACAACGGTTGTGCAGAGCTTGAATCTATCTTCACCCTTAATTTTCCAACCAATAATAGATCAATAGGAGATCCATTGGATCATTCAATAATTAAAGTTATCAGTCTGTCTTTCAATACTCACTCTCCTCATTAAGGCCGAGGCCACACTACAATGCACCAAATCGCGCACACAATCGCAAGTGTTATCGCACGCAATTTTGTGTGCAATTCTTGTGCGTTTTGCATTTGCGCATGTGTTTTGCATTTCCGCACAATCACATGCGCATCGGAAATCGCGTGAATTTTCACGTTCCCGCAATTTCCATTTTAGCGGAAAAAGTGCACAAATACATGGGAAAACGTGCTAGTGTAGCCTAGCCCTAACGCATAGCTGTCACCAGGGATTCCGTTACAGAGGGATCACTATTGGTAAATGTGTTAGAGAGGGATCACTATTGGTAAATGTGTTTTAGAGCGGATCACATTGGTTAAAGTGTTAGAGAGGGATCACTATTGGTAAATGTGTTAGAGAGGGATCACTATTGGTAAATGTGTTAGAAAGGGATCACTATTGGTAAATGTGTTAGAGAGGGATCACTATTGGTTAAAGTGTTAGAGAGGGATCACTATTGGTAAATGTGTTAGAGAGGGATCACTATTGGTAAATGTGTTAGAGAGGGATCACTATTGGTAAATGTGTTAGAGAGGGATCACTATTGGTTAAAGTGTTGAGAGGGATCATCTTGGTAATGTGTTAGAGAGGGCACTATTGGTTAAATGTGTTAGAGAGGGATCACTATTGGTTAAATGTGTTAGAGAGGGATCACTATTGGTAAATGTGTTTAGAGAGGGATCATATGGTAAATGTGTTAGAGAGGGATCACATATTGGTAATGTGTTAGAGAGGGATCCTATGGTAAGTGTTTAGAGAGGATCACTTGGTTAAAGGTGTTAGAGAGGGATCACTATTGGTAAATGTGTTAGAGAGGGATCACTATTGGTCAATGTGTTTAGAGAGGGATCACTATTGGTAAATGTGAGGTCCTATACATAACCCAGACTATCCTGTCATGTTTCAATCTTATTACTTTTATCAGTTCAGGACACAGGTTCATGGCTTCTATGGGGTCTATTGCTTAAATAATGTAATAAACCATTAACAATCTCACTTCATTGTCTCAGAGAAATGGGCATGAAGATTTTTTCCTTTCATTCCCCCTATCATATATAGCAGGGAAAAGCAACCAGTAGATCTCCAGATGTTTGAAAACTATAACTCCCAGCATTCCTCTACAAGCACTCTGTAGTTAGGGAATTCTGGGAGTTGTAATTTCCAAACAACTGGAGATCTACTTCCTGTCCAGCAAACAGCAGCTCTCCTTTGTTTCTATTGAGAGGGGAGGGGTGGGGTGAGAGACTGTCACATGTTTTACAAAGGAAGTGACATTTAAGTCTTGCAACTTCCTACTAACTTTCTACTAACACCCAGAAAATGTTTTGATTCGCTAACACTGCTATCAATCTAATATTAAGCACACCATTAGATACAACACAAGGGAAGTGACAAATATGTTCCTTTGTAAGCTTCCATTGCCTCCCTGTAAAACTTCCTGGGGTGTGGCTTAACACTCCATTTTGAAGATTCCATTACAAAGCAGGAGGACTGTGCTAGTATTTTATTTATAGATTTTGCCTTATTTACATTCCTATATACTTTAATGTCATTACTACATATTTGTTAATCCTATATAATAAAATGCAAGTGTGTGTCCGTGTGTGTCCTGCAGTTACCTCTTTTTGCCACTTGGTGTGCATTCTATTCCTCAGGCTGCTGCTGTTATTTCCCTCCAGGCAATTGCAGAGTGCGTTGACAGTGCTCTACCTCCCCCGCCGCAGCCTCTCAGCCCCTTCATTTCCTTTCGTGCAGGAAAGTCTTTTACTGTGCGGCATAATTTACTTTTGCGTACCTCCATCAGCGTCTCATGGGCGGAAGTAACACAAGCGCCGGTTGATTATGCGCATGCGCGAAACGCCGGTTGATAATGTGCGGAAAGCGATGTCATGGTAACTGTTTAGACGCGCCGGTTGATTATGCGCATGTGCGGAAAGCGTTGTCATGGTAACTGTTTAGACACAAGCGTATGGATGGCTGCACAGTCCCTGCTATTTCCAGGTAATAGCGCAACAGTTAGAGACAGAAGACCTCTTTAGAGAACACACCTAAAGGAAAAGGACAGTTAGCTTATGGAGGGCTGAGGGAAAACAGTTCTATCCAAAGTGTATGGACACCAAGCAAGGAAAGGATCCTGCACACTCCCAATATAACACAATTCAATGCTGGGTGCTCCAGCGTAGTGGCAAACTCACATATGTAGAGAAGAAATGCTGTGCACACCAGTCTTTATTCGCAGTAGGGTGTTTATTAAATCAGTATAACACCATGTAACGTTTCGGCGAAATTGCTTCCCCTTCATCAGACACATGTCTGCGAATAAAGACTGGTGTGCACAGCATTTCTTCACTACAAAGTGTATGGACAGGGGCTGAGGGAAAAAGGTCCCTTCAAAGTGTATGGACAGGGGCTGAGGGAAAAAGGTCCCTCCAAAGTGTATGGACGGGCTGAGGGAAAAAAAAGTCCCTTCAAAGTGTATGGACAGGGGCTGAGGGGAAAAGGTCCCTCCAAAGTGTATGGACAGATGATGAGGGGAAAAAAAAGTCCCTTCAAAGTGTATGGACAGGGGCTGAGGGAAAATGAATAAACAATTTGAGGAATATAGTGCAAAATGGTCCACGTCTCTTGCTCTGGAAAAATAAATGTTTCTACACATGTATTCTAGCGCCCGTTTATGTATATATATATACATGCCCCATGAAATTATAAATTTATTTATATAATATAAGGCGATAACCAAAAGATACGGAGCACTCCTGGGTCTCTTCCAATACAGTAGAATTTATTTAATACATGTTTGTCGACGCGTTTCGGCCCTATCTGGGGCCGTTCTTTATGTCTTGAGAACGGCCCCAGATAGGGCCGAAACGCGTCGAAAACATGTATTAATACATTTACTGTATTGGAAGAGACCCAGGAGTGCTCCGTATCTTTTGGTTATCGCTCTGTTATATTTATTACGGAAGCACCCGGGCAGCTGCACAAAGAGCAATAGGAGTGCCGCTCTACCTTGGTTACTACTTATATAATATAAGGGATATATATCCCTTATATATATATATATATATATATATATATGTGTGTGTAATTAGCACTATTTAAATAAAATCACCATAAGAAATAACACCATACAAACTATAGTACTACTACCTACTACTGAATTACAAAACAATTTATATACAATTAATAAACTAAACTTACTTTAATGGACACCCCTAAGTTTAAATGGAAAACTCAAAATCATAGGTTCTTCATGTAGACACTAAAAGGAAGAGGAATTTTACTAACATCCAATGAGAGGTTCTGTTCTTCCACTGTTAGCAAATAAAAATACTCTCTTAGGCACTGTCCATGAAAAGACAGGAAGTGTAAGGAAGTTCCTGTATTACACCCAGTTATGTGCTGTTTGTAAAACAAATGACAGTCTTAGCCAATTAGAAAATTCTTCAGACTCTCACATTTACTCCTCCTCCCTCTCCATATAAAGTAATGAGACAATCCAGTTTCTGTTTGCTAGACAGGAAGTGTCTGTTTATGATTAAATGACTTTGCACGTCTCTGAAACTACCCAGCATTCTTAGAGAAATGGGCAGTTTTTACCCCAATATTAAAGGGTATCTCCACTGATGGAAAAACTTTTTTTTTTCCCCCTATATGAAAGTTCACCTTCCCCGAACCCCCCCCCCCCCTACCTTTTTTTCCCTAAAAATCAGCTCTGTTCCTTTGCAGCAGCCTCTGCAAGCGGTGTAGCTCCTGGGGGTGTGTCTGCTACTGTGCTGGGCAGGCTGTCAGTCAATGTGCATCATCACATGCATATTCATGATTTCTGCCACACCCACTTGACCCCAGTGATGCCTGATGTAAACAAAGCCTTTTCTTCCTGTCTCTATAGTCTATTCACAGCTGATAGTGCAGGGAGAGACAGAAGGGGGAAGTTACAAGGTTCAGCCACACAGCTTTATGTAAGGAGACTTTTTTTAACAATTGCAAAAGTAATAGAATTTATAGGGGGAGGTGTGTGTTTGTAAGGGAGACAGAAGGTGTATTTCAGAGGGGATGCTGGGAGTGTCATTAGCTGTATTGCAGGGGGGCCTGCTGGGAGTGTGACTTGCTGTAGTGCAGGGGGTCAGTAGCTGTATTGGAAAAACAAAAAAAACAGCAATAAAGAAAGGCAAACCCCCCCCACAAAACCACAACATACCAATCTATCTGCCATTTATCTATGCCTATCTATCTTGGGGGGGGAGAACGAACACACACACCCCCCCTCGGAGAAGCTTGTGCTGATATCTCTTGCTGCTGCCAGGGGAACATGACGCCTACGTTCCCATTGGCTGTCGGCACTACAGGCGGGGTCAGCTAGTCCCGACTACGGAAGGGACTTAGTGCGCATGACCAACGGGAGCACGCGTCGGCAAAATAGGAAGCAGGTGGGAACGTCAGGCAGAGGCATCTTGCAGCAGTACAGTATAAAGGCAACTGATCGGAGCTTATATGGAGCACAGTAACCTAAGATTCCAGGTATGACTTACCCTATAAACTGCTATAAGCCAATGTCATTTTTTTCAGTGGAGATACCCTTTAATATATTAAACACAATCAGGCTGTCAGGTACCTTAAGTTATAAGAAGGCTCTACTTCATTTTATACCCTGTGGGGAGCTTTTAGTTCAAACCTCTCCATAACTTGTCAAGCTAATCAGAATCCTGTGTTTCCTAACCCCATAGTAACTTAATCTGGAACTTGCTGTGGTAATTACCAATAAGTACGAACCTACCATGTTATTCTGGATCCTGTATAGGGTCTCAGGATGTCCAATGGAGCTGTTCAGATTGAATTGCATTGTGGCAGGATTGCCTGGATCTGTGTTCAGATCTGCAGGTTAACACCATTTTGTCTGGATACCTATGATACGTGTCCCAACTGAGCATCTGCTTTGTGTGAGAGCCCTGCCAGGATAGATGACTGTTGGTCACAGTAACAGTGGCTGCAGCACCAGCGCATGTGACAGACTGATCATGTGGTCCCATAGGGAACTGCATGATTGGCCGTGATTTACTAACTGACCCATTTGTCTGATACGGACTCGGTCGCGGCTGGCCGCCCCACACCATCACATATTTCCAGCCGACTAATCCATGGAACTATTGGTTCATTACTGGTGTTTACCCAGCCTTAAGGTTGCCGTGACGCACGATGTGTACGAACAGCCGATAATAGTGCCATGTATGGGCACTTTATTGGCTAAAATGGCTGTTCTGTCGATACACGGCACATATATAATTCGAAACGGCCGTTTGCACACGCCATGCGTCGGCACCGGCGATCGAGATTATAGATTATAACTGCCAGGTAGGTGGTATTTGGAAGTGAGTGCAAATATGGTAAAGTTTATGACTAACAGCGAGATTCACCCAGAGGCACATAAGTAATTATCGACAGCTATTAGTTGGTGTTTAATACTTACATGTAAAGAGCAACCTCTGGTAAATTACTTTGAAACGGCTGCACGAGTGCCTCTTCTGGTACTCGTGCTGCCGCCGCAAAGCAGGCATTAACGTTGCGCCACTCGACCCATATAATGCTTCCCTAATCCAATAGTCTAATAGCTATGGATGTAAGGGAAGGGCAGATGAATCACTTGCATGTTCAAACCCTTGGGTAGGAAGCGCTAAAGCATGACCGTGGGCTTTTAATGTCTGTAAGTCAGGAAAATGTCTTTATTCCAGGATGTATGAAAACTAAGTTTTCCAGATTTCTGTGCAGTTAGGGAATGCTGGGAGTTGTATTTTTAAACATGTGAAAGGGCCCAAATTGAAAACTTACATACAGGTAAATCACCCCCCAAAACCCTAAACGGTAATAGTTTAAAATCTGAAATATATAAGTTTAACCTGACATCCTGCACAATGTCCTGTTTCTACTATTTTTGCTTCCGGATTCTTTCAGTTAGCAACAATCAATTGTCTAGTATCATAGATTACCCTTGTCTCATACATCCCTTATATAGTTTGAAACAGGTCTTGTCTTGATTATATAATCGCATACTTGGGTTATTTATACATATTTTCTATAGTTTTAGGATGTTCAGAGCTATCTTAGTTATAGGTTTCAGTAATAAGCATTTAGTTAGATCAGTTTTTTGATATCTCAGTTCAGCAGCAGAGTTTATGACGAAAAGGCACTTCACAGCTAAAATGTTTCAGATTGGAAGGTGATCATTCAGAAATAGTGATCACTATTTTTCCTGTGTAAATACCCTTTAATATTATTGGCTATATCTTTGCAAGGTCGCTCCTTCAAGCGACCTTACAATATTTCTTATTGGCTATATCTCCGTAAAGTCGTTCCTTCAAAGAGCCTGCCATGAAACATGGAAAAATATATATTGTGTGAAATATAGTACAATTATAGTAAAAATACAGCTGTACCCAGGGTGCCAAAAAATATAACAGTTAAAGTTCTTGTCTGGCCCCTACCCCTTTACTTGCCAGATAGTCAACCTATGGGTATATGCAATCTGCAAGAAGCATATTTTAATATAGGTGGGGCAGACCCTGGTTTGCTGACTCATGGTAGGGGGCAGTACCAGAGTACTTTCTCACCATCTGCTGTAATGCCAGCATTTTAGGTCCACAACCTCAAGCCTGCACAATTTACCACACAAAGTACTAATATGACCTTGTTACAGGTTCTGGATCAGTGGGCTGTTCCCTAGATATCTTGTGACAAATGCATGTATACCAAAGGATGCACATTTTGTATCATGTTTTGGCCAAAAGATAAATCCAAAACATTATTTTGTATGAGTATGTTACACTGCAAAGCAATTTCATATAACTAACATACATGTTAACATTTAGTTATATATAACACCATATGTTGGTGTTTCCATATATATTATTTTGCTTTTGCAGTATCGGACAGCTTGAACTCCACAACCCGACACAATAACCAGGAATAAAATTTCAGTATTATTTTACTACACACAAATTAATGAACTGGACCAGAAAGAGGAAACTAAAAGCATTTAAATACTTAAACAAGTAAACACTAAATCAGTTGTGGAAATATTAACCCAACCATATTTGAATAAATATATATAAATATAAGAAAAAACAAGAAATGAAAGAAGAAAAAAACATTTTTTAATAAGTTATTGTCATTGAAGGTGAAATAACGTTGGGAACACTTTCTTCCCCCATAGAGGTATTTCAGAAGAATTTCCAGAATTATAACCCACAAAAAATATAGGCAAATTATTTTGTTCCAAGTTGCTATTAAAAATCCAAGAAACTGTACATAATCCGGTAGATGTGGACTCCACAAAAGAAAGGAGCAAAGCACTAGGACTTAGTCTGATGCAGACAATCTAAACAGATTTGGCTACTTCGCTTTGTAGGATGAAATAGACTTTGGGAATAAAATAATATCAGCTTGCTACAAATTGTGCAGACACTGAAAACATAGTGTATAAATGCAGGCAAATATTTTTCTTGGAAGGAATTAAAAATACTCATACTCTGTTTCTAGAATGAATTTTTTTTTTTTAGGATTTTAATCTTTTCCGTCCAAAATCAAACAGTGGTCTTATTTCAACCTGCAAATGGAAGAGGATCCGAGTTACATTTCCATCTGAGATAAATTTTTCAAGCCACTGAAATCTGAGTGAATTTATTATGTTATTTGAAGGCATGAATAATTCCACCATTGCAAGTTCCTCACAAGAAGTCCAGTTCTAGAGCTTGTTGAAGAGAGATGAGGTCATTGTGGTTTGTTATTCTCCAGAAGGGCATGTTGTGCTAAAAAAGAAAAAAAAAGTAATACTAACTATAGACTACAATACAACTTTATACATTATTCACTTTAAAAGGCACACTATATAGTGTGCTTCTACTGAGCCATACTACTCCCCTTATAGTACGCAGGGTAAAGATCTAGATCACTATGATCCTTGCCCCTGCGGTTGCCCTACCCTGTAGCTTCAAAGTCCAGCTTGCAGTACTGGTCTAGCCCCACCCCCTTTTGGTACCCCACACTCAGTCGATGGGAAGATGTGCACTGCAAGGAGGGCACAAAGTCTTACTACTGGGCAGTCCAGGTCTCTGGGAGGGCACTTGACTAGGTCAGCACTGTAAGCTGGTCTTTGAAGGTACAGTGTGACTGATTTAAGGCAAACCCAGAGTTGAGGAAGTAGCATTTTAGGTCCTTATTTTGGCTGCTATTAGGGGATGGAGGGTGATTTGAAGGGGGGGGGGGGGTTTCTATAGTTGCCCTTTAAAATTAAATTAATCTTTGCATTGCAATTTCATTTTTCTTAATCAGCATTTCAAAATAGTCAGATTAAATGTTTGAGAACAACTGGCAAATTCAGAGTCTGTTAAATAGGTAAACAAAAGGGCTAAAATATTTCCTCTTGTATATTCTATGTATACAAGTACTTCTGCACTCGTCCTTTCTTAAACTTTATACAGGTGCCTCCAGGTTGCCAATGTTTTCCTGATGACGACGCCCTGCGAGAAGTTTGAAACGTTAAAATAAAAGTAAAAAAATTAAAAACAAAAGAGCAGTGTGCCAGTGTTCCTCTTGAATGTGCAGGGGGGGGGCATTAAAAGCTTGTCCCTCACCCCAGGGAGTACAGTAGTTACAAATAACAAGGAACACAAAAATCTCCATCTGACCCAGCTGCCTTCACAAGACAGGCAGGCAAACATATAGGGAAACACATTATAGACAAGGAGCCCTACAGGTAGAAGCAGGACTGGATTGTTACTTTGGAGGTTAGTATCTTCTTTAACTGCTATACTCCCAGGAGTGAGGACCTAGCATTTTAGCATATAGGAGGGGACTTTTTTTTACCTCTTTAGTTTCCCTTTAAAATTTTAAAAGAAGCTATTGCATCTGAATTTGGCTACACATCCCTTCAACTAATCTGGTAATTGTTTACTACTATGTTCCCATAAAACATAAAAATGCACAAGAATGTGTTTTTAAATTTATTCCTGTGTGTTTAAGGTGGACAGTTTCCTATGTGGTGTTTTGTGTGTAATAACCGATAAAAAAAAAAGTATACAAAAACACATGGATTGGCTTTTCTATGTGTTTGTATACATACTTTTGCTTCACCATAGGCCTGCATTAAATATGTTTCCAAATACATTGGATCAGATCAGAATGCATTAGTAGGATTTTTTCCCCCAGACTTGTCTGTTTAGCTCCTCACTCTCTGGGTATGTTTAACGAGAGGATGTTTTTTTGAAGAGTATAATTGCCCTTTAAAAGTTTTCCCCATTAGGCTGACATCTTTGTGCCTCCTCCTTTTCCACTTGTTACAGTAACAGTTACTAACTTACGGACAAAATTTTAGTCCATTTTAGTAACAAAAATGGGCTGATTTTGTGTGTCTCTGTGCCAGACACATCATGAGCTATGTTCAAAGCCCCACCAACCAAAAAATGTATATGCAAACATTTTCAGGGCTTTATTCTGACTATAGACACCATAGAATTTTTTTTGTTTTCAGGATTGTGGCTGCTACTGCAGTATTTTAAATGAGCATGCTTGACCCAGCTGGTGAGGTCACTGCGCACAGTGTAAGCTAGAAGCACAGTGCCTAATACTGCCGTAAGTAGATATAACAAGACAATGTCGGTGGCACTCCGATTCAGTCAAATTTTATATATGGGTGCAAGCTCCAATACAGGTTCTGTGATCCTGTTCATATGAAAAACAAATGGTACGAAGCAGCACTCCTCCATTAAAAAAAAGCTTTATTGCATCTGGTCACATGCTATCAAACTTTTATTGATAGCATGTGACCAGATGCAATAAATATAAGCATAAATACATAAAATGTATACTAATGTGATCCATACATGGTTCAGTACATTTTAAAAAACTGCATTTCTGCACGAATTCATTTTACAGGAACAAATTCTGCACATTTTTTCCATGTACGCTTACAATTTTATCCAGTGAAACCTAATCTAAGGCACTTATTTTTTGTTAAAACATACCATACCTTTAAAATATTCGGTAGCAATAATTGCTTTTATGCATTGGCTTATTACATTTGTGCCTAAAGAACTGAAATGTATGTGTTTTTAGATACAAGTTGGGCCTTGTTGATGATCCACCCGTCGCCCATACATGCCATGATCATCGGATGAAACGGACATTCATACACATCGTGTGCCACAGGTCGTCCCCCTTGATCGCATGTGTGTATGAACCTTTACTTGTTTAATCCCCCCCCTCTAATAATAAACTGATACGGTGCTCATTTTCACTGTACCTGTTTTGCTGCCATTTCTTCATCCTTCCCATCTCCAATTACTACATAAGTAACTTTTTTCCCAAACCTTGTTACTATTCTCTCAAAGCAGCTTTCTTTTCCTGGGTATTAGGACAAAAAAATCCACTTTATTTTCTTCACTGTAACAGAAACTAATAAAGCAGCATAAATACATACATTTATAATAATAAAGAGTACTTTAGTGTTCTTTTTTAAACTTCAGGCTAAAACATTTATTTTACATGCAAGCATACTATAGCAGGTCTCTCACTAAGGAAGAAAACAGAAGACTGCCTCTGCTGTAGTAGAATATTTTTTGTCTTTTCAATGTAGGAACTTAAATCTGCAGAAAAAAAAGTGGTGCTGCAGGTAGTTCTCCATTTAACAGAGAAAAAAGAGGAATAACCACAATCCTGCGTGGGGGTGGGGTGGGGGGGGGGGGGGGGGCTTCAGAAACATATTGAAGGAAATATCCCTGGATCAATTCCAACTTTATGTATCAATACCTGTAACATGCAACATTTTTTATTTTTTGAAACTCATCCAGCCTTTTTGTTTAAACTATCCAATGAACCTGCCATCACCATTTCCAATGGAATACAGTTTACAGTTATGTAAACAAATTTACATAATTTACCGTTCTCACAGTAAAAACCCCTTTCCAAAATTGAAGACTTAAGGGATCTCTGCGTGTCCTCTGACATGTTCTTTTGGTGAACAATGACCCGGATAGTTTATTGTATGGCCCTTTAATGTATTTATACACAGTAATCATATCCCCACGCAAGCACCGTTCCTCTAGTGTGCATAAATGTAACTTCTCCAATCCGTCTTCATATTCAAGCTTCCCAAGTCCCCTTATTAATTTAGTTGCCCTTCTCTGAACCCTTTCCATTTCCAAGATGTGCTTTTTGTACACAGGATTCCAAAATTGCACCTCATTTTCCAGATGAGGCCTTACCAATGCTTTGTAAAGAGGGAGAATTATTTTTTTTTTTTACGATCGTTCTATCGAAAAACACAAAAAAGTGTCCTCGATAATCCAATCAAATTGATTGGAATATCGGTGCCTTTACACTGTGTATATTAGCAATTAGGGTACAAGATTAAGAGTCACAGTATCTCTATGAGAGTTACTTACTAAACTTAATAATTGTATAGTGATAATTATATTTAGCCTTTAAGATACTTATTTGGCAGGACAGTAGTAACAGGAATTTAGTGGCATGTGCATGCCCACTGACCGTTTTATGGAAATCACCAAAAATAATAAAAGGTAGGATGATAAAAGAATAAGTACACTCAAAAATCAAGTGAATGGTATTTGGAAGCTGCAGCTTTAAGTAAACTTTGCCTGTTTTTTTTTTTTTTTTTCTTTCCTAGGGCCCTCCTGAGAAGATCTGAAGTTCCTGACATCTTGGATTATGCTTGGTGAGTCTTTAGCTCCGCCCCCGAGATTTCCTGCCTCTGCGCAACAAGCAGAGGCAGGAAATCTCGGAGGGGGGGGCGCTAAAGACTCACCAAGCATAATCCAAGATGTCAGGAACTTCAGCTCTTCACAGGTAGGCTCACGAGGGCCCTAGGAAAGAAGAAAAAAAAAAGGAAAAGTTTACTTAAAGCTGCAGCTTCCAAATACAATCCACTTGATTTTTGAGTGTACTTATCCTTTAAGATAAGAAGTATAAACATATTCAACATATTCAATAGGAAAACAATTTCATAAATGGAAAGCAATTCTAAATCTTGAAAGGGACATTTCTAAACGGAACATGGCATGGTTGCACAGAGCCTTTTAAACGTGTGTGACTAAGTGCGGAATGTTTCAATACCCAATAAGATTGCTATGGCAATGAAAGAATGGAAATTACAAGCTTCATTACGAGTAAATATATATATATATATATATCTATATCTGATTACGTCAGAATGTATTTCACTAGCAGATAGTTTGTTAATGTAACTAGAGCTATGGCGGTTACTACAAGCAACATTTATAATATTGGAGACATACAGGTATACAATTGATATCCGCTTTTAATTTGAAGCTAAAAATATAGACAATGAAGTCACCTATTTTTGTGGCACTGTATATATTTTCAATAGGAAACGCGTCTCCCAAACCATAGAGTAAAACTTTAGCAAGGGCAGGTACCAGTTGTGTTGTAGTTATAAGAACATTTACACAATTCTTTCTGTAAAGAAGAATTAGATTGTTAACAGTATAAACATGATACAAACTAAAAGGCACTGAAATGTTATTTAAGAACAGGTTGACAGAATAATTAATTCAATCTCTAATAATTAAGTGAAAATGATAGATCAACTGGATTTGAAGTTTAGGCATCGTGTCTCAGCCAATCACGGTCACACAGATAATTTTACCATAATTGTTTTCCATTATTTCTCTTCATTGTATACTAAAGGGGATGTCTAAAAATGTCAGGGGGTTAGCAGAAAAACCCAGATAACCTAGACCTGGCAAAGTTTAAAGTGTTCAAATCAGCTTATAAATGTACTTACCAGTGCTCTTCTGTCGACTGCCTTCTGCTGCTGTTCCTTGACTTTTCTCAGTCAATCACAGATGCAGCTGCCTGTCTGGTCCCTTCTACTGCTTCCATGCATGGAAAATGCACGGAAAAAGCTGCAGAAGGCAGTTGAAGGAACAAGCGCAAGTACATTTAGGAGCCATAAACGCTTGAACACTATAAACACTGCAAGATCTAGGTTATCAGGATTTTTCTGTTACCTGATCCCTGAATTTTTTTTCTTTTTTAAAAAACAATTTTCTCCTTGCATTTAAAGAATTGATGGAAGTGTGTTGTTCTTCCCTTTACCTGCTAATCTGTAGCCTAGCCTTCTAAACCCCCATACACAGTGCGTCATTCAGCATTTCAATGTTGTTTTTCCCAAACTTTATTTGGCACAACCAGCAAAGAACTTAGGACTTCTGTGAATGGGCCAGAATATTAAGTATTAAGACCATCTATCGCTATTTGTACCCATAGACACAACTATCGCAGTCATACGATAATGGGATATTCAGACATTGTACGATTGTGCATGAATGATCAGCTGACAATAATACGAAAGATTTTTACAATGTGCACAGTTGAAAAAAAGGTTTGTCGGCCAATCAGATTTTTCGATCTGGTCCTTGCATCTATGACCACCATATAAAGCAAAAGCCTTCAGATCCAAAGCTTTATTGTTTCATATACCATAATGGATTCATTAAGGTGATTGATAAATTAAGATGCAAAATAAAAATATTACCCTGATGTAAACAGGAAAAAAATTCTGTTAAATTCTATATTATCTTAAAGAAGAACTAAACCCACATTTTTACACTTCAGAATCTGTAAAACACCAAATAAACTGTAAAATAGCAATGGAGTAAATAGCATTAAAATAAATGTTACCGCTTGAAGAACTGGATGAGATAACTCCCTTGCCTATTCTGTGCTGTAAAAGGATTGACTAGAGGCTACTATTGGGTGTGACCAACTGTACTGTAACAAGTTTCTGCAGTATCTTAGGACTGAACATGTGTAAAGAACATAATGGTCAGTGACCACACTGCGATACTGGAACACTGGAAAATAAGACACAAACCTCATGTTAGAAAGTTAAATTTCCCACAACCATATTTAAATGAGAGGCAAGACACTGATTACTACTAAAGTGTCACAAGTAAACATCAGTGCTTAAGACCTCCTGTAACTTTCTAACTTGGCTTTTTCTTACTGATTTGCTTACTTAGGAGCGTCCTGGCTGCTATATTTTAACTTATTCATATGCTCAGCAATACAGAAAGAATATACAGACATGGGTCTATTTCAGACCCTGATCAATTGATATACATATAGTGGTAGTCAGTCAGTATTAAAGTGATAGTGATGATATTTCAGCATGCAATTAGACATGATTTGCCAATATCTAATTGTCCAGAACATCTGTTTTTACTGAAAAATCTGTTGTGTTTTGGTAAACGACAGCTGATTTTACAAAAGTATTGCTCCAGGTGATCTATCGGGTTAAAATATTGGCCCAGGTGCACCATACACATGATTAGGATGATCAAATGTATACAGATTCCAATGGTGGTAACCGCATACACAGACCCAACCGACCTACCATATTTTAAGTAAAGAGAGCCGATAAAGACTAATGTAAGTTTTCTGTCAGTCCTGACATAGGTAATTTTTTGGCATTGTGGTTTATTTTCATTACCAACACATAGTAACGTGGTATTTGTGGTTTAATAAAGACATATGTCCATCTAGTCCAACATTTTAAACATACCTAACAATTGGTCCAGAGAAAGGCAAAAAAAAAAATAAAAAAAACAGAAAAGGGGGAAAAACCCTTCCTGACTCTAAATAGCAATCAGAAAGAATCCCTGGATAAACTAGAACTATATGTATTAATACCAGTAATTTTCAATATTTTTTAGTTTTAGAAACGTATCCAGCCCATGAACCTAACCTGAAAATGATCTAATCTAAAAGGATGTCCACAAGTCCTCTAAAATTACCTACTGGTGATCAGTGCACCAGAGAGTTTATTATATGGCCCATTCATATATTTGTTTAAAGTGATCATATCCCAGTGCGATTGCCACTTCCCAGACTGCTCCCTTGAATCAATACCACTCTTTATACAAGTCAACATCTTACTAGCTCTAGCTGTTGCAGTCTGGCATGGTTTGCTATTTTTAGTCTGTTGTCTACTAGAAAACCCAAATCTTTTTCCAACAGAGATTAACTTAGCACAGAGCCATTTATCGTGTAGGTGACACAAGGACTGTTAAACCCCAAATGCATCCGTACATTTGTCAACATGGAAACTTATTTGCCAATCAACTGCCCATTTTGACAATCTTAACAGCTTGGTATTAGGCAAATCCCATCTATTGTTATAGTTAGCCGTTACTAATTGGGAGCTACTTAAATTTATCCAAACATGTTTGTATATAAAGCTCTTCTTTATGTAAAAAAAAAACAACAAAAAAACAGAAATTAGCGGTGCATAAAGAAAATAAAATTCATTTTACTTATAAAAGAGAAAAGATTAATTATTGTTTATTTTTTGGACTGGGCATCTTTTCTTCTTACCTGGACTGTATTAGCTGTAAACATTTAAGAGCGGTCCCTAACCAGCCATCTGTCAGAACCTCTATGTCCGTTCTTAATCTTTGTAAAGAATCGCGTCTCTGTGGGCTTAAAAGTGCTGTAAGAAGCAAAATGTTGTCAAAAGAAAAATATATCTTTAAACTTTTTTTGATATTTGCTTTGTCAAATAATATATTTATAGAAAATAAACACTAAGAAGAAAAATCTAAGAACTATAATGTTTTTTTCTGCAGGCAAACTAGAAATCCTACTATGGAAATTAACATTTCATAGCCCTAGGAATTAAATGAGCCTAATTTTACATTTTACTTGTATAAATTGTGGGCATCTCCACACTTAAAACAAAAACCCCAACTGCTACTACTGTGACTGCTGACTACTGCTAGAAACAGTAGTCAGCAGTCACAGCCTTAATTGACTGCATGAAAGGAGGAGCCAAATTACTCTGCCAGAATGAAGGCAATAATTATCCTTAAATATCTGGTTAGCAATGCATCTAATAAAAGTACAAAATATATCTGTTGGGGGCAGGTAATGGACAATTGACCATTTTTTTGTTTCATGGGAGGAGATGACCTTTAAGCACTGGTTATTAATAGTTAATGTTTAAACATTATTTAAAAAAATCAATTGCTTGCCTCAAGATGTACCTTTTGCAGTGGGAAAAACAAGTGGATGATGAATTCTTAAACAGGCAAAAAGAGAGCTTTGTAAATAGTGCCAAGATACTGGCCACTTTATTAGTTACACCTTGCTAGTAGCGGTTTGGACAATCTTGTGCCTTTGGGTCACTATACTCACTGAAACAACTTTACATTTTCTGAAACTACAATTTGAAAGAAGTTAAATGGTGGTACTCACATATTTATCTGTGCTTGGTCATAAAATTATTAGTGAGTGCTCCTAATTGCCCCCACCCTCACTCACTGCCTTCTTTCAGAGTCTGTGACACTTATAAGCTCTGCACTGCCTCACCATGGACATTACTTGCTTACACATGTCCCCCTCCCTCCCTACTACTTTTTTCTGCCGATTCTCTTAATTGTTACAGAAAGTGTGCTGGCAGGCAGCTAGTTCGGGGTCAGGGATGGGACATCTTTCGCTGTATATGAATTCTCAGGATCTACAGCTCAGATTTAAAATCCGAAAAAGTTTTTGAGTAGTGTGATTTTGCTGTAAAGGTACAGTTTTTGAAAATTCGATTATTTAGAGTATACATACCCTTTAATTCTTTGTAGCATAAATTCAACCAGGTATTGCATTTTAATATTTTGGTCCATATTGACACAATACCATCACACAATTTGGGCAGATCTGACAGCTGCACACCCTTGATGCAAATCTCTTAAAGTGTGCCAAGAGAATGTCCTCCACACCATCACCAGCCCGAAATGGTTACACAATTAATGCTTTCATTTTGTTTACACCAAATTCTGACCCTACCATCTGAATTAACAAGCAATTGAACAGGTATGCCTAATAAAGTGGGCAGAAAATGTATATTTGTACTCTAGGTATAGAAACAATTTGAGACAAAATGGGACAGGTCCCTTGTTTACAGAAACTGGCAAGGTGGTAGTAACAAAGAAGGCAGAAATCTTAAACTCCTTTGTTTCTGTTTACACTAATGTGCCACCTGTTAACAAATGTATCCTTTTTAATAGACCCACTTTTATCTCGCTGAAAACACAAGATTGGCTGATTCAGGAAGAAGAGATTATATAGTAATAGTAAGTTAAGGTTGAACAAAAACATACGTCCATCAAGTCCAACCTTTTCTCCCTTCTTTTTAACCCTACCAACAGTTGATCAAGAGGAAGGCAAAAAAAAACAAGCTAAAGAAGGGGGAAAATTCTTTCCGGACTCCAAACGGCAATTGGAAAGTATCCCTGGATCAACCAGAACTATAGAATATGTATTAATACCTGTAATTCTCTATATTTTTTAATTTTATAAACTTATCTAGGCCACTTTTAAAGCTACTCAATGAACATGCCATTACCACATATGCTGGAAGACAGTTTCACAGTTTAACCGCTCTCGCTGTAAAGAAACCTTTCCTAACCTGAAGATGAAAATTATTTTCTTCCAATCTTAAAGGATGTCCACGAGTCCTCTGATATGACCAATTAGTAAACAATGCACCAGAGAGTTTACTGTATGGCCCATTAATATATTTGTATAAAATTATTATATCCCCGCACAAACGTCGATTCTCCAATATGAACAGCCCTAACTTGTCTAATCTGCCTGCATATTCAAGCCCTTTATTAGCCCTAATTCCCTTTATTATTTAGTTGTCCTTCTCGGAACTGCTTCCATTTCCAGGATGTCTCTTTTCCAGGATGTGGCATTATTATGGGCAAACTCAGCCATGGCAGAAGGTCCAAACAATCATCCTGGGTATAATAAATATAACACCTGAGGTATTGCTCTAGAGACTGATTAGTGCGTTCAGTTGCCCCATCGGACTGCGGGTGGTAAGCAGAAGAAAATTTTTCATTTAATGCCCCTACATAGTGCTCTCCAATAAAAACAAATTGAGTTCCTCTGTCATACACTTTTTAAGTAGGAAGTCAATGAAGGCAAAAAATATGAGAGATAAAAAAATTGAGCTAGTTCAACAGAAGATGGTAGGGAAGGAGGGAGCTCAACAATAAAATCTACCGACAAATGGGTCCATGGTTGGGATGGAATGAGGAGGGGTTTAAGTAGCCCACAAAGTAAAGTTCTAGGAGATTTAGACTGAGTACATAGTCAACAATTTTACGACTTTCCTGGGCATGTTTCGAAAGGTCATGGCAGTGTTTTACCCAACTCTGCCATGGTTTTATATCAGGCTCTTCCATGGCCTGTTTGTACTGTAACGAACATGGCCTTGATCGCCGGGGTACTCACAAGTATGCTTTTAGGCAAAGGCTGATAGTCCAAAATAGGATTCACAAGCTGAACTCGTGAGGGCACTGTAGGCTGGGTATTTTTAACATGGATGGCTGCTGGGAACTGTAGACTAGAGGCTGGAACAGAGGTGGCTGCTAGGAACTATAGGCTGAAACAGAGGTGGCTGCTGGGAACTGTAGGCAGGAACAGAGGTGGCTGCTGGGAACTGTAGGCAGGAACAAAGGTGGCTACTGGGAACTGTAGGCTGGAACAGAGATGGTTGCTGGAAAATGTAGGCTGGAACAGAGTTGGTTGCTGGGAAATGTAAGCTGGAACAGAGATGGTTGCTGGGAAATTTATGCTGGAACGGAGATGGTTGCTGAAACCGTAGGCTGGATGCAGGCAAGGTAATTACATGCAGACTGGTTGCAGGCAAGATAAATCACTTGAGACTGGATGCATGCAAGGTTAAAAAAAAGGTTTAGGAGCCAGGGGTAACGAAAACTACAAATCAGGCATCAGTCAGGAGCAGGGAGACTCCAGGTGGCGCAAAGATTCAATGACAGTAAGTTATGACAGTAGCAATATCTGCTAAACCAAATAAAATTATTTCCTGTATAAAAAGGAGCATAGTGTCAAAGGAGCAGGACATAAATGTGTCTCTGTATAGAGCCCTTGTCAATGCCTCATTTTAAGTATGGAGTGCAGTTTTGGTAAATAGTCCATAGAAAGGATATAAACAAATTAGACAAAGTACAGATACGGGCAACTAAACTGATAAAAGAAATGAGAATTTGTGTTGAGAGATTATCTTTTGGGTTTGTTTTTCTTAAAAAAAAAAAAAACGGCATTTGAGAGGGGATATGATATGAACTACATTCAATTAGCAGGGTTTTTTTTTCTCTCAAAGGGGTGAACGAATTACTAGAGGCCACCCCTTTAGAATTGAGAAAAGCTATTTCAGCTTATGCAACATAATAGTTTGTGGAATGCTAGCTGGTGACTGCATTTTGTGTGGGCAAGTGTGTTTCCTTATTTAGTCTTGTGTATTAAGAGGCATGTAAATGGAGGAGACTGTGCTTTTTTTGTTGGGTTGGGGGGCTGGGGTTTTTTTTGTGGAGGGATTGAATGGACTTATCGTTTTTCAACCCAAATTTACTATGTAACTGTGTAACTTAGTGTCTGTTTACTTACCACTAACATTACTCTTATATTTTTCATACACCTCAATGACTTTGCGATATCGAAAGGCAAGTTTTCTCATCCAGTCCATTCCTCCCTGAACGCCAGCGTTGGAGCTGTGGTTCCTATTGCCTGCTGATCCATTAAAACCATCTGTAGTGAAACTGTAATTACTGGAAACAGAAGGAAAACATTTTTAATAAACAGAACAATTTAAACCCAAAATATTTGCTTATACATAACACTGCATAGAACTTTAGATAATAATAAAACAACAATAGTCCTGTAAGAAAATCAACCTTAAGTCTAACTACACTCAGCAGAACAATTAAATATTAGCTTGGCCTGGATATCAAACAGAAAACATTTGTAAAATCTTAAACACCACTAACAGTCATTTTTCCTATCCTATTTTTTTGCAGGAATCTATCTTTCTTCAGCCCAATTAAAATAAGAATCCAGTAAAACAGAAATGCATCTGGAATTTTGTAAGCACTTTCACGAAGCCCACTGGAGTACCTTTAAGCAGTGTTTGTTGTTCAGTTTACCATTACTACAGTAAAGGCATGATTATTCTGAGCTTATCTACATAACGGCAATCCTAGTCTTGCTGTACAATAATGACTGAGAATAGCCATGTGGCCTAAAGGAGCTCCCTACTTACTCCACAATCCAAAAAAGTACATTTCTTTTCACAACGGACTGTGCCAATAAAAAGACCAGGTACACTAGAGGATAAGACACACTACTTGATGCACTGCCCTAAATACAGTCAGCAATGCAGACTCCAAGACACTATCAGTTTATATTCCAGGCATAAGCCCATTAGAGGAATAAGGAAAATTGTATGTGTAGCTTGGGGAGGAGAAATCCACAGAGAAAATTGTTGCACACTTTAGCAGGTCAGAGGTGATTTATCCTCCTCTGACACACTGTGATAATTTTCATAGTCTGATAACCAGGGCTGGATTTGAACCTCAGAAGCCTGTAGGCCCAAAGAGCCTGGTACCTGTAGCCACACCCCTAAACACAGACCACATCCCTAAAGCACACCCATTTTCTTTTTTTGGGGGAAGAAAAATAAGACTATAAAGAGGTTAGATTGGTGGGAGGAGATTGACAGCCGCCCCTCCAACCTCAGGCGCCCCTAGGAACATGCCTACTGTGCCTAATGGCAAATCCGGCCACGCTGATAACATAGTATTTCTTTATTCCCACTACCAATTATCATGGTTTTCATCCCCCTTTTTTTATATTCTCCATAATATAGAATTTTCTTAATTATTCTCTTAAAGTACCGTTCAAGCAGAAGCTGACATCTCACCAATCTCTTCCCCACATATGAGAGATTATCTCCCATAAAGAAGATAATGAGCAGTGAGCTGCTGCACAGTTGGTAATATGATAGCCAACTGCTGCTGCAGACAGACACCCAAGGAAGTGAGATTAGGATTTCCTACCATCAGAGATTTTTTTTAATGGAATAACCTTTAGAGCATATTGTAGTTGCACTTAATTATACTTGACTTTTTTAGTAATTAAAGATGTTTCACACATTTTGAGACAACAAATGGAGTTAAAAAAAAAAAAGTGTCATGAAGCCAACATAAGGAAAAAGAAAATCACGGATTACAGTGGAAGCTATACCTTAAATCTTGACCATTGTCATCAGAAGCAACATCTTCCACATGAACCTGATCGCATTCCTAAGGAACAAAACAATTTACTTGTGAAGGTTCTCATTCATCCAGGTCATGGTATATCTGTTGTATTCAATTAGATCAACTGGACTTGAAATGTAGTTCTTGAAGACGTTTCGCTAGTCATCCGACTGGCTTTCTCAATTCAGAATGACTTGTACAAGAATCTGTGGCAATTATGTACCCTAGAAAATCCTAATTAGCATATCACAGCCAGGTGTCAAGGAGGCCATTTATGTGAAAATAAAGAAACCAAGCCTGAATAGAGGTGGGGGGGGGGGGGGTTTCGACACACATGTTGTTTTGACACCTTACTCTGGGCGTTCCTATAACACTTCTTAGCCACTATGCAATCACGCCCTTAACACCTGGCTGCGATATGCTAATTAGGATTTTCCAGGGTATATAATTGCCACAGATTCTTGTACAAGTCATTCTGAATTGAGAAAGCCAGTCGGATGACTAGCGAAACGTCTTCAAGAACTACATTTCAAGTCCAGTTGATCTAATTGAATACAACAGATAAAACAATTTAGTGTTTTTTTTTTTTTAAAAAGTGAAGAGTCTAGGGCAGAAATATGCAGTAGAAAAGGTGTTTGGACAAAAAGAAAGCCAAGGAATGCTGCAGAGTTGCAGTTTTAAAACATATGGAGGGCTTCTAGTTTTCAGTTGGAGAATTACACAAAATAATTCTATCACACTGGAAATTACTTTTATTACCAAATATAGCTTGTACTTCTATTTGTGTTTCTCTAGTTTAAAGGAAAACAAAATAATAGAAGTCTAAAAAATTCAACCATGTGATTATGTTTGCAATTACCCAAGGGGTAATATTTTTAACAATGTCAATAAAGTACCACCTACAAATCCTTACAAAAACTTACAAAATAATTTGTTTCTTAAAGGGTATCTCTAACCCAATTTTTTTTTAATATACTTTAGCGCACCACTGCCCACCACCAAGTTAGATTTTTTTAAAAAGCAGCACAAACATACTTACATTCCTTCGCTCCAGTGGCTGGCTAAGAAGACAGCTAAGGGAACGAAAACACACAAGTATGTTTTTGATGCTTATTTTTACTAATCTAACTTGGTGGTTGGGGGTGGGCAGGGGTGGCCTACACTATGGGAAATAACATTTAAAGATTGGGGATGAGGCATGCATGGAGAGAGGGAAGGAAGGCTTCCCTGTGCATGCCTGAGTTCCTCCCAGAGGACAAGGAAGAGGCAGAAACCTTTTCACTCACAGACAGCTCCTACTCTTCAGTTTCCTGGATTTTGGACAAGTAAACCATAAGGAGCAGATGTAAGGTAAGTTTTTTTTTTTTTAAACTACACAGTGGGGCCAGTAGTGGATTACATTTTAGTTTTGGTGGTGGAGTTGCCCTTTAAAAAGTGATGTGATTGTGCTGCTCAAGATCATCTGCTTTTAGTAACACCATCCTGTGAGCCAAATCTACACAGAGTACCAGACCCTTAGACTTGAACTGGGCTTATATCGCTAACAGCAAAGGATGATGGGGAACAAAGAAAGGGTGCATAAATCTGAATTTTTTTTAAAAGTTGTTAGTTTTCAAAAAAAAAAAAAAAAGTTCACAACTTAGATTATTGGAGCTTCTTATTCTTTTAAGTAGTTTTTGGAAAGTCAAAGATTAGCGCATGCTTTCATTAGCTCGTTTATTTAAGCCTTCAAAGGGCATAGTATTTTATTGAGGTTGAATAAAGACATACAGTATGTTCATCTAGTCCAACCTATGCAGCAATACTCACATTTCCTGCCTAACTATTGATCCAGAGGAAGGCAAAAAAAACCTCCAGAATTATGAAGGGGAAAGAAATTTGGAAATATCCCTGGATCAACTTTCACATTATTAACAGTTTCCAAAGATACTCCTGAACTTCCTTATGTGACCGGGTCCCTCGACGCTCCTACTCTGCTGCTGCTGACAGCCGCTCCACTTCCTGGTTGCAGCTGTCGTTTAAAGCGTGACGTCACACCCAATTGCCTGACAGCCGCAACCAGGAAGTAAAGTGGCTGTCAGCTCAGAAGTCCCCTGCTCCTGTTTGTGCTTGAAACGAGCTAGAAACAGTAGCAGGGGGCGGCGCCTAGACAGTGAGGGACTGAGTCAGGTAAGGAAGTTTTTTGAGTGGACTTGCCCTTTAAAGGGTATGTACACTGGCAAATTTGTTTTTTTAAATCGCCCATTACTGAAAACTATAATTCCCCCCAACTACAACTGTACCCATTTTTTTTTGTTGATCTGCCCCCTATTTGTTTAGATATCCAATCTGAAACATCTTACATTTCAGCATTTCTGTAAGCAGTTTTGCTGTAGCTGAAATGGTTTGACAGTTGGTGTGCTGTATACTGTATGCAGTATTGACAGTTGGTATTAGGGAAAATAGTCAGGTCAGTGGTCAGAGCTTGAGCAAAAAAAATGCTTTACTGAAGGCATGCAGCAACACACACACCTCAGAGTAAGTGCTACTTACACATATTAATTTATAAATTAAGATGACGCAAGTAATTTTTCGGTATAAATATGTAATAAAAGTCCATATGCACACTAACCCTGAATGGGTGCACAGAGTCTAATTCCCCCACTTCAAAGGGAATGAAGTACTGAAGAGAAAGTAGACTTGCACTCCAATGTGAACGATTTATTGTGAGCCAATCATCAACAGGTAACACAACGTGTTTCTCTTCATTTTTTAAGTATACATACACTTTAAATATTGAGAAAATGCATTCTGTAGTTGTGTTACATTTATATCAAGAGGAAGGCCATTTGTCATGCAAATGTATTGTAAATTGCCCTATGAATAAGTCCCTATGGATAATTAGACATGTAATTATATATATATATATATATATATATATATATATATTTATATATATATATATATATAAAATCTAAGCAAAATGTTTATTGGTTGGAGGAAAAGATTAAAAGAAACAATCAGAAAATCAATCAAGCTATTCCTTGCACATCATGGACTGCATTACAAATTACACTTTAGAAGCTTCCGATTTCTTAAGGTGCCCATATACTAATGCCAAGCTACTGCCGTTAGCAATCGTAGTTTTATCAATCCAGACAGAAGACTTCTAGTTGTTGCAACAAATCTATACCATTTCCTCATGGACACATCTCCATACACAATGGGAGGGACAAGTGAATAAGTGTGTTGTCAAATATTACACACATATTCCAGTGGAATCTGCCATGCATTAATCGACAGTGTATGTCCCTCTTTAGACACCGTGCCAGTTTGCTCCCGTCTAGGTCCCAGGGAGATTTGGGTGCTCCAGCTACAGAAGCAGAGAGAGTAATACAGGTCATACAATACACATATGTTGAAGAAGGGGACCCAAATCATAGCCCTGCCACTTTGAAATATAGTAAAAAAAAATGTTCCTAAAATTTTTAAAGTGTACATCTGGTCTGAACTAGCTGATTGTTATTAGGTTTCATTAGGCCTGAAACAAAGGTGCGCACACCTGCTGCAGTCAGCCCAGGATTCCAACCCCCAACACCCCCCCACCCCCCCATCTGTACTTAGATAACTAGACAAGTAGACTACACCAGTCAACTTACCTCTTAAAAGGTGCTAGTGTAAAAGTTCTTACCTTAGTGTGTGAAATCTTTACTGTACTTTGGGACATAGATGGGCCTCCTTTTAAACTACCGCCTTTCAATGCTTGCCATCCATGTCAAAATTCCCAGTTTGTTACTTAAAGGGCAACTGTGGTTTTAAAACACGTTAGGGTTAAATGAAAGCCTGCAGTATTTACTTTAAAATCAGCTGGCAATCACATCTCTAGCTGGCGCCTGTGACAAATTATATTGGGTGAATGTTCAAATTTCCTGCTTCCAGTTGGTTGGTCACATCACCTGAAATCTGCCCCACCCGGGGAAGAAGCATGCTTAGTTAAGACTTAATGTGGGGAAAACAGTACATGGGGACAAAACTTACAGTTGAGAAGGGGAGCCTATTAATGCAGGCAGACGCTGGTCACATAACTACAAGCTGGTCACATGGCAGGAAGTAATATTGCTGAACCTTTCCAGCAATAACTCACAAATTTTATCTAGAGTTGTGATTTAGGTTTTATTTTAAAGTTACAATGAAAGGCATTTTGTATAATCCTAACCAGTTTGGAAGAATTGGAGACCACAGTTACCATTTAAAGCGTAATGCTTTACTAACATTAGATTCAAATAGTTGAAGCAGCATTCATCATCCATACTACACGTAATTATACAAGACACACACTGTTTGTACTAATAACTGGAAGAATATTATCAATTTGCAAAACCATTGTACATTCTGGGGTAGTATCAAACAACTAACAATCACAACTAGTTATTGATAGCATTTTTTTTTTACATCCATGCTATCTATGAAATACACTGTACAGATTTATGAAAAGTGAAGGATTATATCATTGTTAGGACTGGAGCATTGAATGTGTTTGAATACAAAAAACTGAAATCCCTGTTCTGTGTCAGGGACAGGGAGGATCTCTAGGAAGCAAGACTGCAACTCCCTTGTTTTAAACTGTTGAGCATAACAGAGCATGTGCCTGTACGCAGACACTTAGCTAGGGGTTTACCCAGCTAAGGTGGATTGTGGGAGCTGACCCCTAGTACTCACAGGTTATCCTCATAAAATCAATAAAATATATGTTTGTGAATGTGCTCTGTCTATTGGGACAATGTTGTCTGGAGACTTTCTTCTTTAAATTAGAAAATTTCATCCTACTTACAGGGTTTTCAGTTTCCTGGTCATTGAGAATGGCAACAGTCACCAAAGGGTTAATCTCCTACCCGGACCCACAGACAGGAAATATAGCAAGCTTTAAAAGGACGCCTCCAGCATTTGTCTTTAATTTCCAAGCTCTGCAACAAAGAGAACATAACACCTACCAATACAACATAAGACTGTTGCCATTCTCAAGGACCAGGAAACAGAAATCCCGGTAAGCAGGCCGACATTTTCTGTTTTCCATGGTCATCTCTGGCAAACAGTCACCAAAGGGATCTAAAAAGCTCATCAAATGAAGGGAGACACACAATTCCTGCATTTAAGACAGTTCTACTGAAACACAAATCTTTTGAAAAGTTAATTTCCAACTTATAGCGTTTAAAAAAGTATTATCTGACAACCATCTTGCTAACTTGCATATGGTTTGCAAGGGCACCTTAGCCTCCGCTACCCATGATGTAGGGAAAGCACTTGTAGAATGGGCTTTAAGGCCTAAATGGATCTGTTTACCTCTTAAGCTGTAGGCTTTCGTATTGCATTGTAGCACCCAGCTACTGATCGTTTTGCTTGATGGGAGCAACCTGAGATTACAAAGAGATGATTCGTTTTGTGCCAACTCTTGGTCCTATCTAGGTAAATAGAAACTGCTCTCACCAAGTCCAATTTACGCCATCTCTTTTTCCACCAATGTTAGCAAAAAAGGAAGGCAGGACCACTTACAACTTCATAAGAAAGTTTGAAAATACCTTGGGCAGAAACTTAAAGGAAGGTCACAAACAGATTATCTTCATAGATTATAGTATCTGTCTCCTTGCATGAATGGACTGCCATTTCCCCAACTTTATACGCCGAGGTAATGACTACTAAAAGTACCACATTTAACATCACCCACCATTCAGCAATGGTCTCCAAAGGTTCGAATGGCGAGTCCATAAAAATGTCCAGGACCAGAGGAAGGTCCCAAGGGACCATATTTGCTGGTCTTGGCCTCATCCTCTTTAGAGCTTCAAAGAATCTTCGGATTAGCGAGATCTTTCTGGAAAAAAAAGCATATAGGAATTTTATTACCAGCGAACTTGATGGCTGCATAGGATCTTCTCCATGTGTTGATGTGAATGTGAAGAATATGTCCCAATTTTTTTAATACTTTAGGTTTGTTGAAGGCTTCCTGCATGCCAACATAAATTGGATTAAGTCATCTTGTAACCGACCTTTCAACCTCCAGGCCGCAAAGGACCACCTCTCTGGATTCAGAAATTGCAGAGGACCCCACATCAACCAATCATGCTTCTCTACTGCCATATAGATTAGAAACTGAAACCAGGGCCTTCTCAGCCACACTGGGTTGATGGCTATAACATCTGCCCTCTACCTCCTTATCTTCTCCAACACTGCCATATCATAGAAAATGGTGGGAAACCCTAAAGAAAGCCAGTTGACCAATCCTGTTGCATTACATCCACCGCTTCTGCTTGTCAGCATGGGAACCTTGAAAAGAATTTCTTGCATTTGCTGTTCACTTGAGATGCCATTAGGTCAAATACTGGACACCCCCATCTGGCTGTTAATTCTTGAAAGGTCTTTCAACTCAGGCTCCATTCTCCTGGTGTATGCACTGCATTCAGACCTTTCAAATTTTTCTTAGCCCAAGCAAATATTTTCTCTGCTTCCATCAGAAGCAGCCGGATTTTGTTTTTTTAAGTAAGCCACTGCTGTGATATTTTCTGACTTTATGGTCACGAACTGACCACGAACAAAAGGTTTGATGGCAGCTCCCCCCTCTGACCAACGCCCCTGCACAATCTTGATTCTCAGAAACGCACCCTGTGGATGATGCATCTGTCACCAGACATGGGCCGTCTGCTTCCTCCAGGGACCTTTCTTTCCATAAGTTTCCAGGGAATTTTCCCTTTCACCCAACCTGGGATTGCTAGTCTCAAGGTTAAGTGGTTGGACGGGGTTCTAACCACAGATAATAGATAGTACTGCAGCTACCTCATGTGCCATCTCGCCCACATGACTACTTGAATGGCCAAAGAAATCAGCCTTAGCATGTGCAAGGTGTATTTTACTGTAACTGTTCTGGTCCGCATTAGTATTCTCACTGCGTTTCTTTTCCTGCTTTGACAACGGAAGTGGCACAATCCGGTGTATGGTTTCAAACACTGCTTCCAAAATTGTAATTTCTTGCATGGGAACAATTTTTGCTCTTTACTTTGTTGATGACCCAGCCGTAAGTTTCCAGATTGCTTTTAAACACATAGTGTGTGATCTTCTGCCTCGTCTGACTGTGCCACTACCAGGATGTTGTCCAAATAATGATACGTTGATATTCTTTGTATCTTTAAGTTCGCAATTTAGAACCTTTGTAAATACTCGAGGAGACTGGGAAAAGCCGAAAGGAAGGTATGTAAATTGGACATGACGCCCCTCTACACTGAACCTGAGGAACTTCCTGTGTCGGGAAAAAATTGGAATATGCATGTATGAATCCTCTAGGTCGATGCTTGTAAGCCAACTTCCTTCCTTTATTACTTCCTTTGTGGTCTCCAAACAAGATTATTAAATGAAAGGCCACTACTACCTTTAAAATGAGCCATCAACCACCTCTCTACTTGCTGCACAGCCCAAGATTTGAAGAAATCACTTTAACAGAAAGTTAGGTCTGAATCTGCAGTCAGAAATACTACTTCCTCCTCTAATCTGCAGTTAGCACATGTTCAGTGCACGACTGAAGGGTAGGAGGGGGGTTGGAGAGAACAGCACAGCCCACAGCACTGCTTTTTTTAATGTGGGGAGGGGCAATGGGAAGACCTTCGAGGGGGAGGGACCATGGGGCCCTTGAGTGGGAGGGGCTACAGGAGGCTGCAAGCGAAAGGCCCAAGGGGGCTGCAAGTAAAGAGACCAGGTTAGGCCTGCAAGGGGGAAGGGCCATGAGGGGCTGCAAGGGAATTGGCCAAGGGAGCCAATGAGGAGAAGACACAGGAAAGAGGGACTGTCACATGGTTTCAGAGCAGGAAGTACAGGGGGATCCGGTGATGCTCCTATCATATCACACATATAAATGTAAATATCTTCAAAACTATGTAAAATAAATAATGAAAGTAGGTAAATTATCAGGAATTGCTAAGTCATTTTTGGACCACAGTTACTCTTTAATGTTTCTACAATAAATACTTGTTTAGTAAAAAGACCCATGAGTGCTCTAAATATCTGTTGATGTATGAAAAGTTTTCCCCTCAGATGCACAGAGGAGCTGAACAGTTTTCAGCGTGAGTGCGAGACATGTGGAAGTTTTGTGTGAATATACATACTGCTTTCAAGAGATTTATCTGAAGATAAGGGTTCTATGTTTTTTTCAAACTGCAGCAGCTCTGGAATAGTACACAAATTCCTGTGTTTCATAAGGTCGAATTGCACCCTAAACACAACATTGGCTTCACACATCACCTGAAACCGCGAGTTAAAAAAAGCTGCTTATTAAAGGGCATCTATAGTGAAAAAAACACATTGCCTCTTTGCAAAGTTAAATTCATGTACTCTGTGCTGCCTTAATCCTATCTCTGTCAGTGACTTTGTTTAACCATGGTGTCAGAGCTCTGTGCAGAACTCTCCCCTTCCCCCTCCCCTCTGTTACCTCCTCCATGTCTCAACTCAGGCTAACCCGACAAGCTTATCATGTGCAGTAGGAGTTAAAAGTTCAACATCCTGAAAAACACACCCACGCACAGTGGCCAATAGAAAGCAAGCTGTCCTGGAGACTCGGAAGAAGAAGGAGATCAGTACAGTTTACGATCTCTCACTTTGTGACCCATCATCAATCAGTGAAAGCTATTAAGAAGGGGGGTCAAGTGCAGCCTTATATCTACCATCAAAACTACCTCTTTCCCCCTGCTAATGCTCTTATCTCCGTGTTTATTACAGAGCAGGGAGGGGGGGGGGGATCATGTCACAGGGATTTGATTGACAGTCCAAGTAGGAGTAGAGAAATGCAATCACGTATTCCTCTAACTGGTGTATCTCAGGACAGAGAGGAAATCTGAAAAAAGTGAAGACACTCTGGGGGTTGTGGGGAATTATAGAACACATGGAAAGAAAGGAAAAAAAGTTCATTTTCCCACTATAGAGGCCCTTTAAACCTCCTTCTGTCTCTCCTCACATATCTAGTAAGGAAGCCAAGGAGGAGGGCAAAGTCCCAATTCATGCATGATACTACCAGTAATTAATAAAAATTGAGGTTGCCAAACAGTCAATTAATTCTGACCCATGAGCCAATTGCATGCAAGTTATTTTAGAATACATGAATTCCAGAGTAAACAGATGCCAGAGAATAGCTTGCTAAAAGTGTTTAAATTGGTTTGGGTGGGGGTTAGGAGTGTGTAGTAGACTAAAAAAAGTGCTGAAAAACATACTGAATCCTGAGAGGACAGAATTTTACCCAATATAAAAGAAAAACCACTACGTAAAAGCAAGTTTTTAGAGTAAAGACAATTTTGCAGATTACTACAATGCTAGTAAATTGTAGTTTAGTAACAGTGGTAAAAACAATGCAGGCCAGATTCACAGCATTTGATTTAAGTGGGGTCAGAAGACAAAAAGATGTGTGTGGAATAGAATTCTCCTCTCTGCTACCTCAGGCAATGTACATGTGCGAGATGATATCAGAAAATTTCTATCCAAAGAAAAGAACTAGCATTTTTACATACCGTTTCAGGTGATATATGAAGCCAATGCTGTGTTTAGGCCTAGGTTTCCCTTTAAAGTGTCAATTTGAGGCTTCAACTTTGTCACATTTTAATTTTCCTTGCTTAACTTCCAAAATTCAACAAATGCTTAAATTAGTACTTACTTCTAGGTCATTGAAAAACAAGTGGGTGTCTGCTACTTCAAAAATCATCTCTTCCATGGCTAGCCCAGATCCCACAACTAATGCAGGGTCCTAAAAAAAATCAAAGCAGGTATAACTATCTCATTTGCAAATTGAAATGTTATTCCTTTTTAGTACCGTATATACTCGAGTATAAGCTCACTCACTCTGCAATCCGGCTGCCGCTCTCTCCGCATCCACTGACGTCACTACTCGGTGCGTGTCTCACTTCCTGGCACAGAGTAGCGACGTCAGGTGGCATATCAGTGGATGCAGAGTGATCAGCTGCCAGATTGCAGCAGCCGAGTGCCCAGGCAAGTTAACACACTCTTCCACTGATCTGGGGGGCGCTGAGGGTGCAGGGTGCCACTGCAGATGATTTAGAAACTACATCTCCCAGCTACTAAAGCATGCTGGGAGTTGTAGTTTACAAACATCTGGAGTGCCAAGGAATTGGGGGTTACTGTATGGTATTACTGTCCATTTAAAGGGCAACTAATGCCTTAAAACAATACAGAATTAGGAAGATGGTATCTATTGTTAAAAAGATTTTCTTCTGATTCTGTATCGTTTTGAAGCTTTAGTTGCACTTTAAATGGACAGTAGAATTCCCATACAGTAGTCCCATACAGTAATAGCCAAATCCAGTATGGCTATTACTGTATGTGAATTCTGCTGTCCATTTAAAAGGGCAAATAAAGCCTCAAAACAATACTGAATCAGAAGGCAGTAGTGGTCATAATTTCTACCCTCGGCTTATACTCGAGTCAATCGTTTTTTGATAATTTTCAGGTAAAAATAGGTACACGGCTTATACTCAGATCAACTTATATACGAGTATATGCGCTAAATACCAAAAATGTAACAGGAGCTAACCACAAATAAAATATTCAGTGTGCCCCAAACGTAATAATCTGCCTCAAAATAAAATCAGCCTGGTATGCCCCAAATCTTTAATTAAGGGTTTCCTGTTTGATAGCATAAACAGAACGGATGGATTTAAGAAAAGTGTGCAATAAGGAATTGGAAAGACTGAAAAAGAAAACAGCTTTACCCCATAACAGAACTTATTTGTAAGTGGAAACATTGGACGACCCTGCCCCCTGATCGCTAAAAAACAGTGAGGAATTAAAGAATGAATTACATGAAAGACCGGTGATACCAATCATTCAGAAAAACTGATTTTACCCAAAAATCATTTGGGAGCAAATGTTCACGGCAGTAATTGCAGACAATATTTCATCCTGATTAGCCAAAATATTGGTAACATCGGTAAATCAGGCTAATTATCGACCTGTGTGTAGAAAAATAACTGTATGTCTTTAATTTAGAGATGAGATTTCATAGAAAGACAGGTGAGGTATTGTTTTAATTGGCAGTTTCTGGACGGAAAGAAAATGTTTTCAAGGTAACCTTTAATTTTAACTTTGTTTTCTCAGATGCACTTGTTTTACACACATTCAGGGAGATGTAATAACTGTTCTTATTGTTAAAAATGGTGGTAATTTTGCACCAATCAATCAGATGTTATTTACCATTTGAAAGATAACATCTGATTGGTTGGGGCAAACTTTATTAACGATAACTTTTATTACATCTCCCCGATTGATCTTACATTTGTTTTGTATCCCCTTTATATTATCCATGCTTAAAGCAGGGTCATTTTAAAGTAATGGCTTCCCTCTATTCCTTGCTTTCTTCACGTTATTCACTGTGGAAAAAAAATCTTTTTTTTACAATTATTGCACAGCAGAGTACATCATTAAACTTTAAAATATAGCTTATATATCCAACATATACTGCCACATACAGGGTGGATCCCATAATCTGTACCTTTCCATACTTTTGAGCATAGGACCCGGTGAGCAGAGAATGAAAGATGATAATGGTCTCATCCAAATCCCACAAAAACACACGCTGGGGAAACAAAAAAAATATTTGCAAATACTTTGAATGTCTGGAAAAAAAACTAAAAGTAGAAGAAAAGTGAACAAAATGAATCAATTTTAATAACAAATAATAAAATTGATAGTTCTTCACAGCCTCAAGCTATAAAAGGAGATTTTGTAACTCACCGTAAAATCTTTTTCTCTGAAGCCGAAGGGGGACCCAAGAACAGTAGGGGGTTAAGTATTCACCCCCAGGAGCGGACACTTAAATCATGAAGTTTTGCATAGGCTTTGGTGCTCCTCCCCCTACCTTATATTCTGCATCACCAGCAACCTGCTTCAGTTTTGTCCCAAAGAGGGAGCAAAGGAGTTGCTATAGTACTTACATTTTTTTTTTAAAGAAACACACTTCAATTTAAGCTAAACTGACATAAAAACACACTTATAATCTGTATAACTAGAAAAACTGTTTTAACAACTTGGCAGTCATAACACATAGGGAGGGTAGTGCCTGGGTCCCCCCTTCGGCTTCAGAGAAAAAGATTTTACGGTGAGTAACAAAATCTCCTTTTCTTTTTCAGCCTTGGGGGACCCAGGGACAGTAGGGGACATCCCAAAGTCCTGACAGTAAAGGGGGGGCAGAAAAATAATCTTCTGCTGCTTGCAACACCATTCGACCTACGGTCATCTCTGCTGAAGCAAATACATCCAACCTCTAGAACTTTATAAAAGTAGTGTTAGAAAAGCAGGTGGCTGCAAATCTGCAAAATCTGGGTCGACGGATGCTACCCGGCGAGCTGCCCATGAAGCTCCAAGGGCTCTTGTTGAGTGAGCTGCAACCAGCAAGGGAGCAGCAGTCACAGTTTCTTTATAACATCTTAGAATGAGGTTCCGAATCCATCTCGCCAGGGTCTGGGGCGACACGCTGGAGCCTTTGTGCGGCCCCGTCAGGAGGATGAACAGTGCCTTGGAGGAACAAAAAGATTTTGTTCTGGAGATGTATATCCGGAGAGCTCTGACTACATCCAGCGAGTGCACCTCTCTTCTTTAGGAGAAGCCGGCTGAGGATATATAGCTGGGACGACGATTTCTTGACTCAGGTGGAAGGAAGAAACGACCTTTGGCAGGAAATTTGGATGAGGTCGAAGGACCATCTTGTCCTTGTGGAAAGAGAGGCAGGATGGTTCTACCGATAGTGCTGCCAGCTCTGATGCCCTATGGATTGAAGAGATGGCCAAAGAAAGAGTGTTTTCCAAGAAAGAAAGGATAACTCCAATAATGCCAGAGGTTCAAAGGGGGGCCGTTGAAGAACACGAAGAACCAGGGAGAGATCCCATGGTTGTACAGACTGTCTGCGTGGTGGACGAATGTGAGCTAATGTAAGAAGGTTTGCACATCCTTTCGCGTTGCCAGACGCCGATGTAAGAAAATTGACAGCGCAGCAATCTGAACCTTTAGGGCACTTAGGGACAGTCCTTTATCTAGTCCCACCTGTAGAAATCTTAGGAGTGGAAATATTGAGGAAAAACCTCTGGAGGAGGTCCAATTTATGTACCTCCGCCATATCCGGTGATAAATCTTCACGGACAACAGCTTACGTGCGGCCATCATGGTGCGAATAACCGATAAGGAAATGCCCCTCTTTCTTAGGATGGATGATTCAATAGCCATGCCGTCATATTGAGTCGTTGGAGAACTGAGTGGAAAAATGGACCTTGGGAAAGGAGATCCGGACGGAGAGGTAGGGTCAATGGTTCCTGCCTTGACTTTCTTATAATATCTGTGAACCAAGCCCTTCTCGGCCAACTGGGAGCTACAAATATTGTTGTGGTTCTTTCTAACTTTATCTTCTTTAGGACCTGCAGAGTCATGGCTTTTGGTGGAAAGGCATACACTAACTGGAACCGCCATGGTACCACTAGTGCATCTATGAGGTTCGCTAGAAGGTCTTGTGTTTTCGTGCAGATGGGAACCTTGCGGTTGAGGCGTGATGCCATCATGTCTATTTCCGGAGTTTCCTACCGAAGAGTCAGAATGGAAAACATCTCCGAATGGAGGGTCCAGAGCGTGGCGGCTGAGGAAGTCTGCTTCCACGTTCAGGATCCCTGGGACGAAGACTGCCAAGATCGCCGGGATATAGTGTTCTGCCCAGGACAGAATGCGGTGAGCTTCTTCCATGGCCATGCCGCTCTGAGTACCCCCTTGATGGTTGATGTATGCCACCGCTGTGGCATTGTCCAACTGGATTCGGACAAATCTGTTCGTTAGTTGTTCTGTCCAGTGAGAGAGGGCCAGATTTATAGCCCGTAGTTCTAGAACATTGATCGGGAGGAGGGATTCTTGCGTTGACCAGATGCCCCGAGTTGTGAGGGATCCATAGACTGCCCTCCATCCTGATAAACTTGCGTCTGTAGAGATCACCGTCCACGGCGGTAGACAGAGGGTGTTCCCTTTCTGAAGGTTGACACTTGTGTCCACCATATTAAAGAACTCCGGATTGGTTGCGGTGACTGAATCCTGCAGTCCAGAGATCTGTTCCAAACTGACAACATGTGCCGTTGGAGTGAACGAAGGTGGAACATGGCGTATGGGACTGCTTGGATGGCGGATACCATCTTCCCCACTAAGCGCATGGCTTGGTGGATGAAGATCAGGAGATTGGCAAGTGTCTGCTGGGCTAGCTTGAGCTTTTGAATCTTCTACGAGGGAAGAAGGATTTGTGGCAGGGAAGTGTCGAATAACATGCCCAAAAATATCATGCGAATGCTGAGAGATGATTTGCAAGGATGATCCAACCCGAGGATGATCCAACCCGAAAGAGGATATGGTTTGAGCGCAAGTATGGACCTGACCTGCAGCCAGTGCGAAGGATGGTGCTTTTATCAGTAGATCGTCTAAGTATGGTAGTATTGAGATACCCTGCAGACGAACAAAGGATGCCTGACAGGCCATCACCTTGGTGCTGATGTGAGGTCGAAGGGGAGGGCAGTGAATTGATAATGACGCTTTCCCACCGCGAATCTCAGTGGCGGCCCTGCCAGATGGGGACATGTCTTGTATGCCGAGGGACGCTAGAAAATCTCCTGGTTTTATGACCAGAATGACTGAGCGTAACAATTCCATCTTGAAATGGACCTTCCTGACATACATGTTTAGTTCCTTGAGGTCTAAGACTGGGCGGAAGGTTCTGACTTTTTTGGGAACCAGAAATCGGTTGGAATAAAAGCCTAGAAACTTGTGAAAAGTAGGGACCGGAACTATTACTTTGGATAGCAGTAGGAGGTCTATTGCGTGGCCTAGGGCTTGCCTTTTGGAAGGCGTTCTGGGAAGGTTAGACGGAAAGAATCGTCTTGGGGGACGAGAGGTGAACTCTATTCGGTATCCTTGAGAGATAATGTCCAGAGTCCATGAGTCCTTGGAAGGTAGGTTCCACACTCCTTAAAAAGATCTTAGCCGTCCTCCCACCCAAGATGAGGGGGGATAGTCATGCCGATTTTGGTTTTCCCCCGGCAGGTCGAAAGGAGCCATGGTCGAGAGGACGTTTGCCGTCTTGGGGGGGGGCCTGGGCTGATTGCTCGGACGTTATTGGAGAGGAGCGGAAAGAAGGTTGCCTATGAAAAGGTAGGTAGCCTACGGGGTCTGTTTTGGGGGAGAAAATAACTTCCCCCCCCCCCCCCCCCGCTTGGGATATTATTCTTTCTAGTTCGGGTCCGAACAGATGTCCTCCTGAAAAGGGAAGACTGGTTAGAGCCTTTGAGGCAGCATCTGCTGCTTAGGCTTTAAGCCATAAGACCCTTCTAGTAGCCGTTGCTGAGGCGGAAGCTCTAGCGATCAGCCGACTGGATTCTAAAGCTGCGTCTCCAATGTACACCTCCGCGTCTAATAAATCCTGAATTATACCTAACAGATTGGACTTGGCTGGGTCTTCGAGAATAGCTTGATATAATTGGTTGAGCCATACCTCCATTGATTTTGCCATCCAAGCGGAAGCAAATGTGGGTCTTAGGGCATACCCTGAGGCTGTAAAGGATACTTTTAGTAGAGCCTCAATGCGCCGATCGTTTGGATCCTTGAAAGTTGCCGCTTCGGACAGGGGAATGGTAGTGGCTCTGGATAGTCGGGATACTGGGGGGTCGACTATAGGAGGAGAAGCCCATCGATCTATGTCTGCCTTGGCGAAGGGAAACATAGTATTAAAGAGCCGTGACTGGTGAGGCCGGCGCTCTGGTTCAGACCATTCCTGCAGAACGATCTTGTCTAGTTGTTCTTAAGGAAGAAGGAAATTGAACAGAGGCTTTTTTAACTCTAGAAAAGAGGGTTTTGGAGGGATCCTCTTGGGACTCTGTGCCCTGAATGTTAAGAACAGTAAGGACTGACCTTATGAGCGAACCAATCGCTTCCGGAGTAAAAGTCGTCTCAGATTCCTGTTCGGGGGGTGTCATATTCCAATTCACCTTCCTCTGCAACCATGTCGTCCTCTTGAGGAGAATCCTCAGTTAAACAAGAAGCAATAATTTTGCCTAAGCTGGTTCCTGCTCCTAATGTTTTAGTGAATCTAAAGATTCCCTAATAGCTCTTGCCCATTCTGGCTCTTGAGTCAGTGGCCACAGTAGGAGGGTCATTGATAGCATAAAGCTGGGTACACACGATGAGATATTTCACTGAAATATCGGTCGATCGGACCGAAATTATCGCATCCGAATGCAGCCATGTCCGACCGATCGTTCGTCCAAATCGGACGATAGGACGATCAGACATGGTGGAAAACCTCGTCCGATCGCGTGGTCCTCTATGCACCGCACGATTGGTCGAGGTAACTGTCGGACGCGGCTGCTTTTGCCACGACCAACAGTCCTTCCTTCTGGCCGACCAGTCAAAAGTATTGAACGGTCGGTCAGGAGGAAAAATCGCTAGGTGTGTACCTAGCTTTACAGGCAGCGCACCGTGGACCAGATTGGGCTGTAGGCAATTTTATTTGGCATGTTGCACATACATATGATACTGCGACTGGAGGTTGTTAATTACCTTTTTGCAGGGAAGGGAACGACCCCTTACTGGCCATGATTGAAGACAAAGAAGATAGAAAAGCTTGCTCTTGCTGAAAATACAGGGAGAGAGAGTCCCACCCCCAGAACTAATCCCCAGAGAATAAATGGGCTATTTATCTGCCTAAGGATAAAATAAGCAGAGGCTGAAGAAGCTGCAGAATAGAAAGGAATAAGGCTAACCGGAGTGTAGCAGAAGACACCAGAGCGGATTGTGAGACAGCAGCAGGAGAACCTGAAGATCCGATCCTTGCAGCGTGTTTGACAGAGAAGAGAAGGAAAAGCAGTGGAAGCAGAAGCGCGAACCGGAAGTCCCGCCTCCGCGCACATAAGAGGAACGCACGCCAAGAGATAGAAGAGAGCCGGCTAGGGGAAAAGGCGCGAACGGCCAGAGGAGAGAAGCTCCAGCCCCCCGGAGGACCCAAGGCCTTACCTGGAACAGGGGTGTCTAGGTAGGTGCCGGTTTCGATCGCAGCAATCTGGAGGCAGTAAATCTTCTGTCTCTGAGAGACTATTAGTGCAGCCACACTGTTTTTAATGCCCAGACCCTTTTTCTAATGTTAGGGTTAGAGGCAAAGGACCTTTTCCAAAAGGTAAGGAGCACAGCAGAGGAGGGGGGGAACTGCCCTGGTCTGAGTGTCCAGCTGAAGTGGAAGGGGTTACCTTCCAGCTACCCCAAAGGGGTAACAATTTGTTCTGTTCATCATACTTGGGGGCCAGTCAGGTCTGTGTGAGGGTGATGGGAAAGGCTGGAAGGGGTTGCCTTCCAGCTGTTCCTAAAAATCTTGATAGTAGAGGTAGCTTGAATCAAGTGTCCGCTCCTGGAGGTGAATACTTAACCCCCTACTGTGCCTGGGTCCTAAGGCTGAAAGAGAAAACTGCATTGCCCAACTAATCCAAAAAAAGAGAAGTGGGCAGAGACAAGCAAAGTTTATCCTTTATATCCCTGTGGCCAATGCATGTGTCCAGAACTGCTACTGTTTTAACATGCAATAAAGAATATAGATAAAACAAAATTAAGAAGTCTTCAACGTACGTAAATGTAATATATACTGTACATCAAAATACAGCATTACCCTAATACTGCAGAGTTATAGGTTAATCTCCCACTTACTCCTAGCTCTAAGATCACAATTTTTTTTAAAATTCAGTAGCAACTTAAAGGACAACTAAAGCCACAGAACAACATCGAACCATAAGGCAGAACACCTTGACATAAAACCAGTAATCTGTATATTATCTCTCATTTTGATATGGGCACTAGGAAATTTACCTAAATAACATGGTTTGTGCTTTACTTCCCAGCATTCTAGTATCACACAGTTTGGCCAATGACCATTATGTTCTGCACTTGCTCAGACCTTAGCTATGGCAGAAACTTGGTACAGTTGGTCACACCCATTAATAATTTCTAGCCAATCCTTTTACAGGACAGATAAAGCAAGGAAGCATGTGGCTGTGTTCAGGAGGTGAGGCCTGACACTGCACATACACACAGAAGTCACAGATACTTCATCCAGTTCTTAACCTGCTTACATTTACTTTAATACAATTTACTGAAGTAGGATTTTATAGCTTATTGGTGTTTTTAGAGGGGTTGTTTTCAGATAATGGAGTATAAAACATTGGATTTAGTTCTTCTTAAAATTTCTCTCCACAAAAGCAAAATGTCTGGCACATCCCCACTCCTATATTTTAAATGAGAACTAAAAGTTCATGAAACCTTCTGCTGTACCCAACAAGGCAAAGACCTAAAAAGTGTATTCTACCTCCCTTAACGTATTTTGATTTTAATTGAGCATTTCAGCCATTTAAAGAATCACTTAACTGCCCCAATATGATCTAAAAGTAAATTTTTGATCAAAACCTACACAGTCCAGTAAAAATAAATACACTTATTTAGGGCTAGGCCCCACTGCTGAGGTTTTTTTTTGCGTTTGCGGTTTTTTCATATCATTGAAAACGCGGCAACGCACCAAAATGCCTGTTTTCGGGTGCGTTGCGATTGCGATTTGCGTTTCACATTTGAAATCGGAATCGCATGCGTTTTTCAATACTTAATGAAAAAACTGCATGCGCAAACTCAGCTAAATCGCACATGAAATCGCTTGCGATTCTGTGTGCGATTGTATTTGCGTTGCAGTTTGGCCGTGCGCTTAAAGGGCATGTTCCACGCAAATAAAATATGAGATTCAATAAAATTTCTGATTATCTTAAAAATGGTGCTAATTATGCCCCAACCAATCAGATTTTAGCTTTCAAATGGAAGCTAACATCTGATTGTTTGGTGCTAAATGAGCACCATTTTCAACGATAAGAACTTTAATTGAATAACCCTGAATATGTACGTCTTCCCCAAAAGCACAATAGTTAGAAACAGTTTGGGGTTATGTGTAAAATACTGTGCGGTATAGACTAAAAATTAAAATGAATTTATCTAGAGAGCAGTCAAAATCAGAAATATGGGGCTTAAAGGGAAACTTTACCATTATATTTGACTTCCCACCAGGTTACCCACAATTTAGCAGGGACACACCCATAACACACCCATTTACCCTATTCAGTCGGCATGTTGGCTAGGAGTAATATTTGTTTTCCTTTCTCCTTTTCTAAACGCATTGACAATTTTGCCAAAACTGGTCACTTTTTTCTTCACAATTTAGCAAAAATCCATGCTCTCCTCCTATCATGCCTAAACTATTGTTATCTTATGCTTCCTGCCTCTTAGAGCAACAGCACAATATACCATTGTTTTTAATTTACATAGTGTAAGTTCTCACAATGGCACTTCTACCTTTCCCTATGGACCGATTTTACCCACCTAACAGGGACCTCTTTCTTTATGTCGCATGGATCAAGAACTTGTATACCCATTAATGTATATAATAATTTATTTGCCTTTTTTGACCCCCTGTAGGACTTTTTGTATTATCTGCATCCCCATAAGGGGAAACGGTTTCTAGTTTAGATGGTTAATTGCGGTCAAAGGGTCTGTAATGTATCCTTAGGTTAATTTTTATATTTTAGCCTTATAATCTAGATTTATGTACAGTTACAAGTAATGTTCAAAAACATATAGGTTAACTGTGTTCTCTAAACAGTCTTTTCTTTAAAACAAGCCCAGGACCACATCTCTGGCTACAGCCTTAGAAAAATTATATTGCGGTGAATGTTCAAATTTCCTTCTTCCATTTCCAACTAAAAATATAATTTTCAAACTAATAACACAGTAAGAAATATTAACTACCACCAATCTTAAAGGATAGAAAATATATTAAAGCCATGCACACCAGACTTGAATAGTCCTGCGTGGCTTTAATATATTTTCTACATTTGTGACTATTTTGCCTCAGTCGGCCACTTAGCACCCAGCATGTTGTCTACTAAATTAAACTAGGTGTGTGCAGGATTACTCTCTTGGATTACAATCTTAAAGGATAAGTGCACTGTAAAATCAAGTTATGTTCATTTGGAAGCTGAAGCTTTAAAAAATGTTAAATGTTGCCATATTTTTTTTTTTTTTTTAACCTATGCCTCTCCAGAGCCTACCTTTGTGCCTTGAAAGTTGCTGACATCTTGTTACTAGTTTGCTGAATGTTAAGCTCCACCCTTCTGAGATTTCCCCTGCTTTCTCTTGCTTGAGCCTCAAACGATAATGCCTGTGAGTTCTGTGCACGCTCACAGAATTACTGTTTGAGGCTCAAGCAGCAGAGTGCTCCCACCCCTACCCCCTGGCCCACTACATGTAGAAACTATACATTCTATAAAAGATTATTTGATTCACACAGTGATAGCAGCTTTCTATAGCAAAGCAGTGTCACTTTCACTAAAACACAAAATTACTGTGTGAATGCTATTGGCTGTCTGGAGGCACAGATCATCTCCACTTGCTCCCCACTCTAGCTGTGCTTCCCTTTTTTTTTGGGGGGGGGGGGGGCACATAAAGAAGAGAAATGTTTACAAACTAGGAGTGACCTAAACAGTACACAAGGAGATCTAGTGGCAGGGAGCACAGAGCAGAAAGGGATCAAGTTCCTGACAGCACTAAAAATATAAAAAGCATAAAGGCAAGTCATTTTTTTCAATTTAGTGTCCCTTTAATGTTGGGAAAAACAGGAAGTATGTGCACAGCCTTAAAAAATTTACAGTTAAAAACGGGGAGACTAATAATGCAGGCAGAGGCAGGTCACACAACCATGAGCTGATCACATAGCTGAAAACAAATAATATTACTGAAATTTGCCAGCAATAACATCCCACATATTTTACCCATAGATGTGATTTGGGGCTCATTTTGAAGGTATGACAGATTTGTTTGGGAAATTTAGAGACAAGTTACACTTTAAAGGACTATTAGACTGCAGGAAAAAACGTGGCTTGTTGTGCAACCACATTTCATTGGCACCCTACAGCCAGTATGTTTCGCATGAACTCATCAGTATACCAAACTATCCTAGTCATATGTGATTCTAAACCTTGGCCAAAATCAGAATGGTTTGAAGAAAAATACAATTACTCGTTTTAATAGTTAAAGGGCATGCCCACCCATAAAACTAAATTTCACACACTGATTTAGCAAACCCCAGATCAGTTTTACTTACTTTCCTTAAAGATGCCCAGAAACATACTTACAAGACCTGGTCCCTCGCTGCTGTGCTGCTGACAGGCGCTCTGCTTCCTGGTCATGGCTGTTGGTCAAAGGCGCGCCAATGACATCACTGCCAATAGCGGATATCCAATGCAATAGTGAGTGTTGCTGTGCGCTTGCGCTGCGATTCTTATAGCATGTGCTCTGGAAAGCAAATCGCAAAGCAGGGCACCTAGTATAGCCAGACTAATTGGCCAACACTAGCGTGAGCTTTTGGTCATGCATTCAGATCGCACATTAAAACGAGCTAGTATGGTCTAGTCCTTAAGTGCTATTTTTTTAGGCAAACACCTACTGAATAAAAAATAGGGTAGGATTGCCTAACCATTAAAGGGTAACTGTGGTCTCTAATTCTTCCAAAATAGTAAGGATTATATAAAAAGCCTTCCATCGTACCTTCAAAATAAAACCTAAATCACATCTCTAGATAAAATTTGTGAGAAGTTATTGCTGGAAAGGTTCAGCAATATTAATTCCTGCTTGAGCACTTCCTGTTTTCAGCCATGTGACCAGCCTTTGCCTGCATTAATAGGCTTCCCTTCTCAACTGTCAATTTTTTCCCCAGGTACTTCCTGATTTCCCCAGCATTAAGGGCACGGCCACACTGCAACGCAAACGAACACAGAATTGCATGCGATTTCATGTGTGATTTTGTTGCGTTTGCGCATGCATTTTTTCATTAAGCATGCGATTGCAATTTAAAATGCAGAACACAAATCGCAACGCACCCGAAAATGCAAGTTTTTGGTGCGTTGACGTGTTTTTAATTGATCTGAAAAAAACGCAAGCAGTGTGGCCTAGCCCTAAGGGCACGGCCACACAGATCCAAATTATTGTAACACATACCCACCTCAAGATCACTGGGCTGCAGGGAAGGGGCCTCTGCTTTCTTACCCTTTCCTCTATTCTTTACTGGCACAGTTCTCTTACTTTGCTCATCTGTCTCCTTGCTGCCCACTGCTCTCATTACACACTGACCAATATTACCGCCTGAAACAAAAAAAAAAAAGCTTGGATATAAAAGGGTAGGGGATTTTTTTTTTCTTTTTACACAATTTAACAAGCCAATAGTAAACAGTTATCTTTTTTCAGCCTCAATTAAGACAACCTGCCATGAAAATCATGCAAAATATCTATTTTAATATGGTATGTGATTTTTAATAAAAGTAATGTTTTTTTAGGCAAGAAGAAGTCAAATGCTTCTGATGCAGCATTCAATGTGAAATGCTAGTGAAATAACATAATGGCAGCCAGTCTCATGCAACACTAATCTGGGCCCAGAATAAAAGGATGAGTAAAGTGTATTTTAAAACAATAATAAATTTATACAGTATGTCTGTGAAGGTTCTCATTCATGCAGGTAATGTTATATCTGTGGTATACGTTGGATTAACTGGAATTGAAGTTTAGTTCTTGAAGACATTTTTCTAATCATATGATTGACTTTCTTAGGATGGCTTTTTTCAGGATGACTTGTACAATCTTTTAAAAATATACCCTGCAATGTGTCTCAATCAGCATTTAACAGCAAGGTGTCCAGGACCTACTGAATGCCTCCTAGCATTGTACATGGCAGACAATTTGTGTTGTGTTGAAAGTGTCCAACGAACCTTGCATTACTATTATCTTCTGGAAGATGGTTTCACAGGCTTACCGTTTTTGCTTTAAAAAAACCTTTCCATTAATCCTTTAACACGGTTAAATTATTGGTCCTAATACAGATCCTACTAAACTTTAGTCCACATATGAAGCTTCATTGACAACTACTCTCTGTACATTACATATCAATCAATTTTATACATGTTAAAAATGTGTTTTCAAGGCCAACAGACCTTAGTTTATAAATGTCATTTTATTGCCTCATAAAACAAATTTAAAGGTCAACTACACTGACAAAATGATGTTGCCTCATCTTTATTTATAGATTAAGTAGCACTTAGTCTGGGGTGTGTGTGTTGCTGCATTACTTCAATCCAGTACTTTTTTTGCACAGGCTCAGTATCCCCCCTCCCTCTTTCAACCACTCCCCCATCTATCGGACTTGAGATTCTGTGAAATCAAGCATACCAACTGTCAAAACTGTCACCATTACAGCAAAACGGCTTAATCCCTGGCTCAATTCTTCAAACAAGAGACTTAAGACTTGTACACACATATGATGTTGAATCGACGAACGACACCGAAACACACATACACATTTGCAATTAGCAGCTGAAATGGCAATTCGACGTGCGTATGCATGTGCTTGAGGGTCGTTTGTCAGGTGCAACATCGTACGTGTGTACGAGCCTTTTTTGAATACAAGAAACAATGACCTAGATAACAGTTCTGAGAACTTGTGGATGTATTTCATCATGTCAAAGAGCTTTATTGATATTAACTTTGACTGTTTCAATACCACATCCTGTGTCTCCAAAAGTTTGTTTGCTGCTTTTATACCATCTTTGCTAATATCTATAGTTTAAGGGTATGCCCACCCCTTAGAAAAAAAATGTAATATATTAAGCAGGAACCTAAGTTCCGTTTTGGATTAAGTTGGTAAATATTCTCCCAGCAAGAGAAATTATACTGACCGCCGCTTCCTCCCTCTCCACTGCTGCTGCTACGTGCCTTTTCCATTCACGAGCAGCAGCTGTGGAGGCTCATCTAGGAATGGCAGTCAGCCATTGGCCATAATGTCACTGTCACCGACGTGACTGACTGCCTTACCCAGAAGTGGCAGCTAGCCACGGCGGTGGATCTTGAACTTGTAGGTTGAAGTAGGTTTTAAGAGGTCCAGCTTAACATAACATAAGAAATAGGTTGCTCTATGGTGTACACAGAGAACATTCCCCATTTTACCATCCTCTATAACCATTTCAACCCTATTTAATGACCCCCACATTATTTATTCTCAATTTTTTTTACTCCTGATAGACCAAAAAAACTTAACGGTCTTTGACTTGCTTTATTAAGCTATCCTTCTTTAATTCAAGCCAATTTTATTTTTTTCTTACAACCCTTATTTCATTTTTTATATTTAAAAATTCTGTTCTGTTTTCTCCGATTCTAAATTAGATTTTCTTTCGTTCATTTTTTTCATTTTACCTTTGAATTAAGTTAAATGGGCTTGGACTTAATCTTTTTAAAATTTGTCACCTATGGGTTTAAGCACAAAAGTGCAATAGTTTAACATACATTTAAAGGGGAACAAAAGTCCCCAGACAACATTGCCCCAATAGAAAGAACACATTCACAAACATACAAAATGCTGTATCTCAACTCTCCCTTTGCTGTGGTGATTTAGGAAAATAATACTAGGGGCCAGCTTCCACAATTCCCCTTTTCTGGGAAAACCCAGCTATGAGCTTAAATCAGTAAAATTTGCTTTTGAGAAGTTCCACCTCTGTTAGTCCACTTTACATTTTTGTTGTAATATACATTTGGTGGCTTGTATCAGATAACTAGAATTAATTTAATCTGCTATTTTGTGCATTTTTCATCTATTACCGTATATACTCGAGTATAAGCCGAGGTTTTTAGGTTTAAAAATCAACCTAAAAACCTTGCCTCGGCTTATACTCGAGTCACAAGACACTTACCTTCAATCCAGAAGGAGCCACGAGTCAGTCCGGCAGGTCCCAGTAGTTCTTCACGGTTGCGCGATGGTGTCATCGCGCACGCTGGTGGGATGACGTCATCGCGCAGCCGCGAAGCAGTACTGGGAACCCCATTCCCTGAGTTATATACATTGGGCAGAAAGAGGAAGACTGAAGACCAGGTACGGTAAGTGAGCTGGGGGGGGGTGACTCTGGGGGGAGGGCTGGGGGGACAGTATGCCATGCAGACACCCACATTACCTTTTTACTATAGGTGGTTGGAAACTACAACTCCCAGCAACCAAGCATGCTGGGAGTTGTAGTTTCCAAACATCTACAGTGGAAAGGTATTAGGATGGGGGACAGTATGCCATACAGTAACCCCCAATACCTTTCTACTATAGGTGGTTGGAAACTACAACTCCCAGCAACCAAGCATGCTGGGAGTTGTAGTTTCCAAACATCTACAGTGGAAAGGTATTAGGGTTACTGTATACCCTCGGCTTATACTCGAGTCAATCATGTTTTTCTAATTTTGGAGGCAAAAATGGGTACCTCGGCTTATACTCGAGTCGGCTTATACTCGAGTATATACGGGTAAATGTGGCTCAAAATCATTATATTTGGTGTGTATATTTATGGAAAGACTTTTTTATAATTCAGATATGAAAATATTACTTTACACACTTTAATGTTCATGCCTACAAACTCCAGTGGACAACAAATCTTTTTTTTAAAAAAAAGACGCATGCAACCTGTGGGTTTGATACCCATACCTCATACCATAGATGCCAAACACTTGGCCTGTACGCTGAAAGTACCAAGTAGAAAATACCCAGTCTAAAGAGACTTTCAAAACCAAACTATACTGTAATATTCTGTATGTGCAACAGATTTTAGGACCGTCCATCCAAATCTAGTCTTTTCAGGATTATGTAAATCCAATTTGTAATGTCTGATCACAGTATTAAAGACCATCTGTATCAGCCCAAGAACAAGTTAATGTTCTGGTAGAATGGGCATTACACCAACAATAGTCTACATCCTTTGGTAGTGCAAGAGCTCTAGTATCAGCAATATTATGGCTGATGCATGGTAAGGAAACTGCCACCTCTCCTGGAAATGTTACCAATTAAATATATGTTGAATTCAATTAGATCAACTGGACTTAAAGTTTAGTTCTTGAAGACTTTCGCTAGTCATCTAAATGGCATTCTCAATTCAGAATGACTTGTACAAGAATCTGTGGCAATTATGTACCCTGGGAAATCCCAATTAGCATATCACAGCCAAGTGTTAAGGGCGTGATTGGACAGTGGCTAAGAGGTGTTATAGGAACGCCCAGAGCAAGGTGTCAAAACAGCATTGTACATGGCAGACAGTTGGTGTCGAACCCCCCCAACCTCTATTAAGGCTTGGTTTCTTTATTTTCACATAAATAGCCTCCTTAACACCTCTCTTGAACCAGTCACGTTCCTTTGCCAATATGTTAACATTACAATCTTGAAAGGTATGTCCTTTATCTTTAAGATGCAGGTACACGGCTGAGTCCTGACCTGAGGAATTGGCTCTTCTGTGCTGGGCCATACATTGATGCAGTTGCTGTTTGTTCTCCCCCACATACAAATCAGAGCATTCTTCACTGCACTGCACATATGATGTCGCTTTTCTTGTGTTTTGGTATTAGGTACATAATTGCCACAGATTCTTGTACAAGTCATTCTGAATTGAGAAAGCCAGTCGGATAACTAGCTAAACATCTTCAAGAACTAAACTTCAAGTCCAGTTGATCTAATTGAATGCAACAGATATACAATGACCTGGATGAATGAGAACCTTCACAAGCATATTACCAATTAAATCGTGTGCTTTACAAATAGCGTGTAAACGTGTGCTTTACCATCCCAGGGATGCACCCATAGCCCCTTTTCCATGCATTATACCAGACTGACAGACTTCGCTATAGGCCGACTGCCTACAATCTAATGTACCCCAGGGACAAAGACCTGAAAAACTGCCATTTTAGATACTCAGCCTAGATACATAAAAAGGGAGGGGGTGATGTAATTGGCATTTGACCACATTATTGTGGACTGTGGCAATGCTTTTCTTAAAGGAGAACTAAACCCAAAATACAAAGGCAGCTCCACAGACTCTATAACTGTCACTTTGTAAAGCCATTTGTCTCTCACCTCTGAATTCAGCTTTTTAGTGTAGAATTCATTTATAGAACATTTCGGAGTACTGGCAATCTATGATGTCATGGCTGGCTTCTAGTGTTGCCTCTTCCTGGTGGTCCAGGTACCAAAATTCCTTCTGCACATGCTAACTAGCTACCTTGTGTTTGTTTCCCACTCCCCTTATGCTAAGCTGCAAGTAACAGTTGAACTCAGAGTCCCCACCTGCCACTGTCTCCGAGCCAATCATCAGAGATAGCAGTGAATATTATTAGCAGATTTTCTTGCTCAAACAGAGTGGGGGAAGGTGTTAACCCTTTTCATATGTATTTAGGAAGAAACTTGTTAACCCTTTATATCGGTGAGCATTTCTGCAAGACTGTGTCTTTGTATGTGTTTATTTCTGCACTCTACCATTTATATTAGTGTGTGTATTGCTGAAATTTACATTAAGGGCACAGCCAGACTGCAACGCACCTGAATGGCACACGATTTACATGCGTTTGCACTTGCGATTTGTCCACTGTCATTATGAAAACGCATGTGATTGCAGAAAAAATCCATGCGTTACCAAACTGCTGACACATGCGTGAATCGCAACACATCCAAAATTGCAAGATTTTTGCAATTAGAAAATTGCAATCGCCTGAAAAACACGCTTGTGTGGCCTAGCCCTTTGAAATTAATGCAGCTTGCATTATACTTGTTTAGCCACACAGCATGTATTTAATGCAATGGAACTTAGCAATTTCCTGAGGCTGTGGCCCCACTTAAGTGCAAGGGAGGACGCACGGTCGCAATAATGCTCGATTGTGCTTGATTCCGTGCATGGGCTTTGTACTTCCACAATAGGACCCTAGCAGAGCGCATGCAATACAGACAAAAAAATGGTGATCGAATGCACTCCAATAGCACACGGAAACACGTCGCATGTAGTGGAGCCGGTCCAAAACACGCTAGTGGAAGCTAGCCCTAAGAGATTGAATCTTAAAAGGGAAAGGTGGCAACCCCAGTAGAATTGAACTGACCACTTTACAAGGTACACTTATAAAAACAAAACAGCTCAGAGCTGCAGGTGCAGCATATTGACGTGAACATGGTCTTAGCACAGCTCTGTGCAATGCATTTTAAAGGGGAATGCTGGAGCCGGGAAGTAGTTTTGGAAGTAGTGTAAAGGCAAAAGTCACCTTTGCCTTTAAGACCCAAACACATATTAAATATGCATGTTGCAGTGATAAGTACCATTGCATTAAATACAAACTGTATCAGCCTGCATCATGCTTCTAAAGAAAACACTAACAACCTTTTGTTGTGTACATATTTTCATGACTATGTCATAAAAGTTCTTATGCTAAAATCTGATTGGTTGTGGAAAAATTTGCACCATTTTTAACGATAAGAACTTTTAATACATAGGCCTGTATATGTGTTCGGGTCTTAAATGCAAAGGTGGGAACCCTAGTTGGAAGAGTGATTTTCTTTAGGCATTAACTTTATAGAACATATTTGCATCCCCTTTAACAGTACCCCTTTAATTGGCATTCCCTCCAATAATTCCTATTAATATGTACATTTATATAAAGAACATGGTGCAGAGCTGCAAATGGCATACCCTCCAACATTCAACTTTAATACGTACATATAGAACTTATAGAACATGGTGCAGTGATGCAGGTGGAAGATAATATAATGACCCTGGTCTTAGCACAGCCATTTCTCTGTGCAATACATTTCTCTGTGTAATGCATTTCTTAGCTTAGCTCTGTGCTACAGTTTGTTGTTTTTAGACAGAAAGCTGAATCAAAAACACACTCTTCCTACCCTCCAACATTCCCTTTAATAAGGTACACTGATGAAAAATGCATTGCACAGAACTGTGCTAAGATCAGGTTCACTTCCCTATCCTCCCCCCAACATTCCCCTTTAAGAAGCTACACTTTCCACTAATATTGCTACAGCTGACAGGGAGAGCTAGAGACCTTCACACTACGGGCCATATTTATAAAGGTGTGGTATCGCCTTCTTTAGCAATCGTTATGGCGATCATCAATTTATGATCACTATCGTAAATCTTGTAAATGTATAATAAACGTAAATGTACGACCGCCCGTAGAATATCATTACTGTAGTTTATTACCGCATGTTATGGTATACTACTGCCACAGTCGTACAGTAACGAAAACCCGCGGTATCACAAGTTTAAAATATGGCCCTCCAACACTTAAACAATACATTGCAGGTGAAACATACAAAGACACAGGTCTGGAACTGTGAATAGTGCAGGTTTATTGCAAAACATGCGTACTACATGTTTCTGACCCACTTGTCCTTCCTCAAGTGCTTGAGTGGATCTGAAACATTTTTGCAATAAACGTGCAATATTCACAGCTACAGACCTGTATCTTTCTATGTTTCACCTGCAATTTATTGTTTATATATCGGATTTGGTGGAGTGAAAGCCGTAGGTCAGACATACATTATTTCAGATCCGGACACACTAGATACCCAGACATAGTAACATAGTAATTGAGATTGAATAAAGACATCAAGTCCATCCTATTCACCCTTTTTTTTTTTTTTTTACCCTACCTAACAGTTGATCCAGAGAAAGGCAAAAAAAACAGCAAAAAAGGGGGAAAAATTCCTTCCCGACTCTAAACGGCCATCGGAAAGTATCCCTGGATCAACCAGATCTATATGTATTCATACCAGTAATTCTAAATATTTTTTAGTTTTAGAAACTTATCCAGGCCTTTTTTAAAGCTATTTAATGAACTTGCCATTATCACATCTGCTGGAAGGACTGTTTCACCGTTATCACTGTAAAGAAACCTTTCCTAACCTGAAGATGAAACTTCTTTCTTCCAACCTTAAAGGATGTCCACGAGTCCTCTGATATGACCTATTAGTGAACAATGCACCAGAGTTCATTGTATGGCCCATTAATATATTTGTATAAGGTTATCATATCCCCATGCAAATGTCGCTTCTCCAATGTAAACAGCCCTAACTTGTCTAATCTGCCTGCATATTCAAGCCCCTCCATTCCCCTTATTAATTTAGCTGCCCTTCTCTGAACTGCTTCCATTTCCAAGATGTCCCTTTTGTATATGGGATTCCAAAACTGCACTGCATATTCCAAATGAGGCCTTACCAGTGCTTTGTAAAGAGGGAGCTGTTGCTACCTGGCATTGTTTGCTACAGATAAGTCTTATCTACCAGAACCCCCAAATCTTTTTCCATTACAGATGCACTTAACACAGAGTTATTTATGGTGTAGGTGGCACAGGGATTATTAAATCCCAAATGCATCACCTTACATTTATCAACATTGAATCTCATCTGCCATTCTGCTGCCCATTTTGATAATCTTTCTAGGTCTGCTTGCAGCACTTTCACATCATTTGAAGTTTTCAAGGCTCTGCTCTAGTTTAGTGTCATCAGCAAACAGACACCTTGCTCTCAATGCCCCCTTATAAGTAATTTATAAACAGATTAAAAAGAAGCGGCCCCAGTACAGAACCACTTAGATGTAGCCCCATTTACCACCACTCTCTGTTTGTGATCCAATAACCAATTCTCTATCCATGAACAAATGTTTTCTTCTAGGCCAACAGTCCTCAGTTTATACATTAGTCGCCTATGTGGCAAAGTATCCAAAGCTTTCGCAAAATCCAAGTATACCACATCCACTACTGTGCCTGAATCTAAATTCTTACTTTTGATAATCTATTTAGGTCTGCTTGCAGCACTTGCACATCATTTGAATTTTCCAAAGCTCTGCATAGTTTAGTGACCTATATACATCACACTAAAACACTGCTACTAGGAAAAAGTGTTAATCAGCTGCACTACCAATTTGAATACTGATGATGTAATATATTCATACATCATAGGGGTTAAGAGGTGGGAGTGTAAATCACACAGGTGCTGAAAATGTAATCAAGGCAAAAGTACTGGCAGGCAAGGGAAAATGTCAGCTTTAGAGTTAGGGAACAAACAGAACCTAAAATGAGCTCATGGAGGTAAAGAAAAGGCCCCTGAGTGGAATCTTCCATGCTGAGAACGATGTTGAGGCAAGTACTTTCTAACCTAAACTTTGATTTTTTGGGTTTAGTTCTCCTTTAATAAGATTGAGCAGGACTTGCTTTCGTTGGTAGTGGCATAAATGTGTTTTAAACATGTTGGGTTATCATTTTTAGATTTTGTTTCTATGGTATACTAAAGAGCAATTATAAAATGTTATTATTATAAATTATAAAATTATAAAAATTATAAAATTTTATTAGCTTTTATTGGCAAATATATGCAAAGAGTCAATATTTACAGTGTTAAAACTTTCTCCGTAACACAACTACCTTTTACTTTGATCTCTGAGACACTTTTGCCTTGTGAGTTAATTGATAATTTTGTGCCAGGATCAAAATATAATATCTTTTCATGATTAAGTTAACTTTATTTAGTGTTAATAAAGCTCTTTTAATTAATTAATTAATTAATTAACAAGCAACAAATCAATAAGCACAAAAGTCCAAAAACAATGAAGACACAAACTTTGCAAATACATCATTTTGGTCACTGCCCAAACTATTGGCCATAGATGTACATACTGTATTGAACATATAACCTAGATAGTACGCTTTTTAAGGCAGAGGTCTCTTTCCTTGCACTTCAGTGCATTGTGATATATGCTATTCTGATACCTTCCAACTAATATATTATCTCAGTCTATCAACTGTATACAATGAATTGTATCATTGTTAAGTGCTCTGTCTCATAGTGGCACTATTAATATAAAATTCTACATTTGTAGATCTACTTGACTACAACAATACATTACACACCTGATGCTAGTTGCTGGGAAACTTGTGCTTGCACTGTGTTGTCTTCTTTACCAACTTGAAAAGTTCCTGTGTTGGTGTCTGTACCAGTGGAAGATACTGCTGAAGAAAAACTCTGATTTGGGTAACACTGCTGATACTGATTCTGTCCAAGAATGGTGTATGTTGGGTACTCCTAAAAGGACAGCAGAAGAGGAAAAAAAAAGTTGTAACAAAAGATATAAAAGGCTACAGCATAAAAGAAATATATTGTAGTGGCGGGGGGGGGGGGGGGGAAGGATTAAATATACTATTTACATATAGCTGCAGCCTCCGCCCAAACCCAACTTATGTTTTACTTACCTTCCCCAAAGATGCACCTGAACATACTCCCCTCTCTGCTTCCTGGTCAGTCAAAGGCAACATCACCATATTGGACAGCCAGGGCCAGGAAGCTTCCCACTGCTGCTGTGCTTGCTCTAAACCAGCTCGCAATATCAGCAGGAGGCGGCACCCAGACTATTGTGAGTATGTTTAGGTGTATCTTTGGGGAAGGTAAGTAAAATGGTAAGTGGGGTTTGGGTGGGTACTGCAGCTATGTGTAAATTTTCATTTTATGGGTTGACAGTGATAGGGATACACATACAAGGTACTGCAACATGAGAGGCATCAGGCACTTAGATGCCACAGATAAGAAAAACATCAGTTGACTCAATCTCCAAGAATCTTACACTTGCACTCAAAAAGAAAAATTAAAATGGGTACTTTATATAATCAATTGCATTAGCTTATGACCACATTTCAGAAAAAGCATACATTATTGAAATCTCGAATCTTAACGCTCACCAGACCGTGTGGGTAACCCTGGGTGCCACCCCCTCGATGTGCCCGAATCTCAAGAATAAATACATTTCAAACCAATGGCAGCACAAAACAGATACTACAGCACACACAGGAGTATTTAAAAGAGCAACACGTGAAAATAAAGAAACTCTTTTAAATACTTCTGTGTGTGCTTTTAAACACATCTTCATTGACAATAAAACTATACATAAAAATTGAATATACAATCTGAAACCCCACCTTCCCTACAGAACACTATAAAGGTACTAAAATAGAAAACCAATATGTATTAAGCTACATATCCTTATGCAAATATTCAGCAAAGTTTAAATCAGCCTCTATAAAACAGAGCATCCCCTGTACAGTTTCTGACAAAAGTCTTGTGTATTTTGCAGGAACGCCTGCTATTAACCTGATTTTTAATTGATCAATTGGTGTTAGAAATAGCTCATATGAAAAGCTAAAGCCCTCCCAAATAATATTAAATGTACTGGTAAAAAATAGTTTCACTGAAAAAAGATTTAGCATTTAATCAAGACAGAAAGGTCAAAATGTTGCAAGACAAAAGTGTAGTTGCCTATACAAAAAATGATCTACTTTACAGCCAATCCAAAAACATGTCCGCAAATTAAGTAGTGGTGCTGCGAGATCCAAATTTCATATCTTGTATGACTTCCATGAGCTTGAAGGAGAGCATCCATGCGGTGTGGCAAGGATTCATACAATTTATTGATGAAATCATCAGGAATAGCCAAGAAAACTAGAGTTTTCTTGGCTATTAGAGTCCCTGAGTTCATCAATATTCTTTGGTTTAGTCTTCCATGCTTCCTCTTTCATCCTACCCCACATATGAAAAGAGGCATGAACAATGATGTTCATGTCAGGTGACTGGGCTGGCCAATCCTGAAGCATCTTGATCTTCTTTGCCTTAAAGGGCATGTCCACCCCCCAAACTATAATTTAACCCACTACTGGCCCCACTATGTAGTGTGTAAAAATCCTTACCTCACACCCCAGCTCCAAATGGTTCTAATGTAATCCCCCCCTAAAGTCCCAAAAACTGCCCTCCGGGAGAAAAAATGTCATGCGTTGTTCAGCCCCCCCATCTTGATTTTGTCTCCCTCCCCCTAGCTACAAACCCATTTGATATAATGTACTGCTTCGTCCCCCAGCCCCAACTGCATTAGTATTATTCACAGAAAGTGCCCCAATAGTTACTTACCTTACCTCTTTCCTCCGCCGTTCTAAACTCCCTCTCAGCCATTCACGGATGCAGCTGCCGGTCCTGCCCCCTGCTTGCAGTTCTGTGTAAGCAGAGGGCCGGGGCAGTACGGCGAAGAAGAGAGGCATGGTAAGTAATGATCGGGGGACTTTCTGTGAATAATACTAATGCGGTTGGGGCTGGGGGAGGGAGCAGTACATTATATCAAAAGTTATGTAGAAGGGTGGACATGCCCTTTAAGGAACTTTGATGTGGAGATGGGAGTATGCGATGGAGCATACTGTGAATATTAGAATACTTTGTTAGTTTCGTTTTGCATTGAAACATTATTACAAAAGCTGTTTGGGGTAAAATTAAAAAGAATGATTTCTTGAAACAAAATCTGCATTAGAATTATTGTTAAGCGGCATTTCAGGTCTATATGTACACAAGCGACAAGACTTTTGTCAGAAACTGTATAATAATTGAAAAATAAGCACTCAAAATAGAGACAATGAATCTGTAGTTTATTATCTAGTTGGCAGTTTCTGTGATATGCACGTGTAGTGATAGGTTAAGAAAAAAGAAGTATGGTACAAATGCTTGCTGCAAATGTGTACTTTAAAAGTGTACCTTTTTGGCTAATAAACCAGCCGTTCTAAAAAGTGAACGGAAAAACAACCCAGGTAAACCTCTAGAGCATGTTTCTTTTAACTTGTGATAATCTGTGAGTATATATGTATTTTTGCATTATACACAGGCATATAATTCCTGATACATATGAAAGAAAATATTTTCTGACACATTTTAGAAAAAAATCCTTTTCAATCAACATTACCTGGTTTGAGATGCTTGTAACTGTTGGGACTGAAATATTTGCAGTAGGTGAAGGGGTAGGCATTGCACTAGATGCATTTGTAGATGGCGCTACAAAAAAAAAAAAAAAAAAAAGAAGCAAACAACCAAAATATATAAAATGCACATTCCCGTTGATATCTCCAACACCCCAACACCCCGTAATAAAAGCACCTAGGGTAGTACGGGTCTGCCCCGACCCTGCAGATATCCAGGGTCTAATTAATAGGAAGACACTCTCAGTAAGAATATGGGGGCGAAGTGGGACTGCAATCTCAACTTTAGAGTATACTTTCTGCTACTACAGAGTAAACTCAGGGGTGAGGACCTTTCGGTTTAGGTCATGACCTTGGGTGCTTTCATTAGGAGTTAGTAAGAGTTATAGTTGACCTTAAGGGCTAGGCCAAACTACTATTGCGCTTTTTTTTTCCGATTGCGCATGTGATCACCATTTTAAAGCGCAATCGCATGCAATTTCGGATCTCAGAGATCACATGCGCAAACGCAGCGGAATGTGTGATCTCATTTGCGCCGCAGTGTGGCCGTGCCCTTAGAAAGCACATAAAATGACAAGCAATTCATCATTTTAATCAGTGATGGCGAACCTTTTAGCGACTAAGTGCCCAAGCTGCAGCACAAATCCCACTTATTTATTGCCTAGTGACAACATAATATATACTTAATACTAAGGTACGCAGATACGCAAACAGATAGAATCGATTATAGATTACCTATTAACCTCTACATTACCAGACAAGAATTTAAGATCCAAAATAGTAACTCAAAAAAGGGAGCAAACCAGGCCTTGCATTTCTGGCTTTCTGATAACAAATTCTGGTGAACTCTGCTGTGCATGAGTGCCCATAGAGAGGGCTCTGAGTGCCACCTCTGGCATGCGTGCCATAGGTTTGCCGCCACTGATTTAAATCAGTAATTTTAAAGAGAATGTCTGTTAGGTTTTAGGATGGACTTTTAAATGTCAAGCTTTCTGCAGTTCAAAAGCCTTTTTTTATTTCTAGATATAAACCTATGCAATTAACTGTGTACATTGTGCAACTGCAGAGATTGTTCAAAACATAGCAAAAAAAACCCCAAAAAAACTTGTGTTAGTCAACAAAGCTGGGTACACTCATCAAAGATCTTTGAAAGATGACAGACAGAATCTGCAAGATCCTGCCTGCCATTTTTCAAAGATCCCCCTACACACAGTCCCAAGCGGTCTCCCTATGTTAAGCATAAGGAGAACGCTCAGGACTGCACTTTTCCGCCAGCCCTGGACGATTCCCTATACTTTAAGTACAGGGAGTTGACTGCGGGAAAGGGAAATTTTTGTGTATTCCTGAACGATCGAGAGGATGACTTAACGTTTGTAGGCCTCGCGATTACTAATGATAAGGGGCCAATAACGTTGGATCCGGCAGTATTGACGCTTTATCGTTAGTGTGTGTACACACCTTTATATATGGATTGTGCAAATCAGTCTGTAGCCACCCAAGATGGCAAAGTATCATCTGGTGCCTAATTAAATGACCAGTCATCCCGTATCAAGGGCACATTGAGATATGGTGCTTTTTAACATATTATTGGGGGGGGGGGGGAAAGCTTCAGCTACATCATGCAGTATGAGAATTTGGTAAATATCCATTAGCAGCAAAAAAAATTGTGCCATAAAAACTTTCCCATGTAAAATTGACATTACCAGAAAAATACACTTTTGACTTATTTTAAAGCATATATTTAGATATCTATGTTATATATTAATGTACTGTATATATTAAAGTTTAACATATTTACCTATGTCAATATTACAATAACATTTAAGGTTACTTCTTTGTGTCAGTCTACAAACAAGGTTTCTCTTGATTATTTTCAGAGCCTATTTTGATAGAGAACTTGGAGGGGTTGTGACAGAGCACCAGGGGTCTTTATTAACCATTTATATAAAGTTTTGTATTTATTGTAGATAATCTATTTTACATGTAAAAGGTTCCAAGAAAACTGTTGGGAATATGCAGTTAGCCTTTCTACCAAATAATGGCTCGCCAGGAGTAATTAATTCAGCTCCTAATCGTCTGAACCTGTTTGAAAGAAGTTAATTGTCGATTCCTTATTCAATGCTCCTGATGACTGGCTGCTGGTTGCATATTTGTGGGAATAAAAGAGCAGTTTTAGCCCACATAGGCAGTACATAGTCAAAAGGAGAACTAGGATGAATTTTTAGGCAGTATCCTGTAGCTAAGAGCTAATAAACAATACTCTGCTCCTCAGCTTGAGAGCAAAGGATCCAGGAGACAAGCCTGCAGGAGGAAACAGATCGGGACTTGCCAAAAGAGAGCTGAACAAAAAGGAACAGCGCTAGGACATTTGTTTAGACATTGTCCTGCAGCTCTGTCCCTTAGGTTGGGAGTAAGAGATCCAGGAGCAAAGGAGAAGAAAGCTGATCAGGATAACCAAGCAATAACAGCTATGCAGATTGGATCCCAAGCAGTGTAGCCCCAGAGAATCTAGGAACTGCCTCTCAGGGACAATGCCTGCTTAGTAGGATATGGGTTTTTTTGGGCACTGATGAATTGTAATAAAGCTCCTTAAACAGCAAAATAACGTGTAATGTCTGGTTTGCCCTAATTCTCTCAACCTTATATATAAGCACTGAGGTGCAAATAGAAAATTAAAGGGAACATTGACAAGAATCTTCTTACCTTGCACTGGGTATGAATACAGTACAGGGCTTGATTGGCTGGTGGCGATGCCTGATGAGGTAAGGACAGCAGATTGAGATGGTGTCTGAATTAAACCACTTTCAGATTTGATACCTGGCCAGAGAGCTCCTGTTGAGAGAATTATCAGCAGGTCAGGAAAAAAAAAATCACAATTATAAACCGTTTAAATCTAAATATTACTGTATAATAATGTTAAGTTTATCTTTTTTTTTTCTTTAATTTAAAAAATATTAACAACATTTAACTCCATTTATATATAAATATCCCCATTCCCACTATAAAGAATATATTTTAAACTATAGGACCTCTTTTTCCCCCCATATGTGCAAACAAAATTAAAAGTTAAACTTACCAAATGGAGGCAGACCATAGGTCTGTGACGCTTGAGGGTACACTGTATATGGCTGAGACTGTTGCAAAGTTTGGTACTGTGCTTGCCCAGAAAAGGCTGCTAATGGTTCTGCTACAGGTACTGAAAGGATGTGTGTATATGGCCTATGTACAAATAGACAAAAAACACCAAAGGAATTAACTTTAGGTTTACATGCCAAATCCATGTACCACATAAGTAATACACAGGAAAATTCCATTTTTGAGTGACCTTTTGGGTGAAAATGCAGGCTAAATTGAAGACAATCAGGGAGATTCTATAAAAGTTCTTATCGTTAAAAATGATGCTAATTTTGCCCCAACCAATCAGATGTTAGCTTTCAAATGTTAAATAGGATCTGATTGGTTGGGGCAAAATAAGCACCATTTTAACGATTTAAAAAAAACTATTTTATTGAATAAATGGGTTTTTTTTATTAGTCAAAGAATTAATTACCGTATATACTCTAGTATAAACGGTGTTTTCAGGCTTTAAAAAAAAGCCTGAAAATCTACCTCAGTTTATACTCAGTCAGCCTATCTCCTACCTTGTCCGCCGACCACGCGATCCGCATCTCGGTGCGCATCCGGATGATGTCACTACCCGGCGCCTCTCACTTTGCGGCACCAAGTAGTGACATCATCCGGATGCGCACCGAGGATGCGGAGCGAGGGGCCGCCGGACAATGTAGGAGAACTATACACCAGTGGCTAATACAAATAAGAGTAAAACCTTCTTTATTTGTGCATATGTATGCACAAATAAAGAAGGTTTTACTCTTATTTGTAAGTATTTGCCACTTAAGATGTTTGAAAACTATAAGTCCCAGCAATAAAGCATGCTGGGAATTGTAGTTTCCAAACATCTTAAGTGGCAAATACTACCCCCTCGGTTTATACTCGAGTCAATGTATTTTTCTTCCTTTTTTCCTAAAACTAGGTGCCTCGGTTTATACTCGAGTTATATCGGTATAAGAATTTTTTTTACATTTAAATATAACTTAATTCTTAGCTGCTTAAAGGATAAGTGCACTGTAAAATTGGTTAATGAATAGGATGCAGAGAGTAGTTGTTAATGGGGCTTCATCATTATGGACTAAAGTCTAAGTGGGGTGCCACAGGGTTCTGTGTTGGGGCCGCTTCTATTATTAATGATTTGGGTGTGGGTATGTCAGCAAGGTTTCGTGTTTGCTGACGACACAAAACATTGTTGACCATTAAAACTTCAGAGGATGTGCAATCGTTGCAGGGGGATCTAGATAGATTGTCACATTGGGCTGCTAAGTGGGCGATGAAATTCAATGTTGAAATGTAAGGTGATGTATTTTGTACTTAAAAATCTGTGTGCTACTTATACATAAATGGCTCTGTGTTAAGTGAATCCCTGTTGGAAAGGGATCTTGGAGTTTTGGTGGTAACAAACTTAAAGGTAGCAAGCAGTGCCAGGCGGCAACAGCCAGAGCCAGCATGGTATTGTCTTGTATAAAGAGAGGTATGGATTCAAGGGAGGAAAATGTAATTCTCCTCTTACAAAGCATTGGTAAGGCCTCATTTGGAATATGCAGTGCAATTTTGGAACCCTGTGTACAAAAAGGACATCTTTGAAATGGAAAGGGTTCAGAGAAGGGCAACTAAATTAATAAGGGGATTGGGGGAGCTTGAATATGAAGAGAGACTGGAAAAGTTACAATTATGACGCTGGAGAAAGGCGCTTGCGTGGGGATTGATTACTGTGTATAAATACATTAAAGGGTCATACATAAAACTTCGGGGCATTGTTCACCGGTAGAACATGTCAAAGGACACGTGGACATCCCTTAAGACTTGAAGAAAAAAGGTTAGGCTTCAAGCTCGGAAAGGGTTTTTCACTGTGAGAACGGTAAAGCTATGGAACTGTCTAGTGGAAGTTGTAATGGCAGGTCATTGTCAGTTTCAAAAAAAAAGCTGGAGAGTTTCTGCAAACAAGGAATGTTGCAAGTTACTGGTATTGATACATAAATTAGAGTTGATCCAGGGAATTTTCCAATTGGCACTTGGAGTCAGGAAGGAATTTTTTCCCCCTTCATAAATTTGGTGGGTTTTTTTTGCCTTCCTCTGGATCAACAGTTAGGCAGGAAATGAGGATATTGCTAGATGGGTTGGACTGGATGGACGTATGTCTTTATTCAACCTCAAATACTATATAAAAAAAAAAAAGAATTCCCTCATGACCATATTTAAGTATTTTTTTAATATCCGGTTACAAACAGTGAGGCAGTGACTTAAAGCCCTTCTGCAGAGGGAATTATATTGGATTTTCACATTAGAAGCACTATATAAAATCAAGTTATGTTCATTTGGAAGCTGCAGCTTTATAAATACTGTTTCCATATTTTTTTTTACCTATGCCCCTCGTTACTAGTTTGCTGAATGACCCTCAAACGATAATGCCTGCGAGTTCCGTGCACACGCATGTGCACAGAACTCACAGGCATTACTGTTTGAGGCTCAAGCAGGAGAGTGCACGGAACTCACAGGCATTACCGTTTGAGGCTCAAGCAGGAAAAAGCAGAGGAAATCTCAGAGGGGCTGAGATTAACATTCAGCAAACCAGTAACAAGATGTCAGCAACTTTCAAGGCACAAAGGTAGACTCTGGAGGGAAGACAAATGGCAAGGGTGGCACTCCAAATAATAACTTTTATTAATACAGACCACACAACATCTCACAATGTTTCATACCACGCTTGGTATGAGTGCAGAGGACTTTGTGTTATTTTGTAGGCTCTGGAGGGGCATAGGTAAAAAAAATATGGCATATGTCAACAGTCTTTTTAAAGCTGCAGCTTCCAAATGAACGTACTGTATATACTCGAATATAAGTTGAGATTTTCAGGCTTTAAAATTAGCCTTAAAACCTAACCTCGGCTTATACTCTGGTCAAGTCCTAATTTAGATCCCAATGCTGCAATTGCGGATAGTAACCAGTGGTGGCGCGGTGTTAAAAAATCCTTCAGCTGCATAGAAAGAGCTCATCTGCTTTTAGACTCCTTCCTGCTGTCAGGCTGCTGGACTCACTCAGCACTGCTCATCTGGATGCTGTAAATCTGATGGGTCTTCTCAGTTTGGGGCAAAAGAGCTGCTAGTTCAATGCAAGCAACCGCTTGAAACTACAACTCTCGGGTGACACTTAACTATTGGGGTCAGATTGCCCTTTACTATAAGTGGGTCAGGAGAATTGTAAATGATGTTAAGCTTAATTAAATGTTTATTGAACATTGCCAAAGCATGCTGGGAGTTGTAGTTTCCAAACATCTGGAGTACCAAGGAATTGGGGTTTACTGGTACTGGATTTGGCTATTACTGTGTGGGATTAATGCATGGGAATTCTGCTGTCCATTTAAAGGGCAACTTAAGCCACAAAACAATACTAAATCAGAAGGCAGTAGTTTCTACCCTAGGCAGTAATTTCTACCCTCAGCTTATACTCGAGTCAATCAGTTTTTACAAAGTTTTCAGGTAAATATAGGTACCTCGCTAGATAACAACAACAAACCCCCTGAACCAACATTACTTCAAGTAACTGCTAAATGAACAACTCGTTGACAATACTGAGCTGGAACGTCAGGGGATCTCGAGACCCACTTAAATGTCTACAGATACAGGGAGGTAATCTCCAGACACAAACCAGATGTGGTCTGCCTCCAAGAAACCCACCTTATACAAACTGAAACCCACTGGCTAACCAAATCATGGGTGGCTTGGTCTCCCACAGTTGCCACTCACATACTCCAGAGGGGTCTCTATCTTAATCGCTCACACTGCAATTCAACATCCTCAAAACACGGACAGACAATATAGGGAAGACCACAATGGTGGCATTAGAATTGACCATACACACACATATAGCTGGAATATACAACCCCCCGCCCAGCAACAATCAATACACTTCAATCCATGGTGCCTTTCTTCAGTGAATTCCCAAGTGCATCCATAATACTAGATTTCAATATGACATGCAAAAAACAATGGGATCGACTCCAGCCAGACTGTCTCCCCATAAACCACCACCAGAACAATACTAACCAAAACTTAAGATATGTGGAACGCTGGAGGCACAGAAACCCCTCAACCAGAGGTTACACCTGTTACTCAGCCACGCATGGAAACATGTCACGTATAGATCACTATATTTCTCTCACCAACGTTAATTAAAAAAACAGAGAAACAATTACATATCTACCAAGAGGCCCTTCAGACCACACCCCGATAATGCTAAAAATCAAATGGGGACCACTCCACAACCACAACAGTTTCTGGAAGTTAAACCCGTTCTAGATAAACCCTCTTCCCCCAACCCGACAGAACAGAAAGACAAATTAAAGAATACCTTGAAATGAACAAGGAAATGTCCCTACACTACACAATGGGATGCTTAAAAGCTCACCTCCGTGGCTATTTAATCTCACATATCGCACATCAAGAAACAAACCAGATTGGCAGAAAACGAGGCCGAAAGCTTGCGCAAACTACGGAACAAACATATATTCAACACGCAACACAAACCATACATCTAAAAGATATCAACCCCCCCAATAAATAACCAGAAAAAACTGCTAGATCAAAAAATCACCCTAAACAAAGTAAAAACAAGCAATACAAAACCTGAACCAGGCTGGGCTAGATGGACTTCCAAAAGAAATCTACAAACAGTATGTGAATGCCCTAACCGACCCCCCCTGCTCCAAAGTACCAAACATCAATTAACAACCAACAGTTACCCCACTCCCTATATGAAGCAAATATAATTGTTCTGCTAAAAACAGAAGAAAAAAAACCCAGAAAACCACAACTCATATCGACCAATATCACTCCTGACAAAGGACTATAAAATCCTGGCCAAAATATTAGCAAACTGGTTGCAAACAGTCATATTATCCTCTTAGCACTTGACCAAACTGGATTATGCCCAGGAAGTCAACCACAATCAATATTCGCAGGAAGGACCTCATACAGACCCAAATAAACCATTGATAACAAAGGGAACAGGCGATTCTATCCCTCGACGCGCAAAAGGCGTTCGACTCGTCTGGAATGGACCTTTTTATGGGAAGTCTTAAAAACTTTTGGCTTCGGGAAACAATATATTGAACTAGTACAACTGCCATACAGACTACCCACAGCCGAATCACACTCAACGGTGCGACATCTGAAACATTTACCCTGCATAGGGGAACACGCCAAGGATGCCCACTCTCACCGTACCTCTTGCACTAGCTATAGAGGTGCTGTCAAAAACTAAGAATGCAAACCTCTATCCAAGGACTTAGACTTGGCCCATACACAGAAACTACTAGGTTATATGCCGACGACGTATCCTGTATCTAGTTGCCAACCCCACGTCACTCACACAGCAATAGAAACAGTCACAAAATATGGCCCCTTCTCAGGAATATATATAAACTGGACCAAATCAACAAATATACCCACTGGAGACAACCAAAACAGCATCAACGAACTAATCCCCTACCCTATCCCCATAGTTCAATCATTCATGTATTGGGTATACCATAACTAAAGACCCTAAAACTTTCTACGACCTGAACCTCCAACCATTACTAGAATGGACCAAAAATAAAACCAATCTCTGGAAGAATCTGCCACTAAAACTTAAGTGGAAAAATTAACCTAATTAAAATATTCCTGCTACCAAAAATTTATATACGCTACAACATACCTAAGCTACATACCAAACACATTTTCAAAGCACTAAATAGCCTGATAACTGGATTTTTGTGGGGCTCTGGAAGAAGAAGAGTCAGAATGGCACAACTAAAGCTACCCAAAGAAAAGCCGGACTAGCTCTACCTGATTTCAAAATGTATTACTTAGCGAGCCAGATCAAGCTGCTAAGATGCTGGACCAAAGCGGAGGAAAACACCAATCAATCCGAGCTTATGCTGGCAATATATTAAAGGGCCCCTTCCTAGCTACCTATTAATCCCTAAATACACATCACTGGCAATGGAACAAAATACACACACAAACGATAAAAATATGGAAAGATATAAACAAAATAATACAGCCGCAAGGTCTGCCAAGTATCACCCCAATCTGGCATAATAAATATACCCACAGATAGCCGCCTTCCCGGCCGCACAGGACTGGATCAGGGTTGGGATCACCACCCTGGGACAATTAATCCAAGACAACCATATCCAAAGCTATGAATGCTGGACAAGAACTTTAAATACCCCCAATGTATAAATTCAGAGATCTACAAAATAAAACAACTGCATACAAACGGAATTCCCAGAGGGCCTCCCAACAGTAACCCACATCCAATTGTAAAAATCCTACAAGACCACACACAACCCAAAACTAATTTCAAAATATACAACTACCTATTAAAGTAACAGCCAAAAAAGAAATAGACTCACTATTGTCAAATGGAACGCTATATCCCCAGGATAACCACCGAACAGATACTAGACGCGGCGAACTCCCAGGGTCCGCATCCCCAGCCGCAAACAACAAACCTCATCCAATTCTATGTCGTACACCAGGCCTATTTGTTGCCAAGGCAAATATCACATGAGACGAAATGTAAACGCACTATGCCCCAAATGTAAAACCAGAGACTCCAACTATTGCCACTTGATCTGGGAATGTCCAATAATTCACAAACTACTGGAACAAAATACTTCATACTTAACCAAAAAATTAAACTATCGATACCACATAGAGCAGAGGAATGCATCCTGGGACTTCTGCACGAGGAAGAATGGCCAAACTATAAAAGAACACTAACTTTGCAATTACTTTTCTACGCGCGAAAAGCGATTATACTAAAATGGATGGCAGCAGACCCCCCAAAACGCAGCCAATGGATACCATTGGTAAACTCCGACCTGGCCTTTCAAAAGATCCTATATATACACAGACGGTGCCCAAGTAAATATGAAAAAATCTGGAAACCATGGCTTGAATTGGGAAATAACTAACCCAACTGAACAATATCGGAACACTTCTCTGTTCCCCCTCCCCCCCTGACTTCCCAACTAACCCACCCATGTTTCCCTAAGCTATAAGGGATCCCTCCCTCTTTCCCCCACCACTATGGGCATCTCGGACAAAAAGAAGAGTAGAAATAGTTGCAAATAATAAATAAGACCAGTGGCACAAGTTAATGATGTTAATGTAAATAGTTTATTAACAATAAAAAATCTAAATAAACAACAATGTACACAGAATACGAAATGTACACTGTATAATTCCAAAATAAGATGTACTAAGATAATGTAATGTATGATCGAATTGTACAAGCTGTGATCACAAGAAAATCTATAGTGAATATTAACGTGCAAAAATGTGACAATATATGAGTAAATGTTGTACATGCTATTTTCTCATTACTGATAAATAAAACGAATAAAAAAATAGGTACCTCAGCTTCTACTCGGATCGACTTATACTTGAGTATATACGGTAACTTGATTTTACAGTGCACTTATCCTTTAAAGGACAATTATGGCTATCCAGATAACGCCCCCTCAGTTAATAGTACCCAGGGTGAGGACCTAAACCACTCGGTCCTTATTATTGTGAACAAGCCATACAAAGTCTGTTTTGTGAAGCCACTTGCAGGGCTCCCCTGCCATAGTCGTGGACTATGGCAAGACTGATCAATGAATTTTATTTTTATCTTAAAATGATCAGACACTCCGACACGGAGATATAGTTACTTTAAATCAGCAGATCCCTCGCCGGAAGTCCTGCCTTCTTTTTGAGCTGGTTAAGCACTCGCAGGAGCAGAGCGTGCTTGTACCCGGCTCTTCCGGGTATGGACTGTCAGCCATTGGCCATGACGACACTGTCGCGGCTATGGCAGACAGTCCATACCCAGAAGAGCTGGCCATGAGCTCGTTCTTTAACAGACATGCCCTTTAAAGAATTATAGATTTATGCAATTCCTGCCCTAAAACCACGTAACTATCGTCCTTCCCTCTGTCTCCAACTGCTCTTGGCCCCTCTCCTTGCAGTCAGCTTCTCTCTCCTCCTTCAGTCACTGTAACTCAATCTCTTCCTGGTTTCTCCTGCACGGAGCATGTGCCAACCGCAGATGAGAGGAGGAACTAGCATTCAGAACCTCCCACCCCACAAAAAAACATGGTTACTTGCTTTTTAACAGTTATACCCAATTAATAAATAAATATCAATGAAGCAGAATGGAAAAACTACAGGTGGTGTTCCCAACATAACTTTTTAATACTCCCTACTATAAAGAAAGGACATTTATTGTTTATCTCTGCTCAGAATCATATATTCACAATTTGGAATTCTTAAAGGACAACTCCACCTTCATTATAAATTCTTTTAGAATGAATGTCCTCTTTAAAATATGTTGATATATCCTACTTTGTCCTCTGAAATCATTACTGTATGCCTGCTATGTTTCTGGATGCCTCATGGAAACTGAGCAGTTTAGTGACCTGGTACTGATCCAGAGCATGCTCAGAAGAGACAGCTGGGGGGATTACCATTCAGTCATTGGCTGTGATGTCAACTGTCAAATCTGTAACTGACAGTTGCTAACTGGAAGAACCAGGAAGCAGAAACAGGGGCAACAGGTTATTGTTCTTCACAGCAGGTCTTAACAACGGTATTATTTATTAACGTGCCACTTCACCAACAGGGCAAGATCTCAGCAACTGGCGGCTATACAGAGGACTGGAGGAGCATAATTATATTATATAGCAATAGGGCATTGTGCAGGATTGTGCAAGTCTTGTATTTTCCAGATTTTAAACAATTAGAGTTTAGGGTTTGGGGGGTGATTTACCTGTATATCAGTTTTCATTTGAGAGCTGGACTTGTCCTTTAAGAGTTGCACCCTTACTATCTATTTGAGACTAGATCGGTTACATTTTCTAAAAGACAGGGGCTAAGTCAATGTGACCAATAGTAGTGTCTGCTTACTGTATTATTATTCTATATCAATCTATATTAATTACGCTTTAGCCATAATAATATTAACATCCATTTACAAAAAAAAAAAAAAGTGTTTATTGGGACAATGGAACAGTCTACATGACAAAGAGGAATGTGTGCTGTAGTAAGAAAGATTACTAATCAATTGTGCAATTGATTATACAGACATGTCTGGTAGTAATTTTCAGATATCCTTTTAAGGACATGTTAACAGCTGTCCTTAAAAATTGTTTGACAATTGGTTGTGATGAAAATATATCGATGACCCAGCTGATCCATCCAAAATATTGGCCTGGGTGATGTATTGGGCCAAAATATAAAACATGTGTGTACCAGCCTAAAACTCTAGCAACACATACATGCATGTACACACCTGGAACACAACCTTCATGCATCAACTTGCAGACACATGTATACAAGCACAAATATGCATACCCAATATGCACAGATACACAAGTGAGCAATGCATGCACACACATACAATTGCAACCACGCACCAATAGGCACACTTCTGCTAGTGAGGGTTTATGAAGTAATTTATGACTAACAAACGGATCATTACAGGTTCTACAGGTTTATATTGATAAATAATATGTGACACAAGGGGTATTCATTGGGATAAAAACACTGCCTTACTTTGCTGGATAGAGCTGTGAGGTGTAGTCATTTGCTCGCAGAATGTAATCCGCACAGGGAAGGACTGGAAAGAATAAAAAAATAAATAAAAATTTATATCTTATAACGTGCTTGTGAAGGTTCTCATTCATCCAGGTCATGGTATATCTGTTGTATTCAATTAGATCAACTGGACTTGAAACTTATTCATTGAAGACGTTTCGTAGTCATCCGACTGGCTTTCTCAATCAGAATGACTTGTACAAGAATCTGTGGCAATTATGTACCTGGAAAATCCCAATTAGCATATCACAGCCAGGGTTAAGGGTGTGATTAGATAGTGGCTAAGAGGTGTTATAGGAACGCCCAGAGTAAGGTGTTAAAAAACAGCAATCCACCAGAAGGAAGTACAAGCTTTCACAGAACACATTAATGCGGTGGACCAAAACATTAAATTCACAAGGGAAGAGGTAAAAAACACAAACTGGCTTCTTGGACTGCTTGGTAGAAGTTAAGGAAAATGGTAAACTGGAAGTAGAGGTTTACAGAACCAACACACAGATCAGTATTTGATGTTTGACTCCCACCACCCTTTAGATCAGAAGCTGGGGGTCATCAGAACCCTGCAACACAGAGCCGAGAACATCCCCACTAGCACAGAGGCAAAGGCTAAAGAAATGAAACATCTCAGAGGAGCCCTTAAAACTTGTGGATATCCAGACTGGGCCTTTGTCAAAAGATAGAAGGAAAGAAAAGAACACGAATAACAACAGTGAAGGGGAAAAACAAGACAGGAGGAAGAACATGGTCATCCCTATGTAGCAGGGGTCTCCGAGAAATTAGAAGAGAATTTTCAAAAACATCGTATCCCTGTCTGCTTTAAACCGAACAACACACTGAGCAGCAATTGGTACATCCGAAAGACCCAATACCAAAACACAAGAAAAGCGACATCATATATGCAGTGCAGTGCAGTGAAGAATGCTCTGATTGTATGTGGGGGAGACCAAACGCAACTGCATCAACATATGGCCCAGCACAGAGAGCCATTCCTCGGGTCAGGACTCAGCCGTGTATCTACATCTTAAGGATAAAGGACACCTTTGAAGATTGTAAGTTAATATACTGGCAAGGAACGTGACTGGTTCAAGAGAGGTGTTAAGGAGGCCATTTATGTGAAAATAAAAACCAAGCCTAAATAGAGGTGGGGGGTTCGACACCAACTGTCTGCCATGTACAATGCTGTTTTAACACCTTACTCTGGGCGTTCCTATAACACCTCTTAGCCACTATTAATCACACCCTTAACACTGGCTGTGATATGCTAATTGGGATTTTCCAGGGTACATAATTGCCACAGATTCTTGTACAAGTCATTCTGAATTGAGAAAGCCAGTCGGTGACTAGCGAGAACGTCTTCAAGAACTCATTCAATTCCATTGATCTAATTGAATACAACAGATATATCTTATAACACATATTTGTGATGTTGATAAAATGTGTGGATATTACGAAGGCAGATAATAAAAAAGTACTTACTTTCACCAGGCACTGCATGATTAGTAGATATGTTTGAAGACTGTTCTACTTTCTGCTCGCTAGTTTCGCTGCTACCCACTTGACTAAGAATACAAAACAGTTGTGGCTTAATTAGCCCAAACTAAAGATATTTAAAATACAACTACTGTAGCAACTGATGAAGCCGATTTATTATTGACCAAGGTATACTCTTTCATTGCAGGGAATAACAATGCACCAGAACCAAAATTCAAATTACCAGTAACCAATCTTTTTCTAGAATAAAATTCTTTAAAAAAAATTTAAGTCATCCATTTCTCCTTTAAAAAGTATTTTTATTAAGGGTTATTATTAATGTTTGGTTTTTTTTTGCATTAGAAAATAGAATTTTAAAAATACATACAAACCACTATATAGCTAAATAGTGATTTAAGGATATTTAGTCAAAATGTATATGAAGATTAAAAAAACAAAAAACACTAACCTTAAACTTTCCTCTGTAGAATCCTGCATTTTGGCTTTTTTAACCTGAAAGAAAAAACATTTAAAATCAGACACTAAAAATAATAGAACTACAGGAATTAATTTTAATATTTTACTATTTACCACAGGGGAAAAAAATCTATGAAGTAAAGTAAACATAACAAAAACAAACCCCCCACAAAAAAAACCCTGTAAAACAAAGGTTTGCAACATTTAAAGAATATAAATACATAAACAATGGAAATATGCTACTCTGTAGACATACATCTTTCTAAGCAACATAGGAGTGAGGGAATTAAAAAACATTGAAAAGGAAAAACGACACTGTCCAATTTTAAAACTCTTGAAAATATATAAAAATCTAACAAGCTCAAATGCATCTCTTCACCTATACCTTTCAGAAAATAATGTGCCTCTATGCAAGCTTCTAACTGCTGCTGTAGATAAAGTACAGGAAGTCAAGGAAGAAATTTGAGACAGGTGATTATTTAAGCCACACAGAAGCAATGGAATATATCTACCCCTAATTCAAATTGACCCCCACCCACACACATTAGTTTTGTCACCCCAAATGAACAAAGAATAAGAGGTGTGGACGGTTTGTTACAGGTTCAGAGAATATAACAGATAAAATGACAGGTAACAAAAAAATTAAACAGGGATGTATTACATATGATTTATTTTTAAATTGAATGTTTTTAAATCTTAATTGTTCTCTTGCAAATTTGCCATAGAATTGAAGAAAAAAAGCACTTAGAGCAATGAATGTTAACCTTAAATTAAAAGAAGGTTTTAAATACTTCCATCCTTGATTTGCCTGGGAAAAATATATACATAAACACACTCTTTTCATTCATCATTCACAAGATAAGTGCAATTCATTTGCAATTTGTTGGAGTAAAGCAGTGTTTCTCTTTAACACATATGGTCATTATAGTGTATTTTAACATTGAGTATGCAACAATCATGTGTTCCCCTACCACACAATGCCCCCCCCCCTTTTTTTTTCTTTTTTTTTTTAAAAGGACAGGGCAATGTATCTATATCTGCAATCACCCTACCACCACGATACGATGTATCAACATTTTTAAATCTTGGAAATTCTTTCTAAACTTTTGCATAACTTTTCCACTATTTGCTGGCATAAAAAAAAATCCAGCAAAATCATTGGTTGATCACCCCCACAGACTAGTGAACCAGAAGGCTTGAAATCTTAAAATTTCAATATGGTAAACAAGTAAAACAAAAGTCTTAAAAATAAAATTGGGGCTGATGCAGTAAAAGGTGCAAAAAAGGTGTTTGTGCTGTTTTTAGGCAGCACCCAATCTATGTTATCTTACTGCATTAACCCCACAAAAAGATAATATATAATTGGTTGCTGCAAATTAACAGCACAGGTAAATTTCTGCACTTACATCAGCTTTAAAGAGTTTTAACATGACCAATTCTTGAATCAATTTAGAGACTTAAAAAATCATAATATAACTGTCCCACTTATCATGAAAATAAGTATGTTTAAAACCTAGACATATGCTGTTCAAAATACAAAAAAAACCCTAGTAAATGTTACAACACAGTCACACGCATAACAAAACAAGTTTTAAACTACGGTAATTCCCCAATACACTGCAAACAGTTTAGCATAGTTTTTTGATGTTAGCCGCTGACGGTACATTACCCAAAAGAGTTTTCAAAATAAACAAGATAGAGCAAAGTACTAATGCATATAACTTACACAGAGAATTTAAATATTTGACAGATAAAATATACCCAATAAAGCTGGAAATGTTTGTTTTTCAAACCCAATTGAATATAATTTCGGAACAATTGATATTTTAGAAAAAGTTTATAAAAAGAGCATATTCAACCATGAAAGCAACTGCCAGTGCAGGCTATTTGATGGGAAAATTAATGGAGAAGTGCAATTTAAACTAGATAACTCACATTAGGTTGTTTGTAGTGCAGGACATTTAAACCACAGTAAGAAAAAAACCCACATTATTTAAAGAAACTAGGGGACCATTCAATAAAAAGGAGCTAAGAGCGTACCTTACCCTGGTCCCACAAATCAGTTACCACAATAGTTACTGCATCAAGGGACTGAGGAAAGTAAGGTGGTCTCCACTGGGGTTTATACGAACCAACCGTGTTTAATTTCACGTTAAATATTGCCACAAACCTTCAATTAAGGTTTTAAAGGCTATGTCCACCCCTAAAATAAAAATTTAATATCATGCTCCCCCATGTCCCCCAGCCCCAACCGCATGTTTTGTTTTTTAAAAAGCCCCCCAAACTCTTACTTACCTCCCCTCGATCCTCCGCGCACATGCCGGCCCTCTGCTTGCGAGAATGCAAGCAGAGGGGCGGGGACCGGCAGTCGCGTCTGTGATTGGCTGAGCGGCAGCCAATCACAGACGCGGCTGCCGGTCATTCAGTGCAGAGGAGGAAGGCGGAGAGGTAAGTAAGAGTTGGGGAGCTTTTTAAAAAAAAAACAAACATGCGGTTGGGGCTGGGGGACATGGGGGAGCAGAATATTAAGGGGTTTAATGCTAGGGGGAGGGATAGTAGAACGGGAGGGAGAGGGAGGGGGAGGGAGGGGGAGAAGGGCTGCAGCACGCATGGCAGGAATCTCCGGGAGGCAGGTAGCAGGCAGTGTCCTATATGGACCTGCTAGCCTCCTGGTGGGCAGTTTTTGGAACTTTGGGGGGGGACTAAAGGAGAACCAGATGGAGTTGGGATGTGAGGTAAGGATTAAATACACTACATGGTGGGGCCAGTAGTTGGGGGGATTATAGTTTTGGGGGTGGACATGCCCTTTAAAAAACAAAAAACATTACGTCAATGCAAACGTCGGTTTTGTTTTTCTTGCAAAAATGTCTTATAGTACATCTTACCCTTTTGGGTTGCTCTTCAAATAGTAAGGTTTTGTGCGTTCCTGGACAAGTAATCCGAATTTGTTAAAATATTGAATAGGTTTGAATTATTTAATTATTTATTAAATTAAAAAGAGCAGACACCATCCATTTTCAGAGGGACATTTTCAAGTTTAAATGAATATGACCCTATTTCACATAAAAATTAGTTTTTACATAAAAGCTACATTAAGCAGTGAAATCTAAAGTTTAAAAGGACTCTATACACAAAAACACAAGTATTTTCTCCTCTTATTTTTTGCTTTTATTAATAAAAGCAATTCCTTTTAAATGGGGCTCTCATTATACCTTCCAGACATCAATAAACAAAATTACAGTAACAAGTCCGGAAGTCATTGCCTCTATTTTTCCTTGAAGTTGGGCAATTACATTAGGTTAAACCTGCCATATGTAAATAAAATGTGTCAATAATAAAAAAAAAAATATGTGTCAATATGTATGTCAAATCAGACATCCACTATATTTTCTTGACCAAACCTGCAATCTGCCTGCTGGTAGACATTTGTCAGGCAAAGCAGCAGATAAACAAATTCAATAGCCAATAATTTAATGGTTTAACAATTTTTAACCAATGTATGTACAATCAGAATAACGATCATCAACTGGGCAGTTCATTTTTTAAAAATCATGTTAAAATGTAGACCCACCCCAAGTACTTGGAACTGATATGCAATAATTGTAAATGTGAAATATATTACAACGTAAGTCTTTCGAAAGGCAAACAACGGACCATAGAAAATTACACATTTAAAGCCCAAAACACGGTTGCTAATTTTGGGTGAATTATCGGTTGAAACCCACCCAATAGGATTTAGAAAGAGACACTAAAGGCTTAAGTTGGGTACACCCTTTAACAATCTTTGAAAGATGACTATGTTACAGACATAATGTGTAAGATTCTGTCTGTCATTTTTTAAAGATGTGGCTATACAGTCACAAGTGTTATCCCTATATAAAAAGCGTAGAGAGATAGTATGTGACTGCCAAACACTTAACAATTGCATCAGAGTCCCTATAATACAGTACAGGGAGATGACTGGGGCCAGTGGAAATTTTCTGGCAGTAACAACCATTTACGACTCTGCCAATGAATGTTAGTCGACAACGGAAACTCTTGTTTCACATGTACACACGTTACCAAAAAAGGACCAATTCCGTAAAAAAGGATATTTGTTCAGCCTGGTAACTACAGATCTGTAAGTTTACCATCGGTGGTGGGGAAGTTACTTGAAACTTAGCAATGGAATCTTATTCTAAACTAAGTTTCAAGGACTGAACTTGTGTAGTAATCAGCAAGGATTCATGAGTAACAGCTCCTGTCAAAAAACTTGCTTGATTTTATGAAGATGTGAGAATAAATTTAGATTCTTCCATAGCAATGGATGTAGCATATTTAAGAGTTTGCTAAGGCTAAAGGTGCCCATACACATGAGATTACAATCACATTAGTATCTGTCTGTACACATGCAGTGGTAACTGCATACATGGGCGATACTACAGTAGAGGGAACTGACAACGACCAATCCGATTTGTCTGGTATCGGCAAGGTGTATGGGCACCTTATGGCTTTTTAATCTGTGCCACATACTTGATATAAATTAAGGTTTGTCTGCCCTGAAATAAATATTTGTATATGTATATTGAATTGGTTGATAGATCGCATTAGAGGGTAGTTGTCAATGAAGCTTCATCTGCATGGACTAAAGTTTTAAGTGGTGTGTATTAGGGTTCTGTACTGGGGCCCTGCTATTTAATCAGCTAATAAATTTTTCTTTTTTTTTTTTAGTGGGGACTGTGAGCAAGGTCTCTGCTTGTATATAGGGCATTGGGAACTTCAGATAATGAGCAATTATTGCTGATGGACCTAGATAGTCAAAATGGGCAGCAGATGAGATTTAATGTCGATAAATGTAAGGTGATGCATTTTGGGTTTAACAAATGACTACGAATGGCTCTGTTTTATGTGAATCTTTGTAGAAAAAAAGATAGGGGTTCGAGTAGATAAAAGACTTATCTCTAGCAAACAGCGCCTGGCAGCAACAGCTAGAGCTAGCAAGATATTATCTTGCATAAGAGAAGTAGAGATTCTCCATCTTTACAAAAGAAAGGGAAATGTTTCATTTGGTGGTGCAGTTTTGGAATCCCATATAGAAAACAAACATCTTGGAAATGTAAAGAGTTTAGAGAAGGGAAACTAAATTAATAAGGGGAATGTAGGGTCTTGACAGATAAGACAAGTTATGGCTTTTTAGACATCTTTTAATATTAGAAGAAAAGACGTTTCATATTCAAGTTAGGAAATGTTTTAGGGGGGGCTGGATACATTTCTAATTTAAAAAATATTTAAAATTACTGGTATTAATATAGTTCTTGGAGATTCTTTCTATGGCCATTTTAAATAAGGAAGGAATTTATTATTCCCCTTCATGCTGGCGTTTTTGTTGCTTCTTCTAGATCAACTATTTAGTAGGGTTTATGGGTAGGCTTAAAAGGATGGCCTAGATGGGCATATGTCTCTATTCAACCTCCAGTGCTATATAACTATTACAGCAGACGTCCTACAGTGTATAATTTTATAAAAGGAAGCCCTTGACACAATTATTAAACGTAATATTACTCTCCCTCTATACTTATATAAAGCCCTTACTTAGGCATGTCGGTGGTTGGGGTGTACAAAACCCCAAACCCCTCACTCCAGCAAATATGGGACCCCTTGTTCCGAAAATCCAAAAGATACGAATGTGTCTCAATCACTCCACGAACCCTTTGTTAAAGTCATAGAAATTCACACGGCTAAAAAGTATATCGGCGCATACCATGGAAAAGACAGCAAATCCGCTTAAAATACTTTAAAACCATACAAAATTTATTTACATCATAAACAGCATGGACAGGGAACTGTTTATGCCTTATGCATTTCGAACAGAGCCCTGTTCTTACTCATAGGCTTTACTTTAAAATGTAATCACTTTTACGTTAAAACGTAAATGAAAAGTAATTTACAAGCGGATTTGCAGTCTTTTTCATGGTGTGCACTGATCTACTTTTCAGACGTATTACAACAGACCAACAATATGAATATATTGACCCAATGTCTTAATTTACAGGTTTAATCCATTATCAGACTGATTCACTAAATTATACTTGTTTTTACGGTTTACTTTCAGTAAAAATGTACTTAAATAGAAAATGGAATAAACGGATAAATTAAGTAGAATCTTCTTTCAGTACAGTATGAAATAAAACTTCCCTACCAGATTAATCATTTCCTTTTTTCTTTAAACCAAAAAAGATAAACATAAATGAATGTTCCTACATCCATTTAATCATTCAATACTTTTAATAAACAAAACAAAAAAAAAAAAAAAAAAACAGGTTGAAAGGTTTGCTTCATTTAATCAAAGACACATTTGAATATGAAATTGTAGATAGACAACATCTGTTTGACGGTGAGAAAGAAGCATATAAAAAAACAGAAATAAGAGAGCTAATTTAGTGTTATTTTACATTTCAGAATACCCTTGAAGCAAACAGTGTACAAAACATCCAAACAAGATGCTTGGGGAACAAATTCTCAATGTAATCTGGATAATGGCAAAAAATGGCCTTTTTATCTGTATACATTTCATATTAATTTGTAATGTGGAATCCGGTCATATTACTTTTCTAAAGTGAGATATAATACTTCAGTTGAGGCTATAAGTCACAATGACATCCAACATGTAATACCCACCTGTATTTTGTTTAACCAAGAGATCAGGAATGAAATTAAATAAAAATGATCATCACACTCCAGCATAATTAAATGTATACAAGAAAAACAAGCAACTATAATGTATTAATAGCTTGCAGATTTGCTCTGTACTAAATATTAATGCACATATTTGTGTACATTATGAATGATGTACTGAATTCATCACAACCCAGCACTTGTAAACGCTGTTCCTTTTGCTGCATTAACTCTGCTTCCTTGGTTTGTTGGAAAGGTAATAAGTTGTCCTTTCTTTAAATTTGACACTTAAAGGGGAACTAAAGTTTTAAAGCAACTTCAGTCTGATCTGCTGCCCCTAGGGTGAGGACCTCCTATGCTAGGTCTTTCCCTGGATTGGACCAGAGCTGCGTTTTCCATTTACATTTTTTAATAGTAAAAAAATAAATATATATATATATATATAAACATAGAAAAGATAATCAATGCACATTCCTAGGCCCCATACAATATCATATCTGCACACTGGCATACTTTATAAACAATGGGGTTTTAGTATACATTACTGTGATCACATGAATGAAAAGCCTTCCAACCACGTCAAGGTAACCCCAACCCGATTAGCAAACTTTTGCATTTCTCATTCTTACACAGTGGATCCATATAACAGGCTCTCTCCCTCCCCCACCAACCCTTTGACTTTTTAAAATGAGGGAAGAGGCCATCGAGTGCTTTATATAAAAAGTAAAAGAAATTGAAAAGGTTAGACGTTAGGACCTTCCAGACTGGGGTTACCTTGACGTGGTTGGAAGGCTTTTCATTCATGTGATCACAGTAATGTATACTAAAACCCCTTTGTTTATAAAATATGCCAGTGTGCATATAATATGATATTGTATTGGGCCTAGGAATGTGCATTGATAATCTTTTCTATGTTTGTATAAATGTTTGACCAGATCAGTAGCTAAATGTAGTTGTAAATTAGCCTAATTGGAGTGATTCCACAATTCTTGTATTATATACACACACACACACACACACACACACACACACACACACACAGTGTCCAGGGTAAAGACGCACTCACAGGACTTCCATTAATATAACACTTTTATTGAAGAGTCAACATGTTTCAACCACACCAGGTCGTCATCAGGACTAAACAACCCACATACACCTAAACATAAATAGGCCAAAAAAGACCCACCCACACTATGAAACCCAAACACCAGTATATACAATACATATCAATAATTAATATTATTGCACAATCCCCACATTGATAAAACCACACAAGTGATATAAATATATAAAACAAATACCTTGCTAGGGAGCACCCCCAATCCCTGCAGCCAGCCATAACCCCTTATACTGCCATTGTCCTTCAAGACCGCATAGCAGGCAAACATAGCGCCGGGCATCCTTTACTTTCGTCTATGTGCCAGTAACCAGATGCCTATGGAGGAAAGAGGCAATGCACAGAGCTTCGAGGTCCCATCTCTCGCGAGATCTCGGAAGTCACACTACAAAGAGTCAAACGACTCATAGGTCGCCTAGGCAACCTCATCTAAACAAAGAAAATCCCTTAAGCACCCTATTATCCTATAAACGGCCAAGCAGGAGTGTCCCCCACCTAAAAGCATATCAAAACACATACTACAAATCCCCATAAAAAGCATTAGGGCACTAACAGCAAAAATAGTGATTAGCATTAAATAAGTAAAAGGTAAAGCATACTGACAGTCAGGGCCACAGTCACAGGCATAAAAGTCAGGAATATACAAATTATAAAAAAGTCATAGAAAACAGCCAAGATTATTAACTTCATTTGGCCCATTGGGCACCAAAGTTTGTAACTGAGTAATCCATTTTGATTCAACCTGGAGAAGCCTTTTAGATCCATCTCCCTCCATTGGCGGCACATGATCAAAGACCATGCATTTCAAGGAGAAGATAATAACTTAAAGTGCCTAGCAACTGCTTGGTCACCAAATTTACCGGCTTTCCTTTCAGTCACTTGGTTTGAAAGAGCTGCCCTAATGGTACTACGATGATTGGCAAATCGCTCATGAAAGCTGCTCACAGTCTTTCCCACGTAGACCAGCGCACACAGGCAAATGAGAAAATAAATAACATAAGAGCTAGTGCACGTCAGCCTACAGTTAATGGTAATCTTTTCTCCAGTCCTTGGATGAGGAAAGTGCTTCCCAGCCAAACATATGGCTGCAGGTAACACAATTGGGGCATTTATAGCACCCAGGCTTCAATGATCCCCCCCAAAAATGATGTATTTAACACAGCTGGCCTCCTCAAATCCGTCTTAACCAGCATATTGTTTAGGCTTTTTCCACGACCGTAACTCATACTGTTCAAAAGGCAGATTCGGATCATTGACAATTTTACGAGCTCAATGTATGGTGAAATTCATACTTGACCTATTCTCATCCCTATGTCTACAGCCTGTGGCTATGGTGACAAGGGCTTTGGTTAACTGCTGCTTGAGGGCCCCCTTCAGAGTAACCCCTATCCAAAAAACAGCATAGCTATTGGTATTGGGTATATGGAATTGCCTTGATCAAAGCAGGGAGATGAAAGCTGGACGCATGGAGCACCGTATTTCGATCACTGCTTTTATAAAATAGTGTCGTCCCCAAGCAGTCACCAACTTTAAAAACTTTAAGATCAAGGAAATCGATCTCAGTCATATCAATTTTATTTAATGGTGTAATGGGCAAGAACAAAATGTCCACTCTTAGGGGTCCTGCATACAATCAATTCTTTGTTAGTATTTATTTATGCACAGAGAAATCAGGGCAAATCAGGGCAGATTCAGGTTAGTGGAATGAAAGAAAAAACTTCTTTCATGAAAGCACATTTACACTGAACTTCCATTGTAATTGTGTATGAAGTCTAAAAATGAGACTCCACTTGTGATATTGTTTTAAATAAGTAAATTCCAGTAAATCTGTTGTATTCAATTAGATAAACTGGACTTGAAGTTCTTGAAGGCGTTTCCCTAGTCATCCGACTGGCTTTCTCAATTCAGAATGACTTGTACAAGAATCTTTGGCAATTATGTACCCTGGAAAATCCCAATTAGCATATCACAGCCAAGTGTTGTACATGGCAGACAGTTGGTGTCGAACCCCCCCACCTCTATTTAGGCTTGGTTTCTTTATTTTCACATAAATGGCCTCCTTAACACCTCTCTTGAACCAGTCACATTCCTTTGCCAATATGTTAACATTACAATCTTCAAAGGTATGTCCTTTATCCTTAAGATGCAGGTACACGGCTGAGTCCTGACCCGAGGAATTGGCTCTTCTGTGCTGGGCCATACGTTGATGCAGTTGCTGTTTGGTCTCCCCTACATACAAATCGGAGCATTCTTTACAGCACTGCACTGCATATATGATGTCGCTTTTCTTGTGTTTCAGTATTGGGTCTTTCAGATGTACCAATTGCTGCTTCAGCGTGTTGTTCGGTTTAAAGCAGACAGGGATACGGTGTTTTTTGAAAATTCTTCTTAATTTCTTGGAGACCCTGCTACATATGGGATGACAATGTTCTTTCTCCTGTCTTGCTTTTCTCCTTCAATGTTGGTATTCGTGTTCTTTTCTTCCCTTCTACTTCTTTTGACAAAGGCCCAGTCTGGATATCCACAAGTTTTGAGGGCTCCTCTGAGATGTTTCATTTCTTTAGCCTTCACCTCTGTGCTAGTGGGGATGTTCTCAGCTCTGTGTTGCAAGGTTCTGATGACACCCAGCTTGTGATCTAAAGGGTGGTGGGAGTGAAATATCAAATACTGATCTGTGTGTGTCTGCCATGTACAATGCTGTTTTGACACCTTACTCTGGGCGTTCCTATAACCTCTTAGCCACTATCCAATCACGCCCTTAACACTTGGCTGTGATATGCTAATTGGGATTTTCCAGGGTACATAATTGCCAAAGATTCTTGTACAAGTCATTCTGAATTGAGAAAGCCAGTCGGGTGACTAGCGAAACGTCTTCAAGAACTAAACTTGAAGTCCGGTTGATCTAATTGAATACAACAGATATACCATGACCTGGACGAATGAGAACCTTCACAAGCATAAATTCCAGTAACATCTTTATGAAGGCAAATCCTCACTATTTTAATATTGTTCTGTGGAAAAGCATAAAAAACTGTCGGCTTAACCCCTTTTTGTTCATTTCATATGGCCACACACATGGTGTGACCTACACTCCTTAAAGTGTTATAACAGAAATATTAAGAGAAGCAATGTGTACTGTAGTCTTTCCGGGTTATAGACCTGTTCTTTAAATAATTTTAGACTTTTTTTTCTTTTTAATAAAAAAATTACATTTATAAAAAATCATAAAATGGTGGCAACAGATCTTAAACTGGGGTTTAATGTTTGATATTAAATGCATTACACTGCAGTTTTTGCTGCACAATGAATTTACTACTACTTTGTATAGCCAGTCTTTACAAATACCACTAGTAACTAGTAATTTTCACAGTAAGAAAGCATTGTCAGAAACCTTAAAGGACAACAATATCAAAAAAAAACATCACCCCCATTACATGTCCACACTTCCACAGCTGAAACCACTTCGCTGGTGGGAATGTCCGTTACTCTACTCCTCCTCTGCCGGTTAAACAAACTTGAAAAGTCAGGTTGCTAGGATACAGCCTACATAATCAAGCTGATCAAGGATGGGTGGAGGAGCGTTTTCTCAGATGCTAGCTCTGAGTGACAGTTAGTGGCAGACAGAATTGTAATGCCCCCTTCACAGCAGGGCTAATATAAGGCTAATTGAAGGCAGAGAGAGGCTCGAAATCAGGAAAAAATGTTTGAGGGCTGCATACCTCTTTTAAGTAATTAAAAAAAAATACATTGAGGTTATACAGTTACCCTTTAAACATAAAAATAATGATGTTATAAAACGCATTTACTATCAAATAGAATATAAATAAAACAAGCCACTCCAGGTCAGCCAAGGGTAAGACTACAGTCCTTTGGGTGCTTATCAATGCAGTTTCTATACCACCTTCATGTATAAACATGAAAGATAGGCCGCACTTTCAGATCTCCAACTCTTTTGATTTACAAGATTTTAAACCATTAAAACAAGAACAAGAAGACACACTAAGTGAAATGAACACATTTTACAGATAAGATTAAAAGAGCTTTACACATTTTTCGTGACATCTGATAATATATAATGAGGAGTTGCATACAGACTATACACAAGCACTACTGTGTACGTCCACATACTTCCAATAAAATTATAGCTAGTATTATTTAATTCTAGAAATACTCTATTCAAATACTACTTGTTTGATTACAAAGATCTTTGCTACGCTACACATCTACAATTTTCTCCATATTACTCGATAACCTTTGGAAATGCCCCTTCCCTTACAAGATATAATAATTTATTCCTCCCGAAACAGACAAATAAAGGGTAAAATCCAACTGCACCAAATTCACCTTATGAACAAAGGAGGAAAATGTGCTAAACGCTGAAATCCAAAACAACTGCAACCATTTATAGGGCAAATAAATGTTTAATTTATTACTGCTCCTTCTTGTTTAAGTTTTCTTCATTTGGGTACAATGTTTAGTAGTGCTGTGCCAATTTCTATTGGCAAAACACATGTAGGGTTATTAATTAAAATTGTTATTGGAACAAATTTTGAAGAAGCAAAACACAGGTTACAGAAGAGATGACAGACAAGTCCCCAGTCCAGATCTCTTCCTATGATTAGTTTCAGCATTATCCCTGCACATAAGCATGATATTAACTTACACGGAGGAACCTTAAATCTCCAGGGACACGTGTCCATATTAAAAGCTCGCCTCCACCAAACTGAGGTACAAAGATATAAAAAAAAAAAATTGAAGAGGACAAGTGCATCAAAAACTCTGCATCCATGTGACTCCCAAAGAGTAATGGGGACAACCATGGAGCATAAAATAGGACATTTTCAATTAACCAAAAGATTTAATGCAACATAAACCAACGTTATATATTTGAAAAGGGTATGCTGTTTACAAAAAGAGGAAACAAATGTCTGAAAATAGAAAATACATCAAAGTAACTAAATGTTATTTACAACATCTTGAAGCTGGGTACACACAGTACCAATCTTTGACAGATGACAGAATCTTACAAATTTGGCTACACACAGTCCCCAATTGTCTCCCTATATTAGGGAAGAACATCCAGGACTGCAACACAGCCTAACGGTTGTGGCAGACTCCCTGTAAAATTTCGACCGCAGCCATGGGAAATTTTAGGTCCAGGATGAACGTTTCTGATTACAATGTTGAATGTTCAGTTGCACACACATTAGTGAACAGGGACTGATTGGACCATTAACTCCAATGTCTTTACCCAGCTTTATTCCTCTTGGCTCCTAGGTTTATATCAGTCTATATGTACTAATAATAAATGCGTTAAATTTGCATTTAATTCATTGCCTATAAAAATAGTTAAAGCTGCCAAATGTCAACTTTATTTATTAACACACATACACATTTCATATACCTAAGAAGAAAAGAAGTTAGCAAAGTATCCCAATATTAAAAAAAATGCAAAACAAAATTAAACCAAAGGCTAGAGGCATTAAGGCATTTTGGGATTGTATGTTTCATTCAAAGGGTTACATATTTTTGAAACCACAATGACACAATCTGAGCTTTTGACTATATGAGTATATCAGTATATGAGGCTCCACAGATATTAATAGAAAAGTTGCATCACCAAAGTTTAATTTTTAGTAACAGGAGATGAAGTGGCTTTAGTTAATAACGACTATTTGTGAACCCTAAACTACTGTTCCAAATTCAGATGAACCTAAAGTAACTGGTACATCTATTTGATGTTAAAATCACATTTAAATTAAACTTTAGGCATGAATAAAATTGTATTCAATAGAACTTAAAAGCATGCAATCATTGAAAATTATGTTCATTATGCAACAAAAAGAATAGATCCAAAATGAAACGTAAACTTATAAGTGAAGATAAAACCATAAAATATGGGGCAGAGTGCCCTAAGGTATTAAACAGGCCTCAATTATGATTAAACTAACCAATTACTGAAGCTCCCATGCTTTACAGATCTAAAAAGAAAACGCTGTATTGGGTGCTACCAATATTATTTTTTAACATTTATTTGTTGCCTTGCAGTAGCCAAAATGATCTTGGGTTCCCAGTACAAATTGTAGTCTTTGACCCCTGAACAGTTTTTTTTTTACTTAAAATCAGTCTACATGCTCCTAAATGAAAGAAATTCAACTACATTACCTTGTGGTAATAGCATAAGGTTCAACATGTCACCACCTGCCACAAAGAACATTAATGCCACTTCATGGTGTAGTGACTGAAATGTAGGTAACTTTTCAAACAGGAACAGTTTCAGTTATTAGAATAACTTAAGTCACTTATCAAAGTGGCAACTTTCACTGTGCTAAGTAAGCAAATACCGCAGCCTTTTCTCTTTTTAAGTTCCATCTGTTAAGTGTATGGCCTAATGTACAGTGATGTACAGATCTTATTAGATATTTAATAGATTCACCATTCAGTTGTTCATTGCATTTACCTCTTGACATTACAGTAGTGACCTATTCATTCTGTGATTGGTTGTTAATAGCAAAAGGATAGGTCCAGTAGCTTAATTCTTTCAAACGTCAGGAGGAAATTTCCTAATGTATATTATACTGTTCACACAATGAAAAAATATTACATTTACAATCAAAATGAATTACCTTTTTTTACCCATTAAGCTGTATTTTATAAATAAGCTAAAGAATAAAATAAAAATGCCTCTACTCTATCTTTACATTGTTTTCTTATTTTAACATGTGACCGACACTGGCCTGTCACAAATAGAGACCACAACCCAGGAATTACCTACACAGTAATGAGGATAACAGCCTGTTTCACATAGTTACTGACATTTTAATTTACCTAGAGCTAATTTTTTCTTTCTGGGATTTAATATTGCTCTTGTTGCAATCAGTCCTTACCCCATTGCATGATTTCAAATGCCATTAAAAAGTCATGCATAAAAAACTGCATTAAATTGCTTGATAAAAAAAGAACATGTAGCCTCGGCAAACTACTTTTAAAAGTCACATAAAATCCTTTGTATGACAATTTAAAGATTCACCTCTCACATGAAAAATTGTATATAAATCACTCCCTAAATCCCGCAATAATGAAAGCTGTTCCCCTTTCTTACTGCTTCCTAATTCCAGTCAGCAGGTTTCCGCCATGGATGTAACAGATGACATCACAGCCAATGATTAATGCTATTCCACTAACTGCCTCGTCAGAGCATGTAAAAGCTTGATAAAAAAAAAAAGAACGGAGAGCTTGAAGAGAGGATTTTAAGAGGCAAAGCGAAGTGGGTATTATTTTTCTGTTTAACAGATTAGCCCTACATCTTTTGGCACAGAAAGAGAATGTAAAAAGTGCACCTGTCCTATGTACTTGGCATAAAACATTAAACACAGTGCTCAAATCCTCAAAAAAAACAATATCTAAGCCAGATATGAGACATATATCCGTGCTCTGTATATATTCTGATTTACGTATATATTCTGATTTACGTATAGTGACCCAGGGTCTGTCACTAAAAAGACACCACTCGTCTCCTGACACTATCTGGTTTAGAATCCACACAGACAGCCACAGGTTAAACTTACCCTAGTGGGTCTGTGGTCCGGGTGCTGCACGCCCCGGACCCATCGCTACTGGTCCTCTGTAATACTCAGCTGAACAACGACGAGGAGCTTCGGCGCACACCGGAATGCTAGACATCTGCGACTTCAATACAACACACTTTATTTACACCAGTGCCATGACAAACAAAAAAAATCCATAGCCTTATGCGTTTCGAGCGTAACTTCCGCTCTTAGTCATAGGCTGAAAGGCCACCACAGGATAGCATTAATACATTGCTATAGGCTTATATCTAATATAAGCCTATAGGCACACTATAAAATAAACATAATAACCCCACAGAGACAAAAAGCAGCACATACTTTTCAAGTATCCTCTAACCCTCATGGTGCACAGAGAAACCATGGTCTCAAAATGCCTTCAAAGCACATTGCTTGGTAATACTACACCTCTAGCTTATTAGCCCCCACACACACCTAAATGTCATAAATAGGGGTAGGGGCAACCCTAATATCAACTAAACTACACAAGCTACTGAAACATCCATTTAGCAAAAAATTGATTTAATCCTGCATTACTTCACTTATAAAAACCCTGAAAAATATAAATATTCAACTATAAACAAAAAGCAGTCCATTAGATCAGAATACAAGTTTAAATGTCAGGGGGGGGAACAGAAAAAAATTAATATAAAATATTACCGGCTGCTCTGCCAAATCCTGACCATTCTCCATGGCTGCCATCTCAAACACGTTAAGGCATAAAAATATTAGGATCCTCTGTTGTAGCTCTGTAAAGAGAAAATTACAAAAGGATAGTCAACTAAACACACCATATGTCTGAAATTGTATACGGAAAAATCTTTTAAAAAAACAAATAAATAATTATACCGGGCAACATGCCAAATAAGGTTTTAGCAAACTCGCCTATAAGCTTTTGCCTATACGTACAATATAAAAGGAGATTCAAAAATGAGAATCTCAGTGTGTCAAAAATAAAACTAAGCGGCACACTAAAGAGTTAATAAAATGTAATTATATAACCTCAACAAATGAACAAATGAGCATATTTAGTAAGCTCTATCCATGAAAATATATCCAACCTGTTTTAAGAATCACAAAAAACAACTTAAGTAGGGCAAGAGAATACATTGCAAAACTTCTGTTTAACTAATTAAAAATGTACAAAATTATCTCAATGAAAAACAAAGATGATAATAAATTCTTAAAGCTTTTATCTAAAAGGTAGAATCTCTAGTTCCACCAACTATCAATGACAACATTTTAAGAGCAGAGAAACAAAGTGAAATATAAAACAGGTATGTTATTAAAGACATGTTTTCATTTAATCTTCGTATGTGGAGAGAACAGAGGTGGTGGTGCAGCAAGAGAACAAATAAATAAAGACGGTGAGTATGTTTTTTTTCTGGTTCAACAAAATGTTTTTAGCAAGCTGAACTCATCAGTAAAAAGGCCCAAACGAATTATATATATAGGCTAATTTAGAACTACATTTAGCGAAAGTGCTACTGATCCACACACACATTTATCCAATTATGATAGTACAAATAAAGCTTAACTACATACATGTGTAAAAATATAGCCAGCATTACAGAGTTAGTTATGTTATTACTTTCAGTGTTCTAATTTTTTACATCTCTATACATTATATTAAATAGCTCTCAAGCAACCATATACCAGCCTATAGTAATAATATAAAATGTTCTAATAAAGAGAAAAATATTTCAAGGCAGAGGGCAGCACAATGACATATCTGAGAAATGTCAGTAGTTACTACATTACTTTATTCATGACAATTACGTAGCAGTTTGTGGGTGCATTTTACTTGATCTACCTTTCAATAATCACATTTCTGGCAAAAAGTATAAATTGTTTAATATACATATTCACAGAAAATCTGCAATAAAAAACATAGTAAGCTTATCAAAAACACAGAGTACAAAATGGGTACAAATAATGTGTGAAAATACCCTAGGAACAGGGTATAACAAGACATTCAGAATTTCTAAAATGTTAAGTTGGAGTGCGTAATAAAATGTGTACATATAAATACATAAAACATACACACACACACACACATTATATATATATATATATATATATATATATATATATACACACACACACATTTAACATACTTGCTTGCAAACTTGACAAAGGTAGGTAGCTTAGTTCCTGAAACACTGTTGCAATTTTTTTGTAAGCATGTAATGAATCTGCATACATACATACCGTACATACGTACATACATACACTCATGCTGACTGGATAATATGCCCTGGTGCTACTATACATTAGAGATACGTATTCTAGTAGAAGATAGAGCACTCAGGGGTCTTTTCCAAAAAACACTTTGTTACAAAGGCAACACATCTACGCATTTCGGCTGATTCATCCTTGATGACGGCTGAATCAATCAGCCAAAATGCGTAGATGTGTTGCCTTTGTAACAAAGTGTTTTTTGGAAAAGACCCCTGAGTGCTCTATCTTCTGCAAGAATATGTGTGTATTTTTTTTTTGGGGGGGGGGGTGTATTACCAAAAACATATAATATACAACATATATTATATATATACACACACACACACCTTACATGATAGCAGCAGTTAGTGTTTAAATAACATATATTAACTATATGATTTTCAATTCACCAATGCTGCACAAATACACTTTAAGCAAAAAATTAATAAGAAAATAGATTAAAAAAAATATATATATTAGTAAATGCATAACTGGCGCACACATACAAAATCATCCAACATGCCCATTTGCTAAAGAATGTACATGCACTTTTTGTATTGGTTTGGAATTTTAGAGAAAAGTACACCCGGAGAGAGATTAGACAATCCTTAGCCCTCTGGGAGACACAACACATACAAATTAATTCTAATCAAATTGAAAATATTCCATCGGGTAATACAGGATTTCATACACCGTACATAAAAAAAATTCCCAAAAGTAACCCAAAAATATATCCGAATTGTATAAGAGCTTCTGGGGAAAAAATAAAATATTAATCCAAAATAAGGCTTGAACTTTAAAGGTGATGTCCTCCCTTAAAACAAAAATTTGTTACATGTCTGTTACCCGCCCCCCAATTCCAATACTATCCCAATAATATTCAGCACACTATTAGATTAGCCATATATTTCAGTATAATTATTGCCTCCATCCTGGTAGAGTAAGCTGGCTCCTCCCTCCATGCAGTCAATCAAGACTTCGGACATCACAACCAATGATTTACTGCTGTTTCCCCTGCTGCCTCCACTGCAGATGCTTAAGGGGGAAATTCAGTGCAATTACATATACTTTTAAGTAAAGAGCAGTATTTCCATCCTAATGACCTTTATTTATGCCTATTCAGCATTTTTTCTGTGTATAAATAAATGCTTTTGAAATACTGACTTCCTGTTTGCAGGACTCCTAATAGAAACGATTATCGTCTTGCCCTTGACCCAGCACCTGGGTTGATTCAGTTGCTCAGTAGAGATCTGAGCATGTTTGACCCATCCAACAGCCAATCAGTAGAAATTACTGTTAGGAACATCACACGTAAGTGTGTATTCTGGGAAGAAGAATATGTAGGATAGAAGAGAATATATGTAGAATATGTAGGTATGTGTAATATAAAAAAAAAAAGGAAATTTAAAAATTGCTATTTTCCACTGAACTTTCCCTTTAAGCTTATAAAAAGCTCATTAAACCGAGAGAGGAGGCAGATAGGAGAGAACTTAAATATCGGGTTTCAAATCCATGTAATAAAGTGGTAAAAGTAGCAGGTGGAATCGCAGGCAGATAACTGACAAGTCCCCAGTTTGGTTGTAAGGGTGGACATGCCTTTTTAAAAAAAAATGCATTTGCTACTGGCAAGGACCCCTAGCACAACTTACTAGGCCCACACATAACAAGTAAGTATCACAACAGATCATACCGGAAAAAGACCAAATTACTGTGGGCACCCACACCTAAATCAAGTATCTACAAGTAGTCTGCATTGCACACACTTGCCATGCAAGTTGTTCAACACTAGTTAAACTATGCACTGGGCTTGAAAACTATGCGTGAAACAGATATTTTTAAAATTACTGTATTTTTCATTACGATTTCAACTTAAGATATGAAGTCAGTAAGTTTTGCCAAACTCCAACTCCAGATGCCCCGACTCCACAGCTCTCATAAAAACAATGGCATGTTGAAGTCAACAAGTACTGCAGCACACAATGGAAAAAGGGACCTGGCAAGTAACCAATCCCCTTACCACTCTCACATCTATTCTGATGTGGGAGGGATTAATACAGGGACAGTATTGCCCACTACTGGTGAATGAAAACCAGTTAACAAGCAGTGTGCATTTACTTAAAAAAATTATAATAATTATTATAATAATACTGCAGGAAATCAAACCAGTGTCCATTCAAAATATCAGACAAATGTACAAATGTCCTCTTTATTGTGGTAGGTGTGGACATTTATATGCATGCACATAGCAAAACCAATGGGCAACACTGAATTTACATCAAAAGTTCTTCTCCGCCCACCCCTAAATGTGCCAGAAAGCAGCAGAACGAATGCAGTAGCATTTTTATTTTTTTTCCCACAAATATCATTAGACTGCACTTGACCAAATATTTTATGGACTATTGAACTTTAGATCAAAAGGTTGTATAAGGCAAACTTGTAGAAAATTATAGTAGCTTAAATATTTCTTTTTTTACTATTGTTTCCTTCAATCCTAGTAGTTAAGAAGACAAAGTGGCTAGAAATTTAATGGCAAAATTAATTTGCTAACCCCAGCTTTAGGGCAAGTGTGTTACCATCTCTCATGTAATTTTGGGGCACTGTAAGCATTTCATTCTATTACAATTCAATGATTATCCTACACTCATTACATACTAATGTATTCAGCAACATGTTCTGTATTAAAAAAAAAAATGACATTAAACCAGGTAGCTTACAAGTGAAATAAACCTCAAATATTTTTTGCAATAGTATAAGGCAGTAATCCAGCACTTAGGTTAACAAAATAAATATTTGTGAAGATACTTACTTTGTTGGAGGTGTTGAGTGACAGCATATTCTGCACTCATTCAGCAAGTAATCCCTTATCTGTTCTGGGTGTGTACAGAACAGTTTCTACTTGCTTTGGGCTGTTGCAGTACATGTCAATTCCACCCCTAAATGCGCCAAAACCCAGCAGAACGAAGGCACGTGGTTCAGCAAATATTAACTTTTGGTTACAGGTGGCAAACCTGGGTACTGGATTGCTGCCTGATCTTACCCCAAAGGAGATTTTTGGGGTTTACTTCTCTTTTAATGTTTCATAGTTAACTCTATAAAATGAAATTCTCTACCTGGTGAAAAAATGAACCCTGGGCTGTCAGACAATCACAAAATTACAAGTGTGATTAGCACAATTTAGACTGGTATACATACTCCTTATGTCACACACTACTTTACATATAATTTACAAACAAATTTACTTAATACAATGCATGCAACCAGCAGAGAACAGGGGTCACAAAAAATATGCCTAGTATATTTCATCTTGCTTTAGTTCTCCTTTCAAAACAGAAGCTAAATAAAGCAATATATTATCAATATGATGAACTAATATGGTACTATCCTTAGCAGACATTCTGTTTTTTCCTCCTCTTTGTGCTCACTACAACAGGAAGACTCTACAATGCTTAAATCCTTCCCACGGTTTCACAGTAACATTCCTGTACCGATTTTTTCATCTCCTCCAGTCCTAACACCCCTTGTTTCTTGAATTCCTCTTTATTCTTTTCCTCCTCACCATGATATTTTAACATACTCTACCTATTTCCTCACTCAAAGGGAATGTTGGTAACTGCCATATGTGGTTGTCTGAATCTTGTATTTTTAAAGGGCATGTCCACCCCCAAAACTAAAATTTAACCCCTTACTGGCCACATCAAGTAGTTTAAAACAATCCTTACCTTACATTCCTGCTCAAAATGTTCCCGCTGCTGTGCCCCTCCAAAGTCCAGAACGGCTGTGTAGGAGCAGTGTGTGACTCATGCTGTGCCTGAGACTTCCTCAACCTCATCAAGGTTGAGGCATGCTCAGTGCAGCCCTCCCTGCCTCTCAGCCAATCACGGACGCGGCTGCCGGTCCCGCCCCCTGCTTTCAATTCCATGCAAGCAGAGGGCCTGAACACTGCAGCGGAGGAGAGAGGGCAGGTAAGTAAGAATCGGGGGACTTTCTAACAATTATATTAATGCGGTTGGGGCTGGGGGAGCATGCCCTATCACATATCAAAAGTTAAATTTTGGGGTGGACATGCCCTTTAACCATTAAGCTAGGTATCCCTTCAGTGTGTTATTTTTCGCTCTTCTCTTTTACTCACATACCATTTCTACCCAAGAACTCCAGAGTAACAAAGATAAATCCAGTTTTAATCATTGTTTATCACAGTACATTAGATTAGTACAGTAGATTATATGCACTTAATCTTTTAGTGACCAGATATTTTGCAATTGTTTGTTATATGAACCACTGCACTGCAAATTATCCACTTGACATATTTCATGTTATCTCAATACTTTAAATAACAAGAAACAGCCTTTAAATATTTTGAACCTTCCTTCCCTATTTCTTAAAGAGCAACTAAGTCACTCAACAAATTATATGGGCATTAACAGAACTTTAAAGAATATAGTCACACAGGTGCAGTTAAAGCAAGCTGTTAGTTGCCATCTGCTGCATGAGTGGTGCTGTCACAGCTTACCACTTGCATCTTTGGGAGGTTTGGCCATAGTTGCCCTTTAATTTAGTGAAACACTTAAAAAACAACACACCTATTTTACCTTTTAAACTAAGAATGGCCTTTTTTTGTTTTTCAAACTGCAGCCTGCATCACGAAAGGAATCTTCTTTTTTACTGAAAGGTGTCAATCTCTGCCCATGCTGGCATTCCCCATGAATACCACAATGTGCAATTCAAGCATGGTGCTCTGCACATGCTCAAACTCATAATAAGCTCATAGAACAGGGTGTATGGGTGGAAGAGATACATTTTGTTTAAAGAGAAGCAGAACATTACATTAGTAATGCAGGATACAGATGTCACAGCTTACCACTTGCACATGCATCTTTAAGAGGTTTGGCCATAGTTGCCCTTTAATTCAGTGAAACAAAATTTCGCATTCTAAAAAGCTATAAAATTACTGTCAAAGGAAATAATTTTCTGAGCATAAAATGGGTTCATCCTACAAAAAAAACACACACAAAAAAGCACACATATTTTACCTCTTAAAATAAAAATAGGAATGTTCTTTTTCACTGAAAAGTGGCAGTCTCTGCACATGCTGGGGTTGCCCACGCACACCACCCTGTGCAAACTCAAGCACAGTGTGCTGCACATGCACAAACTCATAACAAGCTCATAGAACAGGCTGTGTGGGTGGAAGAGATACATTTTTGTTCAAGGAGAAGCAGAATATTGCTTTAGTGATGCAGAATAAAGAAATTGTTTGGGAAGAAAAAAAATGGAGCAGTTAATGCTGATAAAGGTGTTGCTCTGCCTAGCTCGACAATAAGGCATTTGTTTTAGCTCCCTGTATTGCCACTGACTGACTCCTTGAGCAGTATACAATCCCTGTACTGAATTTTAGTTCACCTTTTTTTTTTTTAAAAAGTCAGTAAGTTTAATTACTACATAATGTTCAGGTAAGTAGGAAAAAATGCTTTAATTCAAACATTAAAAAAAGGGTTTAATTTATTCTACGCCTTAACTGAATTTATTTTGTGTTTTAACAAAAAAAAACTGTGTATCATTAATATTATTTAACAAACCATTATAGTACTGTAAGGTCTGCTACCCTAGTGTATCTCTCCAATTCTATTGTGCCATAAAATGTCTGGGGTCACTTTTTTTTTTAAACGGTCAAGGGTAGGAGAACGTATAAATAAAAGGCAATGCTGGAAATATGTAACTATAACAAGAAGTTCTTTTTAACAATAAAGTATTAAAGGGCATGTTCACCCTCAAATTGATATTTTACATGTATGTTAAGCAGCCCACCAAACTCTTTTTTTCTATACTTGCCTATTTCCAAAATGCTCTTGAAAGGACTTGCACTTTCTGGCACTTCCTCTTCTGTCCTGCTGCTTCTGGTTATTGGCAATCATTCAAAGCAATGATGGCTAACGAAAATGGGGTTTAGGGGTCTGCTTAACATGTGTGTAAAAAATTGGACATCCACTTTAAGACAAATTTCTTCTCAATTTAGAGCAGTGGTCACTATTTTTTTAAGCTTAGGGTTTTCTAAAGTGCACTGAAAATCATACTGTGTAACAAGGAGCTTAAGCAGAAAGTAAAAAGTATATCCTTTAAAACAGACTTTTATAAAAAAAAAAAAAAAAAAAATGAGAGAAAAGATGGAATTAATATTTTCATTAGTATATTATGTTGTGTGCACATCAGGCCAAATCCAACTCGTATTAAGGATACTTTAACTACTTCCATTAACTAGCTAAGACTTGTACAACATGTAAAATAAGTAAAGCAAGTCAATAACACCTCATTAAACTATTGTATAATTTTAGAATGTTAAATAATAAACAGTTGTTTTTAAGTTCTCCTTTTCTGCGAAAAACCAAAGTGCAAAGCAAACATCACATTTATCAACTTATGATGAACAGTTCAACATATAATAAACATAAAAAAACAAAATATATAAGCCATATATCGGACATGTAGTGTATTCTAGCCCCATGTATGGTTAGCTAGAAAAGGATTCAAGTAATACAGTTTACAGTAGGCATAAATAAAATCCGGCAGGTTAGTCTTTCTAAACCCCTTTTATAAAATGTAAAACAAAGCAAATCAGTTTTTAAAGAGCACAGTTTTAAAAAAACAAAACAAAACAACAATCTGTTTTTATTAACAATGATAAATAATCAAGTGTAAAAAAACAGATTTACTAATTAAAAAAGGATAAATAAAATACAACCACCATATCAAAATCTCAATATAACTTTAAAGGACAATTATAATCACCTTCCCTCCGCTCCTCTTCTTAGGTCTGTACCTTTTACCCAGGTTGAGGACCTGAACCGCTAGGTCCTCACCCCTGGGTTCACGAAAGTTAAAGCACAGCGTTACTGAAATGCTGCTCTGGCAGGCTCCTCCTCTCGTCGGCAATGAGGCCAATAGGAAGGCACGCTCTGCAACGAGCGTGCCTTCCTATTGGCCTCGTCGTGCAAGGAGAGGAGGGGGCGGAGCCTGCCAGAGCAGCGTTTCAGTAACGCTGTGCTTTAACTTTCGCGAACCCAGGCTGTGAGGACCTAGCAGTTCAGGTCCTCACCCTGGGTAAAAGGTACAGACCTAAGAAGAGGAGCGGAGGGAAGGTGAGTATAATTGTCCTTTAAGGAACAGAAATAGTTTCATAAAAAAAAAACTGCTAACTGGAATTGGCTTTTGCAGGCCAAAGTAATATGGAAGTTGTATGTAGGTGTGTATAATTTTATTTATATAGCGCCGCTTGGGTACGCAGCACTGTACATTATAAAATACAGGGGCTTATATAGCGCCGCTTGGGTACGCAGCACTGTACATTATAAAATACAGGGGCATAAGTGCAAGCCAATATACAGATAAATTAAATTTACATAAATAAAGATATACATATCATATATCATATATAATAAAAGTATATATAGAGTGATGTCTGCACTCAGTCCAAAATTTCTCACTATTTTGCTATATTCTAATGAAGGTGTGTAGTAAAATTAAGTGAGGTGTGCCTTGACATATTAAGAAAGAGATTCTTGCCCCAAAGAGCTTACAATCTAGAGTTCACAATAATGGAAATAAACAAAGAATGCCACTTAATATAAACCAATATTGACAACATATTGACTAATGCACTAAAAAAAGGAAATAACAAGAAATCATGTGAACAACATTACAACCTACAATGTTAAAAGTGCCATATTTTACCTGTTTAAAGTACTTATTTTACAATTCATATAGAATGGATAATTAAGATACACGTTTATTTGTATAAAATATATAATACGCATACATTTGCACATAAAGAAACCACTACTGAAAAAGTTCTGTGTTCCGATTTATATGTAAAACATTGTGTATTAAAACTATCAGTGTTGATCTGATGTTGATCAGTATTGAGCTTATTTTAAATGCAAAAAAATACAACTGTGCTAATTTAATAATTTATACTAAAATAAGGCTATTCTAAAGCAAGGTACAGACGTGCGATTTCGTCCGACCGCACAGCAAACTTCCATTTCGACCCACAATACATTCATATATAGGCATTTGGTCAGGGGTCCTTGAACCAATGCCCAACACAATGCCTATGAATGAATGAAAATTTTTACACATAAAACATTTAAATTAGTAATCACTACAATCTATTTCCACAATGAAGGAAGATGTACTAAATCTACATGCAGATTAATCTATTTGCAAAAGTTCTCAGATTTTGTTTAAATCTTACAAAACACACATCAAAAAAATAAAACAAAATGAAAGTTTTAAAGGGAACTTTTGACCAATGATTATCATTAACTAGCAACATTCCTCTGGAATGCCGTTTGTGCACTTTAATCGCCACACTTTAAACACGCAAAAAAGAAAAACATTATTTTAGGAGATACTGCTTTATCTTCTAAAATTGTTAACATATATGCTTCCTCAAATTTTAGTAAAATTCTTTCTAGAGCCTAGGTCCATACAACTGCTGGGAAAAACTGGAATACATAGAGAATGAGGTTCACAGTATAAGCAGATCAGTAATTGAAGCTGCATAAAAGTAATTACAATTAAATTTGTAGTATAGTATTTGAGGCTGAATAAAGTTATATGTCCATCTAAAAAAAGTTGCCATCAAAGCCATTATAAAAGAGCCTTTTCAGTAGACATTTATAAATCTCAGGAAATTATGTCCCTACTGATCTACACAGCAGAGAATTAATGCTTTCTGTTCTGATACATCTAATTTACAAAAAAACAGCTCTAGTAACCAAGTACTCAAAGAAAGACTCACCATTATGATTACTGCTACTTCTGAAAACTCTCATGAGAACGGATTGTAACACAAACACTTAACTTTATGCTTCAGACAGGTATTAAAAGAAAAGTTCTGGTCACTCAAACAAATTTGTAGTAGTGTCATACTGTATGTGGATATTTTGCTACAGCCTGAGAAAAGCACAGCTCAAGGACAGGAACTATGTCACCCAATACCTTTTATATAATTACAAACACAACAAATGCCATCCTAATGAAGGTTTTAAAAAGAACAAGAAATAAAAAAAAGCAGAAGGTTCACAATGCCAAGACGATTGGTTATTTCAGCTATGTCAAAAATAAAAATGCTCCCCCCCCCCAATTCTTAGTTATAAAGTTAGACCAAGAAACTAATGCTACCCTTATAATCAGGGCTGAGCAATTTACAAATTTACCCCTAGCAACTAACTTATTATTATATCTATTTAGAATTAGACACCCACAATTCAGCAATTGTTTGATTGGCTCCCGTTGTTAATAAGATTGTCCACCCCTCTTTAAAAGGATACATAAGACAATGTGTGCAATACACTATAGATGAATCAACAAACAATGTTGAAACATTTAGTAACATCCGATAGCTAAAGCTAGCACTAGCATTTAACACATTTCCCCACTTATAGCCCAAAACTGCGGATCAAAACATACTTGCCTTTTTATGCAATTCCTAATTAATGATATAATGATTTGAAATCAAAATATTCACTACAGAAAGGCATCCATCCTTAAAGGAATAATTCACTCTCTAAGTGAACTATTCCTATAATGTATTGATTAAAACTCAGGAGTTTTACCTCCCATTCTTCAATCAATAGCGCAGGGTCCAGGAACAAAGGTAAGAAGAAACTTCGATAATGCATGCTATAGCTGTACAGAAAGATTTCAGTGTAGCTGTGGTGGATTGCACAAAGTGTATGTTTCTTCTTACCTCGGTTCCCGGACCCTTCGCTATTGACTGAAGAACGGGAGGTAAGGCATAGCTCCTTAACCTCTCGGGCTTCAATCAATACATTAAAGGAATAGTTCACTTTGAGAGTAAACTATTCCTTTAAAATGAAAAAATGCCCATTTATTTACTTACAATAGCTTTTTAGCACTATTACTTTTATTTCTCTAATTTTCTGGCAGAGGTTGCTGTCTCCTCCCTTAACTCAAAGAGCTTTTAGAAACTTAAGCATGTGCAGAGGAGGCATTCGGGAAAACATCAGTCAATCATTGGTTGTTATGTTGACAGTCAAAGCTGCTTGGAGGTAGGAGACTGCTTCCTTTTGCAGAATTATTGGCAATAACTATCTTTAAATATCTAATAATGTATAATATATATTAGAATTGAGGGCAGCTAACTTACAAGTTACTTTTTTTTTTATTTTGAGGGTGGACATGCCTTTCAATGCTGGCCATATACACAAGGAACCTTTCCTTTTGACCAAGCACTTTAAAGTATACTTTACAAAATACATTTACAGAGAAAGCTTCATTTAGGTTGTGTGATGTGCAGATAACTGATAGCATTAACTTTTGGAGAAGAAAAGGCAGCAATCACCCTTCAATTTTGCAATCTTTCTCCAGGGAGCTGGGAAGAATGACATCACTAGAAAGGAAGCAGAATTGCACGTGTACCAGCTCCTCCAATGACCAGAAGAGCACAAGAGCTGCTGACATACTTTCCTGGCTCTGTGGAAAAGGAACAAAGATAGGCTAGTTTAAAAATATTTGCTAATAGACATCTAAAGCTGGATACACCCTCGAAAGATTTTAGAAAAAATGACGGATCTGCAAGATTATGACTGTCATTTTTCAAAGATCGGGCTACACACAGTCCCGAGCGCTCCCCCTATGCACAGCATTGGGAGAACGCTCAGGACTGCGTGTTTCCCTCAGCCATGGCAGATTCCCCTATAGGGAGTCTACCGCGGCCAAGGGAAATTTTCATCCTATCCCCAACGAGCGTTCGGCAGCCGCGCACTTGTTCGGGAAAGCAAGGTACACACAGTGCCGATAAAGCCCCGATACCCACGGTATCAGGGCTTTATCGGTACTGTGTGTACCTAGCTTAAGGTGCTAGGTTGCTGCCTTATCTTCTCCAAAATTTCTCCACAAACTACACAAATGGCATGCATAACTCCACACTGCAGGGAAAATAAATTATATACACAAGAGTCAGGTTAAAATGGAGCACAAGGTAATGTGATTAGGGGCCCACCTTTTTCATTGTATGCATAATCTGCTAAATTTCAAAGAAGTATCCTAAATAGCTTTGTCTTTGAGCAGCATTTTAAAATATTCACATATTATAACTTCTGTAGCATTCACTAGACCACCTAAGGTCACCTTGTGAATAACTGTTAAATATCATTAACATTGAATTCAATCAACATAGCTGCCAGAGTTCCAAGTTGGACCACGTTAGAGATGTCTGCTTGCAAACGCATGTGCATGTAATACCAAGTCACAATAAGTCTTCTTGGCTATTGCTATGAGCCAGAAAGAATATAAAACACATACTGTTGAACTTGGATATCTTAAAATACACATCAAAATACACTTTCCCAATAAAAATGACACATAAATTTGACACATAAAACATAGCTTAAAACTGTACTTTACTACTAAAAGTTTTAATTCAGTTACTTCCACTGTTCAGCCCATGAAACTGATATTTAATAAAACTAATGGAAAAAAGCATTTACTTGTAGAATTTGTTAGCTTTCAATTCCTTTACATTTACAGCAGTTCCAGCAGGTTTGCTGAAACAAGAAACATGTTAAACAAGATACATTGAGTGTCAAGGGTGTAATGGTGAAAGGAGTTACCACTTGGATACAGGTCAATTTTTGTTACTTCACTAGATTTACAGTATTACTTTGTGTCTCTCCTCCTTGAATTGCTGAAATATTAAACCAATTAATAAACACTGTGACAGAGACCTATGACCAGCGTTGAATAATACAATGCAACACAAGAAAAAAAAATAATGGTTAATATGTTCCCTAATATGTTCCCTAAGCAAGTGCCACCAACAGGTAACAGTAAGTATGATATGTTTGTTGCAGCCCTGCTTTGGGTGTCTCAGCCCCCATAAATCTACTATAGTTCCCAATCCAATTAGCAATGACATAAAGTTCGTCTGACACAAGCCTTAAATAATATAAACAGCCACCATAATCATATACTCTTAAAGCATTTCAAGGCATTAAATCAGCAACTGAAAGTCCTGGCAGCCACATTAGTGTTACAAGAGACATACAGTAATATTCATTACTTATTTTATCTCTTGAAGAAAAGCTAAATTTACTATGGTTATGTGAATAAACCCTAAAAAGGCAAAATTACTGTTCCCACCCTCTCCCTAACAAAAATTCCAATAAAAATGCCAGGGACCCACAACATGTCCACAACCTGGCCAATGGGAACAGAGCTTGTCTTCCGATTGGTCAGGCTCAGGATACAAACAGGGTGGTAGAAGCTTAATTGCAATTGGGACATCAGTTTTAAATTGCAGGTGATGTAAGGTAAGCCCAGAGGTTAGAAACCAGTGGATTATGCCCTCATCCTGGGAACATTTCTTCACCACCAAATATTATCACTGGGAGAAAAGCTAAATTTTTGTGTGTGAGTGATCACTAAAATGATAAAGTATTTGTGAACCACATTTATTGGAAGGGGGTTAGTGGTAACAGTAAGTTGATCTTTAATCCATCTTATCTTCTCCAAAAGTTTAAAGGAAATCTATAGAGCCAATATATATATATATATATTTTTTTTACCTTCCAATTTTCTTTCTATGCAGAAGAAAATAAGAAGACAGCTGTTTGTTCCCAGCTGCCCGGTCTATTCTCCCTAATAAAGGTGCTGTGCATATGCAAGAATGAAGCGCTATAAATGTTCTTTTCAGTTTTTAAATAGCGAATCACCATCCACTTTCAATAAGTGTGCCATGGACCTGGAGAACTGGCATCCATCAGGAAAGACCTGCATCTCCTTAGGTCATTGGGCAATCGATATGGAAAACTGGAATGCGAATATGCCAGCCTCCCCTGTGGTCTGGCAGCTAGTAGTTTCAAGTACTGACTTTGGGAAATTCAGTGCCCCTGACTCTGCTGTAAACTCCCAAATCTTTTAAATTATAAAGTTGTCAAATTAAGCTAAGCTAAAAATTTTAAGTTTAGTTCTGATCACATTTTGCGATCCAATAGCCTGTGAAAAACGCATGTCGGTAAATGACAAAGTGGGTGATAATGAAACATTGCACAAACGCAGCGCAAATGCAGGGGAAATGTGCATCACGCATGTTGTAGTATGGCTGCAGCCTCAGTCAATCTTGGCCTATTAACAATGAAATAATTTGAAGAGGCACGTTTGTCATGCAATAGTTTGTTTTCCCCTACTAGATCCAAATAAATCATGTTACAATAGGGAAATTTTAATGCATAATGTGACCTTGTTTTCACAATTAGGTACTGTATGTAAAGTTCAATTCAATAAATTTAAAAACTTTACAATTGCTTTCAAATCAAATATATACTATACAAAAAAATTTAAAATATCTTCTACTTATAGATATTCATTTCTGGTACCAAACAAAAACTTTGCTGTCTATAAGGCATTAGTAGCATATCCTTCTATATTGCAAACATTTCAGAAGTTAGTATTTTTATGTTAAAAATATAGCACTTTAAGCATTACTTATAAAGGAGAACACCCGATTATAAGTTAAGTTATAGTCTAACCTACGATTTCATACACATCAATGTAATGATCAACTGAGTATATTAAAGAGTGTGGCCACACTATAACGCACAGTAAAGTAAGATTCACACACATTACATGCAATTGGAACAAAGAATGGTGACCGCAAGCGGGCGAGAATCGCTCTAGTGTATCATTAAGATCAAATCCAATTCATATCAGTTTGACCTGATATTTTGGCCCAGTCTAACAAAGAATAAGCCAGTTTAAATATAAATATTCAGTGTAACCAACAGGCAGGGCTTAAGCAAATGCACCAAATTTTGGACCAAAATACATATAGAGCAGCATATCACTCTAAAGTCGGCACAGCTTATATTTCAGCCTGACCCCTAATCTAATAAACTAAAATACATAGGATAATGCAAATATAATGGATAGTGGTCGACTGGGACAAATTTTAAAAGTCAGATCCCAATGTCTCATTAATCGGGCTAGTTTAAAATTTTCATCATAACCTGCCTAGTGAAGGTGCAGACAGGACCCTCCTATTATACACCTAGATAGTTCACCACCAAAGTTTAAACAGCATTGTAACAATGTTGAGGTTCCAGAGTTCATACTTTTTCAAACAAAAGTTTTTGACAGCATATAATTAAGAGGAAAAAAAAAATAGAAAAAAGAAAAAGACAATGGGGAGCTTCAGCTAACAGATTTACTAATTAAATAGTTTTCTCGGTTTCTTAAAAATAAAAAAATGGCATAAAAGGGCATTTCAGTTCTTCTTTGTGTTAATTACTTAAATCATCATCCATGCAGACTGTAAACAATCTGTATTTGATGCTCTTAGCAGGAACTGCTCCAATTACAATAAACACATGTCCTAGTTTCATTCTACTATTGCCTTGTAGATGGTTCAGATTATACAACCAAAAATCCTGACACCACAAAGTAATTAACAATACTGATTCAATAAGCAAATTAATCCAAATTCTGAAGATCAATTGTGGCCAAATATAAAAAACATCAATAAAACAATTATTGTATCACTGTTTGGGCAACAGCACTAAGGTGAAAAGTGACTTATTTGTCTAGTTATGTGCATTTGTCTCTGTAAAAAAAAAAAAGTCATATCAATGAAAGTTTTGATCCGTCCAAAACACTACATAAATGTAGTTGCTGACAAATCATATTTATAAGACTTTTGCCCTTTCTGCAATTTTTAAAAGGGGTAATTAAAATCTGCAAACTATTTTTAGTGTGTATTGCACATCAAAAAGTTTACCACTTGCCTTTATATTTAATCTGGATACCAAGACACAGCCTGATTGCAAAATAAGGTTGAAGAAGCATTTGAAACAAGAAATTTAAAAAAAATAAAAAGGTATGCTCTATGGATAGAATGCAGTAAATCTGAGGTATACAAAGAGGGTGCCAAGACTTGTTTTGTTATTGTTCAGCTCTTAAAATAATTTTTTTTTAGAAGCAATAATCATTGATGGATGATGGATTCGAGTCATATTCTAATACTATGTAGACGTTATGGAGAATGGTAAGCTGAAAGAAGAGGTTTTCAGAAAACCAACCCACACGACCATTATTGGAGGTTTACCCCTGACTTGTGATCTAAAATGTGGTGGGAGTCAATCAGAACCTTACAATGAGCAGATAAAATACCCACTAGCAAGGAGGCTAAGGCAATTTAACTTCCCAGAGGAGCCCTTAAATTGCATGTTTAAACCGCAAATGAAAAATCATATATATGTAAATTACCCCCCAAAACTACAATCTTTACAAAGCCGACAGATGGAGGGCTAATCTGTACAGCAACAAAATGTTGTTTTGCCTCCTTTTCAAACTCTCCAAGCTTTAACTTGCTCAGAGGAAGGTAGGGGGAAAAACATTCAGTCATTGGTAGGGATGTTATCTGTTACAGACAAATGCTAACAGGAATCAGCAGAAAGAACTTCAGGCAGCATTTCTGGTTACATTAACATCTTTCAGATTTTTAACTTTTGCAGGTTTGTGGGTGACGTATATAAAGTTTTTCATTTGAGGGGTAAACTTGTTCTCTAAAACTTGTGAATATCTGGATTAGACCTTTGTGAAAACCGGAAGAAGAAAAGAACATCAATACCACCATTCAGGGAGAGAAGCATAACAAGAATATGGTCATCCTATATGTAGAAGGGGTGTCAGAGAAATTAAGAATTTTTCAAAAGACACTGAAACTCTGTTTGGTAGCAACTGGTGCATCCAAAATATCCAAAACTGAAGCACACAAAGAGCAACATCATTTGTGCAGTGCAGTCATGAGTGTTCTGTTTTGTATATGGAGGAGACTAAACAGCAGCTGCAACAAAATATGGCCCAGCACAAAAGAGCCAATTCCTCAGGTAAGGAAGCGGTGTCACTGCATCTTAAAAGGGTATGTCCACCCCCAAAACTAAATTTTACTATACAGCTGGAAATGGCTATAAACCTCGACTTCGCAAGGTTTTATACCAGTGATAGGTCCTCACAAATGTATTTACCAGCCTTCGTTACACCGACGCCTTCTGCTTTACTTGCGTGCCCTTTTCCGTGCACGGAAGTCAAGTAGGAGGGGCTTGACCGGCATCTGCCGGCGACAAGGGAATGAAGGCTGGTAAGTAACATTTCTTTTGTTCATTAAATTTACATTTTTAAAATGATAGAAAAAGCTATTAAACATTTCTATTTGTAAAAAAAAATTTTTTTTTGTTTACAGCATTTTTTTACATCTACAAAATAATATGTAGTAATAAATCATACAGAGATTAGACAGTGTGAATAACTGTAAAAGGTACACATTGTTAAGATATACGTAGAAATAACACATGGAAAGTAAAAAAGACGCATGGAAATTTTGGAAAAATGTAGTGCTTTATAGAAATATATCCTTTTTGAAATGGTTCAAATTGGACTGCCTTAGCCCTTCCCACTAGGAGACATTGAGGAGCTACATGCATTAGTGCAGGAGTGTCAAACTCAATAAGGGGCCAAAATCAAAAGTGGCGGGTCAAATGTCCAGCTAACCCACAAACCCCATTTTCACATTATTGAAAATTTTCAAATATGCTCCTGAAGGGACTTACCTGACCCAGTCCCTCACCACCAGAGTACCACCCCTATAGAGGACCGCACGATCCGTCATAATTTTCAGACTCTTCCGATCATGCTTTCGTCCAATTCGGACAAAGGAACAGTCGGCGATCGGTCGGAGCTGCCATACAATAATTCAGACCGACCGCCCGAAACACTGAAATGTTGGTCAGTCGGGCCGAATAATTGTATGTTGTGTACCCAGCATTAGATAATTAGCAGGTGCAGGGTTGTCTCCATCAGGCTTCTACCTAGTGCTGGCTCACAGTAGGGAAAGGGTGTGAAGCTCACTGTTTTGAACTGGGTCCTCTGCCTAAGGCACGTTCTTGAGATAATGTGGAATGCCCACCTTATTCTTCTAGCGCGGTAATGGAACGGCACTGCATCCAAGCTTTACTATTCTGCTATCCATTTGTGAAAGTGATATTTGTGTAGTCCCAAGCAGTGGTGTGACTATAGATATGCCTGCTAGAATCCTTGATCAGCTGTATTTAAACAACTGATCATGCGTATTTTAGTAAAGGTGCATGTGATCAGCTGCTTAAGTACATCTGATCGTGGTATTTAACAAGCAGATCTATAGTTCCGCTGATGCTTGGGACTGCACAAAGTATAACAGTGTAGTATGTCTTGGATGCTGTACAGTCACTGGGGGCCAGAAAAAAACATCCACACAGGATTCAGACCATGCACACATGTTTGACATGTGTGCTGTAGTGGATTCCACCGCACAGGCTCCTGGTGGCCAGTTTTTGGAACTTTGGGGGGTTGCATCGCAGGGCAGCCATTTGGAGAAGGGATGTAAGGTAAGCTTTCGTATGAAAAGGAAGTGGACGCCACGCAGAGGAAACTGCGAACACAGAGAAACTGTTCGCAGTTTCCTCTGTGTGGCGTCCACTTCCTTTTCATACGATTGTATTTCCACACTGCGGGGAACGGAGCAGTAGGAAGGAGTGACCCAACAAATAATATCCTGGCAGTGAAGCGTACACTGTTTAACTATATTCATGTAAGGTAAGCTTGTGTAGGTTCTCATTCATCCAGGTCATGGTATATCTGTTGCATTCAATTAGAGCAACTGGACTTGAAGTTTAGTTCTTGAAGACGTTTCGCTAGTCATCCGACTGGCTTTCTTAGTTCAGAATGACTTGTACACGAATCTGTGGCAATTATGTACACTGGAAAATCCCAATTAGCATATCACAGCCAGGTGTTAAGGGCGTAATTGGATAGTGTCTAAGAGGTGTTATAGGAACGCCAAACAGCATTGTACATGGCAGACAGTTGGTGTCGAACCCCCCCACCTCTATTTAGGCTTGGTTTCTTTATTTTCACATAAATGTCACGTTCCTTTGCCAATATGTTAACATTACAATCTTCAAAGGTATGTCCTTTATCCTTAAGATGCAGGTACGCGGCTGAGTCCTGACCCGAGGAATTGGCTCTTCTGTGCTGGGCCATACGTTGATGCAGTTGCTGTTTGGTCTCCCCTACATACAAATCAGAGCATTGTTCACTGCACTTCGTATATGAGGTCGCTTTTCTTGTGTTTCGGTATTGGGTCTTTCGGGTGGACCAATTGCTGCTTCAGTGTGTTGTTCTGTTTAAAGCAGACAGAGATATTGTGTTTTTTGAAAATTCTTCTTAATTTCTCGGAGACCCCTGCTACATATGGGATGACCATGTTCTTTCTCCTGTCTTGCTTTTCCCCTTCACTGTTGTTATTCGTGTTCTTTTCTTTCCTTCTACTTCTTTTGACAAAGGCCCAGTTTGGATATCCACAAGTTTTAAGGGCTCCTCTGAGAGGTTTCATTTCTTTAGCCTTTCCCTCTGTGCTAGTGGGGATGTTCTCAGCTCTGTGCTGCAGGGGTCTCATATGGATAGATATAGATGTATGGTAAATATTTTTATACACTATAGAGTGGGGCCAGTGGTGGGTGAAATTCTATTTTTGGGGGTGGACATGCCCTTTAATACTTCTTCAGTGTCATTGATAGAAGACATTTTCCATAGAGTCAAGAACACTCAGTCAGATTCAGTCTGTGAGCAATACAGCGAAAACCAACAAGGTGGCCTAATGTGCTCTGCATCTTTGGTACAAGGCCATTTATTTGTCCAATCATCGTTGCTGCAACATCAATTCCTACCCCAATAAGTGTATTGCTTTCCAAACATTTGACAAGACTTAAAGGGGAAGTTCAGTGCAAATACATATGCTTTTTAGAAAAAAAGCGCAGTATTTTTTCATCCCAATGACCTTAATCTGCCAATTCAGCATTTTGTCTGTGTATAAATAAATGCAACCAAAATACTGACTTCCTGTTTGCAGGACCCCTAGTAGAGACCGTTATGGTTTTGCCCTTGACCCAGCGCCTGGGTTGATTCAGTTGCTTAGTAGAGATCTAAGCATCTTTGACCCATCCAACAGCCAATCAGTAGAAATTACGGTTAGGAACATTCCAAGGATGTGGAGTATTCTGGGAAGAAGGACTGTTAGAACCTGAAATGTCAGCTCACTAATGTCAACAGCAGGGAACAGCAAAGGGTATGAAATCAACTGATTTTTCAAAATGGGAGAGAATATGTAGAATAACTAAGAAGGCATTACACAAACTAACAATTTAACAAATATTGATCATTTCCACTAAACTGTCCCTTTAACTCACCAAGTTCATTTTCTATAGCTGTTAAGTACCCATTATTCAAAAAGGGTAGTCGTTCACAGCCGGGTAATTACAGGCCTGTAAGTTTGACTTCAGTGGTGGGGAAGATCCTGAAAAGTTTAATAAGGGAACATGTTCTAGAGTATGTTTCAAGGACTGACATTATAAGTAGTAACCAGCATGGATTTAGGAGGAATAGATCTTGTCAAACTAACTTGCTTGGCTTTTATGAGGAAGTAAGTAGAAATTTAGACTCTGGTATAGCAGTGATGTAGTTTACTTGGATTTTGCAAAGGTTTTTGATACAGACCCCCATAGGCGACTAATGTATAAGCTAAGGTCTGTTGGTCTGGGGAGTCACATTTGTACATGGATAGAAAATTGGTAAATAATAGGATGCAGAGAGTAGTTGTAAATGTGGCTTCATCATTATGGACTAAAGTGCTAAGTGGGGTGCCACAGGGTTCTGTGTTGGGGCTGCTTCTATTTATTAATGATTTGGAAGTGGGTATTGTCAACAAGGTTTCTGTGTTTGCTGACAACACAAAACTTTGTCGACCATTAAAAACTTCAGAGGATGTGCAATTGTTACAGGGGGATCTAGATAGTCACACTGGGCTGCTAAGTGGCAGATGAGATTCAATGTTGATAAATGTAAGGTGATGCATTTTGGACTTAAAAATCCTTGTGCTACTTATACTATAAATGGCTCTGTGTTAAGTGAATCCCTGTTGGAACAAACTTAAAGGTAGCAAGCAGTGCCAGATGGCAACAGCCAGAGCCAGCAGGGTATTGTCTTGTATAAAGAGAGGTTTGGATTCAAGGGAGGAAAATGTAATTCTCCCTCTTTACAAAGCATTGCTAAAGGCCTCATTTGGAATATGCAGTGCAATTTTAATCCTGTGTACCAAAAGGACATCTTTGAAATGGAAAGGGTTCAGAGAAGGGCAACTAAATTAATAAGGGGATTGGGAGAGCTTGAATATGAAGAGACTGGAAAAGTTACAATTATGTACGCTGGAGAAAAGGCGCTTGCGTGGGGATATGATTACTGTGTATAAATACATTAATGGGCCATACAATAAACTATCTGGGGCATTGTTTACCAATAGAACAAGTCAGAGGACACGTTGACATGCCTTAAGACTTGAAGAAAAAAGGTTTAGTCTTCAAGTTTTCACTGTGAGAACGGTAAAGCTATGGAACTGTCTTCCAGTGGACGTTGTTATGGCAGGTTCATTGGTCAGTTTAAAAAAAAAGCTGGATGAGTTTCTGCAAACAAGGTATGTTGCAAGTTACTTCATAAATTTGGTGGGGGGGGGGGGGATTTGCCTTCCTCTGGATCAACAGTTAGGCAGGAAATGAGGATATTGCTAGATGGGTTGGACTGGATGGACGTATGTCTTTATTCAGCCTCAAATATTTTAAACTATAAATTAGCAGTGGAATCCTGAAGAGGAACAATGGTTAAAAATGTCTCTTTAATTTCATTCTCCTTGATGTATCTTACATACAGGATAAGTTCTTCTACTTGCTTTGTCAGTAGAACCATCCAACAGCAACCCAACGAATTTCTGGCCTTGCAGCTCTTTAACAAGATCACGTTGCATTACAGTGGCAATGTGCGATATAAACTCCTGGCGCCTCTTATGATTCCCATATTCACTTAAGACATCAATTTATCTACCAAAACCATATAGAAAGTACAATCAAGGCCGATTGCACTCCACTCCAATGTTCAACGACCAGGGTGCTAACTCCAAGGTAGGTACATAAGAAAATTAAGAAATGTGGAGCACTCAACTGGATTTTTCAAAAAACAAACAAACAGTAATTTATTAAAGTAATTACTTTAATAAACTACTGTTTGTTTGTTTTTTGAAAAATCCAGTTGGTGCTCCACATTTCTTAATTTTTATATATGTGTGTGTGTGTGTCTATTTCTATATAATATGAAACACCAGAGTGTTTTTAAGTGCTCAAACATTTACAAATCCATCTTTTTAAAACTTTTTGCTAGCGAATTATCCTCTGGTTCTGACAGTGCTTGCTGAGCTGCAACACATTTTTTATGCTGTGAAGAGAGGCCATACCTTTTGAAAGTTTCCAGTTTATACGGACCGGTACCGTATATACTCGAGTATAAGCCGAGGTTTTTAGGTTTAAAAATAAACCTAAAAACCTTGCCTCGGCTTATACTCGAGTCACATCACAAATGTGCAGAGAAAAGTGCCGAGAATGTTTTTCACTTACCGGTACCAGTCCGTTACCAGTCCATTAGGTCGCCTGCACAGCTGCCATGGACACCGGGAGGGAGCTTGGATACCGGGAGAGAGAACAACACAGAGACCAAGCAGGGCTGCACAGAGGAGACCAAGCAGGAAACGCGGGCACGTTAGGCGCAGGCGCGCCATTACGTAAGGATTGACGTAAGGATTGCACTGTACCGTAATCAGCCAGAATGGAGGAGCAGGGAAGGAGCGATGCGGGACCGGTAAGTTAAATTCCTTTTTAATTATTGACTTAATTAAGGAATTCCAATGTGTTGAGTGTCCTAAGGCAATTATTCCTTACAAACTACTATATTTGCCATTTTGCCAAGTATATTTGCAATGTAATAATATGTAACAGTGTTATGGGGCATTCCAATAATACTGCAGAATTATATAGCATCTGCAGAATTACTTTTATTGCCTCTGGTTACCGTATTCTTAGCAAAGCATGCTGGGAGTTGTAGTTTCCAAACATCTGGAGTGCCTCAAAAGAATATGATGGGTTACAAAGTGGGGCAAGGGGATTTTTTTTGCAGTTGAACTTGCCAGTAGAATGGGTCCAGTACTGGATTTGCTTATAACCGGCATTGTGCGAGACTACGGTACTGTATGGGATTACCGTACACTACGTACTTTATGGGAATTCTGCTATCCATTTAAAGGGCAACTAAAGCCTCAAAACAATACTGATTTTAATGGCAGAATACCGTACCTTGATATAAAAGCAGTAATCAGTGCCTCACTTAACTACGGTAAACTTTGCTCTTAAGGTATGGGGTTCAAGTTTTCTTACTGGCTCTTCTGTGTATTTTTAATCTGTTAGAAACGGTTGATCGTGGAAGAAAACAAAAACGCAGATCTTACGACGCTGGCTTTAAACTCACGGTTGTTTGGACTTTGCTTGCGCCAGAGAACGAAGATTTCACAAAAACTACCACAGAATCTTGAGGAAAAGGTCATGTCATTCCATCAATTCATTATAAAACAAAGAAAGTTGTATAATTATGACCTTGGAAGTATCGGGAATATGGATGAGACAGCAATGACTTTTGATCTTCCAAGCAACAGAACAGTGGCATCCTTGGGAGAAAAAACAATTTTCCTTAGAACAACCGGGAATGAAAAAAATCATTTCAAAGTGGTTCTGGCATGTTTGGCCAATGGAGTCAAGCTGCGGCCTGTTATTATATTTAAAAGGAAGACCTTGCCTAAGAATGCCAAATTCCCCCCGCGAATTACTGTCCGTCCACATGTTAAAGGCTGGATGGATGAACAAGGAACAAAAAAATGGCTAGAGGAGATTTGGAATGGACGACCAGGAGTAGCTTTAAAAAAAAAAACCCTCACTGCTAGTTTGGGATATGTTTAGAGCACATATATGTGAAGATGTCAAAACAATGGCTAAGTCATTTCAAACCACTTTGGCTGTTATTCCTGGTGGGCTTACATCTGTTTTACAGCCCTTGGATGTGTCTATAAAACAAACCTTTTAAAGACCGTGTGCGAAAAATGTGGCACGAATGGATGTCATCTGGTCAAGCCAAATTGACAAAAGGTGGCAATCTTATGAAGCCTGACATAGAACTAGTAGCAAAGTGGGTACGAGATGCATGGGAGGACATTCCAGAAGACATCATCAAACGTGCTTTTCAGAAATGCGGTATAAGTAATGCCATAGATGGTACAGAAGATGATGTTTTGTTTCAGCACAGCAGCAGTGATGAAGATGATGTAAATATTGATGATGGTGATGATAATGTCTATGCAGATGACATTACACCAGCTGAATTTGAGGCACTATTTAGAGAAACTGATGATGAGGAATCTGACTTTGAAGGATTTTAATTAGAGTACCGCATGTTTCATATTGCTGCTCAAGCCATTGAACTTTGATTCAGCAAAAAGGTTTCCCAGTTAAAATAGTTTCCATACTTTTTGTTGCTTTAATGCATATAGTGACTACAAAACAGGTTGTTTTTATTTGAAAATAAATACTCCAAAAATAAAACATGGACCTCCTCTTTATTCATGTTCATTTTCTAATCATTTTAGGTAATTACAGGTTTGCAGTAGTGGTGATAATTTCTACCCTCGGCTTATACTCGAGTCAATCAGTTTTTATTAATTTTTCAGGTAAGAATGGGTACCTCGGCTTATACTCGGGTCGGCTTATACTCGAGTATATACGGTATATCCTTCCACAACTTTTTATTTCTCATCTGCCAAAGGGGGGAAGTTGGCATAAACAGTGCATTGGGCAACACCTTTCTCTTTGTCAAAATTAAGCCATGGTAAATCAGCTTAACCAGCTGTCAAGGAATTTTCGTTTGATTACTTATCTTTTACAACATTCAAAGACACTTTGTAAACACCAGAAGGCCTTTGTGTAGGTATTTCCAATTCAATTACCATAAGTATCTTGGCAGATCTGGTAGTTGTGGATCGAAAAAGAGCTCTGCGGATTTTCGGAAGTGAAAAAGCTTGTGATGCGTGGTTGTTTCCTGGTTTCTTTCCTCTGTTTTCCACTTGCAGATCACTTCATGGTTGTTGGATGGAACTTTAAGAAGACATGCAAACTTGCTTTGGGAGTCATTATTTGATAACAGTTACCAACAAACTGGAAAGCCTTTGCCAGCAAAAGAAATCTAAACTATCGGCCAATGTTCTATTCTTTCTGTTATAAACACAAAAATTAAACAAAATTAAAAAAAAAAAGTCTAGTTCAAAAGGATTTTGGGTAAGCAAAAGTACCACCAAATTGGGCAATTTACATATAGTTAAGCACAGAAAGAAAAGTGCTTTCGATTATTATTCCAGATCAACGAATGACGCCCAACCAAATGTGTACACATGATCAATTTTTGTCTGGCGTGTGTCTGTGTAACAGTTACATAGTAAAATAGTATTGGAGGTTGTATAAAGAAATACAATCATCTAGTCTAACCTTTATACCCTACCCATAATGACTGTCTAACAGTTACATAGTAACATAGTATTGGAGGTTGTATAAAGACATACGTACATATAGTTCAACCTTTAGATCCTACTCATTTACCCTACTAACAGTTGATCAAGAGAAAGGTAAAAAAAAAAAAAACAGCAAAAAGGGGAATAAAAAACAATAGGAAGACATGCTGTTGAAGCTCTGGGTGAGGTGAGGGAGGCGGAAAACATTGTGCCAATGATCAGAACTTCTAGAGAGAAGTACAAGACTTAGAAGTGGAACCCAGGGATGGGGACCTAGTGGATTAGGTCCTTAGTAAATTAGTGTAGAGTCCTAGCAAGAACAGAGAGGTGCACCATGTATCAAAGAGTAGTAGAGAGAGGCACACTATGGAACAACTAAACGATTTATCAAATACTGTGCTGAAGAAACGCAACATTTCAGGGAGTCTGCGCCCCCTTCAGGGGAGATCTCACATTCAGGCTGACCTCACTGGTATATACACTGAATACACAACCATGACCAAAACAATAATAGTTCAAATAAAAGCGAATATAAAAACATAACCCAAAACAATAGTAATTCAAATAAAAGTTAATATACAACTATAACCAAAACAATTATATTTTAAATAAAAGCTAATATACAACCATAACAAAAATAATAATAAACCCTTTCAAACCACCAAAAACACTGAATAGCAAGAAAGCAAAAGAACAGCAGGTTGTATGCATAGGCAAGTTGCATATACAATATAATAATACAATGCAATAACATTTGTAAAGGGCTTTTCTCCTAAAGGACTCAAAGCACAGATGATACTCACAAAAAAAAACAAAAAACGTGGGTCACAGATTTACAGCCTTTCCTGACTGATCCTTCCTGGTCCATTTTGCTGGTCTTCCTGTCTTGGAAGTACAGCAGAGTGACGTACTCCGCAGCAATGTGGTACTCCAAGGGTCCCAGATCACGCAATGTATGCCTCGCTGTTACAGTCAGAATGAACACTCCAGCACACCGCTGTTGGCTTATATGCCAGACAGGTAAGTAGGTGCGATCCCCAGGGCCCTCCACTCCCAGGGACAACCGAATCTCGAAAAAGTATGGAAAGAAAGGTATGGGGGAACACACTACATAAAGGTGAATTCACAAAAGTTTATACCGTATGTGTGGTTCCAATAAACTTTTGTGAATTCACCTTTATGTAGTGTGCTCCCCCATACTTTTCTTGTGTTGATGCCTCCTTGTTACCTGTATGCACTCTGTACTGTATGCCTATTTTCTCTCCCCTTTACCCCATGAAAATGAAGCCGCAACACAATGAAGCCGCAACACAATAGTCCCATTTTGCACATTTTCAAATGCAAGCTAGGCCCGTGACGCGCATAACAGGCAATACGAAAGTCTGCCCCACTAAAATGCGCAGCAGGACCCCAGCCACTCCGGACTCCAGACACTGCAACTGACATGTCTTGCGCAACAGCCGGAATGCAACCAATGAAGGAGGTAATAAATCAATTGTCTGCTCAACTCCGAGATTGGCACCCTTAATTAAAAGTAACTAAATTGCTCCAAGTTTTTTCAGTCGCCAGGGTGCATTTTTTAGTCGCCATGGGGACTGTGATTTATCCAGCCCTGTATTACAAGAATTCTTAGCGGATAAACACTGCCAATAGACTTAGTAGGCTGTGTGCAATATATGTTTTACTGGTAGAAGCATGCCACATTGAACACTTGGCAAACTGTGCCTTTTTTTTTTTTTTAATGTAGTTTCTAATGTGATGGACAACTGTGGATCCTATTTAAACTGCCTGCATAGGTTGAAAGTCTAAACAAGATGTTCGGAGCAAACGGGCTTAAAGCACAATTATACTCACCTCCCCCTCGTTCCTTTCCCCCCACTCCTGCAAAGTACCCAGGTTGAGGACCTAAAACGCTAAGTCCTCACCTCTGGGTACTTTACAAAAGTCCTGAAGTACTTACTTGTAATCTCCCTCGTCGCTCCGGTCTGATCCTCCCCATTGGCACTTTGAGTGACAGGTCGCAAGGCAGCCAATGGGAAGACGCGATCTGCAAGGAGGGGTGTCTTCCCATTGGCTGCCTCCCGGACTGTCGCTGACAGTGCCAGTGGGGAGGATCTGACTGGAGCGACGAGGGAGATTACAAGTACGTACTTCAGGACTTTTGTGAAGTACCCAAAGGTGAGGACTTAGCGTTTTAGGTCCTCACCCTGGGTACTTTGCAGGAGTGGATCGGGGAAATGGTAAGTATAATTGTCCTTTAAGGAAAGTCAACATAACCTAGTAGCTGGGTCTTAAAGGATATCTATAAAAATTAACTGTTTAAAAATGGAAAGTACCTGGGGCAGGGAGGTAGGAAAGATTAAAATAACCCCAGGATGATGGGATTTAAAGCTCAGCAACTGTTTGTACATCATAAACCAGTGACTCTCACAGTTCAACTGGTCCTCCAGTATTAGTGAGGCTGGAAAGAGCAACAAGTTTACGCCACATTAAGCGAACAATCAGGACCCAGTAATTCTGAATCAAAAGCTTTTCTTCTTCCTTCCCTTCATGAAAGTCGCATGTTTTTCAAGAACTTGCCTGAAAGTAAAATCATAACTAAAGATCAGTATTGATCACAGGTCAGTTTGAGAAGGGACAGAGCTAGTTCGTGGGAATTGTTTTCAAGAAAGCCATTTTGCCAGGGGACCACCTGCGTTTTATCTTCTATTAAGAGGATTCTTCTTCTTAAGCGAGTTACCGATCACTCACAAATTGAAATGTCATACAAATAATAAAATTTGAAGGGCACAATACTTTGCCCAGTTATTAAAGGAAATTAAAGTAATGATGCTCCTGGTCCTCTCTAACCCCACCCTCACCACCCATCACCAAGAGTCCATTGAAAGTCTATAGTGAGCCGTGACGTCATAGAATTCTAAATCCAATGGGTGGAATGGCTAAAAATATGGGTACATTATTCCAAAATACACCACTGTTTAGTTACCAGAAAGGGAGATCACTGAAAGAAAAATTATGTTCTGCAGAGCTGGCTAGGTCACACTGTATATTTTAAAGGCACACCTAAAAGGGGAATGTACCCCTGTATGGGTTGCATTTGTTATCCTTCTATTATTAAAGGGGAAACTATCACACACCCACTACAAGGTACACCTATCAAGCTTAAGCACTTTGCCACAAGCAGGGGGTTTACCTGATCAAATGCCCTTGTGGTATGTGTTATGTGGACCAAACATCCAGAGAAATGAAGGAGCAAATAAAGGAACACAAAAGGGACATTAGAAACTACAAACAGGACACAGGATATGACACTGCAATTTCCAGGCACTTCCATGATAGGAAACATAATCATAACCAACTTAGGTGGTCAGTATTAGAAGTTATCCTTACCCCCAAACGCGGAGGAAACATCACTAAGCTATTACTTCAAAGGGAGTGCCACTGGATCCGCCAATTAGGGACACTGATACCTAAAGGGCTTAACGAATCCTGGTCTATGAAATGTTATTTGTGAATCAATACTAATTGTACCCTTTTCCTTCCTTTAGATAATCGTCTGCCCATTCCACTATATAACTTAGTCGCCTGATACATCATACAGGTACTGGTTACGGTTACTGCTATAGTTGCTTAGTATTGCTTATGAGGACAGACGTATATATTTTATATATTTTTTTTTTATAGTACTGTATCTAATATAGAATATAATTAGTTTTATCATGGGTCATCACTTCCATGGTTTAACTATCCCGTTTCTCACCTACAAGCAGGCCTGGTTAGGCAGTACTTATGTTGATTATGGTAGGCCTTTGTGCATTTCCATATGTGTTTTTATTTTATGTTTTCTCTTATGTATATATTTATGGTGATTGCATTATTATTATCCACTTCCACTACTAAGGATTTGTTTTGGTGACTCAACTTGGATTACCCCATGGACACCATTCCACCCATTGGATTTAGAATTCTATGATGTCACGGCTCACAATGGACTTTCAATGGACTCTTGGTGATGGGTGGTGGGGGTGGGATTAGAGGAAGTAATGTTGTCATTTCCTGTTAACTGTGTTAAATTGTGGTGTGTGCACTGTTTGTCACATTTGAGAAAGGGTTGTTCAACCCGAAACAGGTCATGTGAATAAAACTGAGCATTGAAAAGATTTCCGCTGTTCCTGTTCCTGAATATCTTTCTTCAATTATTTAAGGACCCTCCCATACCTACTTTTTGCTAATCTTATCTTTACCAAAGACGCTTCTAACACTTACAGAGTTACTTGGCAAGCAATTAAGGATTGGGCTGTGTGCAACCATGCATGTAATTAACTAAAATTTTATGTTTTTACCTGACTGCAAACAGACAGAAACAAGTCAATGAAAACTCACTTTTCACGTGCATTGCAGACAAGCAATGCCTTACTGGGGTTCTTTGCTTGTCAGGTTTCTAACTTTGGGTAACTGAAGGATTGTTGATGTTTTGCACGAATTCTCTTTGGGGTAAGTTTATGGTCATGTCTGTGTGTATGCCCATGCATGTGGCATACTATTTGACTAAGGACATGTGGGAGATTGATATTTACTGGGTTTTTAACTGATCCTCTCAGTTTAGGCAAGATTTCCAACATGGAATTATCTTTTTCATTTCCTTTTTTTCCAGAAAACCTCCTACAAGAGCAATATTCTGCGAACATCTGCATAAGAAATTCTGCATGTATGAATAAAAGAATGGCATTACACACCTTTAGCATGTAGATTCCAAACATACAGTGATGTGAAAAACTATTTGCCCCCTTCCTGATTTCTTATTCTTTTGCATGTTTGTCACACTTAAATGTTTCTGCTCATCAAAAACCTTTAAATATTAGTCAAAGATAACATAATTGAACACAAAATGCAGTTTTAAATGATGGTTTTTATTATTTAGTGAGAAAAAAAACTCCAAATCTACATGGCCCTGTGTGAAAAAGTGATTGCCCCCCTTATAAAATAAGTAAAAAAAATAACTTAATTGAGATCTATCAGTCTGGTAAAGGTTATAAAGCCATTTCTAAAGCTTTGGGACTCCAGCGAACCACAGTGAGAGCCATTATCCACAAATGGCAAAAACATGGAACAGTGATGAACCTTCCCAGGAGTGGCCAGCTGACCAAAATTACCCCAAGAGCACAGAGAAAACTCATCCGAGAGGCCACAAAAGACCCCAGGACAACATCTAAAGAACTGCAGGCCTCACTTGTCTCAATTAAGGTCAGTGTTCACGACTCCACCATAAGAAAGAGACTGGGCAAAAACGGCCTGTATGGCAGATATCCAAGGCGCAAACCACTTTTAAGCAAAAAGAACATAAAGGCTCGTCTCAATTTTGCTAAAAAACATCTCAATGATTGCCAAGACTTTTGGGGAAATACCTTGTGTCTATACACTATAGAGTGGGGCCAGTGGTGGGTGAAATTCTATTTTTGGGGGTGGACATGCCCTTTAATACTTCTTCAGTGTCTGATAGAAGACATTTTCCATAGAGTCAGAACACTCAGTCAGATCAGTCTGTGAGCAATACAGCGAAAACCAACAAGGTGGCCTAATGTGCTCTGCATCTTTGGTACAAGGCCATTTATTTGTCCAATCATCGTTGCTGCAACATCAATTCCTACCCCATATAGTGTATTGCTTTCCAAACATTTGACAAGACTTAAAGGGGAAGTTCAGTGCAAATACATATGCTTTTTAGAAAAAAAAGCGCAGTATTTTTTCATCCCAATGACCTTAATCTGCCAATTCAGCATTTTGTCTGTGTATAAATAAATGCAACCAAAATACTGACTTCCTGTTTGCAGGACCCCTAGTAGAGACCGTTATGGTTTTGCCCTTGACCCAGCGCCTGGGTTGATTAGTTGCTATAGAGATCTAAGCATCTTTGACCCATCCAACAGCCAATCAGTAGAAATTACGGTTAGGAACATTCAAGGATGTGGAGTATTCTGGAAGAAGGACTGTTAGAACCGAAATGTCAGCTCACTAATGTCAACAGCAGGGAACAGCAAAGGGTATGAAATCAACTGATTTTTCAAAATGGGAGAGAATATGTAGAATAACTAAGAAGGCATTACACAAACTAACAATTTAACAAATATTGATCATTTCCACTAAACTGTCCCTTTACTCACCAAGTTCATTTTCTTAGCTGTTAAGTACCATTATTCAAAAAGGGTAGTCGTTCACAGCCGGGTAATTACAGGCCTGTAAGTTTGACTTCAGTGGTGGGGAAGATCCTGAAAAGTTTAATAGGGAACATGTTCTAGAGTATGTTTCAAGGACTGACATTTAAAGTAGTAACCAGCATGGATTTAGGAGGAATAGATCTTGTCAAACTAACTTGCTTGGCTTTTATGAGGAAGTAAGTAGAAATTTAGACTCTGGATAGCAGTGATGTGTTTACTTGGATTTTGCAAAGGTTTTTGATACAGACCCCCATAGGCGACTAATGTATAAGCTAAGGTCTGTTGGTCTGGGAGTCACATTTGTACATGGATAGAAAATTGGTAAATAATAGGATGCAGAGAGTAGTTGTAAATGTGGCTTCATCATTATGGACTAAAGTGCTAAGTGGGGTGCCACAGGGTTCTGTGTTGGGGCTGCTTCTATTTATTATGATTTGGAAGTGGGTATTGTCAACAAGGTTTCTGTGTTTGCTGACAACACAAAACTTTGTCGACCATTAAAAACTTCAGAGGATGTGCAATTGTTACAGGGGGATCTAGATAGTCACACTGGGCTGCTAAGTGGCAGATGAGATTCAATGTTGATAAATGTAAGGTGATGCATTTTGGACTTAAAATCCTTGTGCACTTATACTATAAATGGCTCTGTGTTAAGTGAATCCTGTGGAACAAACTTAAAGGTAGCAAGCAGTGCCAGATGGCAACAGCAGAGCCAGCAGGGTATTGTCTTGTATAAAGAGAGGTTGGATTCAAGGAGGAAAATGTAATTCTCCCTCTTTACAAAGCATTGCTAAGGCCTCATTTGGAATATGCAGTGCAATTTTAATCCTGTGTACCAAAAGGACATCTTTGAAATGGAAAGGGTTCAGAGAAGGGCAACTAAATTAATAAGGGGATTGGGAGAGCTTGAATATGAAGAGACTGGAAAGTTACAATTATGTACGCTGGAGAAAAGGCGCTTGCGTGGGGATATGATTACTGTGTATAAATACATTAATGGGCCATACAATAAAACTATCTGGGGCATTGTTTACCAATAGAACAAGTCAGAGGACACGTTGACGCCTTAAGACTTGAAGAAAAAAGGTTTAGTCTTCAAGTTTTCACTGTGAGAACGGTAAAGCTATGGAACTGTCTTCCAGTGGACGTTGTTATGGCAGGTTCATTGGTCAGTTTAAAAAAAAAGCTGGATGAGTTTCTGCAAACAAGGTATGTTGCAAGTTACTTCATAAATTTGGTGGGGGGGGGGGGGATTTGCCTTCCTCTGGATCAACAGTTAGGCAGGAAATGAGGATATTGCTAGATGGGTTGGACGGATGGACGTAGTCTTTATTCAGCCTCAAATATTTTAAACTATAATTAGCAGTGGATCCTGAAGAGGAACAATGGTTAAAAATGTCTCTTTAATTTCATTCTCCTTGATGTATCTTACATACAGGATAAGTTCTTCTATGCTTTGTCAGTAGAACCATCCAACAGCAACCCAACGAATTTTGGCCTTGCAGCTCTTTAACAGATCACGTTGCATTACAGTGGCAATGTGCGATATAAACTCCTGGCGCCTCTTATGATTCCCATATTCACTAAGACATCAATTTATCTACCAAAACCATATAGAAAGTACAATCAAGGCCGATTGCACTCCACTCCAATTTTCAACGACCAGGGTGCTAACTCCAAGGTAGGTACATAAGAAAATTAAGAATGTGGAGCACTCAACTGGATTTTAAAAAACAAACAAACAGTAATTTTATAAAGTAATTACTTTAATAAACTACTGTTTGTTGTTTTTTGAAAAATCCAGTTGGTGCTCCACATTTTAATTTTATATATGTGTGTGTGTGTGTCTATCTATATAATGAAACACCAGAGTGTTTTTAAGTGCTCAAACATTTACAAATCATCTTTTTAAAACTTTTTGCTAGCGAAATCCTCTGGTTCTGACGTGCTTGCTGAGCTGCAACACATTTTTTATGCTGTGAAGAGAGGCCATACCTTTTGAAAGTTTCCAGTTTATACGGACCGGTACCGTATATACTCGAGTAAAGCCGAGGTTTTTAGGTTTAAAAATAAACCTAAAAACCTTGCCTCGGCTTATACTCGAGTCACATCACAAATGTGCAGAGAAAAGTGCCGAGAATGTTTTTCACTACCGGTACAGTCCGGTACCAGTCCATTAGGTCGCCTGCACAGTGCCATGGACACCGGGAGGGAGCTTGGATACCGGGAGAGAGAACAAACAGAGACCAAGCAGGGCTGCACAGAGGAGACCAAGCAGGAAACGCGGGCACGTTAGGCGCAGGCGCGCCATTACGTAAGGATTGACGTAAGGATTGCACTGTACCGTAATCAGCCAGAATGGAGGAGCAGGGAAGGAGCGATGCGGGACCGGTAAGTTAAATTCTTTTTAATTATTGACTTAATTAAGGAATTCCAATGTGTTGAGTGTCCTAAGGCAATATCCTTACAAAACTAAATTTGCCATTTTGCCAAGTATATTTGCAATGTAATAATATGTAACAGTGTTATGGGGCATTCCAATAATACGCAGAATTAATAGCATCTGCAGAATTACTTTATTGCCTCTGGTTACCGTATTCTTAGCAAAGCATGCTGGGAGTTGTAGTTTCCAAACATCTGGAGTGCCTCAAAAGAATATGATGGGTTACAAAGTGGGGCAAGGGGATTTTTTTTGCAGTTGAACTTGCCAGTAGAATGGGTCCAGTACTGGATTTGCTTATAACCGGCATTGTGCGAGACTACGGTAATGTATGGGATTACCGTACACTACGTACTTTATGGGAATTCTGCTATCCATTTAAAGGGCAACTAAAGCCTCAAAACAATACTGATTTTAATGGCAGAAATCCGTACCTTGATATAAAGCAGTAATCAGTGCCTCACTTAACTACGGTAAACTTTGCTCTTAAGGTATGGGGTTCAAGTTTTCTATGGCTCTTCTGTGTATTTTAATCTGTTAGAAACGGTTGATCGTGGAAGAAAACAAAAACGCAGATCTACGACGCTGGCTTTAAACTCACGGTTGTTTGGACTTTGCTTGCGCCAGAGAACGAGATTTCACAAAAACTACCACAGAATCTTGAGGAAAAGGTCATGTCATTCCATCAATTCATTATAAAACAAAGAAAGTTGATAATTATGACCTGGAAGTATGGGAATATGGATGAGACAGCAATGACTTTGACTTCCAAGCAACAGAACAGTGGATCCTTGGGAGAAAAAACAATTTTCCTTAGAACAACCGGGAATGAAAAAAATCTTTCAAAGTGGTTTGGCAGTTTGGCCAATGGAGTCAAGCTGCGGCCTGTTATTATATTTAAAAGAAGAAACTGCCTAAGAATGCCAATTCCCCCCGGAATTACTGTCCGTCCACATTAAGGCTGGATGGATGAACAAGGAAAAAAAAATGGCTAGAGGAGATTGGAATGGACGACCAGGAGTAGCTTTAAAAAAAAAAACCCTCACTGAGTTTGGGAATGTTTAGAGCACATATATGTGAAGATGTCAAAACAATGGCTAAGTCATTTCAAACCACTTTGGCTGTTATTCCTGGTGGGCTTACATCTGTTTTACAGCCTGGATGTGCTAAAAAACAAACCTTTTAAAGACCGTGTGCGAAAAATGTGGCACGAATGGATGTCATCTGGTCAAGCCAAATTGACAAAAGGTGGCAATCTTATGAAGCCTGACATAGAACTAGTAGCAAGTGGGTACGAGATGCATGGGAGGACATTCCAGAAGACATCATCAAACTGCTTTTCAGAAATGCGGTATAAGTAATGCATAGATGGTACAGAAGATGTGTTTTGTTTCAGCACAGCAGCAGTGATGAAGATGATGTAAATATTGATGATGGTGATGATAATGTCTATGCAGATGACATACACCAGCTGAATTTGAGGCACTATTTAGAGAAACTGATGATGAGGAATCTGACTTTGAAGGATTTTAATTAGAGTACCGCATGTCATATTGCTGCTCAAGCCATTGAACTTTGATCAGCAAAAAGGTTTCCCAGTTAAAATAGTTTCTAACTTTGTTGCTTTAATGCATATAGTGACTACAAAACAGGTTTTTTATTTGAAAATAAATACTCCAAAAATAAAACATGGACCTCCTCTTTATTCATGTTCATTTTCTAATCATTTTAGGTAATTACAGGTTTGCAGTAGTGGTGATAATTTCTACCCTCGGCTTATACTCGAGTCAATCAGTTTTTATTAATTTTTCAGGAAGAATGGGTACCTCGGCTTATACTCGGGTCGGCTTATACTCGAGTATATACGGTATATCCTTCCACAACTTTTTATTTCTCATCTGCCAAAGGGGGGAAGTTGGCATAAACAGTGCATGGGCAACACCTTTCTCTTTGTCAAAATTAAGCCATGGTAAATCAGCTTAACCAGCTGTCAAGGAATTTTCGTTTGATTACTTATCTTTTACAACATTCAAAGACACTTTGTAAACACCAGAAGGCCTTTGTGTAGGTATTCCAATTCAATTACCATAAGTATCTTGGCAGATCTGGTAGTTGTGGATCGAAAAAGAGCTCTGCGGATTTTCGGAGTGAAAAAGCTTGTGATGCGTGGTTGTTTCCTGGTTTCTTCCTCTGTTTTCCAATTGCAGATCACTTCATGGTTGTTGGATGGAACTTTAAGAAGACATGCAAACTTGCTTTGGGAGTCATTATTTGATAACAGTTACCAAAACTGGAAAGCCTTTGCCAGCAAAAAGAATCTAAACTATCGGCCAATGTTCTATTCTTTCTGTTATAAACACAAAAATTAAACAAAATTAAAAAAAAAAGTCTAGTTCAAAAGGATTTTGGGTAAGCAAAAGTACCACCAAATTGGGCAATTTACATATAGTTAAGCACAGAAAGAAAAGTGCTTTCGATTATTATTCCAGATCAACGAATGACGCCCAACCAAATGTGTACACATGATCAATTTTTGTCTGGCGTGTGTCTGTGTAACAGTTACATAGTAAAATAGTATTGGAGGTTGTAAAAGAAATACAATCATCTAGTCTAACCTTTATACCCTACCCATAATGACTGTCTAACAGTTACATAGTAACATAGTATTGGAGGTTGTATAAAGACATACGTACTATAGTTCAACCTTTAGATCCTACTCATTTACCCTACTAACAGTTGATCAAGAGAAAGGTAAAAAAAAAAAACAGCAAAAAGGGGATAAAAAACATAGGAAGACATGCGTTGAAGCTCTGGGTGAGGTGAGGGAGGCGGAAAACATTGTGCCAATGATCAGAACTTCTAGAGAGAAGTACAAGACTTAGAAGTGGAACCCAGGGATGGGGACCTAGTGGATTAGGTCCTTAGTAAATTAGTGTAGAGTCCTAGCAAGAACAGAGAGGGGCACCATGTATCAAAGAGTAGTAGAGAGAGGCACACTAGGAACAACAAACGATTATCAAATACTGTGCTGAAGAAACGCAACATTTCAGGGAGTCTGCGCCCCCTTCAGGGGAGATCTCATATCAGGCTGACCTCATGGATATACACTGAATACACACATGACCAAAACAATAATAGTTCAAATAAAGCGAATATAAAAACATAACCCAAAACAATAGTAATTCAAATAAAAGTATATTACAACTATAACCAAAAACAATTATATTTTAAATAAAAGCTAATATACAACCATAACAAAAATAATAATAAACCCTTTCAAACCACCAAAAACACTGAATAGCAAGAAAGCAAAAGAACAGCAGGTTGTATGCATAGGCAAGTTGCATTACAATATAATAATACAATGCAATAACATTTGTAAAGGGCTTTTCTCCTAAAGGACTCAAAGCACAGATGATACTCACAAAAAAAACAAAAAACGTGGGTCACAGATTTACAGCCTTCCTGACTGATCCTTCCTGGTCCATTTTGCTGGTCTTCCTGTCTTGGAAGTAAGCAGAGTGACGTACTCCGCAGCAATGTGGTACTCCAAGGGTCCCAGATCACGCAAGTATGCCTCGCTTTACAGTCAGAATGAACACTCCAGCACACCGCTGTTGGTTATATGCCAGACAGGTAAGGTAGGTGCGACCCAGGGCCCTCCACTCCCAGGGACAACCGAATCTCGAAAAGTATGGAAAGAAAGGTATGGGGGAAACACACATAAAGGTGAATTCACAAAAGTTTATAAGTAGTGTGTGGTTCCAATAAACTTTTGTGAATTCACCTTTATGTGTGTGCTCCCCCATACTTTTCTTGTGTTGATGCCTCCTTGTTACCTGTATGCACTCTGTACTGTATGCCTTTTTCTCTCCCCTTTACCCCATGAAAATGAAGCCGCAACACAATTAAGCCGCAACACAATAGTCCCATTTGCACATTTCAAATGCAAGCTAGGCCGTGACGGCATAACAGGCAATACGAAAGTCTGCCCCACTAAAATGCGCAGCAGGACCCCAGCCACTCCGGACTCCAGACACGCAACTGACAGTCTTGCGCAACAGCCGGAATGCAACCAATGAAGGAGGTAATAAATCAATTGTCTGCTCAACTCCGAGATTGGCACCTTAATTAAAAGTAACTAAATTGCCCAAGTTTTTTCAGTCGCCAGGGTGCATTTTTTAGTCGCCATGGGGACTGTGATTTATCCAGCCCTGTTTACAAGAATTCTTAGCGGATAAACACTGCCAATAGACTTAGTAGGCTGTGTGCAATATATGTTTTACTGGTAGAAGCATGCCACATTGAACACTTGGCAAACTGTGCCTTTTTTTTTTTTTAATGTAGTTTCTAATGTGATGGACAACTGTGGATCCTATTTAAACTGCCTGCATAGGTTGAAAGTCTAAACAAGATGGCGGAGCAAACGGGCTTAAAGCACAATTATACTCACCTCCCCCTGTTCCTTTCCCCCCACTCTGCAAAGTACCCAGGTTGAGGACCTAAAACGCTAAGTCCTCACCTCTGGGTACTTTACAAAAGTCTGAAGTATACTTGTAATCTCCCTCGTCGCTCGGTCTGATCCTCCCCATTGGCACTTTGAGTGACAGGTCGCAAGGCAGCCAATGGGAAGACGCGATCTGCAAGGAGGGGTGTCTTCCCATTGGCTGCCTCCCGGACTGTCGTGACAGTGCCAGTGGGGAGGACTGACTGGAGCGACGAGGGAGATTACAAGTACGTACTTCAGGACTTTGTGAAGTACCCAAAGGTGAGGACTTAGCGTTTTAGGTCCTCACCCTGGGTACTTTGCAGGAGTGGATCGGGGAAATGGTAAGTATATAATGTCCTTTAAGGAAAGTCAACATAACCTAGTAGCTGGGTCTTAAAGGATATCATAAAAATTAACTGTTAAAAATGGAAAGTACCTGGGGCAGGAGGTAGGAAAGATTAAAATAACCCAGGATGATGGGATTTAAAGCTCAGCAACTGTTTGTACATCATAAACCAGTGACTCTCACAGTTCAACTGGTCCTCCAGTATTAGTGAGGCTGGAAAGAGCAACAAGTTTACGCCACATTAAGCGAACAATCAGGACCCAGTAATTGAATCAAAAGCTTTTCTTCTTCCTTCCCTTCATGAAAGTCGCATGTTTTTCAAGAACTTGCCTGAAAGTAAAATCATAACTAAAGATCAGTATTGATCACAGGTCAGTGAGAGGGACAGAGCTAGTTCGTGGGAATTGTTTCAAGAAGCCATTTTGCCAGGGGACCACCTGCGTTTTATCTTCTATTAAGAGGATTCTTCTTCCTAGCGAGTTACCGATCACTCACAAATTGAAAGTCATACAAATAATAAAATTTGAAGGGCACAATACTTTGCCCAGTTATTAAAGGAAATTAAGTAATGATGCTCCTGGTCCTCTCTAACCCCACCCTCACCACCACACCAAGAGTCCATTGAAAGTCTATAGTGAGCCGTGAAGTCATAGAATTCTAAATCCAATGGGTGGATGGCTAAAAATATGGGTACATTATTCCAAAATACACCACTGTTTAGTTACCAGAAAGGGAGATCACTGAAAGAAAAAATATGTTCTGCAGAGCTGGCTAGGTCACATGTATATTTTAAAGGCACACCTAAAAGGGGAATGTACCCCTGTATGGGTTGCATTTGTTATCCTTCATTATTAAAGGGGAAACTATCCACACACCACTACAAGGTACACCTATCAAGCTTAAGCACTTTGCCACAAGCAGGGGTTTACTGATCAAATGCCCTTGTGGTATGTGTTATGTGGACCAAACATCCAGAGAAATGAAGGAGCAAATAAAGGAACACAAAAGGGACATTAGAAACTACAAACAGGCACAGGATATGACACTGCAATTTCCAGGCACTTCCATGATAGGAAACATAATCATAACCAACTTAGGTGGTCAGTATTAGAAGTTATCCTTACCCCCAAACGCGGAGGAAACATCACTAAGCTATTACTTCAAAGGGAGTGCCACTGGATCCGCCAATTAGGGACACTGATACCTAAAGGGCTTAACGAATCCTGGTCTATGAAATGTTATTTGTGAATCAATACTAATTGTACCCTTTTCCTTCCTTTAGATAATCGTCTGCCATTCCACTATATAACTTAGTCGCCTGTACCTCATACAGGTACTGGTTACGGTTACTGCTATAGTTGCTTAGTATTGCTTATGAGGACAGACGTATATATTTATATATTTTTTTTTATAGTACTGTATCTAATATAGAAATAATTAGTTTTATCATGGGTCATCACTTCCATGGTTTAACTATCCCGTTTCTCACCTACAAGCAGGCTGGTTAGGCAGTACTTATGTTGATTATGGGCCTTTGTGCATTTCCATATGTGTTTTTATTTTATGTTTTCTCTTATGTATATATTATGGTGATTGCATTATTATTATCCACTTCCACTAATAAGGATTTGTTTTGGTGACTCAACTTGGATTACCCATGGACACCATTCCACCCATTGGATTTAGATTCTATGATGTCACGGCTCACAATGGACTTCACATGGACTCTTGGTGATGGGTGGTGGGGGTGGGATTAGAGGAAGTAATGTTGTCATTCCTGTACTGTGTTAAATTGTGGTGTGTGCACTGTTTGTCACATTTGAGAAAGGGTTGTTAACCCGAAAAAGGTCATGTGAATAAAAACTGAGCATTGAAAAGATTTCCGCTGTTCCTGTTCCTGAATATCTTTCTTCAATATTTAAGGACCCTCCCATACCTACTTTTTGCTAATCTTATCTTTACCAAAGACGCTTCTAACACTTACAGAGTTACTTGGCAAGCAATTAAGGATTGGGCTGTGTGCAACCATGCATGTAATAACTAAAATTTTATGTTTTTACCTGACTGCAAACAGACAGAAACAAGTCAATGAAAACTCACTTTTCACGTGCATTGCAGACAAGCAATGCCTACTGGGGTTCTTTGCTTGTCAGGTTCAACTTTGGGTAACTGAAGGATTGTTGATGTTTTGCACGAATTCTCTTTGGGGTAAGTTTATGGTCATGTCTGTGTGTATGCCCATGCATGTGGCATACTATTTGACTAAGGACATGTGGGAGATTGATATTTAGGGTTTTAAACTGATCCTCTCAGTTTAGGCAAGATTTCCAACATGGATTATCTTTTTCATTTCCTTTTTTTCCAGAAAACCTCCTACAAGAGCAATATTCTGCGAACATCTGCATAAGAAATTCTGCATGTATGAATAAAAGAATGGCATTACACACCTTTAGCATGTAGATTCCAAACATACAGTGATGTGAAACTATTTGCCCCTTCCTGATTTCTTATTCTTTTGCATGTTTGTCACACTTAAATGTTTCTCTCATCAAAAACCGTTAACTATTAGTCAAAGATAACATAATTGACAACAAAATGCAGTTTTAAATGATGGTTTTATTATTTAGTGAGAAAAAAAAATCCAATCTACATGGCCCTGTGTGAAAAAGAAATTGCCCCCTGAACCTAATAACTAGTTGGGCCACCCTTAGCAGCAATAATGCAATCAAGCGTTTGCGATAAATTGCAACGAGTCTTTTACAGCGCTCTGGAGGAATTTTGGCCCACTCATCTTTGCAGAATTGTTGTAATTCAGCTTTATTTGAGGGTTTTGTAGCATGAACCCCTTTTAAGGTCATGCACAACATCTCAATAGGATTCAGGTCAGGGCTTTGACTAGGCCACTCCCAAGTCTTCATTTTGTTTTTCTTCAGCCATTCAGAGGTGGATTTGCTGGTGTGTTTGGGTATGTCCTGCTGCAGCACCCAAGATCACTCAGCTTGAGTTGACGAACAGATGGCCGGACATTCTCCTTCAGGATTTTTTGGTAGACAGTAGAATTCATGGTTCCATCTATCACAGCAAGCCTTCCAGGTCCTGAAGCAGCAAAACAACCCCAGACCATCACACTACTACCACCGTATTTTACTGTTGGTATGATGTTCTTTTGCTGAAATGCTGTGTTACTTCTACGCCAGATGTAACGGGACACGCACCTTCCAAAAAGTTCAACTTTTGTCTCGTCGGTCCACAAGGTATTTCCCCAAAAGTCTTGGCAATCATTGAGATGTTTTTTAGCAAAATTGAGACGAGCCTTTATGTTCTTTTTGCTTAAAAGTGGTTTGCGCCTTGGATATCTGCCATACAGGCCGTTTTTGCCCAGTCTCTTTCTTATGGTGGAGTCGTGAACACTGACCTTAATTGAGACAAGTGAGGCCTGCAGTTCTTTAGATGTTGTCCTGGGGTCTTTTGTGGCCTCTCGGATGAGTTTTCTCTGTGCTCTTGGGGTAATTTTGGTCAGCTGGCCACTCCTGGGAAGGTTCATCACTGTTCCATGTTTTTGCCATTTGTGGATAATGGCTCTCACTGTGGTTCGCTGGAGTCCCAAAGCTTTAGAAATGGCTTTATAACCTTTACCAGACTGATAGATCTCAATTAAGTTATTTTTTTTACTTATTTTATAAGGGGGGCAATCACTTTTTCACACAGGGCCATGTAGATTTGGAGTTTTTTTTCTCACTAAATAATAAAAACCATCATTTAAAACTGCATTTTGTGTTCAATTATGTTATCTTTGACTAATATTTAAAGGTTTTTGATGAGCAGAAACATTTAAGTGTGACAAACATGCAAAAGAATAAGAAATCAGGAAGGGGGCAAATAGTTTTTCACACCACTGTATATAGTCTGTATTGAGTATTTGAGGGGTGTTTATATTAAAAAAAAAAAAAAAAAATGTTCAAAATAAGAAGCATACCAATTAACCATCAGAAGGACTTATACATCTCAATGTGGTGTTAAATGCATAAAGTGCTGTTAATTTTGGAGTAGGGGGTACGCCTCATTTAGCATGGATTTGTGCCATTATTTACAATCAAAACTTGAGTTGTGCCAATACCAATGGAACGGTATATAACAATTGCGTTTGTTGGGAATTGTGCCCCTAGCATGTGCCACTACTATAAATATTGAAAGAAGAAAGCATTTGGCTTTCTAGTTCCAATATACAATAGAATGTTTTAGTGTTGCTTTTGTTAGGGATTACAAAAGAAATATATTGTTTTAACCAGTATTTTCCAGTCTGTAAATAAGAGAAAGGTTTGTTTAAGTTTGAATTTAACTTCTTGTAATACAAAGACCAATACCACTTGTGAGGTAGAAAATGGACAATGCTAGACTTACAATGGAACATGATCAAATTGTAACATCAACTACAGCGTTCATTTTACCTGCCAACATTCCTGTGAATTTTCCTGGCACTATCATGGTTTAAGATCAACGTCATGCGAATGTAGGGAGGTACATCAACTATGTATGGCCGGTTTTAATGTGTTAACATTTATTTAAGTTGGAAATTGCCTACAACAATGTTAAAGGGCATGTCCACCCCCAAAACTATAATCCCCCCAACTACTGGCCCCACCATGTAGTGTAGTTTAATCCTTACCTCACATCCCAGCTCCATAGGGTTCTCCGGTAGTGCCCCCCCAAAGTCCCAAAAACTGCCCAACAGGAGGCTAGCAGGTCATATAGGACACTGCTGCTTCCTGGCCTCCGAAGATTTTGGCCATGCGTACTGCAGCTCTTCTCCCCCCTCCCTCTCCCTCCCTCGATTCCCTCCCCCTAGCGTAAATGTTTTATATAGAATATTCCTCAAGGGCTCCCAGCCCAACCGCTAGATGTGGATCTTTAGAAATCTCCCCAAACTTTACTTACCTCTCCTCTTTCCTCCGGCGAAGTGAGCTGCCGGCAGCCGCGTCCGTGATTGGCTGCCGCTCAGCCAATCACAGACGCGGCTGCCGGTCCCGCCCCTCTGCTTGCATTTTCTAGAAAGCAGAGGGCCAGGAGCGCGGCGGCGGAAAGAGGGGAGGTAAGTAGAGTTTGGGGGGCTTTTTAAAAAAATAAATAATGCGGTTGGGGCTGGGAGCCCATGGGGAATGCCATATAAAAAAATAAATATTCGGGTGGACATGCTCTAACAAGTGCCCATTATAAAAAATCGATACTGATAATACTCAGGTAACAGTGAGCGAATATAATAAGCCAAATAATTCAAAATGCTTTTCCTATCCATAACAAAATTCAATTCTTTGTCTATACAATGGCTTACTTAAATAAATCAGTGGTTCGGGTGCTCCTGCGCCGAACCCTTCGCTTTGTCTTCAACTCTTGAAAGAATTTCCAAGGGTTGTGCAATTATACAAATGTTGTTCCGAAATATGCACTCTGAGTCATAAACAAACTCACCCATCCAACTGGGTGGTCCAGGTGCAGCCTACCCCGGACCCCTTGCTTAGTCCGTTTATCAGATACGATTCTCCACTCACCAAACACTGGCACTGGCGCACACTGGTATAAATAAGTACACTTGCTGCGGTGATGAAAACGTAGAAAATTCTCACTTTATTTAAGCCATGGGAATCAAACAAACACAACTCCCGGCCTTACGCGTTTCGGACGGTACCCAATTAGCTACCATTTAGGTGCAGTGGGCAAATTACATTGGTAAAAGGTAGATAAGACTTCTTTGCAAAAACTATCCAGAGCGCATGTAAATATATAATGAGAGGAAATGTATTCATATACCAACAATATAAGGACAAATAATGCCTCTGCACAGCACTGAATCAGAAGACTGCATTAATGTGTCACACCTTTCATTATAGGGAGGCGTGTGTATTAATGTGTATAAATAAATTACAGGATCATAATCTAAATTTTATGTGTGCAAATGCGATAATACAAAATGGGTGAATTGGAGATACTGGAATGAAAAGTATGATGAAACGTGGTTGAACAGTTCTCATGACTGGGCCGTAAATTTGGAAGGATACTCCTTGTTTAGGCAGGACAGAGAAAAAATTGAAAGGGGGAGGAGTATGTGTTTACGTTAAAAAAGAATTGAAGTCAAATTTAAAAGAAGAGATAATTGGCGATATGGATGTTAAAGCAGAGGCAATATTAACATCAAATATGGGTGGAATTGGTGTCTGCTATAAGCCGCCAAATGCTAGCAGGGTCAGCTTCATATGCAGTTGGCTAGGGCTGCAAGTTTGGGCAGTATACTCATTATGGGGGACTTTAAAGGATAAGTATGTTGTAAATGGGCGATGAGTTCCTGATTTTGCTGCAGGATCATTTTCTCTCACAGGTGGTTTAAAGGAGCTCTGCCGGATCTGGTAATATCTAACATTGTGGAGCGTATTATAGATATAATGGTAACTTAGGGAATAGTGATCATGAAATAGTGTAGTTGTAAGGAACTTACCTGATCTCCCGGCCCAACATTGGTCTGCCAGGGCGCGCTCCCAGACTGGTGACGCGAACGCTCGTTTGCGCGTCACGCACAAGCGGCATGGTGACGTCACCACGTACTCGTGCCACCCGGCGCAAAAGTTCAAATGAACCCTGCTCCCTCCCACGGACGCTCGGTTGTCAATTGTTCTTGGCGTCCGTGGGCTCGCAGGTTCCTCAGCCCTCCTGTTGAAGACTGTTTACTTTACTTGTTACAGTCCAGCCCTTTATTGTTACAGTTCCACTACAGCATTGTTACAGTTCAGCTCTTCATTGTTCCAGTTCCATTCCAGCATTGTGTTTAATCCAGTAAAGACTCCTGCACTCATACTTCCTCCAACTCCCGACTACAACACCCGTCTTCCAGGTAATTCTCCTCTATAGTACCGGGAAACCTTTACAGTACAATCGGGCCATGGAGGCCTCCAAGAAAGTGATGTCTGAATTATCTAAGACTCTCTCTACCCGGATGGATGTCTTTGAACATCAACAGAATCGCATGGCACAGTTCATGGACTCTCTAGCCACGCAGCTACCTGCAGTGAGCACTCCTCCTCCACCCTCACCGGTTCCTGTAGCCCTGGGTGGTTCTGAACCCCGTATTCATGCTCCTCCACGTTATGACGGCAATCCCCAAGGCTGTAGGGGATTTTTGAATCAATGCCAGATTCATTTTGAATTACAGCCTTCCCACTTTCCTTCTGACCGGGCTAAAGTGGGTAGCCTGGTCCTCTCCACTTTGGGAAAAAGACGATCCGGTGACTAACAATATTGCAGATTTCCTTAAACTGCATGGTGGGTCTTTACGCCATTGAGTTCCGAACCCTTGCAGCTGAAACCACCTGAAATAATGAGGCCCTTGTAGCAGCCTTCTTACAAGGCCTTTCGGATCGCATCAAAGATGACCTTGTTTCCAGGGAAATTCCTCCTCTACTGGAAAACCTTATTAGTCTTTGTATCCGCATTGACACACGTTTTCGGGAGAGTCAGGCTGAAAAGAGTCGAGTCCGCCAGTTGCCACCCCACTTAGGTCCTCGCCCCTTAAACCGATGCTTTCTTCTTCATCTTCTACCCTCCCTGCTGAAGAACCCATGCAGATAGGTGGTACCCATTTATCTCCTGAAGAGAAACTCCGCAGGCGATCTTCTAGACTTTGTTTATACTGTGCTGGTTCCGGACACTTTGTCAAAGTTTGCCCTGTAAAACCGGGAAACTCTCTTGCCTAGAGGTCAGAGGAGAGAATCTCCTAGGCAAAAACAATTCCTCTCCTCAGAATCTCTCACCATTTTCTTGTCCTTGTATCCTTAAATTTGGGTTCTAAGACCCTTTCCTTGAAAGCCTTCATAGACTCTGGAGTCGCGGGTAACTACATTTACTCTTCTCTAGTACAACAGCATTACATCCCTACCCTTCCTCTTACCATCACAATAGACCATTATCTTCCGAGTTTGTTACTCTAGTCACTACAGATTAATTCATCCAAACTGGGGCACTATATAAGGAAAACTTATCTTTCTTTGTCATTCATTGCCCCTCTACACCTGTAATTTTTGGTCTTCCTTGGCTGCAACTCCATAACCCTTCCATAGACTGCTCTTCTGGAGAAATTACAGCTTGGAGTCCTAAGTGCATTGATGATTGTTCTTATTGATGCCCCTTGTGGACGTACCTACCCCTTGTCTCTACCAGAAACCACAGCTATGAATGATTATATTCAGGATAATCTCTCCCGAGGTTTTATTCGTCCTTCTTCTTCCTCCTGCTGGGGATGGATTTTTTTTGTGGAAAAAAAAGGACGGTAGTCTCTGTCCTTGTATCGATTATAGAGGCCTTAATAAAATTACGATTAAAAATCGTTATCCTCTTCCTCTCATCACTGAACTCTTTGATCAATTGAAAGGTGCCACCATCTTCTCCAAACTCGATCTTAGAGGAGCCTACAATTTAATCAGAATTTGTGAGGGTGATGAATTGAAAACAGCCTTCAATACCCGTGACGGCCACTTTGAATATCTGGTTATGTAGTTTGGATTGTGTAATGCCCCGGCAGTGTTTCAGGAATTTGTCAACGACATATTCAGAGACTTGTTGGGCAACTCTGTAGTTGTCTATCTGGACGATATTTTAATTTTTTCTCAAGACCTACCCACTCCGTGTTCATCTTCGTCAAGTTCTTTCCAGACTCCGACTCAATCATCTCTATGCTAAACTGGAGGAATGCCTCTTTGAAGTTTCTAAAGTTCCATTTCTGGGATATATCATCTCTGCCCAAGGTGGAGAAATGGATTCTTCTAAAGTCTCTGCCATTCTTGACTGGTCCCTTCCTTCCTCCACTAAAGGCATTCAACATTTCATAGGTTTCGCTAATTACTACAGACAATTCATCAAAAACTTTTCTTCTGCCATTTCTCCAATCTTGAATCTCATCCATAAAGGGGGTAAACCCAACGTTTGGACTAAGGAAGCTCTGGAAGCCTTTGAAAAACTGCATTTTCCTCTGCCCCTGTTCTAGTCCACACTGATCCTCAAATACCTTTTTTCATTGTGGTTGACGCCTCCGACATTGGTGCTGGAGCGATTCCCTCAGAGACATGGATTAAAAGACAAACTTCACCCATGTGCCTTCTTTTCTAACAGATTCTCTCTTTGCGAACAAAACTATTAAACTTGCTCTTGAAGAGTGGCATCACTTTTTGGAAGGTTCTATGCAACCAATAACTATCTCCACTGACCATAAAAATTTGGAATATATTCATTCTGCCAAAAGACTTAATTCCAGAAAAGCCCGCTGGGCAATTTTCATCATCACCTTCCGCCCTGGAACAAAGAATAAAAAAGCTGATGCCTTATCTAGATCTTTCTGTTCTCAAGGTCTCTCTACTCCGGATAAAGGTCCCATTATCCCAGAAACCAAAATCATGGCACCCTTATTTCCTCTGCTTTCTACCAAAATCCAATCTGCTTAAGACTCGTGCCCTTCTACTCCACTCAACAAAGTCTTCATTCCTTCTGCCTTATGTACGCCTCTACTTTCTCTCACTCACTGCTCTAGACAAGCTGGCCATCCTGGAGTTCAAAAAACCATTTCCCTCCTGTCTCGTTCGGTCTGGTGGCCATAGTTAAGAAAAGACATCAGGCAGGGAGATGCAGAGTGAGCAGCAGCCAGGTAAGTTTGTTAGATATTATCTTAAGGTTTACTACTAAGTTTTTGAATACTGGCTATATTCTAAGTTGGGGTGTATAGCTGCAACCCTTACTCATGAGAATGAACATCATACCCAAGACTTCCTAAAGGATGCAGATTTGTGCTGTGTTCTTTAAACAAAGATAGAGGTAAAAATGATTTTTGACTGATGAGAATGAATGAAATTTGCCTTTATTGTCTTAGGATCTTCCTCATCTCACAGAAAACTTTGGGGGGGGGGGGGGGGACAGTTTGCCATACAGTAATCCCAAAATTACCAGCAATTAATGCATGCTGGGAGTTGTAGTTTCCAAACATCTACAGTGGAAAGGTATTGGGACTACTGTATGGAATTCTTCTGTCCATTTTAATGCCTCAAAACTATACAGAATCAGAAGGCAGTAATGGTCATAATTTCTACCCTCGGCTTATACTCGAATCAATCAGGTTTTCCTAATTTGAGGCAAACATAGGTACCTCGGCTTATGCTCGGGTCGGCTTATACTAATAAGTATTAATAAGTATATACAGGTAGGTACAAGAGTTAATGAACATAGATGTTGTATTAAACAAGCACTCTCATATCTATATGAGCACTACTTAAAATATCACAGGGGGATTTTGGAGGAAGCGTGTTTAAAGTTATAGATGGGATGGATAGGGTGGGGGGGGGATAAGAAAAATTGGTTAATTAATTTAGAACAAAATATATTTATGAACTAAATTCCCTTAAACCAGAAGGATTTAATGAATCTGTAGAAATTGGGGCATTTTGTAGAAAAGAGTTAATATTGAGGAGTATGAAAATAGTTAATGCATAGGGATTGGCTGGGTAAATCACATGGGCTTATTGCGCTGGTTTAAAAAAAGATAGTTAAAGATATGTGAAAAATATTTGACTGATGAAGCCATATTGGTGAAATATTTAGCGAGTAGTTAAAGGATTCCCGCCGATATTCATTTTTATTTATTCTAATAACTACTGACATTTAAGCTGTGCTTAAGACACAGCGTATTGATGACATACATAAGTACTTTCTCTGAATGTAAATATCTTTTGTAATGCCATCATATAATGTCCCATATATATGGGTATATGGGACAAGATACTAGTTCAGCGATAAAGACACAAATTTAAAGAAGAACTATCATGTGTATAAAGTATTTTTTAAAAACAGTTCAAATGAAAAGTACTTGGGACAGAGATCTAGGACTGGTAATTCCTACCTCCCAATAGTTTCTGTGAGGAGCACCAGCCCAAAAAACCCGATTCTGCCAGTCTTCATCGTGGCTTCAGCACTATATTTAATACAGGACTAGTCCAGGACTAGCCTGGCATATTAAAACTGTACATGCTGTAGCTCCTCAACAAAACCATTTTGTGAGGTAGGAATAATCAATTCTACCTCCCTGCCCCTGGAACTTTCCATTTTTTAAAGTTAACTTTTATAGTAAAATTATCCTTTAATTAACTAGCTCCAGGGTTCTAATTAGCAGTATAGGCAACCAAATGCTTCCTTAATTTCACATACAAAATAATATTAAAGGGGAACTGTGGTCCAAAAATGACTTTAGGTAAATTTATAGCAATTGCTCACCTGGGAATTTTTCCAATTTATTGTCATTGTTTTATTTGCATAGTTTGGGAGATATTTACATTTTTGTGCGTGATATGGCAGCAGCATCACCAGGTCCCGTTTCCTCTGAAACCATGTCAGTGGATGACAGTCAATCTGCCCTATGTCTCCTCCTCCCCTTGCAGCCCCCCAGGTCCCTCCCACTCATGGATTCCATGGCCCCTCCATTTGCAGGCCCCACTAGGCCCCTTCCCTTACAGCCCCACCCACCCACGGGTGCCTTAGCCCCGCCCCTTTAGCCTCTGCCAGAAAAGGCTGTTTTCATATAGTGGGAAAGTAGGGCTGTAGATTCCCTTTCCTTCTCTGCAGGTCCTTCAGACAGCAGGGAGGGGGAGGGGCTTCCTGTCTCCTGTCCTGTCACTGAAGTCTGAGGCTGTGCTCGCCAGCGACGAGGTGGAGGAGCAGCCTTAGGAATGTCACATGTCAGCCTCCCACCCATTAACTGTCTGGTCAGTAAGTAAGGAAGGAAACTGGCCTTTCATTAAAACTCAACTTGTATGGAGAACACAGTTCCCCTTTAATAAACACAAACACTGTCCACTTATCCACATCCCCTTCCAGACACAAAGTTCACCACTCATAAGTAAATATAAACATTTGCAGACTTATTTATCTATGGGTGCAGCAGTATTTAAGGATGTAAAGTTGCGCTAACTCAGTGATGGCGAACCTTTTAGAGACAGATAGCCCAAACTGCAACCCAAATCCCACTTTTTTATTGCATAGTGCCAACACGACAAACCTGAATACTGAGACTTTACTTTAAAAAAACAACAACTCAAATAGATAGACACAGAAGATAGAATCAATTATAGATTACCTATTGAAGGGTATGTCCACTGTAGTTTCTTTTTTCTGTATAACTGAAGAACGGGAGGTAAATGAGCTATGTCTTACCTCCCGTCCCCCAGTAAAACTTGCAGGAGAGGGGGAAGAACTTACTGCGTATAGCTCCAAAGCCGAAGACAGTCTCCGACGCCACTGACATTCTTCAACACATCCACAGTCCTTTGCATTGTGTGCGCATGTGCACAAAGTACAAAGGAGCATGGGTTCGTCAGAGACTAATAAGAAGCAGCCAACGCTGGAACGATCCGTGGTAACTTCTTCCTCCTCACCTGCAAGTTTAACTGAGGAACAGGGAGGTAAGACAGCTTTCATTTACCTCCCATTCTTCAGTTAGACAGAAAAAAATAAACGTAGAAAATCAGTGGACATAATTAATACCACATTACCAAACAAAAATTAGAGACTCAAGAGCTGAACTTTAAAGCACAAATATCAATTTACCGTATATACTCTAGTATAAGTCGATCTGAGTACAAGTCGAGGTACCTATTTGTACCTGAAAAATTAGTAAAAGCTGATTGACTCGAGTATAAGCCGAGGGTAGAAATTATGATCACTACTGCCTTCTGATTTAGTATTGTTTTGTGGCTTAAAGGGCATGTACAACCCTCTTACAAAAATTTTGTATCTAATAGAACACCCCCCAAAAGCTAAGATCACACACCCGAACAGCAGCAGAGGTTCCTTCGGTACTGGCCGTCAACCATTGGCCGTGACATCACCGTCACGCCCATGACCGACGGCCGATACCAGGAAGAAGCAGTGAGCTGCAGCGCTGGATCTGTGGTTTGTAAGGCTTCTTACAGCAGGGGAACATCTTTCCAAACTGTTAGTAAAACGGATCTTAGCTTTTGGGGGGTGTTCTATTAGATCATACATTTTTGTAAAATGGGTGTACATGCCCTTTAAGTTGCCCTTTAAATGGACAGCAGAATTACAATGCATTAATCCCATACAGTAATAGCCAAATCCAGTACCAGTAACCCCCAATTCCTTGACACTTCAGATGTTTGGAAACTACAACTCCCAGCATGCTTTGGTTGCTGGAAATTGTAGTTTCTAAACATGTGGAGTGGCAATGTTCAATAAACTTTTAATTAAGCTTTTACAATTCTCCTGAACCCCTTATAGTAAAGGGCACTCTGACCCCAATAGTTAAATGTGTCACCTGAGAGTTGTAGTTTCAAGCTGTCACTTGCATTGAACTAGCAGCCATTTTGCCCCAAACTGAGAAGACCCATCAGATTAACAGCATCCAGATGAGCAGTGACAGTGCCGAGTGAGTCCAGCAGCCTGACCACAGGAAGCAGGAAGGAGTGGAAAGGAAGATCGTCTCCTGTAACTTTCTATGCAGTTGAAGGATTTTTTAACACAGCGCCACCTACTGGTTACTATCCACAATTGCAGCATTTGGATCTAAATTAGGACTTGACCCGAGAATAAGCCGAGGTTAGGTTTTCAGGCTAAATTTAAAGCCTGAAAATCTCGACTTATATTCGACTATATACGGTACTTTTAGTTTGGGTAAGAAATCATCTCACTCTTCAAACTATGCAGAACAGATATACAGTGGTTGGCAAAAGTATTCGGCCCCCTTTAAGTTTGTCACATTTTGTCACATTATTGCCACAAACATGAATCAATTTTATTGGAATTCCATGTGAAAGACCAATACAAAGTGGTGTACACGTGAGAAGTGGAACGAAAATCATACATGATTCCAAACATTTTTAAAGGGCATGTCCACCCCCAAAACTAAAATTTAACCCCTTACTGGCCACATCAAGTAGTTTAAAACAATCCTTACCTTACATTCCTGCTCAAAATAGTTCCCCTGCTGTGCCCCTCCAAAGTCCAGGAAACTGCTGTGTAGGAGCAGTGTGTGACTCATGCTGTGCCTGAGACTTCCTCAACCTCATCAAGGTTGAGGCATGCTCAGTGCAGCCCTCCCTGCCTCTCAGCCAATCACGGACGCGGCTGCCGGTCCCGCCCCCTGCTTTCAATTCCATGCAAGCAGAGGGCCTGAACACTGCAGCGGAGGAGAGAGGGCAGGTAAGTAAGAATCGGGGGACTTTCTAACAATTATATTAATGCGGTTGGGGCTGGGGGAGCATGCCCTACCACATATCAAAAGTTAAATTTCGGGGTGGACATGCCCTTTAACAAATCATATAATCTATACTAATAAAAGGCAAAGCCCTCACTCACTCACTCACTCATCACTAATTCTCCAACTTGCCGTGGAGGCAGACGGCTTAATTTTGGCAGACTCATTCATTGCACCTTACTTACAAAAGTTAAGCAGGTTTCGTTTCGAAATTCCACCTGTAACGGTGAGTATCTGACATTGCACAGACTTACGGTTACCTAGCTTACAAGCTATAAAAATCTATATGGTTGGTCCGATTTCAACCAAATTTTGTATGCATATACTCCTTTACCAGTAAAAGGTTAACGAAATATTTTTTTTAGAGTGGGGGTGAATGGGGGGGAATAGAATTTTGAACTCCTGCACACTAACGGCTGGACCGATTTTTACCAAAATTTCAGGGTGTGTGCGGGGACTGGCTGAGGTGTAAGGGGAAGGGTTTGGAGGGTGGACATAGAGGAATAGTGGGGGGTATTGGGGGCGGACGGGGAGGGGTGGTGGGGGTTATTTTCACCAAAATTTCGTAGTTGAATAAAAAATATAATATTAAATTAAAGTTAATGAGTTTTGCATTATCGTAAAGCTTATTGAATTGTCTTTCTTTAATATATCAAGTGCCGAGTGATTACAGCAATCTTGATACATTATTGCTTTCTTACTAAAAAGGTAATTTTAATACATCTCCGCTGCGAAGCGCGGGTATTTTGCTAGTCAAATCAATAACTGCAAAGTGGGGTGTACGTAATTATTCAGTCCCCTGAGTCAATACTTTGTAGAACCACCTTTTGCTGCAATTACAGCTGCCAGTCTTTTAGGGTATGTCTCTACCAGCTTTGCACATCTAGAGACTGAAATCCTTACCCATTCTTCTTTGCAAAACAGCTCCAGCTCAGTCAGATTAGATGGACAGCGTATGTGAACAGCAGTTTTCAGATCTTGCCACAGATTCTCAATTGGATTTAGATCTGGACTTTGACTGGGCCATTCTAACACATGGATATGTTTTGTTTTAAACCATTCCATTGTTGCCCTGGCTTTATGTTTAGGGTTGTTGTCCTGCTGGAAGGTGAACCTCCGCCCCAGCCTCAAGTCTTTTGCTGACTCCAAGAGGTTTTTTTCCAAGATTGTATTTGGCTCCATCCATCTTCCCAGCTTCCCTGTCCCTGCTGAAGAGAAGCACCCCCAGAGCATGATGCTGCCACCGCCATATTTGACAGTGGGGATGGTGTGTTCTGAGTGATGTGCAGTGTTAGTTTTTCGCCACACATAGCGTTTTGCATTTTGGCCAAAATGTTCCATTTTGGTCTCATCTGACCAGAGCACCTTCTTCCACATGTTTGCTGTGCCCCCCACATGGCTTGTGGCAAACTGCAAATGGGACTTCTTTTGCTTTTCTGTTAACAATGGCTTGGTAGGTTTACAGTTGTGCCTTGTCTTGGTAGGTTTACAGTTATGCCATAATCTCTTTCATTTCTGAATGATCGCTTGAACAGTGCTCCATGGGATATTCAAGGCTTTGGAAATCTTTTTGTAGCCCAAGCCTGCTTTAAATTTATCAATAACTTTATCCCTGACCTGTCTGGTGTGTTCTTTGGACTTCATGGTGTTGTTGCTCCCAAGATTCTCTGAGGCCATCACAGAGCAGCTGTATTTGTACTGACATTAGATTACACGCAGGTGTACTCTATTTAGTCATTAGCACTCATCAGGCAATGTCTATGGGCAACTGACTGCACTCAGACCAAAGGGGGCTGAATAATTACGCAAACCCCACTTTGCAGTTATTGATTTGCTAAAAATGTTTGGAATCATGTATGATTTTCGTTCCACTTCTCACATGTACACCACTTTGTATTGGTCTTTCACATGGAATTCCAATAAAATTGATTCATGTTTGTGGCAGTAATGTGACAAAATGTGGAAAACTTCAAGGGGGCCGAATACTTTTGCCAACCACTGTAGACACCAGAACAGTAAACTGAGTAATTTGACATTCCTCACCTCCTTAGCAATTTGTGGCAGTCTTGGGGCAGAGAAGGATGGAGAACTCAAGCGCAGCAGTTTCTCACTTACTGCACTCCCCATCCTTGTGTTTTGGAATGTGCAGAAGCAGAGAGAGAGAGACTGATGTTCACTCGACTTCTCTCTCTCTGCTCCGGAAATCCGCTTCACTTTCTCAAGGGCTGGATTTTAAACAGGGGAGCAGACCAGGCCGTGTCTCTCTGGTTTTCTGGTATAAAAAACCCTGGTGAACTCTGCTGTGCACAAGTGCCCACAGAGAAGGAACTGAGACATAGGTTTGCTACCACTGTGCTAACTGATATTAAAGGGTATCTCCACTCTAAATGTATACTTTTTTCATTTTAATTGAGTTAAAGGAGCTATGTCTTACCTCCTGTTCTTAATTTAAACAGCCAGGAGCAAACGCTGTTCCTCTGCGCATACAGAGCGATCGCAGGTGCGTTGCCTGTGTTCGCTCCTGTCTCCTACGTGTTTAATTGAAAAACAGGAGGTAAGACATAGCTCCATTGCCTCTCGTTCTTCAATAAAACTGAAAAAAATTAAATCCTTCATTGAGCCTGCTGCACAGCCGTCAAAAGACACCTGCACAGCCAGCGAAATTAAATTCAATAGGTGCTTTATGCATATATGGGGCCCCCCCACTACTGGCCCCATTGTGTAGTGTAGTTTAATCCTTACCTAACATCCCAGCTCCATATGGTTCTCCTGTAGTCCCCCCCCCAAAGTCCCAAAAACTGCCCACCAGGAGGCCTCTTATCTGGCCTCAGGGAGAAGTTTGGCATGCGTACTGCAGCCCTTCTCCCCCCCCCTCTCCCTCCCGATTAGGATTCCCTCCCCCTAGTGTAAAAATCTTTTTACCTAACATTCCCCCTGTCCCCCCAGCCCCAACCGCTCATCAGAGAATGCCCAAAACATTACTTACCTTCCCTCTTTCCTCCACCGCACTGAACTCCCGGCAGCCGCGTCCGTGATTGGCTGCCGCTCAGCCAATCACATATGCGATTGCCGGTCCTGCCCCTCTGCTTGCGTTTTCTCGCAAGCAGAGGGCCTGGCAGCGCGGCGGAGGAAAGAGGGAAGGTAAGTAAAGTTTGGGGCGTTTTTGATGATACTAATAGAGCGGTTGGGGCTGGGGGAACAGGGGGAATGTTGGGTAAAACATTTTTTAGAAGGGTGGACATATCCTTTAAAGTTGCCCTGTGGGTAAAACACATATTACATTTTCAAACATAGATTAATGCAGAGCTATTGCGGCTATGCGTACTGTATACACTCGAATATAAGTCGAGGTACATATTTCTACCTAAACAATTAGTAAAAGTGATTGACTCGAGTATAAGTCGAGGGTAGAAAATATGACCATTACTGCCTTCTGATTCCGTATTGTTTTGAGGCTTAAGTTGCCCTTTAAATGGACAGCAGAATTCCCATACAGTAGTCCCATACAGTATTTAGCTATTACTGTATGTGACTACTGTATGGGAATGCTGCTGTCCATTTAAAGGGCAACTAAAGCCTCAAAACAATACAGAATCAGAAGGCATCCTCCTGATTGACTATTGTTTTCAGGCATTAGTTTCCCTTTATATTAAGAGTAACCCCCAATTCTTTGGCACTTCAGATGTTTGTAAACTACAACTCCCAGCATGCTTTATTTGTGCAATGTGCAATGGAACTGCAAACACCCCCCCTACCCAACCTTCTCCTCCCTCCCTGCCAGTAAAAATAGAACTGAATAATTAAAAACTGCAGCATTTGGCAACTTTCACTAACTTGTAAGAAGAATCAGGCTGCAGACATCTCCCGACGTCAATCCACTGACGTCACTACTCGGCGCTGGGTAGTAAGACAGGCGCCAAGTATTGACGTCAGTGGATGCAACGATCGGGAGATGCGGCAGCCGGATTCTTCTAACAAGTTAGTGACTGACCCGAGTATAAGTCGAGGTTCAGTTTTCATGCTGTAAAAACAGCCTGAAAACCTCGACTTATACTCGAGTATATACGGTAAATCTCCCCGTTGTTGTACAACTGTAATAAAATGCTCAATTCAGTTTAGTAAAACAAATACAAGCCAAATACTAATCTCCAGTAATAATATTTATAAAGACTGTACACATAACTACAAAGCCCCATAACCCCCTAACACAAATCCAAATGTCTCTGTCCAATCTTTAAAGGAGAACTAAACCCAATTTTTTCACACACAATTTGAAAATATCCACTCTAAAAACACCAATAAACTGTAAAATTTCCCCTACAGTAAATAGTTTTAACGTAAAGGTTTCTAGTGGGTGTGACCAATTGTAATAAATTCCTGCAGTATCTTAGGACTGAGCATGTGTAAAGAAAACAATGGTCAGTGACCACACTGTGATACTGGGATGTTGGGAAATAAAACACAAGCCCCGTGTTAGAACTGTAAATTTCCCAACAACCATATCCAAATGAAAGGTGAGACACAGATTACTGCTTTTATTTTAAGGTCCTCGTCCTTCTCAAAGACAACTAAATGACAACTAAAGAGGCTTTAGTTGTCATTTCAATATCTTTAGTAATGGTGTTTTATAATGTCCAAATTAGCAGAGATAGGAGAAGCACACTGTGTGTAGTAAATTAAGTTCATTTATTGTGTGAAACACATATTGACAATGTTTTGGGGGGCATAGTGCTCCCTGAAACATTGTGTATATGTGTTGCGCACAATAAATTAACTGTCAGGCCGAATTATTGTTTGGTGTGCAGCCAGCTTTAGGGTATGGGGGTTTAGAGGACAGCATGTACTGATTTATGGCAAGTTGACAAACCTTGTGTGCTAGGGCGAAATAAAGTAATTTTGGATTTGTTATATAATGTCTCATATATTGCAGGGTGTGCCAAGTACGATAATAATGTTTGGTGTTGTGAAAATATAACACTGTCCACATCACCCCCAAACAGAGTACTCATATGTAAAATATTAACATTTGTCACCTCATTTACCACTGGGTGCTGTTTTAGAATTAGGAGTTAAATCTTACTGCTATTAAATAGGTGAGCTTGAGTTTAGGCGCACAAATGTAAGGCTAATGTATACAGGCTAAACCCAGGGTTGAGGACCTAGAAGTTCAGGTAAGTGTAATTATCCTTTAAATATCTTTGTCACAGTTTATTTATACATTATTCATCCCATACATTACAGAGGGTACCCAATTCAATAATTATGTTTGGTGTTGTGCAACTAAACCAAGGATAACAATTCAGCAATACAAACACAAGTTTAAAGCATTAGTTCACTCAAAAGGTGGATCTTTTCTTTTTTTGCATTAATTGAAGAACAGGAGATAAAGGTCCTATGTCTTACCTCGCATTCTTCAATTACGGTTACAGGAGCAAGGGAAGCAGCACTTCAGCTTCACTGATTCGTGCTATAGTTTAATTGAATCCGGAAACAGTCAAGTGAATTTGTGATGGAGCGCGGTCAAGCTGAAGTGCTTCGTCCCTGGCTCCTGTAACCGTAATTGAAGAACGGGAGGTAAGACACACACCAATAAGCACACTATTGCTATCTACCTTTCTGTCTATAGGTTCGTACACATTCTCAACTTGTGAGCGAGCAATGACCCCTAACGGCCAATCGCTACATGCGACAAAAAGACGTTTCAACCGAGAATCGCCTGTGTATGCGATCGTCTGTCGTTCGTTGATCCTCCTGGTGGATCGGCGAACGACCCCCGACCGAACACATACACACGGACGATTCTCAGACAAAACTGCCGTTCGGCGGGTGTAGTGCTCGGCCAACGAGAGTCGTTCCTCACACACAAATTGAGCGTGTACAAATCTTATGTATCTATATGGATAGATATGGACTTTTATCTTATTAAAAGTCATTCTGTCCTGCCAATTAATTAAGTAGTTTGTATTAAAAAAATAAAAAAAATCTAAAAGTTGAAAAAATCTCGTTAAAAAGGTCCAACAACACTGAGAGGTCAGTGATACTGTGGGGGAAAAGACAGACCGCCGGGCAACAATCGCTGAATAGGATTATAAATAACAGGCACGTAGAATTGTGGAGCTAGTAGTTCCACACAGGTATAAACAGACGTGCAACAATTTCAAGCAAAATCAAATGGATATTAGTGTGAAGAACGATAATAAAATAAGTAGTACCGGTGTATCCAAGATCGCAATGCCAGCTGTACTGCAGGCTACCTCGGCCCACCTTCCAAGTGGCGAAATCACCTCAGGATAGCTCCCCTTTAATGTGCATACTCTCCAACTTCCGTAATCAGCACTAATCTGAGTCTGCGCGGCTCCCGTAACCACGCAGATGTCACGTACTTTCCACGCTCTGAAGCTGCAGTATTATTAGCTTTGGTTACCTCAAATTTCTAAGTTTGGTTGCTGACTGCGCCTTTACTTACCTATTGACCTGTTTCGCCTCGGACCAAAGGCTCTAAGGTCTTTTGAATTTGTTCAGTCTTGAGTATCGCTGTTGGAATATTACCCATAGATTCCCTTAATCAATATGGCGAGTGCTACTTCCTCCATTTGTGTCACATTCTCAGTTGGTTAAAATGTACATATGAGTGTTTGTATTTAATTAGTATATTAGTGTATAAGCACTACTAGACACATTTATTCAGAACCACAATTGCTGGGCAGTGGGTGATTCAATTTTGCATTTGCTAACTTCCATTTGGATCTTTCACGATCTGGGTTGCCAGATCATCTGATCTGATACAGATTTGACCTTATTGTACCGTTAGTACATATAGTAATAGTGCAGTACAGGGCAAAAGGTAAATACCGGTATGTACTGGGATTCTGTGTGGTGTATCAAGAAAGCTAGCTAGGAGGAGCTGCCTTGTCCAATGAGAAGGGACATGGAAAGTGTGCATCCGTGATGTCACTGAGCAATTTGTGCCTTATTGCCGTCCATCTCTCTGACTAGGGGCTTGCAGGCTGCAGATATCCCACACTGCCAAAACTCATTTCAGGGAGGGTACCCACACATTTCAGGGAGGATACCCACCACCTAAAGCCCCAACCCAAGATTAACGCATAATCCATGCATACAAACACATGCATCTCAACAGACACACACTCATGAAAACAATCAGACACACATGCATACACACACGTCACTATTAAGTGTTTTTGTCACTTGTTAACCACTAAAAGATTCTGACATCATTGTGCTCCCTCACTCTAATTCAAAACAACACATTTCAGGGAGATTGTATATTATTTCAGGCAGGGACAGATTTATACTTTTTTCTCCCCTAGGCCAGCTAACTTGTACTTCCTGTCCCCCGTCCCCCCCCCCCCCCCCCGTGTGCGGTAATTCATTGGCTGAAGCAGAGCTTTGTGAGTGGGAGAGGGACCTGCTGCCCATAGCAAATCAGCAATTGCTGCACATTTAACAGAGACCGGTAAGGTCTGTGTAAATTTAATATGGGGATGCAATACTGCCTAACTTGAAAACATTTTTTTGTTTTATTTTGCCGCCCCTGGTGGCTGTGCCGCCCTAGGCCATGGCCTAGTGGGAAATCCGTCCCTGATTTCAGGGAGTCAGGGATCTGCCATTAAAATCAGGGAGACTCCCTGAACTTCAGTGAGAGGTGAGATGCCTTAGACTGGCTGAGGCTACACGGACATCTCTCTCTCTCTCCGTCCAGACTCTTGCAGTGTCCCACACGTCAATTTCTGTAGGTACTACTGTTAAATTAATTTATTTATTCAGACTGCTGCTGAGCAACTTATTACCTTGTCACACTCAGATTGCAACTACAGGTCTCTTGACTCCCTCTTGACTCTCCCATCAGTCAGCAGAGATTTCTCCCCTCACCTTCTTCATGTGTCCCGTATCTCTCTCTCTTTGTCACAAAATAATTTGCTGCTACTACTCCTGTTTACAATCATCTATGGGCCTCGTCTGTTCCACTCCGTCTCTTGTGGTTAATGTACAATCAAAAAATCAAGGTTTGTAGATGAGCCTCAAACAGTGCAATCTGCAAAACTTTCATTTTGTATTCAGAAACATGTTTCGGAGCTGTATGCTCCTTTATCAAGCTTGATAAAGTAGCACATAGCCCGAACATGTTGCTGGATCAACAATAAAAGTTTTGCAGATTGCACCTGTTTGAGGCTCGTCTACAAACCTTGATTTTAATTGTATCAGTCCTCTCTCTCTATCTGTCTATTTATGTCTATTGTCTATCTATCTCTGTCTATCTATCTATCTCTGACTATCTATCTATCTCTGTCTATCTCTCTCACTCTATCTATCTGTCTATCTCTGACTCTCTATCTGTCTATATATCACTCTATCTACTACCTCTATCTGTCTATCTCTATATTTCTATATCTGTCTATGTATTATCTATCTATCTCTGTCTATCTAGTATCTATGTGTCTATAGGCTCGTACACACGTGCAATCGCGGGTCTGAATCTCTATCTGTCTATCTCTATATTTCTATATCTGTCAATCTCTATATTTCTATATCTGTCTATCTATTATCTATCTATCTCTATCTAGTTTCTATCTATGTGTCTATAGGCTTGTACATACGTGTGATCGCAGGTCCCGACCCGCAATGCAGGATGTGTACAAATGTTTTGGGCGATAATCGGCCCATGTGTAGGCACTTTATTGGGCGAAACGGTCGTTCGTTCGGAGATCTGCCAAGTCGGTCGTTCAACGTTCCCCTAACGAACGACCGTTTCGCCCGATAAAGCGCCTACAAACAGGCCTGTGTCTTTGAAATGTTGGAGAATACGGTTATGCACTTAATAAATGTAATAGCAGGGCAAAAGTGAACCTAATTGAACAATCTTATTTGTAATTGACATCTGGTCGATTCACGCCAGCTTCCACCTCAGCCACCGTAACATCATCACCCTGCCCCCTCCTGCTCAGTGGCGGCTATTATCTGGCAACCCTGGTTAGCAATCATGCCTTGCAGCTCTGAAGTCCCGAGTTCGATTCCACCCTTGCGAATAAGGTAAGTATCCTCTATCTTCGTCCGTGGCTCCTGATCAATTGATTGAAAAACGGAAGGTTCCTTAACCTTTTCTGGAAAAAAAGAAAAAGGCTTTTAAAATTTTAAAATCAGTGGGAACAGAACAGTCTTACAGGGAGTAAAAAGCTGTAATAAAGAGTCACAGAAAGCAATTAAACTAGCTAAATAGAAAATGAAATACGGATACCGAACAAAGCAAGTCCAACACCAAGTATATAAATGGTAAAAAGATGAGGACTGAGAAGAGGGACCATTGAACAATGGGGCTAGATGGTTTAGAGGTGCCAAAAAGGCTAATATGCTAAACCATTTTTTACATCAGTTTTCACTATAGAGAATCCTAGTCCTTACAGCAGGGATTGTAATAATATGCATGGGAGAAATGAGGATTATTCACATTGCCTGATGGAGGAAATGGTACGGAAACAATTAGACAAAGTAAATATCATAAAGCCGCAGGACCAGATGGATTGCATACCCAGATTTTAAAAGAGCTTAGTTCTTTTCTATCTAGACCACTGTTTCTCATCTTTTCAGATTCACTTTGGTCTGGGGATGTGCCGCTGGATTGGAAAAAAACTAATGTAATACCAATGTTCAAAAAAGGTAGTCGTTCACAGCCTGGTAACTATAGACCTGTAAGCCTAAAGGTAGGGAAGGTACTGGAAACTTTGTTACGGGATCATATCCTTGACTTTGTCTCCAGAATTGATCTTAGTAGTAGTCAGCATGGATTTATGAGAAATAGATCATGCCAGACAAATTTAATTGGTTTTTATGAAGAAGTGAGTAAGAATTTAGATTCAGTCACAGTAGTGGATGTGGTATACTTGGATTTTGCGAAAGCTTTGGATACTTTGCCACATAGGCGACTAATGTATAAACTGAGGACTGTTGGCCTAGAAGAAAACATTTGTTCATGGATAGAGAATTGGTTATTGGATCGCAAACAGAGAGTGGTGGTAAATGGGGCTACATCTATGTGGTTCTGTACTGGGGCCACTTCTTTTTAATCTGTTTATAAATGACTTAAAAGGGGGCATTGAGAGCAAGGTCTGTGTTTGCTGATGACACTAAACTAGAGCAGAGCCTTGAAAACTTCAAATGATGTGAAAGTGCTGCAAGCAGACCTAGAAAGATTATCAAAATGGGCAGCAGAATGGCAGATGAGATTCAATGTTGATAAATGTAAGGTGATGCATTTGGGATTTAATAATCCCTGTGCCACTCTGTGTTGAGTGAATCTGAACACAAAAGAATTTACAGGTGTTCTGGTAGATAACAGACTTAGCTATTGTAAACAATGCCAGACAGCCACAGTTAGAGCTAGCAAGATATTGTCTTGTATAAAGAGAGGAATAGATAGAAAAATATCATTCTCCCTCTTTACAAGGCACTTGTAAGGCCTAATTTGGAATATGTGGTGCAGTTTTGGAATCCCATATACAAAAGCGACATCTTGGAAATAGAAGCAGTTCAGAGAAGGGGAACTAAAATAGTAAAGGAAATGGAGGGGCTTGACTATGCAGGCAGATTAGACAAGTTAGGGCTGTTTACATTGGAGAAGCGATGTTTGCATGGAGATATGATAACCTTATACAAATATATTAATGGGCCATACAATAAACTCTCTGGTGCATTGTTCATGAATAGGTCATATCAGAGGACTCGTGGACATCCTTTAAGGTTGGAAGAAAAGAAGTTTCATCTTCAGGTTAGGAAAGGTTTCTTTACAGTGAGAACGGTGAAACTGTGGAACTGTCTTCCAGCAGATGTGGTAATGGCAAGTTTATTGAATAGCTTTAAAAATGGCCTGGATAAGTTTGTAAAACTAAAAAATATTGAGAACTACTGGTATTAATACATATACTGTAGATCTAGTTGATCCAGGGATACTTTTCGATTGCCATTTGGAGTCAGGAAGGAATTTCCCCCCCCTTTTTAGCTGGGGTTTTTTGCCCTCTGGATTAACTGTTAGGAAGGGTTAAAAAAAAAAAAAAAGTTAATAGGTTGGACTTGATGGACGTATGTCTTTATTCAACCTCAATAACTATGTAAACCTCCTGGTCTTCAATTAATGCATTAAAGGAATAGTTCACTTTTCAACTGAACTATTCCTTTAACGTTGAATAACTACCAATTTAATTAAAATATCCGTTTTTTTAGAAATAACATATACCCTGTTTGTTATAAGTGTGGTAAGTTTTGATCAAAACTCAGATACCCGGGCATAGATGTTTGAGGACATTTTTTCCCCTCATTTTTTCCTTTTTTTTTTTCTTCGCCCCTCTGGGATTTCTTCTGCTTTCTCCTGCTTGAGCCTCAAACAGTAATGCTGGTGAGTCCGTGCACACGCACGTGCACCGAACTCACAGGCATTACTGTTTGAGGCTCAAGCAGGATAGTGCACGGAACTCACAGGCATTACTGTTTGAGGCTCAAGCAGGAGAGAGAAAGCAGAGGAAATCTCAGAGGGCGGAGCTTAACATTCAGCAAACCAGTAACAAGATGTCAGCAACTTTCAAGGCACAAAGGTAGGCTTGGAGGGGCAGAGGTTAAAGAAAAATATAGCAACGATATTTTTAAAGCTGCAGCTTCCAAATGAACATAACTTGATTTTACAGTGCACTTATTCTTTAAATAAAGAGGATTCAACCAGCTATAGCGTGTATACAATCAGTCACTTTTCAGTTCTTAAATCCGATGTTTATGTAATTACCTTTGAATTATTTACATACTTTTTTTGAAAGAAAATTGAAAGGAAATTTCTAGGGTTGTAAATTTTAAATCTATTATCTATATACCAAGATTCCATTTCCTGTAGAATGTTGGAAATTTTGTTGGGTAATTGCATTGCTTTTATATGTCATATAATAGGTTAGTAGGGAGGAATTTCTTCCATTTTTGGAATTTTTTCCGTTCTCCAGTATTTAATTATCAGGCGTTTAAGAGCCATAAATGCATGGTAAATAATTGTTGCCATATTTTCTGGGAATTTATTAAGGCCTATGTTTAACAAGGCTAGAGTAGGTTGGGTTGGAATCGGAACACCAAGAAGGTTGGACAGAAATTTAAATAGCCTGTACCAACATTTCCTAATTTTTGAACATGTCCACAATTATTTGTTCGTAAGAGCCTACAGCGGTGCAGTTCCTCCAGCATTGGGGAGAATATGATTTGAACCATTTGGATAATTTATATGGGGTTAAGTGGAATCTGTAGAATATTTTTTTGTCAGTTTCCCATAATGAGAGACATCTAGTCATTTTGAATGGTGTATATAGTGATTCTTTCCATTGGTCTGGATCAATGTTCTTATGTAGTTCTTGTTCCCATCTATTCATGCATGGTAATAGTATGATCTCATTTTTTTGATGTAGTAATTGGTAGATTATAGATATTGATTTTTTCCTATTTTCTGGATTGGTAGAATCTATTAGGGCATTGTTAGATTCTGCTTCTAATACTGCTTTGTTTTTAATGAAACTTATTATTTGGTTATATGTTAAAGGGCATGTCCACCCCCCAAACTAAAAATTTCCCTACTACTGGCCCCACTGTACAATTAAATAAAAACCTTACCTTAAATCCCTGCTCCTTGTGGTTCTTCTGGAGTCCATGAATAAAGTCCAGGAAACTGTAGGGTAGGATCTGTCTCTGCCTCTGTATTGCCTCCGGGAGGTTAAGAGACTTGCGCACTGTAGACCCTTTCCCACCCTCCCTCCCTCCCTCCCGATGCCTCTCTTGATTAATGGTAGCTATCATAAAATTGTTTTAACATACTGCAGGGCAGGTCCCCCCACCCCCAACCGCTTCATATGATTGGCTGAGAGGCAGCCAATCACAGGCGGCTGCCATCAGTGAAAACGGCGCTGGAACAAGGTGCTGTAAGTAACGAGGGAGCATTGTTTGTTATAAGTATGAAGCGTGTTGGGGTGGGGGGACCTGCCCTGCAGTATGTTAAAACAATTTTATGATAGCTACCATTAATCAAGAGAGGCATCGGGAGGGAGGGAGGGAGGGTGGGAAAGGGTCTACAGTGCGCAAGTCTCTTAACCTCCCGGAGGCAATACAGAGGCAGAGACAGATCCTACCCTACAGTTTCCTGGACTTTATTCATGGACTCCAGAAGAACCACAAGGAGCAGGGATTTAAGGTAAGGTTTTTTTAATTGTACAGTGGGGCCAGTAGTAGGGAAATTTTTAGTTTGGGGGGTGGACATGCCCTTTAACATATAACCAAATAATAAGTTTCATTAAAAACAAAGCAGTATTAGAAGCAGAATCTAACAATGCCCTAATAGATTCTACCAATCCAGAAAATAGGAAAAAATCAATATCTATAATCTACCAATTACTACATCAAAAAAATGAGATCATACTATTACCATGCATGAATAGAGGGAACAAGAACTACATAAGACATTGATCCGACCAATGGAAAGAATCACTATATACACCATTCAAAATGACTAGATGTCTCTCATTATGGGAAACTGACAAAAAAATATTCTACAGATTCCACTAACCCCATATAAATTATTCAAATGGTTCAAATCATATTCTCCCCAATGCTGGAGGAACTGCACCGCTGTAGGCTCTTACGAACAAATATGTGTGGACATGTTCAAAATTAGGAAATGTTGGTACAGGCTATTTAAATTTCTGTCCAACCTTCTTGGTGTTCGATTCCAACCCAACCTACTCTAGCCTTGTTAAACATAGGCCTTAATAAATTCCCAGAAAATATGGCAACAATATTTACATGCATTTATGGCTCTTAAACGCCTGATAATTAAATACTGGAGAACGGAAAAATTCCAAAAATGGAAGAAATTCTCTCCCTACTAACCTATTATATGACATATGAAAAGCATATGCAATTACCAACAAAAATTTCCAACATTCTCAAGGAAATGGGAATCTTGGTATATAGATAATAGATTTAAAATTTACAACCCTAGAAATTTCCTTTAAATTTTCTTTCAAAAAAAGTATGTATAGTAATTCAAAGGTATATTACATAAACATTCGGATTTATAGAACTGAAAAGTGACTGATTGTATACTACGCTATAGCTGGTTGAATCCTCTTTATTTAAAGGATAAGTGCACTGTAAAATCAAGTTATGTTCATTTGGAAGCTGCAGCTTTAAAAATATCGTTGCTATATTTTCTTTTACCTCTGCCCCTCCAGAGCCTACTTTGTGCCTTGAAAGTTGCTGACATCTTGTTACGGTTTGCTGAATGTTAAGCTCGCCCCTCTGAGATTTCCTCTGCTTTCTCCTGCTTGAGCCTCAAACAGTAATGCCTGTGAGTTCCGTGCACTATCTTGCTTGAGCCTCAAACAGTAATGCCTGTGAGTTCGGTGCACGTGCGTGTGCACGGAACTCACAAGCATTACTGTTGAGGCTCAAGCAGGAGGAAGCAGAAGAAATCCCAGAGGGGCGAAGAAAAAAAAAAAGGAAAAAATGAGGGGAAAAAATGTCCTCAAACATCTATGCCGGGGTATCTGAGTTTTGATCAAAACTTACCACACTTATACAAACAGGGTTATGTTTTTCTAAAAAAACGGATATTTTAATAAAATGGTAGTTATTCAACGTTAAAGGAATAGTTCAGTTGAAAAGTGAACTATTCCTTTAATGCATTAATTGAAGACCAGGAGGTTTACATAGTTATTGAGGTTGAATAAAGACATACGTCCATCAAGTCCAACCTATTAACTTTTTTTTTTTTTTTAAACCTTCCTAACAGTTAATCCAGAGGGCAAAAAACCCCAGCTAAAAAGGGGGGGAAATTCCTTCCTGACTCCAAATGGCAATCGAAAGTACCCTGGATCAACTAGATCTACAGTATATGTATTAATACCAGTAGTGTTCTCAATATTTTTAGTTTACAAACTTATCCAGGGCCATTTTTAAAGCTATTCAATAAACTTGCCATTCACACATCTGCTGGAAGACAGTTCCACAGTTTCACCGTTCTCACTGTAAAGAAACCTTCCTAACCTGAAGATGAAACTTCTTTTCTTCCAACCTTAAAGGATGTCCACGAGTCCTCTGATATGACCATTCATGAACAATGCACCAGAGAGTTTATTGTATTGGCCCATTAATTATTTGTATAAGGTTATCATATCTCCATGCAAACATCGCTCTCCCAATGTAAACAGCCCTAACTTGTCTAATCTGCCTGCATAGTCCAGCCCCTCCATTTCCTTTACTATTTTAGTTCCCCTTCTGAACTGTTCTATTTCCAAGATGTCGCTTTTGTATATGGGATTCCAAAACTGCACCACATATTCCAAATTAGGCCTTACAAGTGCCTTGAAAGAGGGAGAATGATATTTTTCTATCTATTCTCTCTTTATACAAGACAATATCTTGCTAGCTCTAACTGGGCTGTCTGGCATTGTTTACAATAGCTAGTCTGTTATCTACCAGAACCCCTAAATCTTTTTCTGTTACAGATTCACTCAACACAGAGTGGCACAGGGATTATTAAATCCCAAATGCATCACCTTACATTTATCAACATTGAATCTCATCTGCCATTCTGCTGCCCATTTTGTAATCTTTCTAGGTCTGCTTGCAGCACTTTCACATCATTGAAGTTTTCAAGGCTCTGCTCTAGTTTAGTGTCATCAGCAAACACAGACCTTGCTCTCAATGCCCCCTTAAGTCATTTATAAACAGATTAAAAGAAGTGGCCCCAGTAGAACCACATAGATGTAGCCCCATTTACCACCACTCTCTGTTTGCGATCCAATAACCAATTCTCTATCCATGAACAAATGTTTTCTTCTAGGCAACAGTCCTCAGTTTATACATTAGTCGCCTATGTGGCAAAGTATCCAAAGCTTTCGCAAAATCCAAGTATACCACATCCACTACTGTGACTGATCTAAATTCTTACTCACTTCTTCATAAAAACCATAAATTGTTCTGGCATGATCTATTTCTCATAAATCCATGCTGACTACTACTAAGTCAATTCTGGAGACAAAGTCAAGGATATGATCCCGTAACAAAGTTTCCAGTACCTTCCCTACCTTTAGGCTTACAGGTCTATAGTTACCAGGCTGTGAACGACTACCTTTTTTGAACATTGGTATTACATAGTTTTTTTCCAATCCAGCGGCACATCCCCAGACCAAAGTGAATCTGAAAAGATGAGAAAACAGTGGTCTAGATGAAAAGAACTAGCTCTTTTAAAATCTGGGTATGCAATCCATCTGGTCCTGCGGCTTTATTGATATTTACTTTGTCTAATTGTTTCCGTACCATTTCCTCCATCAGGCAATGTGAATACTCCTCATTTCTCCCATGCATATTATTACAATCCCTGCTGTAAGGACTAGGATTCTCTATAGTGAAAACTGATGTAAAAAAATGGTTTAGCATATTAGCCTTTTTGGCATCCTCTACAACCATCTCAGCCCCATTGTTCAATGGTCCCTCTTCTCAGTCCTCATCTTTTTACCATTTATATACTTGGTGTTGGACTTGCTTTGTTCGGCTATCCGTATTTCATTTTCTATTTTAGCTAGTTTAATTGCTTTCTTGTACTCTTTATTACAGCTTTTATACTCCCTGTAAGACTGTTCTGTTCCCACTGATTTTAAAATTTTAAAAGCCTTTTTCTTTTTTTCCAGAAAGGTTAAGGAACCTTCCGTTTTTCAATCAATTGATCAGGAGCCACGGACGAAGATAGAGGATACTTACCTTATTCGCAAGGGTGGAATCGAACTCGGGACTTCAGAGCTGCAAGGCATGATTGCTAACCAGGGTTGCCAGATAATAGCCGCCACTGAGCAGGAGGGGGCAGGGTGATGATGTTACGGTGGCTGAGGTGGAAGCTGGGCGTGACATCGACCAGATGTCATTTACAATTAAGATTGTTCAATTAGGTTCACTTTTGCCCTGCTAATTACATTTATTAAGTGCATAACCGTATTCTCCAACATTTCAAAGACACAGGCCTGTTTGTAGGCGCTTTATCGGGCGAAACGGTGTTCGTTAGGGGAACGTTGAACGACCGACTTGGCAGATCTCCGAACGAACGACCGTTTCGCCCAATAAAGTGCCTACACATGGGCCGATTATCGCCCAAAACATTTGTACACATCCTGCATTGCGGTCGGGACCTGCGATCACACGTATGTACAAGCCTATAGACACATAGATAGAAACTAGATAGAGATAGATAGATAATAGATAGACAGATTAGAAATTAGAGATTGACAGATAAGAAATATAGAGATAGAACAGATAGAGATTCAGACCCGCGATTGCACGTGTGTACGAGCCTATAGACACATAGATACTAGATAGACAGAGATAGATAGATATACATAGACAGATATAGAAATATAGAGATAGACAGATAGAGGTAGTAGATGAGTGATATAGACAGATAGAGAGTCAGAGATAGACAGATAGATAGAGTGAGAGAGATAGACAGAGATAGATAGATAGTCAGAGATAGATAGATAGACAGAGATAGAAGACAAAGACATAAATAGACAGATAGAGAGAGAGAGACTGATACAATTAAAAAATCAAGGTTTGTAGACGAGCCTCAACAGGTGCAATCTGCAAAACTTTTATTGTGTATCCAGCAACATGTTTCGGAGCTATGTGCTACTTTATCAAGCTTGATAAAGGAGCATACAGCTCCGAAACATGTTTCTGAATACAAAATGAAAGTTTTGCAGATTGCACTGTTTGAGGCTATCTACAAACCTTGATTTTTGATTGTACATTAACCACAAGAGACGGAGTGGAACAGACGAGGCCCATAGATGATTGTAAACAGGAGTAGTAGCAGCAAATATTTGGACAAGAGAGAGAGATACGGGACACATGAAGAAGGGAGGGGAGAAATCTCTGCTGACTGATGGGAGAGTCAAGAGGGGAGTCAAGAGACCTTAGTTGCAATCTGAGTGTGACAAGGTAATAAGTTGCTCAGCAGCAGTCTGAATAAATAAATTAATTTAACAGTAGTACCTACAGAAATTGACGTGTGGGACACTGCAAGAGTCTGGACGGAGAGAGAGAGAGATGTCCGTGTAGCCTCAGCCAGTCTAAGGCATCTCACCTCTCACTGAAGTTCAGGGAGTCTCCCTGATTTTAATGGCGATCCCTGACTCCCTGAAATCAGGGACGGATTTCCCACTAGGCCATGGCCTAGGGCGGCACAGCCACCAGGGGCGGCAAAATAAAACAAAAAAATGTTTTCAAGTTAGGCAGTATTGCATCCCATATTAAATTTACAACAGCCTTACCGGTCTCTGTTAAATGTGCAGCAATTGCTGATTTGCTATGGGCAGCAGGTCCCTCTCCCACTCACAAAGCTCTGCTTCAGCCAATGAATTACCGCACACGGGGGGGGGGGAGGGGACGGGGGACAGGAAGTACAAGTTAGCTGGCCTAGGGGAGAAAAAAGTATAAATCGTCCCTGCCTGAAATAATATACAATCTCCTGAAATGTGTTGTTTTGAATTAGAGTGAGGGGAGCACAATGATGTCAGAATCTTTTAGTGGTTAACAAGTGACAAAAACACTTAATAGTGACGTGTGTGTATGCATGTGTGTCTGATTGTTTTCATGAGTGTGTGTCTGTTGAGATGCATGTGTTGTAGCATGGATTTAGCGTTAATCTTGGGTTGGGGCTTTAGGTGGTGGGTATCCTCCCTGAAATGTGTGGGTACCCTCCCTGAAATGAGTTTTGGCAGTGTGGGATATCTGCAGCTGCAAGCCCCTAGTCAGAGAGATGGACGGCAATAAGGCACAAATTGCTCAGTGACATCACGGATGCACACTTTCCATGTCCCTTCTCATTGGACAAGGCAGCTCCTCCTAGCTAGCTTTCTTGATAACACCACACAGAATCCCAGTACATACCGGTATTTACCTTTTGCCCTGACTGCACTATTACTATATGTACTAACGGTACAATAAGGTCAAATCTGTATCAGATCAGATGATCTGGCAACCCAGATCGGAAAGATCCAAATGGAAGTTAGCAAATGCAAAATTGAATCACCCACTGCCCAGCAATTGTGGTTCTGAATAAATGTGTCTAGTAGTGCTTTACACTAATATACTAATTAAATACAAACACTCATATGTACATTTTAACCAACTGAGAATGTGACACAAATGGAGGAAGTAGCACTCGCCATATTGATTAAGGGAATCTATGGGTAATATTCCAACAGCGATACTCAAGACTGAACAAATTCAAAAGACCTTAGAGCCTTTGGTCCGAGGCGACGAAACAGGTCAATAGGTAAGTAAAGGCGCAGTCAGCAACCAAACTTAGAAATTTGAGGTAACCAAAGCTAATAATACTGCAGCTTCAGAGCGTGGAAAGTACGTGACATCTGCGTGGTTACGGGAGCCGCGCAGACTCAATTAGTGCTGATACGGAAGTTGGAGAGTATGCACATTAAAGGGGAGCTATCCTGAGGTGATTCGCCACTGGAAGGTGGGCCGAGGTAGCCTGCAGTACAGCTGGCATTGCGATCTTGGATACACGGTACTACTTATTTTTATTATCGTTCTTCACACTAATATCCATTTGATTTTGCTTGAAAGTTGCACGTCTGTTATACCTGTGTGGAACTACAGCTCCACAATTCTACGTGCCTGTTATTTATAATCCTATTCAGCGATTGTTGCCCGGCGGTCTGTCTTTTCCCCCACAGTATCCACTGACCTCTCAGTGTTGTTGGACCTTTTTAACGAGATTTTTTCAACTTTTAGATTTTTTTATTTTTTAATACAAACTACTTAATTATTGGCAGGACAGAATGACTTTTAATAAGATAAAAGTCCATATCTATCCATATAGATACATAAGATTTGTACACGCTCAATTTGTGTGTGAGGAACGACTCTCGTTGGCCGAGCACTACACCCGCCGAACGGCAGTTTTGTCTGAGAATCGTCCGTGTGTATGTGTTGGTCGGGGGTCGTTCGCCGATCCACCAGGAGGATCAACGAACGACAGACGATCGCATAACAGGCGATTCTCGGTTGAAACGTCTTTTTGTCGCATGTAGGATGGCCTTAGGGGTCATTGCTCGCTCACAAGTTGGAATGTGTACGAACCTATAGACAGAAAGGTAGATAGCAATAGTGTGCTTATTGGTGTGTGTCTTACCTCCCGTTCTTCAATTACGGTTACAGGAGCCAGGGACGAAGCACTTCAGCTTGACCGCGCTCCATCACAAATTCACTTGACTGTTTCCGGATTCAATTAAACTATAGCAAGAATCAGTGAAGCTGAAGTGCTGCTTCCCTGCTCGAACGTAATTGAAGAATGCGAGGTAAGACATAGGACCTTTATCTCCGTTCTTCAATTATGCAAAAAAAAGAAAAGATCCACCTTTGAGTGAACTAATGCTTTAAACTTGTGTTTGTATTGCTGAATTGTTATCCTTGGTTAGTTGCACAACACCAAACATAATATTGAATTGGGTACCCTCTGTAATGTAGGGATGAATATGTATAAATAAACTGTGACAAAGATATTTAAAGGATAATTACAACTTACCTGAACTTCTAGGTCCTCAACCCTGGGTTTAGCCTGTATATTAGCCTTACATTTGTGCGCCTAAACTCAAGCTCACCTATTTAATAGCAGTAAGATTTAAATCCTAATTCTAAAACAGCACCCAGTGGTAAATGAGGTGACAAATGTAATATTTTACATATGAGTACTCTGTTTGGGGGTGATGTGGACAGTGTTATATTTTCACAACACCAAACATTATTATCGTACTTGGCACACCCTGCAATATATGAGACATTATAAACAATCCAAAATTACTTTATTTCGCCCTAGCACACAAGGTTTGTCAACTTGCCTAAATCAGTACATGCGTCCTCTAAACCCCCATACCCTAAAGCTGGCTGCACACCAAACAATAATTCGGCCTGACAGTTAATTTATTGTGGGCCAACACATAAACAATGTTTCAGGGAGCACTATGCCCCCAAAACATTGTCAATATGTGTTTCACACAAAAATGAACTTAATTTACTACACACAGTGTGCTTCTCCTATCTCTGCTAATTTGGACATTATAAAAACACCATTACTAAAGATATTGAAATGACAACTAAAGCCTCTTTAGTTGTCATTTAGTTGTCTTTGAGAAGGACGAGGACCTTAAAATAAAAGCAGTAATTGTGTCTCACCTTTCATTTGGATATGGTTGTTGGGAAATTTACAGTTCTAACAGGGCGTGTGTTTTATTTCCCAACATCCCAGTATCACAGTGTGGTCACTGACCATTGTTTTCTTACACATGCTCAGTCCTAAGATACTGCAGGAATTATTACAATTGGTCACACCCAACTAGAAACCTTACGTTAAACTATTTACTGTAGGGGAAATTTTACAGTTTATTGGTGTTTTTAGAGTGGATATTTTCAAATTGTGTGTGAAAAAATTGGGTTTAGTTCTCCTTTAAAGATTGGACAGAGACATTTGGATTTGTGTTAGGGGGTTAGGGGCTTTGTAGTTATGTGTACAGTCTTTATAAATATTATTAATGGAGATTAGTATTTGGCTGTATTTGTTTTATAAAAATGAATTGAGCATTTTATACAGTGTACAACAACGGGGAGATTTACCGTATATACTCGAGTATAAGTCGAGGTTTTCAGGCTGTTTTACAGCATGAAAACTGAACCTCGACTTATACTCGGGTCAGTCACTAACTTGTTAGAAGAATCCGGCTGCCGCATCTCCCGATGTTGCATCCACTGGTCAAACTTGGCGCCTGTCTTACTACCCAGCGCGAGTAGTGACGTCAGTGGATTCGACGATCGGGAGATGGGCAGCCGGATTCTTCTTACAAGTTAGTGAAAGTTGCCAAATGCTGCAGTTTTATTATTTAGTTCATTTTTTACTGGCAGGGAGGGAGGAGAAGTTGGGTAGGGGGTGTGTTGCAGTTCCATTGCACATTGCACAAATAAAGCATGCGGGAGTTGTAGTTTACAAAAATCTGAAGTGCCAAAGAATTGGGGGTTACTCTTAATATAAAGGGAAACTAATGCCTGAAAACAATAGTCAATCAGGAGGATGCCTTCGTTCTGTATTGTTTTGAGGCTTTATGTTGCCCTTTAAATGGACAGCAGCATTCCCATACAGTAGTCACATACAGTAATAGCTAAATACTGTATGGGACTACTGTATGGGAATTCTGCTGTCCATTAAAGGGCAACTTAAGCCTCAAACAATACGGAATCAGAGGCAGTAATGGTCATATTTCTACCCTCGATTATACTCGGTCAATCACTTTTACTAATTGTTTAGGTAGAAATATGTACCTCGACTTATATTCGATGTATACAGTACGCATAGCCGCAATAGCTCTGCATTAATCTATGTTTGAAAATGTAATATGTGTTTTACCCACAGGGCAACTTTAAAGGATATGTCCACCCTTCTAAAAATGTTTTACCCAACATTCCCCCTGTTCCCCCAGCCCCAAACCGCTCTATTAGTATCATCAAAAACGCCCCAAACTTTACTACCTTCCCTCTTTCCTCCGCCGCGCTGCCAGGCCCTCTGCTTGCAGAAAACGCAAGCAGAGGGGCAGGACCGGCCATCGCATAGTGATTGGCTGAGCGGCAGCCAACACGGACGCGGCTGCCGGGGAGTTAGTGCGGTGGGGAAGAGAGGGAAGGTAAGTAATGTTTTGGGCATTCTCTGATGAGCGGTTGGGGCTGGGGGGACAGGGGGAATGTTAGGTAAAAAGATTTTTACACTGAGGGGAGGGAATCCTAATCGGGGAGGAGAGGGGGGGGGAGAAGGGCTGCAGTACGCATGCCAAACTTCTCCCTGAGGCCAGATAAGAGGCCTCCTGGTGGGAGTTTTGGACTTTGGGGGGGGACTACAGGAGAACACATTGGAGCTGGGATGTTAGGTAAGGATTAACTACACTACACAATGGGGCCAGTAGTGGGGGGGCCCCCTATATGCATAAAGCACCTATTGAATTTAATTTCGCTGGCTGTGCAGGTGGTCTTTTGACGGCTGTGCAGCAGGCTCAATGAAGGATTTAATTTTTTTCAGTTTTATTGAAGAACGAGAGGCAATGGAGCTATGTCTTACCCTGTTTTCAATTAAACACGTAGGAGACAGGAGCGAACACAGCAACGCACCTGCGATCGCTCTGTATGCGCAGAGGAACAGCGTTTGCTCCTGGCTGTTTAAATTAAGAACAGGAGGTAAGACATAGCTCCTTTAAACTCAATTAAAATGAAAAAAGTTAACATTTAGAGTGAGATACCCTTTAATATCAGTTAGCACAGTGGTAGCAAACCTATGTCTCAGTTCTTCCTGTGGGCACTGTGCACAGCAGAGTTCACCCGGGTTTTTTATACCGAAAAACCAGAGAGACACGGCTGGTCTGCTCCCCTGTTTAAAATCAGCCCTTGAGAAAGTGAAGCGGATTTCCGGAGCAGAGAGAGAGAAGTCGAGTGAACATCAGTCTCTCTCTCTCTGCTTCTGACAATTCAAAAAACAAGGATGGGGAGTGCAGTAAGTGAGAAAACTGCTGCGCTTGAGTTCTCCATCTTCTCTGCCCAAGACTGCCACAAATTGCAGGAGGTGAGGAATGTCAAATTACTCAGTTTACTGTTTCTGGTGTCTACAGTGGTTGGCAAAAGTATTCGGCCCCCTTGAAGTTTTCCACATTTGTACATACTGCACAAACATGATCATTTTATTGGAATTCCTGTGAAAGACCAATACAAAGTGGTGTACATGTGAGAAGTGGAACGAAAATCATACATGATTCCAAAATTTTTAGCAATCAATAACTGCAAAGTGGGGTTTGCGTAATTATAGCCCCTTTGGTCTGATGCAGTCAGTTGCCCATAGACATTGCCTTGAGTGCTAATGACTAATAGAGTACACCTGCGTGAATCTAATGTCAGTACAAATACAGCTGCTCTGTGATGGCCTCAGAGAATCTTGGGAGCAACAACACCATAAGTCCAAAGAAACACACAGACAGGTCAGGGATAAAGTTATTGATAAATTTAAAGCAGGTTGGGCTACAAAAAGATTTCCAAAGCCTTGAATATCCCATGGAGCACGTTCAAGCGATCATTCAGAAATGAAAGAGATTATGGCATAACTGTAAACCTACCAAGACAAGGCACAACTGTAAACCTACCAAGCCATTGAACAGAAAAGCAAAAGAAGTCCCATTTGCAGTTTGCCACAAGCCATGTGGGGGGCACAGCAAACATGTGGAAGAAGGTGCTCTGGTCAGATGAACCAAAATGGAACATTTTGGCCAAAATGCAAAACGCTATGTGTGGCAAAAAAAACTAACAATGCACATCACTCAGAACACACCATCCCCACTGTCAAATATGGCGGTGGAGCATCATGCTCTGGGGGTGCTTCTCTTCAGCAGGGACAGGAAGCTGGGAAGATGGATGGAGCCAAATACAATCTTGGAAAAAAACCCTTGGAGTCAGCAAAAGACTTGAGGCTGGGGCGGAGGTTCACCTTCCAGCAGGACAACAACCCTAAACATAAAGCCAGGGCAACAATGGAATGGTTTAAAACAAAACATATCCATGTGTTAGAATGGCCCAGTCAAAGTCCAGATCTAAATCCAATTGAGAATCTGTGGCAAGATCTGAAAACTGCTGTTCACATACGCTGCCATCTAATCGCTGAGCTGGAGCTGTTTTGCAAAGAAGAATGGGTAAGGATTTCAGTCTCTGAGTGCAAAGCTGGTAAGACATACCCTAAAAGACTGGCAGCTGTAATTGCAGCAAAAGGTGGTTCTACAAAGTATTGACTCAGGGGATGAATAATTACGTACACCCCACTTTGCAGTTATTGATTTGACTAGCAAAATACCCGCGCTTCGCAGCGGAGATGTATTAAATTACCTTTTAGTAGAAAGCAATAATGTATCAAGATTGCTGTAATCACTCGGCTATGATATATTAAAGAAGACAATTCAATAAGCTTTCGATAATGCAAAACTATTAACTTTAATTTAATATTATATTTTTTATTCAACTACGAAAATTTGGTGAAAATAACCCCCACCACCCCTCCCCGTCCGCCCCCAATACCCCCCACTATCCTTAGTCCACCCTCCAAACCTTCCCTTACACCAAGCCAGTCCCCGCACACACCTGAAATTTTGTAAAAATCGGTCCAGCCGTTAGTGTGCAGGAGTTCAAATTCTATTCCCCCCCATTCACCCCCACTCTAAAAAAAATATTTCGTTAACCTTTTACTGGTAAAGGAGTATATCATACAAAATTTTGTTGAAATCGGACCAACCATATAGATTTTATAGTTGTAAGCTAGGTAACCGTAAGTCTGTGCAATGTCAGATACTCACCGTTACAGGTGGAATTTCGAAACGAAACCTGCTTAACTTTGTAAGTAAGGTGCAATGAATGAGTCTGCCAAATTAAGCCGTCTGCCTCCACGGCAAGTTGGAGAATTAGTGATGAGTGAGTGAGTGAGTGAGGGCTTTGCCTTTTATTAGTATAGATTATATGATTTGTTAAAGGGCATGTCCACCCCGAAATTTAACTTTGATATGTGGTAGGGCATGCTCCCCAGCCCAACCGCATTAATATAATTGTTAGAAAGTCCCCGATTCTTACTTACCTGCCCTCTCTCCTCCGCTGCAGTGTTCAGGCCCTCTGCTTGCATGGAATTGAAAGCAGGGGGCGGGACGCAGCGCGTCCGTGATTGGCTGAGAGGCAGGGAGGGCTGCACTGAGCATGCTCAACCTTGATGAGGTGGAAGTCTCAGGCACAGCAGAGTCACACACTGCTCCTACACAGCAGTTTCCTGGACTTGGAGGGGACAGCAGGGGAACTATTTTGAGCAGGAATGTAAGGTAAGGATGTTTTAAACTACTTGATGTGGCCAGTAAGGGGTTAAATTTTAGTTTTGGGGGTGGACATGCCCTTAAAAATGTTTGGAATCATGTATGATTTTCGTTCCACTTCTCAAGTGTACACCACTTTGTATGGTCTTTCACATGGAATTCCAATAAAATTGATTCATGTTTGTGGCAATAATGTGACAAAATGTGACAAACTTAAAGGGGGCCGAATACTTGGCCAACCACTGTATATCTGTTCTGCATAGTTTGAAGTGAGATGATTTTTACCCAAACTAAAGTACCGTATATAGTCGAATATAAGTCGAGATTTTCAGGCTTAAATTTAGCCTGAAAACCTAACACTGGCTTATTCTCGGGTCAAGTCCTATTTAGATCCAAATGCTGCAATGTGGTAGTAACCAGTAGGTGGCGCTGTGTTTAAAAATCCTTCAACGCATAGAAAGTTACAGGAGACGATCTTCCTTTCCACTCCTTCCTGCTTCCTGTGGTCAGGCTGCTGGACTCACTCGGCACTGTCACTGCTCATCTGGATGCTGTTTAATCTGATGGGTCTTCTCAGTTTGGGGCAAAATGGCTGCTAGTTCCATGCAAGTGACAGCTTGAAACTACAACTCTCAGGTGACACAATTAACTATTGGGGTCGAGTCCATTTATTGAAGCAGGGGGGATCAGGGGGACTTCAGCCGCGGCTGCCAGTCCGGCCCCCTGCTTACAGTTCCGGCGGGCAGGGGAGCCGGACCAGTACAGCGAAGGAACGAGGTGCTGTAAGTAAAGAAGTAAAACGTTTTTTGGTATAAAAATATAGCGGTTGGGGGTGGGGGGACCTGCCCTACAGTGTGTTAAAAATTTAAAAAGAGGGTGGACATACCCTTTAACCATTCTGATTTCTGTATACATAATTTTTTTTCTATTTCTTCAAATGGTAGGACTTTATTATCTTTAACTAAATCTGAGATAAATATTGGGCTGATTTTGTTCCATTCTTTGATGTTCAAGTTTGGTATGTTGTATATTAGACTGTCAATTGTTATAAGTTGTGTAAGGGGAGTTTTAAGTTTATGTGAGTTGATTATTTCTTTCCATATTTTTAGAGTGGTCTCTGTTGATGTCAGAGGGAAACATGGTAATTTTGGATTGAACACTAAAGCTCCGAGTAAGGATGTTAAGTTTATATTATCAGTAATATTTTCTTCCATATACACCCATTTTGTTTGTTCATTTTTTTGTGCCCAATAAAATGTAGATTGATCTATTATTGCTGCTAAATAATAGTCTCTAAAATGTGGAAAGGCAATGCCTCCTGCTTTTTTTGTTTTGGTCATGGATAAGTTATTTATGTGGGTTATCTTTTTTGTCCACATAAAATTATTTATTATTTTATTTAATGTCTGGAAAAAAGTGTTTGGTATTTGATTTGGTAAGGTTCTAAATTTATAAAGCAATTTAGGGAGTAAGATCATTTTTAGCATGGTAGTTTTATTCAACCAGGAAAGGTATTTGGTTGTCCAGTGTGATAGGGTCTTTTGTGTTTCTGCTAATGTAGGTTTAAAGTTATATTGGTATAATTTCGAGGAATGATTGGTTAATTTGATTCCCAGATATGTTATGTTATCTGGTTCCCATTTATAGGGATATTTGGCTTTTAGGAATATTTGTAGTGTACCGGTATTTGAAATTTTTATGGGAAGGATTGAGGATTTTGTTTCATTGATTTTATAATAAGAGATATGGCTAAATTGTTGTAGTATATTTTGTATATATTTTGTGTGGAAGGGAGGTAAGTGGTTTAGAAATTGTGAGAATGATATCGTCTGCGTATAGACCGATTTTGTGCTCTGTCTTTAGAGCAAGATATTAATTTGTATAAAGCTAGGTATAGATTCAAGGAGGAAAAGATTCATTCATTTGGAATATGCAGTGCAGTTTTGTAATAAGGAAATTTGGAACTTGGGGGACAGAAAGAGAAACACATCTTAAAGTCTCAGGGATACACTTGTACCAGTTACACTGCTAAAAATATTTCCTGTACGATAAACGAGGCACATTTATGTGTCCAACTAAAAGGTTACATTTTTTCAATTTATTTGAAGAATGGGAGGTAAAGGCGCTTTTACCGCCGGTTCTTCAATTAAACAATCAGGAGCAGGCAAAGAAAAAGTTATCCAATAAATGTACCATTACCACATCTGCTGTAAGTTTTACTGTTTACTTTGTTTGCAAAGAAGCTTATTTTCCTCTTATTTGTCCACATGTCCTCTAAAGTGATCTACTGGTGAACAATACACCAAACAATTTCTTTTCCAGTGTAAAAAAAGCCATAATTTATCTAATCTGCCCCTCCATTCCTCTTATTAATTTAGTTGCATTTCTATAAACTGTTTCCATTTCAAAGATATCTTTTTTTTATATACAGGATTCTAAAATTACATTGCATATTCCAGATGAGGCCTTACCTGTGAAAATGCAAAACAGTCATAAATAAAGACTCTTACTATACTCTTTATGCTCTTGGTAAAAATAAACCTCCTAGCCAGGTACAAGGAAACGGTTAAGCAGATCATTTTCTTTACAACTGGGATGTTGCACTGCAAAAATTTACCTTTTTGCATCCGACTCTACCCACAGGTGCTAAGGTGGGTAAATACTTAGTAGAGACATATTTATCTGTTATTACAATCATCATCATTTTTTTCTCACTACCTTTTGTCATTAATTTTCAGGAGTATTTCAGTGTGATTTGTCAAGCACAGTGATACAGAGCTTAAAGGTTATTTCCACCCTAACCCTAAATTCTAGGGTTTAAGTTTGAAAAGTGCTCAGAAGCAGGCTTACCCACCTTTGTTCCCTTGGCCTCTGCCTCTATTTCTACTTCCAGGAACAGAGTAGCAATAGGGGCCGGACCAGCAGCCATGTCTGTGATAGGCTGAGAGTCAGCCAATCACAGACTTGGCTGCCGGCTATTGAGAGAGCCTAGGAAACAAAGGTGGGTAAGCCTAGGGAGGGAAGGTGGGTAACTGTCTTTTTAAAGTTATAACCATAACGTTTAGGAAAAGAGAACTCCCCTGCACATTCCAGAGTCCTCCAGGAGGACAGGGAAGGGACAGATACTGGATTACACTCAGAGAGGCTCCTACTCTTCAGTTTCCTGGACTTTCAGAAGGCACTACAGGACAACTAAAAGGGGCAGAGGAGAAAGGTAGGGATTTTTTATACACTACACAGTGGGGCAAATTTTAGTTGTGGGGGTGGACATGCCCTTTAAGCATGCCCTAATCTTCACTAGAGACCCTTATGATGGAGATGATGCACAGTGAGGACATTTCAGTCCTCATACCTTTTTTATCCACAGGTGTGGAGTGAATAGTAAAGCTGGAGTCTTAAGCCAGAGAGAATGTCTGCCATTGCTAGGAATGAAGAGCAGAGAGCTAGAACAGTAGTCAGATAAAGCTTAGTGTCAAGAACTGGATAGGTAGTTAAGTGATGCCATGGGTAAAAGATCTGAAAAATAAAAATGGTCAAAACCACAAGTGAAAAAAGTACAGACTGGAACAAAAGTACACAAATCAAGGAAAAAAGCAGCAACTAGGAACAGTGGGCTAAATAAATATCACACCCCTAGAGATGTGAATCACACTGCACCACTACATTACCCCTTCCTAATATACCTAATATAACATGATTCAATAACAATCTTAACCATGTAATGTGCATACAGTATATACATTTTCTACAAATATTAGTAACGTGTGTAAGCACTTAAGTAAAGGGTCCTTTGACGGCTACTTCCATGAGTACATTGTGTTTAAAACATTCAAGGATTAGTTCATCATCCTAATGTTGTCCAGTTTTCAAAAACAGAAGATAATGTATATCTTATTCCCTTTCCGTATATATGGTAAGGTAATCAAACTGATTCCTAGTACATTTTGTTAAATATATCTGTGACAGGTCGACCTGTGTGAGGATGCGGGAAATAATGCAAACCGGGCAACACAAGGTCTTTTGCAATTGGAGGAGCTGTATTATAACACACAAGTATCAAGCACAAACTTATCCTACCAAGCAAGCACTGTCCTTGGGATGCATTTCCTGGGATTTCTGGACTCTGCTGCCTTCGCTCCAAACTGCTGGGGTTCTGCTGCTGGCATCTCCTGGTCTGTTACCTTCTTTTTGGCTCCTGGATATCTTGCTCTCAAGCTAAGGGTCAGGGTAGTGTGTTACAGCTCTGAGCTGATGGACACTGCCTCAACATCTGTCCTTGCTCTGTTCTGATTAAGTGGGCTAAAGCTGGGTACACACGCTACAGATTTTTTAAAAGATGACAGACAGGATCTGCAAGATCATTTTTCAAAGCTCTGCATACACACAGTTGGGAGAACGCTCTGGAATGTGTGTTTCCCTCGGCCACTGAAGACTCCTCTATAGGGAGTCTACTGCAGCCGATGGAAATTTAAATTTTTTCCTGAATGACCACTTGGCCAACAGGAACATTTGGAGGCCACGTGCTTGTTTGGAAAAAACGCTACACACACTAGGAATAAAGCCCCGATACCTTCGGATATGACGGTATCTGGGCTTTATCGCAAGTGTGTGTACCTAACTTAAGCCTGCTCTTTTTAGTCCTAAATTCCCTTTGAAGTGTAAATAATTTTACATAGACATTACTTACATAGGAAATAACGTTGGGAGAGGTGGTACCTGGAAGAAACAATGTTGCATTATTTATTAAAGACTGTGCACCACTTTCTCCCTTACATAGAATTAATCATATACAGGTATCAAAGACCCCTAGTGCTCCATTACAATATCCATGTTTCCATGGTCCTTGTAAAGTCTCCATGCATCTTCACAAAAATCTAAATTAGGATTTCAAGGTAATTGATCATGTCTATAAATCGCGAGAGTTCCAAAATAACCACAGGGTGGTAGTGTTTGGCTAAAGGAAATTAAAGCAGTATAGCTGAACAAATGCAAAATGCTATCTTGTATACTATTTTTATATAAAAGTCACATTATAATGACAATAACTCAATAGATTGTAGTAAAGCTGACTGTATAATCAATCAGTTATATGAAAAACAATAAATGAATTTTTTTTAATGAAATTTTTTTTTATCTCTAATGGGCTTATCATTTGTGACCAGTCTATTTACATAACTATCTTCTGTAACAATCTTTTCTTATAATCCCCATCTCTCTGTGTTTTCTGCACCACTTCTAATACCTGCCACCTTAATTATGTAACATTGTGGCGTTAAAAAATTAAAGTGCCTAGTGACAGATGTATGCCTTTTAAAATGCACAAACACCAACCAGAGGAGGAGAGGTACAAGCCAGGTCTGCTGCAGGAGTGTCACAGGAGGTCACTTACAGGAGTGCCCCCCCAAGATTGCTTGTCAGAAGAAAGGGAGAAGTGTCTAATATAGCAGCAGCCCCCCTCCCCCATCCATGATCGGCAGCTTGTCTACTTGCCTGTTAGAAGAGAGGGAGAAACTGTCTAACACAGCAGCCGCAGCCCCCCTTCCCCACCCATGAAAAAGATATGGTAATGAGCTGAATGTGTTGTGTGTTGAAGGCTCTGCAGAATGTATAAGTGTTGCTGGATCTGAAAGTGGGCAGTTACTAAGGGACAGGGGGTCTAGTTAGGAGCAGTTACTAAACATTGAAAATTCACTAATAAAACACGCACACACCCACATGTAAATACCCAAAGAAGCAATACAAATGAAGGTCACACTCCAATAAAACGTGATTCTTTTATTTGTGACCACACATCCACTCACAACGTTTCGGGGGATATTTGCCCCCTTCTTCAGGTGAAGACGTGTAAATATTATCAATTTACTACTCAAACATTGTACTTTTAGATTATAAAAAGTTGTTTGAGTAAGTATAGTGGCCCTTTAATATTTGATAACATTGTGAAGATGAGCATTTGGAGATGGCTTAAAGGAATAGTTCACTAAGACAGTGAACTATTTATTAATTGCATTAATTGAACCTGTACTAATACAATATTAATACAATAAAGGAATAGTTCACAGGGAAGGGACCTGCAAATTTATGGTCCAGCTTCATGGAAGGACTATGCAGCCATGGTGGTCAGCATTTTTATACCTGCTCTTTGTATACAATTGGATACACGTTTGCCTGAACGTTTCCATCTTTCTAGACTGGTTCTTAGGCGTCAAAAAGCTTTTTCTTCCAATACTTGAAGATCTCAAGATAAACCCATGCAAAAAGGAGGCACTCATTTTTCTCCTGAGGATAAGACCTACAGGTGATCTTAGGAGTGTATATAATTCTATCCTCATATGTGATGAGTGGAAGACCTCCTTACCACCAACAGACATTATGAATATCTCTTGATGCCATTTAGTCTTTGCAACACTCCCACTGTGTTCTAAAAGTTTGTTAACGCCATCTTCTAAGAACTGTTGGGAATCACAGTGGTCATTTATTTGTATTATATCTGTAAAGCTCCAGATCCCTGAGTATTCCTTCAGGCAAGATACCCCCATATATCACCACTCGCTTCACCAATAGACAAGCTTGCTGATGTTATATCTGTAAGTTCATTGCAGTGGAAAGAAAAGGACACCACAAAAACAGGAAGAAGTGTATTATAAAAGTAGTAATAGAAAACATTTAGCATTCAGAACACTGAACAGTGACACCTGTTGGTATAGACTAATATAGCAGGCTGCACATAATATACATTAATCTAATACACAACAGTTCACCTCCCCTTTAAACAAACAACATACATTAACAATATAATTATAAATTCGGGTCATGTCTCTTTCTTTACAGGCACATCTCTGGATGTCCCTACTTCAGATTCTTCTGTAATAGCAAGTGGAAACGCCAAGGCTGTGTAGGATAAAAGTTCATCAGCACCTTGGGCCTGGTGTTCTTTGTAGTCTACTTCTACTTCTATAGGCAACTGGTCGATATGATGGTGTCAATATGTATTCTCGCTCACTTTTACAATATAACTGCAAGGACCTCTTTGGGCAGTTACTGTTGCCTGTATCCATTTTTTATGGCTCTGTAGTCTCTAGCCAATACTGGCTGACCAATTTGAAGCTGTCGCAAAATTCTTGGCAACTTTGCATCTCTCAACTGTCGGTTTCTTACATGGCTACTAAGATCCGGTTTTAGTAAGTCCAAACGAGTCTGCAGGTTGTGGCCAAGAAATAACATGGCTGGTGTACAGCTGGTAGTGGCATAAAAAGATGTACGATAGAATGGGTTGGGTGGTATGGGTTTGATATGAGTCATGCTTGATTCCCTTTTGTTTCATGAAGATTTGAAATTTTTACGATGTGAATTATCACTGACAATCATATTTGGAAGCCCATGTCTTGCAATCAATGTACAGAGTGTTTCAATTGTGGATGAAGTATTTGTAGAGTTCATACAGAAAACCTCTGGACATTTAGAATTGGTATCAACAACAATAAGAAACATCATCCCAAGGAATGGCCCAGCAAAGTCAATGTGCACCCATTGCCATGGTGTAGTTGGCCACTCCCATAAATGAACTGAAGCTGGATGAGGCATTGTCTGTATCTGTTGGTACCCATTTTCCAGTTGCTCAATGTTCTGATCAATGCCAGCCTACCATACATAACTTCGAGCCAGCAATTACATTTTTACTATTCCCATGCGGCCTTCATGTAGTTCATCGATTGCAATTACCCGAATTCCCCACATTAGACACCCTTCATGTACATCGAGCCTTTAAGGGTTGCTTCATAAACTCGTGCTAGTGTGGGGTCTCTCTTTGTTTCACAATCTATAATTTGATATGTCAGTGGAAGGCACGCATTCTGAGGTTTATTATCATAATCAATTTTTTCAGTAGACACAGGAGCAGCTGGTAAAAGAAGACAAGACAGTCCATCTGCATTCACTTGAGTTGATGTTCGTCTATAAATATTGGGTATAGAGTCCTGGTAGAAATTATATTTGGAGATACACTCTAAAATCTGTGCCACAACAGGTCCTGTTGTGGCACAGTCCCAGTTCCTTTTCCAGAATGAGAAGAGGCACACTCCTTAAATACAATAAAGTGCTTTAATAATTAGCTGAAACCATGTGCAATGTTTTGGGGAGACTGGCCCCCTTACTCAGGTTGATGTCTTATTACATTGTTCAGTCCAGTCCCATCTTTGTCCCTTCTTGGATGTAGCACCATTGCCAAGTTTGCCACAAAACAACTGTAGTAATTTAAAAACCCTAAAAATGAACAGAACTGGGACACATCCTTTGGTAGAGGAGCCTGTAACACTGCTTGGATTTTGTCTGGAAACTTGTGCAGACCATGTTCATAATATGGCCACAGTATTGTACAGACTTTTGAAAGAATACACATTTCCCTTTGTTAGCTCACAGGCCATATTCTTTAAGACTGAGATTTGAATCTGACTAGCTAGAAAGATTGTTTGGTTAGAAGACACCAAAAAAGATAAAAGGGCCCAAGTGCGCTCACCCAGGAAGAGAGATGAAAAATGGCAAACATTGCTGGCGTTCTTGGGTTCCAGCCTATCTCCGAGCATTCCAGTGACATTCAGTGATTTCTGACTCTCTTCAGCCCTCGACTGCATTCTTAGAGATTGCTGGTGAAGTCCTTTAAAGCCGTGCTGAAGGTGCTGAATGGGAAGGAAGGACCAGACGGGAAATATTATGCGGGACATAAGTGAGCTGACATTTTAGGTTTGGATACTACTACTTTTTTTTCCTTAAAAGTATTCAGTATTTGCACTGAACTTCCCTTTTTATTGGTAGCACAATTTATGTTTGATAGAGGACACAGTGGTGACCTAAACTAGTTGCAGTAAAGGGGGTTTAGCAGTATGAGATGCATGGCTGTCTTCCTCCTCCTTTTAATAGTGTTCTGAACAGTATTCTGGGGGGGATAGCTAAAGCCCTTGAAATCTTTCTGTATCCTTCTCTTAGTTAATGACTTCTACAACTGTATTCCAGAACAGTAGTCTGGTTTAGTGGTCTGGCCTTTGACAACCCCCCACCTCTACCAGTACAGGCAAGTTATGTAGGGCTGCCAATCAGCTGTTTTAAAGCAGCTGATAATAATGAGTATGTAGTAAAGGTATGTTTAATCAGCTGTTTAAAACACAGGTACAGACAGGCAGCAGTTTAAAATAGCTGATTGTGCATACCTTTACTAACATACGCTTGTGAAGGTTCTCATTCATCCAGGTCATGGTATATCTGTTGTATTCAATTAGATCAACTGGACTTGAAGTTTAGTTCTTGAAGACTTTTCGCTAGTCATCCGACTGGCTTTCTCAATTCAGAATGACTTGTACAAGAATCTGTGGCAATTATGTACCCTAGAAAATCCCAATTAGCTTATCACAGCCAGGTGTTAAGGGCGTGATTGGATAGTGGCTAAGAGGTGTTATAGGAATGCCTAGAGTAAAGTGTCAAACAGCATTGTACATGGCAGATAGTTGGTGTCGAACCCCCCCACCTCTATTTAGGCTTGGTTTCTTTATTTTCACATAGCCTCCTTAACACCTCTCTTGAACCAGTCACGTTCCTTTGCCAATATGTTAACATTACAATCTTCAAAGGTGTGTCCTTTATCCTTAAGATGCAGGTACACGGCTGAGTCCTGACCCGAGGAATTGGCTCTTCTGTGCTGGGCCATACGTTGATGCAGTTGCTGTTTGGTCTCCCCCACATACAAATCAGAGCATTATTCACTGCACTGCACTGCGTATATGATGTTGCTTTTCTTGTGTTTTGGTATTGGGTCTTTCGGATGTACCAATTGCTACCTCAGTGTGTTGTTCGGTTTAAAGCAGACAGGGATACGTGTTTTTTGAGAATTCTTCTTAATTTCTCTGAAACCCCTGCTATATATGGGATGACCATGTTCTTTCTCCTGTCTTGCTTTTCCCCTTCACTGTTGGTATTCGTGTTCTTTTCTTTCCTTCTACTTCTTTTGACAAAGGCCCAGTCTTATGATTAAGTCGTGTATATGAATTGTTAAGATATATGTATGATTATTGTGTTTTCACACATGTTTTTATGATTGATGCACTGTCATGATCTTCAAATGAAGCACTTGTGGCACTTGTATGAATAGCCTCATTTTGGATCCCTAGGGTGTCAATCAACTAGCCACATGGCATGTGGGTGGAGCCTAAGGGTATATAGTTGTGTGTAGCACTTGATGCCAGTTATACCTGAGGAGGGGGCCTAGTGTCCCGAAACGTTGTATGCTGTTTTTGCACTAAAATAAAGAAGTTTTCACTAAAGTAGTGTGCTCCTCTACTTTATACCTTGCTTGGTTGATAGAGCCCTGGAATAGGGGGCTGAGAGGATTGCACCTACCTATTTGTCTGTCCAACCAGCCAACAGCAGTGTGCCACAGTACAGTTGGATCTTTTTGGAACTACCCTGATTATCCACCGTGGATCAATGCTCCCATCTGCTATTAACCAATGGTACAAATTCAGTATTTACTTTCAAAAGAGACATCCAGGAGCAATTGTTGCAAAATGTAAAAAAAATACATTCACCCATCTTTATGCAAACAGCAACATTTCAGGCAAGACTCTGTCCTTTCTTAAGCCTCAAGGGCAGAGACTTGGTTGTCTACTTCACAATATCATTTAGTTGAGGAGCTACAGCATGTACAGTTTTCATTTGCCAGATTAGTCCTGGACTAATCCTTTATTAAAGATAGTGCTGAAGCCAGGAGGAAGACTGGCAGAATCAGTTTTCTTTGTGCTGGTGCTCCTCACAGAAACAATATTGGGAGGTAGGAATTACCAATCCTATATCCCTGTCCCAAGCACTTTTCAGTTTAACTGTTTTTCAAAAAATCTTTATACACACAATAGTTCCCTTTTAAATTTAATTTAAATTAAATACAATTTTATATGAACTATGGTGATTCCTGACTTTGTGAAATGTGGCAAAACAAATGGGACAAATAAACATTGTAACTTTAGAAATAGCATTTCTTTAGGCAATTTGTCTCTTAATAAATAAAATACATGATTTTACATTGGCACTTTAGATTCTCATGTGAATGGATAATTCAACTGTAATAATTAGAAAATACATGAATTTGAGTCCAAAGTAAATGACTTCACAGCACATATTGAGCTTTAAAAAGATACTCTGCCGGCTGATACATGGCTGATATCTGGGCAGCAGGAGGACAGAATCAAATTTCCTTCTGGTGGCTAAATGTTTAGAGGATTTTGAATTGTTTTCTGACTACCCAAGAAAGTTAAATTGGCTACTAATGGTTATTAATGTAAAAAAATGAATTGGTTCCCCCCCCCTCGAGTTTATATTATAAAACAAGATACTGTACATATTTGTAAAAAGGTGAGTATAACAACAGCACTTAGCCCAAGATGTAAAGTTGGTGCATGCACAGGTGAGGACAACCTTCAAATCCTCCAGTAAACATAGAAAAAAAATCAAGTTGTGCAGCACTCATTGAATATTTATTCTATATAATTCATCATCATTAGATCAGTAACAGGCGACGTTTCGGTAATATCCACTACCTTTCTCAAGCCAAACTAGAATGATGACACGTTTCGGTAATTTACACTTCCTTTCTCAAGCCAAACTAGAATGATGACACGTTTCGGTAATTTCCACTTCCTTTCTCAAGCCAAACTAGAATGATGACACGTTTCGGTAATTTCCACTTCCTTTCTCAAGCCAAACTAGAATGATGACACGTTTCGGTAATTTCCACTTCCTTTCTCAAGCCAAACTAGAATGATGACATCATTCTAGTATGGCTTGAGAAAGGTAGTGGATATTACCGAAAAATTGCCTGTTACTGATCTAATGATGATAAATTGTATATATTTGTAAACACACCTTTGGGAGTGTTCTACTAACAAAGAACAAAAATTTGGAAATTTCATATTTAAAGGATTACTATTAACTATTTAAAAATGGAAAGTACCTGGGGCTGGCAGGTTGTATTGATTATTCCTCACAATATGGTTTTGTTTAGGAGCTACAGCACGTACAGTTTTCATTTGACAGGTTAGTCCTGGACTATTCCTGTATTACAGAGAGTGCTGAAGCCAAGAGGAAGACTAGCAGAATCAGTATTCTTTGGGCTGGTGCTGCTCACAGAAACAATATTGGGAGGTAGGGATTAGCAATCCTATATCCCTGTCCCAAATACTTTTCATTATAACAGTATTTAAAAAAAGAAAACTTTATACACATGATACTTATCCTTTAAAAATGTTTTTCTTTATACTATGACCATGCTCCATTTACCAGATGGCTGTTATGTTGGTTGATCTTAGGCAACTGCCCAAACACAACCTATAAGTGTGTAGGTGTACCTTAATATCAGTCTGAGATTAGACTCCCATAAATATAGTGTGAACCCCATTATGTGCTTTGTAATCTGCTGCATTTATGTTTCTAATCATTCAATTTCCTCCCACCTAGCACTCTATGCACACTTCAGGGTGCCATCCATCACCAGGTTATATATGAAAGTGTATTTTCTGTAAACTAAAATAAATTTTTTGAAAAAAAATCCCAAACCTGTGCATTATTCACTTTGATGATGTAATGTGCATTGGTTTAGAGCAGGGATAGGCAACCAGTAGCTCTCTAAATGTTTTGAAAACTATAGTTCCCAGCATTCTCTAGCCACAGATTGATTGTAGGGTAATGCTAGGAATGTTTCTCAAACACTCAAACCCATAGGGTTCCCTTAGAGGTTGCTAGGGGGTCACTTGATCAAAGTATTAACCAACTGTCTGTGAGTGCACAATGTTTGACTGGGGGGTATCTATTGTCACTAGGCTTTTACCTAAAGATGTTGTAAGGATCATTTTTAGGAACCTGTTATGTTCCACTGTCAAATGTTGAATTTCTACAAGCCCCCTACATTGTTCATCTAAGTTCAGGTATGTTGTAATGCTGTATCATGCATGAAAACATATGGTTACTTACTATAAAGATATTTTGAGGACAAAAAAGTAAGGTTTCTGAGGACCTTGCTATTTATTTGAATATTTTTCTTTTTTTCATAGCAGTCTTGTTTTTTGGCAAGTAAAGCAATCAATATTTTGGTATTTTGATTCAGTCAATTATAGTTATTCTTAAAAACTAATAAACTGACACATAAATAGATCATTCATTTAATTCCAGGATTTGCCTCTGGTTCAAATATTCTGCTTGTGGATTCAGTAGCTGAGGATCTTGCATCACAGGAGAGACGATTGTTCCTGAGGACACAGAAAGATAAATGGTAGGTTGCCCAACAAAACATCCACCTTGAATGGAACAAAGAGCTGACTTTGCCACACTGATAGCAGCCACATTGGCATTTTGCTCAAAGGATATTATTTCTTAAATAGAGCAGCTTTCTATCTATTGGCTGCAAAAATATTTTAATAACAATCACAAATACATGAATACAAAACTAAATTGTTTTCATTGGACTTCAAAACAGACATCCTTTGATAACCCGTCATATCTGACAGCTCTTTAATTGTTACACCTTCATGTAATATCATGGCAGCTAAAAATAAAGTCATACTAGTCTAGAGTTTACTTTATCATGTTTCCCAAAATATTCCCATTCCTCAGGCGATATAATATTAAAAGCATCTAGACAGAAGTTATATTTTCTGGCTTCTCTTTGAGTGGAAATGTGCTCTCTAAGTTGGTGTCAGTAGTATTTCTGGACAACTTACGGCTGCTTTTAAAGTTCTGCATACGCTCACTGAGGTGTTTTCTAAACTTCTTTGTAAGAAAACAGTAGATAATAGGGTCCAGCATGCAGTTGGTGCTCATGAGGCACAGTGTTACTTGATGGACATTATTCAATGTCTTCCGGAAATCACAATCATTTTCATGCCACATTCTTAATACTGTTAGAGTCCAGGGGCCATCAACAATGTGATGGGGCACAAAACAAATAACAAACACAGCAAGTACTGTGCCCACCATCCATAAAGCTCGATGTTTCATATCTGAACTCTTTCTGGCTTGCATTGGTTGGGTAAGTAATGTTTTGACAATCACAAGGTTGCAAATTAATATGATGAAAAACACAGTAAAGAATGCTCCAACCAGAATAAAGTGAATTACAGCCACTGGTCCTCTGTTGCCAAGATCATATCCTTCAAAACATCTGGTGAAATTCTGACCATGAATGTTCACATTGTTGGTGCCAGAAAAAACAAGAAAATACAATGAACTGGCAAAAAGAAGTATCCACACTGTTGCAGAGATACAAAACCCTCTTAATCTTGCAGTGGACTGAGCAGTTTCTACTGGGCGAGTTACAGCCTGGAATCTGTTATAACTAATGACTCCAAGAAATGCCACGGAACAGTAGGTGTTGAGGAAAAAAAAGCAGCCTGCTATGTTACAGAGAAATGGAGGCATAAACCAGTCTCCTTCATAATGGTAATAAATAATCCAAAGGGGAAGGGTAACTAAAAACATCAAGTCTGCCACAGTCAAATTGATCATAAATATTTTAATCTCACTAAGATTCTTGGCAGGATAAACCTTGCCAAATATCCACAGGACATAGCAGTTGGCTACGAAACCAAAAACAAAAATAATACTATATGATACGGTAAAGAGTTTGTATCTGAAATGTGAATCCACTGAGCAAGGATCAGTTCTGTTTAGGTAGTTTGCAGTTGTTGCTGAAGACATTTCAAGGGTTGATCTTGAATATCCTGTTTTCTGCTGCTTGGTCTTGTTTTTTTTACTAGATGAAAAGAAAAATTAAGAGTGAAAGATTGTTAGCAAGATTTTGCTTTCATAAAGTAGAACCCATTGCCCTGACTGTGTGTGTTCTTAAACATATCACCCAACCTGGGGGGTCTTACCCAGTGTCCCAGAACACCTTGATTTGTCCCATGGGGGGGCGAGAGTACATTTTAGTTTCTACATTTTTTCTTTCACAATAACAAACAAACAGACCCACAACATCTGTCTGCAGCTTTGTAAATGGAGAATTACACACACAAAAAAGGAACCTTTGGGGCAGCAATCCAGCACCCTTGCTTTACACTTTACAAAGTTTTCAGAGATACCTCCAAGGTTTCCCACAAGGCTTTGGAACTGAAATCACTCAATTCTGATTAAAAAAGTTAAAACCTTGAAAAACACAAGGGTGCTAAATTGCTGCATTATTTCCCCAAAGTTTACATATTTTTTGGTTTTGTTGTCTTTTGTATGTATCATTGTCAGACATACTGATCTTAAACAGATTTGTTTAAAATACCACCTTAAAATGCATCATTATACCAGCCAGCATGAGAACAAAAAGTTCAGTCCAAGAAACAAAAATATTGAACCTTATTAAACCCTGGTAGGGTTCAAAGATGGACAAATAATCGAATAATAAAAATAGAGGAGCTTAACAATGAATAGAGTTTTAAAAGGTATGTTCACCTCAAATGTCACTTAGGCATCCCATAAAATAAGAAGCAAATAGTTTTGCCTTTTAGAGCAGAAAGGGTTCTTTACAGAAAGAATGCAAACTTCTAAAATTGTGGTAAATGTGGTTGCTAGAGAGAGCTTGGTGCCTTAAAGAATCAAATAAAATTTTCAGTTCTTAGTTTATCCAGGAATTCTTCTCATTGCAATTTTCCCTTCTGGTGCATGTTGGTTATACCTTATACCTTACCTTTGTTTAACAATGAGGTCAATTGAATTATTCTCAGGATACTGAGCAGACACAGATGGTCCTGCAGCTAAACCCTACTGCTTTTAGCATGCTGTTGTAGATGCATTACATTCTTTTGACAGAAAAGTCAAGTTTGACAGTAAAGTTTGGCAGAGGGTCGATACAATTGAACAGGAAACATGCAACTTCCTAGGAAAATAAAACAGAGAAGTAAATTAAAAGAAGAAATATTTCACAATGTAGAGCTTTCAACAGACTTAAGCCTCAAAAAAATAGCATTTTCATTGTTATTTTGGTCTCTGCCTAAACCAAGGAGGCGGAGCAACATTTCCTTTCCACTGCAAGGAAAAGTAAAGGTAGCTTCTAAGAACAATATAAGATATCAAGTTTTACTTGAAAAACTGTACCCAAAATTCAATAGCAAAATCAGTACGTCATATAATGTACACTGTTTAGTATCAGTGCTTTTAAGTGATACAATGAGAATCAATATGCAGGGAATGGAAACTAATCCCATATATAAAAGGGACGTCTTGGAAATCAGAGAAGGGCAAATAAATTAAAAAGGGGGATGGAGGGGCTTGACTATGCAGATTAGACAAGTGTCATATTTTATTGGGTCATATAATAAACTCTCATTTCAGGTCATTTCAGAGGACACATGGACATCTTTTAGAATTAGAAAAAATTTCATGTTTAAGTTTTACAGTATTTACAGTGAGTACAATGAAACAGAGGAACTGTCTTCCAGCAGATGCTGTAATGACAAGTTCATTAAATACCTTTAAAAGTTAGCTGGATATGTTTCTAATTGCTATTTGGAGCCAGGAATTATTTTTCCCCCTTTCCAGTTGGGTAGGCTGAGTAGGGTACAAAGGTTGGACTAGATGGAAGTATGTCTCTATTCAACCTCTATTACTATGTTACTATGTAATAAGGGCATCAGTGGGAAAAGCTGTTGGAACAAAAATGGGACTGGTTTTTGTAGCATTTCCCATCAGCTATGATAAACTCATTTAATAACTTCAAGGTACAAGCATATAAATCTGATGTAGCCTCCTAAGTGCGGGCATTAGTAGTGGTTTTGTGGTTTAGGTCCTCACTCTGGGCACTTTCAAATGGTAAAATGGACACTATTGTTGTTTATATCCAGCCCACTAAACAAAAATTTAATCTCAAATAGAACACCCCCCAAAAACTTAGTCCAGCGAGGGTTTGGCTGTGTGTAAGTTCTTATAACTCAGCAAGGGAGCACCAGAAAAGGAAGAAGACAAGTTGGGTTTTGGAGTATAATGCTTCTTAAATGTTTCTTTGTGCAGTCAGTTTATAATGTAAATTGGGGCAACTACCGGTATGCCCCACTATGTCCGTAAAATGGGTTGTGCTGTGGTACGTTTACAAGGACCACTACAACAACCTATGCAAATACCACAGCAAGCACCTCTGTACCCTGTAGAACCTCAGCATCATAAAAGTTTACATCACTTCCCATTCATCATCTCATCATCTCAAGCTCAACAATTTATGCACTACTCATCCTTCCATATTATGCAACAGCAGTGGCAACAGCCACACTTTTCACCTTTCTCTGACTTCTCTTCTGGAACTGTTTTACCCACATCACTCAAGACCTCGTTCATAAATGACTGTGCCATCCCCTTTCCCCTTACCAGCTGTTTTGGAGACCATCAGGGAGATTCAATAAAAGTTCTTACCGTTTAAAATTGTGCTAATTTTGCCCCAACCAATCAGATCTTATTTAACATTTGAAAGCTAACATCTGATTGGTTGGGGCAAAAATAGCACCATTTTTAACGATAAGAACTTTTATTGAATAACCCTACATGTTTCCTAAAGACTATAGGGACTCTGAGTAGTCCACTATCTTGTTTTTGTATATTGCAAGTTTTGTGTGCACTTGTACCAAACCCATGGTATATTGACAAAATCTAAAGTTTCCAAGCCTACCAAAATGTTTTGTACCTTGTTGTATTCCACTGACTTTTTTGAGTACCCTGTTACCCCAACAGTAGCCAAGCCCTTAGCCATCACAGTCTGTACCTTCCCCCTTACCAGTCATTTTGGAAGTCATGTTTTCTAAGAGTCCCTCTTCTTTCTTTTTGTATCTTGCAAGTTTAGTTTGGATTTGTACCAAATTCATGGTATATTGCCAATAATGAAAACCATAGGTTACAATTTTTAAAAAAAATATTTATTTCAATAATGGCCAAACCTGTGGCTACAAAAATCTTTGTTTGTTTGTGATTCAATAAAAAATAACTTGTCTTTCTTTAAAAAAACAGAAGAAAGTAAAAACTAAATGCAATGATTGCCAAAGGTAATGCAGAAAAAATAAATTATATACAGTGACAGATCTGTTGTATTCAATTAGATCAACTGGACTTGAAGTTTAGTTCTTCAGTCCAGTCTAGCGAAACGTCTTCAAGATCTAAACTTCAAGTCCAGTTGATCTAATTGAATACAACAGATATACCATGACCTGGATGAATGCGAACCTTCACAAGCATATATACAGTGACATAATAATTTTAAATATAATCAGCCTCATTTACCGGGAGGCGCTGCGCTATTTTCTAGAGTTAAAGTCGAGCTTACTGATTTAATTTAATAACTTTTACTCCATCTTAGGGCTGACTGCGCGGGTTTCACAAAAGACACCTGCACATCCGACGCACACAATTTAATATGGCATTTGAGCTGCTTTTAGCTAATAGCACAAACAGGAAATAACATACAGTATTAACCACCACCATTAAAACACTTTTAACAGTTGTAGAATAAGAAGTTGCACCAAGTGCAATGCATTTTTGAGTCAAAATACAAATTTATGCAAAATGATGATGTCATAGTGACATCACAAAAAATGCACCCAGAAACATTTAAACACTATTAACAGTTGGAGAATAAGAAGTTGCACCAAGTGCAATGCATTTTTGAGTCAAAATACAAATTTATGCAAAATTATGATGTCATGATGATGTCATAGTGACATCACAAAAAAATGCACCCAGAAACATTTAAACACTATTAACAGTTGTAGAATAAGAAGTCGCACCAAGTGCAATGCATTTTTAAGTCAAAATACACATTTATGCAAAATGATGATGTCACGATGATGTCATAGTGACATCACAAAAAAATTGCACCCAGAAACATTTAAACACTATTAACAGTTGTAGAATAAGAAGTTGCACCAAGTGGAGGTTTTATACCTTGAATACTAAGCATTGGATGGCAGGCCTCGTTCTCTCCTTGTTAAAAGCCAGTGGGCGGGGGGAAGTGATAGCCTGTAATACTAATCCAATGCAAGGTCAGGGAGACAATCTTCCCACAAAAATGCAACCAAGCAGGGAGTGTCATCCCAGATAAATGACCCAAGGTAAACTGTTAGGACCTTCCATACTGGGGTTACCTTGATGGTGTTGGAAGGCTTTTCACTTTTATGCACAAAATTGTAACTAAAACCCCATGTTTTTACTGTTTGCACTAGCATAAATATTATGATAGTATATGGGGCCCAGGAATGTGCATTGATCATCTCTTTTCTTGTTTGTTCTAATGTTTTGGACAGATCAGTAACACTTCCACTATATGGTATAATAATGTTGCCATAGGAGTGCTCCCACAGCCCCCCTTTCAGTAATAAGCCTCTGACACATAGGAAATTACTTAAAAAACACTGTAAAGTTTAAAAGACGCAGGACGCATGTCATCGCACAAAACGCAATTGCGCCTGTCACGCAAATACATATGTCAAGCATTTATGTTGTTCCAGATTGCGATTTTCCATGCATTTTAGTGGAGCCTAACCCTTAGAGGTAGGTTGGAACTGAAATCACATCATTAGCAGAGTATAAACACTGTAACAGACAACCACAAACTGACACTGAATTAAAGGGCATGTCCAACAATAAAATGAGGCAACATCTTTCAGCGCACTCTGGAAAGAAATAGTCCCATCAGGATACGTAAAAACTAAAAATCTTTTTTTATTCCAGTGTATTCGGACTGGAATAAATAAAGATTTTTAGTTTTTATACGTATCCTGATCGGACTATTTCTTTCTGGAGTGCGCTGAAAGATGTTGCCTTATTGAAGTACCGAGTTGTCCGGGGCTGGCGGCACCTGGACCATCCAGGGAAGCCGGTGAGTGTTGGTTTATCCTAACTACAAAAGTTTGCGAGTGTTAATCCTCTGAAGCAACAGGTTCAGGGTTTTGTACACCCGAACCTCCACAATATTGCAAGTAATAATAAGTAAGCCTAATTAATATACCAGTGCACCTGTTGTGTATGACAGGGTCTGGGGAGAGGCTGATTATATAGTTTAGGATACGTGCTGTTTGGCTACTTTTGTTTTGAATTTCACCAATAAAATGAAACTACATATAGTTGCAGCACCCACCTAAACCCCAGTTATATGGTCCTTCCCCAAAGATGCACCTAAACATTCTTACAAGACCCAGTCCCTCACCACTCTGCTTCACTCCCCCTCTCTGCTTCGTGGCCACAGGTGTCAGTTAAAGGATTGACGTGATGTCACACCCAACAGCTGACAACCGGGACCAGGAAACACCTCACAGCTGCTGTGCTTGCTCAAAATGGGCTCGCAACAGCAGCAGAAGGCGGCACCCATGCGAGGAGGGACCAGGTCTTGTTAGTTTGTTTAGGTGGTGCATCTTTGGGAAAGGTAAGTAAAACATAACAGGGGTTTGGGGGGGGGGTACTGCAGCTATATGTACATTTTTATTTTATGGGTGAACCCTTTAAAGATTAAAATGGACAGCCAAACCAGTCAGCAAAAGACAAATACAAACATTTTGGTCAGGGGCATAACTACCAGTGGAGCAGACCCTGCAATCGTAGGGGGCCCCATGTTCTTAATTTCCTTATGACAGATATAGCCCTCTCCCAGAAAACCACAGATAGGGTCCCCATCATAGTTATGCTGGGGGGGGCATTGATTTCTAGTTATGCCATTGCTATTGGTCAATCATAAAATGCAAGCAGCCTTATAATCAATAAAGCATGGGCCCCCAGAAAAGAACTCTTAAAAGAAACCATTGCAGAAGTTCTGCATCTTCTCATCTTGGGGATGCCCAGAAACACCCAAACTTCATCGCTTCCCCTGCCTTGCAAGCTGGAATGTAACTGGAAAGAGTTGGAGGCGTCCAAACGCTTCCTGATCAACCAACACTGGAAAGGTATGAGACTGCCAGACCAGACATTGGCTATATCTGTGGTGCTGGTTGTAAATAGGCATTTGGCCAGAGTTTCAGGTCTTTTTGCTGTCAGGAATCACTTAAAGTTACGGTTAAATGGCAATGTTTTCTTTCATTACATTTATGAATTAAACCTGATGCAGGAAGGGTAGTGTGCATCTGAAACATGCAGACTGTTGGACTCTCAATAAGTGACTGATTTAGACAGTTTCCTGACTCCTGTTAGTTGCTAAATATATATCCTGGAAGTGGCGGAACTATATACATCAAAATGTGAGCCTTCACTGTTTGATTACGATATGCTAGCTGCACTAAGGAGATGTTGATTTGATTGTTTATATACAATCTAACCTCTTGCTTCAAACAAGTACTGTGTGGGTCTAATTTTTCAGATCCCACACCTGAACTGCACCCGCTATGCTGGTGGGTTTGATACCCGCACCCACCTGACCCAACCCACACATGTTCGAAAACCGCAGCCGACCCACTGTTATTCTTTTTTCCTAAATTTGTACAAGTAGGTTAAAAAAGTCTAAAAGTTAAAATAAATGTTTAATTCATAACTAAATAATGATAATGGAAACAAATTTATGTATACTACATTTGTAAATTCATTTAAGTAGAAATGAGGATTTTTCTCTATAATTAGATCTCATTAAAATATATAGCATATATATTTTTTTTGTCTAAAAATCCCAGCATTCCCTGAATCCCTTTCGATATTGCAAAGTGCTGTAGTGGAACGCTGAGAGTTATGTATCTGAAACAAATGCAAGCCCCCTGGTTAGTGGTTCCTATTACAGAGTACAGTGTACAGTACAGAGCAGACAGGGTGCTTCCCCTCCTATAAACACCAACAGGGTTATTCAATAAAAGTTCTTATCGTTTAAAATGGTGCTAAATTTGCCCCAGCCAATCAGATGTTAGCTTTCAAATGTTAAATAAGATCTGATTGGTTTGGGCAAAATTAGCACCATTTTAAACGATAAGAACTTTTATTGAATAACCCCACAAGTTTAGCGTGTGAGAAATGCAGTGAGAAGGTTAGTGCATTGCAATGTGAATGGTTACATTGTATTTCGTTTTCGGAGTGCATGCAATGAGCATTTTTTGCGAAACTCATGCGCTCCAATAAGGCAAAATTGCACAATTAGCAGTGCAAATAAATGGTATGCATGAGAAACACGTGCTAAAGTGCATGCACTTTTCACTTGTGCTACCATCTGGTCCAGTGTCTCCTAGCCTAACAGAAGATTATGGGTAGGGAGCAGTTGGATCTATTGACATCAGATATATAGTCCGAATTGTACATTACAATATTATCTGGTCTCCAGTCAGGTCTGTATCTTTACCATTTATTCAGTATTTTTATAAATTATCCTTGTGCTATGATTTTTATTAGAATATATCTAGAAGGTAAACTTTATACCAGTGTTGCCAACTGCACATTTTTTTGTGGCTGCTAGTGCGTCCCCTAGCATGGACTAGGTTGGGCACCTCTGCTTTATACTGTTGGATATATATCTGCAGTATGGACGTTATGGATGGAAAGTCCATTGATATATGTTCATCTGTCTCTCAGATTACTATGCAGCAACAAGATCACATTACATTATCCTCATGTTTAAAATTGTTGTAAATATTTCTACTTTGTTTTTAAAAGATACACCTTCCAGCAACTCCTGTCTGCACTACCTGGTGTAGTTAAAGCTAAACCTCATCAAGTGGCAGATTAGTATTCTCGTCACTAAAGCTCGACCAAAGATGGGGCTGCCCTAGTGGCCCCTCATTCAGTAACCAGGCCACGGGTGTGACCCCAACCCCAGTCTGCCCCAACACACCCAATCTTCACCCCTTTCCACACCCACTTGAAGGTCTGCATGGGCCGTGGGTTGGGCATCATTGTCATAGGTCATTATGTTTAGAAGGATTTTTTTGGCTTACAAGGACCAATGAAATCATATGTTATCTGTTTCCATGCAGACATTGGCTCTGGTCTGCTCATGCATAGAATATCAGTACAGATAAAACTTTTTTCAATAGGAGATTGTTACTTTGCTGGCTCTGACCTCTGCTAGTAAAGCAGAGGTTAGAGAAGTTTAACTCCTGCCTTTCCAGTCACTCCAGCATTAAATGCTTTTTACTCAGTAATCTCTGCAAAACCTGCCCAAGCATTAAAAGAGTTATAGTTCAACATAGCTGTCTGTATTCCTGTCCACAATAGCATCCTGTATAAGATTCAACTGCTGTTGATGATCTATAACTATATATACATAGTCAAAAGCACAGTGGGAAGCTGGGAGCTGCAGTTCAAACAAGTCTTAGATAGCATTGTGCTTTATCTGTCATAGTGTAATATAGTGTAAGGGGCCATAGAGACACTGCACATTGTTCTGGATTGATAGGGATGTATTTTCAGGTTCAGTATAGGCAGGGGCACTTCTAGGATTTTTGCTGCCCGAGCCAAACTTTTGAATAGCTCCCTTGATTATTTCCAGGTGCGACGCGAAGCGTGCCGCCGCTGTGTTAAATTGGGTGTGGCCATGGTTTGTTGGTGGGCGTGGCTAAAATTTTACAATTTTTAACTTCCTATCACATATGTATTTAACAGTTCCTCAGACAGTCAATTAGCAATAATGTAAATTCCTATAAACAGATATAACATCCCTTTCTCAAACAGTTTGTGTTGCTACTTCCATATTGCTACTTTCAGGTTTTTGTTGCTCAAAACAAATTAACTTATTTTTTAGCCTGTGCTATACATGTTGGTTCCACTGTTGCAATACACAAGAAATGCCATACTTTAGCCAAAATATTTGTAAGCCTGCTACCATGTCAAGGTAGATTCTTTCAGCAGGGCCGTCACTAATCCAGCTAGTGTAACCTACCCTAACAAACTAACTAAAGCTAACCTAACCATATTAAATGATTTTAACAACATCATATTTTTTACTAGGGAAAATATTTTTTTTTCTTAACCAGTCAAGGAAAACAATCCCCCCCACACTGCTGCCTGTCTGCCGCCTTTCTTCTTCAGTGCTGCCTGAGACAAATGTCTCACTCTGCCTAATGGTAGATGTGGCCCTGAGTATAGGTTATTACAGACAGATCTTTCATAGACAGGAACTAACCCTTTTTCATTTAGACTGTAAATCTGCTACCTGACCTGCACCTGCAGTTCTAACTAACTGAACCCGAACTGCCAGGGCATAAGCATAAGCCACCTAGGCAAAGAGTTAGGGTCCCTATGTTTAACCAGGGCGCCCAGTGTTCTCCTGAAATTATAAGTAGGAAAGTCTGCTGGCACTGAAGGGTTAATTGTAATACTCTGCTGGCACTGAAGGGTTAATGGCAATACTCTGGGGAAGAGCTGGCACTAAAAGTGTTAATGCCAATACTCTTGGTGGGATAAGCCACACTACTGCACTTTTAAGTGCAACAGGGTTGCGTTCTGATCATGCTAGGGCACCAAGATAGCTAGAAATGGCCCTGAGAACTGTAACCGATTCAAACTCAATGCTGTTTAGCCAAACCCAACCCACAAAGTAGGTAACCCATGGGTGCCCAACCCGATGCAGAACTCTGCTCAGCATTGGCCCCTCACAGCTATATCTCACTTCAAAGGATAGTCTAAATGACTGCACAAACATCTAGTTTCATGTTACAATAACTATAGTGGCGATAGCAACTGTAGCATAATGGCTTAGGTCAGTCAATAATCAGTGAATAAAGTAGACAAATGAAGCTTGATCTTACCTTATCATAGCAACTTGTAGAAAATGAAACATTCACACAGAGACTGGCTTGGAAAACAGTCTCTAATCTGTTCAGTGTTTCAGAAGTGACAGGTAGGGATATGACTCATTTACTGGAGAAACCAAATCATTATTATTTGTGACTTAAACTTTGCCTGCAGCACTCTGTATCAATTATGTATGCTTTTTGTTAACTCCGTTTCTGCCACTTTGATTTTAGGATGAAATACTGCCTTCTTTTCTAAAATGTAACGCGCAGATATTTACTATAGTGAGGGGCTAAATAAAATGGTTATTGAATGTATGTAGAAAATAACGACGACTTTCCCATTTGCTGCTTTTTCCAAAAAGTCAATTCAAGGAGGCCAAGCCACAGCATCCAGCAATATTTTCCTTTCTGATCCTAAATGTTTCTTGAAGGATAATGCCTGATTGAGCAGCCATACGTGTACGAATGACGAAAGGGCCATTTGTTGGGGAATCGCGTGTTTGTGCGAACATCACATGTACATAGCTTAAGTGTCTCTAAAGAAGGTTCTTTTGTAGAGCATGGACCTGTCTATGTATGGGGGAGTTTAGGGTGGCCAACCTACCTTAGTTTAATAGAAGTGGGGTCTTTCTCCACTAAAGTTCAAAAATTCATCTTTAATAATATTGGGGGTGTGTGGGGGGAGTGGTTATCTTGGGCATAGTGATATATCTTCAAAATGAGCAGGTTAATTATCAGAACCTTCTAGGAAAGTGATTCTACCTAAATTACATATTGTTACGTTATTTTCAAAAAAAATATTCCATATTGGCTACAAATACAGCATGTAATAGGATAACCTGTTTGTGAATGAAAATATATTGAAATTACAGGAAACTTGTTGATATGGGAGGAAATATTGCAGGACCCTTGTAGTGTGTACTTGTTGTAGCTTGTGTGCAAAACTATGACCATTCTGTTTCCTGTTTATTCATAATTTATTGCTAACAGTATGTCGTCAGTGGACTGTGTTAAATATTTCTCAATATGTCTAAATTAACGCTGGGATTTTCCACAAGCAGTTCCCTTTTCTTACATGAACACTTTGTGACCGGGCAATTCTTGGATTTACCATTGTTTTCTATTTAATGAAATTTAGTTTTGTACTAATAAGTTAACTCTTTTTAGTGTTTTTATCAACGAGTGTTGGCAGGGGCAAAACTACAGGGTTCCAGACTCCCCCCCCCCCCCCACACACACATCTTTTGAGGCATGCCTCTTACACCCACCCTCTTCACACAAAAGAAGACTGAGTGAACTTAACTAAAAGTGCACACGATCAGCTGTGTGCAACTGTACTGGACCAGCAGTATCGGAGCGCCCTCTTAGCCCCTGCCCCCCCCCCCCCCTTGCGGGGTTATAGTTATGCCAATGGGTGTTGGTATTTGTAGCAGTTACCTGCCAGATGTTCTAAGGCACACTATACTCAAAAGTCAATGTTTATTATATTAATACTGTGACTAACACGTTTATACCTTAAACTATCAGTATATTTTCGATAATGTTAGTCTTGTTGTTTTGAAAACAAATTGATTTAGAACACATACAGGCTGATTTACCCAGAGCCGCAGGGCATTTTTATGGCATTAAAGGCAAGCTAAGCTATTCTATATCGGTTAGCGTGATTTTAATGTTATCTCAGCACTGGATGCACAGGTTTTGAAAAAGACACCTGCGTAACCGGCGCTTGTGATTTAATATTGCATTTGCGCTACTTTAAGTGTTAATAGCTGTCGTTAAAATCATGCTGTGAGTAAATCCCAAAATGATTAAATGCCTTTTGGGAATTACTCACAGTCGCAAACACAATATTGAATTGTGTAGAGATTTAGTGGCTCTGGGTAAATCTCCCCCGATGGAATTGGCCCTTTATCGGTAAAGTGGGTATGGGCGAAACAATGCTTTCCAACCCCGACGAATGTTCTGATTAGGTGTCGGGAACAATCGTGTCTTATAAATATATACTATACTATACGTTATAAAGGGAGAACGATTGTGACTGTGTGTATTCCGATCTGTCAAAGATGACCGACAGAATCTTGCATATTCACTCTGTCATTTTTGACAGATTGTTACTGTGTGTACCCACCTAAAGTGTGTGGTTCTAAGGCAGCAAGATACAAGCAGATTGTGAGAGGAAATTAAAAGGTTCAAAAAGGATCTACAAAAAACAAAAAAAACCCTACATGTTGTATGTTGGGGACTGAACGATTGGCCATGATTTTCCGGTCTGTCTAATCAGACGTGAAAATCCCAGATATTGGTCAAGACCAACCAATATTCGGAAATAAAGGTTGGTTGGCCTGAAAAATTGCATGGTGTGTACCCAGCCTTAAGACGAAACTTACCTGGAGCGGAGTGATAATCACAGAATGTATGGGGAAAGTATTTGGACCTACCTTATATACTCGAGTCGAGGTTTTTAGGCTTTAAAAAAAGCCTAAAAATCCTACCTCGACTAATACTCAAGTCACTAACCTGAACTCCGGCAGCCGCATGCTTCCTCCCTCTTCCGCATCCAATGTTCAGGCATCTGACGTCACTATTCAGCGCCGGTCTTACCCGGCGCCGAGTAGTGATGCCAGATGCCTGAACATTGGATGCGGAAGAAGGAGGAAATGTGCGGCTGATGGATTTCTATGAACATGCTGAACTTCTCTGGCTCAGATGTTGTGGAGACATTGTTTTTAAGGCAAGTCCACTCCTCCACTGGGGGGTGGGTGGGTTGGGAGTTGGTGGTGGTAGGTGCAGTGATTGCCAGCGATGGTGTTTGGAAACTACAACTCCCAGCACCTAAAGCATTCTGGGAGTTGTAGTTTCCAAACATCTGAAGTGGCAAGGAATTGGGGGTTGGTGTGTGGGATTCCTCACCATTTAAAGGGCAACTAATGCCTTAAAACAATATTGATTCAGGAAAATGGTATGTATTGTTGAAAAGATTTTCTTCTGATTCTGAGGCTCTAGTTGCCCTTTAAATGGACAGCAGAATTCCCATACAGTAATCCCATACAGTAAAAGCCATACTGGATTTGGCTATTACTGTATGGTACTACTGTATGGGAATTTTGCTGTCCAAAGAGCAACTAAAGCTTTACTATGCAAATTAACACAGGAAACGCAGAATATGACTATTATGTATATGCTTCAAACACACCACAAATTATATTATTCTATATTATTTATATAAGAGAAAAATGGCTCCTCACTGTGTGAAACATTAATAGGAGGAGATTTCAACTGATTTGTAAAAATCCATGTCTTCCACAAATTAAACAGACGTATGAAGATTATTTCACACTTACTCTTTTTGCAGGTTCATAAACTTTTTCTCGACTGGAATACTTTTAAGGTACACAGGAGTTCCTCCCCCTTGGACCACGCTCCCATTATATAAGGCTTGACCGCCTTTCCTATTCAAGACGATAATATAAAATGGGTATTTCCCATATATCTCAAAATGCAGGTATTTTGGCTTTTACACATACGAATCAGGAACATGAGACACAGTCAATCCTCTTCTTGGAAATGGCCAAACTGTTTTCAGAAGAGTAGAAATTCATATACTCAACCAAGAGCTATAAGACAGTGAGTTTCAAATTGAGACAGATATACACTCTATATAAGAAAACTCAGCACACAGGAAGACTTAAAAACAAGAGCTGAAGCAGATTTGTTGGGGATGCTGTGTGCATTCTGCACACAGAGAGTACCCTTGCGGTACTGGATACTGGATAAGAGAGGGTACTTGGAGAAAGATCTTGGTAAATTAAAGGGACACTATACTGAAAAAATGACTTTGCCTCATCTTAATCTATAATTGAATACATGTAAGTAGCACTTACTATGATTTGCGTGTGTTTCTGCATGCCTTTAATCCAGCACACATTTTGTTTAGGAGCAGTATCCCCCCTCCTTCTTTTAACCACTCCCACTTCCATCTGACCTGACTTTTTCCCCACAAACCAACTGTCAAGCCTGCACACAGTATACAGCATTCCAACTGTCAAAACTCTGTCACCATTCCAGCTACAGTAAAACTACTCACAGAGGAATAGAAGAGAGAAGAGAGCAAGGAACTTGGATTGACAGCTGAAATATAAGAAGTTTTAGATTGGATATCTAAAGAAATATTGGGCAGATGAACAAAGAAATGATACAGTGGTGGTTGGGAAGAATTATAATTATATAGTATAGATGCCCTTTAAGTTGATTAAGGATACTGGAGTAAGGGTAGAGCTTGGGCCAGTGCCTAAAAACTCACATTATCAGGACTTAAATGAAGTTATAAGGGGACAAGGTGTACGTTTCTTTTGGTAAAATAGATGATGTTGATTAAAGGTTTCAAATATAAAGTCCAAATTTACCAGAACCTGTCTCCCCGGGATTCAATTGGTGCAAGCTCAGCACATCCGCTGTACATCAGTATCTACTCATTTGCAGTATCGCGAGACTTGCTGAAGTCTCTATCAGGAGGGGGGACCTGCACGCTGGAATACAGTGCCACGCAGATAGGACACAGAGGTATTTGGTGAGCGCGCCTGCCCTGGACCTCGGTATGTTACTCTGCATTAATAGGCTCCCCTTCTCAACTGACAATTTCTTTCCCAGATTCCTGTTTTTCCCAGCATTAAAGGACAGGTATACTTTCCTCCTCCCCGCTCTTATAGCTCTCTTCCAAACAACCTTTTCCCCTCATAGGGAAGTTGACTTAAAGAATTCTTTAGGGGGTGTCTGCATACTAGGTTTTAAACCAGATGCAACCAATAATCCCAAAGCTGTAGCCCAAGCATGGTATTTAGGGAAGATTCCAATCTAAACTAGAAAGGGAAAGTTTAAGTATAAACTTGGAATTTGGCTTGAAAGGCCACATTTTGGAAGGGAATGTGTGTGTTTGTTCTGCAGACCTCACTTGCGATTACCATGCCTGCTTATTATGATGTAACCTAAGACTTAAAAGAATTAACCAGGCGGACACAAGTGTTGGGTGAATAAAATTGGCCACAGCTTTATTAACACATTTTACAAAATCTGTTCACACGTTGCCAGATCTTAAAGTGTACATCCAATGACCACCCCCAGCCGTAGCCAAAGCTAAATGCCACGCCTCTGGGTCCCCAGAGGGCATGTAACGGCTCAACACCATAACCATTGCAAGGATGACACCGCCCCGCTGTAACTATAACAAATTTTCTTTTAACTCCAATAAACACATAACAAAATAACCTAACTTTAGGGAGGGAGGGTGGGGACCTCTCTGATCTTCCCAGCAATTTTATCAAAATGGCGCCGTCTCCCGCCGCATGGCCGCCTCTTATAGAGGTGATGACGTCCGAAATCCCTCCTCTTGCGAGATCCGGCGCGGCCAATCGTCTTTCGCGCAGGACATGATGACGTCATAGTAGCCGTGACCGGACCCGCAAGAGGGTCGCCTACAATTCGCAGCATGCCTGGAGGGACTACCACCCGCCTGAGGTCAGTAGTCCCGCCCCCTAACACGCGCCGGAGCTTCCAGACCTCACTTGGGATTACCATGCCTGCTTAGTATGATGTAACCTAAGACCTAATAGAATTAACCAGACGGACACAAGTGTAGGGTGAATAAAATTGGTCACAGCTTTATTAACACATTTTATAACATGTGTTCACACATTGCCAGATCTTAAAGTGTACATCCTTGCCTCGTGATCCAATGACCACCCCCAGCCGTAGCCAAAGCTAAATGCCCTGCCTCTGGGTCCCCAGAGGGCATGTAACGGCTCAACACCATAACCATTGCAAGGATGACACCACCACCAGGAGTTGCTGTAGGCCTACACGGAACTCCGACCGCCACCCAACAAATATAACGCCGGTTCAATTCCGTCTTGGAGCCCAGATAGGAAGATGTCTAGACCTATGTCGTTAAGGTGGACTCCATCCTGCCGCATGAGTGCACTATTATCCCCTTCCAGATGTCGGTGTCTGACTACCACCCCTCCTTGTGACCTAACAAACCTGTAAATCCTTGTATTCAAAACTCTCCTGGTCTTTTCTACTGAACCCATGTCTCTAGCCCCTTGCCACTGAACCCTGAGAACTACCTCAGACCATACTAAAATCACTTCTCTAAAGAATGCCCTAAACCTGAGCAGATCTGCTTTCATAAGAAACAATAAATCAGACAAACGATTACGGCAGAGATTGTTCCCCGCTGCGTGGATAACCAGGATCATGGGTCCGGGGTTCGCCCTGCTGATTTGGACCACTTCCATGAGGACCTGCCACCATGACAGGCCCCGAATCCCTTTCCAATGGAGAGTTGCCGTCTGGAATTCAAGGTTCCGTCCCCCAGGTCGCACCTCACCTCTCTGCGCCGCCCAAAACAGATACAAATGGCCTACCAGCCAGACCGATGGTTGTTGGATATCTACAAGAAAAATTCAGTTAATAACCAATTCCGGGAGGATGTAACGCGCCACGCAATTGGACCGCCAGCGCCCTAGGCTATGCACCCTCTCTTCAGAAAATCCTAAAGAAAAAGCTTCCGTCGCTGCACCTATCCGAAATTAATGGGTCCCAAATTCCATGGGTTTAAGGCCCAGCTTACCTAACGCCTTTCTCAACACGGCCTCAAATTGAAACCGTGTTAAAGGAAGACCGTCCTGGTGAGATAAAAAGGATGGCGCCGGAATCCTAATCGAAACAAATCTATTGATAGCTTGAACTGGGCATCATGCTGCCTGAATTAGAAAAATGGAAAACCAGCGGCCTTGGCCAAATATGTCTGTCTTGGAGCACTTAATTCTGACTGCGAGATAAATAAGTCCTCAGCTATCAGACCGCCAGGCTTCTTAGAACTGGAAGATACAAGTTCCCCCACCCTCATGGCCCCGAAAAAAGCCAGCGCAAAACTAGTCTCAAATAGTAAAGACTCAAAAGGGGAGTTACATATATCAGATAGGGTCCCTATCAGCTTTATCAGAAGATTGAAGGTGATTGGCCGTCTGGACTCTGATGACACATGCTCTTTTTTCCAACCTCTAAGAATCGCCCTGATTATAAACTCTTTTGAGACGTCTTTCCAACCCAATAACCTGAAAAAGAAAGACACACCTCCCATCCTTCTTTGAGCCATTAAACCTGACGATCCGGACGAACGTAAATGTTCGAGGAAGTCCAGAGAGACCTCCAATCTTGCATTGGGGTTATTGATTACATCCCTCCCTTTTATGTAGCTCAACCATTCTGACCAGGCCTTACTGTGATTCCTCCATGTAGTGGGGGCCACTGACGATCTGACCAGTTGCATCAGTTGCTGTCCACGATCCCCCATAAAGATTGAGGGCACTCCTGACCCTGCAGATCTGCATCCGGCCTCAGTTGACGGAAGTCCTCCCACTGAAAACGAGATAGAGCATCCGCCACAACATTATATACACCTGGTATATGCCTTGCTCTAAATGAAATATTCTCCTCGAGGCATCTGAGTACTAAGTGCCGCAACAATGATAGGACTGTGTAGGAAGAGCTAGTAACATTTTTAATTGCGTAAACTACACTCTCATTGTCCGTCCAGAAATGGATCTTTTTGTTTTTCATTTGTTGACCTCACAATTCCACTGCCACTACTATGGGGAACAACTCCCAGAGAGTAAGATTCCTACAGTGTTCACCTTCTTTCCAGCTAGTTGGCCAGCTATCTGCACACCAAGCTCCCCCAAATATGGCCCCAAAACCCACGGACCCTGCCGCATCCGTGAACAGCTGTAAATCCTCGCTAGTTACCTCCTCTTCCTGAAAGCACGTCCTACCATTGTAATTCCCTAAGAACATACCCCCAGGTCTGCCCTTACTGCCTTAATGATGCGAATGTGATGATGAGGAGATGGGACACCCCGTGAGGCTAAAGACAACCTTCTGGAAAAAACCCTACCCATGGGCATGATGCTGCATGTGAAATTCAGTGAACCCAGGACTGACTGTAGCTGTCTCAAAGTCACTTTCTTGACTTGTTTAAACACTGATATCGCATCCAGGATGTCTTTTATCTTGTCTGCAGGGAGTCTAAATTCCATTCTTACAGAGTCTATCTCTATCCCCAGGAAGGACAGAACAGTAGTCGGGCCAACCGTCTTTTCTGCCGACAGGGGAACCCCAAATTCTTTCATCAGAAAACGAAAAGAATTTAACAGGAAACTGCATTGAACTGATTTACCCGGACCTACAAATAAGAAGTCATCCAGGTAGTGTATGATACTCGTGGAGCTAGTCTCGTACGCTGTAGCCCATTCCAAGAATGAGCTAAATACCTCAGAGGGAGCATGATATGGCACAGCCCATCGGGAGACATCTATCATAATAATACTTACCATCGAGACAGCAGCCTAACAGGTGAAAACAATAGGAGTCGATTGGGAGCAGACGAAATGCCGATTCAATATCTGATTTAGCTAGAAGTGCTCCCACCCCTGCTTTCCTTACTAAGTGTGCTGCCCTGTCAAATGAAACATATGACACTGATGACTCCTCTTTGCTAATGCCATCATTCACCGAGCTCCCTTTTGGGAAGGATAGATGGTGAATTAAACAAAACTTCCCTGACTCTTTCTTTGGAACTAACTCTAAAGGGGAAATCCTTTGATTGTGAATGGGAAGCTCATCAAACGAGCTCTACCTCCGCCTCCTTTCTTTCTTACTATCTCCGGGGCCTCTAAAACTGATTTTAAATTCTTTGCTAACAGGGGAAACTTCAAACGGGGTCTTAAAACCTACCTTAAACCCCTCCCTGATTATGTCTGCTGCTGCCTTCTCCGGATAGGCCCCTAGCCATGGCTCCATTGCCGCCACGTTCACCGGCGTCCGCCGGTTTACTCCCCCTGTTACGTTTGCTGAGGGGGCGGGATTTTTTGAAACATTTGGCCACCGAATGTCCTCCCCCTCCACAAAAGGAACATTCGTGGCGAAACCTACACGCTGCCCCAAATTTGCAATTCCCCTCATTAAAGAGCCAACAGGGGCCTGTCTTTCTAACCCCGGCTGATTGAAAGCCGCCGGAGCTTGCTAAGCCTCCTTGTCCCAATAGGGTTACAGATGGGGCCCTTTGCGCTAACATTATTTTAAGCCAGGAGTCCGTAGCCTTTATATCCCAGCTCATCTCTGGTCTAACTGCTAACCTCCTCCTGAATTCTTCGTCGTACTGACGCCACGCTGTCCCCCCATGGGTTTTGTAAGCCCCGAATATCATATAGAGGTAAACAAACAATTCGGAGCACTTCTGGGGGGCTTTCCGCCCAATCACTCCGCCTAGAACACAAAAGGCTTGCAGCCAATTCCCAAACGTTTTGGCTACTTTGAGTTTTTTATCCCCTTTTTCGGTCTTAACCACCTCTTTTTAGACCTTCACCATATCCCCATCAGCGCCTTCAACACTTGTACCAATTCCCCCCCTTCACCTCCCCCCCTTCTTTCCCCTGCCCCAGCACATGAGTACTCACCGTCGATGACAGGTGTAGCGAGGCCGCTCACGAATAGTCTCAGCTCCCCTGAGGGCTCCTGTTGCTGCTGTGCCCCCTGCAGTGTTGATCTCTTGCCGAAGCCGCCACCGATGATACCTTGCTCCTGTCAGAGGTTGATGAGTGGGATGCCATGTGTCCCCTGCCCCTAGACCTTGATTGCCACCTGCTGCTAAGGTCCCTGGAGCGTGACCGATACCTGCGACGTTCCCTCCTGAGATACCTCCTACGACTCCCACTACGGTAGTCCTCACTACTGTCCTCTGACGATGAGTATCTCCCTCTTTTACTACCCTGCCTAGGGCTCCTCTCATCCCTTCTGCGTTGGCTCCTATCCCCAGGGGACCTTCTCTCCTCACAATCCCTAAACCGCGTAGTGGCAGGTGTAAGACCTCTCACAGTGGACCTTGCGTCCACGAACTCCTGTTCTCCCTCATCTGACACCTCCCCTGACGCTATCACTCGGGCATCTCTCGCCCTCTCACCCGCCGCTGCTGCTGCCACAGCTGGGCGGGTCACTCTCTGTGCCCAAGGGGCCCGGTCTACCCTGCCCCTAGGCCTCCCCCTGCCCTACCCTTCCTATGCTGGAACGGAGACAGCAGCCGGCTCAGGCTCTTCCTCCATAGAAGCCAGCTGTGGATGCTGGGTCTCCGCTTGCACCAATTGCGAGGGGTGCACCGTGTTGAAGGCTTTCAAGAGTCCTTCCGTTGCTGCGCTAGGCTGCCGGACCTGAGGCCCCTGCCGTCTCCTACCCGTCCGCGGGGGACTGGGACTCAGGCGAACAGGGCGAACAGGGGGACCAGAGCGGCACCCCGGCCTACCGGAAGACCGGATTGCAGGCCTAATGAAGGCCTAAAGCCTGCACTCCTGGTTTGAGTGCTGGGGGAAGCCTCCCCCATCAGTGCCTGAAGCCAACCATCCCCCTCCAGCCTGATCCTCTCCCTTACCCTTTCAAGCATCTCTGCATCTTGTGCTGCCATAATCCTCTCTCAATGCTCCTCAAAACACTCCCAGCCAAGTTTTTGTTGCTCTGAGGAAGAACAGACCTCTCTCATCTTCCCAGCAATTTTATCAAAATGGCGCCGACTCCCGCTGCATGGCCTTATAGAGGCGATGATGTCATCCATGACATCCGAAATCCCGCCTCTCGTGAGATCTGGCGCAGCCAATCGGCTTTCGCGCAGGACGTGATGACGTCATATCGGCCGCGACCGGACCCGCGAGAGGGATACCCAGACCTCCCGTCGTCTACAATTCCTGAAGGGACTACCCCCCGCCCGAGGTCAGTAGCCCCGCCCCCCTAACACGCGCCGGAGCCTCCAGATTTTAAAACTCAATAATAGCAATGATTAGGACATTGTTGTTTTTTACCCCCCCCCTTTAAATATGGCAGTCACATGAATGAAGGAGTAGGTCAGTAGGTGTGTGCACCTGTGTCAGGTTGGAGATGGAAAAAAACAAACTTTTTTGATAATTGATCAAATTTTTTTGTTAAAAAAAAACAATCTTTGTTGATGATTAGTTTAAATTGTTTTTTTGACTATAGTTACCCTTTAAGTATGGCTACTATGGAAAGGTAGGTCAGTAGGTGTGTGTACCTGGGTCAGGTTGAGGGTTAAAAAATTACCTTTTTTGATGTTTGGGCAAAAAATAACTATAGTTACCCTTTAAGTATGGCTGCCACAGAAATAGATAAGCGTTTCTGTTTATGACCATGAAACAGTTTTGATCTCATGACTCCTTGAAATATCCACATTCGAGGATTGTTACCATTATAGTTTATGGGAGAAAATGTTTGCTGATAACGCCATAACACTTCTGCGGATTCCTTAGCTAGGTAATAGCACACTTCTCCCATATGCCCCGCATGTCTCTAGCTCAAAAACTGTGGGAGAGGATACAGTCCAAAAAAAACATAATAATAAAACGAAAGAAGAAGAAATAGAAAGAACAGTAATTTGGCTCTTCAAGCCAAATTAATAATCTCTTCAAGCCAAATTAATGAATAATTTATATCTACATACCTACTTATCTAATACCAGTTACATGCTAATGTTGCAGGTTTTCGGTATTGATACATAAAGTAGAGTTGATCCAGGGGTATATCCGTTTGTCACTTGGAGTCACTTTTTTCCCTCTTCATAATTCTAGTGGGTTTTCTTTTGCCTTCCTCTGGATCAACAGTTAGGCAGGAAATGTGGGTATTGCTGAGTAGGTTGAACTGGATGATCGTATGTCTTTATTCAACCTCAAATACTATACTATACTATCAACATCCCCCTAAAAACTACACAACCTGCTGTGCAGTGTCTGCATAAAATGTGTTCTATCCTAAAATACCAGTTAAAGAGAGGAAATAAACTAATTACAGGACTACAGACATGTCAGCACCTTTTAAGGGTAATTATTGGAGGGTATGGTTTTACTTGGACACATTAAACCTTGATATTTTCCAGAAAATTAAAATCAAATCTTACTGTGATTTCAGTTTCCCAGTGATTATTTATGGCAACATTCACTAATGGGTTCATTCCCACTCCACCATCATGGACAGGAACAGGTAAAGCATTTTAGACCTCCCCACAACTTGATCCCACTGTCTTGCATCCAAAGCAGGAAAAACATTAACATGCATAAGAGGGAGGGTAGTAGTTAATCTTGCCATGAATAATGACTGGGAAACCAAAATCACGGTAAGATTTGATTTAATTTTTATAATTTACCACTTCATCATGGCAGCATACTCTACTCTCGGATGTACCAAGCCTAAAACACTATACCAAAAATGCTTAAACAACTCAAAATATTTATTTAATGTCATGCATAACGGACTCAAGGACTTTTCTTCCAAACTTTGTCTCTTTGGAGGCTGACAATTTATGTTTTATGAATGTTTTAGCTGATGACCATCTGTCTGCTCTGCATAAGTCCCGCACTCAGGCTTCTGACAGCTTGAACATCAGGAGGTCAGGGCCCTTGTGGAATGAGCTTTTGAGTCCCAACTTTTAGCTCAGGCTCCCCTTCTGGATCTATAACATTGCGCCTCAAAAAATTAATTTTCTTTTCCTGGGACATATATTGCAGTTAGCGCTAGATTTTTTAAACAAAGGAAATTATTTTCAACTTCTCTGGAGAGCGTCTGCTTTTTGTGACACATGCCACAGCTGTCCTCTTGTCGCATCTTACTAGGACATATTTTCATTTTATATCTCGCATAAATCTAAATTCTTACTCACTTCTTCATAAAAACCAATTAAATTTGTCTGGCATGTTCTATTTCTCATAAATCCATGCTCACTACTACTAATAAGATCAGTTCTGGAGACAAATTCAAGGATATGATCCCGTAACAAAGTTTCCAGCACCTTCCCTACCACTGATGTTAGGCTTACAGGTCTATAGTTACCAGGCTGTGAACGACTACCTTTTTTGAATATTGGTATTACATTAGCTTTTTTTCAGGGTAACCCTTTTGAAATAAAAAATAGCAAAAGTGGTATAAAGGTGATACCTTTATTGGCTAACTAAGATAATCATAGCAAGCTTTCAGAACATTCTAGTTCCTTTTTCAAGCTGATTTTCCAATCCAGCGGCACATCCCCAGACCAAAGTGAATCTGAAAAGATGAGAAACAGTGGTCTAGATAGAACTGAACTAAGCTCTTTTAAAATCCGAGGATGCAATCCATCTGGTCCTAGGGCTTTACTGATATTTACTTTGTCTAATTGTTTCTGTACCATATCCTCTGTCAGCCAATGTGAATACTCCTCGTTTCTCCCCTGCATATTATTACAATCCCTTCTGTAAGGACTAGGATTCTCTATAGTGAAAACTGATGTAATAAAACAGTTTAGCAGATTAGCCTTTTTGGCATCCTCTACAACCACCTCAGCCCCATTATTAAATGGTCCCACATTCTCAGTCCTCATCTTTTTACCATTTATATACTTAAAAAACATTTTGGGGTTGGACTTGCTTTGTTTGGTTATCCGTATTTCATTTTCTATTTTAGCTAGTTTAATTGCTTTCTTGCACTCTTTATTACAGCTTTTATACTCCCTGTAAGACTGTTCTGTTCCCTCTGATTTCAAAATTTTAAAAGACTTTTTCTTTTTTTCACATTTCTCTTTTTACCTGAGCATTAAGTCATGCAGGAGTGGACCTAATTTTTTTACACTTGTTCCCTAAAGGTACAAATTAGAAATGTAATAGTTTGATATCCCTTTAACAGTGGTCCACATCTGCTTAGTATCTTTACCTAGAAACAATTCCCCACGTCTATGAGCAGGAGTGATTCCTTTAACTGCATAAGCGCTCCTAAAGTTAAAATTTGTTGTTAACCCAGTGCACTTTAGTTTTTTGCAACCTGTATTAAATGACACTATATCGTGATCACTATTCCCTAAGATTCCCATTACCTTCATTTCCAAAATGAGCTCAGGGTTATTAGATATCACCAGATCCAACAACGCATTCTGTCTAGTAGGAACTTCTACCATCTGTGAAAGAAAATGCTCATATAGGAAATTTAAGAACTTTATACCTTTTGAGGTGCTGGCAGTTTCCCTACTCCAATCTATGTCAGGGTAGTTAAAATCCCCCATAACCAAAACATGCCCCGTACCAGCAGCCTTCGCCAACTGCATATGGAGATTCATTTCCACCTCCTCCCCGGCATTTAGTGGCTTATAACATAAACCAACAATAAATGTACCCACCTTCTTGCTTCCTGTATACAGCTCTACCCATATTGTTTCTGCCATATCGTTTATACCCCCATCTATTCCATCTTTTTGATTTGGCTTCAATTCCTGTTTAACATACATATATACCCCCCCTCCTTTCTTATTAACTCTGTTATGTCTAAATAAGGAGTATCCTTCAATATTTACTGTCCAGTCGTGTGAATTATTTAGCCACGTTTCTGCTATACCGATCACATCATATTAGTTCTAGTTCCCCACTTTTTCCAGCCAGACTTCTTGCATTTGTAAACATACATTTTAGATTATCAATTGATTTACTTCCATAACTAGACGTACATGCCTCCTTATCCTCTATGCTGTCCCCTCCCCCTGTTGTGTCATTAGCCCCCTGATCCCTAACTTCTCTATCTAACCCTGTGTAGTTCAATGTACCCTACCCCCTCATACCTAGTTTAAAATCTCCTCCAACCCCCTTGCCATCTTCTCCCCCAAAACAGCTGCACCATAATCATTGAGGTGCAATACGTCTCTACTAAAGAGCCTGTAGCCAACAGAAAAGTCAGCCTAGTTCTCTAAAAACCCAAACCCCATCTCCTTACACCACCCTCTTAGCCACGCATTTATGCTTCTAAGCTCCCGTTGCCTCCCTAGCGTAGCACGTGACTGCGGTAATATTTCTGAAATCACTACCCTTGAGGTCCTTACTTTTAACCTGGCCCCTAACTCTCGGAAATAATTTTTAAGGACCTCCCCTACACCTCTAACTTTATCATTGGCACCAATGTGAACCAAGACTGCCGGGTGACTCCCAGCACCACCCAATAATCTACACAATCCACCACATAATATATAGAAAATTGGGCTGTTGTACATTCATATACAATCCACCACATGTGGAACCCTAGCAACAGGCAGGCAACACACTGTTTGGCATGTAAGGTCTTGGCAACCGATCGATTGGGTAAGTTTCTTACCTTCTCTTTTGGCTCCTGCAGGTTTTATTGAAGAACGGGAGGAAAGACACAGCTCCTTTACCTCCCGTTCTTCAATAAAACTAAATACCAAAATTATACCCTTTAACCTTAACATACAGTCACAGAGTACAGAACAAAGGATCTACCCATGGCACTCTTAACCAAAAAAACAGAGACCAGATCTATGTGAAACATACCACCTTTATTTTGATATTAGTATCAGGTTCTCAATATAACCCACAATGTCTATATTATCATATGCACATATCACAATACCACCATTTTACCTCATGCAAATATCAGCACATCAAAACAGTTAAATTCCCATTACATGCAAAACCCCATTACCACCCCCTTCCTAACATAACTAAAAACAATGTGTAATCTAGATGGACCCAGTTGGGCCTAATTTAACTCAATCATATTAGTCCTTCTGGAAAGAATAATAGTCCAACACCTGGCCTTATCCACTCAAAGGCAGGCTCTTGACCATAAATATGAGCACCGCAGGCTGAGTGCAGGGAACTCCAAGTTGAGTAAATATTCTTATATTGTAATGTAGAGGGGCATGTTATTTCTTATATTACATTTTATCTATTATTATCTATATCTATAGAAGCCAATGTATGCTCCAGAAAAACTTCTTAACAGCTGAGACAATTTTGATGAGACTTGTTATACATACCGAAGTTTTTCGAACTTGGAAAAAAACATAGGCTATTTTTCAACTTTTGCATACCACTTAGGCTGAGGCCACACTTCAACGCAGTTTTGTTTCGAGTTTCGAGTTTGTGCTTGCGTTTTCGCTATTTTAAAAGACAAACGCATGCGATTGAGCGAAAAAATGCTTGAACGCAAAACACAAACATACGCACAATTGCATGCGCATCGGAAATTGCGGAAATTTTCACGTTAACATAGTAACATAGTAATTAAGGCATACGTCCATCAAGTCCAACCTATTCACCCTCTTTTTTTCTCTCTTTTTTTTAACCCTACCTAACAGTTGATCCAGAGGAAGGCAAAAATCCCCAGCTAAAAAGGGGGGAAAAATCCCTCCCTGACTCCAAACGGCAATCGGAAAGTATCCCTGGATCAACCAGATCTATATGCAGTAATACCAGTAATTCTCAATATTTTTTAGTTTTAGAAACTTATCCAGGCCTTTTTTAAAGCTATTCAATGAACTTGCCATTACCACATCTGCAGGAAGACAGTTCCACAGTTTCACCGTTCTCACTGTAAAGAAACCCTTCCTAACCTGAAGATAAAACTTCTTTTCTTCCAACCTTAAAGGATGTCCACGAGTCCTCTGATATGACCTATTAGTAAACAATGCACCAGAAAGTTCATTGTATGGGCCATTAATATATTTGTATAAGGTTATCATGTCCCCACGCAAACATCGCTTCTCCAATGTAAACAGCCCTAACTTGTCTAATCTGCCTGCATATTCAAGCCCCTCCATTCCCCTTATTAATTTAGTTGCCCTTCTCTGAACTGCCTCAATTTCCAAGATGTCCCTTTTGTATATGGGATTCCAAAACTGCACCGCATATTCCAAATGAGGCCTTACCAGTGCCTTGTAAAGAGGGAGAATAATATTTTTCTCTCTTGAATCTATTCCCCTTTTTATACAAGACAATATCTTGCTAGCTCTGGCCGTTGCTACCTGGCATTGTTTGCTATAGCTAAGTCTGTTATCTACCAGAACCTCCAAATCTTTTTCCATTACAGATGCACTTAAAACAGAGTTATTTATGGTGTAGGTGGCACAGGGATTATTAAATCCCAAATGCATCACCTTACATTTATCAACATTGAATCTCATCTGCCATTCTGCTGCCCATTTTGATAATCTATCTAGGTCTGCTTGCAGCACTTGCACATCATTTGAAGTTTCCAAATCTCTGCATAGTTTAGTGTCATCAGCAAACACTGAGACCTTGCTCACAATGCCCCCTTCTAAGTCATTTATAAACAGATTAAACAGAAGCGGCCCCAGTACAGAACCCTGAGGAACTCGACTTAGAACTTTAGCCCACATAGATGTAGCTCCATTAACCACCACTATCTGTTTGCGGTCCAATAACCAGTTCTCTATCCATGAACAATAAAAAAAATAATGACTATGTTACTATGATTACCCAACACACAACCTAACCTGAGGTACGCAACCAAACTATGCAGCCAGCAAATCACAGAGCAGATTGCATTGAAGAGCAGCGTGAATGGCCAAGCAGATGCCCCAATTCCGCTAACCAATTGGATATATAGACAAACCTACAAAGAGGCATAGATTCATATCTTCAGAGGAGCTCTGAGCTGCACAGTCAATGAGTGCTGAACTTCAGCAGAAACACACAGGGAAAAACCCACAACTAACCCAGGAGAGAGACAAACTCACATGACTGTAATTTATTTACCTGCTTTATACAGACATCTCACCCTATCAATTTGATATAGGGACACGGAACACCTTACCCCCTTCCATCACTCAGTTACAGTAAGCCCTCCAGTTCACAAATCGCCCAGGGTTATAACCAGCCCTCCAGTAGTAATGTCATTTTTTAGGACTGAACTGATTTTAATCTAATTGAAATTAACTGCATTAATTGTAAGTCACAATGAATGCAGTTAATTGCAGTCAGTTTGTGATTAGTGACAATCTGTGACTCAGCATCATGTTTTAATTATAACCTATATAGGCCTATAAATCTATTGGGTGGCCCTTTAAAGGTGGTCAGGAGCTGCAAATAAGGGCCTTGAGATCAAATGGTTTGGGCACCCCTGGCCTAATTTAATTGAGTATGAGATCTGACAGAGTCCTGCATCAGGTCGGGTATGCATGGTTTACCAAATTTGCAGGTCGAGTTTGGGTAAACCAGTGAGTTTGAATGGGTTGAAGTTTGGTTAGAAAGCTGCAGGTGTGGGTCACTGCAGTGGAACATTTTCTTACAAGTGACAGAAAAAAAAAAAAATTCCACTACCATTATTATTTTGAGCATCTTATGCATTAAAGGTATCCATAGACTTTGACCTTTTGACCTCTAAAAAAAAATTCTGATCCGGTTATATTTTACAAAAGGGGTGCATTATTGGCTGTATAACGGTCATTCAGCTATGTAACATTGGTATGTAGATAACACACTTGCATTATTTTAAAATAGTCGTAAATGTATTTGATCTTGATAACTTTATTCTAAAACAGGGATTCTCAAACGGTGTGCCTCCAAGATGTTTAAAAACCACAACACCCAGCATTCCCTGGCTTCCCTCTATAGTTAATGAATGCTGGGAATTGTTGTTTTTACAAAATTCTGGAGGCACACTGTTTGAAAATACCTGCTCTAAAAATTAACTTTTTAAAAATGGAAAGTACCTGGGGCAGGGAGGTAGGATTGAAATCCTCACAATATCGTTTTGTTGAGGAACTACAGCATGTACAGTTATCATTTGCCAGATTAGCCCTGGACAATTCCTGTATTAATTAAACATAGCGCTGAAGCCAGGAGTAAGACTGGCAGAATCAGTTTTCTTTGGGCTGGTACTCCTCTCAGAAACAATTATTCGAATTACCAGTACTATATTCCTGTTCAAAGTACTTTTCATTGTAACAGTTTAAAAAAAAAAAAAAAAAAATTTTTTTATACACACTATAGTTCTCCTTGCAAATACACAATGCAATGGTTTGTCAGTTCATATCATTAGGTCCCAAAATGTATTTTGTGATGTGGCCACCAACTATTGACACAGTAACAGTACACCATTAACATACAGTGTAGAGACCACTATAATAAGGTCCCTTTACCTTTAAATTAGTCATTCAGCCAAGTCAAAGGCCAAGAGAGTAGAACCCTTACTATATGATAAAAGCAGTACCTTGGTGTTCCATGACCTCTATATAAGCATGCAGCCTTCAGTACAGTATAACCATAAGGCCCTAGTAGTGGATTCAGAAAGATTTACAGTTTTTGTTAGTGTCGATAGATATTTTAACCAATCAGATCTTATTTAATATTTGAAAGCCAACATCTTATTGGTTGCGGCAAAATTAGCACAAATTTTACCGATAAGCAGGGAGATTCAATTAAAGTTCTTATCGTTAAAAATGTGTTTATTTTGCCCCAACGAAACAGATGTTAGCTTTCAAATTGTAAATAAGATCTGATTGGTTAGGGCAAAAGTAGCTCCATTTTTAACGATAGGAACTTTTATTGAATCTCCCTGAAGAACTTTTATTGAATATGCCAGTCTTTAATTCTCTTCCAAAAGTCCAGGTTATAAGATTGCTTTATGTTGTGGAAACAGGTGTGGAAAAACACAAGAAACTTTCTTTCCTACTGCAAACTCACCCCCCACCCCCCAAAAAAAGGATTATTTTAAATGTAAACTTTAAAGTAAATATATTCCGTGGTATCATTCCTTTGATTTATGCAGTTTCTATAATTTTTTTTGGAGCAGCTATATCCCTATTTACAACCAGAAAATCCTTAATTAGTTTGTATTTGCTTGTTTACAACCTGTTTGGAATTCTGATATAATTTTCTTGCTGTAACTGTACCTCAATAGCAGTGGTTTAAAGGAGAAGTTCAGTGCAAATTCATATGCTTTCAAGAAAAAAAAAAAAAGTATTTTCTTGTTCCAATGACCATTCCAGTGAATAAATAAATACTGACTGTTTGCAGGCCCATTAAGAGGTCTCAGTACCTAGGTTGATTCAGTTGCTCAGTAGAGATCTGAACATATTTGACAAACCATCAGCCAATCAATGGAAATTACTGGTCAGTGGAAGGACCATTGCAGAACCTGAATAGCAGCTCACTACTTACCACAGCAAAGGGTATAAAATCAACAGATTTTTCAAAAAGGACAAAATTTATTATATACCTAGGTATATTAGATAATTTAAATAATGAACTTCCCCTTTAATCATGTTCTGTATAAGGGTGGGCAATCCGAACAATGAATTGGGTTGGTAGTTCTTACTTTTGTGTTGTGCTATATTATAGATCTCATCCTCACATTCTGTAGTTAAAAGCAAAAAAATTATGATGAACTGAAAATAAGTTTTTTTTTTTTTTTTTTTAACAGAGCTCTCTGACTCACTTTCTGTAATAGGTAGAAGATTCTGGGAATCTGTGAGTGTTTGCTGGGAGGTTCAGGGGTTTACATCCAATTACTTTTTATTTGACTGGATCCTGTGGCCAAAATCCCCCAAAAAACTTCACACTGGTAGGCACACTGCTACCATAATGTAAAGGTTTTCTTCTCTTAGAGATCAAGCATGATTTCCTAGCATTCGAAAGCCAAATAAAAGGAAAAAACGTGTAGAAGGAAGATGGATGGGTGCATATTTGGGTCTCTGACACTATTTATTATAGTATTATTTATATTCAACCTTTTGTTTACTTGAATACATCAATCTAAAGAAGGTAATATACAAGTTATCTAATAGACTTTAAATATACCAAAATTTAGAATTAAACATTTCCTTTAATCCTTTAATGTCACACTTTTAATATACATTGGATTTTGACATCAAAAGATCAAGGTACAAAAACATTAAATAACGAGCCTTCTCCCAGCAAAATAAAGCATTAAAAGTTACAGCTCAACTGTACAAATGGGGCAAAAGTTTTTAAGTATCCCTGCCATGTTCAGATAATACAACACTCTGGAAGTAAGCAGGTTACTTAAATAAAAAATTTATATAAGCAGTTCATAGAAACTGGTGGTGGTAAATCTCTCCATGTGAGGTTTAAGAGTTAAGATCACTCTCTTTGCTCCATTTTCACTTTGGGGGGTTTTAAAAAGGTCCTGGTCTTCTTTTCTTTTTTTCCTTTTTTGGTTGCCTGAAAATTTCGCCAGCTATCCACTCGTCCATCTCGACTTTCCTGAAAAATAAAAATATTTTTAAAAAAAAGAAAAAAGCAGTTGTTTCAGGAATAAAGGGGGTATTTATAAGGGATTGATATACCGTATATACGCGAGTATAAGCCGACCCGAGTATAAGCCGAGGTACCTATTTTTATCTGAAAAAATAGGAAAACCTGATTGACCCGAGTATAAGCCGAGGGTGCAACTCTCAGCATACTTTTGATGCTGGGAGTTGTAGTTTCCAAACATCTATATGGGAATTCTGCTGTTAGGTTAAAAGCCTGCAGTGGAGAGCCCCACCAGTTGCAGTCCTTACCCCAATCACCTCACAGCTACTCTCAAGACTCTGAATCCTTACCGGCATCGCTCAGCACTCCGAATCTGGTTGCCGCACGCTTAGTAAGTACTGTGCATTTGCCAGCTGATGTCACTACTCGGCGCCTCTCATCGCCTGGCGAGTAGTGACGTCAGCCGGCAAATCAACCGTGCTAACTATGCGTGTGGCAGCCGGATTTGGAGTGCTGAGTGATGCCGATAAGGATTCAGAGTCTCAAGATAGCTGTGAGGTGATTGGGGTAAGGACTGCAACTGGTGGGGCTCTCCACTGCAGGCTTTTAACTTAACAGCAGAACTTTGAGAGGACTTGACTCGAGTATAAGCCGAGGCAAGGTTTTTAGGTTTATTTTAAAACCTAAAAACCTCGGCTTATACTCGAGTATATACGGTAGCTGTATTCCAAAGTGGTGGTAATTTATGACCGATACTGGGCAATATTAAAAATACTACCTAGTTGACGTCCGCAGGCGTTATTTTACATTACCGTTATAAAGGGATCGATATCAGTATTTAGAAATATCTATCCAATATCAAACAAACACTACAAATCTGCAACAGAGGTATTTTACCCTAACATATAGTCCAATTTCTGACTGATTAGATTGGACATCTTGGAGAGGAGGCAAAAACTTTTGAAATCATTTTCTTCAATGCTGGCCCCACTGTATAGTGTTAATAAATCCTTACCTTACATTTCTGCTCCAAATGGTTGTTCTGCAGTGTCTAGCTAATGTCCCAGAAAGTGAAGAGCAGGAGCCTGTGTGTGTTAAAAGGTTTCCTTACCTTTCCTCTGAGAGGTTTCTGGCATGTGTGGTGCCCTACCTTAAAACCCTTTTTCTGTAGTGTAGGGGACCCTAGCTCACCCCCAACCGCCTTGTTTGTTTACTAAAAAATCATCAGGAATGTACTTACATCACTTTGTTCCCCCAGCGTTATGCACTGCCAGTAGCCACGTCTGTGATTGGCTGCATCTCAGCCAATCACAGACGCGGCTGCCGGTCATGCCCACTGCTTGCAATTTCCTATAAGGGCCGGCTCAGTGTGCCGGGAGAACCAAGCTCTGTAAGTACACCCCTGATGAGTTTTTTAGCAAACAAACATGACGGTTGGGGGTGGGCTAGCGTCCCCTATACTACCGGAAAAGTTTATACTGAAGCTGGAGACACCCTTTGAAGACACCCGATATTTCAGATTATCGTCCCTTTTGGTAAATCCCAGCTGATTCAGTGCAGAAAAATCTGCAGTACCACAGTTTCCGGTCTGAACCTGTAACAATTTTTTTTCATTGATGTAAGGTGCAGAGTAAAGGTTCGTACACATGTATGATTCACGATCCCCGACACCGAAATGGCCGTTCGTCGCGGGTAGAACTCATTGTCGGGAATCGTGGGCAAAATCGTACGTGTGTACCAACCTTTAGATCTGAGAGTGGTATGACAAGTCTTCTAAAATAATTAACTTTTTAATGCCTGCAAAGAAAACTCTCCTAACTCTCACAGAGATTTTTAAATTCAATTTTCATTTTAGTAGTACTTAAAAAAAAAAATCTATCTTATTGGTTATTCTAAGATTAGAAAAGACCGTCTGAATATTTTTTTCACCCGCTATCTTTGGCAGTTTTCCTGGTGTGCCCACAAGAACACCTTTTCCGATCGGTGTCAGGATAGGCATTGGGACTTGATTAACATGTACACCCCCTTGAAATGGCCTATGCTCTTTAATGAACAAGGGCGACTTATCCAGGTATAGTAATTATTCTGTGAAGTAACATTTGGACTCTTACTGAAAATAAAAGAGGTCGTAGCTATTTAAAAATTAAGAATTGACATATATAATTTTAAGCAACTATGCCTGCCCTTTAAATTTTTTATGTATTGGGAGTATTTCTAATTGAGCGGTGTGCAAATTCATTGCAAAAGGAGTCTGTGAAATACTAAATTTTCTTCAGAATAAATAAAAAACTGACCACAGCCTTATCTGGTTAAAAAGATGAAATAAAAAAACTATTACTTTTTTTTTCCTCTACAGAAAATCTATATTTATCAAAATCATCTTTGGGGCAGGGCCTGATGTTAATGTATACATGTAATTGTAAAGCGCTACGGAAGATGTTGGCACTAAATAAATCCTCAATAATAATAGTAAAAATAATATATATTTATATAAAAAATATATAATATATATATAAAAAATATATTGCAATCACGGGTACAGGCAACGTTTCGGGACCTTTCCTAGGTACCTTTCTCAAACAAGGTCCACAGCTTTAGCCATTACACAAATACAAATAACTGAAATTTTGCAGTTAAATATTAGATAGATAGACAAGACAGGGACCAATAGGGATTGATACAGACAAACGGGTAGATTTGACAGATTTCGAGAAGTTTGGGAGAGTATGAGATTCCGTCCTCTTTAGAACTTACCTTTCGACTTCCCGCAACATTCCCGCGATGCAGCAGGAACCGGCTGACCAGTTCTTTTTTGCATCGACAGGATGGATCATTGTGAAAACATTGTAAGGTAAGAAATCACCGATGATAAAGACATTTGATAGATTAGATGTAGGTCTAAAGACGAATGTCTAATCTATCAAATATCTTAAGGTGCCCGTATACAATACTTTAAGGTTCGTACACAAGTGCGATTGCCGGTGCCGACCCGCTACGCACAATGTGTACGAACTGCCGTTTTGGGCGATAATCGGAGATTGTTGCCCAATACGCCCGGCGGATCTCCAAACGAGCGGCCATTTCAGACGATAAAGTGCCCATACATAGGCCGATTACCTTTAGACATTTGTCTAATCTTAGAACTGACTAGCCCATTGTTTTTTGCAATCAACTTGAGATCATAAATTGAATGAATAAATTGATTACCTCAAGATAAGAACCACTTCTTGTAAAATGCAGCCTTTTGACATTACATAGATTAAACGTTTATCTAATGTCTGCCTAGTGAATGGCCGGCTTTAGAAGTGTATGGCCAGCTTTACCATTTAAGGTAGACATAGACGGTAAAATATTTTTCCAGAAGAACCTGTTGAATTATACCCACCTTTTGCCTGCAATCTTCCAAAGATTTCTGCTTGAACAGTACGGAAGGTTTGGTACTGGTAGATGGGGTCAATGGAAAATTCTCCATCGTAATCCCTGTTCAGACCTGATGGGGCTAAGCTTTTTAATCTATCAATCCACCAGACTTCCCTCCTTTTGAGGGCACGTCTGGAGGATTGATAGATTAAAAAGCTTAGCCCCATCAGGTCTGAACAGGGATTACGATTTATATGTGTTTGTATAATAGGTGTGTTTCTTTTTCCCAGATATACCACAGGGGGTCACTGTAACTTTGATTTGTATCCACTTCTAAGTGACACATTGTAATTGTATTGATGGTATCAATTTCCTGTTTCTAACTATATAATGCCATTCATGTGTGATTAAATTCAAGGCTTGTTTGACTGCTTGATAAAGGATACTTTCCGAAACGTTGCATTATGTCTGACAAGCTAATAAAGTCTTTTATTGCATCTTACCTAGCTGGAGTTATATGTTGATGCTGCTGCATACACAGTTTTGTTTTGGATTTTTACCTGCAGCTGTGCATCCTGATTGCCTATTGAGTGTGCTGCCGACCTGTTTGCATTGGATATATATATATATATATATATATATATATATATTTATTTTTTTTTTTTAAGGAAGTTACCTCAAAGTTTTTTTGCCACTCTCTTTCCCTTTTAACTTTTTCCTGAGCTTCTATTTCTTCTTCTCTTTGCCTTTTCCTGTAGATCATAAAAAACTCAATTGAGAACACATTTTTTTTCCCTTTATGTGTGCTTACATTGGTGAATTCAAGCTGCAATAAAGCTTTGCTTGTTGAAACACAGTTTATAACCTCAAATGGAACAAGGTCTCTACTGCCTATAACATCTCATACATATCTGCTGCTATGTTTAACGCTGCATTACATACATTCACACTGTTACTAGGAACAAAGCAGTTATCACTGGTTTCATATAATGAACTTTATTCTACTTTTCTATGGGAGTCAGGATATATTTTTATTATTCTGAAAAAAGACAGATGACAGATTTAAAAGTTATCTGTAAGCATTTTTACAAACTGTAATTTTCCCTCATTAATCAATAACTCTGTGGAACTGGGGACATTAGAAATATGCTTACTAATGCTAAGGTCTTTAAGGGCTTCTTAAACTGCCATTTAACAAATGATAGGCTACATTTATTTGCCTCCATCATACTTTCAAATATTAAAGAGATCATCTCCTAGAGCAGTAAGCATGTACACCCTTTTACTAACCTTATTAATTTATCCTACCTTTTAAGTCTTTTGTCTTGTTTGTTTTCCTGTCACTTGTAAATAGTAGATTTAAACACTTTTCCAGGCTTACTTCCTCACATAGTAAGGAGTCTTACACCCACTGTTTTTCAGTAAGCTCTCTTTCTCTTTGCCATGCAAGTCAGGAGCTTGGTTACTGGAATGGGATAGGACATAAATGTGGAGCTGGATTGATCTGCTTTGAAGGTTTCATGTATGTGCCAATTAATATCTGTACAAAACACAAAAAGGGTGGAAATCAGCAGGTTTCCGACTCATAGAAATGGAGAATTTGAGAGATTGTACCTGATTAAAATCTGAATTAACTGTAATGCAGGAAATGTGGGTATTGCCAAGTAGGTTGCACTAGATGAACCTATGTCTTTATTCAACTTCAAATACTACACTAATTTGCGAGCAGATGCATATGTATGTATTTTACTTATATCCCCCAACATTCACATTCAGATAAGTACACTTTTGAGTAACACATTGATAGGTAAGCAGGTGGAATGCCATCTGTGAGAGACTGTGGCAGATTAAAAGGCTATATAGCAGTTTATTAAATACATGATGCATGGCTACATTGAAACCAATGCTGCCTGCATCATGTTCTAATATAAATATCAACCAGCCTTTCAACATGTCGATTATGTGTTTTAGTGTCTTAAAAGGGAAAGGTGACAAATGAAATTAGCAGGACTGCACTGATTGCAATTAAACATCTTTAATTCTAACTCAGCCATGCTACATGTTTTTAATATGTAGATATGGAAGATGGATAAATATAGATAAATAAGAAAGATATGGGGTTAGCCCCCTAAGTAAAAACTGGCCATACACATACTTTTATTGTTAGCAACAGATTCCACATTCAGAAATACATTTAGTCCATCGGTCACCCTATTCCTTATATAGGGAACGATCACCTAGGTAACTACACATTATTGTGGGAGGGTTGCCACCAGGGATGTAACATCAACAAAAAAAATTAAGGAAACCTATTAGAAACACATTCAGCATGGCTAAAAAATTATTCATTTTGCTTAATTACAATCACTTAGCAGTCAGTGCAGCCATGCTGATTTCATATATTTAAGGGTAGGTATACTGAAAACATGACTGCCTAATCATAATGTGGGCTAAAGTTCTAAGTGAAGTGCCTCAAGGTTCCGTACTGGGGCCACTTTTTAATCTGTTTATAAATGACTTAGAAGGGGGCATTAAGAGCAAGGCCTCTGTCCTTGCTGATGACACTGAACTATGCAGAGCTTTGGAAACTTTAAATTAAGTGCAATTGCTGCAAGCAGACCTAGATAGATAATCAAAATGAGTAGCAGAATGGCAGATGAGATTCTATGTTGATGAATGTGGTGATGCATTTGGGGTTTAACAATCCTGGTGACACTCACATTATAAATAACTCTGTGTTAAGTGAATCTCTGATAGAAAATGATTTGGGGGTTCATACTTAGCTGTAGCAAACAATGCCAGACAGCAACAGCTAGAGTTAGCAAGATATTGTCTTGTATAAAGAGGAAATAGAAAAAAATATTTTCCCTCTTTACAAGGCACTGGTAAAGCCTCATTTTGATTATGCTGTGCATATTTGGAATCCCATATACATAAGGGAAATCTTGGAAATAGAGGCAGTTGAGAGAAGGGCAGCTAAAATAATAAAGGGAATTGAGGGGCAAATATATTAATGGGCCATACAGAAAACACTCTGGTGCATTGTTTACTTATCGATCATATCAGAGGACACGTGGACATCCTTTAAGATTAGAAGAAAAGAAGTTTCATCTTCATCAGGTTAGGAAATGTTTCTTTACAGTGAGAAAAGTTAAACCGTGAACTGTCTTCTAGCAGCTGGAATAGCTTTAAAATGGGCTACATACATTTCTAAAATTAAAATGTATGTATATTTTATTTCTTATACAGCACTACATATTCCGCAGCGCTTTACAATTACTCAATTCACATCAGGCCCTGCCCTGATACCTATCAGTATGTCTTTATGATTGTGGGGGAAACCGGAGTGCCCAGAGGAAACTCACACAAGCACGGGGAGAACATACAAACTCCTTGCAGATGTGTCCAAGGGTGGAATTTAACTCAGGACCTCAGCGTTGCAAGGCATCAGTGCCAACCACTGAGCCACCGTGCTGCCCATGAGAATTACTGGTATTAATATATATAATACTGGAGTTCTGGTTAATCCAGGGATACTTTCCGATTGCCATTTGGAGTCAGGAAGGAATTTTCTGTACAGATATTAAATTGGTACATACTAACGAAACCTTTTGAGCAGATCAATACACATTTTTGTAATATCCCAATACAGCACATGAATTAGAGACACACTTAGAATGTGAGCTGGCTAAAATCCAGTGGGAGTAGAATCCTTAATAAGTAAGAATGGAAAAGGTGTTTAAATCTAGGATTTATAAATGGCAGGAAAAATAAAAGGAATAGAAAACTTTGATGGTAGAAGATACAAGGTACATGCCCTTTAGGGTGTCCGTTGTTCCAGCTGCAATGACTGGAACTGTCCAAATATCCTGTTATGACAAAAGAATTCTTCATTATCTACCACTTAAAAACTATCCTCAAATAATAACCCTCTGGAACACAGAAAGAAAGGAAAAAGGACATTCTACTAATAGCCATTCTTACATAATACTAATAAAAGAACGGACAGGAAAGCATTGTCAATAAGGTAAATGCATATACATATAACAGGCTACATTAGAGTATAATTATGCTGTAAAACAAAGTTAAAGGGTATGTCCACCCTTAAAATTTTTTTTTGATATATCATTCCCCCTGTCCCCCCAGCCCCAACCGCTATATTTGTTATTTTAGAAAGTGCCCCAAACTTTACTTACCTTCCCTCTTTCCTCCGCCGCGCTGCCAGGCCCTCTGCTTGCGTGAAAATGCAAGCAGAGGGGCGGGAGCTGCAGCCAATCACGGGCGCTGCTGCCGGGAGTTCAGTGTACACGTCCATGCACACACCGACGTTATGCACGAGGGTACGCCCACTGAACCAATGGAGATTATCTTTTGGGACTAATAAAGATGGAGGAACCAGGAAATCTCAGAGGGGCGGAGCTACACATTCAACAATACAGATTCAAGATGTCAGCATATTTAAAGCAGGAAAGTTAGACTCTGGAGAAGCATAGAAAAAAAAATGGCAATATTTTTTTTTTTTTTTTTTTTTAAGCTGCAGCTTCCAACTAAACTTAACTTTGTTTTACAGCATACTTATTCTTTAAACATAGAACATGCTTTCAGCTGAATTTATTTTCCTTTGCCCTTTATAAATTTGCTTGTTTGGTACTGAAACAAACTAAGAGAAAAAGAAAACATTTGAAAACCCAACTAACAGTTATCAGTGACAGACTAGACACAAACCTTTCATGCATGTCCTTTGCCTCCCTCTCTTTTCGTTTAATTTCAAGTTCTGCAAAGAGCTTCATCGTTTGCTTGTAAACAGCTTGTTTGAACTGTAACAAAAAAAAAATACCCACTAAAAATTAGAATGCTCAGACCCCCAAAAATGTCTAAATGGGCATATCAACAAATAAATGCTGTGTAGTTTGATTTTATACAATAAAGCAAACAGTAATTATAATTACTATAACAAAAAAGAGTGGTTGGGAGTAACCCAAGCCCTAAGAAACCCATTTACCCTGTAGAAAAAAACAACAGGGGCACTCTAATGGCATAACTATAGGAAGTAAGTAGCCTCACAAAACATGCGAGTCTCAAATAACTGTAGCACCAAAATGAATCGTCCAGCCAGCAAATACAACAATATATAAATATTTTATTATACCTCATATAGGTCAAAACAGTAATACTTCACAAAAATATATGCAGAGAGACTCCTAACACCAGATAAAAGACTATACAAAAAATGTGTGTTAGCCCCCTAGGCGTCCCTAGGTGCTAAAAAATACTAAAAAACTAACGACTAAGACATAGTTTTTTAGTATTTTTTAGCACCTAGGGACGCTAGGGGCTAACACACATTTTTTGTATAGTCTTTTATCTGGTGTTAGGAGTCTCTCTGCATATATTTTTGTGAAGTATTACTGTTTTGACCTATATGAGGTATAATAAATATTTATATATTGTTGTATTTGCTGGCTGGACGATTCATTTTGGTGCTACAGTTATTTGAGACTCGCATGTTTTGTGAGGCTACTTACTTCCTATAGTTATGCCATTAGAGTGCCCCTGTTGTTTTTTTTCTACAGGTAAAGGGTTGCTTAGGGCTTGGGTTACTCCCAACCACTCTTTTTTGTTATAGTATGTTATAGTTGTATACCCATTGCACCACCACCTATTCAGTGGATACATGGCTTTTTTAGGTTAAACATACTTGTACCTACCCTCTTTTTCTCTAGTAATTATAATTACAGCAGAATGTGCAACATTCTTTGTATATACATTTTGAGTGCCCATAGACATTACTACGGTTTTGTTTTTTTATTTTACACATCCTAGTTTTAGGAATTTTTGCCATCCTTTAAAGGGAAGTCTACCTCAAACTGAAATTTATAGCTTTTTGCTCCCCCAATGTTCACTGCCTCCTCCTTCCTTGTTATTTCAGATAGCAGCAGTCAGTTATGGCCATGGCAGATGATGCCACAGTGACTGGCTGCTTTTTCCTGAGCTGCCTCCACTGACTTAAGGTGACCATACATTAGGCCGAATTTATGTACAATTTGACATACAATCCGACATTTCCATCGATTGGCCGGAAAATAGTAAATTTTCCCGTTCTTATCATGCAACATTAGACCGTAAAATCGATCGTAATTACGATCAGGAAAGTCATTTTTTTAAGTCGATTGGTAAAATATTGTAAAAGATTGTTGTGTTTTCTGAAGTTCTGATTAAATGTTAATGTAATGTAACCTCACGATATACGACATTTGACATTAATCACAAAAATTGAATGTTGAACAATATTTATGGTACATCTTAGTACAATTAACACTGCACATCTGTCTATCAAAGTATCGGTCGGTTTAAGATCGTAATTATGATCGTAATAGTGTATGGCCACCTTTACTCTTTAAGATAGGATCTTTATTGTTAGTATAATGATGTTTTAGGTGCTTTTGTCTAAAAAGCAATCATTAAGCATTAATCTAATTCAATATACTGTCTACCGATTCTTGAGACTTTACCACTTCAGGGTCGTCTTCTTCTACTATCAATGGTTTTCCTTCTTTTTTCAGTTGCTTCTTTTTTTCTTTTACCTAAATATTAAAGAAATAAATTATTCTTGTAATTTGGCAATATAAGGTAGAATACACTGAATATAAAAGGTATGAGGCTTTTTACTTTTGGAGCCCAACCTAATTAAATAATGCATAAAAAGTACACCTCTTGGTTTAGGAGCATTTAATATGCTAGAATTTTTTTTTTAATTCGTTTTTATTTCAACAAAGGTTTCCATAAATTGTCTGTTACATTTGTCACAGTTTTGCAGTAATATTCATTATCAGCATATATTGTTCTGAAACCGTTTATAACAGTGCATTGTGAACCTTTAACTTTGTAACAATAAACCTTAAACTTTTACCTCATGGTCATTGTTTGTGTTTCATTATATCACAGCATTATTTCTCTCTCTTTTCCTCTCTCTCCATCCATATAGACCATTTATTATGCTGTTCTACTCATTATGGTCGCGTGTGGCCCCGCGCAGTCCACCAGGCCCGAAGGATGTCGCCCAGCCCTTAGGCACCCAGATTACATTTGGCTTGTTTATTCAAATTGTATTGGTAGTTGAGCCTGAATCATACCAGACTCCATATTTTTTGGTATTTTAATGGACACTTCGTTGATATGGTAGGTCTCTGTTAACTAGGTGGATCCATTCTTAGATTGTCGGTAAATCAAGTGCTAGCCATTTCAGCACTATAGCTTTCCTAGCGTAGAATAATAATTCTCTACATAGTTGTAGTTTGTATTTATCCCACATTTCGGAGTCTAAAATCCCTAATAGATATGGTTCTGGACTGAGAGGTATTATTAGTTTTAGTTGTGTTTTTATAAACTCGCTGATATCTCTCCAGTATGTTTGAATTGATGGGCATGTCCATAGCAAATGCCACCTGTCTGCGTTGGGCCCCCCACATCTCGGGCAGCCCGAATCCGGTCGCCTTTTCGCTCAGTGCAGTCTTATCGGGGTTAGATACGCTTGGTTTAGAATATAGAACTGGATAAGTTTATTTGCGCCGCCGGAGATACTAAATTATGGCAGTCTGTGACCTCTCCTGCTGTTTCAGCATCTGGTATCTGTATTTTCCCTTGCCATTTGTCTATAAGAGCCGTAATTTCCTTAGTTGTATGATTGAGTAGGAGTACCTGATATATTTTGGATACCAGACCTTTTTTTAGATATCTGTTGTTTCAGCAGACTTAAAATAGGGTGGGGCTGGATGTTCGGTATACCTTCCGGGAATTCGCATTTAATACAGTGCCTCAATTGAAGAGATACCGGAAATGGAGATTTTTGTCTAGTTTGAACTTTTCCGAAAGATTTTCAAAGATGTGCCCATTTTCGATGATCTGCCCGAACTGTGTGAGCCCTTGTTTCTCCCAGAATTCTCCAGAGTGAAAGGTGCATAAATTTGGGTATTTGTAGTCTTGCCAGATTGGCAAGTCCTTCGGTATATCTTCGAAGTATTTTGTTGGTAATTGCCCATATCTTGGTATCCTGAGTGTGCAGTGTGGTATCTGGTCCTATAGAATGCTTATTTGATTCATTTATATATGCCATATATGGTCCTTTTAGATATTTAGCCAGCATCCAGTCTGATTGTGTGGGTTCTTCCGTATTAGACATCCAGCACCTGAGATACTTCAATTGACCCGCTAAGTAATACAGACGGAAATTTGGGAGTGCCAGTAAACCATTTACCTTAGCTACTTGCAATTGTTTGAGACGCACTCTCGCTCTGCCATTTCTCCTTAGAAAAGTTGTAATTAGACTGTTTATATTGGTAAAGAATTTTTCAGGTATATAGGCCAGAGTGTGTTGTATTATATACAAAATCTTGGGAAGAAGAAATATTTTTACTAAATTTATACGACCTATAAGATTTATCGGCAATGATTTCCACCTTGTGGTTTTTTCTGCTACAAATTTGATTAATGGTAGTAAATTGTTCAACAACAAAAGCATTGTTGTTTCGACTCCTTGATAGCGTGTAATAAGCTGGTTTAGAGTTGTGGTAGAGTGAGTTCACATTCAGATTCAATCATCTGTGGGGTCTTGCGCGCTCTGGCCTCCGGCCGCTGAGGTAAGTATATTTTGTGCCCCCACGTGCTGATCTGGTTCGTCCTCAGTTTGCCTGGCAAACTTGCTAAGTTTTTCAGCTGGGGTGGATTCGGGTTTCCCTCTCCTATCTTTGTTTTTCCCCATATTAGCAGTTGAATTGTGTGTTTTGACAGGATAATTCACAGGATAGTGAGGTTTCTGTGGAGGAGCTCTGCAGCCTGTGTCCACTCAGTTCAGCATCCTGGCCACACCCCGAAGAAAATCAATTATTATTAAAGGAATAGTTCACTGGAAAAGTGAAGCCCGGGAGGTTAAGAAGCTATGCCTTACCTCCCGTCCTTCAATCAATTGAGCAGGAGCCAGGGACGAAGTACATTTGCCTTTTGTGCGATCCACCGCTGCAGAAATTTCCAACCGCTTCCTGGTTCTAATCCACTATTGCGCACAATATCATGCATGAGTGTTTTAGTGGATTAGAACCAGGAAGCGGTCAGAGATTTTCATCTCTGCAGCGTTGAATCACGCGAAACGTAAATATACTTACCTTGGTATAGAAGTTGAACTAGTAAAGGGGTTTGTAACCTGATCATCTTAAAAACAATTCTAAAAATACAAACTCCTCTCTTACAATTATTTAATGTATTATCTGCCACTGACCTGCTGGAACAAAGGGTGTTAACAAGCTGTTTCTTAAATTCTTCTCCAGTAAGCTCCCCTGCAAAATAGTGGACATTCTTAGTTCCATGCAAATTGTCACTTTAGAAGGCTGCATATTTGATTGCTGCTTTAAAAGGAAGGTCAGTGATATATAATTTCAGTTCTTAATTTTCAAAATTCTCAATTTAGATTTAGACCCTAAAAGGGTCTAAACCAAATTTAAGTACCTAACATCTGTATCTATTATTTACAGGAATGTGAGAATGCTTATTCCCACCTCCCTGTGAATAATAGAATGACCGTAGAACAGTGCAACACTTACCTTACCGGCGCGCCACTCGTGGCTACTTCCCAGCTGACAGACAGGCTGTCCCGATCTTCCACCAATCTTTTATATTTTGTAAAGATTGGCGCTCAGTCGTTACAGCGCGCCTGACAGTTGAGAAGAATCAACGGTAAGGCAAGTGTTGCCCTGGGCATTCTATTATTCACATGTTGATGGGAATAAGCGTTCTCACCTCCCTGTGAATAATAGACACGGATTTCATGTAATTAACAAAGAACATGAGATCTGTTTACTGTCCCTTTAAATGAGAACTCAAGTGGTATATGCATGGTATATGCACCTGAAATACCTCATAAAACAGACCCAGTGCTGGTCTGACCCAATGTTATCAATGGGAAGACACACACTAAAAAGGAGTGCTTTTCCCATTGGCTATTGCAGTAGGAGTCCAGGACATCACTAAAAGCGAATGCATGATGGTTTCATTTAGTGTTAATTAACTGTCGGTTTAAGTCCTCACCCTGGGGATTATTAAGGGAAGGTTATTAATTTGAGTATTGTTATCCTTCAAAGGACAAATTTACTTCCCTTCCTCTGCTAGCAGAGTGAGTCTTCCCATTGGACTTGTCCCTGACTGTTAAGGTTCGTACACACATGCGATCGCAGGTGCCGACCGCGACGCACGATGTGTACGAACGAGCATTTCTGACGATAATCGCCCCGCGTGCATATCATAACATTACTCGGTGGTGCCTAATGCATCGCCATCTGTACCATTCTCCCCTGTCTCCCCCCCTCAAACACTTGTGTTCAGTTGTTCTATTATTGCCATCCGGGCTACCATGTTTGTGTCCCACCTCCTGACATATCGGTATAGAGGATATCGCAATTGGGGTGCATATATATATTCGTTCTACAGTTATTTTCACCAACACTTTTCCCAAACTTTCTGTATACCCCACTCACAGTATCTTGTCGCATATCTGCTCCAAGTATCTAATTGCCCGGCCCCGGCTGGTCCCCGCGTGGTGTCAGGTTAAATTAGTAGGCCCCAAGCCCATCACCCTCCCAAATGTCCAATCCCCCCCCATCTGCACAAATAACCCCCAATTGCACACTTCAACTTTTACTCACGAACCACCTCGATATCGGTTGCCGTATTTTATTTGCCTCCATCCACTCTGTGGCCTCCGCTGGGGTCTGGAAGAACACCGACCTCTCGTTGTGGATAATCCGTAGCCTGGCCGGATACAGCATTGCATACTCAACTCCTGCTCTGTGCAGCTTTTGCTTAATTTCCATGAACGTGGCCCTTTTCTTTTGCAGGTCTGGTGAGTAGTCTGGAAAGATTGTGACAGTGACATTTTCGTAGTGTAGGTTAGGCATGGTATGCGCCCTTTTCAACACCGCATCCCTGTCTTTTGCGTTAAGGATTCTCGCTATTATAGGCCTGGATCTGCCTCCCGGTGGTGGCGGCCTAGCTGGGACTCTATGTCCACTGCAAACGCTGGGCTGAACTGAAGACAGTTATCAGCCATTTTTCAATGAACTCCTCAGTGTGCTGCCCTTCTGTCCTTTCCAGGAACCCCACCAGGCGCAGGTTTTTGGCGCCTTGAGCGATTCTCTAGGTCTTATGTCTTGTCTTTATATAGTTGCAGCTCTTGCTTCATTCTGCTTATTTCCTCCGGTATGGGTTGGACAGTATCCTCCACCATGCTTATTCTGGTCTCGGTTTCGTTCACCCTCTGCCTCACCTTGTGGAGGTCCTGCCGCAACAACCCCACATCAACTCGGACCTCTTCAATGAGTACCATGAGGGTAGTTTTCGACTCCTTGATAGCGTGTAATAAGCTGGTTTGGAGTTGTGGCAGAGTGAGTTCACATTCAAACTCATCAAAATCATCTGAATTGTGTGTTTTGTCAGGATAATGAAGTTTCTGCGGAGGAGCTCTGCAGCGTGCGTCCACTCAGTTCAGCATCCTGGCCACGCCACACCCCACCAATATGCTAGAACTTTAAATTTGCAGCAATAAGATTTTTTACTGGTCTACTACAGTTAATTGGTTAAAACATTTAACATTTCCAGTGTTGTGGAATTTTATTCAAATTTGATAGAAACAATGTAAAATAGTTTTTGTAGTAGTAATTGGATGAATAAAGGTATACATCCATCCAGTTCAACCTGTTCAGCAATACCAAGATTTCCTTCCTTGATCCAGAGGAAGGCAAACCCCCCCCGAACACCAGAATTGTGAAGGGGGAAAAAATTCCTTCCTGACTCCAAGTGGCAATCGGAAATATCCCTAAATCAACTCTACTTTATATATCAATACCAGTAACCTGCAAAATTCCTTGTTTTCAAAGTAAGTAAGTGAGTAAGTAGGGTTAGAAGCATTTTGTTAAAGGAAATGATAGTGAAAATTGTGTTTCTGGGAGTGTTTAATCAGTAACTAAAATTAAGTGTTGTGAAAAAAGAAAATAAGATAACGAGAAAATAAGATAACGTATATAATAAGAAGCAATAAAAAGTGTTAAGTTTAAAATCCAATCCATTATAGTAACAGTTATTGAAAGTGCACTTAACCTCAACTCAGACAGGAGTTGAAACTCCTCAGCCTCCTCTGACAGGTCGAGACTATATACACGCTCCCTTAAACTAAAAACGTGCATGCACACGTAATTATAGTACTAAAAATCACGCTAAGTTTTTAATGTGAAAATTTTTCGCAAAACCAAATGTAATATCTCTTGCAAACTCTTGAATACGTGATTACTGGTGACCGGAATCCCCTTTTCTGTCTGTTGTTCCACTCCTCCGGGTGCCCATAGTTTGTTACGTAGATTGTTACATTGTTAATTAAACTGCCAATGAGAAGCATTTGTTTGTTTCAAAAAAGTAAAGAACTGTAGCAACATTAACCCTACAGCTTTGGGACCTATACATACACACTCGTAATATTTAGTAAAATTCTGTCGGATCCACCAACGGTGTCACAGCTCTGACTATGAAAGACACTAATTATAGTAATGCACCAATGTTAAAGGGAATGTTCACGCTGTCACCCTGGTCCTGTTATGTGCCACCAACCCCAACTGATATATTTTGCACTTTACTAACAAGATATTTAAAGGATTATTATTGCCCCTATTTTGGCAGCCAAAGATTGACTGCCACTTCCCCTGATGCCTCCTCTGCACATGCTTATAAAAAGCTCTTGGAGCAGAGGGAGGAGGCAGATACCTTTGCCAGAAAGGAACAGAGCTTATCAAATATATGGTTACAAATGCATGTAATAAACTGGTAAAAAACAAAACAAAACAAAGAAAACGAAAACAGTTGGTGTTATATATTATATATGTTATAAGTTCTATCAGAAAACTGGAAAGGTGTTGAAAGAATTTAAATTTTGAGGAGGTGGGACAATGGAGTAAGGTCAAAGAATATAGAATACCCAACAGTAATTTTAAATAATTGGTTAGAACTAAAGGGATTTTTGAACAATACACAGTGGGGCCAGTTGTGGATTACATTTTAGTTTTGGGGGTGGAACTTCTTTTTAATCTGTTAATAAATGACTTAGAAGGGGGCATTGAGAACAAGGTCTCTGTGTTTGCTGATGACACTCAACTATGCAGAGCTTTGGAAACTTCAAATGATGTGCAAGTGCTGCAAGCAGACCTAGATAGATTATCAAAATGGGCAGCAGAATGGCAGATGAGATTCAATGTAGATAAATGTAAGGTGATGCATTTGGGATTTAATAATCCCTGTGCCACCTACACCATAAATAACTCTGTGTTAAGTGAATCTGTAATGGAAAAAGATTTGGGGGTTCAGGTAGATAAGACTTAGCTATAGTAAACAATGCCAGACAGCCACCGCTGGTGCTAGCAAGATATAGCAAGAGAGGAATAGATTCAAGAGAGAAAAATATTATTCTCCCTCTTGACAAGGCACTGGTAAGGCCTCATTTGGAATATGCGGTGCAGTTTTGGAATCCCATATACAAAACGGACATCTTGGAAATAGAAGCAGTTCAGAGAAGGGTAACTGAAACGGGAAAGTATAAACTTTGAATTTGGCTTGAAAGACTGCATTTTGGAAGGGAATTTGTGTGTTTGTGTTGCAGATTTTAAAACTCAATAATGCCAATGAAGGGGTTAAAAAAACAAACTGATTATTGATCAAAATTTGCTTTTTTGACTTTAGTTACCCTTTAAGTATGGCTGCCACTGTAATGGATAAGTAGATCAGTAGGTGTGTGTACCTGGGTCTGGTTGAGGGGGGTATGTCTTATTTTGTGTTTACAACCATAAAACTATTTTTTATTGAGGATAAATCTAAATTAGTTTTTTACTTTAGTTACCCTTTAAGTATGGCTGCCACAGTAATGTATAAGTAGATCAGTAGGTGTGTGTACCTGGCTTTGTATTTATGACCATGAAACAAACTGTTTTAAAATATCCACATTTGAGGATTGTTACCATTATAGTCAATGGGAAAAAATGTCCAGAAATTCGCAGATAAAGCCGTAACACTTCCGCAGATTCCTTAGCTAGAAGATAGCACATTTCTCCTATATGCCCCGCACGTCTGTACCGAATTTCATGTCTCTAGCTCAAAAACTATGGGAGGAGTCCAAAAAAGCGGAAGAATAAAACCGAAGAAGAAAAGGAATAGAAAGAATAGTAATTTGGCTTTTTCAAGCCAAATTAATAATAAAGGGAATGGAGGGGCTTGACTATGCAAAGTTTGCAGGGGGAAATGATAACCTTTTACAAATATATTAATGGGCCATACAATAAACTCTCTGGTGCATTGTTCACGAATAGGTCATATCAGAGGACTCATGCACATCCTTTAAGGTTGGAAGAAAAGAAGTTTCATCTTTAGGATGGGAAAGGTTTCTTTACAGTGAGAACGATGAAACTATGGAACGGTCTTCCAGCAGATGTGGTAATGGCAAGTTTATTGAATAGCTTTAAAAATGGCCTGGATCAAACAGAGGAAACTCTTAACACAACCAATTCTCATGTAATCGTTATACACCTATATAAGAAATACAATGTTTCAAATATGATGAATAGACTGTTATAATAATTGTTAAATATGTAAGGTTGTACCGAAATGTATAAATATTTCTTCTTTGAAAACAAAATTTATGTTATAAAAAAAAATGGCCTGGATAATTTTAGTAAAAATATTGGGAACTACTGGTATTAATACATTTACTGCAGATCTGGTTGATCCAGGGATACTTTCCAATTGACGTTTGGAGTCGGGAAGGAATTTCCCCCTCCCTTTTTTTAACTGGGTTTTTTGCCTTCCTCTGGATCAACTGTTAGGAAGAGTAAAAAAAAAAAAAAAAAAAAGTGAATAGATTGGACTTTATGGACGTATGTCTTTATTCAACCTCAATTACGATGTTACTATACAAAGTATTTTTACTGGCCCTTTTAAAAAAGTAGAAAAGCAGAAGTGTACTCACAGTGTGCTCAATGTATTCCTGTCCGGCCTGTATTACATCTATAGCCCTCTTCTTCTGTTCAGGGTCCAGCAGACACTTATATGCTTTGTCTACAGCTGCAACAGAACATTGATCAGTCTAAAGTATTGGTATTGTATTTAAAGATGCAAGGTGAAGAACAAGTATTATATGTAGTAAAAAAAAAAAACTGTAAACAATGATGTAAATTGTATAATAAACAATGATGGAGAGAAAAGTTTAAAGGGCATCTATAGTGAAAAAATCACATTGCCCCTTTGCAAAGTTAAATTCATGTACTCTGTGCTGCCTTAATCCTATATCTGTCACTGACTCTGTTTAACCACGGTGTCAGATCTATGTGCAGCATTCCCCCCTTCTCCCTCCCCTCTGTTACCTCCTCCATGTCTCAGCTCCGGCTAACCAACAAGCTTTTTATGTGCAGTAGGAGTTAAAAGTTCAACATCCTGAAAAACACACCCACGCACAGTGGCCAATAGAAAGTAAGCTGTCCTGGAGACACGGAAGAAGGAGATCAGTACAGTTTACGATCTCTCACTTTGTGACCCATCATCAATCAGTGAAAGCTATTAAGAAGGGGGGTCAAGTGCAGCCTTATATCTAACATCAAAGCTACCTTTCTCCCCCTGCTAATGCCGTTATCTCTATGTTTATTACAGAGCAGGGAGGGGGGATCAAGTCACAGGGATTTGATTGACAGTCCAAGTAGGAGTAGAGGAATGCAATCACATATTCTTCTAACTGGTGTATCTCAGGACAGAGAGGGAATCTGAAAAAAGTGAAGACACTCTGGGGGTTGTAGGGAATTATAGAACACATGGAAAGAAAGAAAAAAAAAGTTCATTTTCCCACTATAGATGCCCTTTAATGTGGATTAAGAATAGAGGACCTGTAACTGTAATAACATGAAAAGAGGGAACAGTTATAAAGTGAAGAGACCGGAAAGATATTTGAAACAAATTGGAAGAGAAGAAAATTACCTTCAAATGCTTTCTGGGCTCTGTCTGGATCATCCTGATTTTTATCCGGGTGAACAAGTATGGATAACTAAATAAAAATGATAAATAACATTATGAACACATTCATTTTTTTCCTTATAAGGCAGCTTATGGGGGGAAAAAATCCTCCAACAAAGAACACAACAGCCCTATCTTTTTCACACCCAGTGCTTATTTTTGACAGTACTATTGGCGGGTTTAACATGGGTAACCCCTTTGTGTCATTATATTTCTTCTTTAAAGGGTATCTCCACCCCCCAAAACATAAAAACTTTGCAAAAGGTATAGGAATCCCCCAACCACTATGTTTAAAAAACCTAAATCAGCCCTTAAGTATACTTACCATCCTTTGTTCCCTCATTCACAGCCACTTCCGTGCACGAATAACAGAAGGGGCCGTACCGGCAGCAACATCTGCGATAAGCCGAGACTCAGCCAATCAATGAACACAAAACAAACCAAGCCAGGACCTGGGGCTTACCAACAGGCAACAATGACATCCGGTGGGAGGGCACTTCATGAGAATTTCCAGAACATGTTCCCAAAGCATATTGTAATTAGATAAGTAGAACTCTCTGCTACTACACGGTGTACACCATGCGGTAGCAGAGACTTCTTATCCTATTACTCACTGATGCAGCTGCTGGTCTTGCTCTTCTGCTGCTTTCATGCAAAAGAGCAGCAGAGGGAACGAAGGCGGGTAAGTACATTTAGGGGCTTTTTTTTAACATGCAGTAGGGTTTTTATGGTTGGGTTGGCTCCACTGAGCATGCCAAAATCTTCTCAGAGGAGCAGGAAGTAGCAGATATGGATTACACACAGACAAGCTCATCAGTTTCCTGCACTTACACTGGGCCCTGCAGGACAACCATAATGAGCAGAAGAAAAGGGTAAGGATATTTTAAGAATACACAGTGGGGGGAAATTTTAGTTGGGGGGTAGACATGCCCTTTAAACTATTACCTGGCTCCCCAGCATTCCTGGAAGGAGATATTCACTACCAGAAGTCAACTGGACCCCTTCTGTCAGATTCCTTTATAAGCTCTTTACGAGTTTGTAAAGGTGGCAGCTTTTGTAGCCGTCCAAAATTATAGGCAGTGAATTCACTACCACTACCAACACCCGTAAAATCATCAGATAGATGAGGGCCTAGCTGACTTAATGGTGAATATCTCAAGAATGTTGGGGAGCCCAGTTAGTATTACAATAATGGGGTTTTAGGGGTCCTGGTTTTGGGAAAACATTTTCTTTGGGAAGTCGACATGCTCTTTAAAGAAGAACTATATATAGTGCACATTGATAATGCCTAATACCAATATCGATTCTGTAAGGTGCACAATAACAAAGAAAAATTCTCCTTCCAGACTTCCTTCCGACTTCAGCACTATCCTTATACAGAAAGCCCCAGACACTAACCTGGCAGATAAACTCTACATGCTGTAGCTCCTCAACTTAATAAATGCCTGGGGCAAGGAGGTAGGATTGATTATTATCTCCCAATAGTGTTAACTTTTAATAAGTAATTTTTAAGTCTTTCAGCTTACTTTCATGTTAAAGTTTGTGTTAAAACAATCACCCCTTTTTCTATTACACACAACTCCAAGACCGTATGGGTCAAGTAAAAGGCTATTGTGTTGCATTTAACCTTCTACCTGTAATGTAAGACTAAGCATTCCTTACCTAATGGTAAAAAGGTGCATAATGAGCATTAAATACAGTACGCCTTTAAAAATTAAATAGTATTTATTGTTAAAAAAGTACTCCACATAAAGCACTTTTGGCAATTCTTGCTTGTTTTTACCTGCGGAGATAGATGAATCAGCTGTTAAGGTGATGTGGAAAATGGGGTCATTAAATGTGCAGGCTGTGCATTATACACAAATCACAATATGTATGATACTTATTTTGAGAAGATCACCATGCAGCAGGTGTAGAATAGCAAAAGTACATTTTTAGCAGAATACACAATTATGTTTGCATGACACTAATAAGAAAAGTTTGTTTTTGTACTTTTACAGTATGCTTAAAGCTAGTTTGCTTAAAGCTCGAAAAACATAGCGTTTTCTTACCTGACGAAATCTCTTTTTAATGTCCTCATCTGTTACTTCTGGATCCATTTGAAGGACCTATAAAATTACAGACAACACACATTTCCATGACAAATAAATGTGAATTCAATTCCATGGGTTAATGCTGTGAAGTGACTGGTATAGATTTGGTCTAATAAGCTCCCCTGGACCATTGTAAAAATGGGACCTAAGAGGCCGATCTCTTCTACTAACACAGCATTTAGTCTTTATTAATGACAAGGGTAATGCAATGATCTCTTTGGAAGATTTACTGCATTACAGTATAGCAGGTAAGGTGCACCGGCTTATTAGTCCATGCCCTAGATGTTAAAGGATAAATATACTCTAACAATTAACTTTTTAACAATGGAAAGTACCTGGGGTAAGGAGGTAGGATTGATTAGTCCTACCTCACAATATCGGGTTGGGACCCGCAATTGCACGTGTGTACGAGCCGTAAGTCTCGTGCTGAAACAATTTGTAAGGTACTGCATCGCTTGCGCTGTGCTATTGGAAACCATGCTGGCCTAGTAAAGTCAAAGTAAACACTAGTAAAGTCAATGTAAAATTATTGGAATTACCCAATAATACATGGGGTAATGTAAATATTCCCTTTAGGACAGGAAGATTGTGCATAACAGATTTAGATGAGGAGCTGATATCAGAATTCTAAGAGCTTGATATATACTAAAATCGTCAACAAGATTTATTTTTCTCAATAAAAAAGTATATAATCAGGTCTCTGTCTGATGACACTAAACTATGCAGAGCTTTGGAAACTTCAAATGATGTGTAATTGCTGCAAGCTGACCTAGAGAGATTATCAAAATGGGCACCAGAGTGGCAGATAAGAAGCAATGATGATAAATGTAAGGTGATTTATCTGGAGTTTAACAATCCTTGTGCTACCTATACCATAAATAACTCTGTGTTAAGTGAATCTTGACTGGAAAATATTTGGGGGTTCTGGTAGATAACAGACTTAGCTGTAGCAAACAATGCCAGACAGCCACAGCTAGAGCTAGCAAGATATTGCCCTATATAAAGAGAGGGGACTAGATTCAAGGGAAAAAAAATATTAATTCTCCCTCTTTACAAGGCACTGGTAAGGCCTCATTTACAATATGCAGTGCAGATTTGGAATCCCATATACAAAAGTGAGATCTTGGAAATGGAAGCAGTTCAGAGAAGGGCAACAAAATTAATAAGGGGAATGGAGGGGCTTAAATATAAAGACAGATTAGACAAGTTAGGGCTATTTACATTGGAGAAGTAACATTTGTGTGGGATATGATAACCTTATACAAATTATTAATGGGCCATACAATAAACTCTCTGGTGCATTGTTTACTAATAAGTCATATCAGAGGACTCGTGGACATCCTTTAAGGTTGGAAGAAAAGAAGTTTCATCTTCAGGTTAGGAAAGGTTTCTTTACAGTGAGAACCGTGAAACTGTGGAACAGTCTTCCAGCAGATGTGGTAATGTCACGTTCATTGAATAGCTTTAAAAATGGCCTGGATAAGTTTCTAAAACTAAAAAATATTGAGAATTTTTGGTATTAATACATATACTGTAGATCTGGCTGATCCAGGGATACTTTCCGATTGCCGTTCGGAGTCGAGAAGGAATTTCCCCCTGTTTTTACCTGGTTCTTTTTTCCTTCTTCTGGATCAACTGTTAGGTAGGGTTTAAATAAAAAGTTAATAGGGTAGGACTTGATGGACGTATGTCTTTTTTTAACCTCAGTTACTATGTAGAAGAGACGTTTGCTTGGGGATATCATCACTTTATACAAATATATTAATCGGCCATACAGTATACTCTCCGGTGCATTGTTCCCGAAAATGTCATATCAGAGGACATGTGGACATCCTTTAAGATTAGAAGAAAAGAAATTTCATCTTCAAGTTAGGAAAGGTTTCTTTACAATGGGAACGGTCAAACTGTGGAACGGTCTTCTAGCAGATGCAGTAATGGCAAGTTCACTGAATAGCTTTAAAAGTGGGCTAGATAAGTTTCTGGTATTTTTACATATTCTGCAGTTCTGGTTGATCCAGGGGTACTTTCCGATTGCCATTTGGAGCCTTTCCTCTGGATCAACTAGGTGGAGTTAAAAAAGGAAAGTGAAAAGGTTGGACTTGATGGACGTATGTCTATATTGAACCTCAATTACTATGTTACCATATATAGTTAAATATACTGCAACAGCTTTAAATCTGAGATATGCAGGACTAACCTGAAATGCTGCTTGATGTTCTGTTACCCCTCTTTCTGCTTTCTGTTTCTTTCAGTTTTCAGCCATCAGTCATGGATGTAACAATTGACATCAATGACTGAATGCTATTCCCCCGATTGAGCTAGGAGAGGGGGTGGAAACATTTTGAAAAGCAGAGAGAACAGGGCGAACAACTTTTTGCTTCATTGCTGGTTAACCCTACATCTGTTAGCTTTCTAACGGTTGTGTTTTTGTGGATATATTATCTCTTAAAGTAAAGTTTTTAACCTTGGAAAAACAATAATACAAATGTATTGCCAAATAAGTGGTGGTGTCCGTTCTCTCAGAACGTGCATTTAAACTTCAATTTAATTCTCTTCCAGCTACCATGTCAGGCGGCAGTCCCAGGATTTTAATGCTACGAACACCAGCTGAAGGAGCTAGAGGGGATAGTGCTGGTTTCAAAAGCAGATTCTGAGGTAACAGGATTGCACAGAGTAAGATAGACGATCTCAGCTACAATCAGAATATGAGCTGATGCTGTGGCTCAAGCTGTACCAGATCCGCCTGTTCCCTCCAGTAAGAAATCGCACCTTTGGGGAACTGCCAGAGGGAGGCTAGTTATGGCATATTTAACAGCTCACCTCTCTTCTTCTACAAAATGTGAGGTAGGAGTTGCATCATCTAACTCCCAGAATAATATAGTAAAAAGAAAGTAGTTTTAAACACTGTCCTTTAACTTTTATTTTCAGTTAGATAATGACATTCTGATATAGAACATAATTCGGCTCAATAACATTCTGCAAAGCTTTTGTGACAAAGCAGCCAAAAAACAGCGTTAGTCTAAATACAATGGGGTTACTTCCCATTTTCGCAGTTTTTGAGAAGTCCATATCAAGCACAACATTCCATATATAAGCTATAAAAGGTCTCAATTAAAAATAAAAAATGCACATACACAAAGTTCTAATTTTAGCATAGCATTACCTCAAAAGGGTTTAAGTTGAAGTAGGAAGATCCAGGTCTAGTCAGTCTTTCTATTTGCTGCTTTGGTGTGAGGACAGAATCACGTTTTTCAATCTGCTTTACCTATACAAGAAATGTACATAATATAGAGATGGGTCTTTCTGCAGTTTGTCACAAATTTTACACAAATGTGACCTATTATTAATATGTGAAGATTCAAAATACAATTTTGGAATCCTGTGTACAAAAAGGACATCTTGGAAATGAAAAGGGTTCAGAGAAGGGCAACTAAAATAAACTGAATGGGGGATCTTAAATATGAAGACAGATTGGATAAGTTACAATTATGTACGCTGGAGAAAAGATGAGTTTCTAAAAACAAGGAATGTTGCAGGTTACTAGTATGGATACATAAAGTGGAATTGATCAAGGAATAACTCCAATTGCCACTTGGAGTCAGGAAGGGATTTTTTCCCCCCTTCAAAATTCTGGAGGTTTTTTTTTTTGCCTTACTTTGGATCAACAGTTAGGCAGGAAATGTGGGTATTGCTGATTCATCGGATATAAAATCCTTAAAGGGCAAAACCAGCCCCAAAATGAAAACTTCCGTACAGGTAAATCACCCCCTCAAAACGGTAATAGTTTGAAATCTGAAATATATAAGCCTGACCTGAAATCCTGCACAATGTCCTGTAAAAGTAATGAATTCATAGGACAAAGTATGATATATCAACATATTTTAAAGAGGCCATTCTTTCTAAAAGATGTTCTTATGTGGGTGGAGTTGTCCTTTAAGGAACAGTTCTATTCAGCACTTAAATTGGTTTAATAAATGATTTATGTTCTCATATGTGTATGTTAATATTCACAACATTATACAGATTATAACTATCAATGAAGTGCATTTACATTATATTGATAAAAGATCGAATCTGCCTCAAGAGGAATTTTTATGTTTTGGTTATTCTTCAAAACAGCCCATTTATGAATAAAGGGTATGTTCATCCCTCAAATGAACAATTAAATATAGGTAAATCACCCACCAAGCCTCAAAGAGGCAAGTTAGAATAACCTATTATACTGCAAATTGTTCTTTCAATTTCCCTCTGCCTCTCAAAATGTTTCCGCCTCCTCTCAAATGTTTTACAAACTTGAACATGCTCAGAACATTCAGCCATTGTGATGTCAACTCTCGCATAAATGACTGACAGCTGCTAACTGGAAGAACCAAGATGCAGAAAGAAGGGTAACAGAACATAAGGTAGCATTTCAGGTTAGAAAAATTAGGGTAGAGTCCAAGCAGTCAGAATTATAGATGCACTCTTGGAAAGCCATACTACACCAGGTAAGGATCATAAAGGTTAGTAGAGAGGCACACGCCAGAACAATTTGAAGTTACTTGTGTGGTTTTAGTTACACTAAAAGGGGAGTAAAGTGGTGCAGACTACCCAAAACGTTTTGTGGCTTCAGCACAGAATTTATTAAATTATTTTAAATTGCTTGAAGTTGTTCCAGAGTGTGTCTATCTCTACTAGCATTTCCGGTTAGCGTAACATCTCTCAGATTTTTTGTCTATTGCAGTTTGAGGTTAAACTCTTTAAAGGCTTTTAGAGTTTTCCATCAATACTCAACAGCCAGTACAGAAATATGATAGGGAGAGACCAATACATTCACTTAAGCTAGGTACATACTATACAATCCTTCCTCCTGACCGTCCGTTCGAGGCTTTCGACCGGTCGGCCAGGAGGAAGGACTGTCGGTCAGGCAAAAGTAGCTGCATCTGACATTTAGGTGCGACTGATCATGTGGTCCATAGAGGACCGAACGATCGGTTGTGATTTTCCGACCTCTCCAATCGTTCGTTGATCAGTCCCAAAAAGCTGCCATAGAATAATTTGCCCCGACTGACAGAAACACTGAAATGTCGATCGGAATTATTGTATCGTGTGTACCTAGCTTAGCTGTGACAAAGGTGTGTTTAATCCCCTCTGCAAGTTCCCCACACATCAAAAAAAATTACGTGGAACGGGTAGTGTGAAATAAAACACAAGTTTGTCCCAGCTGAGACAGTGTGTGTATTGGTCTCTCTATATCATATTTTTGGTGTTTGTGTTGGCCATACAGTGTAGTTTAGGGTTCCAGACACTAACATTCTTTGTAAATGACAGCTCCAGAATTTAAATATCACTTACAGTGAGCTACAAAGCAATATGCATCTACACATGTTACCTTATCTTTTCTATTTAAATAACCAAACGTGCTGCAGCATCCTATCACCCAACCACTCGTTTCCATTGACCAGGAAGCCCCAAATTACTAAAATGTAGAACCCATATAAAACACAGACGGTATCAGGGTGGTTAACCTACCCTGCCAACTCGAAGTGATTTTCTGCCTGAAACCACCTTATGTTCCGCTTACTACTATAGTGCCGAATTTAATAATAAACTGTCAGTTTCTCGCTTTTTTATTCTGCCGTAACTTAAAAATAGGAACTGGCACCGCTTTGCCAAAGCAAGTTTAAGCATCTTACCTCGGTGTAAAATGTTGAAAACAACTCATCATTTGAACCAGAAGCGCAGCCAACCCCGGGAGCCGCCATCTTGCATTCAACGGAACCGGATGTAACAGCGCCGTGTAACCGACCCAATTGCATAGCACGTAACAAAGTTGTATACTTAATGACGCAGCACACGTAACGTACGTCGTATACATTTTTCTGGTTAGAAAGAGGAGTTCAGGCAAAGTGTGAGCTTGTTTCTAACTGAATTGTCATAGTTTAAACCGTTTGTAGGCAGGGTTACCGCTTCCTTTATAACCGAACATATATCAAATCTGTTCGCTGAAAGGCTGATTTCTGTTTACTTTTGTAGCCTGGTGCTGACCGTATTGGTTTTAATAACTTAGATTTAAGGGACTACTCCACCCACATAATGACATCTTTTAGAATGCATTTTGATAAATCATACTTTGTCTTAGGAATTCATTACTGTATGCCTGCTATGCTTCTGGATGCCTCATGGAAACTGAGCAATTTCGTGACCTGTACTGAGCCTGGGCATGCCCAGAAGAGGCATACAGGGGATTAACATTCAGTCATTGGCTGTGATGTCAACTGTCAAATCCATAACTGACAGTTGCTAATTGGAAGGACCAGGAAGCAGAAACGGGCAACAGGACATTGTGCAGGATTTCAGGTTAGACTTATATATTTCAGGTTTCAAACTATTACCGTTTAGGGTTTTGGGGGTGATTTACCTGTATGTAAGTTTTCGTTTTAGGGTTGGACTTGCCCTTTAAGATCGCTGGTCTGCTCTGTAAACTTTAGCAATAAGTGTTTGCAGGCCCCCTAGTAGAGACTGTTATGGTTTTGCCCTTGACCCAGCGCCTGGGTTTATTCAGTTGCTCAGTAGAGATCTGAGCATCTTTGACCCATCCAACAGCCAATCAGTAGAAATACCTGTTAGGAACATTCCAAGAATGTGGTGCATCCTGGGAAGAAGAAGGACCGTTAGAACCTGAAATGTCAGCTCACTAATGTCAACAGCAGGGAACAGCAAAGGGTATGAAATCAACTGATTTTTCTAAATGGATGAGAATGTGTAGAATAACTAAGAAGGCATTACACAAACTAACAATTTAACAAATATTGATAATTTCCACTGAACTGTCCCTTTAAAAGCATATGTATTTGCACTGAACTTTCCCGTTAAGACACTAACACATATGAAATCTACATGCTTAAAGGTTATATAAGCATGATGTCATTGTGTATGGCCAGCTTTACTATATTAGGAAGTAAGACTGAAAAAAAGTGTTCAAATCTATTTACAAATGACCCTCTTTGTAGGATTTCTAGCTATCTCAAACACAATAGCTGGAATATATATGTGCCTTGGGACATATATACCTGGTGTGTGCCTTATATTAATATAATTTTTATGCTGTTTAGTCTAATGGTCCTTGAGCAATACACAAGAACGGATATTTGCCTTGTTTCTTGCCTTGTTTTACATTTGAATTTGGTTGTACTACATCAGAAGAACAAAGAACTTTACAGATAGTGGTTTCTTGTCTGTAAAAGTCAGAAGAGACTGAAGAAGTCAGGTCCTCTTCTGACCTGGGACGCCTTGTGGTAATTTCCCCCTTTTCCAAAATAACTTGTCAAAATAAGCTGTAAAACTTAATGGGACACTAAACCGGATTTTATTTAAGTACACAAAATCTCCCTCCCTGTGAATAATAGAAAGCCCTGGTAACAGTGCAATGCTTACCTTATCGGCACTCCACTCGTGGCTCCTCAGCTGACAGGCTTAATGTCCTGATCACACGCCTATCCTTTGTATTGGCAATTGGTGCACATGTGCCGAAGATAGGCACTCAGTCGGGACATCGCTAATTGGGCCTTTCCAGGGTACATAATTGCCAACAGATTCTTGTACAAGTCATTATGAATTCTGGATTTACTGTTAGACAAAAAAGGTGGGAAATGCTGAGTAATATTGCATTTTGTATCAGTTGGTGTTAAACATGAGAAACATATTTGGAGGAAGCATAAACATATTGGGGTTTTGCATATAACATCAAGTGAGCTTACCTGTGAGAAACCCACCTGACACATACCTGAGGTATTGTTGTTCGATTTACCAGGTGAGCTTAACCAAGAAAAACTCAAGTGCATCACACAGTAATTGTGCAATTTACATAGTATAACCAAATATATCGTATTAGTATACTTAAAAGATTTGTGATCAGATGAGGAATGTATTATAAAATGGGAAAGGTGGGGGAGTATGTGTAGGTCTAGAATGGGAATACAGTCAGACAGTGTATAAGACCCAGTCTGCATGGGGGGGTAGCCTTATACCAGAGGCTACTTGACAGAAAAGTATTGTGCTCAGTTCTCCAGAGCTCTGTAGAGAAATGTTAAAGTTGTAGTGGATTTAGAGCAAAATTTCCATATTTTTCCACTTTATAGAAAGTTTTAATAAAACGGGTGAGGAGGCGTAGACCCAAGGGGGCACACATGGGAAAAGTCAGTGGTTGAACTGTGAAAGCTTGTTAGTTTATTTCAATATATTGAGTTCAATACTTCCTCGTTGCCTTTGTAGAGACCTTCTATGGGTTGACCCCGTCTTGGAAAAATTGTGGTTGTGAAGACAGTCCCTTCAATCACAAGTTGTTGTGGTGGGACCTGTTCTCCATGTCTTCCTGGGCTTGATGTAGTTGGCCCTGCTTTCTGTGATGTCTGCATTCACCTTCTGGAATTAGGTTGCAGTGGTGGTCTAGGTCCTTCACACATTCCTCTTAGGCTGAGACCTCTGCCTTGACCTCCACAACTATCCCCCTCGTGTGCCACACAATATATAAAAAAATGGGCTGATGTCCTTATCAGGATTTTGTATTAACTACTCGAAGTCCATAATTTATCCAGTACATCTACCTCATAATGTGTAAACTATTACAACTAAACTTTGACTTTAAATGGAACATGCAATACTTATCTAGGTATACGGATCACAGCAGATCCATCCCAACTATATTCACTTAACTACACTCCCTTGATTCAGGACCTAATTAAAGGGCATGTCCACCCCCAAAACTATAATCCCCCCAACTACTGGCCCCACCATGTAGTGTAGTTTAATCCTTACCTCACATCCCAGCTCCATAGGGTTCTCCTGTAAACCCCCCCCCCCCATTTGAGTCACTGGTTTTGTATGTATATAAGATATTTTTTGGGGGGGAGGGGCTGTTTTATAGTGTGTTATGCTCATATTGGGGTGGGGCCATGGCACCCGCCAGTGGGTGGGGCCACATGGGGCTGTAAGGGAATGGGCCAAGGGGGGCCTGAAACTGGAGGGACCATGGGGTCCATGAGTGGGAGGGACCAGGGGGGCTGCAAAGGGGAGGAGACAGGGCAGATTGACTGACAGGTTTTAAAGCAGGAAGTGCAGGGGACCTGGTGATGCCATATCACACACAAAAATGTAAATATCTTCAAAACTATGTAAAATGAACAATGGAAATAAATTGCAAAAACTCTCAGAGAGCAATTCCTATCAATTTACCTAAAGTCATTTTTGGACCAGAGTTCCTCTTTAAATCATTGCAATACTTTGTTAAATGTAATTAAAACTGGTTTGTAATGTTTAAAGAATGTAAGTGCACTGTCTGCTTTGTGCCAGACCACCAGAGTAACCCTCGGTGTGCCTAAAAAACATTCCATAAAGCAGTGATCTGGTACAAATTGGTGGCAGCGGTGCTGGTAATGCCATTTATTCTCCTTGATTTCTCTGTATTTTTATTGGCAGCCTTGGTGTTTGCTTGCAAGTCCTTAGCCTTTTGCTTAGTGGTAAAGCTAGGCAGGTATACCAGGGATTTAATACTGAAATAAAAAGCAGTTAGGGCTAGGCCACACTGCTGCGTTTTTTTGTTTGTGCTTGCGTTTTTTAAAAATCATTGAAAACGCGGCAACGCAAAAAAACACGCGTTTTTCAGTGCGTTGCGATTTGCATTTTTAATCGCAATCGCATGCGTTTTCCTATACTTATTGAAGAAATCGCAAGCGCAAAAAAATCGCACATGAAATCGCATGCGATTGCGTTTGCGTTGCATTGTGGCCTTGCCCTTATCACTTATTAAAAAGTTGTAAATCTGAAACTTGCTGTGGTAATTACTAATAAGTTTGAACATAGCAAGTTAATCTGAATCCTGTATAGGGTGTCAGGTTTCCCTATGGTGTTGTTTAGGTTGTTGCAGGATTGCTTGGGTCTGTTCTCAGACCTGCAGGTTTATTACACTTAGACCCCATGGATTCTAGCTGGCAGGTAGATGCAATAGAAAAGGGAGGACAAGTTTGGTAAGGTTCATGACTCCTACTGCCTGAAGTGACCTAAATAATCTTTCCCTTGGCCAATAGTGTAATAGCTATTGATGTAAGGGAAGGGCAGATGGATAACTAGCATATTCGAGTCCTTGGCAAGAATCGCTAAAGCATGAAAAAATGACTTTATTATAGGATGTATGTGAGAAGTTCAACACCTATGCTCTATATCATAAGACTGTATTGCATCTGTATACATTCATTAGCCAATGGACATAAAGGAGAAACTTACTGATAACACAGAACACTGGAAGTTGTAGTTTACCAACATATGAAAGGTCAGTGATAAATAATTGTTTATATGATAGATTTTATATATATATATATATATATATATATATATATATATATATATATATTGTATGGGGGTTTAAAGGATGGGTTCAGGATGAGCATTATATCTCACCCTTATTTGGTTTATGGAGCAGCAGAGGGTTAACTTATATATATGGTCCCAGGAACGCATCCGGATGCATGCATTGTGACGTTTGGCACGTGTACGCTCCACACAAGTCTTACCCGCTTCGACCGCCTGGAGATGAAGAAATTCTGAAGATCTTGTGGGAGTGGAGCTCCAGCAGCCCCCATTATGTTCAGTACACACAATGAATCGCACAAATAAAATGCACCATTGTGTTCAGTACACAAACAGACCCGTATAAATAAAATCTTCCATTATGTCCAGTACAGACACTGACCTGTATAAATAAAATGCCCCCAATGTCCAGTACACACACTGGCCTGTATTTAAAAAATGCCCTGTTTTGTTCAGTATACACACTGACCTGTATAAATAAAATGCCCCATTATGTCAGAACACACACTGGCCCATATAAATAAAATGCCCATTATGTCCAGTACACACAATGACCTGTATAAATAAAATGCCCCATTATGTCCAGTACACACACTGACCTGTATGTATAAAATGCCCCATTATGTCCAGTACACACACTGACCTGTATGTATAAAATGCCCCATTATGTCCAGTACACACACTGACCTGTATGTATAAAATGCCCCATTATGTCAGTACACACATTTACCTGTATATATAAACTGCACCCAATGTCCAGGACACACTGACCCATACAAAATGTCCCATTATGTCCAGTACACACACTGACCTGTGTTAATAAAATGCCCTGTTGTGTTCAGTATACACACTGACCTGTATAAATAAAATGCCGCCAATGTCCAGTTCACACACTGACCCATATAAATAAAATGCCATGTTATGTCAGTACACACATTGACCTGTATAAATAAAATGCCCCGTTATGTCCAGTACACACACTGACCTGTATGTATAAAATGCCCCATTATGTCAGTACACACTTACCTGTATATATAAACTGCCCCCAATGTCCAGTACACACACTGCCCTGTATAAAATGCCCCATTATGTCCAGTACACACACTGACCTGTATCAATAAAATGCCCTATTTTGTTTTAGTATACACACTGACCTTTATAAATAAAATACCCTATTATGTGCAGTACACACTGACCTATACAAATAAAATGCACATTATGTCCAGTACACACACTTACCTGTATAAATAAAATGCCCCATTATGTCCAGTACACACACTGACCTGTATATATAAAATGCCCCATTTTGTCCAGTACACACACTGACCTGTATATAAAAAATGCCCCCAATGTCCAGTACATAGAGATAGCATCAGGGCACTAGTTTAGTAATAGGGAGTATTCATATATAGTGAGGGGGTGCTCCTATCCACCAAACGATATAAAAATACACAAAGAGCACAGTAGTGGATGTAAATGGGCACACCACCTAAGTATATAGTAAAATAAAACTCCTTTATTATCGTACACATATGGGAGCAACTTTAGTACATAAGAGACATACAATTTAAAAACACATCCAGCATGCACAGAGTAAGTAATGCATCAATATTAGCAAAATAAGTTGATATACCGGTATATCAGAAAATACAAAGTATAATTGGTTAAGTTGCACACAGTCATGGTAGTAAAATACATAAATATCCCATAAATATGGGGAAAGCAGTAGTATAAACACCTCTACCTGTCTCTAAGGTCAAAATAAATCTACATAACAATATAACCACCCAGTAGAGGAGTACGCAGATACGTGGCAGATCCTAACCCCAACAAGATAACACCAATGAAAGAATACGATACCGATACTTAGAAAAAATGCTGGCCTCTATGCAGCTGGAGCTAGTTAAAAACGAGCTAGATGCGTATCGTCTGTACAAGCAGACTTCGTCAGTAGCACAACACATATGTAACATCCCTTTATATACCCAAGTAGATCCCAAAATACACTCACCACATGTGCAACTAGTATGGATAGGCCAGGTCAGTAAGGCGCATAATGATGACATCATCCTTAGTGTCTCTCATTCAACACTGCTAGTAACTGTCTTTAGTCCATCAGTACACACACTGACCAGTATAAATAAAATGCCCCATACTGGAGTATCTTCTTTCCACCCAGATGGAGGCCCTGTGTGCGTGTGTTTGGCTGTGTGGACACAGTGGATATAAAATATCTACAGTTAAAAAATAATTCCTATCAAATCCTGGTTTAATTAGTGTCTCATCCACTAAACTAATATATTGTTGTATTGGATAAGAGTCAGCTTGGTATATCTGGACTATATCTCTACTATTCGTAGAAATATCGCAATATTCATAAAGGGGCAATATTGTTATTTCATAATACCGTGCCTTAAATGGCTGCTCCTTTTATGACCACAATCATACAATTATAATTGCCATCATGAGAAATTGTCACTAATGTATGGGCACCGTAAATGCCCTAGAGATACTTTGGGCGGAGATAAGCATAGTTTCTCCTTTGTGTCCTGTGGCTTATGTATGTGTCCAGAATCGCTGGTATAATAATATGCAATACAGCCTAATGGTATAGAGACATTCATCCGACTTACAGGCATGACATGTTATAATATTTTTTTGTTTTTATTGAAAGCTCAAGGTAAGTGCTTTTGTGCCCAAACAACACAGTGAAGCACAAGTGCTGTATGGTGGTCGAGACTTTACACCCCCCTCAAACACCCTGCATAAACTGTACCGATCAAGGGGGATTCCAATGGACCTCCTAAGATTTAGGGGGTCTTCCAATACTCACCCTCCCCATTGCCCCTCTATCAGGGTTTACCTTTGGGAAACATGAGGTCCTAAAAAGGACCTAGACTGTCCTCCCCAATTTTATTTAATCTTACCAGTGCAAGATTCAGATTTAAAGCTTGTATGGGGTAGGATTTGGGAGCACAAGATACGAGTCACTCATCAATAAAGCTTAAGGTGAGGTGTGTTGTAAGAAGCACAAAGCCCTACAGAGAGCATAATATAAAAATAGAGCCTTTTTAAAACACATGGTATTTAACAGCCTGATGCTATAAAAATAGCATTGCCCTAATAATACAAGAAATGAAAGATTTCTCACTCTTAGTATTCCTGGAAAAATGGGCAGAGACTCGCAAAGTTTCTTCTTTGTGTCCTCCATGATACCCGTACATTACTTCCTGTGTAGCATATAGTAGTTTGTTTTTATTCACTAATCAACAAACAGCACATCATTGTACACTGTAAAAGCAAGTTTAATTGTAAGATGCGGCTTTAAAAAAAAATCCCTCTTTTTTTTTTTTTTTCTAGGTCCCTCCTGAGCCTACCTGTACTGATGTAAAGTTGGATGTGGTTTGAAGACTGCTTAGCTCCGCCCCTCTATGAGTTCCTGGATCTCCTTTTTATTCAAGTCCCAAAATGCACTCCTTGTTTGCTTTAGGTGCACGCACGTGTGACGTCATCGAGCTGTGCCGTGCTGTACACAAGCGCTACGCGCTGATGTCACGCGTTCGTGCGTGTGCTGACATCACGCTGCGTTTGCCATGTCGTTGCCTGCTAGTGCGGTGAGGGTGCGTATGCACGGAGCATACGAGTGCTTTTTGGGACTTAAATAAGAAGGAGATGCAGGAACTCACGGAGGGGCGGAGCTAAGAAGTCGTCAAACCACATCCAAGATGTCAGCAACTGTACAGCAGCATAGGTAGGCTAAGGAGGGACCTTTGAAAAGTAAGCGGGAAAAGGTTTTTTTTTTGAAGCTGCAGCTTACAATTAAACTTAACTTGCTTTTACAGTGTACTTATTTAAAGTTTCTTTAGGTTTTAATTGTCTAAACAAATGCAGATGTTTTAGCAGTGATAGAGGTGTGGCTTAACCTTCCATTTTGATTATTCAATTTAAAATAGGAGTATTAGCTCTGTACATACGTTTATACCTTTATATATTTTGTTTACTCAGTACTACAGTATACTTTATATACATTTATTTATGGTCATTTAGTGAGAAATTACACACAAACATATACACATTTCCCATTTGTATAGTTTGTATGTATTGTTTATTTATAAAGCGCCACTTGGGGACGCAGCGTTGTACAGTAACGAAATACAATAAAGTCATACATGGGGGGTATAAATACATAGATAGTTCAGTACATAAATATATAAATTATATATATGGTAGTGCTAGAGCTTTGCCACAAGTGTTAAGGAGGTCCCTGCTCCGTAGAGCTTACAAATCTAGTTAGGTGGGTAACACACAGATACAATGGAATTTGTATGTATTATTATATGTATTATTGGTAGCTCCTAAAAACTTAACGCAATCTTTATAAACTTTACTATAAATAATCTTGTACAATAGGATGGATAAATAAAAAACACTATTCCAAATATTTAAAGGAATAAATTAAGAGAATGAATTTATTTAAATTTTAAAAAACATACCAGTCTCTGAAGCTAACTAAATATCTTCATTTTTGATCTCCATGTGAAATATAAAGTTTTTGGCCATAACATCAAAATCATCCACTCCATCTGTTATAAAGGAACAGAAAACCTTAACATTACTTTTTCCTTTGCATCTGTCAAATAATAACAGGGTTATTTACAGAGAGTCGGTATTGGTTATTTTTGTCTTAAGGTCAAGTTAATCGATGTAACAAGGGTTAACGTGATATAGGTTATGAGAACACTATCTGGTAAGAAATGCTCAAAAATGTAGTTCAATCATTAACTAGGGTATGCTTGTGAATGTTCTCATTCATCCAGGTCATTTAGGCTTGTTTTTTTATTTTCACATAAATGGCCTCCTTAACACCTCTCTTGAACCAGTCACGTTCCTTTGCCAATATGTTAACATTACAATCTTCAAAGGTATGTCCTTTATCCTTAAGATGCAGGTACATGGCTGAGTCCTGACCCGAGGAATTGGCTCTTCTGTGCTGGGCCATACGTTGATTCAGTTGCTGTTTGGTCTCCCCCACATACAAATCAGAGCATTCTTCACTGCACTGCGTATATGATGTTGCTTTTCTTGTGTTTCGGTATTGGTTCTTTCGGATGTACCAATTGCTGCCTCGGTGTGTTGTTCGGTTTAAAGCAGACAGGGATACAGTGGGTTTTTTTGTTGTTTCTGGGCCTTTGTCGAAAGAATTAGAAGGAAAGAAAAGAACACGAATACCAACAGTGAAGGGGAAAAGCAAGACAGGAGAAAGAACATGGTCATCCCATATGTAGCAGGGGTCTCCGAGAAATTAAGAAGAATTTTAAAAAAAACACCGTATCCCTGTCTGCTTTAAACCAAACAACACACTGAGGCAGCAATTGGTACATCCGAAAGACCCAATACCGAAACACAAGAAAAGCGTCATCATATACGCAGTGCAGTGCAGTGAAGAATGCTCTGATTTGTATGTGGGGGAGACCAAATAGCAACTGCATCAACGTATGGCCCAGCACAGAAGAGCCAATTCCTCGGGTCAGAACTCAGCCGTGTACCTGGGGGGGTTCAACACCAACTGTCTGCCATGTACAATGCTGTTTTGACACCTTACTCTGGGCGTTCCTATAACACCTCTTAGCCACTATCCAATCACGCCCTTAACACTTGGCTGTGATATGCTAATTGGGATTTTCCAGGGTACATAATTGCCAAAGATTCTTGTACAAGCCATTCTGAATTGAGAAAGCCAGTTGGATGACTAGCAAAACGTCTTCAAGAACTAAACTTCAAGTCCATTTGATCTAATTGAATACAACAGATATTAACTAGGGTATTTAAACCATGCATTGTTGTGACTTTAATTGCTTCCCTGAATAATGCCGTTAAGCTATCACTTTATTTGATAATGGATGATGAGATGTGTTGTTCAGCCACCAACCAAGACAATTTAAAAATACTTTATTATTTAACAACAGCACATGAGTAAAATGATCTTAGTTGATACTGAACTACTTATCCCAGCATCCTTTACAAAAAAAGTTATTTAAGAAAAAAAATTATTTTTCAGTAATGAAAAGCTCTTATTTGTTGCCTAATGGATGCACTACAGGTCCCACCATCCTTTACCACCTGATTAAAAGCAACATAGTTTATTTTGTTATGCATACCCTCCAATCTTCCCCTTTAAATAGGTACACAATTGAGAAATGCATTGCACAGAGATGTGCTAAGATCAAGTTCACATTATGACCCTCCCCACAGCTCTTTATTATATTTTTTTATAAGTATGTTAAAGGGGAATGTTGGAGGGTATGTGTTTCTATTAGTGTAACTATTAAAGGGAAATGTTGGAGGGTATGCATTTAAGGTGGACGTTTTAATTAACATTAAATTTGAGGGATTATACATTCAGATCTAGACACCTTTAAAACTCTCCTTTGAAATTCTGGATAGCTGGAAGCCGCGTCCGTGATTGGCTGCCTCTCAGCCAATCACGGACGCGGCTGCCGGTCTGGCCCCCTGCTTGCAGTTTCAAGAACGTCGGAAGAGAGAGGTAAAGTAAGTAATGATCGGGGGAGTTTCTGCAAATATCACTATAGCGGTTGGGGCTATCGTTTGCTACACTACAGCAAAAGTTACAAAAAGGGGTGGACATGCCCCTTTTTGCATTGAATCCAGTGCAGTCTGCAACATGCTTTAGAAAAGTTGCAAATGTTTGTGAAGGATTGAAAATGTTTCACAGCCCCTAAGGAACAAAGCAACATGGGAAATTTAGAGCTACCGAGAAAGTCTATAGCTAAAAAAATGGAGGACCCCAACTGTTAAACTACAAAAACTTCAGATGGGCTAGGTATGTTGTCACTGGGAAACTAGTGATGCATCTATAGACTTTATGTAACTGGAGTTCTGAGGCGTATGTCAGGGTATGTCCAGGGATGGAGTTGTATAGGACACGATCCTGGCCTCCTTCTCAATTTAGTTTACCCTTAAATAATTGTTACTGTTTAGGGCACCCCACTATTTTCTATGCTTGATGGCAGGGAATTTTTTTTTTTTTCATTTTGTAAAATTCTTGACATGGTGGCCTACCTTTTTTTGCTTCACTCTTCTGGGGTAAAGGAGAATATGCATTCAAGGTTTGTGATATGCAGGTCTCTGGAATGCATTTCTTTCTTGACAAAGGATTTATGACAGGTGGTTGGTTATTCTAAGAAAATAAGCATTTGAAAAAAATAAATGTAAAAAGATACACTATGTAAGGATAAGCTTGTTACATATTAGACTATATCATATTGGAAAATATACATATCTAGGTGAATGTAGATTTTATGTCCCAGTAGATTTATCATATACTAGAAATGAAAGTAAATTTCTTTAGGAATCACAGGCCCCTTACGCTAAGCTACGTATTTTTAAATCAATTTACTGTATAACAGTTTATTAGACCTGCAATTTATTTAGTTTCACTTAATACAGGGATTCCCAAAGCGTGGGTCACAAGCAGAGTACTGGTGAGTCACAGGACCCATTGCTCCAATGCTATATCCGTGAATGGTTGGTAGGTGATCACCATTATTATGTGCTAAATGTAAAAGTGGTTCTTCATAAAGTTAGTGGCTGCAGATAAAATGCTATGAATAGAGATTATTCTGAAATGCTGCATTAAAGCTGAGGGTCCTTGCACTCTAAAAAGCAGCTTCTCAGTACACCGGCCTGCTATTCAATAAAAAAGTGCATATTTCCTAGAACATCAGCCAATTCTGCTATAAGAGGTAAGAGGACTTAAGTCATTAAATGCGTCAGGCAAGCTGTGATCTGAGTGATTATGTTATTGGATCTGCTATTCTCAGATATGATGTTTTAATCTTTGCGAATAAATATTAAGTTTTAAACTTTCCGGCGCCAGATCTGTGACCCGCAAGGTGGCAGACTCCTTACCTTTTATAGTATTTTATCTCTGCAGGTATAGGTGGGAGGATTCCGGCTTTCCCATCAGTGTAGAAGGAGAGTGTCTATAACCACACTACTTGTTACTTTGTCACAACTCTCCTAGCCAGCTAAGCTAACTTACCACTAAATAGGACAGTTTTCCAGCCAATACACCAGCCTCCTAACCAGTGCACAAGACAGCTTCCCAGTACATCAGCCAGTCCATTAGCCTGCTAGCTACAGTCAGGTAACCAATACACCAGCCACCTTCCTGTGGCAGGGATCAAGCAGAAAAACTCAGAGAAGCTGCACTTTATGGCAGCGTGAGTATTACGGTATGAGGATTTTTGTTTTCTATGTGGACATATAAAATAATAATGTAAAGAGATACTCCCTTAAATTTGATTTGTTTTTGTATGAAATCAGGAATATAGCTATACCAGATTTCATACAAAAACTATGAATAGTTATATGAGTATCTCTTTATATTATATATTTATAAAGGTTGGACTAGATTAACATGTATTTTTATTCAACTTATAACAAAATAAGTCTTTAACGGTAGGAGGAAGATATAAGGTGAGTGAATAAAGGGTGTACAAAGCCTCCTCAACAAATTATGAACTAGTAGCACCCTTAATATAAACGACAACATACCTTTCTGATATTACATTTTGGGCTTATGTCTTCTTCACATTTCTGAGAACTTTCAACACTGACTTTGCCCTGTCTTTTTGGAGGTCTTGGTGGTGGTAGTTCTTTACTTGGTAATTCCTTCCAAACATTATAGTAATACCATTCGTTCAACTCTTCAAAAGTAATTGAGGTTCTCTGTGGGTCAGTTTCTGGAACAGGGTCTTTAAGAAAAATTAAAGAAAAATCTGTCCATTTAATTGGAAGCTGAAAGCACTTAGAAGGATTATCCAGAAAACTGACCAAAAAAACTGACTCTTCAATTAGCTTCTCTAGTTTAATAAAGGCAAAAGAAGCTAGGGGATCAGTAGGCAAAGATGGATCTCTTGTAACAACCTTGACCTCACAGGGAAGTTTCACATTTTGGATTAAATCGCTGACTGTATATCTTTTGCTATCCTTAACTTTTTCAACAAAGCGGCCTTGAAGGTATAAAGGAAGCATTATTTCATCTGGCTCTTCTTCATCATCAGTGGGGTCTTTTTCACATACTAGAACTTCTGTTTCTTTACAGCTGTCTGATACCTTGATTTTTGTATGACGTAGGATTTTGAGATGATCCCCAATGCAAAGAGAAGGAAAACAGTCTTCATCACTTTCACTGTCCTGGGTTACTACAACATTCAGTTTAACCCCCAACATCAGCTGCGTCCAGAGATCATAAACTGTTGTAAACTCTCTTGGTTTATGGCGAACCTTTCCATCATATCCAGCATGAATGTAGAAAAACCTGGAAATTTTACCTTTAGCAGCGGTAGCCAAAATTTTTCTAGATAGTTCCTTTCTATAGATGATAATCTTTTGACCCTTACTCAGAGCAGAAAATATATCGTTATTAATTAAATGGCTGCATTCTGAAGTTTCTACTATTTCAGCAATAACTGGAAATATCTCTTTGCGTTCAGAAATTTGAGCCAATGATAAAGGCTTGATAAACTCAATATTTCCACATTGACTGGTAATATCTATTACTTCCACTTCAAGACTTGATGGCATTTTCACAATATCTTTTCTCACTGTTGTGGAACAAAAACATAAAAATCTATTAAAAAAAAACTGTAAAAAAAAACAACTAATACATACTATATGCTGTATAGAATATACAACACTAGCTCCCAATATCATTTAATTAGGGAAAGTTCAGTGCAAATACAATACTATACTAAAAAAAGAACAGTATTTTTCCATCTAATAACCTTAAAGTCCAGCCCTAAAATGAAAACTTACATACAGGTAAATCACCCCCCAAAACCCTAAACGGGTAATAGTTTGAAATCTGAAATATTTAAGTCTAACCTGAAATCCTGCACAATGTCCTGTTTCCCCTGTTTCTTCTTCCTGGTTCTTCTAGTTAGTAACTGTCAGTTATGGAGTTGACATTACAGCCAATGACTGGATGTTAATCCCCTGTCTGCCTCTTCTGAGTAGAGATGTCCGAACTTCGCAAAATCCGGTCCGCTCGAGGATCCGCGAATTTTCGAAAAAATTCGAAAATCTGCGAGCGGACCTGTTAAAATTAAAAATACCCTTGAAATAACGAGATTTTTCGTATTTTCGAAATTACGAGTTTTCACGTATTTTCGTGAATTTCCGAAATTACAAGTTTTCATGTATTTTCGAAAATACAAGTAATCCTCGTAATTTCGAAAATTTTCGAAAATACGTATGTATGGAATAAAGAGAAATCCTTGTATTTTCGAAAATTTTCGAAAATACGTGTTTTCCCGTATTTTCGAAAATTCCCGAAAATACGTGAAAACTCGTAATTTTCGAAAATACAAAAAATCCGCAAAAAATCCGGAAGTTCGGAAGGCGGAAAATCCAGAAAAATCCGCTGTTTGCGAACGGGATAAATCCGCGGCGGATCCGGGTTCGAAAAATCCGCCGTTTGCGAACGGGATAAATCCGCGGCGGATCCGGGTTCGGATCCGCGAACCGGCCATCCCTACTTCTGAGCATGCCCAGGCTCAGTACAGGTTTATAAATTGCTCGGTTTCCATGAGGCATCCAGAAACATAGCAAGCATACAGTAATGAATTCATAGGATAAAGTATGATGTATTAACATATTTTAAAGAGGACATTCTTTCTAAAAGATGTTCTTATGAGGGTGGAGTTGTCCTTTAACCTCCCCATTCAGCATTTTGTCTATGTACAAATAAAGCTTCTGAAATACTGACTTCCTGTTTGTAGGACCCCTAATAAAGACAGTTGTGGTCTTGCCCATGACCCAGCGCCTGGGTTGATTCAGTTGCTCAGTAGAGATCTCAGCATCTTTGACCCATCAAACACCCAATCAGTACAAATTACTGTTAGGAACATTCCACATTAGTGTGCGTTCTGTGAAGAAGAAGGACCGTAACAGAACCTGAAATATCAGATCACTAATGTCAACAGCAGGGAACAGCAAGGGGTATAAATTCAACTGATTTTTTTTATTGGAAGAGAATATGTAGAATAACTAAGTTTGCATAATATAAACTAAAAAAATAATGATATTTTCCACTGAATTTTCCCTTTAAGGAGTGTCAACGCATGCAGTTTTTATTTGCCAGGTTACTGTCCTGGGCCTTCTTGTATTGAGGCAAGAGGAAGCCTGGCAGAAGTTTTTTTTTTTGCGCTGGAGTGTGTACAATGAAGAATCAGAAAGCCACCTAAGTAAAAACCATATAACTGTATTATAACATCAGTGCCCGAACATAAGGGGTCACCTGACACATTTTGTGTAAAACCACTTAATCATAGATTGTCTCTACCTGGTCTTTATGATTTCATGCTTTTGCATGAAACACGTCAGGTGACCCCTTCGGTTCAGGCACTGATGTTATAACAAAGTTATTTATTTTTAGTGTGCATGCTCCTTATTCGTTGATTGTGGATACTTACATAGAACCTAAGCGACGGGCTCGGGGCTGGTTGCACTTGAGCCACGGAGTGCGAGTGGATCGCATACACTTTAATTACAGGGTAAAGAGTGTATTCATTCCGGAGAGGTGGTTATACGAAGGGCCTGGGGCTTGGACTCCCAGACCACCTTTTACTCCTTGTGAGTTATTTTATTTTCTACAATAGACTCCCCGCTCTCCTGCCTTTCACTACATTGTGTCTAAACTATATACATTGTTGCATTTTTGCTAGATTCAGGATACCCTCTGTTACATATTTGCACAAAGTATCCATCCTGCTCGTTTTTGTACTACACACACATTTATGTACAACTTTGGTTTGTTCCAAAACCAAAGTACCACACTACTTTTCACAATTTGTCCTTGTGTTAACGGTTTATCTCGCGGTGCCCATGGTGAAGATTTGAAATATAACCTATAAAGGAAGTTATGGCATTTACAAACAGGTGATGGGGAAACCAGGTGAAGAACGTGTTTGGTAGATCCTGAGACTTTCATGGCAGTCTGGATTTTGGGTAAGCTACCATAACAAATATGTAATGTAGTAATTCCTAGTGTTTAGTAACCCCTGGTTTTCGTCAGCATTGGGCCGTATAGGCTAATCACACTCCATCGGGCGATTTATTGGGGACCAGCACTGTATTATTACTGCTGACTGCTATTCGGAAAATTTGGCCATTGGGACTTTCCAGTACTTTCAAACGTTTTCATGGAGATTCAATAACAGTTCTTGTAGTAAAAAGATGTTAGCTTTATTTTTATTAATATTAATTAATTAATATTGATCTTTGTAGTCTGTGGCTTTACTATATACTGTGTAAATTAGTCATTATTGGCAGGAGTTTAATATTCCTCTACAAGCACGAGTGCCCTATTAGGTGCTTTTGTTCTTTATTAGGTTGTACAACTTTGTGCCTTATTATTTGCTGGCACTCCTCACAGAATTGATATTGAAAAGTAGCAATAATCAATCCCATCCCATCAACACCACTGTTTTTCTGAAAAAGGTATTGGCTCTATAGTTCTCCTACTAACCAGATCACTGGTCATTCTGAAGGACAACCAGCATAGGAGATCATGGGATTCCCAAAGCCTCAAAAATTAAAGTTTAATTTGCATCAGTATTTTTATGGGGCCCTAGATGTTTTTGGATTTCGGAATGTGGCTCTAAATTTGTACTTTAAACAGATGTAGAGCCAACTTGTTCAAATCAACCACATTTGTGTTATATTATAAAACTACAAGAATCCTTTATATTATATAAATATATTTATATGTTCATAGGAGATTGCATTGAGTTTTTAGGAGCTACCAATGAGATGGGGATTAGGTATTACATATAGGAAAGGTGTATATGTATGTGTGTACTATGTCACTGTTACTATTTAAAGACCATCAATAAATGTAAATAAAGAATAGCACTGACTTATATTAGGTACAAACAAACAATACACAGCCCTCTTACAATTTCACCGGGGTAATAGTCCAGATCCCACCAGGACTATAAATACATATCCCTTACGGAACACTTGAAAGATATGTACAAATAGTTAGCCCAAATAGATAAAAATAAAGTACTCTAATGTAAAAAAGGGAGTGTAATTTTATTCATAAATTGCACTCCCCTTTTTTACATTCGAGTACTTATTGTTATCTATTTGGGGTAACTATTTGTACTTATATTAGGTACAAGACAAAATATACATACACTTACCTTCTGTTACAAGAAGCTCTATTTCATTTTAATACTTGTGTGGAGCTTCTAGCTCCTTTTACCGTTTAAGCCCTTTGGTAGGAATTGTTAAAGCATGACTGTGGGCTTTTAATGTCTGTAAGTCAGAAAATGGCTTTATTCCAGGATGTATGAAAACATAATTTTCCTGCATTCTGTGCAGCCAGGGAATGCTGGGACTTGCCATTTTTAAACGTGAAAAGGTAAACACATTTTCTCTATATCATTAGGCTGTATTGCTTCTGTATACATTTATTAACCAATGAACATAAGGAAGAAACTGCTAACATGCCTTAGCTACAGGAAATTAACAAAGCGTGCCTTCCTATTGGCCTCGTCGCCGACGGGGAGGAGGGGGCGGAGCCTACCAGAGCAGTGTTGCTGCAACAAGCTGATGTAGGTTTCGTGAATCCCGGGGTGAGGACCTAGCGGTTCAGGTCCTCACCCTGGGTAAAAGCTACTGCACGAAGATGTGGAGCAGAGGGAAGGTGAGTATAATTGTCCTTTAATGCAAACAGAGAATGTTGGGAATTGTAGTTTTAAAACATGTGAATGGTCACAAGTTTAACACCCCTGCTTTATACCATTAGGCTATATTACATCTAGACAAATGCCTTAGCTACAGGACATTAAGAAGAAACTTACTGCAAACTGTGAATGCTGGGATTTGCAGTTTTCAAACACGTGAAAGGTACACATTTAACACCCCTGCTCTATACCATTAGGCTGTATTACAACTAGACACATGCCTCAGTTACAGGCTATACATGAGATTTGTTGCATGTTCCCGCCCATTACTCTGGGAGTGAGAAATATGTATTTATATGTTAGATTATTAGGGCAATGCTATTATAGTAACATGAGGCTGTGAGGTACCTTCTGTTATAAGAAGGCTCTATTTCTTTTTATACTTTGTGTGGAGCTTCAAGCTCCTTTAACCCGACCTCACCTTAACCTATAAAGCAAATCAGTATCCTGTGCTCCCACATCCTAACCTCATAGCAACTGTATGGTATTAACCTAGTATATTAATCTGGATTCTGTCTCAGGGTGCCCAATGGTGCTGTTTAGGTTAAATTGCACAATTTGGCAGGAATGTTTGTGTCTATTTTCAGGCTGCAGGTTTGTCCTATTTGGTTCCCTTGGATGCAGATAACACTTTGACTAACAGTTAAATACATCCCTGTGTAAAGATTTTAAATCCACTGTATCTACTCAAAGCAAAACACACACATACACAATTTCTTCTGTGCACCAACTGGCACACTTTTGCTAGTATTTATGATAAATATATTGCACACTTATTTGAACACAGAGACCACATGTTATATTTACCATTCATTTTGGGCACAAATGTATTTATTATCGGTGTTCTGGTTTATACTTACTGTGCATAATTGTTTTTATCTCATAAATTGGAGTTAGGCGGTATAGCCCATCTCCAATGCTGTTGCATGTGTAACTTCGTTTTAGCAGAGCTGGTGATTGTAAGATTTGTTGTAGTGTGTAAGATCCTTCAGTCGCACATTCATAAAACTGTCCCATAGTTGAGAAAGGGATTTTGATGCAGGCTCCTTTTGGATCCTCCCAGACATGACAAACTGCAAAGCTGGTTGGCTGAAAATTTCCAGAAGATACACACTCAATTGGATGCTGACGATTAATGACTCGATCTTTTAAAATTATGTCAGTTCTAGACGCAAAGCAGAATGGATAGATGAGATTTTCACCATACAACTGTCTCTTCAGATCACCAAGGGTGTTGTATGTGTCGATGTCAACCACAATGTAAAATAAACCTGGATAAGAGATCACAAAATGTTTTTATTTATAGTTTCTTTCTAAAAAGTTATGCTATTTATTATAGTGATTAACAGTAAATGTTTTATTATGTCCTCAGATATACTTCCAGTTTTCAGTGTTCTTCACTGCAATGAATGAACATATGCTACTAGTGTGTGAGTATAATAGAAAAAATAATTACTTTTTAAAAGGTGATAAAGGGCAGGTCTACCCCAGAAGAAAATGTATTTTTACTTTTTTTACCCCCAAACCCCAAGACTGCAAAACTTACAAAGCCAGTGGTGTAAGTGCCAGGCCTACGACTGTGGGACCGCGCTGTAGGTAAGAGGGTCTATGATCCCCCCACAACCAGTTGTATTTAAACAGCGGGTCGCACGTATGAAAAAAAAGATACGCATGATCAGCTGTTTAAAAGACTGGAACTGAACTTTCCCCACCTACGGCAGACCAGTTAATACACGGTAATATTGGTTGTCCGGAAATATTGTGTGGTGGAATTCACAGATGCAGAATCTGCTGTAGCATTATCTGTGACTAACAGAGGCGGGTCTCTGTGCTATTATATGGCGTGAAATTATATGACGTTTTTAGGAGCTTACAATGAGATGGGGGTTATATTTTATTAGTTATAGGATAGGTGTGTCAATTGTTAGTAATAGCATGTATATGAGCATAAATAATTTAATATATAGATAAAAATGTCTAAAGTTGTAAAAGTACTTTTTGAGCTACTACCCCTATTTTAAATAGAATAGCCAAAATGGAAGATATTAACCCCACCCTACTGTATGTGTAAACCGCTGAATGTGTTTTACAAATTAAAATATTAAAAACTTTAAGACTTTACATACCTATGTGCATGTGATTTAATTGATGTCACTGGAGAACTGGATAACCCTGTAATATCTGCATCTAAACATATCTAAATATGTTTAGATGTCAAAGAGGATATTAACAGATTCAATTATTTTATAACTGTTCTGATTTGCATTTCTCTCCACTAAAGTGATGTGTCTCTATCCAGTATGTTCACTCCCCAGCAGTGTGCAACTTTTTAACTTCTCCTGAAAAGTGCTCTCTTACGAAAGGTGGATGGGTGATTGGTACACTGTTCAGGGGGACACAGGGGCACAGATCCACAATATATTTAGTAATAATAAAGGGTAACTCCATCTCATAAATTTGTCAATAACTCAGAAACGCTTTCACTGGTTCATTAGCAAGGTAATAGCACACTTCTTTATGTCCTGTGTGTCTGTACAAATTTGTGTCTCTAGCTCAAAAACTGTGGGAGGAGGTACAGTCCAAAGAATGGGAAAAATAAAGAAGAAGAAATAGAAAGGAAAGGAATTTTAATATTATGTACTCAGAATTAAGTTTGAAATTTAGTTTTAGGGTCGTATATGCAAAAACATACCCCCCCCCCAACACACACATAGACAAAGATGTACACAATTACTGATACACCCCTAACCCACATAACAAGAAAATCATCAAGAAAATTAGTCCACACATAGTTATACACACCTACTGGTGCACTTTTTTGGACTATATCTTCTGTCACAGGGCGCCCTGTGTGAGGTTGTGGGAAATAAGGCAAACCAGGCCACACAAGCTATTTTACAATTGGAGGAGCCACTCTCTGGGCTCCACTGCCTTGGCTCCAAACTGCTGGGCTGCTGCTGGATTTTCCTGGTCTGATTCTGCCTTCCTGGCTCCTGGGTCCCTTGCTCTCACACTAAGGGGTAGGGTAGTGGTTTACAGCTCTGAGCTGCTAGGCACTGCCTAAGCATGTGTCCTAGCTCTGTTCTCCCTTGCTTAGCTTTCCCTTCTGCCAAGCCCTAGTCTGCTTCCTCCTGCAGGCTAGCCTCCTGTATCCCTTGCTCTCAAGCTAAAGGTCAGGATAGATTTAATCAGCTCCTAGCTACAAGATACTGCCTCAGCATGTATCCTAGCTCTTTGTTTGTCTATGTGCTTCCCCCCATGTGGACTCAAGCTGGGTACACACAGTAACGATAAAGATACCGGGGCTTTATCGCAACTGTGTGTACCTTCGTTTTCCAAACGAATGCGCGGCCGCCGAACGACTGGGTCAGTCGAACGCTCGTCCGGGAAAGACAGAAAATTTCCATCGGCCGCGCGAGACTCCCGTTTACAACAGGCAATCCCAGGAGTTTTACCCAATGAGCCATCTTGTGGACAAAGGACTAACTGCATATCCCCAACAGTGTGCTTGGTACATTTTACATATACATTATAAACACGATATACTGGGAGAGGTGGTGCCTGGATGAAACACTGTTATATTATTTATTAAAGACTGGGAACCACACTCTCCCATACATAGCATTTACTAATTTAGGTTATTGCAGACCCCTGGTGCTCCGTCACATTTTCTCCTACAGTTTTTGAGCTAGAGACCAAAATTCAGCACAGACGTATGAGACACATAGAAGTGTGCTATTACCTAGCTAAGGAATCTACGTTGTTCCCACATTTTACATTAATTTAGGATTTTTTTTACCCATTTGCTATAATGCATTCAATCCCTATATATGAACATTGCAAAGTTTCAGGGTCATGTGATGTAATGAAATGTACCAGGGTCAGAGGCTACAAAAACTCACATTGTGTCTCGCTGACACATACAGAGCTAGGCCCCTTCCTCAGGTTTAACTGGCAGTGAGTGCTACACACATATATATACCCTTAGGTTCCACCTACATGCCATGTGGCACAGTGAGGCTATGCATATTCACAAACAACTAAAGTGCAAAAAGTGCTTCATTTTAAAAGTGCATTAATCATAAAGATATATGTGAAAACAGAACAATATATGGAGGAATACCTTCTAGAAACCCCAGTCAGTAGACATTTTTTTAAAAAACGCCACAATGCATCACAACTCAAGTGGCAAATTCTGGAAGTAGTTAAAATGAAAAATAGAGGAGGAGATTACAAAAAAGCAGTATTAAGGAAAGAGGCACGATGGATTGACAAACTACAAACCCTAACTCCGAAGGGTATTAAAGAAGATGCAGGTCTAAACAGTTTTTTTTAATCCAGGGTAATACCGATCTGTTAATATAATTGGTTTTTAGGATTTTAATAATTATTCTAATCATGAAGCAGTAAGCCATTATATATGTTTATAAAAATTAGTTCATATTTGTAGACTACATATGTTTGTTCTATACTCAGGCTTGATACACCATCTACTGGATATGAAGAAACAATATTTATGTTAATAAGATATTTTTAAATATGCAACATTGTCTCTATGTTTTTTAAACATTATTGATACATACACTATGTATGTGATGTAACTATCAGACGTTTAGTCAAACTTAGCACTTACACAGTTTTATATAGAGATGAGTAGCACTTTAATATTATGCACTTTATATAGAATTATTGTAATACTATGGAAGTTTTAGATGTTTTTAATAAATCTATATGAATTTATTCTTTTTACATATATTGTTATGTTTTCACGTTTATCTTTATGATTAATGCACTTTTAAAATGAAACACTTTTTGCACTTTAGTTGTTTGTAAATATGCATAGCCTCACTGTGGAACCCTAGGTTGTCAATCAACTAGCCACATGGCATGTAGGTGGAGCCTAAGGCTATATATATGTGTGTAGCACTCACTGCCAGTTATACCTGAGGAAGGGGCCTAGTGTCCCGAAACGTTGTATGCCATTGTTTTTGCACTAATAAAGTGTTCACTGAAGTAGTGTGCTCCCTGCTTTTATCTTGCTTGGATTATGGAGCCTGGAAGTGGGGGCTGGAGGGATTGCACCTACCAACTGTGCTGGCTAATGAGCAACAGCGGTGTGCCATTGTAGATTTGGAACTTCTTGCAATTACAAATACTTAAACCATTGGCATATTCATAAAATTGTAAGTTATGAAAGTCATAAAGACAAAAATATACCCCCTTATAACACACAAACGCAGTTATACATACCCACTACAACACCAACTCCACCCACCATTTTTTGTGGCAACCATACCTCAATCTACAGTATTTATCAATATAGATAGATAGGTACAGAACAATAGATTTCTCATTACTTTAAATAAAAAAAGATGTGACAGAATGGGTGTATTTTGTGAGGGATTCCATTTTCTATGAGGTCCTTCTATAAGGTCACCACAGTTTTATATCACTTCTCAGATTCCCTATAGGGTCCTTCAATAAACGGGTAATAGAAAATCTGATGTGAGATGATATTTCATAGGGGACCATAGTGATATACCCAATAGAAATCTATAGGGTATACTGGTACAACTTTAAGTCTTCTAGTATCAGCCTACCATTTCCTACTGTAAGGCCTATAGAAGGAAATTTGAGGATAGATATGAGATGACAAAATCATATATAGTTTGTAGGTAGGCACACTCAATATGGTATTCAAAAAATACTCATTTATTTAAGTGCTGAAAATAACAAATGCCAAATACACACAACGTTTCGGGAGTCCAACCCCCTTCCTCTATGTGACTGTGACTATGTAGTCACTAGTTACACCTGAGGAAGGGGGTTGGACCCCCCGAAACGTTGTGTGTATTTGGCATTTGTTGTTTTCAGCACTTAAAAAATGAGTATTTTTTGAATACCATATTGAGTGGCCTACTACAAATTATATATGACCGATTATACTTACCTGCAGTGGCACAGGTTATAGGAAGTGTACCTCTGATCTTACCTATCAGGGCTACCACATAAATTTGGAAATTGGATGACAAAATCATACCCCATAGATTTGTTTAATTGTGAAAAGGAGAGTAGGTGTTGGTTTATTTACCTGCTTCCTTGTGTGGTTGGGTGGTATATTTTTTCCTTTTACCATAACATTTTTTGATGATTTAGGTATAATTACCATAGAAACAGAATGGGATAGGTTAGGAGTGCATGAGGTGTGTGCACCAGTATCTGTGTGTATATCTATTTTTTTAAAAGGCCTATAGAAGAACTTTGAGGGCTGATATGAGATGACATATACCGTAATTATGCCAACATGCATTGTAGATTTTATAGGGTATCCCATAACAGAGAGTTGTAGTTTGCAAATATCTGCAGGGTTATAGGAAAGACATCTCACCCCTCATTTTTAAGGCCATGAACACAAATCCATACCTCCCAATGACATCACATTCACACCATGGCAACCATACACCCAACAATAAAAATATTTGTATTTAGTCAGAATAAATTATGAAATTGTCATAGCAATATTATTTCATTGTCATAGCAAGATTATTGAGTTTATACTACGTTACTTTCCAATTCTAGTTTTGACCAGATATTTTAAAATAATAGATTTCTCTAGTTTATCCATTCCCTAGCAGAATATCTTCTTCCCTCATTTTAGTTCCGTATTTTACAACTCTGTGCTGACTTCCTCATTCTGCTTTGTGCTTAATTTTCCTGTACTGTAAAAATTTGTCTCTGTGTTTTAATAATGTTAATTATATGAACTCCTTTTTAACACTGAGGCAGAATATAAATGTATTTTTATTACACAAATATACTTATCTATGCAGACTATATTTATCTTTTAATGTATTTATTAACTTACATTGCAATTGATTATCATACTGGGACAAGGGATACATTTATGCAAGTGTGAGGTGATAGTAAAATGGGAGTACTTAATTTGCTCCAGAGACTGTCAGACTTGTCCAAATTCTTTGCACAAGACTCTTACTCATCAGGAGTGGGGCCTCACATATGTTGGAGGCAGGGTTATGCTGAATCACCACTCTAGGTAGAATGCAACAAATGTGCGCCAGTGGTTCTTGAACTCAAACAGTATCTTATTTATTAACAACAATATTAAAGAGGAACTGTGGTCCAAAAATGACTTTAGGTTAAAGGAGAACTAAAGTCCCAAGACCACATTGTCCCAATAGAGAGAGCACATTCACAAACGAACAACAAGCTGTGTCTATGTCTCCCTTTGCTGTGGATGCTGGGTGATTTATGAAAATAACCGTGTGTACTAAGGGTCAGCTCCCATAATTCACCTTATCTGGGAACACCCATCTAAGTGTCCGCCGGACACTTCACAGGAAACTGCAGTCTTGCTTCCTGGAAGCTGACAGCCAATCATGTTACAGCCCAAGCCTCCTCCCTCTGACACAGAACACAGATACCAGTGCAGTTTTTGTGTAAACACATTAGAAATGCTCCTGTTCCTAACAATGATAAATTCCTATGCTTTACATACAAAAAAGAAAAGTAATCTTTGCAGTGTATGTCTTTGCTAGCATGGATGAAAGCAACAGAACATTTAACATTTCAGCAAAAAATAAAAGTAAGTATGGGGAATCTAACCAGCAACCTTCTATTGTGTGTCTTTCTAAGAAGAAAGCTTTCTACCACTAGGCCACAAGGGCTAATAAGTAATGAACTAGTACATGTAGAGTCTTTATCTTTTGCTAGACACATAATAAAAACAAAAAAAGGGAACATGGGGAATCAAACCTGTGTCCCAATAGTCTGATTTTTTTTTCTAACCCAGCACTTTAGCAGAACATGCCACAGGTGAACTCTCAATCAATAGAAGTAAATGTCAGTAAAATCAGTACACTGTTTTGTATTGCTACTGGAAGACTGTCAGCAATTCACACTGGTTGGTAAATAAATAACAGAGCTGCTATATATAAAGATTGTACATATGTAGAAACTTCATATTTTTCTAGAAACATGGAAACAAACAAACAAAAAAAGCACTAAATTCAGGCAGTAGACTATTTTATATTGTTTCATAAGTAAGCTAGGGGATTTGAACTTGTGACTTCTTGGTCTGAGTGTTTCTAATCACACAGCATTTACATGGTGCGCCACCAGCAAATCAACTGTGATTCCAGGTACATTTAGAGGCTTTATCTTTCACTAGAAAGAGATGCTAGAAACTCTGCACATAGATAGTGAATCCTGGGGTCAGGGGGCGTAGATCTTTGAAGCCAACATGGGCTATGAGTTGTACTGGCAACAAGATGGAAGCCTCCTTTGTTACAGAATCTATTACTCATATCTACTAAATGCAAATAACTAGAGAAGAATCTTTCAACGTGTAGGTGTTCTGGGGAGAAAAACTTTCACATTAGGATCTGAAAAACTGAAGTTTAGTTCTCCTTTAATTCATAGGAATAACTCTCCTGAGAGTTTTTGCAATTTATTGTTTTATTTTGCATAGTTTTGAAGATATTTACATTTTTGTGTGTGATATGGCAGCAGCATCACCAGGTCCCCTGCACTTCCTGCTTCCTTTTTTAAAACCTGTCAGTCAATCTGCCCTGTGTCTCCTCCCCTTTGCAGCCCCCCTGGTCCCTCCCACTCATGGACCCCATGGAATGTTTTTTAGGCACACCGAGGGTTACTCTGGTGGTCTGGCACAAAGCAGACAGTGCACTTACATTCTTTAAACATTATAAACCAGTTTTAATTACATTTAACAAAGAATTGCAATGATTTAAAGAGGAACTCTGGTCCAAAAATGACTTTAGGTAAATTGAAAGGAATTGCTCTCTGAGAGTTTTTACAATTTATTTCCATTGTTCATTTTACATAGTTTTGAAGATATTTACATTTTTGTGTGTGATATGGCATCACCAGGTCCCCTGCACTTCCTGCTTTGAAACCTGTCAGTCAATCTGCCCTGTCTCCTCCACTTTGCAGTCCCCCTGGTCCCTCCCACTCATGGACCCCATGGTCCCTCCAGTTGCAGGCCCCCCTTGGCCCATTCCCTTACAGCCCCATGTGGCCCCACCCACTCGCGGGTGCCGTGCCCCGCCCATCGTGGGTGCCATGGCCCCGCCCACTCCCGGGTGCCTAAGCCCATCCCACTCACGGGTGCCTAAGCTCCACCCGCTCACAGGTGCATGGGCCACTCTGACACCCCCCCTACGCCCCAAAAACTCTGTGGAAACAGCCTTTTCAGGCAGAGTGAGAACTCTGCCTGAAAAGGCTGTTTTCACATAGTGAGAGAGAAGGGATGTAGATTCCCTTACCTTCTCTGCAGCTGCAGGTCCTTCCCACAGTGGAGAGGAAGAGGGACTTCCTGTCTCCCTCACACACTGAGGGAGTCTGAGGCTGTGCTCGCCGGCGGCACTGTGCAGGAGAAGCCTTAGGAATGTCACATGTCAGCCTCCCACCCATTAACTTTCTGGTCATTCATTTCTTTATATCTTGGGCTGTGGAGCACGTAGAGAGGTGGTTGATGGCTCGTTTTAGGTAGGAAACTGGCCTTTCATTTAAACCCAACTTGTTTGGAGACCACAGTTCCCCTTTAATAAGGCATTGCAAGTAATACAATAGAGATGACATAGCATGGCACAGTTATCACATACTCACAAGCCAGGGGGATCATTAACAGCATAAATAACAATCAGCTTGTTAGTGCCACCACAGTTCTCAGGACACTGTAGTAGAATCTTCTAACTCTATACCTGGCACCATATCCCCATTCTTGGGCACCATACCCAGGACTCCAGTCCCTTCTAAATCTCCAGGTTGGAGCTCAGGCTGCTCACTAGCTATCCTACTCCTATCTGTCACTCCTGGAGTGATCTATAACATATTATAATCTCACATTAACTGGGCCTGCCTGTTATTAAGGTCTCCAGGCTCTCCCCTATCCTCTGGGGATTTGACCTCCTAGTGGCCAAATCCTTTTTTGATTGAACCAAGTTTACACGTTATATTTCCATTCTTAAATTGCAACAAAACATCTATGGCCAGGCATATAAAGAGCTTATTATTACAGGAATATTCTCACATAGTTTTATAGTAGTGGAGTTTGACTATAGATGTTGATCTTGTCCAATCTTTTTAGGTTACCCAAGAACTGTTGATCCGAGAGGAATGTAAAAAAAAGGCCAGCACAGGGGGAAAAAATCTTCCTGACTCCAAATGGCAATAAGAAAGTATCCCATGATCAACAAGAACGAAATGTATTAATATCAGTAATTTTCAATATTTTTTAGTTTTAGAAACTTATCCAGGCCATTTTTAAAGCTATTCAATGAACTTGTCATTACCAAGTATGCAGGAAGACAGCTTGACAGTTTCACCATTCTCACTGAAAAGAAACCTTTCCTAAACTGAAGATGAAACTTCTTTTCTGTTGATCTTAAAGGATGTCCATGTGTCATGGACATCCTTTAAGATCTATTAAGAAAACTATTGCTGAAAAATGTACCACAAAGTGTATTATATTGCCCACTAATATATTTGTATTAGGTGATTATATGTCTGTGCCACTTTTCCAATATACACAGCCCTTATTTGTCCAGCCAGTTTGCATAGTCAAACCCCTTCATTAATTAATTTAGTTGCCCTTCTCTGATCTATTTCCATTTCCAAGATGTCCCTTTTATATATGTTTTAAAATGGCACCACATAGTCTCCAAACGAGACTTTATCATTAGTTTGTAAAGAGGGAGAATTCTAAATTCTCTTGTGTAAGTTTGTTTGACAAGATCAATTTGTCATGAATAAATGCTAATTACTATTAATAAGGTCATTTCTTAAAATAAAGTCCAGAAGATGCTTTGTTAAGAAGAATAATCTTTTTCTCCCTTAATTCTATTACCCTCTTAATACAGGACAATATCATGCTAGCTCTAGCCAAGAGTACAGGGGCATTTATGATGTGGGTGGCACCTATATTTATCAGCATTGTTAGGTGGCCCCTTACATTTATCATGATTTAAGGACAGTTATACTCAGTTTTCCTCAATACATAGCTGCTTAGTACCCAGGGTGATGACCAAAATTGCTAAGCCCTTACCCCCTGGTACTTTCCGTAACTCTGCAATTCTTACTTGAAGGAGAACTAAACCCAAATTTTTATACTCCAGAATCTGAAAATATCCCCTCTAAAAACACCAATAAACTGTTAATCCCACTAGAGTACATAGCATTAAAGTAAAAGTTACCACTTGAAGAACTGGATGAAATAACTGTGTATGTACAGTGACTGGCCACACACCCCTGACCTCAGTCAAATGCTCCCTTGCCTAATTGGTCTTGTAAAAGGATTGGCTAGAGGCTACTTTGAAGATTAAAATGCTCTGCGTATTAACTCAGCATGCATATCTTTCTATGTTTTCATTTATTTATTTACCTATGTTTCCATTGATTAGCCTGTTCCCATAGATTATTACACGTATAGTATAATGTGTGATACAGATATGAAAGCAACACATTTATTCAGAGGTGCAGAGCAAAAATTTGATTGGACCAAGGTTGCACGTAATATTGCTATTCAACATCCTGACTTTGTGGACAGTACTCTTGATTGCTTATTTGTTTAAATGGTTATGGACATATTAAAAGTTTCAATCAGTTATCAGTTCTGCAAATCAGCACAGAAAATGATTATTCATTTACCTTGAAAGTTTCCAGGCAATTCATAGCACCTTCCTTCATTATGATCCACACAAGACACAAATTTAACCTCCTTCCCAATTATTTTCACCAGATCCCCAGTTGATAAACAACATTCAGTTCCACTGATATCATATACAGAGCCTATGAGCAGAAAAAGAAAACATTGACGAGTAAGTAAAATAATCCAATTGAACATAATGCAAGTTTGCATTTCCCTCCCTTTCTTGGTATCCCAACCCAATACCGGATAAAGTTGTCATAAACAAATGAAAACCTCCAAAGATGAAAACCTTGGAGGTTTTGCATCGAGTAGCTGCGCCGTAAACACAAAACGGTGCAGGCCCAGTAAAGTATGAGTTAAACCCATGTTTATATTTCACCAAAATGTTGGGATGTACATGTTTGTTTAACCACTTTATCAAGTAAAAACGGTGATTACATGCATTGTGAAAATGGATATGAGCACAATACAGCTAGTGGAGCTGTCTACATTGACAACCCCCCCCCCCCCCCCCCCATTAAAGTGCTGTGCACAATGCGATTGTATCCCAAAACACAATCTGAATTTTGGGGCCTAGCCCCGGACTCTAATATGACCATACTCTCCCCAAAATGTAGTGTTAAATAAACAATGTTACCAAGCGGATAATGCCTTAATCTGAAAGTAATTGGGCTAGGGGTTTTTCCCACAGCATTACATCTTATAAATCTTATTATAAATGTACGGGCACCTTTAATCTGGAGGTGGGAGGTTCTGAATCTGCGGTCAGAAATACTACTTCCTCCTCTAATCTGCGGTTGGCACATGCTCAGTGCATGACTGAAGGGTAGGAGGAGGTGGGGAGAACAGCACAGCGCACAGCACTGCTTTTTTTAATGCCTCCCACTTGCTGGCCCTTCCCACTTGCTGGCCCTTCCCACTTGTGGGCCCAGTGTCCCCTCCCCTTACATACCCAACCTGGCCCCTCCCACTCACACTCTGTGGCCCCACACACTCGTGGGTCCTATGCCCCCTTCCCTCCAACCCCCTACAGAACACTGTGTAAAAGCAGCCTTTTCAGCAGAGAAAGAATCAGACAAAGTTTAAAACTGCTAATTCTAAAATGCTAAAATGATGATACTCCTTTATGATGGGTCTTTACCCTGATAATGATGAGTTCATTGTTAGTGCCCAAATCCCACATTGCTAAAGGGCAACTATAGCAGATAGCTATACAACTAAAAAACACATTTCTTTCAAATGGATGAAGAAGAGGATCGGGGCTGAATAGACTAAATTATCCTTTAACCCCTGTGGTGTTGTCTCACCATTTCTTTATTGCTGGCATTATATAAGTTAAAGGAATAGTTCACTCATAAAAACATCTTAGTGAACACATATGGCACAATTTGCATGGATCCCATACCTCTATCCCATTTTCAAATCCGCAGCTCTGTTCCCCAGTAAAGTATCCAAAATGAAGAACCCCCTTCTGACTTCCTGAAACCTAAAGTCTGCCTCTGCCAATATCAGCGACAACCCTTGTGCGATTGCGCATGCGCAATGAGAACACACTGCAGTCGGCAAAGACAGTAACAGCTGCCTGCTGCGTTTGCTGGTTTCTATAGAAACAATGCTTTCTTGTGATTGGTTGCAAAAGGGTTGTGGTTGCTACAATACTGCTAATGGACAACAAGCAGTAAAGAGTGAAGGCCACGCCTCCAAAAACGAGCAAAACCTCAAAGGCTGATCGCAGAGGCTACAAGCAAAATTTTTTATATGAAAGGTATCTATGGGGCTGGGGGACAGGGGAGTTTATTGTACAGAACTTTTTAGAAAATGTAATTTCTCAGAAAACACTTCCTTTAAGCATAATGACTGGCTCCAGCAGTCCACTAATTAAAGGACAACTTCACTCAACTAAACCAGGCTCCACCGTTGGAAAGTACCCAGGGTGAGGACCTAAACCGCACTGTCCTCAATCCTGGGTTCCCTTCCTAACTTTAGATTTACTCACCTAAAGTTTTCTTCGGTGTTCCGATCCTGAAATCCATCGGCAACCCATCCAATGAGGCTGGATCAGGGTAGTAGAAGGTAAGCACTGAAGAAAACTTTAGGTAAGTAAATCTAGAGTTGGAAAGTAAACCCAGAGCTGAGGACAATATGGTATAGGTCCTCACCGTGGGTACTAGAGATGGAACGGGTGGCAGGAGCGGGGTCTAGGTGAGTAATAGCTTAACCTCTCGGTCTTCAATCAATACACTTTTCAAGTGAACTATTCCTTTAAGCAGCCAGACATAAGTAAAACTACAGCAAACCAATGCACACATGGTGTCAAACACTGACATCTTTTACTCACCCATCTATCTATCTATCTAACTCTGCTATCTATCTGTCTGTCTGTCTATCTAACTCTGCTATCTATCTATCTATCTATCTATCTGTCTGTCTGTGTCTATCTATCTCTGCTATCTATCTATCTATCTATGCTACTTGCCGCGCCAGCACGCGTGTGACATCAGCGCACCAGCGTTGCACATGACATAATTGCGCTGGCTACGCAATGTGCCCAGAGGTTATCGCGCAGCCGGGAAATCTGGAAGTTCAGGGCACTTCTGACTTTACCTTCAGTTAAAACATTCGGGCCAAATATCTGGGGCACGTGTCCCTAATGTTTTAACGTAGATACGCCACTGACGCCAGCTATCTGTTGACGTTAAAGTTTCTGTCTTAAAAGAGCCTTTATCAGCTCGGTACATAGCTGGCAGCGGTTGTGCGACACAGTTTTTGCGTACCACGGCAAGTTATGTTAGCCCTTGGTACGTGTTTCCGTGACTTTAGTGTTCAATACTTTTTTTTATTGGTTTTGAATTTTTGTCTCATATTGTATACATATTTGTTGACATTCACAAATATTGACTATTATATTAACATTAATAAATCATATAAAGTTCAAAATTATATCAAGTCTTTCATAACTTATGCAATGACATAATATTTGTATAAAAAGTAAAAATAAATAATAAATAATAAGTGAAACCGACATGCACTGCTTTGTTTCTTTATTCTTATTTTTGAGTTTGTCCCTTGCATTTCCACCTTACGCCTTAACTTACATATTTTTATCACACAGTTTTGTTTTGCCCAACTAATCTCTCCTCATCTTGTTAAAACGGTAGGTTTATGGAGTATTCACTGGTGGTCCAAGGTGTCCAGATCCTGGTAAATATTTGTAGTGTATCTTGGAGCACATGGAAGATTCTTTCATTTATCATTATAGAGTTGGTTCTGTTGATTATCTTTGTTAGTTCTAGTGGGTGTTTTCTCCACTGTGCTCCAATGTGTATTTTGGTTGCTAATGTAATATATTGTACTAGTTTATTGCTTTGTCTATTGAGTTCCGGGACGTTTTGGCCCAGTAGGGCCACCAATGGAGAAGGCTCAATTTGTCCATAAAATATTTTAGATATTATTTTGAAGACCTCTTTCCATATTTTTTGTACATATCCACATTTCAACCATATATGAAAAAAGTCTCCAGTCTGATTACAATTTCTAAAGCATAATGGAGATATTGCTGGATAGATTTTTGCCAGTAATGCAGGTACTTTATATGTTCTGTACATAACTTTAAGGGATGTTTCCCTCAGTGCTACATTTAAACTTCCTTTATTTAAATTTTCATATATTTCCCTCCATTGTTCTGGGGTGATCCTTACCTTCAGATCAGCCTTCCATGCAGCCTGGAAATTGTAGTTGTTCGTTTGTTTGTTTTCATATTGCCAGAGGTAGATTAGTGATAAGGTGTTTCTAGTGAGTGTTTGTTTGAGGCAGAAGTTTTCGAAGGTTGTGAGGGTAGGTTTGTTTCCTCTGGTTTTCATTATTTTGTTTATGTATGTTGATATTTGTATATACTGAAAATGGTGTCTAGGTGGTAATGTAAATTTGTTCTTTAGTTGATTGATATCTATTCCTTTGCCATTGTTGTGAAAGTGTATCAGTTTGTAGATGCCTGTGTCTGTCCACCATATATAACCTTTGTCTTGGTATGCTGCTATAAAGGCTGGGTCCTGTGTGATCGTAGGCATTAGTGATGGTTTTGAGATCCAGTTATATTTGTTTTTGGTTCTATGCCATAGTTTCCGTGACTTTAAGACAGAAAAAGCTGATACCGGCTATCCATACATAGCCCTGAGAGTGTTTTCTATAAAGATGTCTCCACACCAATATGGAAGTCCCTGATAAGACTTTGAAAGCTGCTTGTTACCCTGCAGTTTATTTACCAGTCAGTGTGAGTTGCAACAAACAAGGCTTCCCTATTTTTATAATTCTGTTCCTAGAAAAAGATAAAGCTTCTAAATATACAAGGATTTTTGGCTTATTCAGTTCAGACACAAATGGTAAGGCACCAGTTTTTCTCTGTTAGGCTAGAGGTACGAGCTCTGCTTTTAAAAAGACAGTAAATGTACAAGTTGCAGGTTCAATTCCACAGACTTACTTTTATTTTTACTGAAATGTTAATATTCTGTTTCTTACATCCATAGTAAGCACTGCAAAAATTACTTTTCTCTTTTTGTATAAAAGAATTATATAATTGTTAGGACAGGAGCATTGTGTTTGAAAACAAACAAAACTGAAATCCCTGTTCTGTGTCAGGGAGAGAGAGGGGATTGGCCATCACCTTTTTAGAGGCAAGTCTGCAATTTTCTTGCTTTAATCTGTTGAGCACTAAAAAGCATGTGCCTGTATGCAGCCACTTAGCTTTTTGGTGGATTATGCGAGCTGACCCCTAGTACCCACACGTTAATTTCAGAGACACAGCTTGTGGTATATTTGTGAACATTGGGACAATGTCTGGAGACTTTAGTTCTCCTTTAATGTCTGATATTCAACATTGTCATGATATGGATCTTGCTGAAAGAAGCTCTAGTGTATTTTTTTTTTAATCATACACTGTTTGTAATAGCAGATTCCATCAGTTTTACTATACTGTACATGTGTTTTCTATCTTTCTTCTGTACTCCTCTACCATTTGGCTCAGGTGCTTTTAATCTAATAGGGAGCCAAAAATTTTTATTCTTTGGACCTTACTTCTAAAGAATACAGTAGACTTGAGTCTCCTAATCTCAGCAGGAGGTCAAACAGACCTGGGAATGTTACCTTTTGTTTAACTATTATAAAGGCACAATCCCTTTTTCTATAAAATATACGTAACTCGGCCTATGTAATATAATATGGCGGGCCGATATGAAATATGGTTTCAGGTAGGTGAGACCATTCGGTACAACCCAAACATCATGTATGTAGGTCATAGCAGAGGTTGGAAACCTACATTATGTTGTTTTGTTCAACTGTATTTTCCATATCTGTCATGTTTGGTTTCTATCAACTGGTAAATTCATGACAATAACTAATTTAGTGATTTCCAATTGGTAGTACCTTGGACCACAATGTTATGAATTATCTAAAAAATAATGTCACTGCGGGTGTGTCTTCCAAAGGTAATCACATATCTGACACACCCTCAAGTCCAAACAAGAAAGGGTCATGTGACCCGAAACGTGATGCCCTGCTGTATGTAAGTGTAGCCGATGAGAGCTATGTATCTTATAAGTGTCTGTCTTTAAACAATGTTTTGATACAAATAAAGTAAATTGCTTTTATGCTACAAGCAAGTGCTGTCCACCATTTCGTTTTGACTAAGGTGGGAGAAAGGGTCATGTGACCCGAAACGTCATGCCCTGCTGTATGTTAGTGTAGCCGATGAGAGCTAAGTATCTTATAAGTGTCTGTCTTTTAACGATGTTTTGATACAAATAAAGTAAATTGCTTTTATGCTACAAGCAAGTGCTGTCCACCATTTCGTTTTGACTAAGGAGGAAAAAGTGGAGACCTCAGGACGCGCACGGCTTTTCCTAACAGATGAGCAGTTTGGTTGGTGCCGGTCTCATAATTTTTGAATTTGACACCCTCAAGTCCAGCCTACACCTGTTGGTGATTAGTTGGGGGTAAATTATTTGCCCTCCTTTTGCCTGGGGGCCACACAGCTAGTGGAAGGAGGCTCTTGATTAACATCTTATGGAACATCTAAACTGGATTATCAGAGTTACCTTTTTGGAGCCAGGAACTCTTTTACCATCTATGGACTTATTCTTTTAAGGATAAGGACTTTCACCGTCATATAAGTATTTTCACTTTGTTTTACCGTTGCTTGTTTTTATGTCTGTTTGTTAATTATTTTTGTATACACTATTGCACCATTTTTGTTTTTCTTTTAATAAACGATATTATATAAAATCGTTAAGCTGATTCTCCTAGTGCTCTAACAGAACTAAGTAAGAATCCTGTCCTCTGAGACGCTACATATAGTAATTGTATTCGGTATTTCTTGTATTATCTGGTACTATTCCTGCCTGAGTGTGGCAGCGAGTGATACAGGTATTTAGTATTATTTTAGAGTTATAGACGTGAAGGCTGGTATTGGTTTCCACGGCCATTAGTAAGTGGGTTTTTGCAGTAGTCGATATACCTAGTAAGTGGTATATGTTAGTGACGACAACCTTCAACCTGGTTTTGACCCGGTGAGCTGGGAAAGCTCTGTTTGGTCTGAGGTTGAGAGTTGTGGTATCGTCACTGGTATTGGTTCCCACAGTCATTAGTGAGTGGGTGGTGGCAGTAGTTGATATACCTAGTAAGTGGTAAATGGTAAGTGACGGCAGCCCTCAACCTGATTTTGACCCTATGAGCTGGGAAAGCTCCGTTTGGTCTGAGGTTTGAGAGCAGTAGTTCCGTCACAAACATTGTTACAAAAGAATGTTGCCATCCTGCATTTCTAAAGAATACACTGTCAGGGTAATTTATGAAGAGGCATAGGGAAGCGCTTCAATGATTGGTTAGCACAAATTTTACCCTTGGTTTGTGTTAGCTGTGCAAATAATGGAAGAGACCATTACAAGCCAATTTACCAGAGGCTGCATGGCTGTCCTGATAGATTGTGTTAAATACTTACATGAGGGTGAAATTCACCCAGCCTCTGGTAAATCTGCTGCATGAGATTTGCCCAAAGCAAATATGGCTGTTTGAATTTCCCTGTATAGGGTTTGTGCACAATTTTGATTTTATTAATATGCAGCAACTGATCTGCAGTTACCCAGTAAAAGAACCTACATCTTATTGGTTGCTATTAATTGCAAGGGCCAAACCTTTGCACCTCTTATTACATCAGCCTATAATAGGCTATGTTCACATTATATATCTTCACGCAAGTCAAAAACAATGAATTGCAGCACAATTGAACACATTTTTGTAATGCATTTTGTAAGTTTGCGTTTCCATGCACTTTTATGCTTTTTTCAGTGCTTTTTTTCTATTGTTGTGTGTTTGTGAAGGTTCTCATTTTTTCTATTCACTCTCAAAAAAGTTAGAAAATGCTTTTAGGATAAATTTCTGTAGATATTTAATCTGAACCATCTTTTTCGTTTCAGCTGCCAATCATGTGCCATAATATAATAATCTTTCAATACTGCCTGATAGTATTTACCAAATATTGATTTTAGTTTAGTATATTTGAGGTTGAAAAACGACAAATGTCCATCTAGTCCGACCTACTCTGCAAAACCCACATTTCCTGCCTAACTGTTGATCCAGAGGAAGCCAAAAAAAAAAAAAATATGAAGGTAGGAAAAAATTCCTTCCTGACTCTAAGTGGCAATCAGAAATATCACTGGATCAATTCCAACTTTATGTATCAATACCAGTAACTTGCAACATTCTTTATTTCTAGAAACTCGTCCAGTTTCTTTCAAACGATCCAATGAACCTGCCATCACCACGTCCAATGAAAGACGATTCCATAGTTTTACCATTCTCACAGTGAAAAAAACCCTTCCGAACTTGAAGACTAACCTTCTTTTCTTCAAGTCTTAAAGAAGAACTAAACCCATTTTTTTATACTCCAGAATTTGAAAACAACCAATAAGCTATAAAATACCACTTCAGTTAATTGTATTAAAGTAAGTGTAAACCTGTAAAGCACAAACCATGTTATTTAGGTAAATTTCCCAGCGCCCGTATCAAAATGAGAGGTAAGACACAGATTACTAGTTTTAAATCAAGGTGTTCTGCCTTCTGGTTCAGTGTTGTTCTGTGGCTATAGTTGTCCTTTAAGGGATGTCCATGTGTCCTCTGACATGTTCTATTGATGAACAATGCCCCAGATAGTTTATTGTATGGCCCATTAATGTATTTATACACAGTAATCATATCCCCATGCAAACACGTTGTCTCTAGTAAACATATTTGTAACTTACCCAGTCTCACTTCATATTCAAGCTCCCCCGTTCCCTTATTACTTTAGTTGCCCTTTTCTGAACCCTTTCCAATTACTAGATGACATTTTTGTCATCTTCTGTTCATTCCCCTTACCATTCAATGACCAAAAGAAGAAAAGTTGTTAACCATCCAACCATCCACAAATGGATCTATAAGTCACAGGGAGGTAGGATAGCTTATTTACCTGATGCAGGGTTAAACATACCTGCCAGCTTTCTGTTCACATCTTCTGAACAGCTGATCAGTGTGATCCTGACATGCCTCCTATCTTTCCTATAGGTGCATATGCGCAGAAGATGTGAAAAGTCGCTCATCAGTGGTAAGAAGCATTGAGTGGAGGGCCAGCAGGTAAATTTAACCAAGCATCTGCTGAGTTCTATTGCTCATAAGGAGGTAGGAATAAGCTATCCTAACTCCCTGTAAATTATAGATCCCCCTTACAGCTATTACAAACTATCAGTTCAGTGCCCTTTTACATGAAAATCTGTTAGTATCTAGGCTTATAACTAAATAACCAAATGTTATTAATTCTGCATCTGTAGTTCTGTATTACACAAGCAGTTAAATCTATTTTTCCATGACTTTGCTATTGGCAAAGGCAACGTTTATTATGACATCTTTGTAAGTAATTATTTTTAGTGCTGGTTGCGCAATTGACTCAAGCCAATAAAATGTATAGAAACAATATAGAAAAAAGAGGGGGGGGGGAGAAAAAATATAAAAGCTTTGGTCAGACTCAAGTAATAGAAACCATAAAAATCAGTTAAAATACCCAATAAATATTAAAAAACACACTTACTCTTCTTGATAATTGAGTCTCGTGTAGCAAATTCCTCCATGTGTTCCTATTATTCCCAATATATACATAAATGATATGGGCTGGTCCACACTTAATACTTTCCAGTAATGTTTATTCAAACATCAAAAATCAAAAAACTCCAATGATACCACTACTAAAAATGCAGTAAATATCACTCAATAAAAGCAACATATAGAATAAAAGCAAATCTATAAATAGTGATATTACTTTAAAAGGCACTAGGTATCATATATATTATTATAAAAGCTAACAGATCAACGCGTTTCGCCTATACGGCTTCCTCAGGATCAAAAAATATATAGGAATAAAAATTACAGGTGGTATACCCCTTTTTAAACTCTAAGATTCCCGGGCTAAATAACCGGAAGTGACGACATGCTTTGGACATGCTTCTCTCAGGTGCACTGGACCATAGGAAGATTCTGGTCATTTTTAAACAAAAAAGGTCAGAAACTTGCATTAACTGCAAACTGTTCACTTAATCTTTGTGCATATTTAATTTTCAAATGATATACCTAAAGCATAAAGTTAGAATATCTCTTGGCACACCAGTGGGTATACTATATAGCAGGGTTTTTTAAGAGTGTGCTGAGTTACACTGGTGTGACTTCAAAGAGCCGGAAGTGTGCCTCAGAATTTCGGTAGTGGATACAATTTCAACATTGCTAATGTAGTGTTTAATGCTGGGTGTTGTCACTCTCTTCACCATTGCAAGCCCATGGGCGTTGTTATGTCTAACTCCCAGTATACACTAAAAATGTCAATCTGTGTATGAGCCTCATAATGGAGACAGGGGTAAGTCTACACACCAGGGTTGGGTCCGGCTAATAAGTACGGTAGTAAAACATTGTAAACTTTGGACTTTGGTTCAAAAGCAAATGGATCACTGTATTCTCTATGAACAAGGTTTTCAGCCCTCCTGTATAGTTCTGTTTTTCTTTTGCCAGCCACAAAATATGCTCATCATAATAAAATGTGTTGGGATATCAGGATTTTCTTGGTCTAGTGACCTCCAAACATTGCAGTCATATTGCATAGTGAATAATTTGCTAAACATTCCCATTTGTTAGTGTTCTGTTAGAGCTCTATAATTCTTTATTATACCATATCATCATCATCATAACATATCTTGTTAATAATGATTAATGTTAGTTAAAAAAACAAAAAACAAAAACTATGCCATATTCCTTGTAATTTATCTTTGGACTATTTTTAACTTTCCCAAACAGAAATAAAATCCTAAGTAACTTACTCTGAAGATAAACACCAGATGCAATCTGTATAATTCTTGGCAAGCTAGATACATGGACAGATTCAATGAAATCTTGTAAAGAGACAGAATCCTGTGAAGTATCCATGGCTGAGACTTTATCATTAGTGACAAATAAACTTTTTTTTTTCACTTCAAGTGATATAATGAGTCAAAGTGTAGTTCATGGGTTCTTTCCTGTCTCACTTCTCTTTATCTGATAACATTTAGCAGTGAAGGAGGAACCATACAGAACAGTTACAGAACTGCTAATACTTTAAAGGGGAACAAAAGTCTCCAGACAACATTGCCCCAATAGAAAGAGCACATTCACAAAGATACAAAAACCTGTGTCTCACCTCTCCCTTTGATGTGGATGCTGGGTGATTTAGGTATTAGGAGTCAGCTCCCATAATTCACCTTATCTGGGAACACCCAGATAAGTGTATGCAGTACACTTTTGACAGAAAGCTGTAGCCTTGCTTCCTGAAAGCTGACAGCCAATCATGTTACGGCTCATAGATTATCCCTTCCTCTGACACACAACACAGATTCAGTGAAGTTTATGTGTAAACCCATTACAAATTATCCTGTCTGTAACAATGATAAATTCCTTTGCTTTTCATACAAAAAGGAAAAGTAATCCTTGCAGTTTATTTTTTTGATAGCATGGATGTAAGAAACAATCGAATCGAACCTGCAACCTTCTATGCTGTGTCTTGCTAAAAACAATGTTTTCTACCTCTATGCCACAATGGCTACTAGGTGGGATATCAGTACATGTAGAATCTCTATATTTTGCTAGAAACATAATAGAATCAAAGCCAACAAGGGCTATGAGTTGTACTGGCAACAACATGGAAGCCTTCTTAGTTACAGAATCTATTATTTACATGTACTAAATGCAACTTTCTAGAGAAAAATCTTTCAGTGTATAGGTGAGAAAAGCTTTCACATTAGGATTTTAAAAATTAAATTTAGTACCTGTGGTTAAATGTTTTAAATGCTTCCTACTGTTGAACGTATATATGTATAGTTTGTTTATAAAGCGCCACTTGGGGGCCCAGCATTGTACAATATCAAAATGCAAATAATTCATACAAGTGGGGCAAATACATAAATAGTTCAGTACATAGATAGCCATTTTTTTGACAGCTTCGCATATATAAGCTCTAAACATATCCCAAAGTAGCAGTGAGGGTTTTTTTTTTAGGCTATTCCTGGTCGTCCATTCCAAATCTCTTCTAGCCATTTTTTTGTTCCTTGTTCATCCATCCAGCCTTTAACATGTGGATGGACAGTGATTCGCAGGGGTAATTTGGCTTTTTTAAATATAATAACAGGCTGCAGCTTGACTCCATTGGCCAAACATGCCAGAACCACTATGAAATAATTTTTTTCATTCCCTGGTGTTCTAAGGAAAATAGTTTTTTCTCCCAAGTATGCCACAGTTCTGTTGCATGGAAGATCCGAGGTCATAATTATAAAGCTTTCTTTGTTTTATAATGAATTGATGGAACGACATAACCTTTTCTTCTAGATTTTGTGGTAGCTTTTGGGATATCTTCGTTCTCTGTCGCAAGCAAAGTCCAAACCTATTCATGAAGCGGGTACACCATCCAGCTGATGCAAGAAATTTTTCAATACCCACTGTTTTATATTTCTCATCTTTAGCCATTTGAAGGGCACGTAATCGAATTCCCGTGCGTGTTACACAGAATCCATTTAGATGACATTCCACAACCCATTTATGCAAGTCAGTCTCTAGAGCCCCATATGAAGTTGTTAAACCAAGCCGAGCCTTTTTTGACTTCGGCATCTTCTCCAATTCAGTCTTAATTTTTTGCCAGCCTTGCACCTGTCTTTCATCAACGCTAAATTCCCGGCCTGCAACAGAATTATTACTTTCCTCTGCCCTAGACGCAACCTTCCGTTTAAATCCAGCGTCGTAAGATCTGTGTGATTTTCTTCCACACTCAACCATTTGATTAAAAAAACACAGAAGACCAGTAAGAAAAAATTCTCAGCAATCACATTAAAATTAGAAGTGAGGCAATGATTACTGCTTTTATATCAAGGTATTCTGCCTTTTGATTCAGTATTGTTCTGAGGCTTTAGTTGCCCTTTAAATGGACTCTTTTTAGTTCCATACAGTGGTAGAATAATCCAGTAACCAACTATTCCATGGCATTTCAGATGTAAACTACAACTCTCAGCATACTTTAGTTCTGGGAGTTCTAGTTTCTAAACAAATATGCAGAAAGCCACTGTACTGTTAATACCGTAAATGGTAATAAATAATTGTAATAATTTAATACAGTGCCACCCAGCCCCCCCTTTCCTCCCACCTACTTACCCACCCACCTACTGCATAAAGAAGGTAGACTTAAAAGCCCACCCTAAACATAAGAAGATATCCTCCTTATTAGAGGGCTGAGGATACCATAATTATGGTAATAAATTGTAGTAATAAAATGCAGTGACACCCAGCCCCCCCTTCCCCCCCCACCTACCTACCCACCCACCCACAAACACATTGCATTACCGGTAGGTAATGGTAGACTTAATAGCCCACTAATAAACATAAGAAATCCTCCTTACTAGAGGGCTGAGGATGTAGCCGAGGGCTGACAGGTTCTGTGAGTCTGTTCTCCTCCTCCATCCATAATGCATTTGAGCCGCGCTGATGTACCGGTAAGCGGGCACGCGTGATGTGTGTAACTTACGTGCCCGACGTGCCCATTCCTCTGCTCTCTCCATTGCTTCAGACTGCTCCGGTCTCCTCTTCTTCTCGCTCCCGATCTTCTTGGTAATACACGGCTCCTTGCTGGAAATTGAGGTGCAGTGTCGGCAGATGTACAGGTACAGCTTTTTTGGGTTTTTTTTAAAACAGATTTTGGTTTATTTTGTGTATGACCCGAGTATAAATCGAGGACAGATTTTTAAGGTCTTTTTTAGACCTAAAAATCTCGGTTTATACTCAAGTATATACGGTAGCAAAATAAGTGAGGGTTTATTTAGTATGGGTTTAACATAGGCATGCTTAAAGATGGTAGGGAAAATTCTAGATAAAGGGAAGCACTGAATATGTGGGTGTGTACAGGCGTAAGCACATGATTACAGTGCTTCAGTAATACAGAGGACATGGGATCAAGAGGACAGGTTGTGAGCGGACAGGACAAAAGCAGGTGAGAGGCTTCTGAATAGGTCACAGGAGTAGAAGATCCAAGAATAGCAGAGTGAGGTGAGGGCAACATAATCTGAGAGCCATCCCTAGGACCAGAGATCTATTCCAGCCAATCACGTAGGGGTAGGTGGTGTCATGAGCGTGAGTGCCATTTAACCTCCCAAGGGTATTATCAATAATTGCATCATTAATGTCCCATTTATTTTGCTTAACCAGCAGTTCCAACTCACAGGTATTTAAGGGGTTAATAAAATCTCTAACGTTAGACCATTTGTGGGAGGTGAAGTATTCTCTCCCATCTCCATTGTTCTCCAGAGGGTTTTTTCTCAGCAGATATCTGCTTCAAAGAAACAATGTGTCAATAGACATCGTAAAAGTCAGTCCCAGGATATGCTTACCAGCACGAAGGGGCCTCCAACTTTAAACAAAGCTAAAACTTGATTGCAGTTCCTCATATAATTCATATTTCGTAATATTTCAGGGGTATGCTATACTTCTAGGCTATACTAATACCTATGCATACAGTATCATGTTTAATATCTCTAAATTGTCTAAAGTTAGCAGATCATAAAACTGTTAATATTTAATGTGTGATATGTACGGTACACCCATTAGGCACAAGAGGAAAAATAGAAAACAGATTAAATGTTCCTTTCAAAAGTGCACGATCCACCTTCCAAGGAGGGGACAGACACACCCCTCTAGGGACCAAACTACTCCCATATTCAGGAGTGGGTATAAACCAGCCTATGGTTCTCCATTTTACCATCGAACAGGAAACATCCAAGCCAATTGGGAGGACTGTAAAATGGCTGTCATCTTGGATTATCATTTTGAAATTTGTCTTTTTTCCATTTGGATTATCAAGTTTTCTATGGACTTTGAAAACGGATTGATCAGGCGCCAATTGACTTTAAGTATCTTCTTCTTTAGTCCACTTTTTCCTGTGCCTTCACAAGGCAGTGGGCAACCATGGGTTAAGTCCCCTGCTGTGGGAGGCCAGGAAGTAATAAAAGAGCCCCTCCCCTTCTGATACCTGTCTTTTTTCATTCCTGCTGTGTGAGGTAGCCTCCCTGGACCCTGGTCTTTTCTTCCAGTGCTGCTGTCCTGTACCGATGCCTCCCCCCTCCAGTTGGTGTGGACGAGATGTTCCAACCCCCCCCCCCCTCCTCAATGCTGACGGGGTGTTGAGCAATTAGCTTTATGAGTGCGTCTTGGCGGGTCGCTTATTGATGATGTCACGCGACCCTCAGGAAAAAAGTTTAAAATCTCCCGGCATGTTTCAGCCTGGTGCTTTGTTTCAAGCACAGTGGCTGGCCGATACTGCTGCTCCTCCTGTGCAGAGTTCTATGTCTGTAGCTGTACGTATCTCTGCTTTTACCTGCCATATTTTGCTCTACTTTGTTGGTTTACACCAGTTACTTTCTTTTTCAGGGTCTGATGTCTTCTAAGAAAAGATCCAGGTCTGGGTCCAGGGGGTGAGCTTGGAATTGTTTTGTTTTGTTTTTTATGGAGAGTTTTGAATATCATCCTCCCAGTTGGTTTAGGATGATTTCAATATCTATGCTTTTATTTTTTATTTTTTGTGTTTTTCAGAACTTCTCTGGAAGATGTTTCTCATTATCATAAGAGTCCACCTAAGGAATGTAACATATGTATCAACCCTGCCCTGCTGGGAAAAAAGCTATGAGCGGAATGTATTGATAACTTATATCCACCTCCTCCTCAACGTACTCAGGATAATGTCCAATCTCATCTAGGACCGCCTGGGTCTACAAGGGATTCTGGGATCGAATTTACACAAACTAAATTTACACAAACTAAATCTGGCGAGTGACGTTTATGCGTTCTCATCCGCTATGGACGTGGAAATTGTAGACCAACTAATATATTTGATGAGAAAGACTTTATGTGATGATTTTGCTGAGAATTCTCCAGAACAGGATAAATGGTTTCAAGAGGAAACAGATTCACGTTTGAAATTCCCTGTACACGGAAGAATTTCTCAGATATTTTCCGATGAATGGCGTATCCCAGATAATGATTTTCCCTGTCACATATGTTTTTATATATGTATCCATTCACAGAAGAGGATGCTAAGGCATGGAGTTCAATTCCTAAAGTGGATGCAGCGATGGCAGGTGTGGCAAGGAGAACTTCCTTATCCATTGATGATGGTACAACCCTAAGGGACCCAATGGAAAGACGACAGGATGCTTTATTAAGAAGAGCGTATTTGGTGGCAGGGGCTTCGGTCAGACCTGCCGTGGCAATTACTGGGCTAGCTAGAGCTAATTGATATTGGATTCAGGACATTGATCAGGCTCTAGCACAGAAGGCTCAGAGAGAAGATATCAGAGACATGTTGTATAATGTGTCCCTTGCCAATGAATTCTTTGCCTTAGCTTCTTTGGATATCATTAAACTTTTAGCAAAAATGATGAGTTTATCCGTCGCTGCTCGTAGGACAGTCTGGCTGAGACAGTAGCAGGCGGATGCAACATCCAAATAGAATCTGGCCAATCTTCCATTCGAAGGAGAATAATTTTTGGCTCATCGTTGAAAGACATTATAGCTCAGAATGTTGATAATAGGAAAATTCTTCTTCCTCATTTTCGAATACAACCAAATAGAAGAGTACCTGTTATCCCTTCCTGTGATAGACTATCTTTTCAGGAAGCGAAACAATATAGACCGGGTACGCCTTTTAACTGGAGATGTGGAAGAGAACAACCTTCCTTTCGTCACAGAGGAAACCATTTTACCAGAGGAAAACCTTTATGAAGGTGTACCAGTCCATCATCATAGTAACATAGTAACATAGTAATTAAGGTTGAATAAAGACATACGTCCATCAAGTCCAACCTATTCACCCTCTTTTTTTTTTTTTAACCCTACCTAGTTCATTGTATGGGCCATTAATATATTTGTATAAGGTTATCATGCCCCCACGCAAACGTGGCTTCTCCAATGTAAACAGCCCTAACTTGTCTAATCTGCCTGCATATTCAAGCCCCTCCATTCCCCTTATTAATTTAGTTGCCCTTCTCTGAACTGCCTCAATTTCCAAGATGTCCCTTTTGTATATGGGATTCCAAAACTGCACCGCATATTCCAAATGTAACCAGTGCCTTGTAAAGAGGGAGAATAATATTTTTTTCTTTTGAATCTATTCCCTTTTTTATTCAAGACAATATCTTGCTAACTCTAGCCGTTGCTACCTGGCATTGTTTGCTATAGCTAAATCTGTTATCTACCAGAACCCCCAAATCTTTTTCCATTACAGATGCACTTAACACAGAGTTATTTATGGTGTAGGTGGCACAGGGATTATTAAATCCCAAATGCATCACCTTACATTTATCAACATTGAATCTCATCTGCCATTCTGCTGCCCATTTTGATAATGTATCTAGGTTTGCTTGCAGCACTTGCACATCATTGGAAGTTTCAAAAGCTCTGCATAGTTTAGTGTCATAAGCAAACACTGAGACCTTGCTCTCAATGCCCCCTTCTAAGTCATTTATAAACAGATTAAACAGAAGCGGTCCCAGTACAGAACCCTGAGGCACTCCGCTTAGAACTTTAGCCCACATAGATGTAGCTCCATTAACCACCACTCTGTTTGCGGTCCAATAACCAGTTCTCTATCCATGAACAAATGTTTTCTTCAAGGCCAACAGTCCTCAGTTTATACATTAGTTGCCTATGTGGCACAGTATCAAAAGCTTTTGCAAAATCCAAATATACCACATCCACTGCTGTGCCTGAATCTAACTTCTTACTCACTTCTTCATAAAAACAATTAAATTTGTCTGGCATGATCTATTTCTCTAAATCTATGCTGACTACTACTAATAAGATGATCTCTGGAGACAAAGTCAAGGATATAATCCCTTAACAAAGTTTCCATCACCTTCCCTACCACTGATGTTAGGCTTACAGGTCTATAGTTTCCAGGCTGTGAACGACTACCTTTTTTGAATATTGGTATAACATGGCTTTTTTTCCAATCCAGCTGCACATCACCAGACAAAAGCGAATCTGAAAAGATGAGAAACAGTGGTCTAGATAGAACTGAACTCTTTTAAAATCCGAGGATGCAATCCATCTGGTCCTGGGGCTTTATTGATATTAACTTTGTCTAATTGTTTTCTCTGTTAGCCAATGTGAATACTCTTCATTTCTTCCCTGCATATTATTACAATCTCTACTGTAAGGACAAGGATTCTCAACAGTAAAAACCGATGTAAAAAAACGGTTTAGCAGATTAGCCTTCTTTTCGGCATCCTCTACAACCACCTCAGCTCCATTATTTAATGGTCCCACATTCTCAGTCCTCATCTTTTTACCATTTATATACTTAAAAAACATTTTGGGGTTGGACTTGCCTTGTTCGGCAATCCGTATTTCTTTTCTATTTTAGCTAGTTTAATTGCTTTCTTGCACTCTTTATTACAGCTTTTGTACTCCCTGTAAGCTGTTCTGTGCTTCTGTTTTCAAAATTTTAAAAGCCTTTTTCTTTTTTTCCATTTCCCTTTTTACCTGAGCATTAAGCCATGCAGGAGTGACCTCATTTTTTACACTTGTTACCTAAAGGTACATATTAGAAATTAATAGTTTAATATCCCTTTAAAAGTGGTCACATCTGCTCAGTATCTTTACTAGAAACAGTTCCCCCCAGTCTATGAGCAGGAGTGATTCCTTTAACAGCATAAAATTAGCTTTCCTAAAGTTAAAAGTTTTTGTTAACGTGCACTTTAGTTTTTGCAACCTATATTAAATGACACTATATCATGGTCACTATTCCAGATTCCCATTACCCTCATCTCCAAAATGAGCTCAGGGTTATTAGAATCACCAGAACAACAACGCATTCTGTCTATAGGAACTTCTACCATCTGTGAAAGAAAATGCTCATATAGGAAATTTAAGAACTTTATACCTTTTGAGGTGATGGCAGTTCCCTTACTCCAATCCTGTCAGGGTAGTTAAAATCCCCCATAACCAGAACATGCCCCATACCAGCAGCCTTCGCCAACTGCATATGGAGATTCATTTCCACCTCTTCCCCAGCATTTGGCGGCTTATGACATACTCCAACAATTAATTTACCTGCCTTCTTGCTTCCTGTACACAGTTCACCCATATTGTTTCTGCCGTATCGTTATTAACCCCATATATCCATCTTTTAAATTTGGCTTCAATTCGTTTAACATACATACATCCTCCTCCTTTCTTATTAACTCTGTCATGTCTAAATAAGGAGTATCCTTCAATATTTACTGTCCAGTCGTGTGAATCATTAAGCCATGATTCTGCTCCTTGTGTAGGGGGAAGACTGTCAACATTCAAAGATGTATGGGCGCAAACAACTTCAGATCAGTGGGTCTTAGATACAAAAACATCAGGATACAAGATAGAATTCTAAGACTTCCCCAAAAAACATCGTTTTCTAAAGTCAAAGGTGCCCAAGTCGAAAGAAGCAAATTGCGCACTACAACAAATCATTGCATATTTATTGAAGAAAAATTTAGAAATAGAAAAGGTGAAACAGAAAGAATTTCATCAAGGAGTAAATTCTCCTCTCTTCTTAGTAAGGAAAGCTTCAGGGGAATTCTGGGCAGTTTTAGATCTACGGTACCTGAATTCATTCATAGTCACAAAGTCATTCAGAATGGAGACCTTAAAAGTTATTCTCCAGCAGATATTCCCAGGAGATTGCATGTGCAAGATAGACTTCGTGGAAGCATACCTTTACATACCAATACATCCAGCCCACAGAAGATTCCTAAGATTCTGTGTGTTTCAACAACATTTCCAGTACAGGGCTCTGCCCTTTGGCCTATCAACATCACCAAGAGTATTCTCCAAAATTCTAGTAGTCTTAACAGCGTCTATGAGAATTCAAGGTCTACAATGTTTCCTCTATCTAGACGACATCATGATAAAAGCTCAATCCAAGAATCTACTTCTATAAAAATGGCTATCAAATGCCTAGAAACTCATGGGTGGATCATAAACTGGAAGAAGTCTCATCTTCAGCCCTGTCAACAGCTGGAAAATCTAGGGGCAGCAATAGACTATGTGAAATTCCAAGTGTCTCTTCCAATACTCAAGAAAAAAGAAATTCTCAAAAGAATGAAGAATCTATTAAAATTTCCTGCCAGCTCAGCCAACATGGTAGAACAACTAGTTTCACAAAGGAAATGATTCCTTGGGCAATGTTACACCAACGGCCACTACAAATGACATTACTGTTCCAATGGAATCCGAACCAGAGTCCGAACAAAATAATTTTCTTGAAAGCATCCATCAGAAAACAATTATGTTGGTGAATCAACGGAAGGAATCTCAAACCCAAATCCCTGGAGAATCCCAAATGGGAGACCATTACAACAGACGCGAGTTCAATAGGCTGGGGAGCAACGTACAAATTGCAAATGGCTCGGGGTCTTTGGGACATCAGAATGAAAGCAAAATCCTCCAATGTAAGAGAATTAACTGCAGTCAAGAAAGCCCTTTATTTCTTTTGGAAATGCATAACCGGGAAATCAATCAGGATTCTGTCAGACAATGCCTCAACAGTGGCATATCTAAACAAACAGGGAGGCACCAAGAATCAAACTTTGTGGTTGCTGACTTAAGAGATCCTTCTGTGGGCGGAAAAGAAGTCACAAAACTTATCTGCAATTTACATCCCAGGGAAACTCAACGTTCAGGCGGATTTTCTAAGTCACAAACAGTTGCTACCTTGGGAATGGGAGTTGGGAGTCAAGTGGGGACGTTTAACAAATAGACCTAATGGCTTCGAACAACAACATGAAGCTCCCATCATTCTGTTCCCTTTACCCATCAACGAGAGTGGTGGCAATAGACACCTTCTCCATTCCATTCGTGGGATTTCGATCAAGTCTATGTATTCCCTCATTCCCAGAATTTTAGCGAAAATATGGCTGGAGCAGGTGAAAGCGATATTAATCCTACCGTATTGGCCCAGGAGACCATGGTTCTCAATATTACAGAGCATGTTGATTGCACCCTCAATCCTGTTGCCTCTACTTCCACACTTACTGACGCAGGGACCACTCCTACACCTGCAACCATCAAAATTACAGCTGATGGCTTGGCTTGTGAAAGGGGGAATCCTAAAAAGCTAGGTCTTTTAGAATCTACTATAGCAACATTGTTAGCAGCAAGGAAACCATCAATGTCAAAGAATTACTATAGAACCTGGAAGGTTTTCGTGGAGTGGTGCTCAGCAAATAACATTGATATTCAATCCCTATCAGCAAATAATCTGGCAGAATTTCTACAGTCGGGTCTAGAGGAATAGCTAAATATTTATACTTTAAAAAATCAGGTGTCAGCCATCTCTGCCATGACACAAAGACAGTGGGCCTTAGACCCATTGATTAGGCGCTTTTTCCAAGGAGTAAAGCAAATTAAACCCCAAATCAGAAGCACCATTCCTCCTTGGGATCTCTCTTTAGTCCTTTTTGCCATGTCTGCCTCACCGTTTGAGCCAGTGAACGAAATCCCTCTAAAGGAATTAACATTGAAGACAGTATTGTTAATAGCTTTGGCTACTGCAAGGAGAGTATCAGAGATACATGCGCTCAAAATAAATAGGCCTTATTTAAATATCTTTCCAGACAAAATAATCTTAATACCAGATGCCGCTTACCTACCTAAGGTAGTATCAAAATTCCATCTCAATGAGGATATAGTCATTCCTTCACTTACAGATTCCTCTCAATCTACTTCAAATCTCTGTTATGTAGACCCAGTTCGCTGTCTTAAGACGTACCTGAGTAGAACTGAACAGTTCAGGAAAACGGAATTCCTTTTTGTATTATCGGTTGGTTCCAAAAAAGGAGAAAGAGCTTCTAAGTCTACCCTGGTATCCTGGATAAAAGAAGGCATCAGATCTTGCTACAGACTTTTTTCCAGAGAGGAGCCCAATACCATCAGGGCTCATTCTACTCGTGCAGTTGCCACGTCCTGGGCATACGCAGGAGGAGCTTCTGCAGAGGATCTCTGTAAAGCGGCAACCTGGTCCTCTTTTTCTACCTTTATAAAACATTTTAAGTTAGATGTTTCTTCTAATTCATTTGCTTCTAAAGTTTTTGAAACATCTTGTGAATAAATATTTGTTTTGCATCACTCAGTCCCTCCCTTGCCCCTCCCTTGTCCAGCAGTGGACAAGCTTCCCTCCCTACTACTAACAAGCAGTCATCGTTTTTATACACTGTTTTGTACTTTTAATAAATGCAAATGAAAACAATTCATCTACTTACTGTGGGGAACTGCACCGCAGGTGTAAACACTGTCGCTGATGTCTCTACATGCTCCCAGGTTGGCCCGACTTCTCCGAAAAATTACAAGTAGAACATAAGGGGCAGCGAGATACGTCCAAAGCGAAGTACACCTTAGGCCGGTTAACTGGATAAAACTTCACATTTATTAGTAAGTGTTAAAATTGTAGATAGTACAGCATAAGGCATCCATGGACGAGGGAGACGCCAAGGGGAAGGGGAGTGGCCTGACACGTTTCACGGTTACTTCCGCTTCATCAGAGACCACGAGGGGAGACTCTCACCAGATTATATACACTATTCTCAAGCCATCAACGAGAAAAAAAAGGTACTAGTGTCTAACAATGTAGCAAGAAATATATCTACTACTGAGAACAATAACATTGTCATTAATCTGTCCCACACCATCTTGACTCAGGATCAACTTAGTGTGTTGAACAAAGGCCTTAATTATGTTATAGACGAACCCATGGACGATTTCGGAGTTCTCATAGATCTTAACAAGTTCATCAGGAAATTAACACTAAAGAGACATTTTAATCTTTTAGAAGAGGGAAAGATACCCTTCGGCACTACATGCCCCATGGATTTGACAGTAAATGAGAACCACATAGATGTCACCAATGAGAACAGCATTGAATTGTCGGTAGATACCGTTTCGAATATCAATCAGGTTACATCGAGTAGCTTTCTTGATAAACATAACATATTAACATTATCAACTTTGCATAATACAGGACCTATATCTACTGTGTCACATACGGGGCTGAAGAATACGTCATCCTTCTATCCCGTACAGAGTAAAGGACAATATATAGATATGTTCCACAAATTGGTAATACGGGACTTAGAAAAATTAGATTCCAAAACTAATATAAATATTAAAAAGTATAGACCCTCCAATTTTAACAACAAAGAAAAAGTGGCTTTACAACAACTTAAAGACAATAAATCCATAGTCATTAGGAATTCGGACAAGGGTGGGTCTATAGTGGTTATGGACACATCACAATACGAACTCGAAGCATCCAGGCAGTTGAACGATAAGGATACTGTTAGGATTGCACTTATGCATTGCACCTGAATCAACATGGGCAATGCACAAGATGTGCAATAGTGCAGGAAATGTCACTAATGGGGAAAAACTGAGCGACCAAGCCAGGGATAAATGAACAAGACAATTTATTAACGAATGCAACGAATATAAATGATAATAAAGCAGATGTAGACATTCACTTCATGCACTACAACATGCATACATACGAAAAGGTAACGCAGGACAAAACATAGGAGGATAACCAAAAACAGAACTGGAAAACACGGACTGCTGACTCCGGCTGGAAGGGCTAGGGCACAGGATACAGAAGAACAATGACCTAGCACTGAAGCAATGGTCGTGCTGGCTTTAAATGCAGACCTGGAAGGTCAGGTGACCGATCTCCTCCCAGCAACAGTCTGCAACACACCCAGTTCCTGAGGCAGAGAGCCCTCTGCTGGTGGAAAAGAGGAAGTTCACGTAGGCAACTCATAAAGTCAGTAGCAGATCGTGACAGATACTGGTACTTATATGTTATTAACTGGTGACCCTATAGATTCTTTTTTGAAACGCTATAATGAGTTGATTTCTAAGCGGTATGATTTAAATATTATTGACGACGAGGAACATGAGTTTCTAATGATTAAAAATCCATGTACACCTATCTTTCATATGTTCCCCAAGGTGCATAAGTCCATAGTAGATGTTAAAGCTAGACCGATTGTATCCAGGATGGGATCACTTAATGAGCGTTTAGCTGAATATGTTGACAATTTGCTTTTACCTATGGTTACCAAACTACCTAGCTATCTGAGAGATACTACGGCATTATTAACGTGTTTTGATAACTTCGTATGGGATCCCGAATACTGTTGGGTTTCCATGGACGTTATGTCCTTATATACATGCATTGAACACCTTACAGGTCTTTCAGCGGTTAAATATTGTCTTAAATTCTTCCACATATACTGTGATAAACAAAATTGTTATATTTTGGAAAAACTCGAATACTTACTCACTACCAATTATTTTATGTTTGCCAAAAATACTACCTGCAACAGAGAGGGGCGGCTATGGGGGCGAAATTTTCGCCCTCATATGCCAACCTTCTCATGGGTAAGTGGGAACAAGAAATTATATATGGACCTAAAAATCCTTATAGGTCAAATATTGTAACATATGTGAGGTATATAGATGACCTACTTCTAGTATGGAATGTGGACCCTACACATGTCCATGACTTTATTAGCTACTGTAACAACAATAGCTACAACATCAGACTCACCAGACACATACATAAAACCCATATGGAGTTTTTGGATGTATCTCTCTATATAGAGCATGACAAAGTGGTCACGGATCTATATAGAAAAGCTATCACAAAAAATGCTATTTTACATGCAGATTCAGCACATCATTACACGGTTATTAATTCTATACCATATGGCCAATTTATCAGATTGCGTCGTATCTGTAAGAATTGGGACACTTTCAATATTCAGGCAATGGACCTGTGGGATTGTCTAGTAAGTAGAGGATATCAAACATATAATACAAAGAATGCATATGATAAAGCAGTATTGCTCAATCGATATACACTCACCATCACTAATAACAGGAATAAGAACAAGTATAGAAACAGATACAAGTATACCAGAAACAACAAAATAGGAAATAATAGTACCACCACATCCACATGGAATAACGGTCTGTCTTTTATAAGCACGTTTACCAAACAAAGTATCAAGATTAACAATATTCTGAGAAAAAATTGGAATGTATTGGAAGCGGATCACAAACTTAGGGACATTTTGGGAGAGGGTCCCAGGTTTTGCTACAGAAAAGCTCGTAGCATCGGGGCTTATCTATCTCCATCTCTTTTTAATAATTCCACCAGTAGTACTATTACCACTTGGTTGGAACATAAGGGGTCACACAAGTGTGGAGCTCCTAGATGCATGTCATGTCAATACATTTCAGTATCCACAGACTTTGTGAGTAGTCAGACGGGCCACAAATACAAAATCAACAGATATCTTAATTGTCGCTCGTATAACGTGATTTATCTTGCCACCTGCCAATGTGGTAGCCAATATGTGGGTAAAACCACAAGACTGGCCACGAGAAGAATAATGGAACATATCAACGCAACTAAAAGACATGATTATAAATCAGCTATAGCAGCCCACATATTGACACAACATGGTGGGTCTTTGTGTATTAAGTGCCAGCTTATTGACAAAATTAAAGTGTCTGTCAGAAAGGGCGACTGGCATTGAGAATTACTTCGTAAAGAAGCGTTCTGGATGTACCATTTGAAAACTATTACACCATTGGGCCTTAATGCTGACTTCGAATTGAACTGTTTTGTGGATTGATTTGCTCCTGTCCTTTAGGGTTCCGCTCCTGACAACTCCGTGTTTTCTATATGTTATCCGTTAAATTTTACATCTCAGATGTTTCATTATGCTGCACACGATGATGTAGCACATTTTTGTGATTTTATGTTGTGTTGGTTCTTCGCAGACATCCTTATTATCCATTTATGCTGTTTTTACTTTGTATCCTTTACATTTGCTATTTATGCATTTGTGTGTAACCTCTTCATGATGAATCATTACAATGTATTACAGTTAGTCCCTATGTATGTATCGATCTAATGTTTCCAGCTGGATTGTTAGTAGGCTCGAGCCCATTCATTGGTTACTCACCTGTATATAATCCCCTCGTGGTCTCTGATGAAGCAGAAGTAACCGTGAAACGCGTCAGGCCACGCCCCTTCCCCTTGGCGTCTCCCTTGTCCATGGATGTCTTATGCTCAGCTATCTACAATTTTAACACTTACTAATAAATGTGAAGTTTTATCCATTTAACCGGCCTAAGGTGTACTTCGCTTTGGACGTATCTCACTGCCCCTTATGTTCTACTTTTAATAAATGATTTAAAATAATTTAAAGGCTATTTAGTGTGTGATGTATTTATGTTCACAGCCCTCCTTCTCCTTTCAGATTTATTCAAATTTTCAGTGGAGTGTATTTTTCAAAAACTGAAAAGCCGGACAGACAGACAGGTGTGGAGGGTTGTGACAGGTAGGCCTGTGCATCTCATTAAAACTAGGATTTTGTATATAAGATCCCCTCTGAAAACCCCAATAAACTGTAAAATCCCACTACAGAAAATAGCATTAAAGTAGATGCTTTCTAAAGTTGCTTTCAAAATTTGGCAAGGACTTTTTAGACCAATGCTTTCATATATTGACCATTCTTCAACATGGAAGTGTAACCACTTTTCCTAATACAACAGGCCTGTGGGACCACTCTTTATGCTAAATTACAATTAAATTTTGTGGAAGTGCATGAAGAGAGGTCCAACATCACTAATAAATTAAATAAGATAGGGAGAGAAATAGACTTTGCAGCTCCTCTTATAATATATGCAATTAAGGAATCGAGACTTATTGGTAATTTCCATGTTTTCATGGTAGCCCTTAAAAAATGTTTTACCTAATAAAAAGGTTTTTACAGCATTCCACAAGCTAATTGCAAAACCAGAGGGACAAGGACAGAGAAGAAAGGTCAAGCTTCCATGTGGTAGTAGCACCCCCAACATACCCCCAACTATAATTTAACCCACTGCTGGCCCCACTCTGTAGTGTAATAAAATCCTTACCTTACATCCAAGCTCCAAATGGCTGCCCTGCTATTCCCCTCCAAAGTCCCAAAAACTGGCCATATAGGACTCTGCCTCCTGTCTTTCTGAATTTTGCCATGAGCACTGCAGCCCCCCCCTCCCTCTCCCTCTCCCATCCATTTTGCTCTCCCTCCCCCTAGTGTGTAGCCCTTTGGGTGTAACCCTTTTGGTGTACTGTAGGGCTCCCTCCCACAGCCCTAACCGCTATATTAGTTTTTACAGAAACTCCCCCGATCATTACTTAGCTTACCTTTCTCCCCCAGCATTCTGGATAGCTGGAAGCCGCGTCCGTGATTGGCTGACTCTCAGCTAATCACGGACGCGGCTGCCGGTCCGGCCCCCTGCTTGCAGTTTCATGCAAGCAGAGGGCCAGGACAGTACGCTGGAGGAAAGAGGAAAGGTAAGTAATGATTGGGGGAGTTTCTGTAAAAACTAATATAGCGGTTGGGGCTGGGGGAGGGAGCCCTATAGTATCCCAAAATGCCCTTTAATGGAGGTCTTATGCATTTAATATAAAGCACTGGACGGACGGCCACTCACTATTCAGTGAAAATGGTGAAACTGTGGAACTGTCTTTCAGCAGATGTGGTAATGGAAAGTTTATTGAATAGCTTTAAGGGTGGGCTGTATATGTTTTTTAAAACTAAAAAATATTGAAAATTTCTGGCAACAGCAAAACCGTCATAGGGAAAGCAGGAAGACAGGGCCTGCTTGGCTTCTGGGCCCCTCTGCAGTCGCAAGGTCTGCTCCCCTGGTAGTTACACCCCTAGGCAAAAGTAATCATGGCTGACAGTTTGCCATGACCAAAATGCTTCTGACCTTGGTCACAGCCAGCCAAAAAATGAAGTTGCATGTACTTTCTTCAGTCAAATCCTTTAAATGCTTCCTACTGTTCCAGCCAATCACCTACATGTGGGCGGGGTTTTCAGGTGGGTCCCTGCATCTTAATAAAACTGTGATTTAGTATATATGATCCCCTCTCAAAAACTACAGTAAAAAGCAATAAATTAAATGTAACTTTCAGACAGTAACAACCCTACATTACAATAAATATACTCTGTGTACCAGTAGTAAAGGATTTTTAACCAATTAGAATATGTAATGAAATTGAGCATTCCAAAATAGCAGGGTGAGATATTTCTGGTGGTATGTCCTTTCATAGATGTTACTCTGATAATATAAACTGAAAATATTCATTGTGGCTTTAACATGTTTAAGATAAAGTAGTAACCGTGGGACTTTTTTATTAACACATATGGAAACCAAAAGCTGTGGTATTAAGCATTGTTATTAGCTGAAGCTAATAGTTGTGTACCAAAGTACTACTTATTGTGCCAAAATACGAAAGGGAGGGGGATCTGTTGATTCTTATGACAGTGGATTTCAAACTTTCTCAGACAGTGGCACAGTTTTTTCCACTGTTCTTGTTCACATTTAATAATGTATCCCTACTGTCCTACTCCCTACTGTCCTACTGCTGTCTATAGAAAAATCTTTCACTAGTTTAATGTTACTGAGATCAACAACCATCTCTCTCTTCCCTTATGAGACAGATGATTTTTATGTACAGGACCAAACTTTACAAGTCCAGTAAGAGGATATGGTCCGACTAAGCTGGCTCTTAAATAGAAACAATTTTATTTTTTTTCAACTCTCTCCTCTTCTGTTTATAAAGTAGAATAAGAATGGGAGGGTTTAAAGGAAAATAGATTATATATACACTCCTCCAAAAGCAGCCATAGAATTGTGGGTTCAGTCCATGACTAAATCAGCTTTTTCAACCATGGTTCCAAGGGTTCCACAAGATGTTCTTGGGGTTCAGCAAGCTATAGTGTCAGGGGCTGTACAGACCCATCCAAATTGATGATGCAGAAAGAATGAGATTAATCAAAATATGTAAGATACAAATGATTTCTCTGAGATAGAGCTCAGAAGGGCTGTGGACAACACCTTATGCTAAATTACAATTACATTTTGTAGAAGTGCTTGAAGAAAGGTCAACCTTCCGTGTGTTAGTAGAACCCCTAACACAGTCCTATAATTGAAGGTCCTATGTCTTTAATATAAAGCACTGGGTGGATGGCCTCTTCCCTCACATTAAAAAGCCAGCAGGCATGGGGGGAAAGTAAAACCTGCTACACTAATCCAATGTGGGCAGGATAAAGGTGATGCTATCATTTTTTAGACCCAAATTTTACATAGTCTACTTAAAGGGCATGTCCACCCCCAAAACTATAATCCCCCCCAGTAATGGCCCCACCATGTAGTGTAGTGTAATCCTTACCCCACATCCCAGCTCCATAGGGTTCTCCTGTAGACCCCCCCTAAAGTCCCAAAAACAGTCCACCAGGAGGCTAGCAGGGCTCTGCCTGCTACCTTGCCTCCGGTAGATATTTGTCATGCTACTGCAGGCTTCTCCCCCTCCCCTCCCCCTCCCTCTCCCTCCCTCTCCCTCCCGTTCTACTCTCCCTCCCCTAGCGTAAATCCTTTTAATGCTGCTCCCCCATGTCTGGTAGCCCCAACCGCATGAATAGTATTTTGCAAAAGCTCCCCAAACTCTTACTTACTCTCCTCTTTCCTCTGCTGCACTGAATACCGGCAGCCGCGTCCGTGATTGGCTGCCGCTCAGCCAATCACAGACGCGACTGCCGCTCAGCCAATCACAGACGCGACTGCCGGTCCCGCCCCTCTGCTTGCATTCTCGCAAGCAGGGGGCCGGCAGTGCAGCGGAGGAATGAGGGGAGGTAGTAGTAGTTTGGGGGCTTTTGCAAAATACTAATCATGCGGTTGGGGCTACCAGACATGGGGAGCAGCATATCAAAAGTTATTTTTAAGGGTGGACATGCCCTTTAACATAGTAATGGAGGTTGAATAAACTTTACACCCTACTCATTAACCCTACCTACAGCAGTTAATCCAGAGAAAGCAAATAAAAAATCCTTCCTGGCAATCAGAAAGTATCCCTGATCATCCAGAACTATATGGATTATACCAGTAAATTTCAATATGTTTTAGTTTTAGAAACTTATCTAGGCCACTTTTAAAGCTATTCAATGAACTTGCCATTACCACATCTGCTGGAAGACAGTCCCACAGTTTCACCGTTCTCACTGTAAAGAAACCTTTCCTAACCTGAAGATGAAACTTCTTTTCCTGGTCCCAACATGTCAGTGGTTACATTAAGGGTTAACCCCTCCGCTCCCAGCGCAGGACAGGAAGTTTAAATGGTTCCCACCCCCCTCCCTCACTAGTCCTTTCCTGTCCCTCGCGCGACCAGGAGTTGCTGTACCTGGATCTGGTGAAATCTTGCCCCCTCCTCTGTACAGGTAGTCTGCCTCGGTCCCGTAGGGTCTTTTAGGCAGTGTTTGTTCCGCGTCAGTGCCATTTTCGGTGCTTGTAGCGGCCCACACTTCCGGTTTCGGACGCTTGCGGTGACGTCACCGGAATTTAAAAATTTGGCGCCAGCCTGTCACCCTCAGCTTTCCTCACTGAGACTGTTTGTTGTGCGGCTGCAGCTTTGTGCTGTTGTTTCTTGGCGTTTCTCCAGTATTGTGCCTGTGAATCTGTTGCCTGCATGCTGGTTTTCTTTGCAGGTTATTTATGATTCTTTCATTTGTTTCAGTGCTGTACCATGAGTTCCAGGGGGCATAATCTAGATCCAGAACCAGGGGGTAAGAATAACTGGATTGGTATGTATGGGGGGGGGGGTTTGCTTTTACTCATTATTTCTTTTTTCTTACATGAATCATCTCGCCACAGAGAGGAGGAAAAAAGACACAAAAGCAGAAGAGAATGCAAATACTGTTCTAACCCAGCTGAATCTGGGAAAAAATTATGCATGGTTTGCATGGATGAAGTTCGGGGCAGTTCTGCTTCTAAAGAAGAAGTTACCCTTTGGGTAAAGGAGTCAATGCTAGAAATTGGACAACAGATGGTATCTCAAGTTACTCAATCAGTCCTAGACTCCATTAATCCTAATCAGGAGGCAGCTTTTTCAGGATAGGGTCCTTCACAAGAGAACTACCTGAGTCTGATTTAGAATCTGATCAGTCATTGCCCATTGAGACTATACAGAATTTAATCAAAGCCATGAGATCCCTCAGAACCAGATGTCCGGCCTTCTACTTCAAAGGATAAGATGTTTTCATCCCCTGTTGTCAAATCATCTTTGTTTTTACATCCAAATATGTCAAGCTTGATTCAAGCGAATGGAATGAGCCTGACAGAAAATTCAATTTTCAAATAATTTTATTAACAGATACCCTATGGGGGGAAAGAAGCAAAATTTTGGGATAATTCTCCCAATTAGATGCGGCATGTCTAGACTATCGAAATTTACTATGTACCTGTTGAAGATGGGGCCATTTTGCGTTATTCAATGGATAGAAAACAGGAATTGATCCTTAAAAAGAGCTATCTGGTGTAGGTGCAGCTCTAGGCCTGCGGTAGCTACAGTTATATGGCCAAAGCAGTACAGTGTGGCTTAAGAAATTAAGAAGCAGTCAACAGGGAAACATCTAAGGAGGTTGTTTCCAAGCTATTAAGGATATCCGTATAGCTACAGAATATTGTGCAGAAGCAGCAATGGATTGTCTGAAGCTAGCAGCTAAAAGCATGGCTTTATCAGTTCTTGCTAGAAGATCTTATGGCTCCGTCAGTGGTCAGCAGATATGCCTTCCAAGATGTGTTTGACTGCTCTTCCCTTCCAAGGTGATCTTCTTTTTGGAAAAAAACTAGAAGAGACCATTTCTCGCAATTCTGCAGAGAAGGGTACTTTTCTACCACAAATAAAAACCCAGAAAGTTTGGAGATAAGAGACCTTTCAAGAAGCTAAGCAGTACAGATCAGAAGTCTTTGGCTTTTCGTCCATGCGAATCAATCAAAACCAAGGAACCAAACAGAATCAGCCCTTTCGTTCACAGAATTCCAAACCAGCTAAGGGTAAACAATTATGAAGGTTTGGGATCCATCAGTGGCCAGTGGGGGGCCGTTCCTCCCTATTCAAAACTGTTTGGACTCAAAACATTCAAGATAAATGGGTTATTCAGACAATTTCCTTGGGTTACCACCTACAGTTCACCACTTTCCTGTCTCACACTTTTTCCTAAAGTCCAAAGAACCAAAATCTTCAAAGGCAAGATACAGACTTCAAGAAATGTTGATGGATCTTTCTTCCAGAAACATTATGAACCTGTGCCTCAGAAGGAGAGGCGGAGGGGAATTTATTCTCCACTCTTTCTTCTCAGAAAAAGATCAGGAGATTACAGGGCAATCCTAGCCCTAAAGATTTTGAATACTTACCTGAAAATTCGATCCTTCAAAATGGAAACTTTAAAGACGGTACTTCCACATCTAAGGAAAGGGGACTGGCTCCTAAAGATCGATTTGAAAGACGCCTATTTACACGTGCCAATCTTCTATCCACACAGAAGGTTCCTGAGGTTCCAATGTCTAGGACAACACCTCCAATACAGAGCCTTACCTCGGTCTGGCGACTGCACCAAGAGTATTCTCAAAGACCTTTCTCCAGTGGTTGCACACCGGAGACTTCAAGGCATTTTTCTTTTCTTTTATCTGGACGATATTTTAATAAGAGCAGAAGATCCCCAGTATTTATAAAACAAGGAAACGAGTTTCTCAATTTCTACAAGACCTGGGATGGATGATAAATTGGGACAAGTCTCACCTAACCCCTTCCCAAATCTACAATTCCTGGGAGTTACATTGGACATGGTAAACTTTCAAGTCTCCCTTCCCATAATCAAGAGGAACAAATTATCAAATTATGTGGCAGCATGATGAACAGACCAATCTCTACAGCCCTTCTGTGTCAACAGTTGATAGGGAAAATGGTGGGCACATCTCAATCAGTCAGATGGGCCATGAGTCATCTTCCGCCCCCTCAGTTGATTTTCTCTTTCAATGGACACACTTGGTCCCCAACTTCCAGAATTTGATACACCTAAATCAGAACACTATACAGAGTCTCCAATGGTGGACAATGGAAGACAATTATCTTCCAATTCATCTCCAAGAACCAGAATGGATAAGAATAATGACAGATGCCACCTGTCCGGTTGGGGGGCCCTTGCCAAAACAAATGGTGTCAGGGTGTCTGGAACGACACAGTTTCACACGTCAATCAACTTCAAAGAACTGAAAGCCATCCATCTTGCTCTTTTGCATTTCAGGAATCTGATCATTCAGAAACCAGTACTAATTATATCAGACAACAAGACTGCCATTGCCTACATAAACAAAAGAGGAGGTACAGGAGTCTTCGACTTTGTTCTCTAGTACTAGAGATCTTTCTATGGGCAGAGAAACTCTTTGGAACTTGAAAGCAATATATATTCCGAGTTACCAGAATGTGCAGGCAGATTACCTGAGCCGGGGCAGTACATCCGGGAGAGTGGTCCCTCAACCAGACAGTTTTCCGTTCACTGGAGGGAAGTGGGGCACGCCTCAAATAGACCTGATGGCGACCAGATGGAACTTCAAGGTGACAACATATTGTTCCAGATTCCCAGACAACTCAGCAATTCTGACAGATGCATTTTCGGTAATTGTGATTATGCCCTATCTAACATCTTCCCCCATTTCCGATAATTCCCAAGGTTTTACAAAGATCAAGAAAGATCATTCTACTGTAATAATAGTGTTACCCATGGTGGCCCAGGAGACCTTGGTTTCCCCTCCTCAGAGAGATTCGTGGGAGGACCAGTCTTCCTTGCAATACAGAAGGATCTGTTAACTCAGGGCCCCATTCTGCCACCAAATCCAGCAGAATTGAATTTGACAGCCTGGCTTTTGAAAAAGAGCAACTAAGACAATAGGTCTATCCAATCAGGCGTTTTCTAACCTTGATAAAATCAAGGAAATTCAACTTTATCCAAATATTACAAGATTTGGGAAATATTTCTGACCTGGTGTCTATCCAAGGATCCCCCGGTTTCCAATATCTCTGAAGTTCAAATAATTGAGTTTCTTCAGGCAGGTCTAGATCGGGGTCCAGCAACACTACATTAAAACTCATGTTTCGGCCTTGTCAACCCTAGGGGAATCAGATGGTTCTCATCACCATTGATCATAAATTCTTTCAGGCTCTTAAAAGGCTTAAGCCTCCTTGCAGAAATAAGTCTCCTCCATGGGATCTTCCTTTAGTCCTAAAGATGTTGGCCAAATCTCCATTTGAACATTTAGAAAATATCCTCTAACATATAAACTTGGAAACAGCTTTTCTTCTAGCCATTACAACAGGAAGAAGAGTTGCAGAATCACAGAATTATAAATATCTAACAGATATCTATCATTTCTTCAAGATCGTCTGGTACTCAGACTACCCGAGTCCTTTCTGCCTAAAATTTGTCCTTTTCATGTTAATCAGGACATAGTTCTTCCTGCTTTCAATCCTGATCCAAATAATGATCAGGCTGAGATTCTACAAAAACTAGATGTTGCCAGATGTGTAAGATATACTTGCAAAGAACTTCTTCTTTTAGAAAATGTGACCATTTACTTACCTTATACTCAGGCAAAAAACGGGTTTCCAACCACTCAAAATCCTCAGTGGCAAGATGGATCACCTCCTGCATTAAAAAAGCTTACAATATTGCCCAATTATGTGCCCCTTCTGTGAATGCCCATTCAACAAGAGCAGTGGCGGCGTCATGGGCTTGCCAGGCTGGAGTTTCTCCTGAAGATATTTGTAGAGCAGCCACTTGGAGTTCAGCCCATACATTTATAAGCACTACCAACTAGAAGTGTTTTCGGAATCATTTTCCAATTTTGGGCGTAGTATTCTCTCCTCTGCTACCTCATAATTCCTAACTTAATGATAATAAATTTATTTGCATCCCACCTTTTTTTTGGCTTTGGTATATCCCTTAATGTAACCACTGACATGTTGGACCAGGAAAGTAAAAAATGTATCAAACTTACCGTAATTTTCTTTTCCTGGACAACAACAGTCAGTGGTTACATTTCCCACCCTTCTTCCTGTTCTTGCTGCGGTCCATTTGGACTAGTGAGGGAGGGGGTGGGAACCATTTAAACTTCCTGTCCTGCGCTGGGAGCGGAGGGGTTAACCCTTAATGTAACCACTGACATGTTGTTGTCTAGGAAAAGAAAGTTACGGTAAGTAGGATAAATTTTCTACTTTTTTCTAATCCCAAAGGATGTCCAAAAGTCCACTCTGATATTACCTATTAGTGAACAATACACCAAAGAGTTTATTATATGGTCTTTGAAAATGTTTGTATAAAGTGATCATAACCCCTTGCAGTCATCAATGTAAATAGCCCTATCTTGTCTAATCTGCCTGCATAGCTAAGTGCCTTCATTTCCTATATTATTTTACTTTTTTTACTAATTATTCTTCCTTCTCTGAACTCCATTTCCAAGATATACCTTTGTATATGGAATTCCAAAACTGCGCTGCATATTCCAAATGAGGCCTTACCAGTGCCTTGTAAAGAGGGAGAATAATACTTTTATTTGTTGAATTTATTTCCATTTTTATACAAGACAATATCTTGCTAGCTCTAGCTGTTGCTGTCTCTCGCTGATTTATCTACTAGAACCACAAATCTCTTTTCAACAGAGGTTCACTTAACACAGAGCCATTTATGGTGTAGGAGACACAAGGATTGTTAAACTACAAATCCATCACCTTATATTTATCAACATTGAATCTCATCTACCACTCTGATGCCCATTTTATTTATCCACAAATACAAATACAGCTTTTAATACACACTTCTAAGTCATTTATAAACAGAAAAAATAGCAGGATCTCTGCTGCCCTAGGTGGGAAAAGAGACTGGATCCTAATAGGTTCTCAGTGGAGCAATTAAGTACACTTAAGATTGGAGTTTCCTAAATAAAGCTGACCAGGAACTAAGCTGCTTCCATCTAGTGACAGACATCAGACTGGGCGCAGTGAGTGCTATAGAGAAAACAGCTGACGAGACTAAGGACAGAACTGCCATCATAGAAAGCTGTGACTTTTTTCCGGTCAGAGCTAACAGATACTGAGGTACAGGCTGCTGTGTGACACTCTGCCATCTTTAAGACTGTCATTGTAACTGCTGTTACAGCCTCAACAAACCTCCTGTTTACCTGTATCTGGGCCTTGAAGATATTATAGATAAATCACTTCATCCACACGGATTAAATCGAGACTATGATCTTTTTCTTTTATATAGGTTTATTGGTTTATATTTATTTGTACTCTGCACACCCATGGATTTAGAAGTTTTCGATACGGCAGATTAGTGAATATGCTTCAATGATCGGTATTTAACTATTAACTATTACACTATTTATGTGTAATGCAAAGTGGGGGCCCCCAAATCTGACTCGGGCCCCACTTGGTTTTAAACTGGCTCTGTAAATGCTCCAACTCCCCAGGCAAGGTGTAAGGAATAGAGTCCCGGAGGGACGAAGTTCACTGTACCTTTTAGGAGGAGGGCTGTCAGCAGCTGGAAACAATGGCTGAAGGGCTGGTAACTGAACAATGGCTGATCCACAGGCTGAAGTGATGGTAACTGGAACAATGGCTGAGGCACAGGCTGAAGGGACGATAACTGGAACAATGGTTGAGGCACAGGCTGAAGGATGATAACTGGAACAATGGCTTGAGGCACGCTGAAAGGATGGTAACTGAACAATGGCTGAGGCACAGGCTGAAGTGTGTAACTGGAACAATGGCTGAGGCAACGGCTGAAGGATGGTACTGGAACAAGGCTGAGGCACAGGCGAAGGGATGGTAACTGGAACAATGGCTGAGGCACAGGCTGAAGGGACGATAACTGGAACAATGGTTGAGGCACAGGCTGAAGGGATGATAACTGGAACAATGGCTGAGGCACAGGCTGAAAGGATGGTAACTGGAACAATGCTGAGGCACAGGCTGAAGTGATGGTAACTGGAACAAATGGCTGAGGCACAGGCTGAAGTATGGTAACTGGAACAATGGCTGAGGCACAATCAAGGCAAGGGCTGGAGCCGAAGGCAGAAAACGCTACACAGGCAGACAAACAGTCTGTCCGTAGCAAGGACTACGAATAGGCACTCGCACCCTCTGCGAGTGCCTATTTGAATCTTCGCGCCGCCCGGGCGTCCGGACGTGGTGACGTCACGACGCCGACGTCCGGCGCCGGCGACGTCACCAGTCCCGGAACGGCGAGGGAGCGCGGCAGGTAAGATCCTTACAGTACCCCCCCTCCCACGGGGCCTCAGGACCACTGAACAGGTTTGTCAGGAAATCTTCTATGAAAGGTTTTGATTAACTGGGGAGCATGTAAATCCGACTGTTTAACCAGGACCTTTCCTCTGGTCCAAATCCTTTCCAATGGACCAAATATTAAGAGAACTTCTGACGAATCTGGAATCCAAGACTTTCTCCACCTCAAATTCTTGTTGACCGTTGATCATAATAGGATCTGGCGACTGAAGAGGGAAAGAGAATCGATTCAGCACCACTGGCTTAATAAGAGAAACATGGAACACATTAGGGTTCTCATGATGGTAGGTAATAGAAGTCGTACTGCCGTAGGACCCACCATTCCAATATAGGGAATGGACCAATAAATTTAGGACCCAATTTAGGAGAAGGAACACGTAGTTGATGTGGAGTTGATGATAACGAAACTTTATCTCCCACCGAATATAATGGAGGTTTACGTCTACGCCTATCGGCTGCAGTCTTTTGTACCAGGGCAGACTTCTCAAGACAGTTCTTTGTAGCCTGCCAGATGGCTGACATTTCTGTGTGTTGCCGGAACTGGTCCTGATGAACAAAAAAAATCCTGTGGAAACCCTTTGGTTTAAGCCAAAACACAAAAAAAAGGAGATTTTCCGGTAGAAGAGTGGACGGCATTGTTAATTCCGCCCATGGCAGAAGCTCAGTCCAATTGTCTTGAAGATAAGAAATGTAGCATCGAAGGAATTGTTCCAGACATTGGTTGGTCGCTCTGCGGCTCCATTAGACTGAGGATGATAAGCAGATGAAATTGGAGTTTAATTCCAAGTAGTTTGCAAAGTGCCCGCCAGAATTTGGAGATGAATTGGGTTCCCGATCGGACACTATTTCCATAGGTAATCCATGCAGACGGAAAATATGAGAAATGAACAATTGAGCAAGTTCAGCAGAGGAGGGCAATTTAGGAAGAGGAACAAAATGAGCCATTTTGCTAAAACGATCTACAGTAACCCAGATGACTGTATTTTGCTTAGAAACAGGAAGTTCACCAATAAAGTCCATGAAAGGTGGGTCCACGGTAGGGAAGGAATAGGTAGAGGTTGGAGTAGCCACAAAAGAGTATGGGAAGTTTTGGAATAGCACAGACAGAACAGGCGGCGACAAAGTTTTTGACATCTGTCCTCATGGAGGGCCACCATACTGACCGATTAAGAAGATTGAAAGTCTTATGAACCCCAGGGTGACCGGCCTGTTTGGACTCATGAGTTAGTTGTAATATTTCTTTCCGAAGGGAGAGGGGAACAAAGGTCTTATTAGGGGGTAAGGCAGCAGAAGCAGAATCCTGAGCTAGAATCCGATGGCAAAGTTGAGGGGGTAATAGTGGCTAGGATCTTGGAGGAGGGAATAATGGGGCCTTTATCTTTATCAGTAGAATCGTCTGCAAGGAAAGACCCGGAGAGAGCGTCTGCTTTTTTATTCTTGGAACCAGGATGAAAGGAAATGATGAAATGAAACGAGAGAAAAACAGTGCCCAACGGGCTTGACGAGGATTCAATCTCCTTATGGTTTTGGATAATTCCAGATTTTTGTGATCGTGAGGATGGTGATAGGCTGTCCTGCCCCTTCCAGTAAGTGTCGCCATTCTTCTAGTGGCGAGTTTGATAGCAAGAAGTTCGCGATTCCCAATATCATAATTCAGCTCATTGGGCAGAAATTTCTTAGAGAAGAATGCACATGGGTGAGTTTCCCATTCTCTATTTGCCTTTGGGAAAGGACGGCACTGCTCCAAGATTAGAGGCGTCAACTTCGATGATGAATGGTAGACTGGGGTCGGGGTGCAGAAGTGCTGGGGCAGAAGAAAAGCATCTTTTAATTCTTGAAGGCTACTAAGGCGGCTGGAGACCAGTTCTAGGTTTGCCTCCTTTCCGGATAAGGGCCAAGATAGGAGCAATGATAGAAGAAAACCCTTTAATAAATTGTCTGTAATAATTGGCAAATCCGAGGAATCGTTGGATAGCCTTAGTGCCATGGGAAGCGTCCAATTGACAATAGCTGAGACTTGGTTGGATCCATCTTGAAGCCTTGAGCAGAGACCAGATAACCCAGAAAAGGTACTTGGGAGCATTCAAAGAGACATTTTTCCAATTTAGCGTACAGTTGGTTGGCTCGTAGTCGGGATAAAACTTGACATACATGCGACGATGAGAAGAAAGATCTTGAGAGAATATTAGATGTCATCCAAGTAAACTACTACTGAAATACCTAAGAGGTCTCGAAAAATGTCATTAACAAATTCTTGAAAGACTGCTGGGCATTACAAAGACCGAAGGGCATCACCAGATATTCATAATGTCCAGTTCTAGTATTGAAGGCCGTTTTCCATTCGTCTCCTTCTCGAATGCGAACCAGATTATAGGCTCCACGAAGATCAAGCTTGGAGAATACTTAAGCCCCTTTCAATTGATCAAAAAGTTCCGAGATGAGGGGTAGAGGATAGCGGTTCTTGATAGTGATTTTATTGAGACCCCGATAGTCGATGCATGGACGTAGTCCTCCGTCTTTCTTTTCCACATAAAAAAACCCCGCACCGGCAGGGGAAGTGGACGGTCTGATGAAGCCCCGAGACAGGTTTTCTTTGATGTAATCTTCCATAGCGGTGGTCTCAGTAGGAGATAGAGGATAGGTGCGACCTCGGGGTGGAGAGGTACCGGTCAACAAATCGATGGGACAATCATAGGCCGGTGGGGAGGCGAATCTCAGAAGACTTTTTGTCGAAGACTCTTAAAGTCCAGATACTGAAGAGGTAAAAATTTTAATTTTTTATCTTCACAGGAAACAGAAGAACAAAGATTTTGGGGTGGAAAGACATCTGGAAAGACAGGATGGACTCCAAGAAACAGTTCGTTCTTTGTCCAGTTGATGATGGGGTTATGAAGTCGAAGCCAAGGGAGTCCTAGAATGAGAGGGGTCGTGGGACTTGTATGACCAAGAAAGAATTAATTCCCGTGATGAGACAGCCAATTTGAAGAAGAATTTCTGTAAGGACATAGAAATAAATTCTGTGGTAATGGTTGATTGTCAATAGCCAGTACTCGGAGAGGATGAGGCAAGGAAAATAACGGAATACCTAACAGAGAAGCAAAGGTGGCATCAATAAAATTACCGGCTGCTCCAGAGTCTAGGAAGGCTTGGGTAGAGAAGGTTCGGGATTTGAAAATGAGGTAGCAGGAAGAAATGACTTGAGGGAATTCTTGTGGAAAGGAGATTTGAATTTGCCTAGAAGAGACTCCTTATTCAGGTCTAGGGGTTTCAGTTTCCCGGCTTGGAAGGGCAACCTTTAGCGAAGTGTCCCTGGCGGAACAATACAGGCAAAGCCCATGAGTCCCTCCTCCTGAGTTTTTCTTCGGCCGAAATGTGTGTACCCCCAATCTGCATGGGTTCCTCCAAGGGCGGAGCAGCTGTCAAAGATCCTGTCCCTTGGGGACGAGGAACAAACTTGGGGGGAACAAGACGGTTATTGGACTTTTCGGCTTGCCTTTCCCTGATACGAGTATCCATCCGTATACACACAGAAATCATTTCCTCTAACATTGTGGGAAGTTCCCGGGACCCAGGTCGTCCTTGATACGATCCGACAGGCCCTGCCAAAAGGCTGCTAACAGAGCCTCATTGTTCCAGGCAGTCTCGGCAGCCAAAGTCCGACTCGATGGCATATTGCCCTACCGAACGGGAGCCTTGACGTAATTGCATCAGCCGGGAGGAAGCAGCAATAGTTCTGCCCGGGGCGTCAAAAATCTTCCGGAAAGTTTCCAAAAATAAGGAATATCGTTCACCCAAGGGTCATTCTTCTCCACAGGGGGATGCCCAGGCCAAGGCATTGCCTCCCAATAGAGCAATAACATAACCGACTTTGGCACGGTCCGAGGCAAAGTTAGAGGGCTGTAATCAAAATGTATAAGGCATTGGTTAATGAATCCCCGACAAGCTTGAGCGTCCCCTTCATACCGTCAGGAGGCGGTATTCGCGGCTCTCTGGGGGGAACGGGTTCTCTAGGCAGAGCAGGCGGAACCGGAGAGCCGGGCCCGGACAACCGAGCTGAAATGGAGCCAGAAATTGAGCTAATTGATCTGCTGGCGCTCAAGGGCGTCCATGCGGAGGGAAATAGTCTGCAATGTCTTGCCTAAACTGGCTTAGCTTCCTCAGGTACTTCCATGGCCTATTCGTACTGTAAGGAATAGAGTCCCGGAGGGACGAAGTTCACTGTACCTTTTAGGAGGAGGGCTGTCAGCAAGCTGGAAACAATGGCTGAAGGCTGGTAACTGGAACAATGGCTGATCCACAGGCTGAAGTGATGGTAACTGGAACAATGGCTGAGGCACGGCTGAAGGGACGATAACTGGACAATGGTTGAGGCACAGGCTGAAGGATGATAACTGGAACAATGGCTTGAGGCACAGGCTGAAGGATGGACTGGAACAATGGCTGAGGCACAGGCTGAATGGATGGTAACTGAACAATGGCTGAGGCACAGGCGAAGGGATGGTAACTGGAACAATGGCTGAGGCACAGGCTGAAGGGATGGTAACTGGAACAATGGCTGAGGCACGGCTGAAGGGACGATAACTGAACAATGGTTGAGGCACAGCTGAAGGGATGAAACGGAACAATGGCTTGAGGCACAGGCTGAAAGGATGGTAACTGGAACAATGGCTGAGGCACAGGCTGAAGTGATGGTAACTGGAACAATGGCTGAGGCACAGGCTGAAGTGATGGTAACTGGAACAATGGCTGAGGCACAATCAAGGCAAGGGCTGGAGCCGAAGGCAGAAAACGCTACACAGGCAGACAAACTGCCTATTTGAATCTTCGCGCCGCCCGGCGTCCGGACGTGGTGACGTCACGACGCCGACGTCCGGCGACGTCACCAGTCCCGGAACGGCGAGGGAGCGCGGCAGGTAAGATCCTTACACAAGGGTTGAGAATGCAGGGAGGCAGAAAGGAGGGAGAAGGGATGGGAGAGATGGGAACAGGTTTAGGAGAGAGAGAGACGAAGGATGGAGAGAGGTAAATGGAGAGGGATAGAGAAAGGGACAGGTAAAGGGATAGGAGCAGGTGGATAGGGATATGGAGCATAGCAGCGATTGAGGGATGTTAGAAGTAGGGAAAGTAGTAGGGCGATTAAGTATTTGATTTCTTCTTAGATTATGCAAAATAGCTGGACCAATGATAAACTGGAGGGCTTCACTGCCAAAAACTTATAAGGTAAGGCAACCCTCGCCAACCATAAACACTTTCATGGCATCTTTTGCTACTTTCATGCACGGAATAGCAGAATGGGCCAGACAGGCAGCCAAGTCTGTGATTGGTTGAGATCAGCAGAGGGCGCTGAGGGAACAAGGGCGTGTAAGTACATTTAGGGGCTGATTTCGAAGTTTTAAACAAAGGGTTTAGGGTTGGAGAGGGTGCCTTACCTTATACAAAGTTTGTATTTTCTGGCGCATGCCAAAATCCTCTCAGAAGAGCAGCAAGTGGCAGATATGGATAACACACAGACAGGCTACTAATTTTTATGGACTTTCATCAGGCCCTGCAGGACAACCATAAGGAGCAGAAGAGAAAGATTGTCACATTGGACTGCTGAGTGGCAGATGAGATTTAATGTTGAGAAATGTAAGGTGATGCATTTTGGACTTAAAAATCCTTATACTATACTGCTTATACTATAAATGGTTCTGTGTTAAGTGAATCCCTGTTGGAAAGAGATCTTTGAGTTTTGGTGGATAACAAACTTAAAGGAAGCAAGCTTGCCAGGCGGCAACAGCCAGACCCAGCATGGTATTGTCTTGTATAAGAAGGTATGGATTCAAGAGAGGAAAATGTAATTCTCCTCTTTACAAAGCACTGGTAAGGCCTCATTTGGAATATTCATTGGAATTTTGGAATCCTGTGTACAAAAAGGACATCTTTGAAATGGAAAGGGTTCAGAGAAGGGCAACTAAATTAATAAGGGGATTGGGGGAGCTTAAATATGAAGAGAGACTGGAAAAGTTACAATAATGTACGCTGGAGAAAAGGCGCTTGCGTGGGAATATGATTACTGTGTATAAATACATTAACGGGCCATACAATACGATCTGGGGCATTGTTCACCAATAGAGCATGTCAGAGGACACACGGACATCCCTTAAGACTTAAAAGAAGAAGTAAAAACGTTTAGGCATCAAGATCGAAAAGGGTTTTTCACTGTGAATACAGTAAAGCTATGGAACTGTCTTCCAGTGGACGTTGTTATGGCAGGTTCATTGGTCATTAAAAAAAAAAAGCTGGATGAGTTTCTGCAAATAAGGAATGTTGCAAGTTACTCGTATTGATACATAAATTAGAGTTGATCCAGGGATATTTCTGATTTTTTTTTTTCCCTTCATAAATTTATGGGTTTTTTTTTGCCTTCCTCTGGATCAATAGGCAGGAATTGAGAATATTGCTATATTAATAATATCAGGGAGACGCACTCAGGCAAGATATATTTCAATATTTATTGTGATATACCCTTCAATAATTTGATGGGTTTTTTTTTTGCCTTCCTCTGGATCAATAGGCAGGAATTGAGAATATTGCTATATTATAATATCAGGGAGACGCACTCAGGCAAGATATATTTCAATTTTATTGTGATATACCGGTGCACAACGTTCGGCTTCCCCCTTCCTCAGGTGCCATGCACCTGAGAAGGGGGAAACCCCGAAACGTTGTGCACCGGTATATCACAATAAATATTGAAATATATCTTGCCTGAGTGCGCCTCCCTGATATTATTGTTAGGGCTGACTTAACATTGGCTGGTGAACTGGAGGGCTGATTTAACACTGGCTGGTGACTGACTTAACACTTCCTGGTGAGCTGGTAAATATAAGTTCCCACAACACAGACTGGTAAATATAAGATGCTTAAACAGACTTATAAGATCCCCAGTTCACACAGATTGGTACATATTAGACACCCTTGCCAACACAGACTTTTCAATATAAGATGGGCTGTCTCCTGTACAATATTCCTGCTATTACTACTGTACACCAACTTTCCATTTTGCTCCATTCCCCTGTGCAGGCACAACAAGATGAAGCACACGCCCTCTGTGTCCACGTATCACGTATAAGGAAAGTTTATACTCTAATCGTGTTAACTGACCTTCTGCAGGTGTCTTTTAGTGTGAGTGGCTAATGGTTTCATACAAAGTATGAACAGGAGAGGAAAAAGAGGGCAGCCCTGGTGTGTAGCATAAAATTATTTAAATATATGTGATTTAGCAAGGTAGGTGAGGACCAGTGCTGTAGGTGGATTGTAGATGAAATAGCTAATCCATAGCTTCTGGAGATTCCAAATTCTTGTTGTGCGAAGCAGAGAAAGCGCCAATCAATATGATCGAATGCATTTTCTGCATCTAAAGGTAATAGTTCTGTGGGTATTGTCTCCTGCCTGTCTGTTGTGAACAAAAGTCAGTTGATCTGGGTGGAAAGTTTTGGAAGTGTCTTACTAATCTATTTGCCTGGAGCTTTGTGTATATTTTAAAATCAGCATTTAGGAGTGCTATCAGGTGGTTACTCTGGCAATGGGATGGGTTTTTTCAGGTTTTGGTATCAGAACTATATGTGCGTGGGACATGGTAGGGGGAGTGGGAGCCCCCTTTAGAAAGTCATTAAAAAGTTCTAAAAGCTTTAATATTAGGGGTTTTTGAAAAGTTTTAGAATATGAGTATGTGTGCCCATCGGGCCCAGGGATTTGTTGTGTTTTTTAAGGACTGTTTGTAGCTCTTCTTTTGTGAATGGAACATTTAGAGAGTCTTGATCAGATGTTTGCAGGCTAGAACGTTTTGTTTCTCCAAAGAAAACTTAGACTGCTGGTTTGTGAATCTGGGTGAGTATATTGTAAAGTTTTTTGGAACATTGTGAAAAAGTATTTGCTACCTCTTGGGGGGGGGGGGTTGTAGGTTTGGCCATCCTGAGTTAGAATGGTATGTGGGGTATTTTCCTGCTGTTTTTGTTTGAGCTGTTGGACTAATAGTGTGTTGGCCTTGTTACTTTTATCATAGTAATTTCTCCAGAGCCATAGGACAGATGAATCCACTTTGTGGGTAGCTATGTCCTTAAAGGATAACTATCGCATGTATGAAGTTTATTTAAAAAACAGTAAAACTGAAGTACTTGGCTCAAAGAAAACTGATTCTGCCAGTCTTCCTCCTTGCTTCAGCTCTATCTTTAATACAGGAATAGTCCAGGGCTAACCTGGCAAATGAAATCTGTTAGTGCAGTAGCTCCTCAACAAAATTATATAATCAATCCGACCTCCCTGACCCAGGTACTTTCCATTTTTAAACAGTTAATGTTTAGAGTATAGATTGTTGTTTAAGTTGAATGCATAGAGCTAGAATTTTCCAGAGGAAGGATATTGTTGGTTTGAGAAAATGGGTATGTTGTGCTGTTTGTAAATAGTAAGATCTTATCATTTATAATGGTGCTAATTTTGCCCCAACCAATCAGATGTTAGCTTTCAAATGTTAAATAAGTTCTGATTGGTTGGGGCAATATTAGCACCATTTTAAACGATAAGAACTTTTATTGAATCTCCCTGTTGGTGTGTGGGGGGAGTGGGCTTCGGTAAAGTTTTCCTAGCAGAAAAGTTCTGAGTCCCAGTTTGGTATAACTTGGAGTGTATTGATATTGGGCTGTTTCTGCTGGGGTGGGGAGGGGGTTACAGCATTATGCATTTTTAGTTCGCCCACCTGCTCTATAACAATTGAAGGCAGCATTATGCAACCTTTTAACCACACTAAGACATACGTACATCAAGTACAACCCATCTAGCCATATTCTCATTTTCTGCCTAACTGTTGATCCAGAGGAAGGCAAAAAAAACCCACCAAATTTATGAAGGGGGAAAAAATTCCTTCCTGACTCCAAGTGGCAATCGGAAATTTACCTGGATCAACTCTTTATGTATCAATACCAGTAACTTGCAACATTCCTTGTTTGCAAAAACTCATCCAGCTTTTTTTTTTAAACTGACCAGTGAACCTGCCATAACAACTTCCACAGGAAGACAGTTCCATAGCTTTACCGTTCTCACAGTGAAAAACCGTTTCCGAACTTGAAGCCTAAACCTTTTTTCTTCAAGTCTTAAGGGATGTCCACGTGTCCTCTAATATGCTCTATTGGTGAACAATGCCCCAGATAGAAAAGCAAGTGCTTTTTCTCCAGCGTACATAATTGTAACTTTTCCACTCTCTCTTCATATTCAAGCTCCTCCAATCCCCATATTAATTTAGTTGCCCTTCTCTGAACCCTTTCCATTTCAAAGATGTCCTTTTTGTACACAGGATTCCAAAATTGCACTGCATATTCCAAATGAGGCCTTAACAAAGGAAAATGTGGGAGAACAACATTTTCCTCCCTTGAATCCATACCTCTCTTTATACAAGACAATACCATGCTGGCTCTGGCTGTTGCCGCCTGGCACTGCTTGCTTCCTTTAAGTTTGTTATCCACCAAAACTCCAACAGGGATTCACTGAAAGGATAAGTATACTGAAAAAACAAATACAGTTTATATGGTAGCTAACCTCCCCCCCCTTTTTTTTTAGGTCCAGAGCCTACCTGAGCCCTTGGAAAGTGCTGGCCATCTTGGAACATGAATGAAGTGCGGTAAGCTCCACCCCCCGAGAGTTTCTGGACCTCATTTCCAACTTGTGTCCAAATATTCTGTGCCAGTTCAATCCATGCATGCACGCGCCACCCACCACGTGCGCGAGTGATATCATGACGTGATGTTAGCGTGCGCTGTGCGCGCGTGACATCATCACGCCGCGCACATGGCGTGATGACATCACGCATGCACTACGCCGTGCGCGCACTAACATTACGTCGCACGCATCATGACGTCACTCACGCGTGGCGGGATTAAATGGAAGCGGCCCCAACACAGAACCCTGTGGCACCCCACTTAGCACTTTATTCCATAATGATGAAGCCCCATTAACAACTACTCTCTGCATCCTATTCATTAACCAATTTTCTATCCATGTACAAATGTGCCTCCCCAGACCAACAGACCTTAGCTTATACATTATTCGCCAGGGGAGGACTGGGACCTTTTAGCCTGGGGGGCAAATACAACCAAGTGGCCCTTGTGGTAGATCACAAAATAACACACAAGGTCACTCACACTTTGTTTCAGTTATACCCATTTTTAAGATTACTATTCTTATTTTACATGGTTGCGTGCATAACTGACTAATAATCTGGAGGGCTGGCTTAACACTGGCTAATGAACTGGAGAGCTGATAACACTGGCTAATGATCTGGAGGGCTGGCAACACTGGCTAATGATCTGGAGGACTAATAATACTGGCTAATGATCTGGAGGGCGGACAACACTAGCTTTTGATCTAGAGGTCTAATAACACTGGCTAATGATCTTGAGGGCTAATGTAACACTGGCTAGTGAACTGGAGAGCTAATAATACTGGCTAATGATCTGGAAAGCTTACAACACTGACTAAGGATCTGGAGGGCTGACTAATACTGGCCAATGAACTGGAGAGCTGATAAAACTGGCTAATGATCTGGAGGGCTGACGTAACACTTGCTTATGAACTGGAGGGCTGACTAACACTGACTAATGAACTGGAGGACTGACTAACACTGGCTAATGAACTGGAGGGCTGTCTAACACTGGCTAATGATCTGGAGGGCTGACATAACACTGGCTAATGATCTGGAGAGCTGACTAACACTGACTAATGAACTTGAAGGCTGACTAACACTGGCTAATGATCTGGAGGGCTAATTAACACTGACTAATGAACTTGAGGGCTGACTAACACAGGCTAATGAACTGGGGAGCTGTACAACACTGTGCTGCTTCTATTAATTTAACAGAGGAGAGAACTTCTGTTTCTTGCCTATGTTAGAGATACAGGCAGATACAGTGCTGTTTATACATGTAGCTTATAAAAGATTCTGTGGCAGCCCAAATTTTTCATTGGAGACCAGCCCAGGGGGCATTTGTCCCTCAGCCTACTAGGCCAGTCCTCCCCTGTTAGTCGCCTATGGGGGACTGTATCAAAAGCCTTTGCAAAATCCAAGTAAACTACATCTACTGCTATGCCAAAGTCTAAATTTCTACTCACTTCCTCATAAAATCCAAGCAAGTTAGTTTGACAAGATCTATTCCTCCTAAATCCATGCTGGTTTCTACTGTCAGTCCTTGAAAGATACTCTAAAACATGTTCCCTTATTAAACTTTCCAGGATCTTCCCCACCACTGAAGTTAAACTTACAGGCCTGTAATTACCCGGCTGTGAACGACTACCCTTTTTGAATATTGGAATAACATCAGCCTTTTTCCAATCCAGAGGCACACCATCGGACATGAGGGAATCAGCAAAAATAAGAAATAATGGCCTAGATAAAACTGAACTTAGCTCCCTAAGTACCTGAGAATATATTTTATCCGGTCTAGGAGATTTATTAATATTAACCTTATTTCGTTTTTTATGTACCATATCCTCGGTTAACCAAAGTGCACTTGAATCTTTTATACTATTATTGCTAATATACTCTATGATATCTGTACTTACATCTTCTATAGTGTATACAGAGGGGAAAAATTATGGATGTTAGGTGGAGGGATGAGTGGGAGTGTAATAAATGGCCGGACGGCCGGGGTACTTACAGGTTACTGGAAAGGAGCTGCTGGGAACTGTAGGCTGGATGCTGGAACAAGGTGCTGCTGGGAACTGTAGGCTGAATACTGGAACAAGGAGCTGCTGGGAACTGTAGGCTGGATGCTGGAACAAGGTGCTGCTGGTAAATGTAGGCTGAATGCTGGAACAAGGTGCTGCTGGGAACCCTAGGCTGGAAACAGGAACAAGGTGCTGCTGGGAACTGTAGGCTGAATGCTGGACCAAGGTGCTGCTGGGAACTGTAGGCGGAATGCTGGAACAAGCAAGGTAAGGCTCAGCAACAGGCTAGGTAAGTGGACACAGGAGCAGGCAAGGTAGGTAGTCTCTGGAGCGGGAAAGGTAAGTAGTTGGAGCAGGAGCAGGATCCAAGGCAGGTGAGTACCAGGAGCAACAAATTGTCACACAAGAACCATAAATGGCATGTGCCAACCGTGATTTATTGGAGATAAATCACAACAATGCACCTGAGGAAAGACCACACTGGTCTGAAACATGTCGTGCTGGTATCTCCAATAAATCACGGTTGGCACATGCTATTTATTGCTCTTGTGTGACAATTTGTTGCTATTTGGAAGTTTATAAGGGAATTGGTGAACCCTTCACACAATCTGGGCCTGCTGAAAAGACTTAAGGACCTGCTGCCTGGGTACATTTGTTTGTTTGCTATAGGTGAGTACCAGGAGCCAGGGGTAGCTAACGCTACTATCGGGCAACAGGTCCAAGAGGATGCCGGCTTTTGAATTCTCCCGCCGCCCGGCGTGTCGGCGTCGTGACGTCTACGACGCCGCCCACCCCGAAGGGCAGAGCGGCGCGGGACCGGAGCGGCAGGTAAGTTCATGACAGTACCCCCCCTCACAGGGGGCCACAGGACCCAACGGGCCAGGTTTCCCTGGAAAACTCCCATGGAAAGCTCTGACTAGATGAGGAGCATGCAAATCAGAATGTTTAATCCAAGCTCTTTCTTCTGGACCAAAAACTTTCCAGTGGACCAAATACTGAAGAGACCTCCTCAAGAATCTAGAGTCCAAGATCTTCTCGACCTCAAACTCCTGCTGACCATCAACGGAAATTGGAACGGGAGGTAGTAAAGATGTGGAATACTGATTAGAGCATACTGGCTTGATGAGGGAAATATGAAACACGTTAGGAATCCGCATGCTTGAAGGAAGTTGGAAGCGAATGTTCACTGGACCAACTAATTCCAGGATAGGAAAAGGACCAATAAATTTGGGTCCCAGTTTGGAGGAAGGCCTATGATTAAGGACGGGTGTGTCCGAAACACGTAAGGCGTCCAGACAATAAAGGCTTTTAATTGCAAAACTTTAGGGTGGAGTGTCTTATGTGATCCCGGTCAGTGCGGATTTCAATGTTTTAACGATCTTAGAAGAATCATTGCCTTGCGACGGGCTTGGGGCATCCTGCACCCGGGCCACAGAGATGCATGGGTAAGAGTCTCACCCATAATATATCTTGATATAAGAGAGTTTACTTATCTTCCAGACATAGACACCTCTGAACGAAGCGACAGACCCAGGGTGTGCACACCTGGGTCATAAAGCATATATAGTAAGCAGGTGTTAATCACCTTTTTCAAATGATAAACAAGTGCATCCTTATTGTACAAGTTTTTGAGCCCATATGATTATTTGTAAAAGTGCCTTTTATCTGGTCAAACAGTTCAGAGATGAGAGGAAGAGGATACCGATTCTTTATTGTGATTTTATTTAACCCACGGTAGTCGAGTTGGGTTGTAAACCTCCATCTTTTTTTTCAACAAAAAAGAACCCAGCTCCAGCAGGGGAAGTGGAAGGTTGTATGAAACCCCTAGACAAATGTTCAGTAATGTACTCTTTCATGGCTAGAGTTTCAGAGGGAGACAGTGGGGATGTGCGTCCCGAGGAGGCATAGTACCAGAGAGAAGATCGATGGGGCAATCGTAGGATCGGTGCGGTGGTAGTTTCAGCTCGCTTTTTACAAAACACATCAGAGAAATCATGATAACATTCAGGGAGATCTTTCACAGATTTTTTCACAGGTAATGGTGGTGCAATGAGTAGAAAAACTATTTTCAAAACAGAACGGACTCCAAGACTTGAGTTCATTGTTAGACCGATCTTTAACAGGGTTGTGTAATCTGAGCCATGGAAGTCCGAGAATCAGGGGAGCAGAAGAGCTTTGGATGACAAGAAAAGATAAACGTTATTGGTGAAATATGCCAATGCGGAATAGGACTTCGTATGTAGATTTGGAGATGAATTCAGAAGCCAACAGGTTATTGTCAATAGCCAGAACTCAAAGAGGTTGCTGCAAGTGAAGGAGAGGAAGCCCCAATTGTGCTGCATAGGTAGAATCAATGAAGTTTCCAGCTGCACCAGAATCGACAAAGGCCTGGGAGGAAAACGTTTTACCATTACAGGTGATAGTAGCTGGTAGAAAGAGTTTCAGTGGTTCAAATTTGTCAGGAGACTTAACGTTACCTAGAAGGAGCTCCTCCTTAACTTCTAGGTCATGGAGTTTCCCGACTTCTGGGGACAATTTCTTACAAAGTGTCCTTGCCCAGCACAATAGAGACAAAGTCCATTGGTACGTCGGCATGACTTTTCCTCGGGAGATAGATGAGTGCCGCCAATTTGCATCGGCTCTTCACCTGAAGATATTGGTTGCGGAAAGGTCTGAGCAGGCCTAGAAAAGGTCTTAGGGAAGCTGGAAAGGCTGCAGACCTTTCTGCCTGCCGTTCACGAAAGCGGGTATCAATCTGGATGCAGCGTATCAAGTCTTCCAAGGGACAGGTAATTCTCTAGATACAATTCGTCCTTGAGGTGATCAGAGAGTCCCTGCCAAAAGGCTGCTGTAAGTGCTCATTGTTCCAAGAAGTTTCCGCAGCAAGGGTAAGAAATTCAATAGCAATTGACCACGGAACGAGACCCTGATGGAGCTGCATCAAACGGGGGGAGGCAGCAGAGGTTCTTCCTGGAGCATCGAAGACCTTGCGAAACAATACTCAGGAAGTCAGTAACCTTATAGACTAAAGGATCGTCTTTTTCCCATAAGGGAGAAGCCCAGGCCAGAGCATTGCCCTCCAACAAGGCAATGATGTAACCAACCTTTTCACAATCCGTGCAAAATGAGATGGTTGAAGTTCAAATTGGATTGGCACTGATTAATGAATCCACGGCAGGCTTGGGCATCACCATCAAACCGCGAGGGAGGAGGTATGCGGGGCTCTCTCCGAAGAGAAGGATCACCAGATCCGGACGTAGAAGGAGGTGGCGTAGAACCCGGAGCAGAGGCAGAAGCTGGGGCTAGCCGGACAGCGAGGGTATCCATGAACTGAGCCAACTAGCCCTGATGGTGTTCAAACATGTCCATGTGTTTGGACAAAGCTTGGAGAGTTTTACTCAACTCTGCCATAGCCCCAGGCATTTCATGGCCGTAGTACTGTAATAAACGGACGGCCGGGATGCCGGGGTAGGTGTGGGTAACTTACAAGTACGCTTTTAGGAGGAGGCGGATAGTCCGGAAAATGCAGGACACAGAGGCTGCTGGGAACAGATGGCTGGATTCTGGAACAAGGTGCTTCTGGGAACTGTAGGCAGGTTACTGGAAAGGAGCTGCTGGGAACTGTAGGCTGGATGCTGGAACAAGGTGCTGCTGGGAACTGTAGGCTGAATACTGGAACAAGGAGCTGCTGGGAACTGTAGGCTGGATGCTGGAACAAGGTGCTGCTGGTAACTGTAGGCTGAATGCTGGAACAAGGTGCTGCTGGGAACCGTAGGCTGGAAACAGGAACAAGGTGCTGCTGGGAACTGTAGGCTGAATGCTGGACCAAGGTGCTGCTGGGAACTGTAGGCGGAAAGCTGGAACAAGCAAGGTAAGGCACAGGAACAGGCTAGGTAAGTGGACACAGGAGCAGGCAAGGTAGGTAGTCTCTGGAGCAGGAAAGGTAAGTGGTTGGAGCAGGAGAGGATCAGGATCCAAGGCAGGTGAGTACCAGGAGCCAGGGGTAGCTAACGCTACTATCGGGCACCGGGTCCAGGAGGACGCTGGCTTTTGAATTCTCCCACCGCCCCGGCGTGGTGATGTCATGACGTCTACGACGCCGCCCACCCGGAAGTGCAGAGCGACACGGGACCTGAGCGGCAGGTAAGTTTGTGACAGGTAGCAATATATATCTTTGTAATCGATGGTTATTGATACTTATAGTTATCCGCATTATACATTTTGTATGTATACAATAGAAGGACTGTAGGAGCACTCCTTAGGCTAAATTACAATTAAATCTTGCAGAAGTGCTACTGATTTGGTTAAACATTTATACAAACAAAGGAAAGATCAATACACATTCCTGGGCCTCATACAATATATTATCTGCACACTGGCATACTTTATAAACAAAGGGGTTTTAGTATACATTACTGTGATCACATGAATGAAAAGCCTTCCAACCACGTCAAGGTAACCCGTCTGGAAGGTCCTAACTTTTAACCTTTTTTACATTAATTACGATAAGGACTGCGGTAAAGGTGAAGAGGTGATCATGGAGGGTGTTTAAACTTTTAATGAGTATACCCTCTGTTAGTGGTGACTCCAGGGGTTGTTCCTCCATATGGTGGGATGCTGGTGGGCATCCCACCATATCCCACTGATGGGGAGGAAACTTTATATGCTGCTTGGCCTCGAGTTATGTATCTGTCTATAGGGGTTTGCTGAATTGTATTATATGGGTTTGGCCTCTCTTCTTCCCCATAGCTCCCACAGTTGTTGGGATAGCCACAGGATGCTAGGAAACCCAGATATGTAGCCTTATGTAAGCTGAAATAGGGTTATTATATAGAGTACAGGAAGAGCTCCAAGGTTAAGCAGCCATCTCAGTTTGCATCCAAGCTCCACCCCCACACATTTGTAGTTTGATAGACAAGTACTTTTTTCAAAGTTGTCCTTAAATTATCTGGCTAAATTGTATTTCTATTAGGAAGTAGCAAGTCATTCCTAACATAATTTGAAACCTGGGAAAGTGTTATCTTTATTTCCAGATTTGTCCAAAGAAGTTTAAGACACTCAAAATTAAATGTTTGAAGTTTTAACCACTGGACCCTAAATGGCAACTATATACTTAAAGTAAAAATTAGAAAATGGCAGCATTTTCCAATATAGCCACTGTCAGGAAAGTGTGTAGTGACTTGGCAAGAATAGGTTAACTATTGGTATTAGTTCTTGCAAAGGACCAATAAAAATACCATTCCACCCTGGAACAGTCCCGAGATACAGGACTTCTTCTAGTGAGTAGGGTCTGTGAATATTTTTATCCTTTTTATTTTATATAACTGTTGTACCTATTGTATGTCATTTTATTATAACACCATTTTCTTTTATTTTTGTATTATATGCACTGTCCACCTTTTGGAATATTAAATCTAAAATTTAATAAGTTTTGTCTTTGATGCTCTAAAAGAACTCAGCCTCTGATAAGTTTATATGTGGATTGAGGGTGAGGCCACACTGCAACGCACAGGAATCGCGCACAAAATCGTGAGCGTTATCGCACGCGATTGTGTGCGCGATTCTTTTCACGTTATGGACACGCATGCGTTAACGCACCAAAAATGGTGAACGCATGCGTTACCATAACGTGAACGGACGCGCAATCGCATGCGCATCGGAAATCACGGGAATTTTTGCGTTCCCGCGATTTCCATTTTAGCAAAAATCGCGGGAACGCAAAAATTCCCTTTTAAATTTTTTAATTCCATTTTAGCGAAAATCACTAGCGCGCTTAAAACGCGCTAGTGTGGCCTAGCCCTGAGTGTTTGGCAGTGTAAATGCTAATTAACTCTGTGACTGCTTATGAAGGACTGATGCTAATTAACCAGTTAGTTGCTGGAGTGAATGGTGTAGTGTTTTGGGGGCATCTTTAAAGCCGTAACTTAAAGTGGTGGCAGAGAGTACCGATTGATTGGTCAGATCACGTGCCCAGCGAACTGGCGTTCGTGACAGCCACTAACACAGTGTCACAAATACTCAAGTGTTGTTTTGGGATTAACGTTCATTTACATTTAGATTCCCAGAAAATACTGTATTACCTTTGAAACAAATGAAGCTTGTTGCCAAAGTATTGGCTCAATCTGGCAATTTAAAATTTGGACAAATTTTTGTTGCCTTTTAAAAAAAATATCTTTACATGAATATTTACATAATAATTAAGGTTGAATATGGTCAAGAGCTAATGATACAAATCTTGATTTGTTTAGCTTGTTCAACATGAGTCTCAATAGACCAATTCAATGGCATCACAGTAAGAATACTGCTTTATTAAATGGCTACAAAATTATCCCACTCTTCATATGTACCCAGTCTTTCTCTCCATTTGGTCTGTCTTCCTCAAAGCCTTTCTTCACAGATCTGGTGTGTTCGTTTTCCACTGAGTGAGTCAAATTAGGCATTTTTACCTAGTTCGATCAGAGCCAGATTACCTGGCAAGATCATCTTGACCTACTATTGGACCCTAAGTCATGCAGACAGATAAGACACATCATGGAGGTAGTATAGACAATTGCATCTGTAGTATATAGGATATATAGCTATGATCTCCAGTCAGTATCTGTGGGGCATATTTATAAACGATCGCTATTGTCGCCATTTCGCTATCGCAGGACATCGCAATGACAAACAGCGTTTTTTTCACCTTATTTATAAAAACGCTCGTTTACGCTTTCGCCTTTGCGGAAAAGTATCGCTGAGGAGTTGTGTGGAGATAGTTTTTGCCTTATTCATTGCATTAAGTGTGGTATCACTGCTAAAAGAGAGATTGCTCTCTAGTGTAATTTCAGAGCTATTTTTGTCACTTTTTTTATTTAAAGCTATTTATAAATAGGTGAGATTTCACCTATTTGCCTCTTTTCTCCCTTTTGTTGCTTTTCTTGCAGTTTTACCAGAATCTTCGCCAAACATCATTGCTTACTGGAATGTTCCATTAACATGACTTTCTTCCACAGCACTATGGTATGTTCCCATATTAATGCAACTGGTTTGATAATTAGCTGCAGTTTGCTGAATATAAGCAATACTAAAAAATTTGTCCTATTAATAAAATAGAGAAAAATCGCCTTTTGAGTTTTATACTATTTACCATATCCTATTAATGAAATAGAGAAAATTTGCCTTTTGAGTTTTATACTATTTATATCTTTGGCTGAAAAAAACACTAAATTGTGTTAGGCTATTTTTAAATAAAAAAGATAGGTGATTAACCAATTTAATACTACTTCGAAAAACCACCAGGGAGTATTACTTATTTACCATCATATGTGCTGAGCTTTTTCAGCATTATTAGTGCTACTTTTTGCTACATAATTTTCGCTTTTGAAGAAAATTCGCCTTTTTAATAACTTTGAAAGGAAAAGTGGAAAGTTTAAAAAATTGTGGTAAAGGCTGGTGGGGAAAAAAAAGGAAAAATAATGCCCCTTTATAAATATGTCCCTCAGACCCCATTTGACTTTATTTGTAAATAAAGAAAATCGGAACCTTTAAAAAAAAAAAAAATCTTTAAAAAGCGAAAAATTAACCTTAAAAAAGCAAAATCTCAGATCGTATTACAGTAAATGCTGGAAAATAGTCCCTCCTGGGTACTTATTAGTATTGAGAAACACTCCACAATGTACTGACACCTTCCATGGACTAATTGGCAGGCTAAATAAATGGCCACTTATGCGTTTTCACCACCTCAGACTTGGCACATTGGAATGGCTGAACTTAACGCAAAAATACACTTTTTCGCCATTTTATACAGTAAATATGCTTGAGCCGTTACCGCAGCGATGTATAGCGAAAATTGAAATGTACCGTTAATGACCTTTCGCCACTGGTTATCACTGCTTTATAAATAGCGAAAAGTCCAAATTTGGCGAAAAGGCTGCGCTAAAGAAGGCGAAAAGTTTAAGAAACCTTTATAAATATGCCCCTGCGTCTAAGCGAAGAGTTTTGCAGTCATAGTGCCCAAATAGACATGTGGGTAGGCACATTTCGCCCAGCTAAGGCTGAGTCCCCCTCAAGTACCCAAATAAAGAGGCTTACTGTTACTTCATATGACCTTTAAATAGTGTACTGAACTTAATCCTGGTATCACGTAATGACGTCATTATGGAGCGATGAATGTGCACGCATTCGTCCTGCTTTGTGTATAGTGTTGCTAAGTAACGGTAGGCTGTCAGTTTATCTTAAACACAGTCAGGTATCTTACCTACTCCGGTCTACCATCGGACTCAGCACTACAGGGAGTCCCAGGAGGACCAGCACCTCCAACGGACAAACTCCTGAACATCTCAAGTAGCAAATAATTGGGACGAGTCTTCAACCTAGTGCAAAGCAATCCTTTATTATATTACATGGCCAGCAACGTGAGGAAAATCACTCCAGGAACCTGTCCCTGACGCGTTTCGTGACAGTGATCACTTCATCAGAGGGATGTCAGTTTACCTTGATCCTTTTAGTAATCTATACAGAGCACATAGGCACATGGATCACTACATATTGGGTACGTACATATCTAGCATAAACAAACAAAAAAACCTTAAGTAATAAAAGGGAAAGCGCAAGACCAAGAGGGAGAAAGGAGAAAGAAGAGAAAGGTCAGACAGAGGGAAATATATAGAAGAAGTAAATATGAAAGATTTTCTACATATTTCTAATATACAGTAAATCATGTATGATTTCACAGGCAGCGTTTTTGTGTCTAACCTCCTGTAAATTCTTATGTAAATTCAATTCATGTATTAGTTGGTTTTCTTAGATGTAACCAATCTGTCTTCTTCACTGACTTGCTGGTCTAAATTTCAACTTCTGTTTAGTTTTACCCACATAAAGATTTGTGCGGGGGCATTTCAGTATATACTGTAATATTTTTAGATTTACAGTTGATATACTGATGTACCTTAAACTCTTCGATTTAGTTGCTATTCCTGAAGGTTTGTGTTCTTTCCATAAAAGGACAGATGATACAATTCCTACATGTTTAATTACCCTTAAAGGTAAATCCTCCATCTTTTTTTTTATTTTCTCTGGTGAAACGAGTGGATGTCAGTAAGTCTGAGAAGTTTTCCCCTCATTTAGAAGTCAATAGCGGGAAGTCTACAATAAAGAAGCTAGGCTTGTTAACTAAGATGTGCCAGCTTTTACTTAGGAGTCCCCTTATATGCCCCAGTCACTATTATATTCTTCTTCTCACGTGGATGTAGTAATTGTTGGTTATCAAGTGCTTGAGCTTCGATTTTACATCTCTCTACCACTTTCTTGTGGTAACCTCTTTGTCTAAACCTCTGTAGCTGCTGCTTCATATCCCTGATCTGTCGTACACTTTCTACGTACCCTCAGAAACTGTCCTTTGGGTATCCCCTTAAGTAGCCTCTGAGGGTGAGCACTTTGATAATGGAGAATGGAAAGAGAATAGGTAGCCGTTTTTTTTTCTGTACAATTCACTGCTTAGTCTCCCCTCTTTCTTAGTGATCTGTAGCTCTATGAATTTGATCTCAGTATTGGATATATCCCTAGTTAAAGGATAAGTGCACTGTAAAATCAAGTTATGTTCATTTGGAAGCTTCAGCTTTAAAAATACTGTTGCCATATTTATTTTTTACCTATGGCCCTCCAGAGCCTACCTTTGTGCCTTGAAAGTTGCTGACATCTTGTTACTGGTTTGCTGAATGTTAAGCTCCACCCCTCTGAGATTTCCTCTGCTTTATCCTGCTTGAGCCTCAAACAGTAATGTCTGTGAGTTCCGTGCACTCTCCTGCTTGAGCCTCAAACAGTAATGCCTGTGAGTTCTGTGCACGGAACTCACAGGCATTACTGTTGAGGCTCAAGCAGGAGAAAGCAAAGGAAATCTCAGAGGGGCGGAGCTTAACATTCAGCAAACCAGTAACAAGATATCAGCAACTTTCAAAGCACAAAAGGTAGGCTCTGGAGGGGCATAGGTAAAAAATAAATATGGCAACAGTATTTTTAAAGCTGCAGCTTCCAAATGAACATAACTTGATTTTACAGTGCACTCATCCTTTAAGTGAATATTGAGGCTATTCATATTTAGTTTGGAGATAAATTCATTCAGAAAGCCAGAGGGACCACGCCATATAATCAGTATGTCATCTATATAGCATAACCAAAGTTAGACATTTTTGCTGTAAAATACAAGATGGTCTGCGAAAACGTGCTCCCTCTCCCCCCAACCCAGAAACAGGTTATCGTACAAGGGAGCACATTTTGTGCCCATCACGGTCCCAAATCAAACTTTTAAATCCCCCAAATCATCAATGTTTTCTAAACAGATACTATATTTTTGACCCCTTTAAATAGAATGTGTCTATTGCCTGAGTTTTTTAATCTCTTAATGGAAGTTTGTAATGGTTTAGTTTGTAACCACTCCTTTTTTATTCAGGTAATTTAGAAAATAGCACATGCTTGTGAAGGTTATAATTTATCCAGGTCATGGTATATCTATTGTATTCAGTTAGATAAACAATACTTAAAGAATAACTATACTTATACTTAAATTTTATAATATAAAATTTAGTTTTTAAAAATGGAAAGTACCTGGTGCAGGGAGGTAGGATTTATTATTTCCACTTTACAATATCGCTTTATTGAGGAGTTACAGCACTAACAGTTTTCATTTGCCAGGTTAGTCCTGGACTAATCCTTTAATAAAGATAGTGCTGAAGCCAGGAGAAAGACTGTCAGAATACATTTTTTTTGACAGAAACAATTTAAAAAAAAAACTTTATACACACAATAGTTCCCCTTTTAAGTTTAGTTTTTAAAGATGTTTCGCTAGTCATCCGACAGGCTTTCTCAATTCAGAATGACTTGTACAAGAATCTGTTGTCAATAAATACCCTGGAATGTCCCAATCAGCATATAACAGCAAGGTTTTAGGGACCTACTGAATGCAATGTGGGTAAGGAATCAAAACAGCATTGTACTTGGCAGACAATTGGTGTTGAAACCCATCCCCCAAATGGCCTCCTTGACACCTCTTGAATGAATTCTGTTCCTTTGCCAAGATGTGGACATTACAACCTTCAACGTATGTAATTTTCCCTTAAGATGCAGGTATTCAGCTAAGTACTGACCCAAGTAATTTGCGTATATGATGTCGCTCTTCTTGTGTCTTCTTTTACTGAAACACAAGAAGAGTGACATCATATGCAGATTCTTGTCATTCTGAATTGAGAGAGCCAGTCAGATAACTATTGAAACATCTTCAAGAACTAAACTTCCAGTCCAGTTGATCAAACTGAATACAATAGATAAAGCAAATAGCACATTTGACAAATCTTTGCCTTTTTTGCTAAAGCCTTAACATTGTAAATTGTAATACAAACAGCACATTTGAAATGTAAATCATGATTTTGGAGAATATTAAATGGTTTTGCTTGTGAAGGTTCTCATTCATTCAGGTAAATTGGTGTCTCTGTTGCACTGCCAATTGATTACCACTGCTGCGTGACGCCACTAATCCTGGCGGTGCTCTAAGTATAAATAATTCATTAATCTGCCACACCGGGGGTACTAGTATCCCCCCTTGTAAAGTATACTATATTGAGCACGCGTGCCTCCACCTAGGTATGTGGGAACACTTAGAAGTTCCAGAAATAGCAACAGATCTGGGTGTTGAGGACCATATATTGATGTGGATCTGATACATAGACGACATACTCCTACTTTGGGGAGGATCCATGGCAGAATTGAAGAGCTTCATTAGTAAGCTCAATAAAAATGATAGGAACATACATCTAACGTATGAAGTCGGGAGGGAAGAGATCACCTTCCTGGACCTCAATATCTGGAAAGATGAGGGCAAACTAAAGACTTCCACATATAGGAAACCGACATCGGTGAACTCCCTTCTACATGCTAAAAGTCACCACCCAGACAATACCAAAAAAGCCATACCGGTGGGACAGTTCCTTCGTATAAGAAGGAACTGCTCGGATGATTTAATGTATCAAAAACAAGCCAAAGAACTGGGGGATAGACTAAACAAGAGAGGCTACAGCCATAAAATTATTAAGAAGGGATGGGAGAGAGCCCAAATGACTACCCAAGATCACCTATTATTTGGTCCCAAAAAACCACAAAATTTGGGCGATAGTAGGAAAATTAGGCTAACATCTCCTTACAATCAGGAATGGCCTAAGCTCAAATATATTTTGCAAAAACACTGGTACTTACTGTCAGAGGATGAGGAAATAGGTGCCAAGGTTGGACAGTTTCCAACTCTCACGGCAAAAAGGGCACGAAATCTGAGTGACAGGCTGTCTAAGAGCCACTACAGAGAACAGGAACACACCATAGATTCCTGGCTGAAAAAAGCCCCAATTCAAGGAAACAGGAGGTGTGGTAAGTGTTCCTGCTGCAGCCTAATTGAGGATAAATGTGATACAATCTACCTGATGGTTCCCTATACAAGATTAAGGACTTTATCACATGTCAAACGTCCCAAGTTGTATATCTCATAACATGTGAATGTGGAAAAAGATATGTTGGGAAAACAAGACGCAAACTGACAGTAAGAATCCAGGAACATGTTCGGGCCACCAGAAAGGGTGAGATAGCCCAGAGCAGTGTGGCCAAACACATAGTGGAAGAGCATGGGGAAAAAATCCCCATGTTCAAATTCATAGGTATACAAACGCTACATTTGGGAATAAGGGGTGGCAATTTGGATAAAAAAAATCCTCCAAACGGAGAGTAGATGGATATTTACCCTAAAAACCCTCATGCCTAGAGGGCTTAATGATGAGCTCTCATACGCAAGTTTCTTATAAGCCTAGAGGAGTAGTGTTAAAGAGCCCTAGCCCTAATGTGTATAAGGATTAAACCCAATAGTAAGAGTGTAAGGTATTCATAATTTTATTGTAATAGTAATGAGGTATTATCCAGTGTTGAGTGAGGCACAGGACTAAGTGTACAGCAATAAGATACTGTCAAAGTATCTGTATATCATTAATAGCATTGCTTCCCATAGATATCCTCCCTACCAAGTGGTGAAGGAATAACATGACAGAGGAAGTGAGGTATAACTTCAATTTAAGGGTATTTAACCCCTCCACCACACTCAGTTTCCAATAGAGTTCTATCACTTTAAATGCAGTCTAGATAAGTAGAGGAGATGAAGTGTGATGTTGCATCCTGAGGAAGCCCACATGTGCAATCAATCAGTTGGGTGAAACGCGCGTCGGTGATCCCCTCAGCCCAGCACTTTATTACATTATAGGAATTTGGATCTGTGTAGCCTATACATTGCAGCCTGCTGTGTCCGCGGTCTAACTCTGTAGTACTCCGGAAACCCATGTGCGGGACCACCTACTCTGGCAGGTGAAGACAGCGCCGAGGTAGAGATCGGGAGCGGGACGACCAAGTAGCGAACAGAGACGACATTCAGCGTACTTTGGAAGTTGGTTCGGGAGACATAGTCCCACTGGAGGATGGTATAAACCCGGGGGAATCCACATACGGAGTGGTAACTGTATCAGTTTATTTATACTTGTAATTGTTAGCAACATATGGATACTGTTATATATATTACATTCAGCTAGCAGGCATTACAGCGGGGAATAGTAACAAGAGTGAGCGGGACAATAGTAGTATAATGGAGATCAGCCTTGATACCTGTCTGCTCGTTGTGTAGTACTTGGATACAGCTGCAATCAGTGGATGGGACTTAAGAGTTACAATTTATTCTCATTTGGACACTCTGTCGACATTGGACACTATATTGTGCCTGCTACAAATTTCAGCCTATTTCCTATTTGTATGATTAGTTGGTGCTTTGAGGGGAATATAGTTTTATACGGGGGACGCCCCGATTGTTGAGGGGGGCATATGGGAGTTATTTTCATTGTTTGAAAAGTTTGGTTTTATGGCCTAATAAATTAAATTGTTTACTGCTTTATAGCATTGTGCTCAATATATTATACTTTACAAGGGGGGATACTAGTACCCCCGGTGTGGCAGATTAATCTCATTCATTCAGGTCATGGTATATCTGTTGTATTCAATTAGATCAACTGGACTTGAAGTTTAGTTCTTGAAGACGCTTCGCTAGTCATCCGACTGGCTTTCTCAATTCAGAATGACTTGTACAAGAATCTGTGGCAATTATGTACCCTGGAAAGTCCCAATTAGCATATCACAGCCAAGTGTTAAGGGCGTGTTAATTCATTCTGAATTGAGAAAGCCAGTCGGATGACTAGCGAAACGTCTTCAAGAACTAAACTTCAAATCCAGTTGATCTAATTGAATACAACAGATATATTAAATGGTTTTCAAACAATGAAATGTTTTGTTTAAATTGCAGTTAGTGTAAGTTTTGCCGCTTGTAGCGATTTTGTGGGTCTCACAAAAGCCACCTGTGCAGCTGCTACAACCTATTCAATAGTGGATTTGCGGCTGTTTCTACGTGACTATTTAACGTCAGTGTTACTTAGTTATGTAGGGGTTTGTATAGAGCCACAAAGAAACTATTGAATCGACGTAAGGGATGATTCGTATTTAAAAAAAACTCACTTACAGAAATGGACATATGGGTGATAACAATAGTACAGTATAGTATTGTATTTGAGGTTTAATAAAGACATACGTCCATCTAGTCCAACAAACTCAGCACTACTGTTTTAATCTTTGAATTGGGACATTTTTTAACATAAGCTTAAAGCTGTGTATTTAAGTCTGACCATAATCCAACTTTGTTGAAAGGAGACTTTTTTCAAACAAAATTGCGAACATGATTAATTCATGATCATTATGTTCTGGATAAAAACCATTATAAATATGGAGGTGTTTAAGTATTTGTATGTTGAACACCCACTCACCCCCCTTTTTTATACACTACCTAAGATTCATAAGAACACAAAAAAAAAACCTACCCCCCCGGATGTCCTTTAGTGTTGAGTTCTGAGGCTGAGGCCAAAACCAGCACAGATTGTTTGGCCCGACCGACCGATGCAAGGAAGTATTGGGCTGAAAAATGTTCCTGTGTGGTTGCCAGAGATGGATTAAGATCATATGGGGCCCAAGGCATTGCCATCATCTAGGGACCCCTGTTTTGCTACATATATTGTATAGACTGGTTTTTGTTACTGCTTCTGAAGCTGGGCCCCCAGAAGTTTCCTGGGCCCTAGGCAGGTGCCTAGGGTTGCCTTGTGGATAATCCTGTTCTGGTGGTTGCTCACTGCTAGGGGCGTCTCTAGAGATTTTGCCACCTGAGCCAAACTTTTTAATGCTGCCCCTATGTACCACTAGGTGCCATGAAGTGTGCCACGGCAACCAGGGTTAGGTGTGCTTTGCTTCCAGGAATGGGTTTGGTTAAACTTTTGATCTTTTTAAACTTCACATCATGGCAGTATTTATAAAATTCCTCAAAAATACATTCATCTATACCATATTTCCTGTAGAATAAAAGATTTTTTTCCAAAAGATTTGAAAGCCTGCCACCACATTTCAGCAGGACCCTAACTAACCTAACTAAGTTGCCCTCATGTCCAGCTTACACAGATAGGTACATATAACATCTCCTAATGCCTACATCACACAGATAGGTACATATAACATGCCCTAATGCCCAGATAACATATATAACATGCCCTAATGCCAAGATCTCACAGATAGGTATGTATAAGTTGCCCTAATTCCCAGATCTCACAGACTGGTACATATAACATGCCCCAATGCCCAGATCACCCAAACTACTATGAAAACAAAATGTGCCCAGCTCTGCACACACAAATAATTATCCCACTTACCCTAGGATAATCAGAGCAGGGCCTGCATGAAGGCAGCAGTTAATGCAGAGCTATCAATCATGCACCCGCGATTTTATTTTTTGCTCTGCCTGCTGCTTTTAAAGTGAGCTCTGACTGCCGCCTCTCTGATATTTATCAAGGGTACCTCCCTGAGAAATTTGCTCATATTGCCTTATTAGGGAGACACGCCTGCTCGCTGCTTACTTTGATTGTCCACCTGGGTGCTACTAGCCACTAGGAGGTAATAAAGGAGATAATAGGATAGACAGAGCACTCCAGAGTCTGAGAACAAACCTTTTTTTATTGTGGAAACATCATGCCAATCTATGCGTTTCTCCCCTCGGTTAGGCACTGATGACAGACTAACAGATCCATTTATGTTTAATCTAGGGTATTAATTACTAATGTATGATTCATGTGTTATATTGTGTTTGTTCTTTAACCATTAGTAATCTAAAGGATTTTTATTAAAGTCAATAAATTTACTACATTTATCAGATCTTACCTACAAATATTATAATATTCTGTAGATCACCTTTTATATTAGAGATGGCCGAACTTCCAAAACTTCAGTTCGATTTCGAACTTCAGGAAAAGATCGAAAGTTTGAAATAAAATAAAGGTAAAATAGCAATGCTAACTTACTGTACATGACTCTGGAACCTGGGAAATGGTCTGAGGAACACGTACAAATATCAGACCTTGAAATAAAGTCACTTTCTTCACAAGCGTGCTACTTTCGAGCTTCTGCATTCAAAATTCTATCCCGGAAATTTCAGAATTTTCGAATTTTGGAAAATTTGATATTTCTAGAATCTTTCTTTGAATCTCTTAAAAAGGATATGATTATTTTTAAATATCTTAGTTGATATTATGCATATCTTAGTATTCTAAATACTCTTCCATTTTGAAAAATCAGTTGAATTTATACCCCTTGCTATTTCCTGCTTTTGACATTAGTGAGCTGACATTCCAGGTCCTACAACAGTCCTCCTTCTTTGCAGAATGCACACTACTTTGGAATGTTCCTAACAGTTTCTACTGATTGTCTGTTGGATGTGTCAAACATGCTCAGATCTGTGCTGAGCAACTGAATCAACCCATAACAGTCCCTTTTAGGGGTCTTATAGCAGGTAGTCAGCATTATGGAAGCATTTATGTATACACTGACAAAATGCTGACGAGACAGGTTAAAGTCATTAGGATGGAAAAATACTGCTATTTTTTTCTTAAAAGTATATGTATTTGCACTTAACTTCCCCTTTAATCTTTATTTTGTAATTTGCATCATATAAGGAAAAGCGGGCAAAAGAGTAATGTTTCACAGCAGCAGAAACATTGAGTTAGAGTAGTCTCAATGCAGTTTTCACCCATTGTTGAGGAGTCAGGCAGGCTTGGCCCCACTGGACATACCCCTCACCACATTGGCTTCTCTCCCTCAGAGTATGCATCATGCAAGGGAAAGTGGGTGAAAGGGTTACACTTCACTGTAGCAGAACCATTGAGTTAGAGTAGGCTCACTGGAGTTTGCCACCATTGTTGAGGAGCCAGGCAAGCATTGGCTTCTTTCCCTCTTGAAGAATTGTGTAAGTTGGGTGGAAAGGTAACATATATTATAATCACAAGGCACCTGTGAAGCTGTTTTTTTTATAATCAAAAGGTCGGAAAGTTTGAAATCCGAAAAGTTTGGGTTTGTTCGAACTATTAAAGTTCGATTCAAACATAATGTCCCTGAAACTTCATTGGAAAAGATACACTCCAGGGACTTTGTTTATACCTTTATTGGGTGTATAACACAAAAATAGTGTTGAAGTTACGGTCTTATTACCCAAGTTATTCATATGTACATTATGATCTATGGCCATATATTTCAAGCTGGATATATCTGTTGTATTCAATTAGATCAACTGGACTTGAAATGTAGTTCTTGAAGACGTTTCGCTAGTCATCCTAGAAAAACACCGCCCCCACCCTATAACCCACTCCCCCCCCTCCGTACTTTCTTTTCTCAATTCTCATTACTTTACACAAATCTTCAATTATGTACCCTAAATCCCAATTAGCATATCACAGCCGTGTTTAAGTGATTAATAGTGGCTAAGTGTTATGAACGCCCCAAGTAATTGTGTTAAAACAGCATTGTACATGGCAGACAGTTTTGTGATCGCCCCCCCACCTCTATTTAGGCTTGGTTTTCTTTATTTTCACCTAATGGCCTCCTTAACACCTTCACTTGAACCAGTCATTTCCTTCGCCAGTATTTAACATTACAATCTTCAAAGTAGTCCTTTATCCTTAAGATGCAATACACGGCTGAGTCCTGACCCGAGGAATTGGTCTCTTCGCGGCTGGGCCATACGTTGATTGCAGTTGCTGTTTGGTCTCCCCCACATACAAATCGAGAATTCTTCACTGCACTGCACGATATATGATGTCGCTTTCTTTGTTGTTTTGGTATTGGGTCTTTTCGGATGTACCATTGCTGCTCATGTGTGTTATTGTCGGTTTTAAAGCACGCAGGATACAATGTTTTTTTGAAAATTCTTCTTAATTTCTCGGGACCCCGCCTACATATGGATGCCATGTTCTTCCTCCTGTCTTGCTTTTTCCCCTTCACTGTTGGTATTCGTGTTCTTTTCTTTCCTTCTATACTTCTTTTGACAAAGGCCCAGTCTGGATATCCACAAGTTTTAAGGGCTCCTCTGAGATGTTTCATTTCTTTAGCCTTCGCCTCTGTGCTAGTGGGGATGTTCTCGGCTCTGTGTTGCCAGGTTCTGATGACCCCCAGCTTGTGATCTAAAGGGTGGTGGGGTCAAACATCAATACTGATCTGTGGTGTGTTGGTTTTTCTGTAAACCTCTACTTCCCAGTTTACCATTTTCCTTAACTTCTACCAACAGTCCAAGAAAGCCAGTTTTGTTGTTTTGTACCTCTTCCCTTGTGAATTTAATGTTTTGGTCCACCGCATTAATGTGTTCTGTGAAAGCTTGTACTTCCTTCTGGTGGATTTTAACCCTTACTACAACAGCTTCAAAAGGATAAAGCCATTGACCGAGCAATGTATCATCGCCTCTACCCTGGTGAGGCACATCCATGCAATATAGGACTCCCAAAGATACATAAGAAGGGCCCCACTAAGACCTATAGTCAGCACATCACCTCGGTAACATACAGGTGGCAAAATATCTGCTAACATCTTAGGACCTTTGGGGGAATTCTAAGCATCACATCCAGAACTCTCAGGATTTCACCAACAAGTTGAAGATATAGTACTCGGTGTAGAAGAAACTATGGTGTCCTATGATGTGACATCTCTCTTTACTTGTATACCCACCAAGGATGCTGTTGACATGGTGAGAAACGGCTGGGCCAAGACACACTCTTACCAGCAGAACTGATCTCAACCCAGAACAGGTGTGTTTCCTTGTTGGACTTGTGCCTGAATACCACCTATTTCAATACAGGGATAATTTCTATAAGCAAAAAACATGGATGTGCTATGGGATCTCCGTTTTCACCTATTGTGGCCAACCTTTACATGGAGGAGGTAGAAACACAGCCCTATACCTTTAAGGGCACTAGCACCCAGCCACTGGTTCAATATGTTGATGACACCTGGGTTAAAATCCACCAGAAGGAAGTACAAGCTTCACAGAACACATTATGCGGTGGACCAAACATTAAATTCACAAGGGAAGAGGTACAAACAACAAACTGGCTTTCTTGACTGCTTGGTAGAAGTTAAGGAAATGGTAACTGGAAGTAGAGGTTTACAGAAAACCAAACACCACAGATCAGTATTTGATGTTTGACTCCCACCACCCTTTAGATAACAGCTGGGGTCATCAGAACCCTGCAACACAAGCCGAGAACATCCCCACTAGCACAAGGCAAGGCTAAAGAAATGAAACATCTCAGAGGAGCCCAAAACTTGTGGATATCCAGACTGGGCCTTTGTCAAAAGAAGTAGAAGAAAAGAACACGAATACCAACAGTGAGGGGAAAAGCAAGACAGAGGAAGAACATGGTCATCCCATATGTAGCAGGGGTCTCCGAGAAATTAAGAAGAATTTCAAAAAACATCGTATCCCTGTCTGCTTTAAACCGAACAACACACTGACAGCAATTGGTACATCCAAGACCCATACCAAACACAAGAAAAGCGACATCATATATCAGTCCATTGCAGTGCATGAAGATGCTCTGATTTGTAGTGGGGGAGACCAAACAGCAACTGCATCAACGTATGGCCCAGCACGAAGAGCCAATTCCTCGGGTCAGGACTCAGCCGTGTATCTGCATCTTAAGGATAAAGGACATAACCTTTGAAGATTGTAATGTTAACATACTGGCGAAGGAACATGACTGGTTCAAGAGAGGTGTTAAGGAGGCCATTTATTGTAAATAAAGAAACCAAGCCTAAATAGAGGTGGGGGGGTTCGACACCCAACTGTCTGCCATGTACAATGCTGTTTTAACACCTTACTCTGGGCGTTCCTATAACACCTCTTAGCCACTACTAATCACACCCTTAACACCGGCTGTGATATGCTAATTGGGATTTTCCAGGGTACATAATTGCCACGATTCTTGTACAAGTCATTCTGAATTGAGAAAGCCAGTCGGATGACTAGCGAAACGTCTTCAAGAACTACATTTCAAGTCCAGTTGATCTAATTGAATACAACAGATATACCATGACCTGGATGAATGAGAACCTTCACAAGCATATTCAAGCTGGATAGTTCATGGCCCTTGTTCAAAAAGAGTTTAGCCACCAGTTTATAAGTATGTCCATCTCTGTATGCTGTGGATATGGCTGAACAATGTCTGTCCATTACAAGGCGTAGGGTTAAGTCTTTCCAATATAAAAAAACATGGGCAAGTCACCATATAAACCTCATGTGTAGTTATACATGCTATTACATGTCTCAATTTAATTATTTTAAAGGTTACTGGATGTATGAAAGATTTCCCAGGGGTCATGTATCCACAAGAAGTACCTTTGCTACATTTATAACAACCTGGGTCTCTTGGTGTTAGACATGTAGGGTTTTTTGTGTAGCAGGACATAGGGTCTGTGTGCACCAACATGTCCCCTAGGTTTTAACCTCTTTGGAGCCTCTCTCCAGGAGGACCTCATTTAGTGTTTGTTGAATTTTCCAATTGTTAATAATGGGGTTCTTTGTTTTCACCCCAATGTAGTTATATTGCAGACTGCAGATTAAAGTATGGGTAGCATTTATGTCATTAGTTTTTAATGTCCTCTTTAACACATAGTTTTTCCTAGACCCTTTTATAGGCCCTGGTAAGAGCATGTTTTAGAGTCTTAGATGAGTTACCTATCTATAGTAATTTTTCCTCATGAAGACATATATAAATCTGAAACAAAGCAATAGATTATCAAAATGTGTGTGCAGTATATGATCACATTCATCCTTATACATGTGTAGGTTTGGGTATGCAGGGGCCATGACTGTCCTCGTGGCTGTCCCTGATACCTTTAGATAATAAGAATTCTCAAATCAGAAATAATTGTACTTCAATAACTCCAGTTTGAATTATTTAAGTGTCACACTTCCTTGTCCCAGTTTCTCAGTCAGCTCTCTAGCTATATTCATTCCCACCTCATGGAAAATGTTTGTGTATAAGCTAGATACATCTAGGGTCTCTAATTGCATTTCCTCCTCCAGTAGTGTAATATTTATATCTCTATATTATATATATATATATATATATATATATATATATCACTTAAAGAAATGGGTGGGGACATGCAAAGTATCTTATTTATTGCCTTGTGTCTAGATATAATACAGCCTAATGGTATAGAGCAGGCATGTTTAACTTGTGACCTTTCACGTATTTGAAAACCACAATTCCCAGCATTCTCTATTTTGCAGTTAATTTCTTCTTAATGAACTTTTCACATTTTTAAAAACTACAACTCCCAGCATTTCCCTGTTTTTTTTTAATATACTGTAGCTAAGGCATCTGTCTAAATCTAATACAGCCTAAGCTTGTGACCTTTCACATGTTTGAAAACTACAAATCCCAGCATTCTCTGTTTGCAGTAAGTTTTTTCTTAATATCCTGTATCTAAGGCATCTGTCTAAATCTAATACAGCCTAAGCTTGTGACCTTTCACATGTTTGAAAACTACAAATCCCAGCATTCTCTATTTTGCAGTTAATTTCTTCTTAATGAACTTTTCACATTTTTAAAAACTACAACTCCCAGCATTTCCCTGACTGCACAGAATTCTAGAAAATGTGGTTTTCATACATCCTGGAATAAAGACATTTTCCTTACATACAGACATTAAAAACCGACGGTCATGCTTTAGTGCTTCCTACCCAAGGGTTTGAACATGTAAGTGATTCATCTGCCCTTCCCTTACATCCATAGCTATTAGACTATTGGATTAGGGAAGCATTATATGGGTCGATTGGTTGGCGCAACTTTAATGCCCGCTTTGTGGCCACAGTGCGAGTACCGGAAGAAGCACTCGTGCGGCCGTTGCAAAGTAATTTACCAGAGGTTGCGTGCCTCTTTATACGTAAGTATTTAGCACCAGCTAATAGCTGGTGTTAAATACTTATGTGCGGGTGAGATTCACCCAAAATCGCACAGCCAATGGTCAATCCCGTATGGGAGATTTGCCCAGAGAGCTTATGCCTCTGGGTGAATCTCCCTGTTAGAGTCATAAACCTTACCATATTTGCCCTCACTTCCAAATACCACCTACCTGGCAGTTATAATCCATGAAGTCTAAAGGTTCGTACACAAGTGCGATTGCGGGTGCCGACGCACAACATGTATGAACGGCCGTTTCGTGGGTAAACACCAGTAACCAACCGATAGTGCCATGGATCAGTCAGCTGGAAACATCTGATGGTGTGGTTTGGCCAGCCATGACCAAGTTTGTATGCCCGTATCAGACAAACAGGTCAGTTAGTAAATCACGGCCGATCATGCAGTTCCCTATGGGACCACAGTATCGGTCTGTCACATGCACTGCAGGCTGCAGCCACTGTTGCTGTGACCAACAATCTTCTATCCTGGCAGAACTCTCAATCAAAGCAGATGCTTTGTTGGGACACATGATAGTGTTATATGTATTCAGCCTAAATAGTATTAGTATAGTATTTGAGGTTGAATAAAGACATACGTCCATCCAGTCCAACCCATCTAGCAATATCCTCATTTCCTGCCTAACTGTTGATCCATAGGAAGGCAAAAAAACCCCACCAAATTTATGAAGGGGGAAAAAATTCCTTCCTGACTCCAAGTGGCAATCGGAGATTTCCCTGGATCAACTCTACTTTATGTACTTATGTAACTTCCAACATTCCTTGTTTGCAGAAACGCATCCAGTTTTTTCTTTAAACTGACCAATGAACCTGCCATAACAACGTACACTGGAAGACAGTTCCATAGCTTTACCGTTCTCACAGTGAAAAACCCTTTCCGAACTTGAAGCCTAAACCTTTTTTCATCTTAAGGGATGTCCTTGTGTCCTCTATTTGTGAACAATGCCCCAGATAGTTTATTGTATGGCCCTTTAATGTATTTATACACAGTAATCCCCATGCAAGCGCCTTTTCTCCAGCGTACATAATTGTAACTTTTCCAGTCTCTCTTCATATTCAAGCTCCCCCCAATCCCCTTATTTATTTAATTGCCCTTCTCTGAACCCTTTCCATTTCAAAGATGTCCTTTTTGTACACAGGATTCCAAAATTGCACTGTATATTCCAAATGAGGCCTTACCAATGCTTTGTAAAACGGGAGAATTACATTTTCCTCCCTTGAATCCATACCTCACTTTATACAAGACAATACCCTGCTGGCTCTGGCTGTTGCTGCCTGGCACTGCTTGATACCTTAAAGTTTATTATCCACCAAAACTCCAAGATCCCTTTTCAACAGGGATTCACTTAACACAGAGCCATTTATAGTATAAGTAGCACAAGGATTTTTAAGTCCAAAATGCATCACCTTACATTTATCAACATTTAATCTCATCTGCCACTTAGCAGCCCAATGTGACTATCTAGATCCCCCTGCAACGATTGCACATCCTCTGAAGTTTTTAATGGTCGACAAAGTTTTGTGTTGTCAGCAAACACAGAAACCTTGCTGACAATACCCACTTCCAAATCATTAATAAATAGATTAAATAGAAGCGGCCCCAACACAGAACCCTTTGGAACCCCACTTTGCACTTTAGTCCATAATGATGAAGCCCCATTTACAACTACTCTCTGCATCCTATTGATTAACAATTTTTCTATTCATGTACAAATGTGACTCCCCAGACCAACAGACCTTAGCTTATACATTTGTCGCCTGTGGGGGGCTGTATTAACCTGCAGATCTGAAAAGAGATTCTGGCAATTCTGCCACAATGTGCAATTCAATCTGAAGAGCACTGTTGGACATCCTGAGACCATATACAGGATCCAGAATGACGTGCTAGGTTCATATTTATTGGTATTTACCACAGCAAGTTCCAAATTTACACTCACTATGGGGGTTAGGACTTGGAAACACAGGATTCTGATTAGGTTTACAAGTTATGGAGAAGTTTGGATAAAGGAGCTAAAAGCTCCCCACAGAGCATAAAATGAAGTCGAGCTTTCTTATAACAGAAGGTACCCAGTTATTAGTATATTAATAGTGGAATAAAAGGGAAAACTGGCCATTTCTCTAAGAATGCTGGGTAGTTTCAGAGACATGCAAATGTCATTTACAGACATCACTTCCTGTCTAGCAAACAGAAACTGGATTGTCTCATTACTTTCTATGGAGAGTGGAGGGGGAGTAAATGTGAGAATCTGAAGAATTTTCTAATTGGCTAAGACTTTCATATGTTTTACAAACAGCACATAACTGATAATACAGGAACTTCCTTACACTTCCTGTCTTGTCATGGACAGTGCCTACGAGAATTTTTTGATTTGCTAACAGTGTAAGATCAGAACCTCTCATTGGATGTTAGTAAAATTACACATGGAGACCCTGTAGAAATCCTGGAGGTGTGGCTTAACCTATCATTTTGAGTTTTCCATTCAAACTTAGGGGTGTCCAGTAAAGTAAGTATACTTTATTAATTGTATATCATTTGTCATGTAATTCAGTAGTAGGTAGTAGTGCTATACTTTGTATAGTGTTATTTCTTATGGTGATTTTAATTAAATAGTGATAATTACACAATTAAACACATATATGCAGACCTTTCCTACGTATAATAGTGTTATATACCCCCTCCTAAAAACTCAATGCAATCTCCGTAAAAATATAAATTTATATAATATTTCTCTCTTGAATCTATTCCCCTCTTTATACAAGACAATATCTTGTATAAAGAGGGGAATAGATTCAAGGGAGAAAATATTATTCTCCCTCTTTACAAGGCACTGGTAAGGCCTCATTTGGAATATGCGGTGCAGTTTTGGAATCCCATATACAAAAGGGACATCTTGGAAATGGAAGCAGTGAAATTACTGGTTACTCTCCAATTCACCCGACACTGTTAGGTCAGCCCTCCAGTTCACCAGACACTGTTAGGTCAGCCCTCCAGTTCACCAGACACTGTTAGGTCAGCCCTCCAGTTCATGATCCACGGAATACAGTAAGTAACCTCCACATTGACGTCCTTCCACGTTGACTGTACGTATCATCCTTGTCAGCGTATGATCGCGTGTACGTAGAGCACCAGAGGTAGTAAGGAGGTACGCGCCTACACTAACTTTGATAGTTTTATTTCATTATGGGTGATTTTTAATTAAATAGTGATCCATTACCACAACACTTACAAATACACATTGCAATACCGTCAGCACCTCTTCCCGCGCTAGGCGCCATACATACTTACGGTGTCACTATCGCTAACTACCCACCCCCTCTAAAACTCAATGCAATCTCCGTAAAATATAAATTTAATAATACATATATATATATATATATATATATATATATATATATATATTATATTAGGTATAAATTTGATATTTGTTTCTCTTGATCAAAATCGTTGAGTGCTCTGTTTATCCCTACATCTATATCTACTCTTTACAGTAGCACCACGGCAGAACTTATGGAGTTTATATACACACACACATATTATAATTATATAATATATATATATATATTATATATATATATATATATATATATATATATTTAGAGTTCTTCTGGGGTTGGAAAGCAAAAAACCACACACACGATAAGAACTGAAAAACTAATATATAGTTAGTTATATTGTTTACTTAATCAAGTTACAGTTACAATAAAACAAACTAAGATTATTTAGACATAAAAACATACATTATATTACAATATATACATTATAAATAAGGACATGTAGACTACATAGTTACCACAAAAAGTGTACTTCAATGTGAGCCTTGCTCTTCTCCTGGCTTGTATCCATCAGATTCCACATGACATACTCCTGCCATGGCTTCCACCTCGTCCTCAGTCTCTCAGTAGTTCAAAAGCACCATACTCTAGTCCATAAGAGCCTTCTTCCTCCTTGTCCTAAACAGCCTCTGCTCCTAATCCAAGGGAGCTTCCCTGTAGTCCCAAATTAGCCTTATTTTCTATTCCAAAAAGACTCTCCTTTTACTGAATTCTACCCCAGCTTATATCCCATTTTCCCTATCACCCCTCCCCCAGTATACGTGATCATATCCTGTTCCTATAGACCAGATGTCTATGTGATACACAGTATGCAAATCAAAACAGGCTACCTCCTTTTTAACATATTCTATTGATCTGCCCAGTCCAGGACCCAGCATTAATTCATGCCCTGTGTAGAATGTTCTTTAAATTAGATATCAGATGACCCGAGTCATAAGTAGGTAGGGAAGCCCTGTACGATGGGTTGTAAGTTTTTGTCTATATACTTCCCCAAGGGTTCCAATTGCCCCACCCTGGCAGAAATTATAGGTCAACCAAGTGGTTTGTGTAGATCCTTGTGTTTTTTGGTAAAGTGCACATAATGGGGCATTTAGGGTGCTTTTGGAGTAGATAGTCCCCATTTTCCCTTGTAATGAGTCCTGCAAAAAAACTGCACATGTGATTTTATGTTGTATATTCCTTGAATAGATGTTTAATTAGTTTTCCTTGAGTTTTTTTAAATATATTTTGTCATCTTTTGTGTTTTTATTTCTTGGCTATAATAGGGGTAGTCCAAAATCACCACTCCTCCACCCTTATCTGTAGAGCAAATCACAATAGTGTTATCCTTAATGAGTGTCTGTATAGCTTCCCTTTCTTCTCAAGTAAGATTATCAACATTATTCTTGTATTTATTGTTTAGCACCTCAATAAAATCTGATTATACAGTCTGTTGAAAACACTTTATAAATGAGTTATTAACAAGAGGCTCAAAAACACTTTTTAATTTTAATAGTTCTCTTTCAACAATGGGTTGTGTATCTTTAAACATTTCTGACAATGTTTATTTATAAGTTTATTTATTTTGTACATAGTTCAGCCCTACAGTTCACCAGCTAATGTTTACTTAACAGTGGCTGGTAAGCTGGAGGGATAACTTAACCCTGACTTTTAAACTGGAGGACTAACTTAACAGTGGCTGGTGAACTAGACTGACCTGACACTACAGTTGCTGCTGAACCCTACAGCTCAGCAGACACTTGAAGGTCAGCCCTCCAGTTCACCAGTGTTAGGTCAGCCCTCCAGTTCACCGACACTGTTAGGTCAGCCCTCCAGTTCACCAGACACTGTTAGGTCAGCCCTCCAGTTCACCAGACACTGTTAGGTCAGCCCTCCAGTTCACCAGACACTGTTAGGTCAGCCCTCCAGTTCACCAGACACTGTTAGATCAGCCCTCCAGTTCACCAGACACTGTTAGGTCAGCCTTCCAGTTCACCAGACACTGTTAGGTCTGCCCTCCAGTTCATCAGCTAATGTTTACTTAACAGTGGCTGGTAAACTGGAGGGATAACTTAACCCTCACTTTTGAACTGGAGGACTAACTTAACAGTGGCTGGTGAACTAGACGGCTGACCTAACAGTTGCTGCTGAACCCTACAGCTCAGCAGACACTGTAAGGTCAGCCCTCCAGTTCACCAGTGTTAGGTCAGCCCTCCAGTTCACCAGTGTTAGGTCAGCCCTCCATTTCACCAGTGTTAGGTCAGCCCTCCAGTTCACCAGTGTTAGGTCAGCCCTCTAGTTCACAGACACTGTTAGGTCAGCCCTCCAGTTCACCAAACACTGTTAGGTCAGCCCTCCAGTTCACCAGACACTGTTAGGTCAGCCCTCCATTTAACACACCCCATACACTGTTTTAGGTCAGCCCTCCAGTTCATCAGCTAATGTTTACTTAACAGTGGCTGGTAAACTGGAGGGATAACTTAACCCTCACTTTTGAACTGGAGGACTAACTTAACAGTGGCTGGTGAACTAGAGGGCTGACCTAACAGTTGCTGCTGAACCTTACAGCTCAGCAGACACTGTAAGGTCAGTCCTCCAGTTCACCAAACAGTGTTAGGTCAGCCCCCCAGTTCACCAGTGTTAGGTCAGCCCTCCAGTTCACCAGACACTGTTAGGTCAGCCCTCCAGTTCAGCAGACACTGTTAGGACAGCCCTCCAGTTCACCAGTTAATGTTTACTTAACAGTGGCTGGTAAACTGCAGGGATAACTTAACCCTGACTGTGACTGGTGAACTAGAGGGCTAACCAAACAGTTGCTGCTGAAACCTACAGTTCAGCAGACACTAAGTTCAGCCCTCCAGTTCAGCAGCCACTGTAAGGTTATCCCTCCAGTTCAGTAGCCACCGTTAGGTCAGCCCTCCAGTTCAGCAGCCACTGATACTGAGGTTTTATAAAAAGGGCCCTTAGGGTTGTTATATATTACCAGATCCAACAACACATTCTTTCTAGAAGGAATTTCTACAATCTGTAAAAGAAATTGCTCATATAGCAAATTTAGGAACGTGATACCTTTTGAGGTGCTGGCAGTTCCCTTACTCCAGTCTATGTCAGGATAATTGAAATCCCCCATGACCAGAACGTGCCCCATACCTACAGTCTTCTTCAACTGCAAATAAAAGTGGGTTTCCACCTCCTCACTGGCATTTGGGGCGATTATAATAGTAATTGGATGACTGCAATCGTAATTTTACAAGCGTAACTTTAATTTTATGACTGTGATCATAATTGTCCTAAAAATAGCAGCCATATTATGGTACCGCACCTTTTATAATATCTCTGGTGGTGGCTAAAACAGACCCCACACACATTCTTAAGATACTTAATATAAATTTTAAATTGATTTTTGAAAATTTGATTATCATCATCTGGGAGTTGATGTCAGGTGTGAAAATCTAGTCCATCCTATATTCCACCATTTAGCGGAAAGTCATATTAAGTTGTAGTGGTAAAACCTAACAAGAGAGGGGTGACTATAGAAAAGCCCTCTTAAGAAAATAGGCAATCTGGATTGACAAACTGCAAACGCTATTCCCTATTGGTATAAATGACAAAGCAGGGCTCAATAGCTTCATTTAGGCATAGGTTCACCTTTTTAGTCCTTATAACCAGTTATTAGACTATTTATATTGTGGATTTTGCAGATCAGTAATTGGATATTATTTGTGTATTCTCTCTCAGGTCTAATACTGCCATCTACAGGACACAAACAAGAATAAGAGTATCATTCTCTTCATTCCAGTTCACCAGACACTGTTAGGTCAGCCCTCCAGTTCACCAGACAAGTTGTAGAGTTCAGAAGGTTGAAACATAATTTTCAGTATTGGGGTGATAGAAGAAGCCTTGCAAATTTAGTAGTCTTCTATCTCTAACCACATGAAAGATGGATAAGAATAAATGGGATATAGGTAGGTGCTGGATAACATTGGATGTTAAATCTCTTTATTCCATCATTGACCATAAAATGGACCTTGAGGCAGTGTAATGGTGTCTGAAGAGATTCTCCAACTATTCCATACATTTGTGGCACTTTATTTTCCAATCTATAAGTGTTTGGTTTTTTTTTTTACAGCACAACTATTTTGTTTGATGGGGGCTACGATCTCCAAAGATGTGGGACAGCAAAGGGTGTGGCATTTGCACCCTCATTTGTCAACCTTTTGTGAGAAGGTGGGAGGAATCCCACATCTTTGGAGATGGTAGCCCTTACAGATAAAGTATTATCTGGTACGGCTGCTATATCAACAACCTACTGTACTTTTTATCTGGCTGGGGGACTTCTAGTGTGGCTGTGAACAACATTACAATGCCAATAGGATTTGGGCACTTATTAAAAAAAGGTGCTAGCTTGACATTTAAAGGGCATGTCCACCCCCAAAACTATAATCCCCCCAACTACTGGCCCCACCATGTAGTGTAGTTTAATCCTTACCTCACATCCCAGCTCCATATATATAGGGTTCTCCTGTAGTCCCCCCCCAAAGTCCCAAAAAATGACTACCAGAGGCTAGCAGAGTCCATATAGGACACTGCCTGCTAGCTGGCCTCAGGTAGATTTTTGCCATGCGTACTGCAGCCCTTCTCCCCCCTCCCTCTCCCTCCCTCTCCCTCCCGTTCTACTATCCCTCCCCCTAGCTCAAATCCCCCTTAATATTGTGCTCCCCCATGTCTCCCAGCCCCAACCGCTATTTTTTTTTTTTAGAAAGCTCCCCAAACTCTTACTTACCTCTCCTCTTCCTCCGGCGAAGTGAGCTGCCGGCAGCCGCGTCTGTGATTGGCTGCCGCTCACATCACAGACGCGGCTGCCTCCCGCCCCTCTGCTTGCATTTCCTTGCAAGCAGAGGGCCGGGAGCGCGGCGGAGGATCGAGGGAGGTAAGTAGGGTTGGGGGGCTTTCTAAAAAAAAAATTATAGCGGTTGGGGCTGGGAGCCCAGGGGGACCATATATTAAAAAAAAATTTTCAGGGTGGACATAGCCTTTAAAGGGCAATTATAGTGAGAAAATTGTTTTTTTTAAATTTCTTCTAATGTATCCTATAAGTCATCCCATCCACCAGGGTACCTTTATTTTCTTTACATTCTACATAGTCCCCGAGATATAAGCCTTGAATATGCTGTGATTTGTAGGAGCTGCTACACCTCATCATCTGTCACTCAAAGGCACACACCCACACAATCCAAAGCTCCCCTGCAGTACTGTCACACACCTCTCTCACCCACACTATAGTACCATGTGCAACATATAGTCAAATGCTGTAGTGCTAAACACAATCATAAACCATTAACCCAGCAATATGAGCATAACACACTATAAAACAGCCCCTCCCCCCCAAAAAAATCTTATATACATACAAAACCAGTGACTCAAATGGAACACTAATACAGTATATATAATACAGTAATACAGACTATATACCTAACAAGACACACAGTGCAATCTATGAAATATATAGACTAAAGCAACTGAAATGTAACAGGACAACAAGCAGTGTCACTGTGTTTTGTGAAGGTCCTCACTACAAGCTGCTGTTACACTGACTCTCTCTTCAGTGATTATGATCTCAGCTAAGCAGGGGGAGAGATATGAACTTTAGGTAAAAAGTAAATAATTAGCAAAGTTAGAGAACAGGCAGAGTTCAGTACTTACTTGTAAAGAATCTCAGCACCACTTGTCCCCTCTCTCCCCCTCTGCCCCTCCCTTCAGCATATTGCTACTTTATTCCACACTTTGATTGCTTGCAGTCTTGCTCTGGAAGGGAGGGGTCAACAGGATGTCAGCACTTCATTTAAAGTCCTTTCAACTGACAATGCTCGGACTCTGTATACAGCCCGTCACTGCTTGAGGGGGAGTAGACAGAGAGGGAGGGGGACACACAGCTTGGTACAAACTTCTGCCATTGTGAAGAAACGAAGCCACACAGAAACATGAAAGTAAGGCAGCTTATACTAAGTGATCTATACATTGTATACAGACTAAGTTTTTTTTTCACTATAGTTGCCCTTTAAGGGAATGTATTGCAATTGCAAACATCGCTTCTCCAATGTAAACAGCCCTTATTTGTCTAATCTGTCTTCATAGTCAAGCCCCTCCTTACATTTCCAAGATGTCCCTTTTGAATATGGGGGAATAATATTTTTCTCCCTTAAATCTATTCCCATCTTTATATCTTGCTAGCCATGGCTGTCTGGCATTGTTAGCCATAGCTAAGTCTGCTCTCTACTAGTTTCCCCATATTTTTTTTTCCATTATAAATTCACTTAGCAGTTATACATAGTGTTGGTGGCACAAAGGCATTATATCAACATTGAATCTCATCTGCCACTCTTGCACATCATTTGCAGTTTTCAAAGCACAAGTCCCATGTGGCAAATGGGCGTTTCGGGCTATAAACACACACGTGTATGTGGTCCCTTGGGTGTTGTTCGTTAAAACGCTTAAGATCTTATATTCTAAAATAATTTTCTGGGGTACTCACCAGGTCCATTTCTAGGCAACCCAACATTTGATGTTTTTCATCTGGTGTTTTGTTTGCCTTGTATGACTGGTGTACAGTAATTCAGTAGTAAATGAGGTATGTTAGAAACAATACTGCCAAATTTGACTCATGCACAAAACCTCAGCAGATTTGTTTAACGTATTAACTACATTCTAGCACTGTCCAATTGGTTAAATTGCAACAAAGCATACCAATATAAATTTAAAGAAGAGTTTTATGTACCAACTTTTGCATTGTTGTGCCTCACCCCCTTTAAATTCTTCCATTGTAGAAAACATGTCTCCCATTTGAGATTACTAGTTGTCGGGCTGTTGCAGAACATTTGAAATATGCCCTTTGGAGACAGAACTAATGCCCCACAATGTAGTGCCACCATTTAACTGAACCCTCACACATGAAAGCACAATGCATTTTAAAACGGTTACTGCAAAACATTTGATCAAGACAAGAAGCATATTAATATTGCAATGAACATGTGAAGATTTTGATTGAATTTTCTTGTAAAAAGAAATTTATATTTTAAACAATTAGGAAATACAAAGTGTTATACAGTTTATATATTAAATTAAACCTACAGATTGGGAAAGCTATGTATATTCACATTTTGACATCTTATTGATTACTATAGCCAGCCCAGGCAGGGGTTGAACTACCAGGGGAATAGACCCTTCCACTGTAGCCAGGGAGGGGCATGTTCTTATTTTCCCTATGAAAGATACAGCCTCCTCCCTGGAATCACTGTAGATAAAGCATCATTTTGCTTCATAGGCCCAGTGATGCCTATTTATGCCACGAGCCCCGACCAAAAAAAACTTTCAATTCAACAAAAGGAAGAGGGGGAAAATAGAAAAAAACCACTTTGCTTAATTGTGTGCACTAGAAAGTAAAAAAAACCCACAATCTACGTGGTCAGGATTAGAGAAGTGTGGAATGTGTTACATTATATATATACAATTTGGATAATCAGCAACTGTATTAACATTGTAAAACACACCAGTGAGGTTTTAGTAAAAATGTTGTACTCCAGATAGGAGTAAGTATTTATTTGTATTTAGGCTAATACACTGTTGGACTGTGTACTGGAAAATGCAAAATATAAAACTACAAGCACCCTTCCAAATGTGTTCACATTAAATCAAATATGGCCCGGGTGCTTATGCCCCGAGCCGGCCACTTCCTTGAGTAGACTTCACAGCATATGTTACAAAGTAATAATTGCAGTACCCAAGAAAACTCAGATAACTCACCGCTTACCTTCGGTGGTCCAGGTGCCGCTCACCCAAATACTTAGTTCACACAATCCAGTGTGAATAAACTGGGACCTTTCGCACTCTGGTAAATACAGCAATCAGCACAGGCAAGTAAAAACCAAAAAAGGTTTATTTAAGCCTACATTATGTAGGCTCAAATACACTTTTGTTATGATCGATTCAATGCCCAATCAATGTAACATAAAGGTAGTGTATGGCCACCTTATGTCACAAGAACATCCTATGCATTGTGACTATCATCTTAACAGCTACAACATTCACTAAAGTTTTATGCCAAATAAATCACGTGAATACCAGCAGGACTGCTGTGGCATAAAATCTGATGAAGGATTAAAATCTAGAGAGGCTTCAATTTTAAAGACATCCATACTTTATTTATGCACTTTGTGCAGATTTTATTTTGGTTTTACAGTTTTTACTGAAAGCACCAGTGACCCAGCACAAAATGTACAGATTGAGCATATGTGTCCTTAGGTATTGATCACCCTGCATATACAGCAGTTATGACATTGAAAACTTGAAAAGGCAATTTATAAAGCTACATTCACACTACCAGAATGAAATTAAAACACGGGGGAAAATGCATGGTCATTTTACTGTTTTTCTATTATGTGTTTGTGTTGCATTAGTATCTACAAAATTAAAATTAATACATTCCCAGCTACAAATATGTGCAGGATAGTTACCCATATCCCACCTCCTCATCTGAGTCAACTACCATCTAATGGGCCATCTAAGCAAAAGGATGTGAAGTTGTTTGGTGCGCCTAGTATGCTGGGAAAGCAGGGCATTCAGTAAATTAGGGGAAAGGACAAAGTGGTTTTTCACACTTGCCTTTCCACACCAGTCTCTCTGCTCCTTTATCCTTTCTGTGCACGTGCACTGCATTCACAACAAAGTTCCCAGTTGGGAAAATTAAGATAGAAGTTGAAAGACTGGTGCAGAAAAGTAAAGCCACAAGAGAAACAAAAAGTGTAGGAAAACTATGCATAAAATAACTAGCTAGAAGCAGGGAGGTAGGATTATGTCTTCCTCCCAATAACATTTTGTTGAGGAGCACTAGCACATTCAGTTTCTCTCTGTCAGGTAAGTGTCCAGGGCTTTCCAGTATTAAAGAAGAAGCTAGGAGGAATGAGTTTTCTTCATGTAGGCACTTCTCAGATTAATTATATTGAGAGGTAGGAATTATCAATTCTCCCTGCCCTAGGTCATTTTCAATAATACGTTTTAATATTAAAGGGGAACTGTGGTCTCCATACAAGTTGACACGAAAGGCCAGTTTCCTACCTTTAAAATGAGCCATCAAACACCTCTCTACGTGCTCCACAGCCCAAGATATAAAGACATTACTGACCAGAAAGTTAATGGGTGGGAGGCTGACATGTGACATTCCTAAGGCTGCTTCTCCACCTCATCGCCAGCGAGCACAGACTCAGACTTCAGAGACTTCAGCGTGTGAGGGATACAGGAAGTCCCTTCCTGCTGTGTGAAGATCACACACAAAAATGTAAATATCTCCAAAATTATGCAAAATAAACAATGAAATTAAATTGCAAAAATTCTGAGGAGAGCAATTCCTGTCATTTTTTATCAGCAGTTGCACTTTAACATTATTAGCACTTTAGTTCTCCTTTAACAGGAGAGTTCACTTCAGGTATTGCAGAACAGAGTGTAGGAATAGTCGCTTCTACCTCCCTGAACACTGCACATTTAAACCTTTACTACTACTTTTTAAACTATTAGTAAATATGAAAAACATTATACTATGACTGATTTTATATCACCAACACTAAAGTGTTAATTTTTACAACCATTTTAGCTTCTGTATCTGGGAGGGGGGGGGGGAAGGATAATACACTGCAGAAGAAAATATGACCGAAGCATTTTTGTCCAAGACATTCACCTGTGTGTCTTTGGACTATCTGCTGATTGAATGATGAAGTGTGTAAGCTGGATACACACTGTTGGATCCTTCATCCGGCCGGCTCTTCTGACCAATCAGCCAGGAGGAAGGACTGTCGGTTGCAGCAAAAGTAGCTGCAGCGGAGCGTGCGGTCCACAGAGGACCGCAGGTTCGGTCGTGGTTTTTGGACATGTCCAATTCGGACCAATGGTCGGTCGAATCCTAAAAACCATGCAATTTTTTCAGGACGATTGTCCGATACACTGAACTATTGGACGATCAGGCCGAAATATTGCATGTGTATCCAGCTTTAGAGGGATATTTAACCATCCAGTTATTCCAATGGCAATTAAAAGAGTGCTTTTAACCATATATTTGGCAGAAAGAAACATTTTTGAAGCAATCATCTGTAAGCATACATATAACTTCTGTGAAAATATTCAATGGATTTAGGTTGTGTACACTCCAATATTTTGGTGTGATTTTTATTCCCCAAAATTAGGCAAAAAAAAAAAAAAAAAAAAAACAGATGCAAAGGAAATTTTCAATTGAGCGAATGGTCATGATGAAATTTCATCAGTACCTTCAGTATTACTGGTAGTCTTTCTGATGGGAACAATCACTTGGTGTGTACACAGCCTACCGTATATACACAAATATAAGCAGAGGTACCTATTTTTACCTGAAAAATTTGTAAAAACGGATTGATTCAAGTATAAGTCAAGGATAGAAATTATGACCACTACTGCCTTCTGATTCCATTTAAATGGACTGCAAAATTCCCAGTAATAGCCATAGTGGATTTGGCCATTACTGTATGGAAATTCTGCTGTCCATTTAAAGGGCAACTCAAGCCTCAAAACAATACAGAATCAGAAGGCAATCTTTTCAATAGATACCATCTGCCTTCTGATTCTGTATTGTTTTGAGGCAGTAGTTGCCCTTTAAATGGAGAGTAATCCCATACAGTAACCCCCAATTCCTTGACACTCCAGAAGTTTGGAAACTACAACTCCCAGCATGCTTTAGATTCTGGGAGTTGTAGTTTCCAAACATCTGGAGTGGAAAGCACCCACAGGCCAGGCCCAAAACAACACATCTTCCGCCCGCGACGTAAAAGTAACAAGGACTAAAAGTAACAAGGACAAAAAGCACCTGGCGTTTTAGCACTGATCTGCTAGTGCTTAATTTCTGGGGTACATGTTTTTCCCAATGTAGCACTTTACTTAACTCTGCACTAGTCACCTTGATTACTATGTATGGGCCATTTTGGCCATGTTCTAAAATTATTATATCCATATAACAAAGGATTTTTAGCTATATGCTAATGAGTGCATCTGAAGCTTTTTTTTCTCTCTATTTTGTAATATCCTTTGCCTGTTCAGTTTACACCAGCCCACTTGGGATTTTTTCTAGTTAGTGCCTGGTATCCCCTTTGTTGTTAGTAAGATTTAATATTTATTTTTAGTTCTGGTGTGTGTGTTTTTTCCCTCTTAATTAAACTACTTAAATGTTCATGCAAACCTGTATGCTTCCTTTTGAACTCTATTTCCTAAAGCTGCAGTTTACTTACAAGTTTAATTTAAAAACATATCCACTTAATAAAAATGTTTTAGCAGTACTACTAAGGGCACGGCCACACTGCGCCAGAAACGCAATCGCACACGCAATTGCGTGTGCAATTATGCTGCGTTTGCGCACACGATTTTACCCGTTAGAGATACAAAGGGAAGCGCAAGCGCATGCATTGCCGCGATTGCTGCATTAAAAAATTTTTTGCGGTAGTGTGGCCTAGCCCTTAAAAAGTATTATTATTGCTGCTCTGTTCAGATGTATTATTTTCAACAATTTACTGCTAGAGGTGTGCACATTGTATAAGGCTGGGTACACACACAGACTAGTTGTCCCTACCAAATGCTTGCTACGAGCGAGCGATTGGTCGCGGCATTCGGTGCGAATGATCGATCGTGCGGCCCCATAGGGAACCGCACGATCAATCGAAATTTACCAACATAATCATTCGCAGCTGGCCGCCCCACACCAGTAGATACATATGCTGGTGTGTACCCAGCCTAAGCCCAACATCCCAAGAGAATAAAGGGTATCTCCACCGGAGAAGTTGACTTTAAGGATTTAGGTTTAATTGAAGAATGGGGGTAAAGGAGCTACGTCTTAGAATAGAAACTCTGTCGGGACCTGTCATAAGATCAGCGCAAGACCGGGTAAGTTCTGTATCTACGGGAGGTAAGACATAGCTCCTTTACCACCCCGTTCTTTAATTAAGTCGAAATCCCAAAAGTCAATTTCTCTGGTGCGGATACCTTTTAGATTAAGCTAGCCATACAATAACTGGCAGATCTAACAGATTCTGACCAGATCTTGCCAGTATGTATGCCTCTATGACCATCCCATGTCGAGTGTTTATACATAGGTTTAAACTGGTCAGTTAGGTGCATGTATGCTTAAATTGCAGAAGCTTTCATTACTATACTAATAATGCCTTTCTATTAAATAACTGTTCTTAACTTCTGCAAATACTGCATAATCATGTACTTTTCCCCTCTCCAGCCACATGGCATTCTTCTTATTCAGGAACACATTTCAACTGGTTGCTACTGCCATCAATTAATCAGACATCTCTATTATCTTAAAGGAATCAAAAGAGGCTGTCATGTAAAAGATACCCATTGATTGTTAGCATGGAGGTCAAACACAGATTTGCTATAAATGTGGGGGTTCACTCACACACAAATATATATACAGATTCAAATAAAACAGAGGAAGAGTTGCATTTTACATAGATATGAGTTCCAAGTTAATACATATAAAAATATATCTAAAGCTGTACATTTGCATGCAGATTTCTATACACTGTATATAGGTCCCAAAATCAAAACACACTGAATGCAAATATTTCCACCATTTCATCTTTGATAACTGCTCTAAAAGTTAGTGCATGTGAACTCAGCTTGTCTGTGAATTGCTTACCATTTAGAACTTCAACATCTCTACCTCTAGTTCTGTTTGTTATCAAGAATACAGAGAATCAAAAACTGATAGACTGAGTTCACTTCCTACCACTAAACAAAAAAGGACCATACAGATCATCGTCATTCATAAAATACCTGAAAATGTAATGTGATGGCCTAAAGCCTTACACTTTCTCCATTTGTCCTGACAAAAAAAAAGTCTTTAAATGAGCAACGAAGGTGTGGGTTTCTTTCCAGGCCAGGCTTCCTTGGCATACTTCTTTTTCTTGGGTTCATTAACAGCTTCTGCAGCAAAGCTGGATGGAGTAGGGGCAACAGTTATAGGAACAACAGTGGGTGTGGCAGGAGCAAGATCCACCTCTGGAGCAAGATTAGGGAATGGCATACCACCCATTAGGGCTGTGCCATGGCCTCCAGCAGTCTGTGCACCCCCTTCAGCATGTGTAGGTGGAAGGCCACCATAAAGACCTCCAGAAAATGGAAAGTTCTGTACCCGCCGTCCTACTGAGTCTTCCAGCGAAAGAGATCCAGTAGTCTCCATTTTCTTTTTCTGACAGGAAAAGAAAAAACAAAAAAAACTTTATAGCTACAAAACGAAAATTTTCCCTGTTGCTTGGCTGCTGGGCAGAAATGTAAAACAGCAGTATATGCACAGTGTACTCTTAACACGTGTGCTTATAAACAGAATAGATAAAGACGGGAGGATGCAACAGTTCAAGCATATTGCTATCAGAGAAATATGCACAGGAACTTTTTTTTCAGTAGGAGACACTTGTACTAGACATTTTAAAGTATCTAGTACACAAAGTGACACAAAGTTTTCTAGATATTTATACATGTACATTTACCTTTACTGGCACCAAAGCGGTTTGCACCATGTTTCTGAAACGCCCAACAGAAGGATCAACATCCTCTGGAGAAAAACAAAAAAAGAAGCCTTTCTTGGTTATCCTTAATTTATTTTATTGATCACAGACGAACATTTGATTAAACAAGAAATGTACTATAAGGGAGCAGCAGTTGAGTTGCTTTAAATAATTTATCTCCACATGCATAATAAATCTCTTAACATGCCACAAAAGCAGTTTGAGATAATGTCACAGCAAGAGAGGGTATGAGAAACATCTACCTGCAAGTCTGCATGGAAATTGATTAAAGGACGTCCACCCGTAAAATAAACTGCTTAGGATGTCAGTTACCTTCCCCCCCAACCCATATATTAAGCACATTATTAGATGTATTATTCACTAGATATTTATGTATAATTACCTCCATTCTGGCAGAGTAAGCTGGCTCCTTCCTCCATTCAGTCAATCAAGGCTGCTGACATCACAACCAATGATTGCCTGCAGTTTCCCCTGCTGCCTCCATTGCACATGGCTGAAGCTTATAAAAAGCTCCTGGAACAGAAGGAGGAGGCAGATACCTTTTCCAGAACAGAAAATAACTTCTGATTAAATATCTGGTTACAAACGCATGTAAAACTGGTAAAAATAGCAGTTGGGGTTGCGGGCAGATGACTGAGCAGTTTTTTGTTTTAAGTGAGGACATGCCCTGGTCAGACAAAGACTGGTCAGACAAAGGCTTAAAATTGCATTCAATTCATGCTCCATTAATGACCAGAGTGGCAGTTTTACCCAATGATGTTCCTGTAACTTTAAAGGCACAATGTTTTTGCTAAATTATTTGCTCAAACATTTGTTGGAAAGTCAGGAGGTTAGTCAATTGCTACATCAATTAATGCCTTACAAAAGAAAGAGAAAAAGACTGACGTTTATAAGCGTTGAATTTCAAAAGAAATTATTTAGCAGTTTTCTTTTTTTTAACCTGCCAAAATATTGAACTCACCAGGGTTAATAATTTCATCATCCTCGCTAAAAGTTACCCGGGAATTCCTTCTCTTCCTCTTCGATCTCTGGATATCAAGATTGCCCTCTTCTATTGTGAGTGTGGATATTCTTTTATTATGGGCAGTATTAAACTCTGTTAGATTCTGAAAAACATGAAGGTGGTAATGTTGTTTTAGATTAATCAGAACATAGTTTCTACATATAAAAATGTAAAATGAAAAAAAAAAAAAAACCCCAAAGAAAATCTGCAGAACTATTATCAGATTTTGATATCACATTAAAGGATTAGTTCACCAGAAGAGAGGAGTGAACAGCGCTATAGCTTACGTACAGCTGTAAGCAGTCGGGATCTGTCAAGAGCCAGGAGTGGATCGTACTGCAGTTTAAGTTCACTAGCCTCTTATGGTGCATTAAGTGAAGAATGGTAGGTAAGACATAGTTAACCTTCCGTTCTTCACTTAATCCTGTTAGAACGCCACTTTATTTCCCAGAGAATTAACCCTTTAATAAAATTAGGCCCTAGACACCCTAGTTGTAAATACAAGTCTCATAATATGCAATAACCCTTACTAAGGTATATCAATGTTTCGGGTGTATAAAACCCTGAACCCCTCGCTTCAGCATGGTGAGTGTCAGGATCACTCAACACTTCTTACGGTGGTCCGGGTGCTGCCTGCCCAAAACAGTTTGCTTAGTTTGACTCACACAATCCAAAAAACCGTGAAGAAACCGCAGCTCCGTTTTTAGGTAAAATCAAGCAAAGTTTATTGGGAACATTTGATTGAGTTCCCAATAAACTTGGCTTGTTTCCAACTAAATGAAGCGGAGCTGCGGCTCCTTCACAGTTTGCACCTATCTATTTACCAGATTTCAGCAGCCTTCGCCTACAAGGAAAAGGTTAACCAGCATTTACATGACAAGACTTGCAGGGAAAAGGGGATAGAGGATGCAGTAAACATGTACTTATATCTTGTCAAAAAAGTGAGGGAGCAACTAACAGGCTAGAATAACTTAGGGGGGAAAAAAGATTTTCCCACAATACTGCCGACTTCAAAAACGAGAGACCGTTGTAAAGCTGGTTACACACACGCTCAAGACAGGCCAATCCCATCCACTGAATCATTTGGCCATGACTGAAAATTTCTATTGGAGCTATACTTAACTAAACTATACTTAACTCAACTATAGTTAAGGGAGCTGATAGGGGCTACTGGCCACCAATATAATTTCCGAAACGTATCGACAATGTGTGTAACAATAATTATAACCAATGACGGACAGCTTCCAATGGGAACAGTCTTATCTGCTATAAACCTTGTGTGTACTTGGTTTTACTTAGGAATTATAGAATCCATTCAGGCATTAAATTAAATCCTTTCTTCCAGACCTCCAAGCTAAATATTTTTGTATAATTATAACGTGGAGAAGAAACTCCACTAGTACCTGCCAAAGCACTCCCGAACTTGTGGACACTAGATAAATTAATCAATTTATTGACACAAATAAAGTGCAACAGGTACATACACATGTATGTGTCAATAAATTAATTTATATATCTGGCGACCAAAAGTTCCTGAGTGCTTTGGCAGGTACTAGGAGTTTGTACTCCACATTTATTATATTTGTTGTGTTATTGACCCGCAGCACCATATCCTGAAGGATATAGAACAGGTCATATATATGAGGCAAATAGTGCACTGTGGCAATATATAATTGATTCTCGCAAAATAAATTTGCGCCGGCTCTCTTCACGGTTTATTTGCCTTTTGAGACTATTAGAATTATTTTGACCCTTCAAGTTTCAGTGCTCTGTCACATATGCACATACACTCAAACTTTTGCTGGCCATACACTAAAGTAATGTTACCTCGACTCAATGTTGGATCTGACTTGAAAGCAAAATTGACAATTTTGTGTACAGCAGCTGTTCTTACCTACTAATGCCCCCCACACTTCCTGGACGGGTCATGGTTTGCAAATCGACATTCTAGCTGCAGTGCTTGGTGGGTTTTTTTGAATGTTCCAGGTAAGAACTTGTTTATGGCTAGCTAACATTTAGCAGGCATAAATTTACAATTAATTTTATTGTAGCCAAAGTAAAGGATTGCCTACTACAGGAAGCACTTTCCCATATTTTACAAGTAATTTGTAGTTAAAGCAGAGAGCCAAAAGCTTTAATTTGTACATGGTTAAATAGTTTTTACTTACATCAAGCTCAGTTTCCTCTTCAGGAAGGCCCAGGAGTCCCTTTAATTCATCATCTTCCCCTGCCTTTTCATCACCTTTTAATGCAGATGGAAGGGTTTGGGGTTTCTCTCTTAGGGTATACATGCGTGTCGATGCTCCAAATGAAACTGTTGAATCTATGGGGATCTGCTGAGGCTTGTGGGGCTCCAATCGGATGTGGCCCAGAAAAGTCCCATGGGCTACAAAGTGAGTAGAATTATACACCAAAATGAATTATTAACAATATAACTTTTTTTTTTGAATGTGCCGATTTCTCTTTTGTGAGTATCTATGGAGCAAATTTACTGAGAAAAAAGTTTTTTTTAGAATTTTCACCCAGCCACAAATGTAGCATCTCATACAACACAAATATGTAGGCTAATTGGGAATGGTAAATATGTATTTACAATATCTTGTCTTTTCTTTTTTCTAATTTAACCCTAGTCTATACTGTTTAGGCAATAATAGTACACATGTGGGTTAAAAAAAGCAGATTTTCTGAAACATTACCAGTCAGTTAGGACAATAAATGCATTCCACCAATTGCCCAAATTCAGCTACACTTCTTACATAAATCCCATTTATCAAGTAGCTAATTGGACTGTCAAAGGTCAGATCTGTGCAACTAATCTTCAGTAGAAAAATCTGGAGCAAAGTTGTATCCATCCAAATATGCTCATCTAATAGAAAGCTTAAACATCCTCTACTAGCATATATCAATGGCAGAAGAAAAAAATTGCTACCTTATTATGTAGACATTCAAAAAAGATGGAGTCACAGGGGAAAAAAAGTGGGCTTGATATGCTATTACAGTTGAACAGTTTTTACACTTACTGCTGTTGAGGTCAATCAGAAACACTCTCTTCAGATGTTTGTGATACACGAGGGCTGAATGAACTCTGGAGCAAGACTGATGATCAATTGTAAAATCACACATATCTGGATTTCTTCCAAACAAGTAGTATTTCTTTTCATCAATAATTAACTTCTGTTGCATTAATAAAAATTGTTAAAATATAGACTAAACAAAAAAAACTGTAAAAACGCAATTGCATAAATGTGAAATTTCCATTAAAACTTAAAGCTAGCCATAATTAAATAAGATTAATATTCCAGTTTAGAATCTGTAATACTAATCTTCACATTCCAAATTATATTAATTTAGAAAGCACACATATTTGAGTTAAACTGCTAGTAAAAATGTATTTTACCACTACCAATTGCGCAAAATTGCGGAATCACAGTACAAGACAACACGCAATGGAAATGCGGGCAATACTCATTTTAGTGTGGCCTCACCCTTTTAGCCAGTTCAAGATTTTGAATTGAACTGCTTTTTTGATTTATAACAATAATGTGATATTCATTGGATATTATGCCCATTTATTCACTTTCGTTATTTATGTTAAATGTGATCTGTGTAATAATCATTTACATTCCTTCTCTCGGTTTAAATATGCATTCGGTGTCTATGTTACATTTTATATGTGATATTTATACATATTAAAACATATGTATCTTTCTAACTGCAATACAGTATTTATTGCGTGTGCTTACTATGGTATAGTACAGTTATACCACTCATATGTGGTATTAGGTACAACATTGCTAGTGATTTATACACTTTGTTGATGGTTTTATTTTCCCTTCCTCCCCTTTTTTCCTTTAAACTTTACATTTAATACTTACCTTTACTCTCATCTTTAGTAATTACCTCTCTGCCCATTTAAATGCACATATGCCAAGCTCACCCACCCTGTGATGAAGTGGGTATGCCCACAAACGAGTATCTCAAGGTAGGAGACTATCCCTGTATGTATACCTAACATTTTTCTAAGATGAATGAATAAACAGCTACAGCTATGAATTGCACCATCTATTATCTATATGTTTATGACTTAGTACCTGGAGCTGGGAGGTATTCTTCAAAGTGTACGCACCTTGTGAGGGGTAATTGAGTTGTGCCACCATGATTTTTTTCAATATTCTCTGCACTAGGAGGACTACAAATTTAATTCAAAATGTAACTCCTTTAAACAGGCAGCTTTGTAACAATTTGACGATTTGTAACCTTGGAGACCACATCTGTTGGATGTATTTGCAACACACAGACTACGGATCCATAATTGGACTCAGGGCTAGGTCAAACCACCGTATTTTAATGCACAATCCAATCACGCATTACAAAGCAAACATTAGTGTTGGTCTAGCCACACTAGATATGTTGCCCTGCATTGCGACTCACTATTTAGAGCGCAATTGTGTGCGTTCCAATTACGCAACATTGCAGAATCACAGTGCAAGACAACACGCAATGGAAACGCAGCAATATGCGTTTTAGTGTGGCCTCACCCTCAGTCCGTTGGTCAGAAATTAAAGCAGTAATAAAAACATGGACCATCAACGACGCCCGACAGACTGGCCATACACATGCGATTATTAACCAGTATGGCCATTCGTCGCTGCTACTTTGTCTGCGATTGTTTGCAGGATCGCACATGTGTACAAGCCTTAAAGGACAACTAAAGCCACACAACAACACTGAACCAGAAGGCAGAACACCTTGATATAAAGCCAGTAATCAGTGTCTTACCTCTCATTTTGATATGGGTGCTGGGAAATTTACCTAAATAATATATGGCTTTTGCTTAACATCACAGCATTCTAATGTCACACAGTCTGGTCAACGACCATTATGTTCTGCCCATGCTCAGTCCTTAGCTATGGCAGAAATTGTTACAGTTGGTCACACCCATTAATAATCTCTAGCCAATGCTTTCACAGGACAGATAAAGCAAGGAAGCATGTGACTGAGGTCAGGAGGTGTGGTCTGACACTGCACATACACACAGATACTTAATTCAGTTCTTAACAGGCTTACATTTATTTTAATACAATTTACTGAAGTCATATTATATAGCTTATTGGTGTTTTTAGGGGGGTTGTTTTCAGATTCTGGAGTATAAAAAAATGGAAGCAAATCAGTCAATATTTACCGATAAAAAAATTAGATATACAAAAATCTTCAGTGATTTTAGCACTGCCAACTTTTAAATCAAAATGTTAAAGGAATAGTTCACTCTCAAAGTGAACTATTCCTTTAACACATTGATTGAAGCCCGAAAGGTTAAGGAGCTATGCCTTACCTCCCGTTCTTCAATCAATAACGCAGGGTCTGGGAACGAAGATACGAAGGAACTTGCCCTTTGCGCGATCCACCGTGGCCAGGCTGAAATCTTCAACGGCTTCCCTCTCCTCTACAGCTATAGTGCGCATTGTGTCTGGAGTCATTACATCAGTGGTGTAACCATCTCTCTCTTACACTCATACATATACATTCACACATACCCAATCTATACACACTCATTGTTTTCTCAAACACACATGCAGTCTCAACCATATACAAAAAAAACCTGTTAACACACTTCCACAAACGTTCTCTTCAACATACACACGCTGTCAAGTCAGGACACCCCCCCCCCCAACACTGCAAAGTCACAAAAAAACACAAGTAATAATAGCAATAGCAAAACGTTTTACAAAATCATGTACAGAAACATAGAACCCCAACACAGAACAGATGTAATAAAAACATTTCAAAGGCAAATGGCAAAGAGAATGGTATACACATAGTACAGCACACAGTCCTGTACGGGGGAGGGAGGTAAATGGAATTAGGCATCATACTTACAGGCCAAGTTCAACTATGCCACAGTCATTCAGATCTACTCTACCAAATGCCAATCCCCAACAGTTCCTTCCTGGTCCTCCTTTTGTGCCAAACGGACTACGTCAATGACCCAAGAGCTTGCACATGATCTATCATCAGTTTATGCAGGAAATGCGCACCAGCCTCTCCATTCGCATTTGAAACCTAGGCTCCCGACATGCGTATCATGATTAGAAAGCAGTCCCGTTCAAGTGCGCAGCATGATTCCGGCACCCAGTATGCACAAGATATGTGAACTGACTGGTAAGTCTGAATGACGCACCAGCTCTCATTCGTGCCAGACAGCAGAGGTGAGAAAAGAATTGCGAAACACCTGACTGGCACCAATGAAATACATTACATTTTTTCTCAGCTGCCAGGAAGCACTGTAAAGACATAGGTGTCTTCCTCAGGCATAATACTGAATCTTGTAAAGCACTTATATTCCTTTTTGCATGTGCTCAAGAAGAAGATATTACTGTCCAGCTGTGCAAGTTTCTTCAGTTGCCTTTTTAGATCCAGATATGTGGACCACATTTTTTCTAGGAATAGAAAGGTTCTACATGTACTGTCTATTAATATAGTTGCTATGTTGGGATAGTGGTATAAAGCTTTGCTTTTAGCAAGACAGAGTACATGAAGTTGCAGGTGTCAGAGCTGTAACATTATCAGTTTCTGGAAAGCAAGGCTGCAACTTTCTGTGTCACCCAGCCAAGGAGGGTTATCAGAGCTGACCCCTAGTACCTACAGGTTAATTTTTATAAATCACCCAGCAGCCACAGCAAAGGTAGAGGTGAGACACAGCTTTTGGTATCTTTGTAAATGTGCTCTGTTTATTAAGGCAATTTTGTTTAACATCTAGTTACGCATCACAGGTATAAACTACAGTGTGGGTGTCACGCAGGGGTCTGTTCATGGACCCTTATTCTCCCTCTACACTATTTCCTTGGAAGATGTTATTACCTCTTTTGGCTTTAAATATAATTTATATGCAGATACATAAATCTACTAGTCCACCCTTATGCTAACTCCTGACATCCAATCACGTCTCTACGACTGCCTCCTTGCCATCTTCTCCTGGATGGCTCAACTCTACCACAAATTAAATCTCTTTCCAAAACTGAACATTTTTTCCACCTAAACCTGGTTCTGTCCCATCTTTCTCCATCTCTGTTGACAATACCCCCATTTCCCCTATCCAATCTGCTTGCTGCCTAGGGGTAATTATGGACACCTCTCTCTCTCCTTTTCTAGCCACATTAACTATGTTTTGCGAAAATCTGCCGCTTCTTCCTTTGCAATATAGCCAAAATCCGCAGGTTCCTTTCTCACCTGACCACCGTTATGCTTATGCATGCTCTCATCCTATCGCGCCTGGACTATTGCAACTACTACTTTCTAGCCTTCCTGCTTCCCACCTCTCTCCCATTCAGTCTATACTTAACTCTGCCGCACATATTGTTTTGCTCTCTAATAAACCGGACCCCAAACCTCCTCAGTACCAGACAACAACCTGTCTCTCCGTTAAACAGCGCATTTCATACAAAATCCTTCTAACATTTAAATCCCTTCGCTCTGCTGCTCCTCATATTTCCTCACTAGTCTCCCCATATGTTCCTACCAGTACCCTCCGCTCATCACAGAACAAGCTCCTGTACAGACCCCCCACTTGGACTGCTTCCTCTCGCCTTAAACCTTTCTCTCTTGTAGCTCCCATCCTCTGGAATTCTATTCCCCTCTCTCTACATCAAGAAACCTCAATTAGCAGGTTTAAATCTAGCCTTACATCCTACCTATCTGGTAACCAGCACAGAATTTGATAGTTTTATTTGCACTGCATACGTCTCACTCCAGCACTTATACCCATTCCATTGTATCACCCACCTAACTAGATTGTAAGCTTAACGGGGCAGGGACCTCATTACCTCTTGTGGCAAAGCCCTAGCACTTCTAGTTATATAAGTTATATATTTATGTACTGAACTATCTATGTATTTTTCCCCTTTGTATGACTTTATTGTATTTTATACTGTACAGCGCTGCGTCCCCAAGTGGTGCTATATAAACATATATATACATACTTCCTCGCTAAAATATAGTAAGGTAAGTTAAAAATGCTCCAATTTTGCAGCAGCTGCTATACCAGTGATATCTACCAATTGTTCTACAATAAGCTTTTCCTTTGCTCTTAGGTAGCCTTCATTTTCATCACGAATATTGGCCATTTAATGGCCCAATATTTGATGGCATTAATGTTCAAATCAAATATCTTGCAGTCCCATGGTTTTGCTGGCCTATGCAACTCAACTCATTTTCAGTTTAATAAAAACTAACGTTCCAAGCAGGAAACATTGCGAGGTAAGTTTAATAGTGCATGGCCTGCTGTCCAAATATCAAGAAATGTAAAATATCAAATACATGATGTATATACAACAAAAAAATGTAAATACAAATCAAATTTGTACCATAAGTAATAACCCAGAGCGTTTCTTTGCACACTGAGCTTAAATGCTTATGGCTTGAATAATGTGGCACTCATGAGACCCAGATACCATGACACACGCCTGACAAAAGACAGTGAGTGGATATCTTGGCTAGTATCAAGTGCACTGTTAAAAAATATTCACATATTTACCAGTTATGCATATATTTTTTAAAAACATAAAGAGGAGGTTTAGTATCAGATGATCAGACTCAAAGAGTCAACAGAATTCATGCCTCTATTTGTATCCACCAAACATTATTAATTGTCCAGATAATTCTTGAATAGCTTTAATTACGATTGAAAGTGGTTTTCAGCCTAAAAACACAATGCCCTCTAATTGTGGACTGAAACCACTGATTTAAGCATTGTATCAATTTCTACATCATTCTTACTAGTTTATAAAACAAAATCTCACTCTAAACACTCTCCAGCAACATTCACTTTTATTGTTCCCTTAGCACAGAGAATGCAAAGTAGCTTTGCATAAAACACAGAGGCAGTACAAACAGGGATTATTGCACAAAAGGACGTTAGGGTGTTCAACTGGTAAGGAATTACTTAAAAAACACATGTGATATTACAATCAGCAGTTTAATTGCTTTGTGTCAGGTAATAACCTTTAAAGGGCAAGTTCTCTCCTCAAATGAAAAATTGTATAAAGGTAAACCACCACAAGAAACTGCTATAGTTAGGAATATGAGAGATGTGAGTCTAACCCGAAATGTTGCCTGATGTTCTGTTACCACCTTGTGCTTCTTCGATTAAGCAGTTTTTATTCATGTAACAGGTGACATTAATGAATGGTATTTCCCTAGCTGTCTCCTCTGAGCATATCAAAGATGGTAAAAAAAAAAGCTTTGAAGAGGAGACAGACACTTTAAAGAGGCAGAGTCAAGGCAGAGGGCATCATTTTGCTGCATAACAGATTAGTCCTATGCCTGGCAGCTTTCTAACCATTTTAGTTTTGAGGGGTGGACATGCCTCTTAAGTTTGCATACAGACATGCAATTTTGTACTACAATGTCTCCAAAGCAGTATCCAAATATTCTGTTCTGTTTTATGAAAAGGAAAACAAGCAGAGTTCATGCACTGGAGGGAGCACAGTGGTTGGCAAAACAATATATGGAAAAAGTATTTCAGCAGAGCCCTGTGTGGGCATATGCTGGACTTGTCAGCCTAAAGCTGGGTACACACAGTAACGATAAAGCTTTATCGCTACTGTGTCTACCTTTGTTTCCCAACAATTTCCGTCGGCTGCGCTAGACTCCCTATAGAGGAGTCTGCCGCAGCTGAGGGAAACACACTGCCCCAAGTGTTCTCCCTATGATGTGCATAGGGAAAACGCTCGGGACTGTGTGTATGCAGATCTTTGAAAGATGACAGACAGGATTATGCAGATCCTGTCTGTCATCTTTCAATGATCTGTACTGTGTGTACCCAGTTTTTGCCATTGCTCTGAGTTTTTTAGGACCATCATTATCCTAGCATCCATGCAGGGCTTAACACTTTTGTCACAAAGCAAAAAAATAAAGTAGACAATTATGCCAACAACCATACCTCAATGAGTTTGTCTCCTTTTATAACATCAAGGTGCAGACCAGGAGGGGGTTTCCCTGCCCTAAAATGAAAGAGAACTCAGTCTATAAATGAATACCAATATGCAACACAATTTTCTATAAAAGGAACTACCCTCAAAGGCTGCATCCAAGATGAAGCATATTAAAATGATCTGAAGAATTTTCCATATGTCACTTTAAAAGTTAAATTAACACGTTTTTGTAAAAAAACTAAGCATGGAAACTGACACAAACATTTCATCCTTCTGTTCCAATGTTATTCTATAGGTGGGATGTCAGCTTGTGGTCCCTTCAACCTAAAATCCTCAGCAACCTGGGCTGCCACATGGAGCACATAAACCTTATAAAACACATTGAGGGGTACAACTCGAACATCCCCACTCTATTCTCCTCGAACTAAGTTTGCGATTTTCTCTACGTCTGTTTTCTGAATGTCGACCTCTTCCGCCATTTTCTCAACTTGCTCTCTTAACTACAGCGATATCTTCCCCTCACAGCTCCCTTATTAGAATTATACTTACCAGGTCGGGCAATCAAAAAAGGGTTTGGTAGAGTTCGGATTCGCCGCCATCTTTAGTCCTGCTCCTCTTCCCAATGCATTGTGGGAAGAATCTAGCTTAGGGAATGCCACGTGACCTAAGGTAATTTGAGTGTCTGTGCTTAGAAAAGCTTTGGGGCTGCCCAATGCCTCGCGGATGTGGAACGTCATTAGAGTGCGACCCTATTGTCATTGGACGGTCCAGACGGTAAGAAGTATGTTGTACGGCGTTTGCTTAAAATTAAATTTATAAGGCCAGTAATCTTTAGTTGGGGCTGCTAGATTATTGAAAGTAATGCTGATTTAATGCAGTCAGTACACTTATTCAGTATTCGCTTTACCAGGCATCCCATTTGAAATTCAGGGAGTCCCTCTGATATTAATGTCAGCTCCCTGAAATGTGTTTCTAAATAGAGTGAGAGAGCACAATGATTTCGGAAGCTTTTTATAAGTTAACGAGTGATATATCTGTTGTATTCAATTAGATCAGCTGGACTTGAAATGTAGTTCTCCCCCACATACAAATCAGAGCATTCTTCACTGCACTGCATATATGAAGTCGCTTTTCTTGTGTTTTGGTATTGGGTCTTTCGGATGTACCAATTGCTGCCTCAGTGTGTTGTTCGGTTTAAAGCAGACAGGGATACGGTGTTTTTTGAAAATTCTTCTTAATTTCTCGGAGACCCCTGCTACATATCCAGTTTACCATTTTCCTTAACTTCTACCAAGCAGTCCAAGAAAGCCAGTTTGTTGTTTTGTACCTCTTCCCTTGTGAATTTAATGTTTTGGTCCACCGCATTAATGTGTTCTGTGAAAGCTTGTACTTCCTTCTGGTGGATTTTAACCCAGGTGTCATCAACATATCTGAACCAGTGGCTGGGTGCTATGCCCTTAAAGGTATTAAGCGCCTGTGTTTCTACCTCCTCCATGTAAAGGTTGGCCACAATAGGAGAAACTGGAGATCCCATAGCACATCCATGTTTTTGCTTATAGAACTTATCCCTGTATTTGAAATAGGTGGTATTCAGGCACAAGTCCAACAAGGAACACACCTGTTCTGGGTTGAGATCAGTTCTGCTGGTAAGAGTGCTGTCTTGGCCCAGCCATTTTCTCACCATGTCAACAGCCTCCTTGGTGGGTATACAAGTGAAGAGAGATGTCACATCATAGGACACCATAGTTTCTTCTACACCGAGTACTATATCTTCAATCTTGTTGGTGAAATCCTGAGAGTTCTGGATGTGATGCTTAGAACTTCCCACCAAAGGTCCTAAGATGTTAGCTAGATATTTTGCCACCTTGTATGTTACCGAGTTGATGCTGCTGACTATAGGTCTTAGTGGGGCCCCTTCCTTATGTATCTTTGGGAGTCCATATATGCATGGATGTGCCTCACCAGGGTAGAGGCGATGATACATTGCTCGGTCAATGGCTTTATCCTTTTGAAGCTGTTGTAGTAAGTCTATGACTCTTTTCTTGTAACGGCTGGTGGGATCCCTTGTTAAAGCCTCATATGTGTTGTTATCGGCCAGGAGCATGGTCACCTTATCATGGTAGTCTGAGGTGTTGAGTACCACTGTGCATCTTCCCTTGTCTGCCGGTAGAATGGTGATACTGGAATCTTTCTTGAGGGATGTTAAGGCTCTTCTTTCCTGTGTAGTCAGGTTAGATGAAGGAGTTTTAGCACTGGCTAAGGCTGCAGATACCTTAAGGCGAAGTTGTTCTGCCTCACTCTGTGATACCTTATTACTGTGGATAGAGGCTTCTGTGGCTGCTATAATATCCACCACAGGGATGGCTTGATGAAGTGACACTTCCCTCCTTTTGTATCCAAGGTAGTTGTTCTGACACACTCTTACCAGCAGAACTGATCTCAACCCAGAACAGGTGTGTTCCTTGTTGGACTTGTGCCTGAATACCACCTATTTCAAATACAGGGATAAGTTCTATAAGCAAAAACATGGATGTGCTATGGGATCTCCAGTTTCACCTATTGTGGCCAACCTTTACATGGAGGAGGTAGAAACACAGGCGCTTAATACCTTTAAGGGCATAGCACCCAGCCACTGGTTCAGATATATTGATGACACCTGGGTTAAAATCCACCAGAAGGAAGTACAAGCTTTCACAGAACACATTAATGCGGTGGACCAAAACATTAATTCACAAGGGAAGAGGTACAAAACAAAACTGGCTTTCTTGGACTGCTTGGTAGAAGTTAAGGAAAATGGTAAACTGGAAGTAGAGGTTTACGAAAACCAACACACACAGATCAGTATTTGATGTTTGACTCCCACCACCCTTTAGATCACAAGCTGGGGGTCATCAGAACCCTCAACACAGAGCCGAGAACATCCCCTAGCACGAGGCGAAGTAAAGAAATGAAACATTCAGAGGAGCCCTTAAAACTTGTGGATATCCAGACTGGGCCTTTGTCAAAAGAAGTAGAAGGAAAGAAAAGACACGAATACCAACAGTGAAGGGGAAAAGCAAGACAGGAGGAAGAACATGGTCATCCCATATGTAGCAGGGGTCCTCGAGAAATTAAGAAGAATTTTCAAAAAACACCGTATCCCTGTCTGCTTTAAACCGAACAACACACTAGGCAGCAATTGGTACATCCGAAGACCAATACCAAAACACAAAAAAGCACTTCATATATGCAGTGCAGTGAAGAATGCTCTGATTTGTATGTGGGGAGACCAAACAGCAACTGCATCAACGTATGGCCCGCACAGAAGAGCCAATTCCTCGGGTCAGGACTCAGCCATGTATCTGCATCTTAAGGATAAAGGACATACCTTTGAAGATTGTAAGTTAACATACTGGCGAAGGAACGTGACTGGTTCAAGAGAGGTGTTAAGGAGGCCATTTATGTGAAAATAAAGAAACCAAGCCTAAATAGAGGTGGGGGGGTTCGACACCAACTGTCTGCCATGTACAATGCTGTTTTAACACCTTACTCTGGGCGTTCCTATAACACCTCTTAGCCACTATCTAATCACACCCTTAACCCTGGCTGTGATATGCTAATTGGGATTTCCAGGGTACATAATTGCCACAGATTCTTGTACAAGTCATTCTGAATTGAGAAAGCCAGTCGGATGACTACGAAACGTCTTCAAGACTACATTTCAAGTCCAGCTGATCTAATTGAATACAACAGATATATCACTCGTTTACTTATAAAAAGCTTCCGAAATCATTGTGCTCTCTCACTCTATTTAGAAACACATTTCAGGGAGCTGACATTAAATCAGAGGGACTCCCTAATTTCAAATGGGATGCCTGGTAAAGCGAATACTGAATAAGTGTACTGACTGCATTAAATCAGCATTACTTTCAATAATCTAGCAGCCCAACTAAGAGTACTGGCCTATAAATTTAATTTTAAGCAAACGCCGTACAACAATACTTCTTACCGTCTGGACCGTCCAATGACAATAGGGTCGCACTCTAATGACGTTCCACATCCGCGAGGCATTGGGCAGCCCCAAAGCTTTTCTAAGCACAGACACTCAAATTACCTTGGTCACGTGGCATTCCCTAAGCTAGATTCTTCCCACAATGCATTGGGAAGAGGAGCAGGACTAAAGATGGCGGCGAATCCGAACTCTACCAAACCCTTTTTTGATTGCCCGACCTGGTAAGTATAATTCTAATAAGGGAGCTGTGAGGGGAAGATATCGCTGTAGTTAAGAGAGCAAGTTGAGAAAATGGCGGAAGAGGTCGACATTCAGAAAACAGACGTAAGAAAATCGCAAACTTAGTTCGAGGAGAATAGAGTGGGGATGTTCGAGTTGTACCCCTCAATGTGTTTTATAGGTTTATGTGCTCCATGTGGCAGCCCAGGTTGCTGAGGATTTTAGGTTGAAGGGACCACAAGCTGACATCCCACCTATAGAAATAACATTGGAACAGAAGGATGAAATGTTTGTGTCAGTTTCCATGCTTAGTTTTTTCAAAAACGTGTTAATTTAACTTTTAAAGTGACATATGGAAAATTCTTCAGATCATTTTAATATGCTTCATCTTGGATGCAGCCTTTGAGGGTAGTTCCTTTTATAGAAAATTGTTTGCATATTGGTATTCATTTATAGACTGAGTTCTCTTTCATTTTAGGGCAGGAAACCCCCTCCTGGTCTGCACCTTGATGTTATAAAAGGAGACAAACTCATTGAGGTATGGTTGTTGGCATAATTGTCTACTTTATTTTTTTGCTTTGTACAAAAGTGTTAGCCCTGCATGGATGCTAGGATATGATGGTCCTAAAAAACTCAGAGCAATGGCAAAAACTGTACACCACAGTACAGATCATTGAAAGATGACAGACAGGATCTGCATAATCCTGTCTGTCATTTTCAAAGATCTGCATACACACAGTCCCGAGCGTTTTCCCTATGCACATCATAGGGAGAACACTTGGGGCAGTGTGGTTTCCTCTCAGCTGCGGCAGACTCTCTATAGGAGTCTAGCGCAGCCGACGGAAATTGTTGGGAAACAAAGGTAGACACAGTAGCGATAAAGCTTTATCGTTACTGTGTGTACCCAGCTTTAGGCTGACAAGTCCGCATATGCCCACACAGGGCTCTGCTGAAATACTTTTCCTATATTGTTTTGCAACCACTGTGCTCCCTCCAGTGCATGAACTCTGCTTGTTTTCCTTTTCATAAAACAGAACAGAATATTTGGATACTGCTTTGGAGACATGTAGTACAAAATTGCATTCTGTATGCAAACTTAAGAGGCATGTCCACCCCTCAAAACTAAAATGGTTAGAAAGCTGCCAGGCATAGGACTAATCTGTATGCAGCAAAATGATGCCCTCTGCCTTGACTCTGCTCTTTAAAGTGTCTGTCTCCTCTTCAAAGCTTTTTTTTTTACCATCTTTGATATGCTCAGAGGAGACAGCTAGGGAAATACCATTCATTAATGTCACCTGTTACATGAATAAAAACTGCTTAATCGAAGAAGCAACAGGTGGTAACAGAACATCAGGCACATTTCGGGTTAGACTCACATCTCTCTATTCCTAACTATAGCAGTTTCTTGTGGGTGGTTTACCTTTATACAATTTTTTCATTTGAGGAGAGAACTTGCCCTTTAAAGGTTATTACCTGACACAAAGCAATTAAACTGCTGATTGTAATATCACATGTGTTTTTAAGTAATTCCTTACCAGTTGAACACCCTAACGTCCTTTTGTGCAATAATCCTGTTGTTACTGGCCTCTGTGTTTTATGCAAAGCTACTTTGCATTCTCTGTGCTAAGGGAACAATAAAAGTGAATGTTGCTGGAGAGTGTTTAGAGTGAGATTTTGTTTTATAAACTAGTAAGAATGATAGAAATTGATACAATGCTTAAATCAGTGGTTTCAGTCCACAATTAGAGGGCATTGTGTTTTTAGGCTGAAAACCACTTTCAATCGTAATTAAAGCTATTCAAGAATTATCTGGACAATTAATAATGTTTGGTGGATACAAATGAGGCATGAATTCTGTTGACTCTTTGAGTCTGATCATCTGATACTAACTCCTCTTTATGTTTTTAAAAATATATGCATAACTGGTAAATATGTGAATATTTTTTAACAGTGCACTTGATACTAGCCAAGATATCCACTCACTGTCTTTTGTCAGGCGTGTGTCATGGTATCTGGGTCTCATGAGTGCCACATTATTCAAGCCATAAGCATTTAAGCTCAGTGTGCAAAGAAACGCTCTGGGTTATTACTTATGGTACAAATTTGATTTGTATACATTTTTTGTTGTATATACATCATGTATTTGATATTTACATTTCTTGATATTGGACAGCAGCAATGCACTATTAAACTTCCTCGCAATGTTTCCTGCTTGGAACGTTAGTTTTTATTAAACTGAAAATGAGTTGAGTTCATAGGCCAGCAAACCATGGGACTGCAAGATATTTGATTTGAACATAATGCCATCAAATATTGGGCCATTAAATGGCCAATATTCGTGATGAAAATGAAGGCTACCTAAGAGCAAAGGAAAAGCTTATTGTAGAACAATTGGTAGATATCACTGGTATAGCAGCTGCTGCAAAATTGGAGCATTTTTAACTTACCTTACTATATTTTAGCGAGGAAGTAGTATATATATGTTTATTAGCACCACTTGGGGACGCAGCGCTGTACAGTATAAATACAATAAGTCATACAAAGGGGAAAAATACATAGATAGTTCAGTACATAAATATATAACTTATATACTAGAGTGCTAGGGCTTTGCCACAAGAGGTAATGAGGTCCCTGCCCCGTTAGCTTACAATCTAGTTAGGTGGGTGATACAATGGAATGGGTATAAGTGCTGGAGTGAGACGTATGCAGTGCAAATAAAACTATCAAATTCTGTGCTGTTACCAGATAGGTAGGATGTAAGGCTAGATTTAAACCTGCTAATTGAGGTTTCTTGATGTAGAGAGAGGGGAATAGAATTCCAGAGGATGGGAGCTACAAGAGAGAAGGTTTAGGCGAGGGAAGCAGTCCAAGTGGGGGTCTGTAACGGAGCTTGTTCTGTGATGAGCGGAGGGTACTGGTAGGAACTATGGGGAGACTAGTGAGGAAATATGAGGAGCAGCAGGCGAAGGATTTAAATGTTGAAGGATTTTGTATGAAATGCGCTGTTTAACGGAGAGACAGGTTGTTGTCTGGTACTGAGGAGGTTTGGGGTCCGGTTTATTAGAGAGCAAAACAATATGTGCGGCAGAGTTAAGTATAGACTGAATGGGAGAGAGGTGGAAGCAGGAAGGCTAGAAGTAGTAGTTGCAATAGTCCAGGCGCGATAGGATGAGAGCATGCATAAGCATAACGGTGGTCAGGTGAGAAAGGAACCTGCGGATTTGGGCTATATTGCAAAGGAAGAAGCGGCAGATTTTCGCAAAACATAGTTAATGTGGCTAGAAAAGAGAGAGAGAGGTGTCCATAATTACCCCTAGGCAGCAACAGATTGGATAGGGGAAATGGGGGTATTGTCAACAGAGATGAAAAGATGGGACAGAACCAGGTTTAGGTGGAAAAAATGTTCAGTTTTGGAAAGAGATTTAATTTGTGGTAGAGTTGAGCCATCCGGAGAAGATGGCAAGGAGGCAGTCGTAGAGACGTGATTGGATGTCAGGAGTTAGCATAAGGGTGGACTAGTAGATTTATGTATCTGCATATAAATTATATTTAAAGCCAAAAGAGTAATAACATCTTCCAAGGAAATAGTGTAGAGGGAGAATAAGGGTCCATGAACAGACCCCTGCGTGACACCCACACTGTAGTTTATACCTGTGATGCGTAACTAGATGTTAAACAAAAATTGCCTTAATAACAGAGCACATTTACAAAGATACCAAAAGCTTTGTCTCACCTCTACCTTTGCTGTGGCTGCTGGGTGATTTATAAAATAACCTGTAGGTACTAGGGGTCAGCTCTGATAACCCTCCTTGGCTGGGTGACACAGAAAGTTGCAGCCTTGCTTTCCAGAAACTGATAATGTTACAGCTCTGACACCTGCAACTTCATGTACTCTGTCTGCTAAAAGCAAAGCTTTATCCACTATCCCAACATAGCAACTATATTAATAGACAGTACATGTAGAACCTTTCTATCCTAGAAAAAATGTGGTCCACATATCTGGATCTAAAAAGGCAATGAAGAAACTTGCACAGCTGGACAGTAATATCTTCTTCTTGAGCACATGCAAAAAGGAATATAAGTGCTTTACAAGATTCAGTATTATGCCTGAGGAACACCTATGTCTTTACAGTGCTTCCTGGCACTGAGAAAAAATGTAATGTATTTCATTGGTGCCAGTCAGGTGTTTCGCAATTCTTTTCTCACCTCTGCTGTCTGGCACGAATGAGAGCTGGTGCGTCATTCAGACTTACCAGTCAGTTCACATATCTTGTGCATACTGGGTGCCGGAATCATGCTGCGCACTTGAACGGGACTGCTTTCTAATCATGATCGCATGTCGGAGCCTAGGTTTCAAATGCGAAGGGAGAGGCTGGTGCGCATTTCCTGCATAAACTGATGATAGATCATGTGCAACTCTGGGTCATTGACGTAGTCCGTTTGGCACAAAAGGAGGACCAGGAAGAACTGTTGGGGATTGGCATTTGGTAGAGTAGATCTGAATGACTGTGGCATAGTTGAACTTGGCCTGTAAGTATGATGCCTAATTCCATTTACCTCCCTCCCCCGTACAGGACTGTGTGCTGTACTATTGTGTTACCATTCTCTTTGCCATTTGCCTTTGAAATGTTTTTATTACATTGTTCTGTGTTGGGGTTCTATGTTTCTGTACATATTTTGTAAAACGTTTTGCTATTGCTATTATTACTTGTGTTTTTTTTGTGCCTTTGCAGTGTTGGGGGGGGGTGTCCTGACTTGACAGCGTGTGTATGTTGAAGAGAACGTTTGTGGAAGTGTGTTACCAGGTTTTTTTGTATATGGTTGAGACTGCATGTGTGTTTGAGAAAACAATGAGTGTGTATAGATTGGGTATGTGTGAATGTATATTGTATGAGTGTAAGAGAGAGATGGTTACACCACTGATGTAATGACTCCAGACACAATGCGCACTATAGCTGTAGAGGAGAGGGAAGCCGTTGAAGATTTCAGCCTGGCCACGGTGGATCGCGCAAAGGGCAAGTTCCTTCGTTCTTCGTTCCCAGACCCTGCGTTATTGATTGAAGAACGGAGGTAAGGCATAGCTCCTAACCTTCGGGCTTCAATCAATGTGTTAAAGGAATAGTTCACTTTGAGAGTGAACTATTCCTTTAACATTTTGATTTAAAAGTTGGCAGTGCTAAAATCACTGAAGATTTTGTATATCTAATTTTTTATCGGTAAATATTGACTGATTTGCTTCCATTTTTTTATACTCCAGAATCTGAAAACAACCCCCCTAAAAACACCAATACTATATAATATGACTTCAGTAAATTGTATTAAATAAATGTAAGCCTGTTAAGAACTGAATTAAGTATCTGTGTGTATGTGCAGTGTCAGACCAAACCTCCTGACCTCAGTCACATGCTTCCTTGCTTTATCTGTCCTGTGAAAGCATTGGCTAGAGATTATTAATGGGTTTGACCAACTGAACAATTTCTGCATAGCTAAGGACTGAGCATGGGCAGAACATATGGTCGTTGACCAGACTGTGTGACATTAGAATGCTGTGATGTTAAGCAAAAGCCTATATATTATTAGGTAAATTTCCCAGCACCCATATCAAAATGAGAGGTAAGACACTGATTACTGGCTTTATATCAAGGTGTTCTGCCTTCTGGTTCAGTGTTGTTGTGTGGCTTTAGTTGTCCTTTGGCTTGTACACATGTGCGATCCTGCAAACAATCGCAGACAAAGTAGCAGCGACGAATGGCCATACTGGTTAATAATCGCATGTGTATGGCCAGTCTGTCGGCGTCGTTGATGGTCCATGTTTTTATTACTGCTTTAATTTCTGACCAACGGACTGAGGGTGAGGCCACACTAAAACCATATTGCTGCGTTTCCATTGCTGTTTGTCTTGCACTGTGATTCTGCAATGTTGCGTAATTGGAACGCACACAATTGCGCTCTAAATAGTGAGTCGCAATGCAGAGGCAACATATCTAGTGTGGCTAGACCAACACTAATGTTTGCTTTGTATGCGTGATTGGATTGTGCATTAAAATACGGTGGTTTGACCTACCCTGAGTCCAATTATGGATCCGTAGTCTGTGTGTTTGCAAATACATCCAACAGATGTGGTCTCCAAGGTTACAAATCGTCAAATTGTTACAAAGCTGCCTGTTTAAAGGAGTTACATTTTGAATTAAATTTGTAGTCCTCCTAGTGCAGAGAATATTAAAAAAATCATGGTGGCACAACTCAATTACCCCTCACAAGGTGCGTACACTTTGAAGAATACCTCCCAGCTCCAGGTACTAAGTCATAACATATAGATAATAGATGGTGCAATTCATAGCTGTAGCTTGTTATGATAAAGGACATACCTTTGAAGAGTGTAATGTTAACATACTGGCGAAGGAACGTGACTGGTTCAAGAGAGGTGTTAAGGAGGCCATTTATGTGAAAATAAGAAACCAAGCCTAAATAGAGGTGGGGGGGTTCGACACCAACTGTCTGCCATGTACAATGCTGTTTTTAACACCTTACTCTGGGCGTTCCTAAACACCTCTTAGCCACTATCTAATCACACCCTTAACACCTGGCTGTGATATGCTAATTGGGATTTTCCAGGGTACATAATTGCCACAGATTCTTGTACAAGTCATTCTGAATTGAGAAAGCCAGTCGGATGACTAGCGAAACGTCTTCAAGAACTACATTTCAAGTCCAGTTGATCTAATTGAATACAACAGATATACCATGACCTGGATGAATGAGAACCTTCACAAGCATATTTCTAATCATTTTGGGGGAGAAAACCCTCAACTTGTACGGCAATATGAAAAGACAGCAAGGAAATTGGCAGACTACAGAAACCACCTGCGATTTAACCTCCGATGCAGACAACAAAGGCTAGTACCATGCAGTATACGTCTGAGATCCACGGTTAAAGGCATCAGAGCCAAACAGATACTGCAAAAGGCTCAAACACAGCTCCTAAGTGAACGGGTACGACAGACACATTTTACAGTCGATGCTTTAATGCACAACATTAGTCAACTAGAACAGAACCTGGCCTCACAGCTACCTGTGTCCATCTGGGAAAGAGTGATGGAGTTCACCAAACAAGCACAGCTTTCTCAGCACTGTAAGGGCAAACAAAGGCAGCAGAACAAGTTCTCTATTCTGTCATCCCAGAACAGCCCAAAGGTTGGCCCAGCCGTTTTCTCACCATGTCAACAGCCTCCTTGGTGGGTATACAAGTGAAGAGAGATGTCACATCATAGGACACCATAGTTTCTTCTACACCGAGTACTATATCTTCAATCTTGTTGGTGAAATCCTGAGAGTTCTGGATGTGATGCTTAGAACTTCCCACCAAAGGTCCTAAGATGTTAGCTAGATATTTTGCCACCTTGTATGTTACCGAGTTGATGCTGCTGACTATAGGTCTTAGTGGGGCCCCTTCCTTATGTATCTTTGGGAGTCCATATATGCATGGATGTGCCTCACCAGGGTAGAGGCGATGATACATTGCTCGGTCAATGGCTTTATCCTTTTGAAGCTGTTGTAGTAAGTCTATGACTCTTTTCTTGTAACGGCTGGTGGGATCCCTTGTTAAAGCCTCATATGTGTTGTTATCGGCCAGGAGCATGGTCACCTTATCATGGTAGTCTGAGGTGTTGAGTACCACTGTGCATCTTCCCTTGTCTGCCGGTAGAATGGTGATACTGGAATCTTTCTTGAGGGATGTTAAGGCTCTTCTTTCCTGTGTAGTCAGGTTAGATGAAGGAGTTTTAGCACTGGCTAAGGCTGCAGATACCTTAAGGCGAAGTTGTTCTGCCTCACTCTGTGATACCTTATTACTGTGGATAGAGGCTTCTGTGGCTGCTATAATATCCACCACAGGGATGGCTTTAGGGGTGATGGCAAAATTCAAGCCCTTACCAAGGACTTCCATTTCTGGCTGGGTCAGGGTCCTGTTAGACAAGTTTCTCACCCATTCCTCCTTGTTTGATGAAGTGACACTTCCCTCCTTTTGTATCCAAGGTAGTTGTTCTCCTTTGGGGCTGTTCTGGGATGACAGAATAGAGATCTTGTTCTGTTGCCTTTGTTTGCCCTTACAGTGCTGAGAAAGCTGTGCTTGTTTGGTGAACTCCATCACTCTTTCCCAGATGGACACAGGTAGCTGTGAGGCCAGGTTCTGTTCTAGTTGACTAATGTTGTGCATTAAAGCATCGACTGTAAAATGTGTCTGTCGTACCCGTTCACTTAGGAGCTGTGTTTGAGCCTTTTGCAGTATCTGTTTGGCTCTGATGCCTTTAACCGTGGAATCCAGACGTATACTGCATGGTACTAGCCTTTGTTGTCTGCATCGGAGGTTAAATCGCAGGTGGTTTCTGTAGTCTGCCAATTTCCTTGCTGTCTTTTCATATTGCCGTACAAGTTTGAGGGTTTTCTCCCCAAAATGATTAGAAATATGCTTGTGAAGGTTCTCATTCATCCAGGTCATGGTATATCTGTTGTATTCAATTAGATCAACTGGACTTGAAATGTAGTTCTTGAAGACGTTTCGCTAGTCATCCGACTGGCTTTCTCAATTCAGAATGACTTGTACAAGAATCTGTGGCAATTATGTACCCTGGAAAATCCCAATTAGCATATCACAGCCAGGTGTTAAGGGTCTCTGCCATGTACAATGCTGTTTTAACACCTTACTCTGGGCGTTCCTATAACACCTCTTAGCCACTATCTAATCACACCCTTAACACCTGGCTGTGATATGCTAATTGGGATTTTCCAGGGTACATAATTGCCACAGATTCTTGTACAAGTCATTCTGAATTGAGAAAGCCAGTCGGATGACTAGCGAAACGTCTTCAAGAACTACATTTCAAGTCCAGTTGATCTAATTGAATACAACAGATATACCATGACCTGGATACCAACCACTTTGCTTAATTGTGTGCACTAGAAAGTAAAAAAAACCCACAATCTACGGTCAGGTTAAGAAGTGGTGGAATGTGTTACATATATATATACAATTTGGATACTCAGGCAACTGTATTAACATTGTAAACCACCAGTGGGTTTTAGTAAAAATTGTACTCCAGATAGGAGTAAGTATTTAATTTGTATTTGGCTAATACACTGTTGGAGCTGTGTACGTGGAAAATGCAAAATATAAAACTACAAGCACCCTTCCAAATGTGTTCACATTAAATCAAATATGGCCCGGTGCTTATGCCCCGAGCCGGCCACTTCCTTGAGTAGACTTCACAGCATTGTTACAAAGTAATAATTGCAGTACCCAGAAAACTCAGATAACTCAACACCGCTTTACCTTCGGTGGTCCAGGTGCCGCTCACCCAAATACTTAGTTCACACATCCAGTGTGAATAAACTGGGACTTTCGCACTCTGGTAAATACAGCAATCAGCACAGGCAAGTAAAACCAAAAAGGTTTATTTAACCTACATTATGTAGGCTCAAATACACTTTGTTTATGATCGATTCAATGCCCAATCAATGTAACATAAAGGTAGTGTATGGCCACCTTATGTCACAAGAACATCCTATGCATTGTGACTATCATCTTAACAGCTACAACATTCACTAAAGTTTTATGCCAAATAAATCACGTGAATACCAGCAGGACTGCTGTGGCATAAAATCTGATGAAGGATTAAAATCTAGAGAGGCTTCAATTTTAAAGACATCCATTTTATTTATGCACTTTGTGCAGATTTTATTTGGTTTTACAGTTTTTTACTGAAAGCACCTATGACCCAGCACAAAATGTACAGATTGAGCATATGTGTCCTTAGTTATTGATCACCCTGCATATACAGCAGTTATGACATTGAAACTGAAAAGCAATTTATAAAGCTACCTTCACACTACCAGAATGAAATTAAACACGGGGAAAATGCAGGTCATTTTACTGTTTTTCTATATGTTTTTGTGTTGCATTAGTAATCTCAAAATTAAATTAATACCTCCCAGCTACAAATATGTGCAGGATAGTTACCCATATCCCCACCTCCTCATCTGAGTTCAACTACCATCTAATGGCCATCTAAGCAAAAGATGTGAAGTTTGTTTGGTGCGCCTAGTATGCTGGGAAAGCAGGGCATTCAGTAAATTAGGGGAAAGGACAAAGTGGTTTTTCACACTTGCCTTCCAAACCAGTCTCTCTCTCCTTTTATCCTTTCTGTGCAACGTGCACTGCATTCACAACAAATTTTCCCAGTTGGGAAATTAAGATAGAAGTTGAAGACTGGTGAGAAAAGTAAAGCCACAAGAGAAACAAAAGTGTAGGAAAACTATGCTAAAATAACTAGCTAAGAGCGGGAGTAGGATTATGTCTTCCTCCCAATAACATTTGTTGTAGGAGGCACTAGCACATTCAGTTTCTCTCTGTCAGGTAAGTGTCCAGGGCTTTCCAGTATTAAAAAGAAGCTAGGAGGAATGAGTTTTTCTCATGTAGGCACTTCTCAGATAATTATATTGAAGGTAGAATTATCAATTCTCCCTGCCCTAGGTCATTTTCCAATAATACGTTTTAATATTAAAGGGGAACTGTGGTCTCCATACAAGTTGACACGAAAGGCCAGTTTCCTACCTTTAAAATGAGCCATCAAACACCTCTCTACGTGCTCCACAGCCCAAGATATAAGACATTACTGACCAGAAAGTTATGGGTGGGAGGCTGACATTACATTCCTAGAGCTGCTTCTCCACCTCATCGCCAGCGAGCACAGACTCAGACTTCAGACTTCAGCGTGGGGGATACAGGAAGTCCCTTCCTGCTGTGTGAAGATCACCACAAAAATGTAAATATCTCCAAATTATGCAAATAAACAATGAAATTAATTGCAAAATTCTGAGGAGACAATTCCTGTCATTTTTATCAGCAGTTGCACTTTAACATTATTAGCACTTTAGTTCTCCTTTACCAGGAGAGTTCACTTCAGGTATTGCAGAACAGAGTGTAGGAATAGTCGCTTCTACCCCCTGAACACTGCACATTTAAACCTTTACTACTACTTTTTAAACTATTAGTAAATATGAAAAACATTATACTATGACTGATTTTATATCACCAACACTAAAGTGTTATTTTACAACCATTTTAGCTTCTGTATCTGGGAGGGGGGGGGGAAGGATATACACTGCAGAAGAAATATGACCGAAGCATTTTTGTCCAAGACATTCACCTGTGTGTCTTTGGACTATCTGCTGATTGAATGATGAAGTGTGTAAGCTGGATACACCTGTTGGATCCTTCATCCGGCCGGCTCTTCTGACCAATCAGCCAGGAGGAAGGACTGTCGGTTGCAGCCAAAGTACTGCAGCGGAGCGTGGGGTCCCACAGAGGACCGCATGTCGTTCGTGGTTTTTGGACATGTCCAATTCGGACCAATGGTCGGGTCGAATCCTAAAACCATGCAATTTTTTTCAGGACGATTGTCCGATACACTGAACTATTGGACGATCAGGCCGAAATATTGCATGTGTATCCAGCTTTAGAGGGATATTTAACCATCCATTATATTCCAATGGCAATTAAAAGAGTGCTTTAACCATATATTTGGCAGAAAGAAACATTTTTGAAGCAATCATCTGTAAGCATACATATAACTTCTGTGAAAATATTCAATGGATTTAGGTTGTGTACACTCCAAATTTTGGTGTGATTTTTATTCCCCAAAATTAGGCAAAAAAAAAAAAAAAAAAAAAACAGATGCAGGAATTTTCAATTGACGAATGGTCATGATGAAATTTCATCAGTACCTTCAGTATTACTGGTAGTCTTTCTGATGGGAACAATCACTTGGTGTGTACACAGCCTACCGTATATAACACAAATATAAGCAGAGGTACCTATTTTTACCTGAAAAATTTGTAAAAACGGATTGATTCAAGTATAAGTCAAGGATAGAAATTATGACCACTACTGCCTTCTGATTCCATTTAAATGGACTGCCAAATTCCCAGTAATAGCCATAGTGGATTTGGCCATTACTGTATGGAAATTCTGCTGTCCATTTAAAGGGCAACTCAAGCCTCAAACAATACAGAATCAGAAGGCAATCTTTTCAATAGTACCATCTGCCTTCTGATTCTGTAGTGTTTTGAGGCAGTAGTTGCCCTTTAAATGGAGAGTAATCCCATACAGTAACCCCCAATCCTTGACACTCCAGAAGTTTGGAAACTACAACTCCCCATGCTTTAGATTCTGGGAGTTTAGTTTCCAACATCTGGAGTGGAAAGCACCCACAGGCCAGGCCCAAAACAACACATCTCCGCCCGCGACGTTAAAGTACAGGACTAAAGTAACAAGGACAAAAGCACTGGCGTTTTAGCACTGATCTGCTAGTGCTTAATTTCTGGGGTACATGTTTTTCCCAATGTAGCACTTTACTTAACTCTGCACTAGTCACCTTGATTACTATGTATGGGCCTTTTTGGCCATGTTCTAAAATTATTTATATCCATATAAACAAGGATTTTTAGCTATATGCTAATGTGCATCTGAAGCTTTTTTTCTCTCTATTTTGTAATATCCTTTGCCTGTTCAGTTTACACCAGCCCACTTGGGATTTTTTCTAGTTAGTGCTGGTATCCCACCTTTGTTGTTAGTAAGATTTAATATTTATTTTTAGTTTCTGGTGTGTGTGTTTTTCCCTCTTAATTAACTACTTAAATGTTCATGCAAACCTGTATGCTTCTTTTGAACTCTATTTCCTAAAGCTGCAGTTTACTTACAAGTTTAATTTAAAAACATATCCACTTAATAAAATGTTTTAGCAGTACTAAAGGGCACGGCCACACTGCGCCAGAAACGCAATCGCACACGCAATTGCGTTTGCAATTATGCCTGCGTTTCGCCACACATTTACCCGTTAGAGATCCAAAGGGAAGCGCAAGCGCATGCATTGCCGCGATTGCTGCATTAAAAAATTTTTTGCGGTAGTGTGGCCTCCCTTAAAAAGTATTATAATTGCTGCTCTGTTCAGATGTATTATTTTCAACAATTTACTGCTAGAGGTGTGCACATTGTATAAGGCTGGGTACACACACAGACTAGTTGTCCCTACCAATGCTTGCTACGACGAGCGAGCGATTGGTCGCGGCATTCGGTGCGAATGATCGTCTCGTGCGGCCCCATAGGGAACCGCACGATCAATCGAAATTTACCAACATAATCATTCGCAGCTGGCCGCCCCCACACCAGTAGATACATATGCGTTGTGTACCCAGCCTAAGCCCAACATCCAAGAGAATAAAGGGTATCTCCACCGGAGAAGTTGACTTTAAGGATTTAGGTTTAATTGAAGAATGGGGGAAAGGAGCTACGTCTTAGAATAGAAACTCTGTCGGGACGTCATAAGATCACGCAAGACCGGGTAAGTTTCTGTATCTACGGGAGGTAAGACATAGCTCCTTTACCACCCCGTTCTTTAATTAAGTCGAAATCCCAAAAGTCAATTTCTCTGGTGCGGATACCTTTTAGATTAAGCTAGCCATACAATAACTGGGCAGATCTAACAGATTCTGACCAGATCTTGCCAGTATGTAGCCTCTATGACCATCCCATGTCGAGTGTTTATACATAGGTTTAACTGGTCAGTTAGGTGCATGTATGCTTAAATTGCAGCTTTCATTACTATACTAATAATGCCTTTCTATTAAATAACTGTTCTTAACTTCTGCAAATACTGCATAATCATTACTTTTCCCCTCTCCAGCCACATGGCATTCTTCTTATTCAGGAACACATTTCAACTGGTTGCTATACTGCCATCATTAATCAGACATCTCTATATCTTAGGATAAAAGAGGCTGTCATGTAAAAGATACCCATTGATTGTTGCATGGAGGTCAAACACAGATTTGCTATAAATGTGGGGGTTCACTCACACACAATATAATATACAGATTCAAATAAAACAGAGGAAGAGTTGCATTTTACTAGATATGAGTTCCAAGTTAATACATATAAAATATATCTAAAGCTGTACTTTGCATGCAGATTTCTATACACTGTATATAGGTCCCAAAATCAAAACACCTGAATGCAAATATTTCCACCATTTCATCTTTGATAACTGCTCTAAAAGTTAGTGCATGTGAACTCATTGTCTGTGAATTGCTTACCATTTAGAACTTCAAACATCTCTACCTCTAGTTTCTGTTTGTTATCAAGAATACGAGAATCAAAAACTGATAGACTGAGTTCACTCCTACCACTAAACAAAAAAGACCATACAGATCATCGTCATTCATAAAATACCTGAAAATGTATGTGATGGCCTAAAGCCTTACACTTTCTCCATTTGTCCTGACAAAAAAAAAGTCTTTAAGAGCAACGAAGGTGTGGGTTTCTTTCCAGGCCAGGCTTCCTTGGCATACTTTTTTTCTTGGGTTCATTAACAGCTTCTGCAGCAAAGCTGGATGGAGTAGGGGCAACATTTAAGGAACAACAGTGGGTGTGGCAGGAGCAAGATCCACCTCTGGAGCAAGATTAGGGAATGGCATAATACCACCCATTAGGGCTGTGCCATGGCCTCCAGCAGTCGCGTGCCCCCCCTTCAGCATGTGTAGGTGGAAGGCCACCATAAAGACCTCCAGAAAATGAAAGTTCTGTACCCGCCGTCCTACTGAGTCTTCCAGCGAAAGAGATCCGTAGTCTCCATTTTCTTTTTCTGACAGGAAAAGAAAAAACAAAAAAAACTTTATAGCTTAAAACGAAAATTTTCCCTGTTGCTTGGCTGCTGGGCAGAAAGTGTAAAACACAGTATATGCACAGTGTACTCTTAACACGTGTGCTTATAACAGAATAGTAAAGACGGGAGGATGCACAGTTTCAAGCATATTGCTATCAGAGAATATGCACAGGAACTTTTTTTTCAGTAGGGACCACTTGTACTAGACATTTTAAAGTATCTAGTACACAAAGTGACCAAAAGTTTTCTAGATATTTATACATGTACATTTACCTTTACTGCAACCAAAGCGTGTTGCACCATGTTTCTGAAACGCCCAACAGAAGGATCAACATCCTCTGGGAAACACAAAAAAAGAAAGCCTTTTCTTGGTTATCCTTATTTATTTTATTGATCACAGACGAACATTTGTTAAACAAGAAATGTACTATAAGGGAGCAGCTTTGAGTTGCTTTAATAATTTATCTCCACATGCATAATAATCTCTTAACATGCCACAAAAGCAGTTTGAGATAATGTCACAGCAAGAGAGGTATGAGAAACTCTACCTGCAAGTCGGCATGGAATTGATTAAGGACGTCCACCCTTAAAATAAACTGCTTAGGATGTCAGTTACCTTCCCCCCCAACCCATAATTAAGCACATTATTAGATGTATTATTCACTAGATATTTATGTATAATTACCTCCATTCTGGCAGAGTAAGCTGGCTCTTCCTCCATTCAGTCAATCAAGGCTGCTGACATCAAACCAATGATTGCCTGCATTTTCCCCTGCTGCCTCCATTGCACATGGCTGAAGCTTATAAAAGCTCCTGGAACAGAAGGAGGAGGCAGATACCTTTTCCAGAACAGAAAATAACTCCTGATTAATATCTGGTTACAAACGCATGTAAAACTGGTAAAAATAGCAGTGGGGTTGCGGGCAGATGACTGAGCAGTTTTTTTGTTTTAATTGAGGACATGCCCTGGTCACAAAGAACTGGTCAGACAAAGCTTAAAATTGCATTCAATTCATGCTCCATTATGACCAGAGTGGCAGTTTTTACCCAATGATGTTCCTGTAACTTTAAAGGCACAATGTTTTTGCTAAATTATTTGCTCAAACATTTGTTGGAAAGTCAGGAGTTTGTCATTGCTACATCAATTAATGCCTTACAAAAGAAAGAAAAAGACTGACGTTTATAGCGTTGAATTTCAAAAGAAATTATTTAGCAGTTTTCTTTTTTTAACCTGCCAAAATATTGACTCACCAGGGTTAATAATTTCATCATCCTCGCTAAAAGTTACCCGGGAATTCCTTCTCTTCCTCTTCGATCTCTGGATATCAAGATTGCCCTCTTCTATTGTGAGTGTGGATATTCTTTTATTATGGCAGTATTAAACTCTGTTGATTCTGAAAAACATGAAGGTGGTAATGTTGTTTTAGATTAATCAGAACATAGTTTCTACATATAAAAATGTAAATGAAAAAAAAAAAAACCCCAAAGAAAATTCTGCAGAACTATTATCAGATTTTGATATCACATTAAAGGATTAGTTCACCAGAAGAGAGAGTGAACAGCCTATAGCTTACGTACAGCTGTAAGCAGTCGGGATCTGTCAAGAGCCAGGAGTGATCGTACTGCAGTTTAAGTTCACTACCTCTATGGTGCATTAAGTGAAGAATGGTAGTAAGACATAGTTAACCTTCCGTTCTTCACTTAATCCTGTTAGAACGCCACTTTATTTCCCAGAGAATTACCCTTTAATAAATTAGGCCCTAAGACACCCTAGTTGTAAATACAAAGTCTCATAATATGCAATAACCCTTACTAGGTATATCATGTTTCGGGTGTATAAACCCCTGAACCCCTCGCTTCAGCATGGTGAGTGTCAGGATCACTCAACACTTCTTACGGTGGTCCGGTGCTGCTGCCCAAAACAGTTTGCTTAGTTTGACTCACACATCCAAAAAACCGTGAAGAAACCGCAGCTCCGTTTTTAGGTAAACAAGCAAAGTTTATTGGGAACATTGATTGAGTTCCCAATAAACTTGGCTTGTTTCCAACTAAATGAAGGCGAGCTGCGGCTCCTTCACAGTTTGCACCTATCTATTTACCAGATTTCAGCAGCCTTCGCCTACAAGGAAAAGGTTAACCAGCATTTACATGACAAGACTTGCAGGGAAAAGGGGATGAATGCAGTAAACATGTACTTATATCTTGTCAAAAAAGTGAGGGAGCACTAACAGGCTAATAATTAGGGGGGAAAAAGATTTTCCCACAATACTGCCGACTTCAAAAACGGAGACCGTTGTAAAGCTGGTTACACACACGCTCAGACAGGCCAATCCCATCCACTGAATCATTTGGCCATGACTGAAAATTTCTATTGGAGCTATACTTAACTAAACTATACTTAACTCAACTATAGTTAGGGAGCTGATAGGGGCTACTGGCCACCAATATAATTTCCGAAACGTATCGACAATGTGTGTAACAATAATTATCCAATGACGGACAGCTTCCAATGGGAACAGTCTTATCTGCTAAACCTTGTGTGTACTTGGTTTTACTTAGGAATTATAGAATCCATTCAGGCATTAAATTAAATCCTTTCTTCCGACCTCCAAGCTAATATTTTTGTATAATTATAACGTGGAGAGAAACTCCACTAGTACCTGCCAAAGCACTCCCGAACTTGTGACACTAATAAATTAATCAATTTATTGACACAAATAAAGTGCAACAGGTACATACACATGTATGTGTCAATAAATTAATTTATATATCTGGCGACCAAAAGTTCCTAGTGCTTTGGCGGTACTAGGAGTTTGTACTCCACATTTATTATATTTGTTGTGTTATTGACCCGCAGCACCATATCCTGAAGGATATGAACAGGTCATATATATGAGGCAAATAGTGCACTGTGGCAATATATAATTGATTCTCGCAAATAAATTGCGCCGGCTCTCTTCACGGTTTTATTGCCTTTTGAGACTATTAGAATTATTTTGACCTCTTCAATTTCAGTGCTCTGTCACATATGCACAACACCTCAAACTTTTGCTGGCCATACACTAAAGTAATTACGCTCGACTCATGTTGGATCTGACTTGAAAGCAAATTGACAATTTTGTGTACAGCAGCTGTTCTTACCTACTAATGCCCCCCACACTTCCTGGACGGGTCATGGTTTGCAAATCGACATTCTAGCTGAGTGCTTGGTGGTTTTTTTGAATTTCCAGGTAAGAACTTGTTTATGGCTAGCTAACATTTAGCAGGCATAAATTTACAATTAATTTTATTGTACCAAAGTAAAGGATTGCCTACTACAGAAAGCACTTTCCCATATTTTACAAGTAATTTGTAGTTAAAGCAGGGAGCCAAAAGCTTTAATTTGTACATGGTTAAATAGTTTTTACTTACTCAAGCTCAGTTTCCTCTCAGGAAGGCCCAGGAGTCCCTTTAATTCTCATCTCCCTGCCTTTTCATCACCTTTTAATGCAGATGGAAGGGTTGGGGGTTTCTCTCTTAGGGTATACATGCGTGTCGATGCTCCAAATGAAACTGTTGAATCCTATGGGGATCTGCTGAGGCTTGTGGGGCTCCAATCGGATGTGGCCCAAAGTCCCAGGGGCTACAAAGTGATTAAAATTATACACCAAAATGAATTATTAACAATATAACTTTTTTTTTTGAATGTGCGATTTCTCTTTGTGAGTATCTATGGAGCAAATTTACTGAGAAAAAAGTTTTTTTTAGAATTTTCACCCAGCCACAAATGTAGCATCTCATACAACACAAATATGTAGGCTAATTGGGAATGGTAAATATGTTTTACAATATCTTGTCTTTCTTTTTTTCTATTAAACCCTAGTCATACTGTTTAGGCAATAATAGTACACATGTGGGTTAAAAAAAGCAGATTTTCTGAAACATTACCACGTTAGGACAATAAAGCATTCCACCAAGTCCCAAATTCAGCTACACTTCTTACATAAATCCCATTTATCAAGTAGCTAATTGGACTGTCAAGGTCAGATCTGTGCAACTAATCTTCAGTAGAAAAATCTGGAGCAAAGTTGTATCCATCCAAAATATGCTCATCTAATAGAAAGCTTAAACATCCTCTACTACATATCAATGGCAGAAGAAAAATTGCTACCTTATTATGTAGACATTCAAAAAGATGGAGTCACAGGGGAAAAAAGTGGGCTTGATATGCTATTACAGTTTGAACATTTTTACACTTACTGCTGTTGAGGTTCAATCAGAAACACTCTCTTCAGATGTTTGTGATACACGAGGGCTGAATGAACTCTGGAGCAAGACTGATGATCAATTGTAAAATCACACATATCTGGTTTCTTCCAAACAAGTAGTATTTCTTTTCATCAATAATTAACTTCTGTTCCATTAATAAATTGTTAAATAGACTAAACAAAAAAAAACTGTAAAAAACGCAATTGCATAAATGTGAAATTTCCATTAAAACTTAAAGCTAGCCATAATTAAATAAGATTAATATTCCAGTTTAGAATCTGTAATACTAATCTTCACATTCCAAATTTATTAATTTAGAAAGCACACATATTTGAGTTAAACTGCTAGTAAAATGTATTTTACCACTACCAATTGCGCAAATTGCGGAATCACAGTACAAGACAAACGCAATGGAAATGCGGGCATAATCATTTTAGTGTGGCCTCACCCTTTTAGCCAGTTCAAGATTTTGAATTGAACTGCTTTTTTGATTTATAACAATAATTTGATATTCATTGGATATTATGCCCATTATTCACTTTCGTTATTTATGTTAAATGTGATCTGTGTAATAATCATTTACATTCCTTCCTCGGTTTAAATATGCATTCGGGTGTCTATGTTACATTTATATGTGGATATTTATACATATTAAAACATATGTATCTTTCTAACTGCAATACAGTATTTTATTGCGTGTGCTTACTATGGTAATATCAGTATACCACTCATATGGTATTAGGTACAACATTGCTAGTGATTTATACACTTTGTTGATGGTTTTATTTTCCTTCCTCCCCTTTTTTCCTTTAAACTTTACATTTAATACTTACCTTTACTCTCATCTTTAGTAATTACCTCTCTGCCCATTTAATGCACATATGCCAAGCTCACCCACCCTGTGATGAAGTGGTATGCCCACAACGAGTATCTCAAGGTAGGAGACTATCCCTGTATGTATACCTAACATTTTTCTAAGATGAATGAATAAACAGCTACAGCTATGAATTGCACCATCTATTATCTAATGTTTATGACTTAGTACCTGGAGCTGGGAGGATTCTTTCAAAGTGTACGCACCTTGTGAGGGGTAATTGAGTTGTGCCACCATGATTTTTTTCAATATTCTCTGCACTAGGAGGACTACAAATTTAATTCAAAATGTAACTCCTTTAAACAGGCAGCTTTGTAACAATTTGACGTTTTGTAACCTTGGAGACCACATCTGTTGGATGTATTTGCAACACACAGACTACGGATCCATAATGTACTCAGGGCTAGGTCAACCACCGTATTTTAATGCACAATCCAATCACGCATTACAAAGCAAACTTAGTGTTGGTCTAGCCACACTAGATATGTTGCCCTGCATGGCGACTCACTATTAGAGCGCAATTGTGTGCGTCCAATTACGCACATTGCAGAATCACAGTGCAAGACAACACGCAATGAAACGCAGCAATATGCGTTTTAGTGTGGCCTCACCCTCAGTCCGTTGGTCAGAAATTAAAGCAGTAATAAAACATGGACCATCAACGACGCCCGACAGACTGGCCATACACATGCGATTATTAACCAGTATGGCCATTCGTCGCTGCTACTTTGTCTCGCGATGTTTGCAGGATCGCACATGTGTACAAGCCTTAAAGGACAACTAAAGCCCACACACAACACTGAACCAGAAGGCAGAACCCTTGATATAAAGCCAGTAATCAGTGTCTTACCTCTCATTTTGATATGGGTGCTGGAAATTTACCTAAATATATATGGCTTTTGCTTAACATCACAGCATTCTAATGTCACACAGTCTGGTCAACGACCATTATGTTCTGCCCATGCCAGTCCTTAGCTATGGCAGAAATTGTTACAGTTGGTCACACCCCATTAATAATCTCTAGCCAATCTTTCACAGAACAGATAAAGCAAGGAAGCATGTGACTGAGGTCAGGAGGTGTGGTCTGACACTGCACTAACACACGATACTTAATTCAGTTCTTAACAGGCTTACATTTATTTTAATACAATTTACTGAAGTCATATTATATACTTATTGGTGTTTTTAGGGGGTTGTTTTCAGATTCTGGAGTATAAAAAAATGGAAGCAAATCAGTCAATATTTACCGATAAAAATAGATATACAAAATCTTCAGTGATTTTAGCACTGCCAACTTTTAAATCAAAATGTTAAAGGAATAGTTCATCTCAAAGTGAACTATTCCTTTACACATTATTGAAGCCGAAAGGTTAAGGAGCTATGCCTTACCTCCCTTTCTTCAATCAATAACGCAGGGTCTGGGAACGAAGATACGAAGGAACTTGCCCTTTGCGCGATCCACCGTGGCCAGGCTGAAATCTTCAACGGCTTCCCTCCCCTACAGCTATAGTGCGCATTGGTCTGGAGTCATTACATCAGTGGTGTAACCATCTCTCTCTTACACTCATACATATACATTCACACATACCCAATCTATACACACTCATTGTTTTCTCAAACACACATGCAGTCTCAACCATATACAAAAAAAACCTGTTAACACACTTCCACAAACGTTCTCTTCAACATACACACGCTGTCAAGTCAGGACAACCCCCCCCCCCCAACACTGCAAAGTCACAAAAAACACAAGTAATAATAGCAATAGCAAAACGTTTTACAAAATCATGTACAGAAACATAGAACCACCCCAACACAGAACAGATGTAATAAAAACATTTCAAAGGCAAATGGCAAAGAATGGTAATCCACATAGTACAGCACACAGTCCTGTACGGGGGAGGGAGGTAAATGGAATTAGGCATCATACTTACAGCCAAGTTCAACTATGCCACAGTCATTCATCTACTCTACCAAATGCCAATCCCCAACAGTTCCTTCCTGGTCCTCCTTTTGTGCCAAACGGACTACGTCAATGACCCAAGAGCTTGCACATGATCTATCATCAGTTTATGCAGGAATCGCACCAGCCTCTCCTTCATTCGCATTTGAAACCTAGGCTCCCGACATGCGTATCATGATTAGAAAGCAGTCCCGTTCAAGTGCGCAGCATGATTCCGGCACCCAGTATGCACAAGATATGTGAACTACTGGTAAGTCTGAATGACGCACCAGCTCTCATTCGTGCCAGACAGCAGAGGTAGAAAAGAATTGCAAACACCTGACTGGCACCATGAAATACATTACATTTTTTCTCAGCGCAGGAAGCACTGTAAGACATAGGTGTCTTCCTCAGGCATAATACTGAATCTTGTAAAGCACTTAATTCCTTTTTGCATGTGCTCAAGAAGAAGATATTACTGTCCGCTGGCAAGTTTCTTCAGTTGCCTTTTAATCCGATATGTGACCACATTTTTTCTAGGAATAGAAAGGTTCTACATGTACTGTCTATTAATATGATTGCTATGTTGGGATAGTGGTATAAAGCTTTGCTTTTAGCAAGACAGAGTACATGAAGTTGCAGGTGTCAGAGCTGCTGTAACATTATCAGTTTCTGGAAAGCAAGGCTGCAACTTTCTGTGTCCCCCCAGCCAAGGAGGGTTATCAGAGCTGACCCCTAGTACCTACAGGTTAATTTTTATAAATCACCCAGCAGCCACAGCAAAGTAGAGGTGAGACAAGCTTTTGGTATCTTTGTAAATGTGCTCTGTTATTAAGCAATTTTGTTTAACATCTAGTTACGCATCACAGGTATAAACTACATGTGGGTGTCACGCAGGGGTCTGTTCATGGACCCTTATTCTCCCTCTACACTATTTCCTTGGAAGATGTTATTACCTCTTTTGGCTTAAATATAATTTATATGCAGATACATAAATCTACTAGTCCACCCTTATGCTAACTCCTGACATCCAATCACGTCTCTACGACTGCTCCTTGCCATCTTCTCCTGGATGGCCAACTCTACCACATTAAATCTCTTTCCAAAACTGAACATTTTTTCCACCTAAACCTGGTTCTGTCCCATCTTTCTCCATCTCTGTTGACAATACCCCCATTTCCCCTATCCAATCTGCTTGCTGCCTAGGGGTAATTATGGACACCTCTCTCTCTCCTTTTCTAGCCACATTAACTATGTTTTGCGAAATCTGCCGCTTCTTCCTTTGCAATATGCCAAAATCCCAGGTTCCTTTCTCACCTGACCACCGTATTGCTTATGCATGCTCTCATCCTATCGCGCCTGGACTATTGCAACTACTACTTTCTAGCCTTCCTGCTCCCACCTCTCTCCCATTCAGTCTATACTTAACTCTGCCGCACATATTGTTTTTGCCTCTAATAAACCGGACCCCAAACCTCCTCAGTACCAGACACAACCTGTCTCTCCGTTAAACACGCATTTCATACAAAATCCTTCTAACATTTAAATCCTTCGCTCTGCTGCTCCTCATATTTCCTCACTAGTCTCCCATATGTCCTACCAGTACCCTCCGTCCATCAGAACAAGCTCCTGTACAGACCCCCCACTTGGACTGCTTCCTCTCGCCTTAAACCTTCTCTCTTGTAGCTCCCATCCTCTGGAATTCTATTCCCTCTCTCTACATCAAGAAACCTCAATTAGCAGGTTTAAATCTAGCCTTCATCCTACCTATCTGGTAACCACACAGAATTTGATAGTTTTATTTGCACTGCATACGTCTCACTCCAGCACTTATACCCATTCCATTGTATCACCCACCTAACTAGATTGTAAGCTTAACGGGGCAGGGACCTCATTACCTCTTGTGGCAAAGCCCTAGCACTTCTTTATATAATTTATATTTTATGTACTGAACTATCTATGTATTTTCCCCTTTGTATGACTTTGTATTTATACTGTACACGCTGCGTCCCCAAGTGGTGCTATATACAATATATATACATACTTCCTCGCTAAAATATAGTAAGGAAGTTAAAAAATGCTCCAATTTGGCAGCAGCTGCTATACCAGTGATATCTACCAATTGTTCTACAATAAGCTTTTCCTTTGCTCTTAGGTAGCCTTCATTTTCATCACGAATATTGGCCATTTAATGGCCCAATATTTGATGGCATTAATGTTCAAATCAAATATCTTGCAGTCCCATGGTTTTGCTGGCCTATGCAACTCAACTCATTTTCATTTTAATAAAAACTAACGTTCCAAGCAGGAAACATTGCGAGGTAAGTTTAATAGTGCATGGCCTGCTGTCCAATATCAAGAAATGTAAAATATCAAATACATGATGTATATAACAACAAAAATGTAAATACAAATCAATTTTGTACCATAAGTAATAACCCAGAGCGTTTCTTTGCACACTGAGCTTAAATGCTTATGGCTTGAATAATGTGGCACTCATGAGACCCATACCATGACACACGCCTGACAAAAGACAGTGAGTGGATATCTTGGCTAGTATCAAGTGCACTGTTAAAAAATATTCACATATTTACCAGTTATGCATATTTTTTTAAAAACATAAGAGAGGTTTAGTATCAGATGATCAGACTCAAAGAGTCAACAGAATTCATGCCTCTTTGTATCCACCAAACATTATTAATTGTCCAGATAATTCTTGAATAGCTTTAATTACGATTGAAAGTGGTTTTCAGCCTAAAAACACAATGCCCTCTAATTGTGGACTGAAACCACTGATTTAAGCATTGTACAATTTCTACTCATTCTTACTATTTTATAAAACAAAATCTCACTCTAAACACTCTCCACAACATTCACTTTTATTGTTCCCTTACACAAGAATGCAAAGTAGCTTTGCATAAAACACAGAGGCAGTACAAACAGGGATTATTGCACAAAGGACGTTAGGGTGTTCAACTGGTAAGGAATTACTTAAAACACATGTGATATTACAATCAGCAGTTTAATTGTTTGTGTCAGGTAATAACCTTTAAAGGGCAAGTTCTCTCCTCAAATGAAAAAATTGTATAAGGTAAACCACCACAAGAAACTGCTATAGTTAGGAATATGAGAGATGTGAGTCTAACCCGAAATGTTGCCTGATGTTCTGTTACCACCTTGTGCTTCTTCGATTAAGCAGTTTTTATTCATGTAACAGGTGACATTAATGAATGGTATTTCCCTAGCGTCTCCTCTGAGCATATCAAAGATGGTAAAAAAAAAGCTTTGAAGAGGAGACAGACACTTTAAAGGCAGATGTCAAGGCAGAGGGCATCATTTTGCGGCATAACAGATTAGTCCTATGCCTGGCAGCTTTCTAAACCATTTTATTTTTGAGGGTGGACATGCCTCTTAAGTTTGCATACAGACATGCAATTTTGTACTACAATGTCTCCAAAGCAGTATCCAAATATTCTGTTCTGTTTTATGAAAAGGAAACAAGCAGAGTTCATGCACGGAGGGGCACAGTGGTTGCAAAACAATATATGGAAAAAGTATTTCAGCAGAGCCCTGTGTGGGCATATGCTGGACTTGTCAGCCTAAAGCTGGGTACACCAGTACAGTAAAGCTTTATCGCTACTGTGTCTACCTTTGTTTCCCAACAATTTCCGTCGGCTGCGCTAGACTCCCTATAGAGGAGTCTGCCGCAGCTGAGGGAAACACACTGCCCCAAGTGTTCTCCCTATGATGTGCATAGGGAAAACGCTCGGGACTGTGTGTATGCAGATCTTTGAAAGATGACAGACAGGATTATGCAGATCCTGTCTGTCATCTTTCAATGATCTGTACTGTGTGTACCCTTTTTTGCCATTGCCCTGAGTTTTTTTTAGGACCATCATTATCCTAGCATCCATGCAGGGCTTAACACTTTTGTCACAAAGCAAAAAAATAAAGTAGACATTATGCCAACAACCATACCTCAATGAGTTTGTCTCCTTTTATAACATCAAGTGCAACCAGGAGGGGGTTTCCCTGCCCTAAAATGAAAGAGAACTCAGTCTATAAATGAATACCAATATGCAACACAATTTCTATAAAAGGACTACCTCAAAGGCTGCATCCAAGATGAAGCATATTAAATGATCTGAAGAATTTTCCATATGTCACTTTAAAAGTTAAATTAACACGTTTTTGTAAAAAAACTAAGCATGAAACTGACACAAACATTTCATCCTTCTGTTCCAATGTTATTCTATAGGTGGGATGTCAGCTGTGGTCCCTTCACCCTAAATCCTCAGCAACCTGGGCTGCCACATGGAGCACATAACCTATAAAACACATTGAGGGGTACAACTCGAACACCCCACTCTATTCTCCTCGAACTAAGTTTGCGATTTTCTCTACGTCTGTTTTCTGAATGTCACCTCTTCCGCCATTTTCTCAACTTGCTCTCTTAACTACAGCGATATCTTCCCCTCACAGCTCCCTATTAGAATTATACTTACCAGGTCGGGCAATCAAAAAAGGGTTTGGTAGAGTTCGGATTCGCCGCCATCTTTAGTCCTGCTCCTCTTCCCAATGCATTGTGGGAAGAATCTAGCTTAGGGAATGCCACGTGACCTAAGGTAATTTGAGTGTCTGTGCTTAGAAAAGCTTTGGGGCTGCCCAATGCCTCGCGGATGTGAACGTCATAGAGTGCGACCCTATGGTCATTGGACGGTCCAGACGGTAAGAAGTATGTTGTACGGCGTTTGCTTAAATTAAATTTATAAGGCCAGTAATCTTTAGTTGGGGCTGCTAGTATTGAAAGTAATGCTGATTTAATGCAGTCAGTACACTTATCAGTATTCGCTTTACCAGGCATCCCATTTGAAATTCAGGGAGTCCCTCTGATATTAATGTCAGCTCCTGAATGTGTGTTCTAAATAGAGTGAGAGCACAATGATTTCGGAAGCTTTTTATAAGTTAACGAGTGATATATCTGTTGTATTCAATTAGATCAGCTGGACTTGAAATGTAGTTCTTGAAGACGTTTCGCTAGTCATCCGACTGGCTTTCTCAATTCAGAATGACTTGTACAAGAATCTGTGGCAATTATGTACCCTGGAAAATCCCAATTAGCATATCACAGCAGGTGTTAAGGGTGTGATTAGATAGTGGCTAAGAGGTGTTATAGAACGCCCAGAGTAAGGTGTTAAAACAGCATTGTACATGGCAGACAGTTGGTGTCGAACCCCCCCCTCTATTTAGGCTTGGTTTCTTTATTTTCACATAAATGGCCTCCTTAACACCCTCTTGAACCAGTCACGTTCCTTCGCCAGTATGTTAACATTACAATCTTCAAAGGTATGTCCTTTATCCTTAAGATGCAGATACATGGCTGTCCTGACCGAGGAATTGGCTCTTCTGTGCTGGGCCATACGTTGATGCAGTTGCTGTTTGGTCTCCCCACATACAAATCAGAGCATTCTTCACTGCACTGCATATATAAGTCGCTTTTTCGTGTTTTTTGGTATTGGGTCTTTCGGATGTACCAATTGCTGCCTCAGTGTGTTGTTCGGTTTAAAGCAGACAGGGATACGGTGTTTTTTGAAAATTCTTCTTAATTTCTCGGAGACCCCTGCTACATATGGTGAGACCATGTTCTTCCTCCTGTCTTGCTTTTCCCCTTCACTGTTGGTATTCTGTTCTTTTCTTTCCTTCTACTTCTTTTGACAAAGGCCCAGTCTGGATATCCCAAGTTTTAAGGGCTCCTCTGAGATGTTTCATTTCTTTAGCCTTCGCCTCTGTGCTAGTGGGGATGTTCTCGCTCTGTGTTGCAGGGTTCTGATGACCCCCAGCTTGTGACCTAAAGGGTGGTGGAGTCAAACATCAAATACTGATCTGTGTGTGTTGGTTTCTTGTAAACCCTACTTCCATTTTACCATTTTCCTTACTTCTACCAAGCAGTCCAAGAAGCCAGTTTGTTGTTTTGTACCTCTTCCCTTGTAATTTAATGTTTTGGTCCACCGCATTAATGTTGTTCTGTGAAAGCTTGTACTTCCTTCTGGTGGATTTTAACCCAGGTGTCATCAATATATCTGAACCAGTGGCTGGGTGCTATGCCCTTAAAGGTATTAAGCGCCTGTGTTTCTACCTCCTCCATGTAAAGGTTGGCCACAATAGGTGAAACTGGAGATCCCATAGCACATCCATTTTTTTGCTTATAGAACTTATCCCTGTATTTGAAATAGGTGGTATTCAGGCACGTCCAACAAGGAACACACCTGTTCGGGGTTGAGATCAGTTCTGCTGGTAAAGAGTGCTGTCTTGGCCCAGCCGTTTTCTCACCATGTCAACACCTCCTTGTGGGTATACAAGTGAAGAGAGATTCACATCATAGGACACCATAGTTTCTTCTACACCGAGTACTATATCTTCAATCTTGTGGTGAAATCCTGAGAGTTCTGGATGTGATGCTTAGAACTTCCACCAAAGGTCCTAAGATGTTAGCTAGATATTTTGCCACCTTGTATGTTACCGAGTTGATGCTGCTGACTATAGGTCTTAGTGGGGCCCCTTCCTTATGTATCTTTGGGAGTCCATATATGCATGGATGTGCCTCACCAGGGTAGAGGCGATGATACATTGCTCGGTCAATGGCTTTATCCTTTTGAAGCTGTTGTATGTAAGTCTATGACTCTTTTCTTGTAACGGCTGGTGGGATCCCTTGTTAAAGCCTCATATGTGTTGTTATCGGCCAGAGCATGGTCACCTTATCATGGTAGTCTGAGGTGTTGAGTACCACTGTGCATCTTCCCTTGTCTGCCGGTAGAATGGTGATACTGGAATCTTTCTTGAGGGATGTTAGCTCTTTCTTCTTCCTGTGTAGTCGGTTAGATGAAGGAGTTTTAGCACTGGCTAAGGCTGCAGATACCTTAAGGCGAAGTTGTTCTGCCTCACTCTGTGATACCTTATTACTGTGGATAGAGGCTTCTGTGGCTGCTATAATATCCACCACAGGATGGCTTTAGGGGTGATGGCAAAATTCAAGCCCTTACCAAGGACTTCCATTTCTGCTGGGTCAGGGTCCTGTTAGACAAGTTTCTCACCCATTCCTCCTGTTTGATGAAGTGACACTTCCCTCCTTTTGTATCCAAGGTAGTTTGTCCTTTGGGGCTGTTCTGGGATGACAGAATAAGAACTTGTTCTGCTGCCTTTGTTTGCCCTTACAGTGCTGAGAAAGCTGTGCTTGTTTGGTGAACTCCATCACTCTTCCCAGATGGACACAGGTAGCTGTGAGGCCAGTTCTGTTCTAGTTGACTAATGTTGTGCATTAAAGCATCGACTGTAAAATGTGTCTGTCGTACCCGTTCACTTAGGAGCTGTGTTTGAGCCTTTTGCAGTATCTGTTTGGCTCTGATGCCTTTAACCGTGGAATCCAGACGTATACTGCATGGTACTAGCCTTTGTTGTCTGCATCGGAGGTTAAATCGCAGGTGGTTTCTGTAGTCTGCCAATTTCCTTGCTGTCTTTTCATATTGCCGTACAAGTTTGAGGGTTTTCTCCCCAAAATGATTAGAAATATGCTTGTGAAGGTTTCCATTCATCCAGGTCATGGTATATCGTTTGTATTCAATTAGATCAGCTGGACTTGAAATGTAGTTCTTGAAGACGTTTCGCTAGTCATCCGACTGGCTTTCTCAATTCAGAATGACTTGTACAAGAATCTGTGGCAATTATGTACCCTGGAAAATCCCAATTAGCATATCACAGCCAGGTGTTAAGGGTGTGATTAGATAGTGGCTAAGAGGTGTTATAGGAACGCCCAGAGTAAGGTGTTAAAACAGCATTGTACATGGCAGACAGTTGGTGTCGAACCCCCCCTCTATTTAGGCTTGGTTTCTTTATTTTCACATAATGGCCTCCTTAACACCTCTCTTGAACCAGTCACTTCCTTCGCCAGTATGTTAACATTACACTCTTCAAAGGTATGTCCTTTATCCTTAAGATGCAGATACACGCTGAGTCCTGACCCGAGGAATTGCTCTTCTGTGCTGGGCCATACGTTGATGCAGTACTGCATCAACGTATTGGCTTTAAATTAAAATTGCATTGTGCGTACACGTAAGAATTAAGCTAGGTACACCATTACCAATAAAGCCCGATACTGTAGGGCTTTATTGGTACTGTGTACCTAGCTTTCCTGAACAGCGCACGGCCGCCGAATGCTCAGGTTGGCCGAGCGCTCGTTTGGGAAACGGGAAAATTTTGGCCGCGTAGACTCCTTATAGGGAAGCACACAGTCCCTAACATTCTTCCTATGCTGTGTCTGTTGTATTCAATTAGATCAACTGGACTTGAAATGTATTTCTTGAACACGTTCAAGTCCAGTTGATCTAATTGAATACAACAGATATACCATGACCTGGATGAATGAGAACCTTCACAAGCTATTCCTATGCTGTGCATAGGAAGAAAGCTAGGGACTGTGTATCATGATTTTTGAAAAATTAGACATCTTGCAGATCTGTCTGTCATCTTTCAAAAATCTGGAAAGTGTGTACCCAACTTAGACTCTAACTAGAAGTTTAAATGCTGTTTCCAGTACAACTTACACCTCATGTCTTAAAAGACCCATGTGAGCATGTGCACCAATTGGCACTCCGACCCCTTTCACAGTCTATGCAACTTTAAAGCTGATTGTTACTCTGAAGTTTATTTCTCAACCAGCGTGTATAGTTTACAGCTTACAGGAACAACACAAAAGCTGCTCATAAAGGATGTTGTGGAGCAGAGGGACACATCCAAGTGGAATCACACCTCAGACCGGCATGATTCAATAAAACTTCACGTTTATTGGTGATATTAAAATGATGAAAGAATATATAAACACGATAGCCCCATGGAAGAGGGAGACGCCAGGGGAGGGGGCGTGGCCTGACTCGTTTCGCGGTAACTTCCGCTTCCTCGGAGACCACGGGGGGAGTAATATACAGGTAAGTAACCAATGAATGGACCCAGTCCATTCATATAGTCGCAGCTGAGGAAATGTACTACATGGATACTTAAGTACATACTAGATATTGGAGGCAAGATCATGTGAACGTCACCACAGACTAGTCTCAAAAGCAATTTAATTCAAAATCCGCATTTAAAACCATAGGTGTGATCGTTTCAAGTGATATATCCAGAACGCCTCTTTACGAAGGATTTTCGGTGCCAGTCGCCCTTTCTGGCAGATACTCTGATCTTATCAATAAGTTGGGAACTTAATACAAAGGGATCCGTCAAGTTGTGTCAAAAGGTGGGCTGCTATGGCGGACCTATAATCACTTCTTTTGGTAGCATTAACATGTTCCATAATTCTCCTAGTTGCCGTCTTGTGGTCTTCCCACATATTGGCTGCCACATAGACAGGTAGCAAGGTATATCACATTATGTGAGCGACAATTAAGATACCTGTGTATCTTATCCCTTTGGCCGGTCTGGCTACTGGTGAAGTCTGTAGATTTATATATATTGACATGATGCACACCTAGAGCTCCACATTTATAAGATCCCTTATGCTCCAACCAAGTGGCGGTAGTCCCACTGGTGGGAGTTTTATAAAGGGATGGGATAGATATGTCCCATGCTGCATGCTTTTCTGTAGCAACATCTGGACCTTTACCCAAAATGCCCCTTAGTTTGGGATCTGCCTCCAATACGTTCCAATGTTTTTTTCAAAATACTGTTCATTTTGACACTTTGTTTGGAAAATGTGCTAATAAATGGCAACTCATTATACCATGTAGATGAGATGGTCCTGTCTCTTGCTATCGGATATCCTTTACCAGAATTCTGTCTGTTCTTATATTTACTCTTATCTTTGTTATTGGTACTAATAAGGAGTGTATCTCGATCCAAACCAACTGCTTTATCGTATGCCTTCTTTGTTATGTATCCTCTCACAATTAAACGATCCCATAGATCCATAGCCTGTGGCATTGAAAATTTCCCATTTTATTGCAGATACGGCGTAATCTAATAATTGACCATATGGTATGGAACTTATAACTGTATTATGATGTGCTGAATTAGCATGTAAAATAGCGTTCTTAGTGATTGGTTTCCTGTATAGTTCTGTGACCACTCTGTCATGTTCGATATAAAGTGAGACATCTAAGAACTCCATATGAGTCTTATGTATATGTGATGTAAGTGTGATATTATAGTCGTAATTACCGGTATTATTGCAGTGATTGACAAAGTCCTGAATGGATGTAAGATCCCCATTCCACACTAATAGTAAATCATCTATGTATCTCACATATGTTACAACATTAATCTATATGGATTATTACACCCACAAATGATCTCCTGTTCCCACTTACCCATGAGAAGTTTGGCATATGAGGGCGAAAATTTTGCCCCCATAGCTGCCCCTTTCTGTTGTAAATAGTATTTGTTAGCGAACATAAACTAGTTGGTGGTGAGTAGATATTCCAATATTTCCATAATATACTCATTTTGTACATCACAATACATATTAAAGAATTCAAGCCAATATTTGACTGCTAAAAGGCCGGTCGAATGTTCTATAACAGGTATACAAAGATGCAATGTCCATGGATACCCAGTGATATTTCGGGTCCCATGCAAAATTGTGAAAGGAAGTCAAATGCTGTAGTGTTCCTTAGGTAACTAGGTAATTTCGTAACCATCGGTAGAAGTAAGTTATCAACCTATTCGGCTAATTGTTCGTTTAAAAGATCCTATACCGTATACGATGGTCTGGCTCTAACGTCTACTTATGTACTTGGGGAACATGTGAAAGATAGGCGTACGTGGGTTACTAATTTTCAAAAATTCCCATTCTTGGTCATCAATAAAATGTTAAGAGAGAACGCATATGATAAAGCAGTTGGTTTGGATCGAGATACACTCCTTATTAGTACCAATAACAAAGATAGAGTAAATATAAAACAGACAGAATTCTGGAAAGGACATCAGATAGAAAGAGACAGGACCATCTCATCTACATGGGAAATGAGTTGTCATTTATTAGCACATTTTCCAAACAAGTGTCAAAATTAACAGTATTTTGAAAAAACTTGGAATGTATTGGAGGCAATCCCAACTAAGGGACATTTTGGGTAAAGGTCCCAGATGTTGCTACGAAAAGCATGCAGCATTGGGACATATCTATTCCCATCCCTTTATAAACCTCCCACCAGTGGGACTACCGCACTTGGTTGGAGCATAAGGGATCTTATAAATGTGGAGCTCCTAGGTGTGCATCATGCCAATATATTATATATATCTACAGACTTCACCAGTAGCCAGACCAGCCAAAGGTATAAGATACACAGGTTCTAATTGTCGCTCACATAATGTGATATACCTTGCTACCTGTCTATGTGGCAGCCAATATGTGGGTAAGACCACAAGACTGGCAACTAGGAGAATTATGGAACATTTTAATGCTACCAAAAGGAGTGATTATAGGTCTGCCATAGCAGCCCACCTTTTACACAACATGACGGATCCCTTTGTATTAAGTTCCAACTTATTGATAAGATCAGAGTATCTGCCAGAAGGGCGACTGGCACAGCAACTCCTTCGAAAGAGGCGTTCTAGATATATCACTTGAAAACGATCACACCTATGGGTTTAAATGAATTAAAGGGTATCTCCACTGATGGAAAAGGTTTTTTTTTTTTTTTTTTTTAATCTATCTGATAGTACACACCTTCCCCCCAACCCCCCCTCCTACCTTTATTATCTCAAAAAGTCCTCTGTTTGTTTGCAGTAGCCAGGAAGTTCTGTTCGTTTCTCTACTGTGCTGGGCAGGCTGTCGGTCAATGTGCATCATCACATGATATTCTGATTTCTGCCACACCCCTTGACCCCAGTGATGCCGAATGTAAACAAAGCCTTTCTACCTGTCTCGCACAATCTATTCACAGCTGATAGTGCAGGGAGAGACAGAGGGGGGAGTTATAAGGTTCAGCCACACACCTTTATGTAAGGAAACTTTTTTTTAACAATTGCAAAAGTAATAGAATTTATAGGAATTAAATGGGGGGGGGGTGTGTGAGTTTGTAAGGGAGACAGAAGGTGTATTTCAGAGGGGATGCTGGGAGTGTCATTAGCTGTATTGCAGGGGGCCTATTGGTCTGTCTATCTCTTGCACACTTTTGGACTCTTCTAGTAAGAGAGTGAAGTGTGCACGGGGCTCTACCCATCCTAGCATCACTGACTCACTGCACATGAACATCGTACATAAAGGTACATGCAAGCAAGGAATTCCTCCTGTTTGTACCTGCACAAAATACAAGAACAGTACTCTAGCCCGACCACTCTCTGTGTCTGTATATCGATCTGTGTCTTCTATCATCTGTTTAACTATCTATGTCTATCCCTTTCTCTATCGATCTGTCATCTATCTGTGTCTATCTATCTATCTATCATCTATCTCTCTATCTATCTACTATCTATCTATCTATCTGTGTCATCTATCTTCTCTATCCCTGTCTATCTATCTCTATCTGTATCTCTTTCTATCTATCTACCTACCTATCTATCATCTATGTATCAATCTATCATCTATGTATCTATCTATCTATCTATCTATCTATCTATCTATCTATCTATCTATCGTGTCTATCTAATCTATCTATCCCTGTCTGTCTATCTATCTAATCTATTTATCCCGGCCTATCTATCTCTATCTGTTTCTCTTTTCTATCTATCTACCTACCTATCTACATCTATCTACTATCTACCTACCTATCTATCATCTTCTTCTAAAATATCTATCTATCATCTATCTATCTATCTGTGTCTATCTATCTACTATCTATCTCTATCTCTGTCTGTCTATCTATCTAATCTATTTATCCCTGCCTACTATCTCTACTGTATCTCTTTCTATCTGTCTACCTACCTATCTATCTATCTATCTATCTATCATCTATCTATCACTATCCATAGACAGATACCCAAATTACCTACGCAAAGCCTTTGCACAAATAGACTGTGAGGTTAAAATCAAACAAAGTCCCATAAATTATCTGCTAATGGTTGAACACCTAGCAGCAGGCAGAGTCTTCTGTCTCAGCCAGACCCAAGGCAGAAGCCATAGCCAATCAGAGGTCAGTACATGAAATATGATAGCATAGCAACAAGCAACTTCACTGACAGCTATTATACTGACCCTCCGATTCCCCCCCCCCCCCCCTCCCCGGCTGCGAGTGGGGGGGGAAAAAGCAAAAAGGGACAAAACAGCTGAAAACTTCTAGATGAATATTAACATTTTTTGTATCTGGCAACGGAGTCAAGATAACACAAATGAAACCTGGGATGTAAAATTAGCCTCTCACGTTAACTCATTGGCCAAGTAATTCACAGTTAATTCCTCCTTATCAGTTTCCACGGGAGGCAGGATCAGATGGAACCACTCCAGCTGTAAAGACCCCAGGTGTGTTGCGTTAAGGGGATCTAAAGAAGGGAAGGTATAAAGCCAGAAACGGCAAAGCCTCATCTCAGATCCAGGAATAAACTATTCACCAAGTGCCAGACACAGCTCTCGGAAAGGAAAAGTTATTAACATGCAGGCAACGTGAGATTGTGTTTGTTTCCTTTCATATTTCAAGTCTGTTTCTTGCATGCGTTTCGTGTTCCCCCGAACTTCTCACTCTTTTCCCATCTGTTTCCACTATTTAAGTGCCGAACCTCTTGTTGCCATGGGAACGTGACGTCTACGTTCCCATTGGTGTCGGCAATAGAACAGGGTCAGCCTGTCCCGACTACGGAAGAAACTTAGTGCGCATGTCCATCGGGAGCGCGCGCGTCGGCAGAATAGGAGGCAGGCGGGCATGTCAGGCAGAGGAATCTTGCAGCTGTACAGTGTAAAGGCAGCAGATCGGAGCACATAAGGAACACAGTAACCTAAGTTCCAGGTATGACTTAGTTTAGCTATAAACTGCTATAATAGCCAATGTCATTTTTTTACAGTGGAGATACCCTTTAAATTGCTTGTAGACTAGTCTGTGGTGACGTTCACATGATCTTGCCTCCAATACTTCCTTTTCTCTCTATTGCTACTTTATAGACCTTGGCAATTTCAGTATTTTATATTCCTATTTAGTTCATGATGTTGTATATATATATATTGTTGTTTATATTTATTTCTTTGTTAATGTTGCTTTTATATTTCTTAGTATATATTATATACTTCTATCTGTATGTATCTATTTGATAGGAACCCTTGTTCATAGTTACCATGTATCATTTAGTATGTACTTATTTATCCATGTAATACATTCCCTCAGCTGAATTATATGAATGGACTGGGTCCATTCATTGGTTACTTACCTGTGTTTTTCTCCCCTCGTGTGTCTCCGAGGAAGCGAAGTTACCGCGAAACGCGTCAGCCATGCCCCCTCCCCTGGGTCTCCCTCTTCCATGGGCTTATCGTGTTTAAATTCTTTCATCATTTTAATATCACCAATAACACATGAAGTTTTATTAAATCATGCTGGTCCGAGGTGTATTCCACTTGGATGTATCCCTCTGCTCCACACCTCCTTTATTTACAGTTTTTTCGGAAAGGTCGGACAGACCATAGGGCATTGAGAGACGGTCGTTACAGTGTTAACACCCGCGGTGCAGCTCCCCACGTAAGTAGACTACTGTATCCATTGACAAAAGCTCTCAACCTCCCAAATTTGGAAGTGTTACATGAGGGTTTGCAGTCAGGTCATAATTGCGCATAAAAATGTTGTCCACACCAACTTTAATTTCACGCCCATATTAAGAACTACTATTCTCAAATTTTACATTGATTACCTAGAACCAGTATGTAACATCAGAGTTTCTTCGTTTTTTGATAGTGAATTCTCCAAAGCACCTCTTCCCATGCCTGTATGCAGGACTTTGCTTGGCTGCCCCTCTGCTCTGGAACTCCCTTTCATCGTCTGTCAGTCACTCACCGTCCCTTAATACCTTCAAATGTATCCTAAAAACCCACCTCTTCAGGCAAGCATATAACCTGGTCTAGACATTACCCATCTGACTACACAATAGATCCACCTGCCTTTCACGTTCCACTGCCAATCTATTACAGCCTGTCGTACCCCACCCGCAACCTAATGTCTCACCCACCATTTCCTGTAGACTGTAAGCTCTTGGGCAGGGTTCTCTCTCCTATTGTATCACAGTACTGCTGTAAGAAACTTATGACTGTTTACTCTTATATACGTATTACCTGTGATGGCTTTGTATAACCTGTATTACCCTGTAGTAATGTATGATTTTGTTAATTGTAAAGCGCCACGGGAGATGTTTGGCGCTTATAAATCCTAATAATAATATAAATATGTTTTTTTCACAAAAATACCTCAACTATAAGCTAAATATTTTGGTGTTGGTTTTACGACAGGATTTTTTTCCCATCTTTTATTTCCGGTTTAGAAGGAGGGCACCCCAGGCTTCTTCCTAAGTTCAGCCCACACTGTCAAACTAATAAACTAAAAAAGTAAACTTTGGCAATGGCAATGCTTCTCCTATTACTCTGTTAGTCAGGGCAGGAACTTAGAAAAAACCAAGAACAAAGCAATATATGGGGGTCAAGAGATAAGGGCAGTCTAACCCAAAATGCTTTGTTACATCTCAGCTCCCCAAACCTCAGAACTGCTATACTTCCAATTACAGAAGATGCTTCTAAACTAAACCGCTTTGTGCATGCCACTCTGCTGCCTTTGCTAGCTGGTTACAAGCACGCAGTGTGCGCTCGTAACTCTGTAACGGGCACTGGACATTTTTCTGTGATGTCACCATCATGGCCCTGACTGACGGCTGCTACCCGAAGAAGACTGGAGGTCCATCAACCTCTGGGTACGCTGCTTGTAAGAATAATATATCCTACCCTGGTCCAACCATTACTTGATGCCTAGTCTTAGAACACTGAAAAAGCCTCACAGCTGCGGGAGACAGAATTCACACACACACAGGCATGTATGAAAACCATCTCAGTTTATTTAGGTCATAACATTGGCATATATGAAACAAAGGAAAAACTTTGCAACGACGAAAAGGGGCTTTACCAGACTCTGTCTGCAAATATAATAATAAAACATGTCTTGGAATGCGAGAATAGAGACAAGTTGACATAGGAGGCAGAAGACCTTGAGTAAACGTATTATCTATGGCCATGAGAAACAGTTTGGGCTAGGTACAAGCTTGGTACATTTTGAGAAAAACAGACTAAGCAATCTGGGCACAAAATGGAGTCAAAAAACAAAATGGCTGCTATTAGGCTAAGTGATTATACAGAATATATAAAAAACCTAACAGTTCCACCCTTTTATCCCAAAGGGATAACTAAACGGAAAATTATGTAATTTATACAACATTATCAGTGGAAATAGTATCAGAGAAAACATATTCATTACTTTGATGTGATTGCTAAGTTGTTGCAAATTACTGATCTGATATTGTTTGGTAGGTGAGATTACACTTCATGTCATTTTTCACAGAAACACATTTCATTAGGGAACAAAGAAAATAAACACAAACTTCACACAGTACATTTTGAGTCCAACTCATAACTTATCTACAGTTCGTTCACGGAGGTCTGTTGAGGTATTCTGGAAAATTTAAGCGGGTTACATCATCTTCTCGGGTTAATTGGGATCCAATCTCTATAGTGCTGATCAGTCAGATATTATTGGAGACAGGTTGGAACTGAAGCTGGAATAGCAACTAAACAAGTATTATAATGTCCTGAACCACTTTACATTTTCCTAAACAAAAGTCAGTTATACTTAGGAGCTTCTTTAAAATATACTCCCAAATGTTATTCTGGGGGCAATGGAACACGGGGTTCATTATAATAAATTCAAAATAGAAAAACCACAGAATAAGATGAAAAATGAACAGGTCAGGAAAATATATTTCATCTGGATTTTGGAATCCGGGCTCATCTTAATCCTCCTCCTTGAGGGTGGGTGTTGTCATCTGGGTGGTCCCTGAGTCATCTGGGCGTGTCTGAAGTCATCTCGTTCTCCAATCAACAGATTGGGTGCGCGCTTTACTCTGGAACATGTATCCACGATGGATTGCCTTCAACCAAGATAACTGTGCGAGTCATAATGCTTCATCAAGACCACATCACCTGATTTAAACGGGTGGCGTCGGAGCACTAGAAAATAAAAAACAAAGAAACATCACCACAGATGCTATTCAGTTTTTCAATCAGTTTTTGCCACATAAGCTTCCTGGATAAATTCCAGGTCACCTGTAATTAATATCCCTGTCTTAACTGCCCAAGGCGTAGGGAATGGTTTACCCATCTAAAATTTGAAAGAGACAACTTGGATGTAGAATTGGGGGCCATACGAATCTCTGCTAATACAACTGGTAAATATTATCCCATTTACTGAAAGAACCTGCGTAGCCTTCCTAAGCTTCTCTTTTATTGTGCGGTTCATTCATTCAACAACATCTGAACTCTGGGTATGAAACTTCTTTCAATGAACATCAATTACACCAATATGCTATTATGAACAAGACACCATAGTTTCTTCTACACCCGAGTACTATATCTTCAATCTGTTGGTGAAATCCTGAGAGTTCTGGATGTGATGCTTAGAACTTCCCACCAAAGGTCCTAAGATGTTAGCTAGATATTTTGCCACCTTGTTGTTACCGAGTTGATGCTGCTGACTATAGGTCTTAGTGGGACCCCTTCCTTATGTATCTTTGGGAGTCCATATATGCATGGATGTGCCTCACCAGGGTAGAGGCGATGATACATTGCTCGGTCAATGCTTTATCCTTTTGAAGCTGTTGTAGTAAGTCTATGACTCTTTTCTTGTAACGGCTGGTGGGATCCCTTGTTAAAGCCTCATATGTGTTGTTTCGGCCAGGAGCATGGTCACCTTATCATGGTAGTCTGAGGTGTTGAGTACCACTGTGCATCTTCCTTTATCTGCCGGTAGAATGGTGATACTGGAATCTTTCTTGAGGGATGTTAGGCTCTTCTTTCCTGTGTAGTCGTTAGATGAAGGAGTTTTAGCACTGGCTAAGGCTGCAGATACCTTAAGGCGAAGTTTTCTGCCTCACTCTGTGATACCTTATTACTGTGGATAGAGGCTTCTGTGGCTGCTTAAATCCACCACAGGGTGGCTTTAGGGGTGATGGCAAAATTCAAGCCCTTACCAAGGACTTCCATTTCTGGCTGGGTCAGGGTCCTGTTAGACAAGTTTCTCACCCATTCCTCCTTGTTTGATGAAGTGACACTTCCCTCCTTTTGTATCCAAGGTAGTTGTTCTCCTTTGGGGCGTTCTGGGATGACAGAATAGAAAACTTGTTCTGTGCCTTTGTTTGCCCTTACAGTGCTGAGAAAGCTGTGCTTGTTTGGTGAACTCCATCACTCTTTCCCATGGACACAGGTAGCTGTGAGGCCAGGTTCTGTTCTAGTTGACTAATTTTGTGCATTAAAGCATCGACTGTAAAATGTGTCTTCGTACCCGTTCACTTAGGAGCTGTGTTTGAGCCTTTTGCAGTATCTGTTTGGCTCTGATGCCTTTAACCGTGGAATCCAGACGTATACTGCATGGTACTAGCCTTTTGTGTCTGCATCGGAGGTTAAATCGCAGGTGGTTTCTGTAGTCTGCCAATTTCCTTGCTGTCTTTTCATATTGCCGTACAATTTGAGGGTTTTCTCCCCAAAATGATTAGAAATGCTTGTGAAGGTTCTCATTACATCCAGGTCTGGTATATCGTTGTATTCATTAGATCAACTGGACTTGAAATGTAGTTCTTGAAGACATTTCGCTAGTCATCCGACTGGCTTTCTCAATTCAGAATGACTTGTACAAGAATCTGTGGCAATTATGTACCCTGGAAAATCCCAATTAGCATATCACAGCCAGGTGTTAAGGGTGTGATTAGATAGTGGCTAGAGGTGTTATAGGAACGCCCAGAGTAGGTGTTAAAACAGCATTGTACATGCAGACAGTTGGTCTGCCATGTACTGCCATGTACAACTGTCATGTACAACTGTCTGTACAACTGCCATGTACAACTGTCTGCCATGTACAATGCTGTTTAACACTTACTCTGGGCGTTCCTATAACACCTCTTAGCCACTATCTAATCACACCCTTAACACCTGCTGTGATATGCTAATTGGGATTTTCCAGGGTACATAATTGCCACAGATTCTTGTACAAGTCATTCTGAATTGAGAAAGCCAGTCGGGATGACTAGCGAAACGTCTTCAAGAACTACATTTCAAGTCCAGTTGATCTAATTGAATACAACAGATATACCATGACCTGGATGAATGAGAACCTGCATCAAGAAATTTATTTTCCTTCAGGAGAAAAGGACCGCTCATACCAGTTAACAACTGCAGAGCCTGTGGCAGAAACATCCCAATAGACTGTACATTTCAGCTCATCTTATTCTAATTAATAAAAGATAATAAGGAATACACTGCTTACATGGGCTCTTCTACCTGCTACAATGCTGTGAGCTGTACCATCTGAGTTTGTGTAAGTCTTCAGATTGTTGGAGTGATGTTTGCGTTGTTACAGCTTATAAATTGCTGTCAAACTTCGTGTCAACGAGCATAGTATTGGCTCATGGTCCGTTTATTTCTAATGTTTTTAATAATCTTTACCAATTAGACCAGAGGTAACTATCTAGTATGCTGCTGTCGGAACTTTGATCAATACAGAAGTAACGATAAATGTCATCTGCTCACGTATCTATGAAAGTCTAACCACAGGACATATTTAAAAACAAGTGCTACGTGTAATGTCAACAACGATACCCGCTACTTAATTGGTACTAACTATTGGACTGTGTCCACTGCTGTCTGTTCATTTTTCAGCTGGATACTGTACTTACTATGATGGTACATATTAATAGTGTTCTACCGTGCCCACCATAAAGGCAGCTATATATGTACTCTATTAAATCACTGTGTCGTCCTTTAGAAATACATGGCCAACCATTACTTCTTAAAAACTCTTAAAAACTTTTCCCAAAGCGAGTAACCATAGGCAAATTTCGATAACAGTGTTTATAATTATCCCTTTTCTACAACTATAGTATCAATATACAAAGTGGGGGATGGGTCCAATTAAAAAGGCTTTGGCAGAGTCATTACACCTACAACGTCAATCAGTTATGTTCAATACCTGGTATCCGGACTGTCTGAGTCGTGACATTCAAAAATGATGTTGTTAAAAACGCCCCAGCTAGCAAGCAGAAGCATGACCGGATAATTTTAAAGATAAACCTGTGTTCTTGTAATAAATTGCCAGCTTGGCCATGGCGACCACCAGTTTCCCTTTAAATTCTTACTAGTATAGCTTTAATAAAGCTCCACTGAGGCCACATAGCATTGGCTGCAGGTATCACATTTAATCAGACACAAAAGTACTACTATTCTTCCAATGACAATCGTAACCTGTGATACACTGTATACCGAGAAGGCTTCATGCCACGGGTAACCTCACATATATTCACATCGGCCACGCAATTGCTTATTTCAGTAAGCACAACTCATCCAATTTAACTGTCCATTATAATATACTGTTCTGTATACTATTAATATGTCATTAGTATAATACTGTTGTATACATACATTTATGTACATATAGTAATACTGTCTGTGTATACTATTATATGTCATATTATCCTCTACTGTATGTATACTATATATTACAATTAGTATATCCTGTATGTATAACTATTATATGTACATTAGTATATATGTATGTATACTATTATAGTATATGTAATACCTACTACTGTATGGTAGCTATTAGATGTACATTAGTATAATACTGTATGTACTACTATTAATGTACATTATAAGATACTGTATGTATCACTGATTATATGGATATTATAAGATACTGGGGTATGTATACTATTATATGGATAATATATAAGATACTGTATGTTACTATTCTATGGAGATTTAAATACTGTATGTTATACTATTATATTACATATGAATATACGTATGTAATAAGCTATTATATGTACATTATAAGAAGATACTGTTGTATATTTTTATATGTACATATAGATTACGATGTTAGTCAAATAAAATATTATAGTGGATATTATAATATACTGTAGTAATACTATTATATGGAGTCTTATAAATATACTGTAGTATCTATTATATGGATATCTAAGATACTGTATGTATACTATTATATTTCATTATGATACAGTTTTATACATTATAGGGATGTTATAATATACTGGTAGTATACTTTTATATGGATATTAATACGATACTGTATGATGTCTACTATTATTGTTCCTTATAAGATACTGTCTGTAGACTCATATTGGATAATTATAAGAGACTGTATGTATACTATTATCTGTATTATCAGAAACTGTATGTATACTATTATATGGATATTATATATACTGTATTATACTAAAAAATTATAGGTGATTTATAAAGATACTGGGGTATGTAACTATTATATGGAATTATAAGATACTGTATGTATACTATTATATGGATGTATAATATACTGTATGTATCTATCATATGTATATTATACTATACTGTATGTATTACTATGATATGTACATTAGTTAATACTGTAGGTAACTATTATATGTACCTTATAATATACTGTATGTATACTATTATATGTACTTATCCTACTTTATGTATACTAATTATATGGATCATTACAATATACTGTCTGTATACTATTATATGGATATGAGATACTGTATGTATACTATTATACTTGATTAAATACTGTATGTATACATTATAATGGATATTATATAATACTGGATGTATCTCTTATTATGGATATTAGTAAGATACTGTATAGATACTTTAATATGGATATTATAAGATACTGTATGTTGCTATTATAGGGATATGATCCGATACTGTAATGTATATTTATGGATATTGTAATATACTGTATGTTACTATTATGGGATATTATAAAATACTTTATGTATGCCTATTATTGGATATTATAAAGCTACTGTATGTATGACTATTATATGGATATGAGAAGATACGTATGTATAACTATTATATGGATAATTATAGATACTTTATTATACTATTATATGGATAATATATCAGATACTAGTTCATAGTATACTATTATATGGATATTATAGATACTGTTGTATACTATTATTAGATATTATAAGATATTGTATGTTATACTATATTGGATATTAATAAGATACTGTATGTATCTATTATATGGGATATTATAAGATATACTGTATGTATACTATTATATGGATATTATAAGATACTGTATGTATCTATTATATGGATATTATAATAAGATCTGGTAAGTATACTATTAGAATGGATATTATATAAGATACTGTATGTATATATTAAGATGGATATTATACGATACTGTATGTATACTATTATATGTATATTACTAAGATACTGTATGTATATTATTATATGTCCCAAGCAAGAACAAAAGTAGAGGAGCACACTACCTAGGTGAATGTTCTTTATAGTTGGTGCAAAAACAACATACTTGTATATTGTTTTGTCACCCATAAAGACTCATTCACATAGTAGTGTGCTCCTCTACTATGTTTTCCTGCTTATGATGTTGAAGCCCTGCGTTAGGGGGCCTAGAGGATGCACCTACCATATTTGTCTGGGCAGGAGCAAGCAATTGACACGGGTGTGCCAATTGTGCATCTTCGGGAACTGTGATACTTTATTGTATAAGAATTATCCATCTCCTGTATATATACTATTTATATTGATGGAATAGAAAGATAACTGTCATTTTACTATTATATGGATTTTATAATAGCCTGTATTTATAATATCTATAGTGTCTATTATAAAGCTAGCTGTAGTATCAGCAGTATGAACAGTTATAAAGATACATCGGACCCTTTATACTATTATATTTGCACTCCCCTCTCCGCGTGTCTACTTCGCGCACGGTGGCCAATGCTCGGCACAGGCTTCCCCACTCGTGCACTCAGAAAGTTTGCTTTATTGCCTGGTACACAAAACTGATTGGCCACTTTAACTACCCACCTTGATGACTGCTTCGACTGCCAATTGTCAACTACCCACCACTAGCAATTGTTTTGCATGATGAATCACTGTCTATGCAGTAATGTAAGCCATGTCTGACAGATTTGCATTGACCAATTGTGGGGCCTAAGGCGTGTGAGATGTAGTTAAGATCTGTCCGCGGGACGCTGGTGAAGCAGCGTTATTGGCGACTACAAGTTTTTGCCAACGGCTCCTGTTTGATGTAGTTGAAAAACTTACCTTAAGAGAATGAAGGCTTTTAAAGTTAATGTACAAAACGATTAGCCAAGTGCTTTATGTATTTATAAATATTTTATATTCTCCCTACCACATGAATGAAGACAAACAGGAGCGTCCCTATATTATGAAAGTATTCTCGCATCACTTTTTTGTATAACGAGCTATACATTACCTATTTTCTGGTAGCATGGACAAATTGTATGACCCTGCACATCATGACCACAATAATTTTGCATGTCTGCATATTGTTGATCTAGAGCCTGCTTGCATACAGTTTAGATCCATATATATTTGGTAACGAAAGAGATTCTGTTTTATATTTTAGTGGTCACTGATGTCTTGTGCGATAGTAATATTTTTTCCTATGTTCTATGCTTCTCCTTAGCTAGCAACAAAGTGTTAAAATTGGTCGGATTCACTGATGCAGCTTTCAAAAGTCGCATTGAATGAGAGAGCTTGATACTTCCATGACCGTGCCTCTTGCTAACCTATCCCGCTCCTTTGTTGTCATTTTTTTTAAGTAAATGTACCTTATTTTTTTTTTTGATAAAGCATTATCAAGTTTTGTTCTTTTATTGTTTTTCCTTAAAACATGATGCAACGAATCACATGCATCAAGCATAAGTAATTTTTTACAACTGAAAATTATCAAAGATGTTATAATATTTAAGGAAAGACGTATTCCACCACAATATGAACCACTTTATGATCCACTATCCCAAACCTGTGTTTTTAAACAAAGTTTATCACACCCCCCCTAACCTCATCTGGTAAGTGCGGTGCACACAGTGCAGATGATGATATCCTATGACTAGGGCCGATGATAGCCGGATCAATTGGAAGCTGTCTCTCATCGTCTTAATAATGACCACCACAATTGCCAGTGGGCACGATTGGCTTCTAACATTTTTAGCCTTTGGGGCAAAATACCGGCAATCAGACATCTGGACAAACACGCAGCTGGTAAAAGGACAATTCCCACTGACCCTTTTTAATACGGTACTGCAGTATTTACCTCACCCAGTTTAAATCAAGACTCAATCTCATCATAGGTGAAATCTATTAAATTGTTAAACAAGTATTCATTATAACACAATGGAACGAACGTAAGGGAATAATGGAATTACTGTAACGGTGCAAAAGCAACATTTACAAGATGCTAAAATCAACCAACAGTTTGTTGTAATTAAACTGGCCACATTGCAGCACAATCATAGAACTACAACGACATTAATTCAGCATTTATATCTTGGCATGTTTCAGGTGTTTCCAAGTAACCACAACAGTTGCTATTGCCATGGGTACGTATTGAATGTGCGTGTAGACAGGTATTTAAGACCATGGGGAGATGCAATAAATTTTGCATTCCAACCTACCTGCACTCCTTCTGCAAAGAATATTAAACCTTTTTCCGACTTAATACTAGTGTGAAAAGGCAAGCTGTATTGCGACTTTTTGCATGTTTTTAAAAGGCATGATCCACCCTGAAATTAAACTTTTGAGTATAATGTAGGTAGCAGCCTGCCCACCCCCCCAACCCCATAATATATTTTTTTAAAAATGCCCATTATGTTTACTTACGCCCCATTCTCTCCCACGCCGTCCCTATCCTCCAGCCTCCCTGCTTGCGGAAATGCAAGCAGAGGGCTGGACCGGTCAGCCGCGTCTTGATTGGCTAAGCGGCCGCCAATCACAGAAGGATGCGCTGCCATGCATACACTCGCCGGGAAAGAGAGAGGGTCTGAGTTAACGTTTGGGGCAGTTTTTTCTAAAAACTATATGTTGGGTTGGGGAGCTGTTACTTACCTTATTTAAACCAGGCTTTCACGCTAGGTTGCCAGCATCTCAGAGGATGATCCAGGAATGGTGGGAGGGGGATGGCTTCCCTAACGCATGCCTCAGACCTTGATGAGGTTTTAGGCACCGAGATCCCCCAGGATACCCCTCACAGTGTCTGATACACATACAGTTTCCTGGACTTTGGAGGGCAATAGCAAAGAAGCATTTGTGAGCAGAAATTTATGTAAGGATGTTATTTTTTTTTTTAAACTATAAGAATGTGGCCAGTATGGGGGTGTAGACATGCCCTTTAACAACACTACTGGAATGGCGCGACTTTATCGTGCCAAAAAGGGTGCTAAAAATGACAACCAATTTATTGCATCACTTGTTGCTGCACTAAGTAAAAAAAAAATGTATTTATCAATGAAAAAACTAGTTGGCTAGCGTCGTTTATTTGTCGAGAACCCTTGTGGTGTGTGTTTTCTTACTTATAATGGGATTACCCTTGGAAACAAATTAACGACTGACAACTTCTTTTTTTATTTTGGAATACTGTCTATGTGGCATAAAATGTGGCCGAAAGGGAGGAACACATAGTAGGTACCCAGCGTGTAACTATTTTGGTAAAAAAATTGTGACTGGCGCAAGGCAGCACAAACCCTTGCTAACACATTAATACCATTGGTTAGCGTGAATTTGCCGCTTATTTTCCTGTTTAGCAATATATGCCCATGTTAGAATGTTACGCACTGCATTTATATTAAAGTATTTTTCTCTGCATTTTAATTAAGATGAACAACTTTTTGTCCTGCATGAGTATATTGAGATATGATAATATTGTAGGTAGCCTACAGATTAATTGTAGTTAAGCATGTCATTGAAATAACATATAGAAAATTAGGATATCATCATGTCTGGTCAGGAGGTGATTATTTTTCTGGGCATACTCATTCAGAATGTTTGGTATCCCAGCCAGTACAATATGTATATCCCGCAATCACAGAATAGAAAACATGCATATCTTATTCTGTCCCTTAAATCACACACATTCTTAAAAATATTACAGATTAATAATCCATTAAAAACAACTTTCCAAACCAATAATATACATACCTAATAAGCATTCACTGCTATCCGCATTGATAAATCGTGCCACTATAATAAATACACAGAATTCACGAACACAAATTTCCCAGACTAAAGAACCCATAAGCAACAGGTGATACAAAAATAAGACCATCTACACACAACCACCTTACCAAAACAAAAAAGAATAATGTTTAAATAAGCTAAACCTAAAATACATTTACAAAATACTTCGTAAAAGGTTTTAAGAAGCTTCACAGAATTAAAAGGCCTTGAGCTTGGGATGATGGTCCTGCTTCACACTTAAAACACATTTTTCCTGAGTTAAAGGTCAGAAACTGTCCCATTATAGATGTAATGTTGTGTTTATATACTTTTATTATAAGCGCCCTGGTAATGCAGGCTGTTACTAGCAAATACAGAGTACACTAACAAAACAATACATAAGTGACAAGCCATTATGCTATATAAACAAAAATGAAAATTAAAAAGGTTAAGAATACATATTTTTAAATTATGGAAAAATTAATATAACCTGGATTACCATAACACATTAGAATAAGATCCGGCCTGAATAGCTTAACCATCTACAAATCTTTCAATCTACAAATTTGGGTGAGGACCAAAATACAGACAACAAGCGGGGATGGGTACACAAATGCCCAAGATTGCTAAAAATCATTTATTGTGCTGGTCTCAAAAAGGTAGGGACAATGTTTAGATTCTAAAAGTATTATTGGTGTCACCCACACCTGGTGAAAGAAGAATTCCCAAAGTAAGGAAGCGCAGAGAGAGAATGTTTGACTAGGCCCCCCTAGCGCCAATTAAGTTTGTGTTTTTTGCGATGCCATCGAGCTAGCAATGGTACCTTCATGGTTATGCTATGACTTTTATGTACACATGGGATCACCATTTTTGGGTTCTCATTCATTCGTGTTCCGATAGGGTTTAATATCGATGCGCACCAGCGCACCTGCAAAACATGAAGAACCACATCGTTGCTGCATTTCGATTTGCATATTCTTCTGTTCAGTCCCTACCCCTTAAAGGCGGTCGGAGGCAGTGTTACCTGTGGTTTTGTAGAGAACTGCCTGGTTAGGAACAGCAGGAACATATGGGGCCAAGAGAAGAAGAAGTTAGGTTGGTGCAGCGAGTGAAAAGCTTTAAAGGTCAAAAAGAAGGGTATGAAACTTGTCTAAGACGTCTATATTTTAGATACATAGGGTACATCATATAGAATGAAAAATCATCTAATCCAGTTAATGTGAGCACTACCTAAGTCCATGTGCAGTATTATTACAAGAGTGTGGATTGAGTCCTCTTCTTTTTTGTTATAGCCCTTTAATGGTAAATATTACACAAATCAGCCTGTACCCTAATTACGATTTGTCCTAATACAGCAAATGGCGGACCCTGATGCAACGAACACTACACTACATCAACGTGATCAGCGTTTCTCAGGAAGAATAATTATTTCTGTTGATCGTCAATCAGCTCCCCTATTATACTTAGAGGTAGACATATGATTGGCTTTTGCACGAATGCACTGCCAACCAGTCCCCATAAAAAAAAAAAATGGGAGGTCTGTGTGGTCCAGTAGGCGATAGATGGTGTCACAGACTGCTACCCGCTTAATGAAAACAAATCAATTAAGATTGATCTGGCATTTTCACGCTCCATTTCTTACTGTATAAGGGTCTTTTCATACTACCTGTTAGAGATGTTAATATAAAATTATAAATGATGTTATCATTTATCATATTAGATAATAGGTGATAAATAGTTTAAAAGGTACCCTACACTGGACGATCTTCTGAACAATCCAACAGCAAATAACATTCTTTCCATCGATGGGCCCAAAAATGTTTTGTTTTCCCTATCCTTTTTTTTCTAATGTCCCGTTATATGATCATAATATCAATCGTATTAATGATTGGGAAAGTCGTTTTTTATAGTTGATTGGTTAAATGATCGGAGTATTTTCTGAATTTCCGATAATGTAAATGTTATTATAACAATACAATATGTACTGGGACTCTATGTTACATTAAAGGGTCACTATACTGACCCCAAACAACTTTACATTTCTGAACTACAATTGAGAGTATAATGTCCGTAACACCACTCATCCAGTTCTAATATGGAATTTAAGTTGTGCTGCTACCATCTTTAACCTTCATAAATATGCCAGCGCCTCTGGGTCAATCGTCCCCCAAAATTGTGCACTAAATAGCACCGACATACATTTGCCCCCGCATGGGAATCACAATATCTGATGCTAAGCGGTATGTCGGGAGCCGCTACAAGGCAACACTTTCTAGTGCTATATACGGAGATAGCCTCTAGACACTTTTCAGGGCTTCTTTGCGGAGCCACCCTACAAAACATTTCCAGGGCTATGTACGGGAGCCGCTAACACATTCTAGTGCTATGTAACTAGAGCCGCTGACACACATTTCCAGGTCTATGTACGGAGATCCGCTACAACACTAACACATTTCCTAGGCTATGTACAGGAGAGCCGCTCCCACACATTTCCATGGCTATTTACGAATATCCGCTACACACCCCATTTCCAGGGCTATGTGACGTATGAGCCGCGACAAAACACATTTCTCAGGGCTAGTACCAGAGAGCCCGCTACACACATTTCCTCCAGGTCATATGCACGGAGTCCCCTACAACACACATTTCTAGGGCTATGTACGGAGAGTCCCCGCTACACCATTCTAGGGCTTGTACGGAGAAGCCGCTACACACACATTTCCAGGGCTATTGTACGTAGAGCCGCTAACAAACCATTTCCAGCGTATACGGAGAGCCGCTACACACATTTTCAGGGCTTGTACGTAGAGCCGCTACCCACATTTCCAGGGCTAGTACGGAGAGCCGCTACACACATTTTCTAGGGCTAGTACTGGAGCCGCTACACCATTTTCCGGTCTATTCCGAAGCTGCTACACAACATCGTCTAGGGCTATGTACTGAGAGCCGCTACACACATTTCCAGGCTATGTTACGAATATCCGCTACAATAACACAATTTCCGGCTATGTACGGAGACCGCTACACACATTTCCCAGGGCTATGTACAGGAGCCGCTCCAACTCACCACATTTCACAGGTCTATGCACGGAGTGCCACCTACACACAATTCTAGGGCTATGTACGGAGAGCCGCTACAACCACCTTTCTAGGGCTATGTACGGAAACCGCTACACACATTTCCAGGGCATGTACGGAGAGCCCGCTACAACCATTTCCAGGCATCGTACGGGAGAGCCCGCTACCACCATTCCAGGGCTATGTCGCGGAGAGACGCTAATATCTGCACGGTGGGTTACAATTGTCACAGAAAACAATTACATGGACCTTTTGAGTGCCCTTTCCATTCATATACTATATATATTTATTTAATTTAAATTTAGTAAACAAAACGAATTGCATAAAGCTAAGAACTGCCCAGACATCTTTATGTTTCCTAATAGTTACAAATGTCCCATGTTTTTTTTTCCTTTCCAGTTCTTGGATCAGTTTGGCGCTAATAACGAAAACAATTAATGAGATATTAGCTTTGCTTCAAATGCACACTTGCATTCGTTTCAACTCACCATTACCGCGGACTTCGGCAGAGATAAACATAGGGAGGTGGAGGTTTAATGAGACAGAGGGATTGTGGGGATAGGATGAGCAGAGACAGGTCCAGATGTTTGTAAAAAATTCCTTAGAAGAACATCCACGACTTTCCTGAACTAAGGCCTGGCCAGATTCATTCACCACACATACAGAGAGAAAGTCAAAACAAAAGTAAAGTTTTTACTTTAATTGACACATTTCAGCTGTGGTGCATGAATGTACAGTCGTATATCAGAGCCAACACCAAGCACTGTTTTTTTTCATTGATCTAATTGTACTTTAACCACCACTCCCGAAGCAAAATAATACAGTCGGGCTACTTACTAATATTTGGAGATGACAAATAGTGACTAAGCCTCGGCTAAAATAAAAAGTAATCTTCTTCCATTGAATGGTGCTAGTGAATTTGGGAGTGGCTTAGATAAACCATCATGGAGAGTATTAAACGAAGGAGAAAATTGAGTGGTGAGTTAAGAGAGAAGGAATACATCAACAATGTTATGCTTAGTCATGCAGTTCCTAACTAGGAAATCACTGGGCTCCCCACCAAAATAATTATGATGGGAGCCCCTATCGGTTGCTGCATCCACAGTGGTTTTCCTGGGGGAGTATATGTTCTGACCCCCCACGGCTGCTCCCACTTGTCCCAAACCGAGATTAATTCATGATTTATTTTTTTAATCAATCTGCCTATGTGGTTTCTGAGTGGGCAGCTCTTATGTTCTCTCTCTCAAGTTTGTGACTTGCTCTCAAAACCCTAGCGAACCCTATTGTATAAACCTCAATTTTTTAAGGTACACTAACGGGAGATGTTTTGCTGTTGTTTTCCCCTGCTTTTTTCTCTGCACATGTTTATGCAATAAAATGCTCATTGAGCAGAGAGGAGACAGATAACCTTTGCCAGAATTGAAAGAACTATCTTATATGGTATGGTGATTTAAATGTAAGAATATCTGTGGATGCTCTCCTAGATATTCATTTATGTGCTTTTAATATATTGCACTTGGTTACAAATTTATTAACAAATGATAAATTTGCCAGTTAGGGGTTGCAGGTTGTAGACAACTACAAAGTCATTATTTTTTGTTTAAGGGTGGACATGCCCTCTAAATCACAGAAGAAATGCAGTTATAATCTGGTTACATGTGTCTGTTGGACCTGTAGCCTTCGTTTACATTATATTCTTGCAGTTCGCTTTATGTGGGGCTATATAATAAAGTTGGTCACACCACTCCAATCTTACACCAAGTGGGACGGCAAAAGCAGAAGTCATCCGTCATATACCCTTCCATGTGTCAACTGTATAACTTTTGAGCTAAACAAAAATCTTTTTGCAATACAAATCTTTCAACTGATTCAGGATTCCAATCTCATCATTTTCCTATGGTCGACAAACTGAAACATTCCTGGGTCTTAATAATAACAAAAAAATGTTCCCAGAATTTTACACATGTGAATATTCCAGCGCTACCGATTCAAATCCTCACTGCAAATCCTCTGCAAGTAGTTTATGTTCCCCTTCACTTATCATTCCTCCTGTACCTCTGGTTCCCTCCACATTGTCTTAAAGACACGAGTGAATGTAACATTGAAAATGTTTTAGCATTACATATTAAAAAACAAATACACATTTACTATTAAAGTAATTAAAATATTAAAAATCTTTAAAAAAAAACTATCTGCCATATAATATTCTTCGCAAATCTCCACAAATTCCTTCCAATCATTAGCTCTTTAAGTAGTGACAATTGTTTGAAAACCCTTCAATACGATAACCTCCTAGGTGAAAAGACAACTATAAGCTTCTCCCGTGAGTCATGGAATAGAGGTTATGTTTGATTCGACTTTTCATCTTCTAGCAACTGAGACTTGGAGGAAATGATCCCAAGCACCAGCAAAGTTACTTGGGGTGGTTTCTGAACAAAAAGTTATGGTGTACTGCCCAAAATTGCCGCCAATACTGATCTCAGCTGCCCTTACAGTGTTATAGCGGATCTCAAACAAAAAAAAAATTTCACATAAGGAGTTCCCTGACCATATACCTGCCTGAGGCACAAGGCGGAGTGCTTTTTATCGAGGAACGGGAACTGCGAAGAGAAGGGGTTGCAATTATTTCTATATACATAAGGTGTATGTTATGACTTAGTAGCATGCTCTTGTCAAGCCGCAAGGGCATTTGTAAAGTGCCGCAAAGGCCCCTGATGGGCCCGAGGAGGGGGGTCCCTGGCTCAGCTGCGGGACCCTTAAGCCCCAAAGGCACTTTTCAGTGCCCCCCCGTGGAGGGTCCCCTCCACCCCCCCCCATCAGGCCCTTCCCTCCCCGGGGGGGCTATGAGGGGCTTGCTGGGAAAGGGTGGGCGCCCGCAGGGGCGAGTGCGGGGTGGGCGTACCAAACCTGGCCCTCGCCATCGGCCCCCTCTGAAAATGCGCAATCCTTTCCCGCTTTCCTCCTCCCCACCCCCTGTAATCTCGGCCGTATTCAACACCCTCAAGTTGGGGAGTGAAAAGGGCGGGAAACAGCGTGGTGCTTCGTTACTGACGCTTTAATAAATATAAGTGGTGGTAACTGTTCCGATAGGCACGAAAAGTTAACGAGGCGGTAAACTTTTTGTGCCCTCTTCTGGCCATTTATAAATCGCTTTAATCGCTATTTTTGGCGAAAATGGCAGACAAATGCCTACGAAAGATCAACGCTCATTTATACCTCTGATGCCCTAAGTCTGTATTTGCTTGAAACCTGCAGCTTATGTTTTGTATTTTACTATTCTTCCCCTTTTTCCACTTGTTTGTCAACTGTCTGCTCTCTTGCACTCCCTTTCTGCTCTTAGTATGCAGTTTTTAGAGTAAAGGTTTAGAAGTGTCTTGGTCTTCTTACAAAACAAAATAAAGTAAATTAGACGGCAAATCATCCTCTGTATGCACTAAAGTAAGGTCTGAAGTAAAATAAAATGTTCTGTGTCTATTGGAAAAATGTAAAGCTGCCTGTAGATCTCACAATATCAGCAGAGGACCATACTGTCCACGGACAGAACGGGTCTAGAGGTTGTGATGTCTTTGTATAATATCATTAAGAGGCCATACATCATACGCTGGGTCTAGGAGGTAATGTGAATGTCTTTTGTTTATAATCCACCAGTAAGAGGCCATACTGTCCACACAGACTGGTCTAGGAGGTATTTGAAGTCTTGTATATATCAGTGAGGCCCATACCTGTCCCACAGACTGAGGTCTAGAGGTATGTGATGTCTTTATATATATCAGTAAGAGGCCAACTGTCCACGAACAGACTTGGGCTCTAGAGAGGATGTGAATGTCCCTTTGTATATATCGTAAGAGGCCAACTGTTCCACACAAGACTGGGTCTAGGAGGTATGTGACATGTCTTTATTATCTCAGACGAGGCCATACTGTGCCACACAGACTGGGTCTAGGAGGTAATTTGAAATGTCTTTATATATATCAGTACGATAGGCATATCTGTCCACACAGACCGGGTCTAGGAGGTGTATGTGTGTGTCTTTACTACATCGGTGTTGAAACGAAAACTGAACTTTATTCGACTCAATTAACCTTTGCATTCCCTGGGTGGATTGATAGCAAAGACACTTGTCATTAATATATTTCAGGAAGTAAGTATATTGCTAAAATCAGATTCTGGACAGACTGACATTGTAACAAGAGTTCCTCAAGATGGAACTATAGCCAAAAACAAAAAATGACTGGGGCCAAAAAGTAATTATAAGAAAGATCTGTATCGAACAGTATCAAATTTATTCTCTAGAGACTGAAAGGACAAGAAAACGTTAATTGTTTAGGAATATTTCCCCTAAGAAGTAATTAGAGGGGAAACATTTCTTTAATAGCCCACTTGAAGAAAAGCATCTTTCTAGACTTCTACCCCCCTGCCACCTCAAGGCTTTTTGGACTACACATCTCACATCTCTTAAAGTGTATGTTGGGTTTTTAGATTTCAAACACGCGGTGGGAGGGGTAAGGTAAGGGACAGAAACCACTGTTGTCAGTCAATCCGGCATTCATACTTTTTGACCAGTCAGCTGTGACATCTTCACGGTTTTCAATACTAATGACCTTATCAATCAATGTCATATCTCAAATTTCGTAAAAGGACCATATTGCAGGTTTACTAAGCAATGATGAAAGCTCAATACTTATGAGAACTAATCAGAAAGTAAACCATGGGTTCGGGATCTCTTCACCGTTTCTGAGAAAAATGTGTCAACAGATTTTTTTTAATATAACATGATACATACTTAAGTTGCCCAAGAGAGGGGAAGTCATCTACACAAAATGTAATAGTATTACCTTTAGTTTCTCCTTCCAAGGAGGAGCTCCATACATTTTATTTTGATAACAATGTTAGAATACTCTTCTGACAGTACTATGTATTTTCCCGTGTGCATGTCACTGTTCTTTACTGAGGTTAAGGAGCACAAGCATCTGGTGACTCCCATATACCTCCTTACTCTTGACTTTTGGAATTTTTGGACAGTCATGCAGGGCAACCATTGATTAGGGAGAAGGTAAGGATTTTTTTAACTACAAGTGGGGCCAGTAGTGGGTTAAATATTTTTTGTTTTAGGGTGGACAAAGCCCTTTGACTGAAATATTTCTAATAGGAAATATAATATGATAAATTTAAAGACTTATTATAATACAGCCCCATGCCTAAAACTAAAAAATAAACCCTGTTGTTACTGTCCTTATTCTTTAAAGTTCAACCATCTCTAAGGTCCCTTAATCCAGTATTTTAAACCATACTCGCAACTTTAAAGCAAAATGTGTCCACAGACCTTCTTTAAAATACTTACATCAATGCGTTCTTTGAGCCAGTCAGCTTCCGATCGACTGTCAAAACTAACGAACTACAAAGGCTAATGCAACAAAGATTGCAATCAGAAATACAGACATAATTCAACCCATCAATCAATCGAGTTTTACTGATAAGAAATCCACTATACGGTTACAAGGGCATTTTTTTTGACTGCTGTCAGCTTTCCTAGCAGCAAAACATTTGGACACGGCAGTAAAGTAAACTCCACCAATCCAAGATTCACTCAGCCCACACCAATATGGGCAATTGTGACCCGAGGAATTGGCTCTTCTGTGCTGGGCCATACGTTGATGCAGTACTGCATCAACGTATGGCTTTAAATTAAAATTGCATTTGCGTACACGTAAGAATTAAGCTAGGTACACACATTACCAATAAAGCCCTGATACTGTAGGGGCTTTATTGGTACTGTGTGTACCTAGCTTTCCTGAACAAGCGCACGGCCGCCGAATGCTCAGGTTGGCCGAGCGCTCGTTTGGGAAAGCGGGAAAATTTTGGCCGCAGTAGACTCCTTATAGGGAAGCACACAGTCCCTAACATTCTTCCTATGCTGTGTCTGTTGTATTCAATTAGATCAACTGGACTTGAAATGTAGTTCTTGAACACGTTTCAAGTCCAGTTGATCTAATTGAATACAACAGATATACCATGACCTGGATGAATGAGAACCTTCACAAGCATATTCCTATGCTGTGCATAGGAAGAAAGCTAGGGACTGTGTATCATGATTTTTGAAAAATTAGACATCTTGCAGATCCTGTCTGTCATCTTTCAAAAATCTGGAAAGTGTGTACCCAACTTTAGACTCTAACTAAGAAGGTTTAAATGCTGTTTCCAGTACAACTTACACCTCATGTCTTAAAAGACCCATGTGAGCATGTGCACCAATTGGCACTCCGACCCCTTTTCACAGTCTATGCAGACTTTGAAAGCTGATTGTTACTCTGAAGTTTATTTCTCAACCAGCGTGTATAGTTTACAGCTTACAGGAACAACACAAAAGCTGCTCATAAAGGAGTGTGTGGAGCAGAGGGACACATCCAAGTGGAATACACCTCAGACCGGCATGATTCAATAAAACTTCACGTTTATTGGTGATATTAAAATGATGAAAGAATATATAAACACGATAAGCCCATGGAAGAGGGAGACGCCAGGGGAGGGGGCGTGGCCTGACTCGTTTCGCGGTAACTTCCGCTTCCTCGGAGACCACGGGGGGAGTAATATACAGGTAAGTAACCAATGAATGGACCCAGTCCATTCATATAGTCCAGCTGAGGGAAATGTACTACATGGATACTTAAGTACATACTAGTATTGGAGGCAAGATCATGTGAACGTCACCACAGACTAGTCTACAAAGCAATTTAATTCAAAATCCGCATTTAAAACCATAGGTGTGATCGTTTTCAAGTGATATATCCAGAACGCCTCTTTACGAAGGAGTTTGCGGTGCCAGTCGCCCTTTCTGGCAGATACTCTGATCTTATCAATAAGTTGGAACTTAATACAAAGGGATCCGTCAAGTTGTGTCAAAAGGTGGGCTGCTATGGCGGACCTATAATCACTTCTTTTGGTAGCATTAACATGTTCCATAATTCTCCTAGTTGCCAGTCTTGTGGTCTTACCCACATATTGGCTGCCACATAGACAGGTAGCAAGGTATATCACATTATGTGAGCGACAATTAAGATACCTGTGTATCTTATACCTTTGGCCGGTCTGGCTACTGGTGAAGTCTGTAGATATTAATATATATTGACATGATGCACACCTAGGAGCTCCACATTTATAAGATCCCTTATGCTCCAACCAAGTGGCGGTAGTCCCACTGGTGGGAGTTTTATAAAGGGATGGGGATAGATATGTCCCAATGCTGCATGCTTTTCTGTAGCAACATCTGGGACCTTTACCCAAAATGCCCCTTAGTTTGGGATCTGCCTCCAATACGTTCCAATGTTTTTTCAAAATACTGTTCATTTTGACACTTTGTTTGGAAAATGTGCTAATAAATGGCAACTCATTATACCATGTAGATGAGATGGTCCTGTCTCTTGCTATCGGATATCCTTTACCAGAATTCTGTCTGTTCTTATATTTACTCTTATCTTTGTTATTGGTACTAATAAGGAGTGTATCTCGATCCAAACCAACTGCTTTATCGTATGCCTTCTTTGTTATGTATCCTCTCACAATTAAACGATCCCATAGATCCATAGCCTGTGCATTGAAAATTTTCCCAGTTATTGCAGATACGGCGTAATCTAATAAATTGACCATATGGTATGGAACTTATAACTGTATTATGATGTGCTGAATTAGCATGTAAAATAGCGTTCTTAGTGATTGGTTTCCTGTATAGGTCTGTGACCACTCTGTCATGTTCGATATAAAGTGAGACATCTAAGAACTCCATATGAGTCTTATGTATATGTGATGTAAGTGTGATATTATAGTCGTAATTACCGGTATTATTGCAGTGATTGACAAAGTCCTGAATGGATGTAAGATCCCCATTCCACACTAATAGTAAATCATCTATGTATCTCACATATGTTACAACATTAGATCTATATGGATTATTACACCCACAAATGATCTCCTGTTCCCACTTACCCATGAGAAGGTTGGCATATGAGGGCGAAAATTTTGCCCCCATAGCTGCCCCTTTCTGTTGTAAATAGTATTTGTTAGCGAACATAAACTAGTTGGTGGTGAGTAGATATTCCAATATTTCCATAATATACTCATTTTGTACATCACAATACATATTAAAGAATTCAAGCCAATATTTGACTGCTAAAAGGCCGGTCGAATGTTCTATACAGGTATACAAAGATGCAATGTCCATGGATACCCAGTGATATTTCGGGTCCCATGCAAAATTGTGAAAGGAAGTCAATAATGCTGTAGTGTTCCTTAGGTAACTAGGTAATTTCGTAACCATCGGTAGAAGTAAGTTATCAACCTATTCGGCTAATTGTTCGTTTAAAGATCCTATACCGTATACGATAGGTCTGGCTCTAACGTCTACTTATGTACTTGGGGAACATGTGAAAGATAGGCGTACGTGGGTTACTAATTTTCAAAAATTCCCATTCTTGGTCATCAATAATGTTAAGAGAGAGAACGCATATGATAAAGCAGTTGGTTTGGATCGAGATACACTCCTTATTAGTACCAATAACAAAGATAAGAGTAAATATAAGAACAGACAGAATTCTGGTAAAGGACATCAGATAGAAAGAGACAGGACCATCTCATCTACATGGGATAATGAGTTGTCATTTATTAGCACATTTTCCAAACAAAGTGTCAAAATTAACAGTATTTTGAAAAAACATTGGAATGTATTGGAGGCAGATCCCAAACTAAGGGACATTTTGGGTAAAGGTCCCAGATGTTGCTACAGAAAAGCATGCAGCATTGGGACATATCTATTCCCATCCCTTTATAAAACTCCCACCAGTGGGACTACCGCCACTTGGTTGGAGCATAAGGGATCTTATAAATGTGGAGCTCCTAGGTGTGCATCATGCCAATATATATTAATATCTACAGACTTCACCAGTAGCCAGACCAGCCAAAGGTATAAGATACACAGGTATCTTAATTGTCGCTCACATAATGTGATATACCTTGCTACCTGTCTATGTGGCAGCCAATATGTGGGTAAGACCACAAGACTGGCAACTAGGAGAATTATGGAACATGTTAATGCTACCAAAAGGAGTGATTATAGGTCTGCCATAGCAGCCCACCTTTTGACACAACATGACGGATCCCTTTGTATTAAGTTCCAACTTATTGATAAGATCAGAGTATCTGCCAGAAAGGGCGACTGGCACAGCAAACTCCTTCGTAAAGAGGCGTTCTAGATATATCACTTGAAAACGATCACACCTATGGGTTTAAATGAATTAAAGGGTATCTCCACTGATGGAAAAAGGTTTTTTTTTTTTTTTTTAATCTATCTGATAGTACACCTTCCCCCCAACCCCCCCTCCTACCTTTATTATCTCAAAAAAGTCCTCTGTTTGTTTGCAGTAGCCAGGGGAAGTTCTGTTCGTTTCTGCTACTGTGCTGGGCAGGCTGTCGGTCAATGTGCATCATCACATGAATATTCATGATTTCTGCCACACCCCCTTGACCCCAGTGATGCCGAATGTAAACAAAGCCTTTCTACCTGTCTCTGCACAATCTATTCACAGCTGATAGTGCAGGGAGAGACAGAGGGGGGAAGTTATAAGGTTCAGCCACACACCTTTATGTAAGGAAACTTTTTTTTAACAATTGCAAAAGTAATAGAATTTATAGGAATTAAATGGGGGGGGAGGTGTGTGAGTTTGTAAGGGAGACAGAAGGTGTATTTCAGAGGGGATGCTGGGAGTGTCATTAGCTGTATTGCAGGGGGGGCCTATTGGTCTGTCTATCTCTTGCACAACTTTTGGACTCTTCTAGTAAAGAGAGTGAAGTGTGCACGGGGCTCTACCATCCTCAGCATCACTGACTCACTGCACATGAACATCGTACATAAAGGTACATGCAAGCAAGGAATTCCTCCTGTTTGTACCTGCACAAAATACAAGAACAGTACTCTAGCCCGACACTCTCTGTGTCTGTATATCGATCTGTGTCTATCTATCATCTGTTTAACTATCTATGTCTATCCCTTTCTATCGATCTGTCCATCTATCTGTGTCTATCTATCTATCTATCATCTATCTCTCTATCTATCTATCTATCTATCTATCTATCTGTGTCTATCTAATCTATCTATCCCTGTCTATCTATCTCTATCTGTATCTCTTTCTATCTATCTACCTACCTATCTATCATCTATGTATCAATCTATCATCTATGTATCTATCTATCTATCTATCTATCTATCTATCTATCTATCTATCTATCTGTGTCTATCTAATCTATCTATCCCTGTCTGTCTATCTATCTAATCTATTTATCCCTGCCTATCTATCTCTATCTGTTTCTCTTTCTATCTATCTACCTACCTATCTATCATCTATCTATCTATCTACCTACCTATCTATCATCTATCTATCTAAAATATCTATCTATCATCTATCTATCTATCTGTGTCTATCTAATCTATCTATCCCTGTCTGTCTATCTATCTAATCTATTTATCCCTGCCTATCTATCTCTATCTGTATCTCTTTCTATCTGTCTACCTACCTATCTATCTATCTATCTATCTATCATCTATCTATCACTATCCAATAGACAGATACCAAATTACCTGCAAAGCCTTTGCACAAATAGACTGTGAGGTTAAAATCAAACAAAGTCCCATAAATTATCTGCTAATGGTTGACAACCTAGCAGCAGGCAGAGTCTCTCTGTCTCAGCCAGGACCCAGAGGCAGAAGCCATAGCCAATCAGAGGTCAGTACATGAAATATGATAGCATAGCAACAGAGCAACTTCACTGACAGCTATTATACTGACCCTCCGATTTCCCCCCCCCCCCCCCCCGGCTGCGAGTGGGGGGGGAAAAAGCAAAAAGGGACAAAACAGCTGAAAACTTCTAGATGAATATTAACATGTTTTGTATCTGGCACGGAGTCAAGATAACCAAATGAAACCTGGGATGTAAAATTAGCCTCTCACGTTAACTCATTGGCCAAGTAATTCACAGTTAATTCCTCCTTATCAGTATTCCACGGGAGGCAGGATCAGATGGAACCACTTCCAGCTGTAAAGACCCCCAGGTGTTGCGTTAAGGGGAGTCTAAAGAAGGGAAGGTATAAAGCCAGAAACGGCAAAGCCTCATCTCAGATCCAGGAATAAACTATTCACCAAGTGCCAAGCACAGCTCTCGGAAAGGAGAAAGTTATTAACATGCAGGCAACGTGAGATTGTGTTGTTTCTCTTTCATATTTCAAGTCTGTTTCTTGCATGCGTTTCGTGTTCCCCCGAACTTCTCACTCTTTTCCCATCTGTTTCCACTATTTAAGTGCCGATACCTCTTGTTGCCATGGGAACGTGACGTCTACGTTCCCATTGGCTGTCGGCAATAGAAGCAGGGTCAGCCTGTCCCGACTACGGAAGAAACTTAGTGCGCATGTCCATCGGGAGCGCGCGCGTCGGCAGAATAGGAGGCAGGCGGGCATGTCAGGCAGAGGAATCTTGCAGCTGTACAGTGTAAAGGCAGCAGATCGGAGCACATAAGGAACACAGTAACCTAAGATTCCAGGTATGACTTAGTTTAGCTATAAACTGCTATAATAGCCAATGTCATTTTTTTACAGTGGAGATACCCTTTAAATTGCTTTGTAGACTAGTCTGTGGTGACGTTCACATGATCTTGCCTCCAATACTTCCTTATTCTCTCTATTTGCTACTTTATAGACCTTGGCAATTTCAGTATTTTATATTCCTATTTAGTTCATGATGTGTATATATATATATTGTTGTTTATATTTATTTCTTTTGTTAATGTTGCTTTTATATTTCTTAGTATATATTTATATACTTCTATCTGTATGTATCTATTTGATAGGAACTCTTGTTCATAGTTACCATGTATCTATTTAGTATGTACTTATGTATCCATGTAATACATTTCCCTCAGCTGAATTATATGAATGGACTGGGTCCATTCATTGGTTACTTACCTGTGTTTTTCTCCCCTCGTGGTCTCCGAGGAAGCGGAAGTTACCGCGAAACGCGTCAGGCCATGCCCCCTCCCCTGGCGTCTCCCTCTTCCATGGGCTTATCGTGTTTATATATTCTTTCATCATTTTAATATCACCAATAAACATGAAGTTTTATTAAATCATGCTGGTCCGAGGTGTATTCCACTTGGATGTATCCCTCTGCTCCACACACTCCTTTATTTACAGTTTTTTCGGAAAGGTCGGACAGACCATAGGGGCATTGAGAGACTGTCGTTACAGTGTTAACACCCGCGGTGCAGCTCCCCACAGTAAGTAGACTACTGTATCCATTGACAAAAGCTGCTCATACCTCCCAACATTTGGAAGTGTTACATGAGGGTTTGCAGTCAGGTCATAATTGCGCATGAAAAATGTTGTCCACACCAACTTTTATTTCACGCCCATATTAAGAACTACTATTCTCAAATTTTACATTGATTACCTAGAACCAGTAATGTAACATCAGAGTTTCTTCGTTTTTTGATAGTGAATTCTCCAAAGCACCTCTTCCCATGCCTGTATGCAGGACTTTGCTTGTGCTGCCCCTCTGCTCTGGAACTCCCTTTCATCGTCTGTCAGTCACTCACCGTCCCTTAATACCTTCAAATGTATCCTTAAAACCCACCTCTTCAGGCAAGCATATAACCTGGTCTAGACATTACCCATCTGACTACACAATATGATCCAACCTGCCTTTCACGTTCCACTGCCAATCTATTTACAGCCTGTCGATACCCCCGCAACCTTATGTCTCACCACCATTTCCTGTAGACTGTAAGCTCTTTGGGCAGGGTTCTCTCTCCTATTGTATCACAGTACTGCTGTAAGAAACTTATGACTGTTTACTTATATTACGTATTACCTGTGTATGGCTTTGTATAACCTGTATTACCCTGTATGTAATGTATGATTTTGTAATTGTAAAGCGCCACGGGAGATGTTGGCGCTATATAAATCCATAATAATAATAATAAATATGTAATTTTTCACAAAAAAATACTCAACTATAAGCTAAATATTTTGGTGTTGGTTTTACGACAGGATTTTTTTCCACATCTTTTATTTCCGGTTTAGAAGGAGGGCACCCCAGGGCTTCTTCCTAAGTTCAGCCCACACTGTCAGACTAATAAACTAAAAAAGTAAACTTTGGACATGGCAATGCTTCTCCTATTACTCTGTTAGTCAGGGCAGGACTTAGAAAGAAGCCAAGAACAAAGCAATATATGGGGGTCTAAGAGATAAAGGGCAAGTCTACCCCAGAAATGCTTTGTTACATGCAGCTCCCGCAAACCTCAGAACTGCTATACTTCCAATTACAGAAGATGCTTCTAAACTTAAACCGCTTTGTGCATGCCCACTCTGCTGCCTTTGCTAGCTGGTTACAAGCACGCAGTGTGCGCTCGTAACTCTGTAACGGGCACTGGACATTTTTCTGTGATGTCACCATCATGGCCCTGACTGACGGCTGCTACCCGGAAGAAGACTGGAGGTCCATCAACCTCTGGGTACGCTGCTTGTAAGAATAATATATCCTACACTGGTCCAACCATTACTTGATGCCTAGTCTTAGAACACTGAAAAAGCCTCACAGCTGCGGGAGACAGAATTCACACACACACAGGGCATGTACTGAAAACCATCTCAGTTTATTTAGGTCATACATTGGCATATATGAAACAAAGGAAAAACTTTGCAAGACGAAAAGGGGCTTTACCAGACTCTGTCTGCAAATAATATAATAAAACATGTCTTGGAATGCGAGAATAGAGACAAGTTGACATAGGAGGCAGAAGACCTTGAGATAACGTATTATCTATGGCCATGAGAAACAGTTTGGGCTAGGTACAGCTTGGTACATTTTGAGAAAAACAGACTAAGCAATATGGGCACAAAATGGAGTCGAAAAACAAAATGGCTGCTATTAGGCTAAGTGATTATACAGAATATATAAAAACCTAACAGTTCCACCCTTTTATCCCAAAGGGATAACTAAACGGAAATTATATGTAATTTATAGCAACATTATCAGTGGAAATAGTATTCAGAGAAAACATATTCATCTACTTTGATGTGATTGCTAAGTTGTTGCAAATTACTGATCTGATATTGTTTGGTAGGTGAGATTACACTTCATGTCATTGTTCACAGAAACACATTTTACATTAGGGGAACAAAGAAAAATAAAACAAACTTCAGCAACAGTAACATTTTGAGTCCAAATCATAACTATATCTACAGTTCGTTCACGGGAGGTCTGTTGAGGTATTCTGGAAAATTTAAGCGGGTTACATCATCTTCTCGGGTTAATTGGGATCCAATATCTTATAGTGCTGATCAGTCAGATAGTATTGGAGACAGGTTGGAACTGAAGCTGGAATAGCAACTAAACAAGTACTTATAATGTCCTGAACACTTTTACATTTCCTAAACAAAAGTCAGTTATACTTAGGAGCTTCTTTAAAATATACTCCCAAATGTTATCTGGGGGCAATGGAACACGGGGTTCATTATAATAAATTCAAAATAGAAAAACCACAGAATAAGATGAAAAATGAACAGGTCAGGAAAATATATTTCATCTGGATTTTGGAATCCGGGCTCATCTTAATCCTCCTCCTTGAGGGTGGGTGTGTTGTCATCTGGGTGGTCCCTGAAGTCATCTGGGCGTGTCTGAAGTCATCTCGTTCTCCAATCAACAGATTTGGTGCGCGCTTTACTCTGGAAGCATGTATCCACGATGGATTGCCTTCAACCAAGATAACTGTGCGAGTCATAATGCTTTCATCAAGACCACATCACCTGATTTAAACGGGTGCGTCGGAGCACTAGAAAATAAAAAACAAAGAAACATCACCACAGATGCTATTCAGTTTTTCAATCAGTTTTGCCACATAAGCTTCCTGGATAAATTCCAGGTCACCTGTAATTAATATCCCTGTCTTAACTGCCCAAGGCGTAGGGAATGGTTTACCCATTAAAATTTCGAAAGAAGACAACTTGGATGTAGAATTGGGGGCCATACGAATCTCTGCTAATACAACTGGTAAATAAATATCCCATTTACTGAAAGAACCTGCAGTAGCCTTCCTAAGCTTCTCTTTTATTGTGCGGTTCATTCATTCAACAACATCTGAACTCTGGGGATATGAAACTTCTATTCAATGAACATCAATTACACAATATGCTGTAATAGAAATAAAAGCTGGCCCTTTATCTGAATCTATCCTAACAGGACAACCTCATTTAGGAATAATAATTTTAGCAAGTTTTCAAATCTTCTTTTTAAACATATATACATTTGGGCAAAAAACATAGTGGCTAAGACTTCTATGAGCCATAACATTACTATAACTATCCCCTCTTTAATAAAGACCTAAACGGTCTAAAAACAATACTTGAGAAAAAAAAAAATCTTTAAAAAAAAATGAATCGGGAGAAAACAAAAAATTAAAACCGAAACAATAACATTTTCGGGGAAAAGTATGAACGCAGGAAAGAAAAGAAACGGAGAAAAGAATAGCAACTTATACACATATATGAGATAACATTCCCTTAAACAACATGAAAAGAACTCACAATCATTCCATTTAAACAACTAAAACATAAGGAAGATAATAATCCACAAATTAAATTAATGTAAAGTCATCTCACCATTCTCAGTTATAAACTATCTACTGCCAAAATTCTACCAAAACCAACTACATTAAAATCATACCTGGAAACAATGAATTAACATCTTAAACCTTAAACAAAACACCAGTACGGGTCAAAGAAAAGATTAAGCTAAATAAACAAAACACGGTAACGGACTAAATTCCAAACAGAATCTGGGAATTGAAGCTCTATATACACTATACACAAACACAACCATAACAGCTCTAATTGGTAGAGAATCAAATCGGACTGGGGAGAGATTTACACTTATATTTAAATATTAATTACTTGGGTATTAATTTAACCTAATCTTAATACAGTAAATAAAAGGAATATACCATGGGTAAGACCTGAATATATCTAACTTCTAAGACCATGGTGGATCTAAAATAACCTCATACTCTGTGAGGTATCGGATAGTTCATATTCTATTCTTTAGCATTTATAAACATGATTAGATGTTAATTAAACATTCTCCGTGTCCAATATAATAAAGTTGGGGCCTCAACAGCCATTGCACAAGTTGCAGAGATGCATTCTCTGAACAGTGATTGCCAATGACTTAGAGAGAATAAAAAAAATAAGTGACTAGTTTCAAGGTGTCTCTGTGATATTGTAATAAAACTGCCACCATGATTTTACAATGTTCTCTTACAATACAAATGAAAAGATTTATCATAATTCACAAAGCTCAGAGCAGGGGCAGATGTAAATGTTATTACAATTATTTAAACATTCTTTGTCATTTTCGGTGTCCATAGAATGATGTTTGGACAGTCTTTAATGGTGCATTTTGGAGCATTTGGTCCCAGTGGGAGCTGGCTGGGATTCATTGTTGGTAAAAGTTCATGAAGCTGGCCAATTCAGCTTTATCACAGGGTGTTTGAAAAGCAAAAATGTCTTTATCTCTGGCGGGGCTGACCAGATATTCACCCTTAGATATTATACAACCAAGATATTGAACTGAGTCTTTGCAATATTGTATTTTCTGGAAGCTTTTGATGCAAGACAATTGAGGAAACATTTTACATACCTCCATGCTCTGAATACACAATAATCACATTAACATATTTAACAATTAACATATTTCACATAATCCTAGAACCATGTGGCTGAACCCATTATTATTTTAACACTTCACAGAGAGCCATAGAGTCTGTCACTGGCAAGTCCACCAAATCTCTATGTCAAACAGTGACACATAAATTGGGACTTTTCAAAAAAATGAATACAAAAAGACTGAGCCGTAGCACCAGCCGACATGCAGAAAAAAGGCATATCTCAAAATCAACAACTGTATTACATTGGGTATCGGCAGAAATGCTAATAAGGGCTTATCTATCCAAAACTATAGGAACTATCTGTATTATGAGCTATAATAGGGGTATAAAATAGGAAGATAGTCTTTATAATCACTCATTGCTTTACAAAGGTACAAACCATTGGCAGAATACTATTAATTATATCCTGTTAAAAAGGGGGTTAGGGGCATTAAAAAAAATAATCTTTTACTTCCAACAAGTTATGCCACTAAAGAAAATTAAGATACACAATATACTTACTAAATCCGGTATTATCAAATTAATGGGGTAATCTGGTAATAATTCAAAGGAAAAATAAGACAATAACAATTGGCCATTATCCCTATTAGTGACAAATATTTTATATTCTTAGTCTCTGCAAGTACCCCAATAAATCTCTACAAAAGACTTGCAATTAGCTGAGGGACCATTAATATAAGGAAGCTTTGATAGAGAAGCACATAGTCCCTGTATCATTAAAAAAATTAAACAGCTTACCTCGTATATGAAGAACACAAATAGGATTACACATTCTGTCCATGAGCTGTACCAAAGCGAGGGAATCACTTGTGGGAAAATCCATCACAACTGCCATCATAGGGGATATCTATCTGTGACTGTATTTTTACATCCTACTTAGTTATATAGATATAACTGGCACTAGTCTCACCAATGATCTAATTTATTACAAATAAACATTTGCTATTATTAAGCTGATCCTCTTTAAAACCAACGGAAACTCTACCAGATCCTTGCCCTTCACTTTCTAAATCTTCACTTTCTCAAAAACCTCTATAATATAAGAAAAAACTTCCGTAGACATTCCTACCTTTATTCGCCTATCCACCTTCCTCCTGATAACTTTCCTCTTCCATCTACACCTTCTTGAACCTTCTTACACAATCTAACACTTTTATTCTTAAACTGTACACGTGCAGATGCAAAAACAATTAAGATCACTATGCAATTATATAATTTCCACTTAACTAGTTACACATGATTTACTTTCCTTTTCCTCGAGCAAAAAGGAGAGAGAGGGGGGGGAAGCGAGGGTGTTTGGAATGTAAGAAGATAAGAATTAGACACAGAACTCGTCTAACTGAAAAATCCAGGAAGGAAAATAAATTTATAATAGAAAACATCGAGTCCAAACATTCTAAGTGAAACCAGCATTATCAAATTTAAACTCTACTTATTAATATAACCAGATGTATAATAAAATTCACTAAGAGAGCTCACAATAAGAATATACATCTTTTATCCAACCCAATATATTATCAAACCATGGATTGCCATAATCTGTACCACCAATGCGGATCACCTAATCCTCTTGAGTTTCCAGGAAAATTCTTCGGAATATCAGTATTTTCCCACACATTGGAAACCTGTAAACTTAGAATTAAAACACTTTAATATACTTTAAATGACTTATCATGTTTGGGTCAGACACCTTTACTGTGAAACTCTCCATCCTGTAAGCAAGAAGGTTAACAATAAGCGCAGTGAATACAATTAGGGAAACAAATCACACTGAAGCAAAGAGAGGGGAGAGAGAAAAAAACTTATACTCTAATAAATCAGACACTTACATATAAGCATGCAAGACAGACAAGACAAATAGTAGGGTTTCTCAATGTTCCGTATAATGCTAGCTAGCAAAGAAACACAACTCAGAAGTTCGAACTTCAAATGAACTGGACCACACTGTCCGTTCTATAAATGGTTAAGCTTAACTCTTAAGTCCCCGTCCCTAACTCCCACGTTTCACACTTCACTCTGAAAGCAACTTCTATTTAAGAAGAAAACATTAACTCTCTATGTGCAGGTCGCCGCCTGCGGGAGTATTATCTCGTAGTCCAACTACGAGTTGCGAGTCCAACCCGCAAATAGGGATCCTATCAATCAAGGGGAAAATATATCTCTTGTACGGCTCCCAGTTACCTCTTCCAAAGAGAAACTAAAAAATGCAGATCGCCACCTGCGGGAGTCTACCTTAACTCTCTAGAACACCCAGCACCAAGTTTTTACATTCCACTCAGGGAATAAAACTCTTTCAGAATTTAACACTCCACCCACGAAGCAACTTCCTTAAGAGAACTCGATCACAGGTCCCAGCCTGCGGGCATTCTACTTACAGACCCCGTCTGTAAGACGTGGGGTATGCGTCCGCCCTTCCAAACCCACGTTTTAAAATCTATACCAATGTGCTGATACAAGTTACAGAACAAGCAAGACAGAACTTAAAATTAATAAGCTCAATACTCACCATCCTGTAGGTTGTATCCCACTTCTGACACCAAATTGTAAGAATAATATATCCTACACTGGTCCAACCATACTTAGCCTATTCTTAGAACACTGAAAAAGCCTCACAGCTGCGGGAGACAGAATTCACACACACACACGGGCATGTACTGAAACCATCTCAGTTTATTTAGGTCATACATTGGCATATATGAAACAAAGGAAAAACTTTGCAAACGAAAAGGGGCTTTACCAGACTCTAGTCTGCAATAATAAATAAAACATGTCTGGAATGCGAGAATAGAGACAAGTTGACATAGGAGGCAGAAAGACCTTGAGATAACGTATTATCTATGGCCATGAAAACAGTTTGGGCTAGGTACAGCTTGGTACTTTTTGAGAAAAACGACTAAGCAATATGGCACAAAATGGAGTCGAAAAACAAAATGGCTGCTATTAGGCTAAGTGATTATACAGAATATATAAAAACCTAACACTGCTACGTCACGAAATGCGTAAGGGATCCATGATGTTTCTCCTGTGTACTATGCTTTTAATTATGGAATAAAAGAGGTTTTAACCCAGCAGTTTATGGAGTTGAGCAGTTTGTTACTTTAAATGTTACATATATGTGTTTTTTGGAGCTTCCTGATTACAAGCATCTAATGCAAAATTAAGTATAGGGGGTTGGGGATGCAGCATGTAACAATGCATTGTAATTTCTAGGGTAAACTTGCCATTTAATTACAGACTAGCAGCTAACCTCTCTCTTTTTAAAGTGTAACAATGTGCTGCCTTGGCTGACAGTCTGATAAATTATGTTGGGATAATCCCGGTGAAACCCTGACGGTTGGGGGCTATGGAGCCTGCTTTTACTGCCTTTTTTTTGGCTTTCATTCTGCTCTACCAAAAAAAAGTTTACAAATGTGCATATTTTCATTGTGAATGCTAAAGTGGCTTAGCAGTCTAAAGCACTGGTTTCCTCAGTGCTTGATCAGAAATAAACTGGAAAGATATTTTTTTTTTTTTACAAAAAACAAAATAAACATAGAAATGTGTGAGGAAAGAAAGAGAATTACAATATTCAAAAAGGGTAGTTGTTTACAGCTGGGTAATTACAGTACTGTATGTTTAACTTAATAATTTGGCCAACTTATTGAACTAATTGCTTTTATTTATCCAGGGTTTTTGCAGACTGTTTGCATATTGGCTACCTCCATAAGGTTGTTGCTACAATCAGAATTGTTTGTGCACTAGAAGTCGATTTTTTTGTATGTATTATATTTTTGGTCTCTAGTTGGACCAAGATTTTGGGAAATTGTACTCCACCCAGAGCTAGGTCATGTGCTCGTTTGAGCCAAGTACTTTAAGCTAGACAGTCCACTTCAAGCATCCAAGCCACACAGGAGAAGCTGTCAGCTCATGTAGCCAAAAAGGCAAGTACCAATAGGTTAGGACCCAGTTAAAGAAAGCAACCCTAACGTAGTGACTGGGCTTAAAATAATTTGGCCAATTTATTGAACTAATTGCTTTTATTTATCCAGGGTTTAGCAGGCTGTTTGTAGCAGCAACCTTATGGAGGTAGCCAATATGCAATTAGAATTGTTTGTGCACTAGAATTCTATTTTTTTTTATGTATTATTCTAGAGTATGTTTCAAGGACTGACATAACTAGTAACCAGCATGGATTTAGGAGGAATAGATCTTGTCAAACTGGCTTTAATAAGGAAGTAAGTAGAAATTTAGACTCTGGCATAGCAGTAGATGTAGTATACTTGGATTTTGCAAGGCTTTTGATACAGTCCCCCATAGGGGACTAATGTATAAGCGAAGGTCTGTTGGTCTGGGGAGTCACATTTGTACATGGATAGAAAATTGGTTAATGAATAGGATGCAGAGAGTAGTTGTTAATGGGGCTTCATCATTATGGACTAAAGTGCTAAGTGGGGTGCCACAGGGTTCTGTGTTGGGGCCGCTTCTATTTAATCTATTTATTAATGATTTGGAAGTGGGTATTGTCAGCAAGGTTTCTGTGTTTGCTGACAACGCAAAACTTTGTCGACCATTAAAAACTTCAGAGGATGTGTAATCGTTGCAGGGGGATCTAGATAGTCACATTGGGCTGCTAACTGGCAGATGAGATTCAATGTTGAGAAATGTAAGGTGATGCATTTTGGACTTAAAAATCCTTGTGCTGCTTATACTATAAATGGCTCTGTGGTAAGTTAATCCCTGTTGGAAAGGAATCTTGGAGTTTTGGTGGATAACAAACTTAAAGGAAGCAAGCAATGCCAGGTGGCAACAGCCAGAGCCAGCATGGTATTGTCTTGTATAAAGATAGGTATGGATTCAAGGGAGGAAAATGATAATCTCCCTCTTTACAAAGCATTGCTAAAGCCTCATTTGGAATATGCAGTGAAATTTTCGAATCCTGTGTACAAAAAGGACATCTTTGAAATGGAAAGGGTTCAGAGAAGGGCAACTAAATTAATAAGGGGGTTGGGGGAGCTTGAATATGAAGAGAGACTGGAAAAGTTACAATTATGTACGCTGGAGAAAATGTGCTTGCTTTGGGATATGAATACATTAACAGGCCATACAATAAACTATCTGGGGCATAGTTCACCAATAGAGCATGTTGGAGGACACGTAGACATCCCTTAAAGGGCATGTCCATCCCCCCCAAAATTATAATTTAACCCACTACTGGCCCCACTCTGTAGTGTAGAAAAAATCCTTACCTTGCATCCCAGATCCAAATGGTTGCCCTGCAATGCCCCTCCAAAGTCCAGAAAACTGGCCACCAGGAGCCTAGCAGAGGGAGAAATTGTTTCCGCCTCTGAGAGGTTTGTGGCATGCTCTGAGCAGCCCTTCTCTCTCCTGTTTTGGTCTCCCTCCCCCTACCATTAAACCCTTTGGATTAGAGGTAGGGCTTGCTCCCCCAGCCGCAACCGCATTCATTTTATTTGCAGAAACTCCCCCCGTTCTGAACTGCCGGCAGCCACAGTTGCGGCTGCCAGTCCCGTTCCATGCAAGCAGAGGGCCAGGAGTTTCTTGCAATAAGATTAATGCAGTTGGGGCTGGGGGGAGCATATCCAAATTTTTTTTTTTTTTTTTTTTTTTTAAAAGACTTGAAGAAAAAAGGTTTAGGCTTTAAGTTCGGAAAAGGGATTTTCACTGTGAGAACGGTAAAGCTAAGGAACTGTCTTCCAATGGACGTTGTTATGGCAGGATCATTGGTCAGTTTAAAAAAAAAAAAAGCTGGATGAGTTTCTGCAAACAAGAAATGTTGCAATTTACTATTATTGATACATAAAGTAGAGTTGATCCAGGGAAATTTCAGATTGCCACTTCGAGTCAGGAAGGAATTTTTTTCATAAATTTGGTGGGGGTTTGTCTTTATTGGATGTCTTTATTCAACCTCAAATACTATACTATATAAATTGTTTTAACAAAAAAAATTGCTACTGGCGAGGGATCTGCTGAGGTAAAAGCAAGTATATATCGGCATGGGAGCGTCGGATTGAGGTAAGAATAAAACGCATCTTGGGTTTTGGAGGCTAAAACCACTAAGGCTATGTTCACACTAGAAACAGAATAAAACATACAGTCTGTTTTTTGTTTGTTTTGGTCCATTTTTAGTTTTTGCTATTTTTTAATCAAAATGCATCCGTTTCCGGACAGTTATGCATACAGCAGTATGTTTTTTTTAACGGACCGGGTCAATCTGATCCGTTAAAAAAATGGACCACATTTCTGTCTGAGAACAGACATAAACTAAACATAGTGTGAACAAATCCTAAGTTTGTTTTTTGGCTGAACATGCCCTTTAAAAATCTGTTCCATGTCTGAGAGGCTGAATGTGCTGTAACATTTTCGGTGACAGAGGTGGGTTTCGGTACTGTAATGTAATTGTCAGCTTCTAGGTGGCAAGGCAAACTGCAGCTTCCTTGCTGTACACTAGTGATTGTATGAGGTGTACAGCATACATGAAGACTCCCAGAAAACTTAGATTCATGAATTGTTTTTTCCCTTTCATTTAATGAAGACAGTGTTTTAAACTCGTTGTCTTAGGATGAGCGGGGGGGGGGTGTACCTGTTGTGAACCTTTTCTTTTTTTAGCCTGATGTGGTGTCCATTTTCCCAAGTTTCCTGCTTATGTGACATAGTGTGTGGTAATGGGTCCAGGTTCTCCCCGACGTGTTAATCAAATAAAGCACGTCGTCTATTTTTGCTATTTAACACTCTCTTGCAGCCCTCATCTACTGACACCCTTTATTCCATTATCGCTCCTCAGGATTTTGCAGACTACTCTAGAAATAAAATAGATAATATCCGCACTCTAATCCCATCACCCCAGGACCACTTTTGCCTTCCCCACCACCAACTGCAGCTCTGGATTCTTTCATTCCTGTCACCCAACTCTTCGACCTCCCTGTTGTAATTGCTGCTTACAATGTGTACCCTTGATCCCATGCCCTTCTTAATCAGACACTGCGCTAAAATCCTTTCCCCTGCTCTTGCTCACATTTTTATTTCCTCCCTGACCTCTGGGATTTTTCCTGCTGCATTTTAACATGCGTGTCAAACCTCCTCTTAAAAATCCTCTCTGGACCCTACCTGTCTCAAACTACCGCCCTGTCTCCCTTTTACTGTTTGCATCAAAACTCTTGGAACGTCTCTACGCTCATTACTAAATACCACCATGCTAATAGCCTATTGGACCCATTGCAGTCAGGATTCCAACTGACTCATTCAACTGCAACGGCCCTCTGCAAAGTCTCAAATGGCCTACAAACTGCCAAAGCCAAGGGTCAGTTCACAGTCCTCATTCTCCTCGACCTATCGGCTGCCTTTGACACTGTGGACCACTCTTCTTATGCAAATTCTATATTCTGTGGGCATCTGAAAATCAAGCTGTGGTGTGGTTCTCTTCTTATCTCTCTAAGAGATCTTTTTCCATCTGTTTTGCTAATAAGACTTCCTCTCCTGTTCCGCTTAGTGTGGGGGTTCCTCGGTTTTAGGACCCCTGCTGTTCTCCCTCTACACTATCTCTCTGGGAGAAATAATCAGTTCTTTGGGCTTTAAGTATCACTTATATGATGATGATACCCAAATTTACTTGTCCACCCCAGCGCTAACCCCTGATGTTCAATCCCATATCTCTAAATGTCTGCACTCTATTCCTGGATGCCGTACCGCCACCTTAAACTCTATCTAAAATGCAATTAATCATCCCCCCCCCCAAACTGGGACCAAGTCCTCCCTTTTTCATCTCTATTGACAATATGATCATTAACCCAGTTGAATCTGCACGCTGCCTTGAACTTATCTTTGACTCCTCTCACTCCAGCATCACATTAACAATGCCACTAGGATGTGTAGTTTTCTCCTTCGCAATATTGCCTAGATCCGTACTCTCGTAGTGAAGCGAGATCCTTTCTCTCGCTTCACTACTAAAATGCTCATGCATGCCCTTATAATCTAGTCTTGACTACTGTAACATTCTACAACTTTGACTACCGGCCTGTCATCTCCCTCCCTCCTCTCCAGTCTATCATAAACTCGGCAGCTCATCTTGCTCTCCTCCAAAAGAGAACCCGCAACCCCGATACTTTAGTCCATATGGTGACTTCCCATCAAACAAAGAATCATACTTAATACCTTTATTTTAAGTTTTAAATCCCTTCACTCTACTGCACCTCCCAACTTATCTTCTCTCTTGGTCCCTTATGTTCTGGCCTTGCCCTCCATTCCTCGCAAGGAAATCTCCACAAACCCCCAGCAAACACTGCTGCCTTCTGCCTTAAAGGGAAAGTTCACTGCAAAATATTTTTTTAAATGTTTTGTTTATGTTATGCATACCTATTTATTCTACATATTCTCTTCCATTTTGAAAAATCAGTTGAAGTTATAGCCCTTGCTATTCCCTGCTGTTGACATTAGTGAGCTGACATTTCAGGTTCTGTAACGGTCGTTCTTCTTTCCAGAATGCACACTACCCTGGAATGTTCCTAACAGTAATTTCTACTGATTGGCTGTTGGGTGGGTCAAACATTCTCAGATCTCTACTGAGCAACTGGATCAACCCAGGCGTTGGGTCAAGGACAAGACCCTATTAGGGGTCCTGCAAACAGGAAGTCATTCTTTTTGAAGCATTTATTTATACACAGACAAAATGCTGAATGAGCAAGGTAAGGGCATTGGGATGAAAAAATACTGTTTTTTTTTTTTCTTAAAAGTATATGTATTTGTACTAAACTTCCCCTTTTAAACCACTCTCTTGCTGCTCCGTACCTTTTGGAACTCTCTCGCTTTGTCTGGTGACAATTAATACTTTAAAATCTTGACTGTTATCCTACCTTTCTGAGCATCAGCACAACAAGTTAGTATTAATAGAATACATAAATTAATCAGATATCATATCCTTGTGAAGGTTCTCATTCATCCAGGTCATGGTATATCTGTTGTACATTAGTTAGTGCACAGGCACTATGGAAAGGGAAAATGGCTGTACACAAACAGTTACACAAACACACTGACTGACTCTCACAGCTACACAAACACACTGACAGACTTACACAGTTATACAAACACTGACATACTCACAGTAACACACTGCTATATACAAACAGAGATCAATATAAACATTAACCCTTTCACTGCCAGGAGATTTACATTTTTTTGCGTTAACTGCCAGAAGAATTTTCATGATTTTGCCCTTAATCGCTTTAGACTAATTTTACAGTAGGAATCCTTGCAGTAAATCAGGAATATTATACATTGTTTTTTTCAGCACAAAGTGTACTTTAACATGGTAACAACATTTTGGTAAACTTTTCTGGAAATTTTTTTTAGCTGAATTTGGTAAAATATGTTAAAAAAATAAATTTGCAAATTTTCATTGGATTTCCCATTTTTACTTATAGTTATCTTAAGGTTACGCACAAAAATCTTACTGTTTCTAAAAGCTCTGATACTCCAGATACAACATACCAGATATATGTGGTACCCGACTTTTCCTGTACAGGAGACCCCCCAAACTAAAACTGCACCTTCTAGAATATTACACCAAATTAAATGTATAACCACTACTGACAGTTAACATAGATATCTACCAAATTAACTAAAATATCCCCACAAGTGAGATATTTTTAGAAACTACACACACCCACAGGATTTTACGAGTGAGGTTAGTTTGAGACAAAATCAAATGCGAATTTCAGCTAAAAACTGTGGAGAAAGTTCAAACGCATCTCAAATATGAAAGCCTAACCCTCCCAAATAAAACGATATGCCACATTCATGGGTGTACCCAGAGACATGGCTACCAACTACACCCAGAGCGTACCAGTGCCAAATGTCAGTAGCAGCAAAAAAAAAATCAGCCAGTTTTGTATTTGAACAGTCTGCAGTTTTTCCACAAAACACCCCCCAACTCAAAATACCCCCACAAACTATATATTCCTGAAATCTACACACCTTCAGCTATGTAACGCTGTAGTTTGTTTATTCATATACCATCAATGGTGTGGGCGCAGTTCTTTGTAGAAATTTTGCACTTTTACCAGATTTTCAAAAAAAATTAACATATCAAACAACATTCAAAAAGGTAGAAATCATGCCAAAGCCCCATGAATGTAAAAAAAAGTTACCAAATATCAATCTCCCAAATGTCCTGAATGAAACGTATGCCATATGTGTGGTTACACACGCAGACGTGGAAACGAAAGCCACAAAGTGAGACAATGCATGATGGCTCAGAAACGGCGAAAATATTTAGCCAACTCCGAATTTGGACAGTCTGCAGTGTCCACAAAACACCCCCGTAACTTAGAATTAACCCCCACACTCTGAAAAATAACAAAAAACAACTTCAAAAGGTAGAAATCATGCCAAAACCTCATGGAATGTAAAAAAAGTTACTAAATTCAATCTCCCAAGGTCCTGAATCAAACGGTATGCCATATATGTGGTTACACTATGCCAAAAGACACAAATTGAAACAATGCACATGGCTCAGAAACAGCAAAAATATTCAGTCAAATCTGAATTTGAACAGTCTGCAATTTTTCCCCACAAAACAACCCCCCAAACCTATATTCTCGAATCCACACACCTTTATCTACGAAATTCTGTAGTTTGTTCTTCGTACCATCAATGGTGTGGGTGCAGTTCTTCGATAAGTTCGCAGTTTTAGCAGATTTTCTAAAAAATTTGAAAAAAAACACTCTCAAAGGTAGAATCATGCCAAAATCCCAAGTAATGTAAAAAAAATGTTACCAAATATCAAAAATAATTTTTTAAATGTCCTGAATCAAACGGTATGTCCTATGTATGGTACACACGCAACGTGGAATCAACTAGCCACAAAGTGAGCCAATAACAATAGCCCAATTACAGCAATTTTTTCAGATTTGTCAGACTAAACACCCCTCTATATTAAGAATACCCCCCAAAACTATATATTCTTGGAATTTACACACCTTCAGCTACGTTACGGTGCCATGCTTTCATACATACTAGAATTCCGACCCAGTATCCAAAGAACTCCGTGTTTTTAGGAGGTTTTGTGAAAAATAAAGTAATGATTCAGGGTTGAAATCCTACCTAAACCCACTTGACAAGCAAAAAAAACCCACTTAATGTCAATCCCCACATGTTCTGAATCAAACGGTATGCTATATGCGTGGATGCACACAGGAGCTGGCCACCAACTAGCTCAAATTTGACGCATCCACAAGTGTAATTACAAGAAAAAAATTAAAGTTCTCTCTAATTTGAAACAGCCCCAAACTGGAAATCCCCCCACAAATAAAACCCCCCACTAAATATCAATCTCCCACATGTTCTAATCAAACGGTATGCCATATGTGTTTTTAGGAGGTTTTGTGAAAATAAAATAAGATGATTCAAGGGTTGAAATCCTACCTAAACCCTTTTGACACTAAATGTCAATCTCCCACATATCCTGCATCAAACGGTATGCCATATGTGTGGTGTGCACACAGAGACGTGGCCACCAACTAGCTCAAATTGGACACATGCACAAGTGTAATTACAAGAAAAAAATCAGTGTTCTGTGTATTTGAACTGCCTAATTAATTTGAATACCCCCCCCCACAAACTATATATTTTTGGAAGCTACACACCTTCAGCTGGTGATGGTACATGCTTTCATATATACGTGAAGATTCCAGACGCTGCTATTCATAGAACTCATGCTTTTAGGAGATTTTGTGAAAAAATAAATAAGAGGACCACATGGTTGAAATCCTACCTAAACCCACTTGGCAAGTAAAAAAACCCACTAAATGGCAATCTCCCACATGTCCTGAATCAAACGGTATGCCATGGGTGGGTGCAAACAGAGACGGGGCCACCAACTAGCTCAAATGGGATCCATGCGCAATTGCAATTACAAGAAAAATAAAAAAAAACCGCACAACCCAACCCTATCCCACTCCCCCCTTTTAGTGGTATTTTAGTGAAAACCAGTTAGTACAGAGAGTCACACAAGTTTTTGCACACTTTACTGATCCTAAAAAATCAATACGGTCTTTTTTTGGTACATCTGCAAAATTTCCTACTAAAAGGCTTAGTTTCCCTTGAAATCCAACAAATAAATGATCCGCGTTTACTTTACGATATCACCGGGGACATTGGGAAGCTTGGAGAAGACAAAGTTTTTTGCTAATTTTAGTTTTAGGGTAAAAAAAAAAAAGTGTGTGTATCACTTAAGATTTTTTTTTGTGTGCATTTCCCCTTTTTTTGGGGATCATTCCCAAAGATGATCATCAAATCATCTTAGGGAATGATACCAAACTTGGAATACGGCATACATGCCCGTTTTCCAATTCAAAATCTGATCGGAAAAAACACTTCCCAGAAATCATTTTCCAGGAAGTGATTTTTCATTCATTGGCAAAGATCAATAATTTGGTGATCAGAAGTGATCACCAAATGTTGATCTCTGTCCCCATTTTTTTTCTAAGTCTTCGCTAAGTAGCAAAGACTTAGAAAAATCCTATTGTGAATGGAACTTTGAGTTCCATTCACAAATGTATGTAAAGCTGTCAGCATGACAGCTTGTACTATACAGGTACTGCAGCATGATCTGAATGGAGATCACACTGCAGTACCTCAACTAGACCCCAACAGTCTCTTACCACTTCAAGGGAGACCCCGGTGAAGGAGGAAGCTCAGTGATATCACCGTGTCTCCCTTTCCGGCTGCAAGGAACTTCCTCCACGTGGGACCGGCTTCAGCTGCGGGGCCATGTTAAGGTAGGGATATCTTCCGATCCGTCCCCCCCTCGGATTTGGACACAACCAAGGGGGGATCGAGGGGGTTAGGGGGGGCAGTTGAATATATTTTTTTTGGCATTATTTAATACCAAGTGAGTTGTAGTTGTCTGTCAGTTATCCCTAAGTTCAGGAGCTGTGAGCTGTGCTGATATCCCCCTCCCTGTGTGCCAGCAACTGATCGCAAAAAAAAAGTGCACATGAAAAAAGGGGAGGGGTTGCAACATTCAGTTCAGCGATAGACAACAAGCAGTGCAGAGTGAAGTACACTCATACCAAAAACGAACAGAAATTTACAAGCGAATTTTTTCACAAGAAGGGATCCTGGGGCTGGGGCCCAGGGGAGTTTATTATACTGAAGTTGGTAAAATATGTCATTTCTGAGAGAACACTTCCTTTAAGCACTTAGTTCCCACCCCCCCTCTTGTATTTGTATGTTGTCTCACCCACTTAGATTGTAAGCTCCTCGGGGCAGGGATCTCATTCTTATTGTGTTAAGGCATGCTGCATAGTTGCACAATTTCTACATAATTTATATATGTGCTTTCTTAACCGATGTATGAAATTGTATTTTATTTTTATTTATCTGTATAATTGCTTGCACTTATCCCCTTGTTTATATACTTTGTATTTTATAATGTACAGCGTTGCGTATCAAAGTGGCATTATCTTGTTTTTGCTCTTGTTTCTGATTTCCGTCCTTCTGTTCTGTTGTGCATACGTGTGTTTTTCCTAATGTACACACGCAACAGAGCATCTTTGTGGCCGTGGATCCTCTGTGTGCATTTGCAGTGTAAAGTGTTTGCGCATGCACGAATAGCGATCTGTTGCGCATTCGCAGTGGGTGAGATTGATGGACTGGTACCATGGTAACCATAAACAATTGCCAGAATTGGTTACCAGCAAGGGCAGGTGCATCATCGTGAGAACATGATGTGAGATCGGAGCCAGCAAAAACAGCAAGTTAGGGTGCGTGAGCAAGATCGGCTGCAATGCAGGGACCGCTACACCATACCGCCGAATGGGGAGCAACTGCTGTATAGCCACTGTAAACAATATTTACAGCTCTCCGAGGTGTACTGGTACACATCTCACCAGTGAGAACACTTTGTAACAGAGGCAAGTAAATATTATAATTGGGGCAACATGTTTCCTAAAGTTTAGTATCCTTTAATATAAATATAAATTATATATATATTATTATATATAATATATATATATATAATTTTTTTCCCACAACTCCATGTGTGCACTGGACTATATCTTTATATATATGTGTATATATAGTGTATTATATATATATATATTATATATTCCTCTACTGCTATCAGAGAATAGGTGAAAAGGTATACTTACCCCTTTGGGCTAACTTCCATATGGCAGCCATATTGCCCAAAAAACAATAAAGATTTAGGGGAACCATAGCAGCGAAGGTTGCAGAGGAAACTCTTGATTTACTGGTGATAAAACTGCTCTCCAACCTGATTGGTAGGTTTTAGGGCAAGGCCACACTATCGCGTTTTTTTTTTGCATTTGCGATTGCGTAAATGCAAAAAAAAAAGGAGAGGTTACACACAGCTTGTTGTATCTTAGTGAATGTGCTGTCTACTGGGGAGAATGTTGTCTGGTGACTTTACTTCCCCTTAAGTTTATTGCCTCTGTTGCACTGTGCTATCTGGAAATGGTTTGGAAATGGTTCAGGCCTTACAAAAGTGTAAAACCCATGCTAACCTAATATATGAAGTAGTATGGGTTTTATGTTACTTTGCTCAGAAGCACCCAATTTACATCTCACTGTCGGTTATCAAGATATTTGCATCAATCTTCCTATCAGTTAGCGCAACTTAAAGGGGAAGTTCAGTGCAAATACATATGCTTTTCAGAAAATAAAAGCAAAAATGTCTTTATCTCGGCGGGCTGACAGATATTCACCCTTAGATATTATACAACCAAGATATTGAAATGAGTCTTTGCAATATTGTATTTTCTGGAAGCTTTTGATGCAAGACAATTGAGGAAACATTTTACATACCTCCATGCTCTGAATACACAATAATCACATTAACATATTTAACAATTAACATATTTCACATAATCCTAGAACCATGTGGCTGAACCCATTATTATTTTAACACTTCACAGAGAGCCATAGAGTCTGTCACTGGCAAGTCCACCAAATCTCTATGTCAAACAGTGACACATAAATTGGGACTTTTCAAAAAAATGAATACAAAAAGACTGAGCCGTAGCACCAGCCGACATGCAGAAAAAGGCATATCTCAAAATCAACAACTGTATTACATTGGGTTCGGCAGAAATGCTAATAAGGGCTTATCTATCCAAAAATATAGGAACTATCTGTATTATGAGCTATAATAGGGGTATAAAATAGGAAGATAGTCTTTATAATCACTCATTGCTTTACAAAGGTACAAACCATTGGCAGAAATACTATTAATTATATCCTGTTAAAAAGGGGGTTAGGGGCATTAAAAAAAATAATCTTTTACTTCCAACAAGTATGCCACAAAGAAAATTAAGAACAACATATACTTACTAAATCCGGTATTATCAAATTAATGGGGTAATTGGTAATAATTCAAAGGAAAATAAGACAATAACAATTGGCCATTATCCCTATTAGATGACAAATATTTTATATTCTTAGTCTCTGCAAGTACCCCAAATAAATCTCTACAAAAGACTTGCAATTAGCTGAGGGGACCCTAATATAAGGAAGCTTTGATAGAGAAGCACATGTCCTGTATCATTAAAAAAATTAAACAGCTTACCTCGTATATGAAGAACACAATAGGATTACACATTCTGTCCATGAGCTGTACCAAAGCGAGGGAATCACTGTGGGAAAATCCATCACAACTGCCATCATAGGGGATATCTATCTGTGACTGTATTTTTACATCCTAATTAGTTATATAGATATAACTGGCCAAGTCTCCACCAATGATCTCATTTATTACAAATAAACATTTGCTATTATAAGCTGATCCTCTTTAAAACCAACGGAAACTCTACCAGATCCTTGCCCTTCACTTTTAAATCTTCACTTCTCAAAAACCTCTAATAAATAAGAAAAAAACTTCCGTAGACATTCCTACCTTTATTCGCCTATCCACCTTCTCCTGATAACTTTCCTCTCCATCTACACCTTCTTGAACCTTCTTACACAATCTAACACTTTTATTCTTAAACTGTACACGTGCAGATGCAAAAAACAATTAAGATCACTATGCAATTATATAATTTCCACTTAACTAGTTACACATGATTTACTTTCCTTTCCTCGAGCAAAAAGGAGAGAGAGGGGGGGGAAGCGAGGGTTTGGAAGTAAGAAGATAAGAATTAGACACAGAACTCGTCTAACTGAAAATCCAGGAAGGAAAATAAATTTATAATAGAAAACATCGAGTCCAAACATTCTAAGTGAAACCAGCATTATCAAATTTAAACTCTACTATTAATATAACCAGATGTATAATAAAATTCACTAAGAGAGCTCACAATAAGAATATACATCTTTTATCCACCCAATATATTATCAAACCATGGATTGCCATAATCTGTACCACAATGCGGATCACCTAATCCTCTTGAGTTTCCAGGAAAATTCTTCGGAATATCAGTATTTTCCCACACATTGGAAACCTGTAAATTAGAATTAAAACACTTTAATATACTTTAAATGACTTATCATGTTTGGGTCAGACACCTTTACTGTGAAACTCTCCATCCTGTAGCAAGAAGGTTACAATAAGCGCAGTGAATACAATTAGGGAAACAAATCACACTGAAGCAAAGAGAGGGAGAGAGAAAAAAACTTATACTCTAATAAATCAGACACTTACATATAAGCATGCAAGACAGACAAGACAAATAGTAGGGTTTCTCAATGTTCCGTATAATGCTAGCTAGCAAAGAAACACAACTCAGAAGTTCGAACTTCAAATGAACTGGACCACACTGTCCGTTCTATAAATGGTTAAGCTTAACTCTAAGTCCCCGTCCCTAACTCCCACGTTTCACACTTCACTCTGAAAGCAACTTCTATTTAAGAAGAAAACATAACTCTCTATGTGCAGGTCGCGCCTGCGGGGTATTATCTCGTAGTCCAACTACGAGTTGCGAGTCCAAACCCGCAAATAGGGATCCTATCAATCAAGGGGAAAATATATCTCTGTACGGCTCCCAGTTACCTCTTCCAAAGAGAAACTAAAAATGCAGATCGCCACCTGCGGGAGTCTACCTTAACTCTCTAGAACACCCAGCACCAAGTTTTTACATTCCACTCAGGGAATAAAACTCTTTCAGAATTTAACACTCCACCCACGAAGCAACTTCCTTAAGAGAACTGATCACAGGTCCCAGCTGCGGGCATTCTACTTACAGACCCCGTCTGTAAGACGTGGGGTATGCGTCCGCCCTTCCAAACCCACGTTTTAAAATCTATACCAATGTGCTGTACAAGTTACAGAACAAGCAAGACAGAACTTAAAATTAATAAGCTCAATACTCACCATCCTGTAGGTTGTACCCACTTCTGACACCAAATTGTAAGATAAATATATCTACACTGTCCAACCATTACTTGATGCCTAGTCTTAGAACACTGAAAAAGCCTCACAGCTGCGGGAGACAGAATTCACACACACACAGGGCATGTACTGAAAACCATCTCAGTTTATAGGTCATACATTGGCATATATGAAACAAAGAAAAACTTTGCAAGACGAAAAGGGGCTTTACCAGACTCTATGTCTGCAAATAATATATAAAACATGTCTTGGAATGCGAGAATAGAGACAAGTTGACATAGGAGAGAAGACCTGAGATAACGTATTATCTATGGCCATGAGAAACAGTTTTGGCTAGGGACAGCTTGGTACATTTTGAGAAAAACAGACTAAGCATATGGGCACAAAATGGAGTCGAAAAACAAAATGGCTGCTATTAGGCTAAGTGATTATACAGAATATATAAAAACCTAACACTGCTACGTCACGAAATGCGTAAGGGATCATGATGTTTTCCTGTGTACTATGCTTTTAATTATGGAATAAAAGAGGTTTTAACCCAGCAGTTTATGGAGTTGAGCAGTTTGTTACTTAAATGTTACATAAGTGTTTTTTGGAGCTTCCTGATTACAAGCATCTAATGCAAAATTAAGTATAGGGGGTTGGGGATGCAGCATTAACAATGCATTGTAATTTCTAGGGTAAATTGCCATTTAATTACAGACTAGCAGCTAACCTCTCTCTTTTTAAAGTGTAACAATGTGCTGCCTTGGCTGACAGTCTGATAAATTATGTTGGGATAATCCCGGTGAAACCCTGACGGTTGGGGGCTATGGAGCCTGCTTTTACTGCTTTTTTTGGCTTTCATTCTGCTCTACCAAAAAAAAGTTTACAAATGTGCATATTTTCATTGTGAATGCTAAAGTGGCTTAGCAGTCTAAAGCACTGGTTTCCTCAGTGCTTGATCAGAAAAAACTGGAAAGATATTTTTTTTTTTTACAAAAAACAAAATAAACATAGAAATGTGTGAGGAAAGAAAGAGAATTACAATATTCAAAAAGGGTAGTTGTTTACAGCTGGGGAATTACAGTACTGTATGTTTAACTAATAATTTGGCCAACATTGAACTAATTGCTTTTATTTATCCAGGGTTTTTGCAGACTGTTTGCATATTGGCACCTCCATAAGGTTGTTGCTACAATCAGAATTGTTTGTGCAAAGAAGTCGATTTTTTTGTATGTATTAATTTTTGGTCTCTAGTTGGACCAAGATTTGGGAAATTGTACTCCACCAGAGCTAGGTCATGTGCTCGTTTGAGCCAAGTACTTTAAGCTAGACAGTCCACTTCAAGCATCAAGCCACACAGGAGAAGCTGTCAGCTCATGTAGCCAAAAAGGCAAGTACCAATAGGTTAGGACCCAGTTAAAGAAAGCAACCCTAACGTAGTGACTGGGTTAAATAATTTGGCCAATTTATTGAACTAATTGCTTTTATTATCCAGGGTTTAGCAGGCTGTTTGTAGCAGCAACCTTATGGAGGTAGCCCATATAGCAATTAGAATTGTTTGTGCACTAGAATTCTATTTTTTTTTATGTATTATTCTAGAGTATGTTTCAAGGACTGACATAACTAGTAACCAGCATGGATTTAGGAGGAATAGATCTTGTCAAACTGGCTTTAATAAGGAAGTAAGTAGAAATTTAGACTCTGGCATAGCAGTAGATGTAGTTTTACTTGGATTTTGCAAGGCTTTTGATACAGTCCCCAAGGGGACTAATGTATAAGCGAAGGTGTTGGTCTGGGGAGTCACATTTGTACATGGATAGAAAATTGGTTAATGAATAGGATGCAGAGAGTAGTGTTAATGGGGCTTCATCATTATGGACTAAAGTGCTAAGTGGGGTGCCACAGGGTTCTGTGTTGGGGCCGCTTCTATTTAATCTATTATTAATGATTTGGAAGTGGGTATTGTCAGCAAGGTTTCTGTGTTTGCTGACAACGCAAAACTTTGTGACCATTTAAAACTTCAGAGGATGTGTAATCGTTGCAGGGGGATCTAGATAGTCACATTGGGCTGCTAAACTGGCAGATGAGATTCAATGTTGAGAAATGTAAGGTGATGCATTTTGGACTTAAAAATCCTTGTGCTGCTTTACTATAAATGGCTCTGTGGTAAGTTAATCCCTGTTGGAAAGGAATCTTGGAGTTTTGGTGGATAACAAACTTAAAGGAAGCAAGCAATGCCAGGTGGCAACAGCCAGAGCCAGCATGGTATTGTCTTGTATAAAGATAGGTATGGATTCAAGGGAGGAAAATGATAATCTCCCTCTTTACAAAGCATTGCTAAAGCCTCATTTGGAATATGCAGTGAAATTTTCGAATCCTGTGTACAAAAAGGACATCTTTGAAATGGAAAGGGTTCAGAGAAGGGCAACTAAATTAATAAGGGGGTTGGGGGCGAATATGAAGAGAGACTGGAAAAGTTACAATTATGTACGCTGGAGAAAATGTGCTTGCTTTGGGATATGAATACATTAACAGGCCATACAATAAACTATCTGGGGCATAGTTCACCAATAGAGCATGTTGGAGGACACGTAGACATCCCTTAAAGGGCATGTCCATCCCCCCAAAATTATAATTTAACCCACTAATGGCCCCACTCCGTAGTGTAGAAAAAAATCCTTACCTTGCATCCCAGATCCAAATGGTTGCCCTGCAATGCCCTCCAAAGTCCAGAAAACTGCCACCAGGAGCCTGCAGAGGGAGAAATTGTTCCGCCTCTGAGAGGTTGTGGCATGCTCTGAGCAGCCCTTCTCTCTCCTGTTTTGGTCTCCCTCCCCTACCATTAAACCTTTGGATAGAGGTAGGGCTTGCTCCCCCAGCCGCAACCGCATTCATTTTATTTGCAGAAACTCCCCCCGTTCTGAACTGCCGGCAGCCACAGTTGCGGTGCCAGTCCCGTTCCATGCAAGCAGAGGGCCAGGAGTTTCTTGCAATAAGATTAATGCAGTTGGGGCTGGGGGGAGCATATCCAATTTTTTTTTTTTTTTTTTTTTTTTAAAAGACTTGAAGAAAAAAGGTTTAGCTTTAGTTCGGAAAAGGATTTTCACTGTGAGAACGGTAAAGCTAAGGAACTGTCTTCCAATGGACGTTGTTATGGCAGGATCATGGTCAGTTAAAAAAAAAAAAAATGGATGAGTTTCTGCAAACAAGAAATGTTGCAATTTACTATTATGATACATAAAGTAGAGTTGACCAGGGAAATTTCAGATTGCCACTTCGAGTCAGGAAGGAATTTTTTCATAAATTTGGTGGGGGTTTGTCTTTATTGGATGTCTTTATTCAACCTCAAATACTATACTATAAAATTGTTTTAACAAAAAAAATTGCTACTGGCGAGGGATTGCTGAGGTAAAAGCAAGTATATATCGGCATGGGAGCGTCGGATTGAGGTAAGAATAAAACGCATCTTGGGTTTGGAGGCTAAAACCACTAAGGCTATGTTCACACTAGAAAACAGAATAAAACATACAGTCTGTTTTTTGTTTGTTTTGGTCCATTTTTAGTTTGCTATTTTTTAATCAAAATGCATCCGTTTCCGGACAGTTATGCATACAGCAGTATGTTTTTTTAACGGACGGGTCAATCTGATCCGTTAAAAAAATGGACCACATTTCTGTCTGGAACAGACATAAACTAAACATAGTGTGAACAAATCCTAAGTTGTTTTTTGGCTGAACATGCCCTTTAAAAATCTGTTCCATGTTGAGAGGCTGAATGTGCTGTAACATTTTCGGTGACAGAGGTGGGTTTCGGTACTGTAATGTAATGTCAGCTTCTAGGTGGCAAGGCAAATGCAGCTTCCTTGCTGTACACTAGTGATTGTATGAGGTGTACAGCTACTGAAGACTCCAGAAAACTTAGATTCATGAATTGTTTTTTCCCTTTCATTTAATAAGACAGTGTTTAAACTCGTTGTTTTTTTTGGGGGGGGGGGGGGGTTTACCTGTTGTGAACCTTTTCTTTTTTTAGCCTGATGTGGTGGTCCATTTCCCAGTTTCCTGCTTATGTGACATAGTGTGTGGTAATGGGTCCAGGTTCTCCGACGTGTTATCAAATAAAGCACGTCGTCTATTTTTGCTATTTAACACTCTCTGCAGCCCTCATCTACTGACACCCTTTATTCCATTATCGCTCCTCAGGATTTTGCAGACTACTCTAGAAATAAATAGATAATATCCGCACTCTAATCCATCACCCAGGACCACTTTTGTCCCCACCACCAACTGCAGCTCTGGATTCTTTCATTCCTGTCACCCAACTCTTCGACCTCCCTGTTGTAATTGTGCTTACAAGTGTACCCTTGATCCCATGCCCTTCTTAATCAGACACTGCGCTAAATCCTTTCCCTGCTCTTGCTCACATTTTATTTCCTCCCTGACCTCTGGGATTTTTCCGCTGCTTTTAACATGCGTGTCAAACCTTCCTTAAAAATCCTCTCTGGACCCTACCTGTCTCAAAACTACCGCCCTGTCTCCCTTTTACTGTTTGCATCAAAACTCTTGGAACGTCTCTACGCTCATTACTAAATACCACCATGCTAATAGCCTATTGGACCCATTGCAGTCAGGATTCCAACTGATCATTCAACTGCAACGGCCCTCTGCAAAGTCTCAAATGGCCTACAAACTGCCAAAGCCAAGGGTCAGTTCACAGTCCTCATTCTCCTCGACCTATCGGCTGCCTTTGACACTGTGGACCACTCTTCTTATGCAAATTCTATATTCTGGGGGCATCTGAAAATCAAGCTGTGGTGTGGTTCTCTTCTTATCTCTCTAAGAGATCTTTTTCCATCTGTTTTGCTAATAAGACTTCTCTCCTGTTCCGCTTGTGTGGGGGTTCCTCGGTTTTAGGACCCCTGCTGTTCCCCTCTACACTATCTCTCTGGGAGAAATAATCAGTTCTTTGGGCTTTAAGTATCACTTATATGATGATGATACCCAAATTTACTTGTCCACCCCAGGCTAACCCCTGAGTTCAATCCCATATCTCTAAATGTCTGCACTCTATTCCTGGATGCCGTTACCGCCACCTTAAACTCTATCTAAAATGCAATTAATCATCCCCCCCCCCAAACTGGGACCAAGTCCTCCCTTTTCATCTCTATTGACAATATGATCATTAACCCAGTTGAATCTGCACGCTGCCTTGAACTTATCTTTGACTCCTCTCACTCCAGCATCACATAACAATGCCACTAGGATGTGTAGTTTTCTCCTTCGCAATATTGCCTAGATCCGTACTTCGTAGTGAAGCGAGATCCTTTCTCTCGCTTCACACTAAATGCTCATGCATGCCTTATAATCTAGTCTTGACTACTGTAACATTCTACAACTTTGACTACCGGCCTGTCATCTCCTCCCTCCTCTCCAGTCTATCATAAACTCGGCAGCTCATCTTGCTCTCCTCCAAAAGAGAACCCGCAACCCCGATACTTTAGTCCATATGGTGACTTCCCATCAAACAAAGAATCATACTTAATACCTTTATTTTAAGTTTTAAATCCCTTCACTCTACTGCACCTCCCAACTTATCTCTCTCTTGGTCCCTTATGTTCTGGCCTGCCCTCCATCTCGCAAGGAAATCTCCACAAACCCCCAGCAAACACTGCTGCCTTCTGCCTTAAAGGGAAAGTTCACTGCAAAATATTTTTTTAAATGTTTGTTTATGTTATGCATACCTATTTATTCTACATATTCTCTTCCATTTTGAAAAATCAGTTGAAGTTAAGCCCTGCTATTCCCTGTGTTGACATTAGTGAGCTGACATTTCAGGTTCTGTAACGGTCGTTCTTCTTTCCAGAATGCACACTACCCGGAATGTTCCTAAAAGTAATTTCTACTGATTGGCTGTTGGGTGGTCAAACATTCTCAGATCTCTACTGAGCAACTGGATCAACCCAGGGTTGGGTCAAGGACAAGACCCTATTAGGGGTCCTGCAAACAGGAAGTCATTTTTGAAGCATTTATTTATACACAGACAAAATGCTGAATGAGCAAGGTAAGGGCATTGGGATGAAAAATAATGTTTTTTTTTTTCTTAAAAGTATATGTATTTGTACTAAACTTCCCCTTTTAAACCACTCTCTTGCTGCTCCGTACCTTTTGGAACTCTCTCGCTTGTCTGGGGACAATTAATACTTTAAATCTTGACTGTTATCCTACCTTTCTGAGCATCAGCACAACAAGTTAGTATTAATAGAATACATAAATTAATCAGATATCATATCCTTGTGAAGGTTCTCATTCATCCAGGTCATGGTATATCTGTGGTACATTAGTTAGTGCACAGGCACTATGGAAAGGGAAATGGCTGTACACAAACAGTTACACAAACACACTGACTGACTCTCACAGCTACACAAACACACTGACAGACTTACACAGTTATACAAACACTGACATACTCACAGTAACACACTGCTATATACAAACAGAGATCAATATAAAAATTAACCCTTTCACTGCCAGGAGATTTACATTTTTTTGCGTTAACTGCCAGAAGAATTTTATGATTTTGCCCTTAATCGCTTTAGACTAATTTACAGTAGGAATCCTTGCAGTAAATCAGGAATATTAACATTGTTTTTTCAGCACAAAGTGTACTTTAACATGGTAACAAAATTTTGTAACTTTTCTGGAAATTTTACTGGAATTATGGGTAAAATATGTAAAAAAAATAAATTTGCAAATTTTCATGGATTTTTCCATTTTTACTTTAGTTATCTTAAGGTTACGCACAAAAATCTTACTGTTTCTAAAAGCTCTGATACTCCCGAGTACAACGATACCAGATATATGTAGGTACCCGACTTTTTGTACAGGAGACCCCCCCAAACTAAAACTGCACCTTTAGAATATTACACCAAATTAAAATGTATAACCCACTACTGACAGTTAACATAGAATATCTACCAAATTAACAAAATATCCCCACAAGTGAGATATTTTTAGAAACTACACACCCACAGGATTTTACGAGTGAGGTTAGTTTGAGACAAAATCAAATGCGAATTTCAGCTAAAAACTGTGGAGGAAAGTTCAAACGCATCTCAAATATGAAAGCCTAACCCTCCCAAATAAAACGATATGCCACATTCATGGGTGTACCCAGAGACATGGCTACCAACTAACCCAGAGCGTGACCAGTGCCAAATGTCAGTAGCAGCAAAAAAAAATCAGCCAGTTTTGTATTTGAACAGTCTGCAGTTTTTCCACAAAACACCCCCCCACTCAAAAATACCCCCCACAAACTATATATTCCTGAAATCTACCACTCAGCTATGTAACGCGTATGGTTTGTTTATTTCATACCAACAATGGTGTGGGCGCAGTTCTTTGTAGAAATTTTGCACTTTTACCAGATTTTCAAAAAAAATTAACATATCAAACAACATTCAAAAAGGTAGAAATTGCCAAAGCCCATGGAATGTAAAAAAAAGTTACAAATATCAATCTCCCAAATGTCCTGAATGAAAGGTATGCCATATGTGTGGTTACACACGCAGACAGTGGAAACGAAAAGCCACAAAGTGAGACAATGCATGATGGCTCAGAAACGGCGAAAATATTTAGCCAACTCCGAATTTGGACAGTCTGCAGTGTCCACAAAACACCCCCGTAACTTAGAATTAACCCCCACAAACTCTGAAAAAATGAACAAAAAACAACTTCAAAAGGTAGAAATCATGCCAAAACCTCATGGAATGTAAAAAAAAGTTACTAAATATCAATCTCCCAAATGTCCTGAATCAACGGTATATGCCATATATGTGGTTACACATATGCCAAAAGACACAAAGTGAAACAATGCACAATGGCTCAGAAACAGCAAAAAATTCAGTCAAATCTGAATTTGAACAGTCTGCAATTTTTCCCCACAAAACAACCCCACAAACCATATATTTTCTCGAATCCACACACCTTTATCTACGAAATTCTGTAGTTTGTTCATTCGTACCATCAATGGTGTGGTGCAGTTCTTCGTAGAAGTTCGCAGTGTTTAGCAGATTTTCTAAAAAATTTGAAAAAAAACACTCTCAAAGGTAGAAATCATGCCAAAATCCCAAGTAATGTAAAAAAAATGTTACCAAATATCAAAAATAATTTTTTAAATGTCCTGAATCAACGGTATGTCCTATGTATGGTTACACACGCAAAGTGGAATCAAATAGCCACCAAGTGAGCCAATGAACAATAGCCCAATTACAGCAACTTTTCAGATTTGTCAGTAAACACCCCTCTATATTAGAAATACCCCCCAAAACTATATATTCTGGAATTTACACACCTTCAGCTACGTTACGGTGCCATGCTTTCATACATACATGAAGAATTCCAGACCCAGTAATCCAAAGAACTCCGTGTTTTTAGGAGGTTTTGTGAAAAATAAGTAAGATGATTCAAGGGTTGAAATCCTACCTAAACCCACTTGACAAGCAAAAAAACCCACTTAATGTCAATCTCCCACATGTTCTGAATCAAACGGTTTATGCTATGCGTGGATGCACACAGGGACGTGGCCACCAACTAGCTCAAATTTGACGCATGCACAAGTGTAATTACAAGAAAAAATTAAAGTTCTCTCTAATTTGAAACAGCCCCAAAACTTGGAAATGCCCCCACAAATAAAACCCCCCACAAATATCAATATCCCCACATGTTCTGAATCAAACGGTATGCCATATGTGTTTTAGGAGGTTTTGTGAAAATAAAATAAGATGATCAGGGTGAAATCCTACCTAAACCCTTTTGACACTAAATGTCAATCTCCCACATATCCTGCATCAAACGGTATGCCAATGTGTGGGTGCACAAGAGACGTGGCCACCAACTAGCTCAAATGGACACATGCACAAGTGTAATTACAAGAAAAAAATCAGTGTTCTGTAATTTGAACTGCCTATATAATTTGGAAATACCCCCACACAAACTATATATTTTTGGAAGCTACACACCTTCAGCAGGTGATGGTATCATGCTTTCATATATACGTGAAGAATTCCAGACGCTGCTATCATAGAACTCCATGCTTTAGGAGATTTTGTGAAAAAATAAAATAAGAGGACTCAATGGTTGAAATCCTACCTAAACCCACTTGGCAAGTAAAAAAACCCACTAAATGGCAATCTCCCACATGTCTCGAATCAAACGGTATGCCATAAGGGTGGGGTGCAAACAGAGACGGGGCCCAACTCCACAATGCTCAAATGGGATCCATGCGCAATTGCAATTACAAGAAAAATTAAAAAACGCCACAACCCAACCCTATCCCACTCCCCCTTTTAGTGGTATTTTAGTAGTGAAAACCAGTTAGTACAGAGAGTCACACAAGTTTTTGCACACTTACTGATCCTAAAAAATCAATACGGTCTTTTTTTGGTACATCTGCAAAATTCCTACTAAAATAGGCTTAGTTTCCCTTGAAATCCAACAAATAAATGATCCGCGTTTACTTTACCGATATCACCGGGGACATTGGGAAGCTTGGAGAAGACAAAGTTTTTGCTAATTTATAGTTTTAGGGTAAAAAAAAAAAAGTGTGTGTATCACTTAAGATTTTTTTTTGTGTGCATTCCCCTTTTTGGGGGATCATTCCAAGTGATCATCAAATCATCTTAGGGAATGATACCAAACTTGGAATACGGCAACCTGCCCGTTTTCCAATTCAAAATCTGATCGGAAAAAAACACTTCCCAGAAATCATTTTCCAGGAAGTGATTTTTCATTCATTGGCAAAGATCAATAATTTGGTGATCAGAAGTGATCACCAAATGTTGATCTCTGTCCCCATTTTTTTCTAAGTCTTCGCTAAGTAGCAAAGACTTAGAAAAAATCCTATTGTGAATGGAACTTTGAGTTCCATTCACAAATGTATAGTAAAGCTGTCAGCATGACAGCTTGTACTATACAGGTACTGCAGCATGATCTGAATGGAGATCACACTGCAGTACCTCAACTAGACCCCAACAGTCTCTTACCACTTCAAGGGAAGACCCCGGTGAAGGAGGAAGCTCAGTGATATCACCGTGGTCTCCTTTCCGGCTGCAAGGAACTTCCTCCACGTGGACCGGCTTCAGCGCGGGGGCCATGTTAAGGTAGGGATATCTTCCGATCCCCCCCCTCGGATTTGGACACAACCAAGGGGGGATCGAGGGGTTAGGGGGGCAGTGAATATATTTTTTTATGGCATTATTATACCAAGTGAGTTGTAAGTTGTCTGTCAGTTATCCCTAAGTTCAGGAGCTGTGAGCTGTGCTGATATCCCCCTCCCTGTGTGCCAGCAAACTGATGCAGCAAAAAAAAAGTGCACATGAAAAAAGGGGAGGGGTTGCAACATGTCAGTTCAGCAGATAGACAACAAGCAGTGCAGAGTGAAGTACACTCATACCAAAAACGAACAGAAATTTACAAGCTGAATTTTTTCACAAGAAAGGGACCTGGGGGCTGGGGCCCAGGGGAGTTTATTATACTGAAGTTGTAAAATAATGTCATTTCTGAGAGAACAATTCCTTTAAGCACTTAGTTCCCACCCCCCCTCTGTATTGTATGTTGTCTCACCACTTAGATTGTAAGCTCCTGCGGGCAGGGATCTCATTCTTATTGTGTTAAGGCATGCTGCATAGTTGCACAATTTCAATAATTTATATGTGCTTTCTTAACCGATGTATGAAATTGTATTTTATTTTTATTTATCTGTATAATTGCTTGCACTTATCCCTTGTTTATATACTTTGTATTTTATAATGTACAGCGTTGCGTATCAAAGTGGCATTATCTTGTTTTTGCTCTTGTTTCTGATTTCCGTTCTTCTGTTCTGTTGTGCACGTGTGTTTTTCCTAATGTACAACACGCAACAGAGCATCTTTGTGGCCGTGGATCCTCTGGTGCATTTGCAGTGTAAAGTGTTTGCGCATGCACGAATAGCGATCTGTTGCGCATTCGCAGTGGGTGAGATTGATGGACTGGTACCATGGTAACCATAAACAATTGCCAGAATTGGTTACCAGCAAGGGCAGGTGCATCATCGTGAGAACATGATGTGAGATCGGAGCAGCCAGCAAAAACAGCAAGTTAGGGTGCTGAGCAAGATCGGCTGCAATGCAGGGACCGCTACACCATACCGCCGAATGGGGAGTCAACTGCTGTATAGCCACTGTAAACAATATTTACAGCTCTCCGAGGTGTACTGGTACACATCTCACCAGTGAGAACACTTTGTAACAGAGGCAAGTAAATATTATAATTGGGGCAACATGTTTCCTAAAGTTTAGTATCCTTTAATATAAATATAAATTATATATATATTATTATATATAATATATATATATATAATTTTTTTCCCACAACTCCCATGTGTGCACTGGACTAATATCTTTATATATATGTGTATATATAGTGTATTATATATATATATATATATATTCCTCTACTGCTATCAGAGAATAGGTGAAAAGGTATACTTACCCCTTTGGGCTAACTTCCATAGGCAGCCATATTGCCCAAAAAACAATAAAGATTTAGGGGAACCATAGCAGCGAAGGTTGCAGAGGAAACTCTTGATTTACTGGTGATAAAACTGCTCTCCAACCTGATTTTGTAGGTTTTAGGGCAAGGCCACACTATCGCGTTTTTTTTTTGCATTTGCGATTGGCGTAAATGCAAAAAAAAAAGGAGAGGTTACACACAGCTTGTTGTTCTTAGTGAATGTGCTGTCTAATGGGGAGAATGTTGTCTGGTGACTTTACTTCCCCTTAAGTTTATTGCCTCTGTTGCACTGTGCTATCTGGAAATGGTTTGGAAATGGTTCAGGCCTACAAAAGTGTAAAACCCATGCTAAACTAATAATGAAGTAGTATGGGTTTTATGTACTTTGCTCAGAAGCACCCAATTACATCTCACTGTCGGTTATCAAATATTGCATCAATCTTCCTATCAGTTAGCGCAACTTAAAGGGGAAGTTCAGTGCAAATACATATGCTTTTCAGAAAAAAAGAGCCGTATTTTTCCATCCCAATGACCTTACCTGCCAATTCAGCATTGTGTCTGTGTATAAATAAATGCAACCGAAATACTGACTTCCTGTTTGCAGGATCCCTAATGGAGACAGTTATGGTCTTACCCTTGACCCAGCACCTGGGTTGATTCAGGCGGTCAGTAGAGATCTGAGCATCTTTGACCCATCCAACAGCCAATCAGTAGAAATTACTTTTAGGAACATTCCAAGGATGTGGTGCATTCTGGGAAGGAGGACCGTTCACTAGGAGCTCACTAATGTCAACAGCAGGGAACAGCAAAGGGTATGAAATCAACAGATTTTTCAAAATGGGAGAGAATATGTAGAATAACTTAGTATGCATTACACAAACTAACAATTTGGGAGCCCCGCGCCGTTTTAGGCGATGGGGCGATTGACCCAGAGGGGGAAGGCATCCCCTTCCCCTCCATCCAGGCAGGCGGCGGCCGCCTTCCGGGTTCGGGGGAGCAAAGTCTCGCGAGACGCGGCGCCGGCGTGACGTCATTGCGCCGCGCCACGTGTCACTTTAAAAGGGCGGAGCCATGCGGTCACCGGCACCATTTTAGCAGCGCTGGTGACCGGAGTAGGTTCTTCCCTCCCTCCCACCCTGTTATAAGTTATTTTGGATATTATGTAAAAAGTTTAAAGAAAAAAAAAAAAAGTTTTTATGTTGGGAAAAGTTGGAGTCACGGCTGGCGGGTACACCCTTGTTGGAGAGGTTATGGAGCCATTACATGCCCTCTGGCAAGACAGAGGTTGGCATTCAAGCTGAGATCTACGGCTAGGTTGGTTAACAACAAACATGGTTATGGTACACAAGGGTGTACAGTGGTGGAAATAATATGCAAATTAATAAAGGGCATATTTATTTAAATTGATTTAAATTTATTTAAATCATATGTTAATTTATTAATAAAAGCCAAAAAGGAAAGTGGTCTGTGTCTTCATTATAGTATTAAGGTATAAGAAGGTTTAGATATATGGCTGACTGGGTCCTGAAAGTCTGTTTTCCCCCTCTGGGTCTAATAAATTTCAATAATTTCCACTGAACTGTCCCTTTTAAACCCCTTCCTTGGTGTGGCTGCAAGGTTATCACAAAAGTCACCCATGCAATCAGTGCAAGCAATTTAATATTATTTGCGCTGTCATTACTGCACAATTTTTTATAATAATAGCTGACGTTCCCTCACCTAGGTGTGAAAGTCTGTTTGCAATTCCCCCAATGCAATATTTAATTGTGTAAGGGAGATCTATCCAGAGCAATGCTCGCTATGGGTAATTATTCCTAATTGTATTTTATAAAAAGGTATATAATCAAAGGAGAAAAATTCTACCCTTTCTTTACAAAGCACTGGTAAGGCCTTATTTGGAAAATGCAGTGCGGTTGTAGAATCCTGTATATAAAAGTAACATCTAGGAAATAAAGGTTTTAAAGAAGGGCAGCTAAATTAATATGGTGGGGGCTTGACTATGCTAACATTGCAATCGTGGCAACACATACAATTGCCTTTCCGTTTGCGATACGCAATCGCATGTGATTGCATATCTCAAAAGGAAAAATCGCAATTGTGGCACAGTGTGGCCGTGCCCTTACGGTCTGTAAGACATCACAATTTGCTCCTGGAAGGTTTTAAATAGTAACCCTGGAAAGACTGTTACTATTGGTGATATGAACCACATTTATATACAAATATAAACCCTGGAAAGACTATGTTACTATTGGTGATATGAATCACATTTGTGGTTATTGTCATGCTAAATGGCACCGCTACACCCATGCTTGAAACAGCATGGCCATGCCCCCAAATATCGCGACCACTAAATGTCACGTCCAAGCCTCCTGGACACTACAACATCACAGACATGACCCAGACTGTCCACACCCTAGAAGGCCGTGCCCCCACCCACCACAACATTGCAGACATGCGCCATCCACTTATTCCAACTGGGACGGTTGGGGAGTATGGTACACAGGAATTACCTGCATTACCTGGACTTAATCACCAGACACACACTGCCCACATGTCACACACTTCACAGACAGTTACAACTAAAAGAACAAAGACATCATGGCTCTTTCAATTTGGACCAGAAACTAACTTTGATTGGGATCTAATAGTCAATATAAAGTGCAAACAAGGTGACATACTGCTAACAAATTGTGCAAAAATTGAGCACACTTAATAAAAACACACAGAGCTCAGACAGCGCAACAGAATGAAGCCCAGCTTTAAAACAGAGCTGCATGTCACATGATCAGAGACACTGACTCCCGTCACTCAAGTGCTGCGATATCCATGTAGCATGTTCATGATTAGGTTCACCACAACATTTGTATATTTACGCTCCAAGTGGAAAAACTGATAACGCTGTATATAAGGTTTTGCTATAAACATATGTGCTAAACATCCCTCAAGCAATGTCGCCTCCTCAACCCATAACTATAAAATACATGACGTATATTACCAACTGTGCACACACCTGCACGTAAAAAATACTTAACCCACAAGCATACACGGTCAACGCCGGGTACAACTGCTAGTAAAGTATAGCACTGACTTATATTAGGTACAAGTCGAAATATACAAAATTTATAAACTTACAGAGCTGAGATTCCTATTTCAATATGGTATAGCCAAAATGGTAGCTTAAACTACACCCCTGTGTCTGCGCCATGTGAATACTTAAAGGAAGTATCATCCAAAAAAAGTTTCTATCCGCTACACAGGACATGATGTGTATTGTAATGGACATATACACCAAGGCTCCTTATATACCACTTCCAGCCTGCAGGTAGTATCAGTGAGTAATAAAATACAAGACATCCCTACTTTCTATGGTAGGAGGAGAGAAAGTGAAAGTAGATTATGGTGTATGCTTTGGAGTGATATTGAATGCAATACAAGATCCTGTGTATAAGATCCTGTTACAACCTGTTGGAAGGACAGATTATTGGACAGACAAGTTACCTTACTGGATACAAATTCTGAGGCACCAGATAAGTGTACACCAACTTACAAGGACACAAAATATACATACGTGGTCAATATTTATAAGTGGTGCACCATAGGCATAGACTATTCTATTACTGCACATGTTATGTGGGGACACTTTGTTTGGTTATTAAATCATTGCAATACGCAGTGCACGGTCTGCTTTGTGTCAGACCACCAGAGTAACCCACTGTGCAAATTGGTGTCAGCAGTGCTGGTAATACAATTTATTCTCCCTTTTTTCTCTGTATATGTGTGTTCTCTGTTTTAAGCTATGGAGGCTGCTACTGAAGGTATTGATTTACATCCTCCTGCCCTTGTACCTGCAGATGAAATGCCCCAATTAGACTCGGTAGCTCTACCAGGCCCAATTGCCAATCCTATTTTTAAACCTGATCCATTTGATGGGGTAACTAGGGAGTGGACTGATTGTCTAAAAGAATTTGAATTGGCAGACACTATTAGTGTCACCCAATGGTGCTGTTTACTTTGAACTGCACATTGTGGCAAGATTGTCTGGGTCTATTCTCAGACCTGCAAGTTTATTTAACTTAGACTCCCTAGATTCTAGCTGGTAGGTAGATGCAATAGGAAATGGAAGGCAAGTTTGGTAATGTTCATAACTCCTACTGGCTAAAGTGACCTAAATAATCTTTCCCTAGGCCAATAGTATAATAGATATGGATATAAGGGCAGATTGATCACTTGCATATTCGAGCCCTTGGGTAGGTATTGCTTATTCTAGGATGTATGAAAACAAAATTTTCCAGTATTCTTTCTAGCCAGAGAATGCTGGGAGTTTTTAAACATGTGAAACATTCAACACCTGTGCTTTATATCCTTAGGCTGTATTGCATCTGTATACATTCATTAGCAAATTGACATAAAGGAGAATTTACTTTAACAGAGAACGCTGGGAGTTGTAGTTTTCATACACGTTAAAGGTCAGTGAGAATACGGGTTTATGTGTTAGATTATTAGGGCAATGCTATTTTAAAGGGTGTGTCCACTCATGGAAATGCAAATTTTTTTTTTTCAATTATACTATTGTATAACCCCCTCATGTCACTGCGCACATGATCGGCAAACGAGCGTCGGTGAATGCAAGGACAGGTGGGCATGAGAAACTGGAGTAGCTGCAGCCTGTACAGAAATCTCAGGGTGTACCTTCTAAAGGAGAGAGCAGAGGAGGCTCAAATAAAAGGTACATAATGCAGCAATGGTACTCTTTGAAATTACATTAAGTCATGTTTGTGAGTGGACATACCCTTTTACATGAGGCTGTGAGGTACCTTCTGTTATAAGAAGGCTCTTTCATTTTATACTCTGGGGAGCGTTTAGCACCTTTAAACCCACCTCACCTTATTCTATAAAGCTAATCAGTATTCTGTGCTTCCAAGTCATAAGATAAGCAGCGATAAATGTGTCACTTGCCGTGGTGAATACTAATAAGTATAAACATAGCATGTTTAGTTTGAACCACACAGTGTAGCAGGATTGCCTGGGTCTACTCAGACCTGCAGGATTATCCTAATTGGTTCCCCTGGATGCTGGTGACTGTATATACATAGCAAAACATACACACACATAATTTCCACTGTGCACCAACAGCCACACTTTTGCTAGTGTGTGTGTATATGTGTGTATATATATATATATATATATATATATATATATATATATATAATCTGCTGTAGATAGTGAAAGCACTCAACAGGACTTAAACAATTATAAGCACACAAAGTTTACTTAATACGATCAACGCGTTTCCGCCATATCATATGGCAGTCGTCAGGATCGCTACTCGATAACCTGCAACACCTTAAATACCCCATCAATAAAACACACCCCCATCATCTGCACCAATTAAAAGCACAATACATGGATGTTTAACCCCTTTAGCTGAATTTAGCTGACACCTGGCCATTAATAGTACTCATACATCAAAAGCCATCCACTACACAACCAGTGCAATCAGCTGTTCAATCCCCAGAAAATATGCACACGTTTATCAATAAAGCTCAACAGAGCAAGATCCACATACCCAAATGCAGAAAGTCGGCACTAGCTCTCGACGGCAGCCCGGCCTAGCACTGTCCTCAAAAAATAACTATCGGTCAACTGACAGTGCACTAAAACAAACTCTCAATAGACTGAACTATAATGCCGATGCGATCAAATGAACGCTACATAGGCTGGAAAATCACACAGGAGCTAGTCGCAACCTATTAAAAATGATAGCTACAAGGCATCAAGTATATCAGGAACAACACATATACTGTTCGGGCTATGAGTCGCCCATATAACCACGCAATATATGTGGTCAAAGGAGCTCAAGAAAAGTCTAACACTTGGTCTCCGCACACCCCTTTAACAAAAACTTGATGGTGCTGGGTGCTACTATAGGGCCATAGCCACTGGCCACTCAATCATATAGCGTAGAAAAAAGAAACACATAGCGCATTCCAGTCTTCAACAGTGTTCTGTGTATTTATTCACACATATAACGTTTCGGTACCAGTTATCTGAGGAAGGTACCACACTGGTACCGAAACGTCAAAGGAGCTCATTCGCTCATCATGTGCCAGACTAAACAAACCCCAAAAGAATACTACAGTCAACTCAGCATCACTATAACCACTATAGCCAGGAGAAAGAACATGGAACACAAATACAAATTAAATTCACTAGTCACACTGAGACAACATAGGTCACTATTAAAGGGCATCTATAGTGGGAAAATTAACTTTTTTTTTTTTTCTTTCCATGTGTTCTATAATTTCCCACAATCCCCAGTGTCTTCACTTTTTTCAGATTCCCTCTCTGTCCTGAGATACACCAGTTAGAAGAATACGTGATTGCATTCATCTACTCCTGCTTGGACTGTCAATCAAATCCCTGTGACGTGATCCCCCCCCTTGCTCTGTAATAAACATAGAGATAAGAGCATTAGCAGGGGGAGAGAGGTAGCTTTGATGTTAGATATAAGGCTGCACTTGACCCCCCTTCTTAATAGCTTTCACTGATTGATGATGGGTCACAAAGTAAGAGATCGTAAACTGTACAGAGCGCCTTCTTCCGTGTCTCCAGGACAGCTTGCTTTCTATTGGCCACTGTGCATGGGTGTGTTTTTCAGGATGTTGAACTCCTACTGCACATGATAAGCTTGTCGGTTAGCTGGAGTTGAGACATGGAGGAGGTAACAAAGGGGAGGGGGAAGGGGGGAGTGCTGCACACAGATCTGACACCATGGTTAAACAGAGTCACTGACATAGATAGGATTAAGGCAGCACAGAGTACATGAATTTAACTTTGCAAAGGGGCAATGTGTTTTTTTTCACTATAGATGCCCTTTAACATTATTATACATCTATAAATAAAGCGAAATGCAGAGCCAACAGATTAATATGTATCAAATACATCAAGTGATAAAAAGCAACTCATGGTTATCATTTCATTTAGACCTCTCGGGGCCAACGTCTGAAGCCCAAGAATCCATCGTGATTCCAACTTAAGTAGCTTCTTTTCACGTTCCTGCCTGCTAACATTGTCCGGAACATGATCAAACACCATCGATTTTGAAACAGAGAGATTATGGCCGACACTCTTGAAGTGCCTGGCTACTGCCAGGTCACCAAACTTACTAGTACTGTTTTCAGATTTACCACTAGTGAGAGCATACCAGATAGAACTCCTGTGATTAGCCATGCGCTCACGGAATGTCGTGGTCGTCTTTCCTATATAATACAGCCCACATGGGCATGTAAGAAAGTATATCACAAAAGAACTTGTACACGACAATCTATGCCGAATAGGAATCCGCTGTCCCGTATAAGGGTGTGGAAAGTCTTTTCCTGAGATCATATATCCACATGTAGTACAGTTAGGACACCGAAAACTTCCTAGTTTGGGCGTGCCAAGTATCCCCGCAAATTTCTGAGGGATTTTCTGCAAATCATTCATAACCTGCAGATTTCTTAAGTTGTGTCCCTTTCAATAGGCAAATCTAACTTTACTATTTACAGGGCAAAGAAGGGTCTCTCTTAATAAGTTCCCAGTGCTTTTGTATCACAGATTTTATCTCTTGATTTAAGAGGAGTGATTCATCGCAAACACTAACCAATCATCTTTGCTCGCAATTACATCCTGAACAGTGGGACCCGTGAGTGCTTTCACCAATTGGTCTTTCAAACATTTGGGATTATATCCCCTTTGCAGAAATCTGTCTGTCATATCCTTAAGCTGATGTTCAGCCATAGTTGGATCTGAATTATTGCGTATCACTCTCAGATACTGTGTGTACGGAATCGCTTTCAGGAGTGACGGAGGCTGGTAACTCTCAGCTGGTAACTCACCGCAAAATGGTGTTGCGGTCAGTGGGATTTCGGAATAATGTAGTGCCCAACCTATCACCACACTTAAAAATCCTCAATTCCAGAAAATTTATGGCAGTCTTACTGGTCACACAAGTAAGTTTTATAGGTGTATTAAGTCCATTGATTTTGCTAATCAGAATTGGTTACAATCAGATTTTTTCAGAAAGAATCTAATGGTCTTTTCCCCAGACCATTTTCCAGGTCCCAAAACTATTTACAGTAGGTTACTGTATAATTTTTACAAAAATTCCTTGAAATTTTCTTCGAATTTTCAAACACGTCTCGAAAAAATCTGCAAAGCGGAATTCCCGCAAAATCCATGAATCACGGAAATCCGGCGCGAAACTGGGTTCTGATCAGAGATCCAGTCCATCTCTATTCTTGATCTATTTATTGTAACATTGTATAGAGTGTTATACTTCAGTAGAAACACCACAGTGAAATACAATTGTTGTGCAGAGCTTGAATCAACCTTTCCCCTTAAATTTCAAACCACTAGCAGATCCATTGGATCATTCTATAATTAAAGTTATCAATCTGTCTTTCAATACTCACCCTCCCCATTAAGGCCAAGGCCACACTACAAAGCACCAAATGGCGCACACAATAGCGAGCGTTATCACGTGATTTTGTGCAGGATTCTTGTGCATTTTGAGTTTCCGCGTGCATTTTGTGCATGCGATTTTGCTTTATCGCACCAAAAATGGTGAACGCGTGCATTACCAAATTGCATGCGTATCGGAAATCACGGGAATTTTCTCACGTGACTATCATGTCATAGTAACATAGTAACATAGTAATTAAGGTTGAATAAAGACATTCGGCCATCAAGTCCAACCTATTCCCTTTTTTTTTTTTTTAACCCTACCTAACAGTTGATCCAGAGGAAGGCAAAAAACCCCAGCTAAAAAAGGGGGGGGGAAAATTCCTTCCTGACTCCAAACGGCAATCGGAAATTATCCCTGGATCAACCAGATCTATATGCATTAATACCAGTAATTCTCAATATTTTTTAGTTTTAGAAACTTATCCAGGCCTTTTTTAAAGTTATTCAATGAACTTGCCATTACCACCTCTGCTGGAAGACAGTTCCACAGTTTCACCGTTCTCACTGTAAAGAAACCTCTCCTAACTTGAAGATGAAACTTCTTTTCTTCCAACCTTAAAGGATGTCCACGAGTCCTCTGATATGACCTATTAGTGAACAATGCACCAGAGAGTTCACTGTATGGGCCATTAATATATTTGTATAAGGTTATCATGTCCCCACGCAACCACCGATTCTCCAATGTAAACAGCCCTAACTTGCCTAATCTGCCTGCATATTCAAGCCCCTCCATTCCCCTTATTAATTTAGTTGCCCTTCTCTGAACTGCCTCAATTTCCAAGATGTCCCTTTTGTATATGGGATTCCAAAACTGCACCGCATATTCCAAATGTGGCCTTACCAGTGCCTTGTAAAGAGGGAGAATAATATTTTTCTCTCTTGATTCCATTCCCCTCTTTATACAAGACAATATCTTGCTAGCTCTAGCTGTTGCTACCTGGCATTGTTTGCTACAGCTAAGTCTGTTATCTACCAGAACCCCCAAATCTTTTTCCATTTCAGATGCACTTAACACAGAGTTATTTATGGTGTAGGTGGCACAGGGATTATTAAATCCCAAATGCATCACCTTACATTTATCAACATTGAATCTCATCTGCCATTCTGCTGCCCATTTTGATAATCTATCTAGGTCTGCTTGCAGCACTTGCACATCATTGGAAGTTTCCAAAGCTCTGCATAATTTAGTGTCATCAGCAAACACAGAGACCTTGCTCTCAATGCCCCCTTCTAAGTCATTTATAAACAGATTAAACAGAAGCGGCCCCAGTACAGAACCCTGAGGAACTCCGCTTAGAACTTTAGCCCACATAGATGTAGCTCCATTAACCACCACTCTCTGTTTGCGGTCCAATAACCAGTTCTCTATCCATGAACAAATGTTTTCTTCAAGGCCAACAGTCCTCAGTTTATACATTAGTCGCCTATGTGGCACAGTATCAAAGGCTTTTGCAAAATCCAAATATACCACATCCACAGCTGTGCCTGAATCTAACTTCTTACTCACTTCTTCATAAAAACCAATTCAATTTGTCTGGCATGATCTATTTCTCATAAATCCATGCTGACTACTACTAATAAGATGATCTCTGGAGACAAAGTCCAGGATATGATCCCTTAACAAAGTTTCCATCACCTTCCCTACCACTGATGTTAGGCTTACAGGTCTATAGTTACCAGGCTGTGAACGACTACCTTTTTTGAATATTGGTATTACATTGGCTTTTTTCCAATCCAGCGGCACATCCCCAGACAAAAGCGAATCTGAAAAGATGAGACACAGTGGTCTTGCTAGAACTGAACTAAGCTCTTTTAAAATCCTAGGATGCAATCCATCTGGTCCTGGCGCTTTATTGATATTAACTTTGTCTAATTGATTCCGTACCATATCCTCCGTTATCCAATGTGAAAACTCTTCATTTCCTCCCTGCACATTGTTACAATCCCTACTGTAAGGATTCTCAACAGTAAAAACCGATGTAAAAAAACGGTTTAGCAGATTAGCCTTTTCGGCATCCTCTACAACCACCTCAGCTCCATTATTTAATGGTCCCACATTCTCAGTCCTCATTTTTTTACCATTTATATACTTAAAAAACATCTTGGGGTTGGACTTGCTTTGTTCGGCAATCCGTATTTCATTTTCTATTTTAGCTAGTTTAATTGCTTTCTTGCACTCTTTATTACAGCTTTTGTACTCCCTGTAAGCCTGTTCTGTGCCTTCTGCTTTCAAAATTTTAAAAGCCCTTTTCTTTTTTTCCATTTCCCTTTTTACCTGAGCATTAAGCCATGCAGGAGTGGACCTAATTTTTTTACACTTGTTTCCTAAAGGTACCGATTTGGAAATGTTATAGTTTAATATCCCTTTAAAAGTGGTCCACATCTGCTCAGTATCTTTACCTAGAAACAGTTCCCCCCAGTCTATGAGCAGGAGCGATTCCTTTAAAAGCATAAAATTAGCTTTCCTAAAGTTAAAAGTTTTTGTTAAGCCAGTGCACTTTAGTTTTCTGCAACCAATATTAAATGACACTATATCATGGTCACTATTCCCTAAGCTTCCCATTACCTTCATCTCCAAAATGAGCTCTGGGTTATTAGAGATCACCAGATCAAACAACGCATTCTTTCTAGTAGGAAATTCTACCATCTGTGAAAGAGAATGCTCATATAGGAAATTTAAGAACTTTATACCTTTTGAGGTGCTGGCAGTTCCATTACTCCAATCTATTTCAGGGTAGTTAAAATCCCCCATAACCAGAACATGCCCCATACCAGCAGCCTTCGCCAACTGCATATGGAGATTCATTTCCACCTCTTCCCCGGCATTTGGCGGCTTATAACACACTCCAACAATTAATTTACCTACCTTCTTGCTTCCTGTACACAGTTCCAGTTCAATCTTATTACATTTATCAGTTCAGGACACAGGTTCGTGGCTCTTATGGAGTCTATTGCTCAAATAATGTAATAAACCATTCACAAACTCACTTCATTGTCTCAGAGGAATGGGCATGGAGATGTTTTCCTTTCAGTCCCCCTATCATATATAGCAGGGATAAGCAACCAGTAGATCTCCAGATGTTTGAAAACTATAACTCCCAGCATCCCTCTACAATTACTTTGTAGTAAGGGAATTAAAACTACAACTCCCAGCATTCCTCTAACAAGCACTCTGTAGTTAGGGAATTCTGGGAGTTGTAGTTTCCAAAACATCTGGAGATCTACTTGTTGCATATTGCTGATATATAGATATCTCTTACTGTCCAGCAAACAGCAGCTCTCCTTTGTTTCTATTGAGAGGGGAGGGGGTGAGGTGAGAGACGTTTTAAAAAGGAAGTGACATAAGTCAAGCAAATTCCTACTTCCCTACTAACACTCAGAAAATGTTTTGATTGGCTAACACTACTGTCAATCTAATATTAAGCACACCATTGGATACAACGCTAAAAGGGAAGTGAGAAATATGTTCCTTTGTTAGCTTCCATTGCCTCCCAGTAAAACTTCCTGGGGTGTGGCTTAACAGTCCATTTTAAAGATACCATTACAAAACAGGAGTGCGGACAACGCAAGTAATTTTATTTATAGATTTTGCCTTATTTACATTTCTATATACTTTAATGTCATTACTACATATTTGTTAATATTGATATAATTTATTTACAGGGAGATTCAATAAAAGTTCTTTTCGTTTAAAGTGGTGCTAATTTTGCCCCAACCAATCAGATCTTCTTTAACATTTGAAAGCAAACATCTGATTGGTTGGGGCAAAATTAGCACCATTTTAATGATAAGAACTTTTATTGAATAACCCTGTTAATGCTTAAACAACACAAACACTGTCCCTATGTATATTACTTTTACCCACCCCCACCAACATAGTACCTCCGAAAAACCCAATGTATCCCCCATGAAATTATATTATATAAATAAATTTATAAGGGATATATATCTATTATAATAAAACCCTAAAGCTGTGTCCGTGAATCCGTGTGTGTCACTGCAGTTCCTATGGAATCTCCACAAAAGGGAGTTGGTAAAATTGTCTCTGCAGTTCCTATTGACTCGCTACTAGAGGGAGAAACACAGGAAACAAGCAAGGCAGAACACAACAGTTACTTGGGACAGAGGGGGACTCGGAGGGGGAACTGGAGGGAACTCTGGCCTTGGGACATGGAGGCGAGCGAACTCTGGCCTTGGGACATGGAGGCAAGGGAACTCTGGCCTTGGGACATGGAGGCGAGGGAACTCTGGCCTTGGGACATGGAGGCGAGGGAACTCTGGCCTTATAGCACCCGTTATTAAAACTGGCTTAATGTCTAGTATTGTATAAAAAGCAAATAATACATCATTGTTAGGGTCAGGAGCATTTACATCTTTACAAAAACTGCAATGGAATCCCTGTTTTGTGTCAGAGGGAGGGATTATTTCAGAGCGGTAACATGATTGGCTATCAGCTTCTAGAAAGCAAGACTGCAGCTGCCTGTGAAGTATACTGTATACACTTAAAGGATAAGTGCACTGTAAAATCAAGTTATGTTCATTTGGAAGCTGCAGCTTTAAAAATACCATTGCCTTTTTTTTTTTTTTAACCTATGCCTCTCCAGGGCCTAGCTTTGGGCCTTGGAGTTCTGACATCTTGTTTCCTCGGTTTTTTTTTGCTGAATGTTAAGCTCCGCCCCTCTGAGATTCCCTCTGCTTTCTCCTGCTTGAGCCTCAAACAGTAATGCTTGTGAGGTCCGTGCACACGCATTACTGTTTGAGGCTCAAGCAGGAGAGTGCACGGAACTCACAGGCATTACTGTTTGAGGCTCAAGCAGGAGAATGCAGAGGAAATCTCAGAGGGGCGGACCTTAACATTCAGCAAACCAGTAACAAGATGTCAGCAACTTTCAAGGCACAAAGCTAGGCTCTGGAGGGGCATAGGTAAAAAGAAAATATGGCAACGGTATTTTTAAAACTGCAGCTTCCAAATGAACATAACTTGATTTTACAGTGCACTTATCCTTTAAGCTAGGTGTCACCGAGGTGGATTATTGGAGCTGACCCCAAGTACCTAGAGGTTAATTTCATAAATCACCAAGCAGCCCAGCCACAGCTGATAGGAGAGATACAGCTTTTCATATCTTTGTAAATGTGCTCTATCTATTGAGGCCTTCAAAGCCAGGCAAAAAGTATTTCCAGACATGTGCAAAGCAAGATTCTAATCACACTTCAGAAATTAACTGTACAATGTACATTGCCTCCAATAAGCTGTGCTATACATGGTACACAGCAGACAATGCTGCGATGATTGTGATCACAGCTATCCATTCTCTGAAATTTCCACTTATGTAAACATGCTCAGCACAGCATCAATTTAAAAAACTAAATAAAAAAGGTGCACACTAAACTGAATTGTTTGTCATCCAACATTGGAATCCAAATTAGGCTTGCCACAGGCCCAATCCCCATTTAGCATAAAATGTTTTATCCATGAATGAGATAATCATCCAGGGTCCCACTGGAGTAGAAGTTCAAGTACTTCCCATACCATAAGACAAAGTAGAACAAATTTCAGTAATTGTTTCCCTTACATGAGTCACTGATTTCCATGCTGGAGATGGCCACCTGTTGCTTCTTCAGCCCTGGGTATGTCTGTGCACGCACACACACAGGCTTGTTAAAGGAATTGATCGTGCTCTGGCTGCTCATGTAAGCATGCAAACCATATCTTTATTGGTGGTAAAAGAAGGGTTAGGGTTTAATGTGAATTCACCCAGTGGGGTATTAAGCTATCAGAAATAATAGAAATTAAAAGCATTTATATTTTTACAGTTACTTTTCCCTTTCTAAAGAATGACCACTGTGAAAGTAAAGAGATATTGCTTATTCTAAATTGTCAAACGCGAATAGCTTTTGCGGTGATTCAACTTATTTATTGTATTGAATTATTTGATCCTTTAGGTAGATTTAACTCCTTTCAGATTTCAAAGGTATCTAACAGAATAATGACAGTAACCACCGAGAACAGTTTAGCATTAGTTTATTATTCTTTTGCCTCCTATCAACATGTATTGTATCGATATATATTACTACAGTAGCAAAGGGGAAATTAAAATGGACAGTTACATTTTCTTTGAGACTAGAACTGGGTATACATAAAAATTCATGTGCTTCTATGGATATTCATTCCACAAAAAAACTAGAAGACTTAAGTATAGCGATTCCCTACAATATTAACATATTTAGCCATATTCTTTCTAAACACAAATAAATTTAAAGTGAGATATTTGTTTTATATACAGTTGGTTTATGCAGTTTGTGAAAAGTGGTTTTAATTCCACAGAAACTTTAAGTTGATTGCTAGGTGAGTAAATGAAAAGGCTATTTACAAGACATTCAAAAGCTTGCCAGCAATTTATTGGAGAAAGATTCTTATGCACAGCAAGATTAGTGTCCTTCAATGTTAGGCCCAAATAAAAATTGATCAAAAGTTTAACAAAACTACACTGTGAAAGCACTTGGTTCAGCTGAAGTAAACAAGCAGTGATTTTGCTAAACTGTAATTTTTTCAACTGCATAGGTAAATCAGTTTAAACCGCTTGCATCTTTAAACTGCAGTTTTGTTTGTTAAAGTGACATTCGTGAGTGCATTAAACAGCTTGCTTAAACTACTCCACATATATCTTTGTCTAAAATACGGTCTGTTTATTTACATGTAGTTGAGAAAAATTACATGGTTAGGCAGAAAGGGCATTAAAACTGGCCTCAGGATTTTAACGACACACATATAATAATAACCAAAATCACAACTGCAATAGCAAGAGAGAGGACTAGAATACAGATCTTCTTTCGGGATTTTTTCTAGAGAGAAAAGAATGCCATATGTTAATAAGTAGTTTAGTCCTCAACGAGAGAATTACAAAAGAAAAAAAAAATAGATTAAGTAACGTCATTCGTTAATTGTTAATGCTAGCTTTTGCATCTATTTTATTTCCACCATTTTGAGTCCTGTCTGCCTGTCAGTGAGTTGTGTGAAGCAATTGTTCTGTACTGTCGACGTGTTGGAAGAACTTTTGACTTGTCACATATGTGGGGGGGGAAGCAGGTGCATGTAGGCAGTTTCTGGTAAAAAAACAAAACAAAAAAAAAAACAAAAGTCCATAGCTGTCTTGAGTCCTGGCACAGTAAGATCAAATGTACCATGTCACTGTGAGCAAACTTGTAAGTACCAGTAACTGTGGGCAAGGTGTATGTACCAGTGAAACTCACTGTGGGCAAGTTTGTACGTATCAGTCGCACTCACTGGTGCAATAGCATGCAGTTTAAAAAAAAAAAAAAAACGAAACTGTCTCCAAAGTGAAGTCTGTGAATGTGTCTGAGCGAATGAGGATTCTTTATATTTGTGTGTGCCATGTGGCCCATTAAGGGGGAATGGATGAGCTGTGTTAGGAAGACTGAGTCCTATATGGGATTTTGCCCATATCTAGTGTCTGCAGTGTCAGCCTGATAGAGAGAGAGATTTAATACATTTTATATGACTTTATGTACAAAAATAGGCTTTATTAATTTGTTTTATAGTTTATCAATCAATATGAATTTATAATTTATGTATTTATAAATTCAAATTAATTTAATATATTCAACTGGGGGTGGCTAGTAATGGGTGTGGTTTATAGTAGGTGGGGATACTAGTGTGTGGGGCTTAAAGGGCATCTATAGTGGGAAAATTAACTTTTTTTCTTTCTTTCCATGTGTTCTATAATTCCCCCCCCCCCCACCCCCAGAGTTTCTTCACTTTTTTAAGATTCCCTCTCTGTCCTGAGATACACCAGTTAGAAGAATACGTGATTGCATTCCTCTACTCCTACTTGGACTGTCAATCAAATCCCCGTGACGTGATCCCCCCTCCCTGCTCTGTAATAAACATAGAGATAAGAGCATTAGCAGGGGGAGAGAGGTAGCTTTGATGGTAGATATAAGGCTGCACTTGACCCCCCTTCTTAATAGCTTTCACCGATTGATGATGGGTCACAAAGTGAGAGATCGTAAACTGTACTGATCTCCTTCTTCCGTGTCTCCAGGACAGCTTACTTTCTATTGGCCACTGTGCGTGGGTGTGTTTTTCAGGATGTTGAACTTTTAACTCCTACTGCACATAAGCTTGTCGGTTAGCCGGAGTTGAGACATGGAGGAGGTAACAGAGGGGAGGGGGGAAGTGCTGCACAGAGATCTGACACCATGGTTAAACAGAGTCACTGACAGATAGGATTAAGGCAGCACAGAGTACATGAATTTAACCTTCATGTGGCAGGTCAGGAATGGTCTCCATGTGGCAGGTAAGTAATCGTCTTCAGGCAACAGGTCAGGAATGGTCTCCATGTGGCAGGTAAGAAATGGTCTCCATCACTCCTTGTGTCAGGTCAAGAATGGTCTCCATGTGTCAGGTCAGGAATGGTCTACATGTGTCAGGACAGGAATGGTATCCATATGGCAGGTCAGGAATGGTCTCCATCACTCCATGTGGCAGGTTAGGAATGGTCTCCATGTGGCAGGTCAGGAATGGTCTCCATGTGGCAGCCCCCCCCCCCCCCCTCTTAATAGCTTTCACTGATTGATGATGGGTCACAAAGTGAGAGATCGTAAACTGTACTGTTCTTCTTCTTTCTGTCTCCAGGACAGCTTGCTTTCTATTGGCCACTGTGCGTGGGTGTGTTTTTCAGGATGTTGAACTTTTAACTCCTACTGCACATAAGCTTGTCGGTTAGCCGGAGTTGAGACATGGAGGAGGTAACAGAGGGGAGGGGGGAAGTGCTGCACAGAGATCTGACACCATGGTTAAACAGAGTCACTGACAGATAGGATTAAGGCAGCACAGAGTACATGAATTTAACTTTGCAAAGGGGCAATGTGTTTTTTTCCACTATAGATGCCCTTTAAAGGTCATATCCACCCCACAAAACTTAAATTTAACCCACTACTGGCCCCACGGTACAGTTTTAAAAAAATCTTTAACATACATTCCTGCTCCTTATGGTTCCCCTGTAGTCCACGTATAAATTCCAGAAAAACTGAAGAGTAGTGGCTGTCTTCCTGTCCAAACGTCTCTTCCTCCTGTCTTAACTCTGGGAGGGATGGTGACATGCGCAGAGGAGCCCTTTCCCTCTCTCCCGATCCCTCTCTTTCAACCATTCACCTTGCATAAAAATGTTCAGCTATATTGCAGGGCATACCCTCCCACCCCCAACCGCTATGTTAGAAGTTTAAAAATAGATTCCAAACTGTACTTACGGCTCCTCGTTCTATCATCTTCTCTATTGCTGGCAGCTGTGACTGCCGGTCTGGCCCCGATTGTAGTTCCGTCAGGAGTCGGACCAGAACGACGCTGGAACAAAGCTTGTTTTTAAGTTCTAACATAGCGGTTAGGGATGGAAGGGCATGCCCTGCAATATAGATGAACCTTTCTATGGAGGGTGGAGATGCCCTTTAAGGCAGCAAATGATCTGTGCCTACAGGCTCCTGATACCCAATTCCAGCACTGTGAGCCATAAAAGATGCACTTTCTGGGAGTTTGCAGCAAAGTTACGTGCCAACATGGTAATTCAAAGTTTCAAGTGCCAGAAGCCTATATGTGTTTTGACCAATGAGTTAATTTTTGACTGCTGTATATTACTGACAAAATATAATTTTCAAAGGCTCATGAAGTTGTGAAAAATAACCTTGTGTTAACCGTTAGGATAAATGTAAAGGAATGCACAACTCTTAAGGTGGCCATACATTAGGCCGATTTTATGTACAATTCTACATACAATCCGACATTTCCATCGATTGTCCCGAAAAATTGTAAATTTTCCCATTCTTATCATGCGACATTAGATCGTAAAATCGATCGTAATTACGATCGGGAAAGTGGTAAAATTATTGTAGTGTTTTCTGAAGTTTCGATTAAATGTTAATGTAATGTAACCTCACAATGGACGACATTCGACATTAATCACAAAACAAATTGAATGTCGAACAATATTTATTGTACATCTACGTACAATTAACATTGTACATCTGTCTATCAAAGTATCGGTCGGTTTAAGATCGTAATTAATTAAGATCGCCATAGTGTATGGCCACCTTTACTCACCTTTCCACTATCTGATGGGCTTTTTTAGCATAAGTTTTTTGGAGGAGAATGTGTTTTTTCTTTAAAATGGCAGGTTCATAAAATTGCAAGTTCTAGATCTATATTACTTTTCCTAGATCATAATGTTTATATTACTAGATCATAATGTTTTCAATGTATTACTATATCTAAGTTCAGTGAAAAGTAATTGTGTCCAAGTAACAGTCCGTATTGGTAATAACTTTAGGAAAGACAAATACGCAATCCAGCAACATGGATCGATGCCTTATGCTTCCTTAAAGTGAACATAGATGCGTGTAAACTTGATCAGAATTTCAGTAACACAATAATCAAATTGTAAACAAGAGAATCACCTGGTAATATGCTGCCCTCTGTAGCTGCTCATTTGCTCTCTCTACGTGAACTTCCGCACTTTCTACATTGGCTTCTATACTATCTGCAAGAGACAGTTTAGATTCCTTTGAATATTTTATAATGAATGCAAATAAATCTGAGTTTAGCAATTTGCATACTTTTAGTACACTTGTAAAATATGTGATTATATTTAGTGGTCGATGGCACAAAGCTACATTTTTCCTGGATTTGACAGCAGGCTGGAACAGAAGTGAAACTGGACATAAGATACAGGGCATGGCAAAAAAAGACTTGGGTCCACACACATGTGCAATTGCAGGACCTGTCTTGCGTGGTACGATGGTGTACGAACACTCATTTTGGCCTACTACTGGTAAATGTATAGGTGATCGGATGGCCAAAAGTGGCCGTTTGGATGGGCATCGTTGATGATCCGCTGGGTTGGATATATTTGGATTTGAGATCTAATTTTTCTTTTCTAATCCCTCAGTTATTGATAAGGACATTGAAGTGCAATAATAACAGCACCATTTTCAAAATGCCCAAGTATTTTGGATTTTCATTGCAAAGTGATTTTGTATAGCATATCATAGGTTTTTATTAGGTTAAAACAGATCTATTAATATGTTGGCAATTGTTATACTTGGGGCAATTAAGATATGGTTTTGTATTCCTACTGAAATGCATAGTTTTTTCATTTAAAATCTCTCACGTAAAGACAGGGGCACTTTACTGCCACACATTCAAAAAGTGTCCCTAGCCTAAATGATTTCTACGAAGTGCTAGAATTACTTTAGCCAGTTAGTTAGTAAAGCTTATATGTACTGCCGCCAATTTACACAATCAAATGTCTTTTTGCCGACCATTATCTGTTTTCTACTACAATTAGTAAGATTACAACTCTTCTAATATTAACTGGAGGGTTTAGTCGTACACCTGCAAGATTGTTTTGTGTGTGGATCACATATAGTCTGCTTTATGTTCTCATTTTTTTTGTCTCCCTTAGGGCTAGGCCACACTCAAGCAATTTCACTGCATTTGCGCATGTGATTTCTTCATATTATAGTAATCGCGGCAATGCACTGAAAACGCGATTTTATGCGCAGTGGAATGCGATTTTGTATTTTAAAAGGAAAAATTGCATGCGCAAATGCAACGGAATCATGTGCAGCACAATGTTGCCGAGCCCTTACAGAGTGTGGCAACTGCTGCATAATTTAAATTTTTAATAAATGATCAAAGCTTCTTTCTAAGAAAACCGTAATGCAATTTAATAAGCAATTAAAATCCTTACCTATCATCTCTCCTTGATCATGAATCATCACTGCTAAATCCTTAAAAATCTGATTGACATCAAGAATATCTGCCTGTGTAAAACATGAATAAAGCAGAATTACATTACATATTTATGGTCAGACTAGCAAAAGTGTGCCCGTTGATGCGCAGTGGGAAATATGTGGATGTATGTTTAGCTATATGTGGATACAGATGATATAAAATCTTTATACACACTACTATAAAATATCAGGGATTTGCACAGTAAAAGAAAAAGAAAGGCAAGATGTTAAAAATAAAAGAAATCCTATGAAATCTTGGTTCTATTAGTGTCACAACCCCATAATAAATATTTTACACAATATACAGAGGCAGATGGGAACCTATTGGTTGCACCCCAATAGGTATTAGAGGGGACATCTATACACACATCTTTTGGATTGTACTGGAAGTGCTTTAGAAATACATGTAAAATATACCTATAGTGCAGCCTAACACCTAGTTATTCTTGATTAGAGATGGGCGAAACTGCTAAAATCCATTTCGCCTGTGGACCTGGAAAATGGTCTGGGGAAAACTAACATATATCCAGAAGTTTTTTAAAAAAAAACTTTCCTCACGATCAAACTGTTTTTAGAGCTTATGCACTCATTTGAGGATCACCGAAATTTTAGATAACCATTTTTACAAAATTTTCAAAAATACCTTTTAAAATTCTACAGTAACTTCCTGTAAATGGCCTCTGGGACCTGGGAAATGGCCTGGGGAACAGATAATAAGATTCTTTCAAATCAGAATTGGTTACAATCAGATTGGTTAGAATCAGAAAGAAACTGGATTGGTATACTAACCAATTAGACTCTTTCTGAAATAAACTAATTGAAACCAATTCTGATTGGAAAAGAATCTGATTAGTTAGTATACCAATTAGATACTTCCTGAAGGAATCGAATTGTATCTAATCAGAATTGGTTACAATCAGATGGTTTTAGGCTGGGTACACACTGCAGGATTTTTTGTCCCGACAGAGCGTTCGCTGCGAGCACTCGGCCGGGGCAAATGACTGTCGGTCGCGGGCAATAGTGGCCGCGGCCGACAGTCATTTGCAACCAATTGTGTACTTATTCTTCCCCCAATATACTTATACTTATTAAACCCCTACTTCCCCCCAGTGTACTTATTAACCCCTACTTCCCCCCAGTGTACTTATTAACCCCTTCCTTCCCCCCAGTGTACTTATTAACCCCTTCCTTCCCCCCAGTGTACTTATTAACCCCTTCCTTCCCCGAATATACTTATTAACCCCTTCCTTCCCCGAATGAACTTATTAACCCCTTCCTTCCCCAATATACTTATTAACCCCTTCCTTCCCCCATACTTATTAACCCCTTCCTTCCCCGAATATACTATATTAACCCCTTCCTTCCCCGAATATACTTATTAACCCCTTCCTTCCCCGAATATACTATTAACCCCTTCCTCCTCCCCGAATATACTTATTAACCCCTTCCTTCCCCGGACTTATTAAACCCCTTCCTTCCCCGAATATACTTATTAACCCCTTCCTTCCCCCAGCGTACTTATAACCCCTTCCTTCCCCCAGCGTACTTATTAACCCCCTTCCTTCCCCCAGCGTACTTATTAACCCCTCCTTCCCCGCGTACTTATTAACCCCTTCCTTCCCCCAGCGTACTTATTAACCCCCCCTTCCTTCCCCCAGCGTACTTATTAACCCCTTCCTCCCCCAGCGTACTTATTAACCCCTTCCTTCCCCCTTCCTCCCCCCAGCGTACTTATTAACCCCTTCCTTCCATCCCCCCAGCGTACTTATTAACCCCTTCCTTCCCCCAGCGTACTTATTAACCCCTTCCTTCCCCCACGTAACTTATTAACCCCTTCCTTCCCCGAATATACTTATTAACCCCTTCCTTCCCCAATATACTTATTAACCCCTACTTCCCCCCAATGTACTTATTAACCCCCTACTTCCCCCCATGTACTTATTAACCCCACTTCCCCCAATGTACTTATTCCCCTACTCCCCCCATGTACTTACCCCTACTTCCCCCCCAAGTACGTATTATTAACCCCTACTTCCCCCCCAATGTACTTATACCCCCTACTTCCCCCCCCAATGTACTTATTAACCCCTACTTCCCCCAATGTACTTATTAACCCCTACTTCCCCCCAATGTACTTATTAACCCCTTCCTTCCCCCATGTACTTATTAACCCCTTCCTTTCCCCCACTGTACTATTAACCCCTTCCTTCCCCCACTGTACTTATTAACCCCTTCCTTCCCCCACTGTACTTATTAACCCCTTCCTTCCCCCACTGTACTTATTACCACCCCTTCCCTCCCCCACTGTACTTATTAACCCTCCTCTCCCAACTTTATAACCCCTTCCTTCCCCGAATTTACTTATTACCCCTACTTTCCCCCATGTACTTATTAACCCCTTCCTTCCCCCGCTGTACTTATTAACCCCTTCCTTCCCCCGCTGTACTATTACCTCACCCCTTCCTTCCCCCGCTGTACTTATTACCCCCTTCCTTCCCCCGCTGTACTTATTAACCCCTTCCTTCCCCCAACGTTTATTAACCCCTTCCTTTCCCCCCACTGTACTTATTAACCCCTTCCTTCCCCCAACGTACTTATTAACCCCTTCCTTCCCACCAACGTACTTATTAACCCCTTCCTTTCCCCAACGTACTTATTAACCCCTTCCTTTCCCACCAACGTACTTATAACCCCTTCCTTTCCACCAACGTACTTATAACCCCTTCCTTCCCACCAACTACTTATTACCCCCTTCCTTCCCACCAACGTACTTATTAACCCCTTCCTTCCCACCAACGTACTTATTAACCCTCCTTCCTTCCCCCAATGTACTTATTAACCCCTTCCTCCCCCCATTACTTATTAACCCCTTCCTTCCACCCCTGTACTTATTACCCCTTCCTTCCCCCGCTGTACTTATTAACCCCTTCCTTTCCCCCTGTACTTATTACCCCCCTTCCTTCCCACCAACGTACTTATTAACCCCGTCCTTCCCACCAACGTACTTATTACCCCGTCCTTCCCACCAACGTACTTAACCCCGTCCTTCCCACCAACGTACTTATTAACCCCTTCCTTTCCCCACGTACTTAACCCCTTCCTTCCCCCACTGTACTTATTAACCCCTTCTCCTCCCACTGTACTTGTTACCCCTTCCTTCCCCCACTGTACTTATTAACCCCTACTTCCCCCAATGTACTTATTAACCCCTCCTTCCCCCCAATGTACTTATTAACCCCTTCCTTCCCCCAATGTACTTATTAATAACCCCTTCCTTTCCCCACTTATTATACCCCTTCCTTCCCCCCTGTACTTATTAACCCCTTCCTTCCCCCACTGTACTTATTAACCCCCTTCCTTCCCCCACTGTACTTATTAACCCCTTCCTTCCCCCACTGTACTTATTAACCCCTTCCTTCCCCCACTTACTTATTAACCCCTTCCTTCCCCCACTGTACTTATTAACCCCTTCCTCCCCCACTGTACTTATTAACCCCTTCCTCCTCCCAACGTACTTATTAACCCCTTCTCCTCCCAACGTACTTATTAACCCCTTCCTTCCCCCACTGTACTTATTAACCCCTTCCTTCCCCCAATGTACTTATTAACCCCTTCCTTCCCCCAATGTACTATTAACCCCCTTCCTTCCCCCAATGTACTTATAACCCCTTCTTCCTCCCCCGAATATACTGATTAACCCCTACTTCCCCCCAATGTACTTATTAACCCCTACTTCCCCCCAATGTACTTTTAACCCCTACTTCCCCCCATGTACTTATTAACCCCTACTTCCCCCCAATGTACTTATTACCCCTACTTCCCCCCCAATGTACTTATTAACCCCTACTTCCCCCCAATGTACTTATTAACCCCTTCCTTCCCCCACTGTACTTATTCCCCCTTCCTTCCCCACTGTACTTATTAACCCCTCTTCCCCCACTGTACTTATTAACCCCTTCCTTCCCCCACTGTACTTATTAACCCCTTCCTTCCCCCACTGTACTTATTAACCCCTTCCTTCCCCCACTGTACTATTACCCCCTTCTTCCCCCACTGTACTTATTAACCCCTTTCTCCTCCCAACGTACTATTAACCCCTTCCTCCTCCACGTACTTATTAACCCCTTCCTTCCCCCCTGTACTTATTAACCCCTTCCTTCCCCCACTGTACTTATTAACCCCTTCCTCCCCCAATGTACTTATTAACCCCTTCCTTCCCCCAATGTACTTATTAACCCCTTCCTTCCCCGTATACTGATTAACCCCTACTTCCCCCCAATGTACTTATTAACCCCTACTTCCCCCAATGTACTTATTAACCCTACTTCCCCCCCAATGTACTTATTAACCCCTACTTCCCCCCAATGTACTTATTAACCCCTTCCTTCCCCCAATGTACTTATTAACCCCTACTTCCCCCCCCAATGTACTTATTTCCCTATTTCCCCCCCAATGTACTTATTAACCCCTTCCTTCCCCCAATGTACTTTACCCTTCCCCCCCACTGTACTTATTACCCCCTTCCTTCCCCACTGTACTTATTAACCCCTCCTTCCCCCACTGTACTTATTAACCCCTTCCTTCCCCAAACGTACTTATTAACCCCTCCTTCCCCCCACCGTACTTATTAACCCCTTCCTCTCCACGCTTTTAACCCTTCCTTCCCCCAATGAACTTATTAACCCCTTCCTTCCCCAATATACTTATTAACCCCTACTTCCCCCAATGTACTTATTAAACCCCTTCCTTTCCCCAATACTTATTAACCCCTTCCTTCCCCGAATATACTTATTAACACCCTTCCTTCCCCGAATATACTTATAACCCCTTCCTTCCCCGAATATACTTATTAACCCCTTCCTTCCCCGAATATACTTATTAACCCCTACTTCCCCCAATGTACTTATTAACCCTACTTCCCCCAAGTACTATTAACCCCTTCCTTCCCCCAATGTACTTTTAACCCTCTTCCCCCAATGTACTTATTAACCCCTTCCTTCCCCCGCTGTACTTATTAACCCCTTCCTTCCCCCCTGTACTTATTAACCCCTTCCTTCCCCCCTGTACTTATTAACCCTTCCTTTCCCCGCTGTACTTTTAACCCCTTCCTTTCCCCAACGTACTTATTAACCCCTTCCTTTCCCAACGTACTTATTAACCCCTTCCTTTCCCCAACGTACTTATTACCCCTTCCTTTCACCAACGTACTTATTACCCTTCCTTCCCACCAATGTACTTATTACCCCTTCCTTCCCACAACGTACTATTAACCCCTTCCTTCCCCAATGTACTTATTAACCCCTTCCTTCCCCCGCTGTACTTATTAACCCCTTCCTTCCCCCGCTGACTATAACCCCTTCCTTCCTCCCGCTGTACTTATTAACCCCTTCCCTCCCCCGCTGTACTTATTAACCCCTTCCTTCCCACCAACGTACTTATTAACCCCGTCCTTCCCACCAACGTACTTATTACCCCGTCCTTCCCACCAACGTACTTATTAACCCCGTCCTTCCCCAATGTACTTATTAACCCCGCCCTTCCCCCAATGTACTTATTAACCCCCCCCTTCCCCCATGTACTTATAACCCCCCGTCCTTCCCCCAATGTACTTATTAACCCCGTCCTTCCCCCAATGTACTTATTAACCCCTTCCTTCCCCCAATGTACTTATAAACCCTTCCTTCCCCCAATGTACTTATTAACCCCTTCCATCCCCCAATGTACTTATTAACCCTTCCTCCCCCAATGTACTTATTAACCCCTTCCTTCCCTTCCCCCAATGTACTTATTAACCCCATCCTCCCCCAATGACTTATTAACCCCATCCTTCCCCCAATGTACTTATTAACCCCTTCCTCCCCCAATGTACTAATTAACCCCTACTTCCCCCCAATGTACTTATTACCCCTTCCTTCCCCCAGTGTACTTATTAACCCCTTCCTTCCCCCACTGTACTTAACCCCTTCCTTCCCCACTGTACTTATTAACCCCTTCCTCCTCCCAATGTACTTATTAACCCCTTCCTTCCCCCAATGTACTTATTAACCCCCTTCCTTCCCCACTGTACTTAACCCCTTCCTTCCCCCCTGTACAACCCCTTCCTTCCCCCACTGTACTTATTAAACCCCTTCCTCCTCCCACTGTACTTATTAACCCCTTCCTTCCCCAGTGTAGTTATTAACCCCTTCCCCTCCCACTGTACTTATTAACCCCTTCCTTCCCCCAGCGTACTTTATAACCCCTTCCTTCCCCCACTGTACTTATTAACCCCTTCCTTCCCCCAGCGTACTTATTAACCTCTTCCTTTCCCCACTGTACTTATTAACCCCCTCCTTCCCCCAATATACTTATTACCCCTTCCTTCCCCAATATACTTATTAACCCCTTCCTCCTCCCCACTATACTTATTAACCCCTTCCTCCTCCCCACTATACTTATTAACCCCTTCCTCTCCCCGGTGTATTTATTAAACCTTCCTTTCCCTCAATGTACTTATTAACCCCTTCTTTCCCCAATGTACTTATTAACCCCTTCCTTCCCACCAATTTACTTATTAACCACGTCCTTCCCCCAATGTACTTATTAACCCCTTCCTCTCCCCGGTGTATTATTAACCCCTTCCTTTCCCCCAATGTACTTATTAACCCCTTCCTTTCCCCAATGTACTTATAACCCCCTTCCCTCCCCACCAATGTACTTTATTAACCCCTTCCTTCCCACCAATGTACTTATTAACCCCTTCCTTCCCACCAATGTACTTATTAACCACGTCCTTCCCCCAATGTACTTATTAACCCCTTCCTTCCTCCAATGTACTTATTAACCCCTTCCCCGCTGTACTTATTAACCCCTTCCTTCCCCCAATATACTTATTAACCCCTTCCTTCCCCAATGTACAACCCAATGCAACCAATTGTGCAGTCCCATCGGGTGTGATTTACAGACATGTCCATTCATCCGAACGAGGTCGCTCTCGGCCGGCCTCCCCACACCAGCAGATATTTTCGGCCGACGGTCGGTCAGTGTAGGGCGGCTGGCCCCGACCTAGCTTGGTCGCCCAAACAGGTGATCGGGTATGTTGGTAAATCATGTCCGATCGTGCAGTTCCCTATTGGACCACACAATCTGTCGCATGCACTGTCAGCTGAGGCTACTATTGCCGCGACCAACAGTCCTTTGTCCTGGCCGAGCTTGCTGGAATTAAACACTCGGTTGGTACAAGTAATGGGCCCCTTGTTTACCCAGCCTTAGAAATAATTTTAATGGTATGCCTTATGAAAGAATCTGATTGGAAAAGAATAATATTGGTTGGTATAACAAGAAGATTCTTTCTAAAAAAAAAATAAAAAATCTGAATTGGTTACAATCAATCAGATTCTTTTAAGGGGCCCATACACAATGCAACTCCACTATTGAACATCAATTGTTTCGTTAATTGTATAGATATAGTCTGGTGCTATTAAATTGAGAAGATCTGATTGAATGTGAAGGTGATCGGTCAGGACAGAAAATTTTTATCTGCTACAACTAAATTGTTTAACGTCTTCCAACTCGAACCTGGAGTGTCAGATAAACAACAGAGCTCACAGTCTGGAAGGTGTGAGACCATAGAGTGTATATTTTGTTCATGATGGCAATGTGTGCTGCGGTACACATGACAACAACAGGCACGTTAAATCGATGTACGAACACACAGCAAGATTAGTTAGCAAATAAAATATGAAAAAAATCAGCAAACAATCGCAAATTACTTCATTCTTTATTTCCATTCTAAACCTAAAATGTGCTTTGTACATTAGTCATTTCCGCCACTTTTCACTATTGGCAACCATAAAACCTGCCCATATATGGTGAATTGGTTGCTTTTGCGGCACATTCTATTCTGCAACAATTTACATCTTACACAATCATATCTGCCTATTAATGCCTGATTGTACACAGAAATTCCAACAATTTTATCTTGTTCGTTTATGTCCGATTGTACGACTATTGTTTCTAATTTAAATCTGGTCGGTAGTTCATCAACCAATTTCATTGCACGTGTTACGTGTGATGTGTGGTTCACAATAAATTGATTTACTATTTGGAATGCGACCCTCAGTCTTTTGTTTCCTGTAATACTGCTAGTTCCTAAGGGAAGAACCCACGAGGTGTCTGCACCCACACGTTGGACAGAGTGCACCTCCACCATTGCTTGCCTACTGGTAAACTGGGGGACTGGCAGTAAGAATTACTGGTGAAATGGAGAGCTGGCAGTAAGACTGTCTGGTGAACTGGAGGGTTGGTGGTAAGAATAGTAAAGTGGGCGGCTGGCAGTAAGACTGGCTGGTAATATACCTGAAATATACCTTCTGTCTTCCAGCACACCCCCTGCAATACAGCTTGTAACACTCCCAACACCCCCCTGCAATACAGCTTGTGACTCTCCCAGCATCCCCTCTGAAATAAACTTTGTCTCCAAACAACCTCCCCCTGCAATAAAGCTTCTAATAAATTCCCAGCATCCCCTCTGAAATACACCTTCCATCTCCCTTCCAAACACATCCCCCCCCCAATTTGGTTCCTATAAATTCTATTACTTGTGCAATTTTTTAAAAAAAGGCAAGTTCTCACAGCCTTCTTACATAAAGCAGTGTGGCTGAAGCCTTCTAACGTCCCCCTTCTGTCTTTTCCTGCACAATCTGCTGTGAATAGATTGTGCAGAGACGGGGAGGAAAGGCTTTGTTTTTCATAAGTGGAGATACCCTTTAAACAATTGTAAAGCACTGCCCTGCATAATGCGCTTTACAATTTCAGGGATTGGCCAGCATAAAAGGGGTTTATGAAAACATGTTACAACAAAATATTACTCATATCATAATGTGCAATGAATTACAACATTACAAGAGGATTAACAATTTTACAAGAGCAGCCATTTTGTTCACTTTATTTTTAATACGGTACCTCTAATTTCTGAATAGCACTCTCCCTCTCCTTAATAAGCTCAAGATCCTCCTCTGTAACTGCAAACTCCTCCTCTTGACTCTGTAGCTGGTTCCAGTCTTCATTGCTTAAAAAGTAGTATAAGCATATATAAGCATTTATATTGACCAAAACACCATTGTAATTTTTAATGACCCTGCATATTGTCTTTATATTCTGCCTGTGTGAAAAACAAATTTGTCACATTATAGATTTCTGAAATTGGTAATTTTGCCAATCAGACAGGTTTAAATTTTTTTATTACATCATGCAATCACCAAATGTACTGTGTGGAAAGAAATGTAGACACACAGTTATTTTGCATACAGGAGGGAGATGGCTATGAAACTTATGTGTTATTGAGATGGCAGTAACATGAGCTGCTTTTTCAGTGTGGTCTTTGCACTAACAATATTCATTGCTCTCATACTTTAGCATTCAATGAAATCAGTTAAGTGAAAAATCTGAATATATAGTCAGTGTGCTTGTGAAGGTTCTCATTCATCCAGGCCATGGTATATCTGTTGTATTCAATTAGATCAACTGGATTTGAAGTTTAGTTCTTGAAGACGTTTCGCTAGTCATCCGACTGGCTTTCTCAATTCAGAATGACTTGTACAAGAATCTGTGGCAATTATGTACCCTGGAAAATACCAATTAGCATATCACAGCCAAGTGTTAAGGGCGTGATTAGATAGTGGCTAAGAGGTGTTATAGGAACGCCCAGAGTAAGTTGTCAAAACAGCATTGTACATGGCAGACAGATGACTCCTAAAGCCATCCCTGTGGTGGATATTATAGCAGCCACAGAAGCCTCAATCCACAATAATAAGGTACCACAGAGTGAGGCAGAACAACTTCGCCTTAAGGTATCTGCAGCCTTAGCCAGTGCAGAAACGCCTTCGTCTAACCTGACCACACAGCAAAGAAGAGCCTTAACATCCCTCAAGAAAGATTCTAGTATCACCATTCTACCGGCAGACAAGGGAAGATGCACAGTGGTACTTAACACCTCAGACTACCATGATAAGGTGACCATGCTCCTGGCCGATAACAACACATATGAGGCTTAAACAAGGGATCCCACCAGCCGGTACAAGAAAAGCGTCATAGACTTACTACAACAGCTGCAAAAGGATAAAGCCATTGATCGAGCAATGTATCATCGCCTCTACCCTGGTGAGGCGCATATATGGACTCCCAAAGATACATAAGGAAGGGGCACCACTAAGACCTATAGTCAGCAGCATCAACTCTGTAACATACAAGGTGGCAAAATACCTAGCCAACATCTTAGGACCATTGGTGGGAAGTTCTAAGCATCACATCCATAACTCTCAGGATTTCACCAGCAAGATTGAAGATATAGTACTCGGTGCAGAAGAAACTATGGTGTCCTATGATGTGACATCTCTCTTCACCTGTATACCCACCAAGGAGGCTGTTGTCATGGTGAGAAAACGGCTAGGCCAAGACAGCACTCTCACCAGCAGAACTGATCTCAACCCAGAACAAGTGTGTTCCTTACTGGACTTGTGCCTGAATACCACCTATTTCAAATACAGGGATAAGTTCTATAAGCAAAAACACGGATGTGCTATGGGATCTCCAGTTTCACCCATTGTGGCCAACATTTACATGGAGGAGGTAGAAAAACTGGCGCTTAATACCTTTAAGGGCATAGCACCCAGCCACTGGTTCAGATATGTGGATTAAACTGGTTCAGATATGTGGGTTAAAATCCACCAGAAGGAAGTACAAGCTTTCACAGAACACATTAATGCGGTAGACCAAAAAATCAAATTTACAAGGGAAGAGGTACAAAACAACAAACTGGCTTTCTTGGACTGCTTGGTAGAAGTCAGGGAGAATGGTAAATTGGAAGTAGAGGTTTACAGAAAACCAACACACACAGATCAGTATTTGATGTTTGACTCCCACAACCCTTTAAATCACAAGCATCAGAACCCTGCAACACAGAGCTGAGAACATCCCCACTAGCACAGAGGCGAAGGCTAAAGAAATGAAACATCTCAGAGGAGCCCTTAAAACTTGTGGATATCCAGACTGGGCCTTTGTCAAAAGAAGCAGAAGAAAAGAAAAGAACACGAATACCAACATTGAAGGTGAAAAGCAAGACAGGAGAAAGAACATGGTCATCCCATATGTAGCAGGGGTCTCTGAGAAACTAAGAAGAGTTTTCAAAAAACACCGTATCCCTGTCTGCTTTAAACCGAGCAACACGCTGAGGCAGCAATTGGTACATCCGAAAGACCCAATACCGAAACACAAGAAAAGAGACATCATATACGCAGTGCAGTGCAGTGAAGAATGCTCTGATTTGTATGTGGGGGAGACCAAACAACAACTGCATCAACGTATGGCCCAGCACAGAAGAGCCAATTCCTCGGGTCAGGACTCAGCCGTGTACCTGCATCTTAAGGATAAAGGACATACCTTTGAAGATTGTAATGTTAACATATTGGCAAACGAACGTGACTGGTTCAAGAGAGGTGTTAAGGAGGCCATTTATGTGAAAATAAAGAAACCAAGCCTAAATAGAGGTGGGGGGGGGGGGGGGTCACCACCTGTCTGCCATGTACAATGCTGTTTTGACACCTTACTCTGGGCGTTCCTATAACACCTCTTAGCCACTATCCAATCACACCCTTAACACTTGTGATATGCTAATTGGGATTTTCCAGGGTACATAATTGCCACAGATTCTTGTACAAGTCATTCTGAATTGAGAAAGCCAGTCAGATGACTAGCGAAATGTCTTCAAGAACTAAACTTCAAGTCCAGTTGATCTAATTGAATACAACAGATATATAGTCAGTGTATATTGTACCTTTTAGAGGTATTTTGACTATTACATTTGTCTCTAGTTTCAAAGCCTACAATTGTCATGAGTGTTACCCTAACTTACACAAACAAGCTGATATGCTTTAAACTTACTTGTCAAAAGAAACAAGCTGTTCCTCCTTCTGTTTCTCATCACCCTGAAAATAAGTTGTACCATATTAAAGTCATATTTTTAAAAATACAATTTCATTGACTCAAATATATAAAAAATAGCATAACAGTAAATCATAAAAAATCTGACTAAAATAACTTGAGATGTCCAGTCTTACCGAAAGGCGAGAGCCTGCTCTAGCACGAGCAACAGTCTCTTTTTCTTTTTCTGAAACTTGTCTCTGAATATTTTGGAAGTGATTAAGTGCAGCTGAGAATTCATTCATGAGACGATCCTTCTGGAGTTTTTGCTGGCGCTTTAAGGCAGAAAATAAAGAGAACGCTTAAATATTGGGCAGGTAAGTAAATAAAACAAAATACAGATCATCTCAATAGAGTAGACCTGACATGAAATTTACCAGAAACTAAATAGAACCAGCTACCAGTGTAACAGAAGATGAAAGAATGATTAAAAAAATAGTATAAAATGAAAAAAATTCACATCTGATAAATGCCTGATTAAATTACAATTATGGCCCCCAGCCTGCCACCCTCTCTCCTGTTGATAGTACCCAGGGTGAGGACTTTAACCACTAGGTCCTCATCCCTGGGTCTTGCCTTAATGCTTTAAGAAAAACCTTCGAAGCCGTCGCTGGAAATGCCCACCTAACTTCCTGGTCTTTCATCCTTCCTTGCAGAGTGCATCTGCCCATTAATCGGCACTGCCATATTGAGGGACTATGGCAGGGGAGTCCGCAAGCAACTTTACGAAGCAGACTTTGCAGAGCTCGTTTGTAACAATTAAGTAAGACCCAGGCATGAGGACCCCATGATTTAGGCCCTCACCCTGAGTTCTATTAGCTGGGGAGGGGGCTTTCAGGTGTATAATTGCCCTTTAAACTTAAAAAAAAAAACAACCTGAAATACTTAATTTTAATATTCTAAAATTGTATGAATACAGAAAAAAATACTTTCCCTCTTATTAATCTATACTCTGAGGTGTGTGTGTTGCTGCATGCCAACAATCTGGTACTTGTTTTGAACAGGCTAAGTATTCCACTCCCATTCTTTACCGACTCCTCCTTCAATATGACCTGGTTTTGACTTTGTGAGGGCAAGCATGCTCCATAATCACAATGAGGCAGCACTGTTAGAAGGATTTACCCAACTGTTACCATTCCAATTACAGCAAAATGGGACACACTGTACACAGCAGAGATTATGATAATAGGGCACTTGATTGAAAACTGAAATGTAAGATATTTCATATAAGAAATAGGGGTGATGGTTGAGAAGAAGTATGGTATACAATAATGTATTTTTTAAAAAAAAATTCCCAGTATAGATTCACGTAAGTAATATGATGAAACAAGGCTTTCAGCTAAAAGCTAATAACCACTGATAGGTAGACTAAAAGTAATGACAATATAACTCTGGTGTCAGTGCCAGATATAATAAATTTGGCCATACATTAGAGGATGCACCTCCCAACGTTCCTACAACATTTTAAAATAACACCTGGACTGATCATTTTACAAATCAATAATATTAATTGCAAATCGTGATACGGCAGAGAAATATCACAGGAACATCAGCAGGTAAAATAAATGCTTTAGCTGATGTTATGATTAGTTCAACGTTCATTTTGGACAAAACACTGAATCAACATAACATTGAGATAGTGTAATACACTAGACAGAAATTGGATAGATTTTCACCTATGGACAAATGTCTTATCTATCTAATGTCTGAAAACTGCAGTGGTTCTTATCTTAAGACAGTCCTGCAACATTCCCACCTGGCCAATTAATTTTGTGATCGCAAAAAAGAACAGGCTAGGTGGCTGTCAAGATGTCACAAGAAGTCAAGAGAAGAAAACAGAAGTGGCATATATAGTACACACCCACAACACAATCTTATGATAAAATATCCTTTATTATAAATGATGGGATATGGTGAATAAAGTGCACTGAAACATTAAAAACACAACCCCAACCTGTAGTATCAACATATATGGTAAAATACATAGTATACCGGTATACTCATGCAGTCATTCACACATACATTAGCAATAGTTGTTAGCAGCAATAATAGTGGCAAGTAGATCATCACAGACCCATTAACCCTCCTATGCTAACATAAATAACAGTAATCTCATATATATGTATATAACCCAGGATACCCAGCTTCCCTCACCAATAGTATATCCTATAATAGGGGGAAGAAACAGTGGAAGTCCTAATCCCAATGGCAGAGCAATACCAAATCAAGAGGGTCTCACCAAACAGCACCGGTTAGTATGATCATGATACCTGAGGCAGGATGCGAATTAAAATTGCCGTCCACGTTACCGGACTTTCTCAAACGACATACACCCTAAGGATGCGCTGCACTATAAATACACAGGCCGCAGCTTGATAGGGCATCAATAAAGGTCTCACGAGAGGTAGGAACATAGCATCATTGCATAACTCCCGGCTCGCCCAAACAGAATATGCCGCACCTAAGGGCGGATATACACTGTGGCTATATCTCACAGGTCGGCCATTTTAGAAGAGGGAACACCCATACTCCCAATTAACCAAACAGCCGGGATGCACATAATAAAATACCTAGTTACACATAAACAAGGAGATAAATATCTCTCCAAATGCGGCTTATTATAGCTGCTACACCACACAGTCTATGCATATCCCGGTCCACAGTGTATCATGGGGGGGAAAAAAGATGTCACATGAACATCGGAAGGTAAAGTACAATGTATGGGCACCTTAAAGCTAGCATAAGGCAGTGGATCTATTATACAACCAATCTGGAAACAGGAGCTCATCTACAAGGTCTCAGGAATCTTTGGAATGAAGGTACAGGAAAGCACATTTTGTTTAGAGTATAAACCCTGCACTCCAAGCCTGCTAATCAGGCTTAAGGAAGGATGGACAGAAGACCTCAAAACCAAAAAAAACTATTCGGTTCCCAGAAGTAAAACTAAAATTTAAAAAAGAAAAAAAAAGTAAATAAAGTATAAACACTGCAGACAACACTAATTAGAATGGACAGAAGACAACCTAAAAAGCTGCTACAACCTAAAAAGTCATCATCTTTAGATTTGAAGGAATGTACCTGTTCTGCTGGAGAAAGTGGTGTGGGAAGTGATGCAAGGTCCTTTAAATATGTATTGGTCTCTTTAGCTAAGACATTAGTGGAATGCTGAATCTGCTGGCTGGGTTTCATACAGTGGGAGAAAATGTGACAGTTAATAACTATGAAGCAAATATAAGAAATACAAGAAGTGTACAAAAAAATACCAAAAAGCTACTTAACCTAAAATAATAACCAGACTGTTATACTGACAGAAACTAGACACTACATAATTTAAATTGCAAATTGTACCTCTAATGCAATGTATTTGGATACTTGGCCATTACACCTACAGGAACATTGCAGTTATGGGGATCAACAACAGGTGTGTTATGGGGAGTACAGGTGTGTCTTTTACAAACTATCTACCTCGGCACTCTGAATCCCTGCTCTGTTACTTAATGTGGCTTCACACTTTATGGCCGAGTTTGTTGTTCCTAAACATGTCCGTATTGCAATAATACCATATAAAGTTGACAGCGGGATATCCATCATGAAAGAGATTTCACAGACCGGCTTATTCCAAAGGTGGTAGTGACAGGGTGACCCATTGAGAGACTGATATACCTGCTTTGGACATGGCAGTATGTGAGCCGAGCCATAATCCGATGTACTGTTCGTTGTGTGTTCCAATGATAATTTTAACACAAAATAAAAATACCAAATGCAAAGTGTGTTAATTTTCTTTAAAAGATGCTGAATGCTCTCTAATCTTAGTTGTTTTTTTTGTTTTTTTACGGTAACCTAAAATTGGTCTACTATATTTTATCACATTACAGTTTGTAGTAGTTAGCAAAGTAGTATAAAACAAAACAAACATTCTCTACAAAAATTATTCTACAAAGGCCAACTCATTTCAGAGAAAAATTCTAAATTATTTACAAAATGTGAAAAGGAATGTGTGGTTCTGTAGAAAGGCATGACAGCCACATGACTATCGCTGGATGAAAGAAGAAATCATGCTAAAAAAGAACAATAAGATAACTTGCAGGTTTTGCTGAAGTTTACTGGAATCTTGACTTGTCCCCAGTTGATTTAAGAGGGTCCGGATCTGGGCAGCTAAATTGAGGGGTAAAAAAAAAAAAGGTATCTCTTTAAGCCTTAATATTTTTTAATTATTTGCATGTTTTACAGTAGCTACGTGATTAAAACAAAACCTATTTGTTTTGTATATTTAAATGTTTAACTTTCTATAATTTACTATATCAGCATCGACAAAAAAAACTAAAGGAAATATTTACCCAACTTACAATAATAAGCACAAAGAGCATATGAAAGAAAAACAACACAGGGAGTGTCTGTTTAAAAAAATAAAGCAAATTTTGTGACCTACACATGCTCAGATCCCAATTTTAATTTAAACAGATCAGCTACTTTCACAGAGATCAGTCTAAGGAAAGCATTGGGACTAGTCCCTTTCTCTACTAGCAGTTTTTGTAACCAAGTGCTAATTTGTAGAAACTGAAAGTAGTAGGGTACCAGTATTCAATACGTAAAAGGCTAAAAGCATACATTATGATGGAGAAAATAAGTATAGAAAGGAACCAACAATAACTCTTTGGCTGCTTAATACAATTGAATACATCATTAAAATAATTTACCTTCCTTAAAGGGCAAGTGTACCCCTTGAACTAAAATGTAATTTGTTATAAGGCACCCCCTAAACCCCAGTTCAGTTTTATATATATGATACTTTGCATGTACCTGCCCATTTCGCTAGGTAAGCTGGGAGTAAGAAATGTGTATTTAAATGTTAGATTATTAGGGCAATGCTATTATAATAACATGAGGCTGTGAGGTACCTTGTGTTATAATCCATTTAATTTTATACTCTGTGGGGAGCTTTTTGCTTCATAACCACCTTACCTTAACCTATAAAGCTAATCAGTACCCTGTTTTCCCAAGTCCTAACCCCTTAGCAAATGTAAATCTTGAACTTGCTGTGGTGAATGCTAATTAGTATAAATATAGCAGGTTAATCTGGATCCTGTATAGGGTCTCAGGCCACCCAATGGTGATGTTTAGTTTGAGCCACATTAGCAAAAGTGTGCCCGTTGGTGCACAGTGGAAATTATCTATACAGGGTCTATAACATTATACAAGGATATTTTAAACTGAAACGGTTATCAGCTTCCAGGGGAACTTCCAGGGAAACCAGAATAGACCCAGGTAATCCAGCCACAATGTGCAGTTCAACCTAAATGGCACTATTTTTATTGAAAGATTGTGGTTGTGCTTTCAGTGATATTAACACAAAGTGCACAAACATGCAAGTGATTTGGGATCGGTCTGCCTTTCCCTTATGCCTATAGCTGTAGGGCTAGAGAGAGGCTACTTAGTGGAAAAGGAGAGCAAGTTTGGGATCTAACAGCAAGCATTCAGGGGAAGGCTCAAATGGGATAAGCCTGAAGGCCCTAAAATGTACCCAGGTAATCCCACCCCATTACATGAGCAAACACATACACTCCCTTAACTTTTCCACCTGCCAGCTAGAACCTAGAGGGTCTATGTGGAATAAACTTGCAGGTCTGATAATAGACCCAGGCAATCCTGCCACAATATGTGGTTCAAACTAAACAGCAACATTGGACAACTTGAGACCCTATACAGGATCCAGATTAACATGCTATGTTTGTACTTATTGGTAATTACTACAGCAAGTTCCAGATTTACAGTCACTATGGGGTTAGGACAGCACAAGATACTGATTGGCAATATAGTTGAGAGAGGTGGGGTTAAAGGGCATGTCCACCCTTTTTCCAAACTTTTGTCAGATAGTAGTGCTAGTTCCCCTAGCCCCAACCGCTATAATATTTTTTTCAGAAAGTCCCCCGATCGTTACTTACCTTCCCTCTCTCCTCCGCCGCAATGCCCGGCCTTCTGCAAGCAGGGGGGCGGACCGGCAGCCGCGTCTGTGATTGGCTGAGAGGCAGCCAGTCACGGACAGGGCTGCCGGCAGTTCATAACGCAGGAGGAGAGAGGGAAGGTAAGTAAAGATCGGGGGAGTCTCTGGAAAAGATATTATAGCGGTTGAGGCTGGTGGAATATGTGGGAAAGGAGGGAGAGGGGAGAGGATGTGAAGGGCTGCTCTGAGCAAGCTAAAAACCTCTGAGAGGACAGCTCAGAGGCGAAAACAATTTCCCTGGTGGCCAGACTCCTGGTGGTCAGTTTTTATAATTTTGGGGGGGACTTTACAGGAGAACCATTTGGAGCATGGATGTAAGGTAAGGATTTTTATACACTAGAGAGTGGGGCCAATAGTGGGTTAAATTTTAGTTTTAGGGGTGGACATGCCCGTTAAAGCAGCTGAAAGCTCCCCACAAAGTATAAACAGAATCATGTTATAATAGCATTGTCCTAATAATCTAACATGTAAACACATATTTCTCATGCCCAGAGAAATGGGTGGGGACATGCAAAGTATCTCATTTATTGCCTTTAGCTAAGGGCATGTGTCTAGATGTAAATCATCCTAATGGTAGAGAGTAGTGACCTGTCACATGTTTGAAAACTACAAATCCCAGCATTCTCTATTTGCAGTTTCTTCTTAATGTCCTTTAAGTAAACCTGTCCAGATGTAACACAGCCTAATGGCATAGAGCAGGGGTGTTGAACTTGGGACCTTTCATTTTTGAAAACTAAAATTCCCAGCACTTTGTTAGCAGTAAGCTTCTTCTTTATGTCCATTGCCTAATGAATGTATTAAAGGGCATGTCCACCCCCAAAACTAAAAATTAACCCCTTACTGGCCACATCAAGTAGTTTAAAACAAGCCTTACCTTACATTTCTGCTCAAACTAGTTCCTCATCTGTGCCCCTCCAAAGTCCAGGAAACTGCTGTGTAGGAGCAGTGTGTGACTCATACTGTGCCTGAGTCTGCCTCAACCTCGTCAAGGTTTGAGGCATGCTCAGTGCAGCCCTCCCCCCCTCCCTCTCCTTAAACCCTTTGGGTATGCGGTAGGGCATGCTCCCCCAACCCCTAACTGCATTAATATAATTGTTAGAAAGTCCCCCAAATCTTCACTTACCTTCCCTCTCTCCTCCGCTGTACAGAACTCCCGGCAGCCGCTACCGTGATTGGCTGCCTCTCAGCCAATCACGGACGCGGCTGCCGGTCCCGCCCCCTGCTTGCAATTCCATGCAAGCAGAGGGCCGGAACACTGCGGCGGAGGAGAGAGGGAAGGTAAGTAAGTATCGTGGGACTTTCTAACAATTATATTAATGCGGTTAGGGCTGGGGGAGCATGCCCTACTGCATATCAAAAGTTTTTATAAGGGGTGGACATGCCCTTTAAGATGCAATACATTGTAATGATATAGAGCATGAGAATGCTGAAAATGTAGTTTTCATACATCCTGGAATAAAGCCATTTTCCTGACTTACAGACATTAAAAGCCCATGGTCATGATTTAGCGATTCCTACCCAAGGGATTGATCATCAAGTTAATCATCTGCCCTTCACATACATCCATAGCTACTACAATATTAGGGAAGGATTATTTAGGTTAATTCAGGCAGGATACAATTTACCAATCTATCCCTCACTTCCATATTCCACCTACCTGACAGCTATAATCCATGGAGTTTCAATGGAATAAGCCTGCAGATTTGAAATCAAACCCAGGCAAATCCTGCCACAATGTGCAATTTAACAGCACCATTGGGCAACCTGTGACCCTAAAGAGGATCCAGATTAACATGCTTGGTTCATACTTATTAGTATTTACCACAGCAAGTTCCAGATTTACAATCACTATGGGGTTAGGACAGCACAGGATACGGATTAGTTTAAAAGATTATAGTGAGGTACCCCCACCTCTCCCCTAAAAGGAGCTAAAAGCATGAAAGCAATTAAATACAGCCTTCTTATAACAGTTGTACCTCACAGCCTCATGTTATTAATATATTAATATTGAAAAAAAAGTAAAAACTGTCCATTTCTCTAAGAATGCTGGGTAGTTTCAAAGACATGCAAAGTCATTTTATCACATACAGACATCACTTCCTGTCTAGCAAACAGAAACCTGGATTGTCTTATTACATTCTATGTAGAGGGGAAGGGGGGAGTAAATGTGAGTCTGTAAAGCATGTGACAGTCTTAGCCATGAAATTCTTCAAACAGCACATAATTGGGTGTAATACAGGAACTTCCTTACACTTCCTGTCTTGTCATGTACAGAATTTTTTTGATTTGATAACAGTGTAATATCAGAACTTCATTGGATGTTGGTAAAATTCCCCTTCCTTATAGTGTCTACATGGAGACCCATGTAGAAATCTTAGAGGTGTGGCTAAACCTACCATTTTGAGTTTTCCATTCAAACTTAGGGGTGTCAAGTAAAGTAAGTATACTTTATTAAATGTATATCATTTATTTTGTAATTCAGTAGTAGGTAGTATTAGTATGATACTTTGCATAGTGTTATTTGTTATGGTGATTTTAAAGGGCATGTCCACCCCCAAAACTATAATCCCCACACTACTGGCCCCATTGTGTAGTGTAGTTTAATCCTTACCTTACATCCCAGCTCCATCTGGTTCTTCTGCTACCCCCCCCAAAGTCCAAAAAAACGCCCACCAGGAGTACTGCAGAGTCCATATAGGACTCTGCCTCCTGTCTCCCCTCCGGGAGAAGTTTGGTATGCGCACTGCAGCCCTTCTCCCCCTAAAAAAAAGAAACCCTTTCATAGAATAGTCTCCCTGTTCCCCCAGCTGCTATAGTTTTAATATCAGAAAGTGCCCCAAAAATTACTTACCTTCCCTCTGCTGCTCAGCCAATCACAGACGCGACTGCCGGTCCCGCCCCTCTGCTTGCATTTTCGCGCAAGAAGAGGGCCTGGCAGTGCGGTGGACGAAAGAGGGAAGGTAAGTAATATTTGGGGCACTTTCTGATATTAAAACTATAGTGGTTGGGGCTGGGGGAGCAGGGAGACTATTATATGAATTTTTTTAAGAAGGGTGGACATGCCCTTTAATGAAATAGTGATAATTACACACATACATATAGACCTTTCATATGTGTAAAGGCTGGTACACATGATGCAATATTTCGGTCCGATCGACCTATATTTCAGTGTATTGGCCGAAATTTTCGCATTCGTTTTTGTCCATGTCCGAATCGGACATGGTGGGAAACCACGTCCGAGCGTGTGGTCCTCTATGGACCACAAAAACGGTTGCGGTAAACTGTCGGCCATGACCGACAGTCCTTCCTCCTGGCCAACTAGTCGAAAGTCTCGAACGGTCGGTCAGGAGGAAAAATTTTTAACGTGTATCATCCTGAATAGTGTTGTATACCCCCACCTAATTAGTTGCTCCTAAAAACTCAATGCAATCTCCGTAAAAATATATATTTATATAATAATAATGGATAGATTTTCCCGTCCTCGGAGTGCTCAGCGTCTTTGCCGAATCTATACTTTTTACCTCAGCACCCAGGCAGCTGTTTACTTGACCGGAGTGCAACGGATCCCTGTTACCATATACATATATATATATACACACATACACACAAATGAACAAACGAGGCAACACACCAATCTCCTTATCAAAGGCTTGTATTAGTTTACATCAGAACGGTCACACAATCATAGCGACATTTCGGGCGTCACAGCGCCCTTTATCAAGCAATACGTGACCTCCAGTGAAGTCACTCACAAACTGTTCACATTTTATTCCCTTTCCCAGGAAGTGATCTCATCAACTGTGGCATGGATTTTAACCCCTTAGTGGTAAGTCCCAGGGGGGAGTGACTTCTTACATAGTCAACCTCTAAACACCCCCCACTAGCTGTAATATATAAACATAATAAGTACATACTGCTTTCACAAAAACAAATATAAGTTATAGTCCTTATTCAGGCCATTCAGAAACAGGGAGCCCATCTTCTTAATCCACCAGTTCTCCCTGCACTTAAGCCTGTGTTCTCTATTCCCTTGGAACTTTAGAGGTAATCCTTCCAGTACTATAAACTTCATATCCTTTTTTTATATAAGGGGCTAAAATCCATGCCAGGGTTGAGGAGATCACTTCCAGGGAAAGGGTATAAAATGTGAACAGTTTGTGAGTGACTTCACAGGAGGTCACATATTGCTTGATAAAGGGCGCTGTGAGGCCCAAAACATTGCTATGATTGTGTGACCATTCTGATGTTAACTAATACAAGCCTTTGATAGTGCCTGTACCCACTTATTTGTCTATATCGGATGTGCCCCTGATACCTTATATTGTTGTATAAATATATATATATATATTCATAGGAAATTGCATTGAGTTTTTAGGAGCTACCTATGTGGTGGGGGGTATAGGATATTACATATAGGAAAGGTGTATATGTATGTGTGTATTATCTCACTATTACCATTTAAATGACCATCAGTAAATGTACAGAAAGAATAGCACTGACATATTAGGTACAAAACAAAATACATAAACTTACTTACAGAGCTGAGCTCCCTATTTCAACATGGAATGGTCAAATGGCAGCTTAAACCACACCTCTCTGTCTGTTCCATATGAAAGGAAGTATAATCCAAAAAAAGTTTGTCTGCTACACAGGATGTGATGTGTATTGTAATAAACATAAACACCAAGGCTCCTTATATACCACCTCCAGCCTGCAGGTGTGTCAGTGAGTAATAAGAGACAATACATCCCTGCTTTCTATGGCTAGGAGGAAAGTAAAAGTAGGTTGTTGTGTGTGCTTTGGAGTGATATTGACTGCAACACAAGACCCTGTGTATAAGATCCTGTTACCACCTGTTGGGAGGACAGATTATTGGACAGACAATTTACCTTATTGGACACAAACTCTGAGGCAACAGTTGTGTACACTAATTTACAAGGATACACAATATACAGGCCTGGTCAATATTCAAAGTGGAGCACCATAGACAGGGACACTCCTGATTACTGCATATGTTATGTGGGGAACCTGTTTATGTGCACTGTCTGCTTTTTGCGAAACAACCAGAGTAACCCACTGTGTGCCACGCTACCCATAATCCTTCCATAAAGCAGTAATCTGGTACAAATTGGTGTTACAGCAGTGCTGGTAATACCATTTATTGTCCTTGTTTTCTTTGTATGTTTGTTCTCTGTATTAAGCTATGGAGACTGCTACTGAAAGCAATGGAGGCTGCTACTGCAGATGAAATTCTCCAATTAGACTCAGTAGCTCTACCAGGCCCAACTGCCAAATCTATTTTTAAACCTGGTCCATTTGATAGGGTAACTAGGGAGTGGACTGATTGGCTAGAACAATTTGAATTGGGAGCCACTATTAATGGTTGGGATGAAGGTGCTTGCTGGCAAGTCCTTAGCCTTTTGCTTAGTGGTAACGCCAGGCAGGTATACCAAGGATTTACTGTAATACTGAAATAAAAAGCAGTTATTAGTTATTAAAAATTGCTCTGAAGCAATTTTTTCAATAAGATCTGTATAAAAGAGTATATAAAGGATAAATCCATTTCTTTAGGTAAACTGGGAATGAGAAAAGTTTGTTTATACACTAGATTAGGGCAATGCTACTATAACATGATGCTGTATAATACCTTCTGTTATAATATATGAGGTAACGTCTCCACTTGCCATGGTGAATACTAATAAGTATTAACCTAGCATGTTTAGTTTCAACCACACAGTGTGGCAGGATTGCCTGGGTCTACTCTCAGAACTGTAGGATTATTCTATTTGGTTCCTCTGAAATCTGGTGACTGAGTAACAGTTTAAAATATACTTGTGTAAAGATTATATATCCACTCATAGCAAAACATACACACATAATTTCCACTGTGCACCAACGGGAACACTTTTGCTAGTATATATATATATATATATAAAAAGAATTTCAGCACTCAGGATTATTTGCGGAACGCAGTCCCATTCCTCAGGCCACATTTGATAACAGATACGGACATATATTCACATACAATTGTCTTAAATCATGTTACAGGAAGTGACATATCATAGTAACTCCCCTTCCTTCAACTAAAGATTCACGTCAAGTATACTGCCCTGAGACCTGTACAGCTTAGATACAGTAATATCCAATCAATAAGAGAACAGCCCTGGAATTGTATCAAATAAATTGATACAGGTCAAAGTCCCTGTTCAATTCATTTGGATACAAATAATTCAAATATCCAGACGAGAGAAGCACAAATTGAGGATATGTATAAGAAACTCCGAGACGGGGTTATCCAAGAAAGGTTCTTGGAGATGCCTTGTATAAGGTACAGCTTGGAGATAGGGATTATAAACGAAAGAAGGAAGCCCAGATACCATTTATAACTAACTATTATACGAAAACACTGCACCTTATCAAAACAAATGTACCCCACAATTGAGGAATTTCATCAACTGCCTCTGGTGGTCAGTAATCAGGTGGTAAGATCATTATTCAGAAGCCTTGAAAATAGACCAAAACATTTTTTGAGTAAAAAAAACAAGGGATGTTTCCTTATGCCCACTGTATGTATGCACATAAAGTTGAGAGCTTGGTACATCCTACCACTGGGGAGAGCTTTACAATAAGGGGCACATATACATGTGACAGTAAATATATAGTTTATGTGTTACGGTGCCCTTATGGATATGTGTATGTGGGGGAGACTACACAGCTGATAAAATCTAGAATATACCAACATAGGTCATCTATCAGACTCAGGGACAATAAATTACCAGTACCAAAGGATTACATGGAGATGGGACATACAGAAAATGATCTAAAATTTATAATTTTAGAACTGGTTATGCCCTCAGTGAGGGGTGGTGATAGAACTCTCAAATTACGCCAGAGTGAGGTTTGGTGGGTTCATAAATTGAACTCTTTGTATCCAAATGGATTGAACAGGGACTTTGACATGTATCTATTCATTCAATTCCAGCGCTGTTCTCTTATTGATTGGATATTACTATATCTAATCTGTACAGGTCTCAGGGCAGTATACTTGATGTGAATGTTTATTTGAAGGAAGGGGAGGAAATATGATGATATGTCATTTCCTGTTTCATGCTTTAAAAAGACAATTGTATGTGAATATATGTCAGTAGCTGTATCTGAAAGACAACCAGCACACCGATCCAATGCAATAATAGCCTGGGTGCCTGTCAAAAAGTTCAATATATCCAGATTCACGACGGCACTCACAGGACTTTGTAGTAAAAAATAACTTTTATTACTAACAGTTAAAAACGCTATCTACGCGTTTCAGCAATCAAGCCGTCCTCAGGATATGACGTTTTAACTGGAAGGTAAGCATTTATACACATTACACCTGACAGGCAGCAATGATTCAATTAAAAGCACATGGTAAAGTAGGCAGACCAACACTTGGTAAAATACGTTAAAACACATTGTGGATGCGATACCACTTGAACCAATAGCAAAAGTGTAACACTGAATCCAAGAGAATAGCAATAATAATATACTCAATTCACAAGAAAGCAACAATTGTGTTACATAATATGTGACCACCTATGAGATACAAACAAAGTAACCAGGCAGGACAAAAGCTGTATATGAAACAAGCACTGATATTATGTTACAAAATGAGGGCCATATTATAAGAAGCACTGAAGCGTCAGTTGCTCGTTTAGCCCCTTTGGGGACAAGTGTATATCCATTTACATTCCTTTTTGAGGAGCAGCTTGTCGTGGTCAATTCTGGCAGCAAGTTCGCCATACACTCCTTGAAAATCTATGCTTGTCGGCAAGGATTTTGCCCACCCCACAGTGGCAAGCGTATAAAGATCCACCAAAAATTCTCATGTGACAGTAAATGGGTTGTTTACTATATTGTATGTCCTTGCGGACTTTATTATATAGGTAAGACCAGAACGAGTTTCAAGGAGCGTATGGCGTACCATCGGTCATCTATACGTTTGGCTCTAGCTGCAAAGAGCAATGCAGTGCCTAATGCCTTTCGGTCGCTAGGCACTTTCGCATGGGTGGTCATTCTCTCTCTTCTTTGAGATGCATGATCTTCGATGGTCTGTCTGGTACTGAACTTGCTGCCAGAATTGACCACGACAAGCTTCTCCTCAAAAAGGAATGTAAATGGATATACACTTTGGGCACCTTGTCCCCAAAGGGGCTAAACAAGCAACTGGCACTTACATAGTAATTAAGGTTGAATAAAGACATTCGTCCATCAAGTCCAACCTATTCACTTTTTTTTTTTTTTTTATTTTATTTATTTATTTTTTTTTAACCCTACCTAACAGTTGATCCAGAGGAAGGCAAAAAACCCCAGCTAAAAAAGGGGGGAAAAAATTCCTTCCTGACTCCAAACGGCAATCGGAAAGTATCCCTGGATCAACCAGATCTATATGCATTAATACCAGTAATTCTCAATATTTTTTAGTTTTAGAAACTTATCCAGGCCTTTTTTAAAGTTATTCAATGAACTTGCCATTACCACCTCTGCTGGAAGACAGTTCCACAGTTTCACCATTCTCACTGTAAAGAAACCTCTCCTAACTTGAAGATGAAACTTCTTTTCTTCCAACCTTAAAGGATGTCCACGAGTCCTCTGATATGACCTATTAGTGAACAATGCACCAGAGAGTTCACTGTATGGGCCATTAATATATTTGTATAAGGTTATCATGTCCCCACGCAACCGCCGCTTCTCCAATGTAAACAGCCCTAACTTGTCTAATCTGCCTGCATATTCAAGCCCCTCCATCCCACTTCAGTGCTTCTTATAATATGGCCCTCATTTCATAACATAATATCAGTGCTTGTTTCATATACAGCTTTTTTCCTGCCTGGTTACTTTGTATCTCATATGTGGTCACATATTATGCAACACAATTGTTGCTTTCTTGTGAATTGAGTATATTATTATTGCTAGTCTCTAGGATCCAGTGTTACACTTTTGCTATTGGTTCAAGTGGTATCCACAATGTGTTTTAACGTATTATACTAAGTGTTGGTCTGTCAAATTTACCATGTGTTTTTAATTGAATCATTGCTGCCTGTCAGGTGGAGATTCTGTATATGTATATATATTATATCATATCCCTTATATAATTTTTTCAGAGGTACTATGTTGGTGGGGGTGGTTAAAAGTAATATATACATAGGGACAGTGTTTATGTATTGTTTAAGCACTAAATAAATAGTTATATCAATATTAACAAATATGTAGTAATGACATTAAGGTATATAGAAATGTAAATAAGGCAAAATCTATAAATAAAATTACTTGCATTGTCCCCACTCCTGTTTTGTAATGGTATCTTCAAAATGGACTGTTAAGCCACACCCCAGGAAGTTTTACAAGGGGACAATGGAAGCTTACAAAGGAACATATTTCTCACTTCCCTTTTAAGGTTCGTACACAAGTGCAATCGCGGGGTCCCGAGCCACGACGCACAATGTGTACAAACGTTTGTTTTGGCCGAGAATGGATAAGCAGCCATTTGGTCGGGGATCGTTTCCTGACCGACCGGGCGGATCACCGAACAACCGGCCATTAAAGGGCCCATACACGGGCCGATTATCGGCCGAAACGAACGTTCGTACACATCGTGCGTCACGGTCAGGACCCACGATCGCACGTGTTTACGAACCTTCAGTGTTGTAACCAATGGTGTGCTTAATATTAGATTGACAGCAGTGTTAGCGAATCAAAACATTTTCTGAGTGTTAGTAGGAAGTTGCAAGACTTATATGTCACTTCCTTTGTAAAACATGTGACAGTCCCTCACCTCACTCCACCCCTCCCCTCTCAATAGAAACAAAGGAGAGCTGCTGTTTGCTAGACAGTAAGAGACATCTATATATCAGGGATAGGCAACCAGTAGATCTCCAGATGTTTTGGAAACTACAACTCCCAGAATTCTCTAACTACAGGGTGCTTGTAGAGGAATGCTGGGAGTTATAGTTTTAATACCCTAACTACAGAGTGCTTGTAGAGGAATGCTGGGAGTTGTAGTTTTCAAACATCTGGAGATCTACTGGTTGCGTATCCCTGCTATATATGATAGGGGGACTGAAAGGAAAACATCTCCATGCCCATTCCTCAGAGATAATGAAGTGAGCTTGTTAATGGTTTATTACATTATTTGAGCAATAGACTCCATAGAAGCCATGAACCTGTGTCCTGAACCTGTGTCCTGAACTGATAAATGTAATAAGATTGAAACATAACAGGATAGTCTGGGTTCTGTATAGGACCTCACATTTACCAATATTGATCCCTCTCTAACGGAATCCCTGGTGACAGCTGTGATTTAGGGCTAGGCCACACTAGCGCTTTTTTCTCATGATTGCGCTGCAAGTTTCCTAAAAATGGAAATCGCGGGAACGCAAAATTTCACGTGATTTCCAATGCGCATGCGATGGTGCATCCGGTCACCATTTTTGGTGCGTTAATGTCTGTGTTTCCGTACCTGAAAACGTCAAATGCACACGGAAACGCAAAACGCACAAGAATCATGCACAAAATCGCGACCTATACCGCTCGCGATTGCGTGCGTCATTTGGTGCATTGTAGTGTGACCTCTGCCTTAATGGGGAGGGTGAGTATTGAAAGATTGATAACTTTAATTATAGAATGATCCAATATACTATACTTTGTATAGTGTTATTTGTTATGGCGATTTTAATTAAATAGTGATAATTACACACATACATTTAGACCTTTCGATTTGCTAACAGTGGAACCTCTCATTGGATGTTAGTAAAATTGCACTTCCTTTTAGGGTCTACATAGAGACCCTGTAGAAATCCTGGAGGTGTGTCTTAGGTGACTTAAGTGTGTTTTCCATTCAAACTTAGGGGTGTCCAGTAAAGTAAGTTTAGTTTATTAATTGTATATAAATTGTTTTGTAATTCAGTAGTAGTTAGTAGTACTATACTTTGTATGGTGTGATTTCTTATGGTGATTTTAATTAAATAGTGCTAACTACACACATACATATGGACCTTTCCTATGTGTAATAATGCTATATACCCCCACCTAGTTAGTTGCTCCTAAAAACTCAATGCACTCTCCATAAAAATATACATTTATATAATATAAGTGATATATATATATATATATTACATTACTATTACACATAGGAAAGGTCTATATGTACGTGTGTAATTATCACTATTTAATTAAAATCACCATAACAAATAACACTATACAAAGTATAGTACTACAACTTACTTCAGACTCTCACATTTACTTCCCCTCCCCTCTCCATAGACAATGCAGTTTCTGTGTGCTAGACAGGAAGTGGTGTCTGTAAATGTTTAAATGACTTTGCATGTCTCTGAAACTACCCAGCATTCTTACAGAAATTGACAGTTTTTCCCCAATATTAATATATTAAACATGAGGCTGTCAGGTACCTTCAGTTATAAGAAGTCTGTATTTTATACTCTGTGGGGAGCTTTTAGCTCCTTTATCCAAACATCTCCATAACTTGTAAAAATAAATATTATCTTGTGTTTCCAAGTCCTAACCCCATAATGAGTGTAAATCTGGAACTTGTTGATCCAACGGTATAGGGGCTTTATCGTTACGGTGTGTACCCAGCCTAAGTCTGGATACATGTAGCACTGTCATGTGTCCCAACTGAGCATCTGCTTGAGAGCTCTGCCAGGACAAATGACTGTTGGTCAAAGCAACAGTGGCTGCGGCCAGCATTGCATGTGACAGACTAATCATGTGGTCCCATAGGGAACTGCATGATCGGCTGTGATTTACTAACTGACCCATTTCTCCTATACGGACAACCGAACTAGGTCGTGGCTGGCAGCCCCACACCATCACATATTTCCAGCCGACTAATCCTTGGCACTGTTGGTTCATTACTGGTGTTTACCCCGCCTTAAGGTTCGTACACACGTGATCGCGGGTGCCAACCGTATGGGATTTACCAGAGGCTGTGCGATTTTGGGTGAATCTCACCCGCACGTAAGTATTTATCACCAGCTATTAGCTGGTGTTAAATACTTACGTGTAAAGAGGCAAGCAACCTCTGGTAAATTACTTTACCGTAATTCTTCAGTGCTCTCGCTGCTGCCGCAAAGTGAGCCTTAATGTCGTAACAACTAATCCACCCATATAATGCTTCCCTAATCCATTAGTCTAATAGATATGGATGAAAGGGAAGGGCAGATGAATCACTTGCATGTTCAAACCCTTGGGTAGGAAGCGCTAAAGCATGACCGTGGGCTTTTAATGTCTGTAAGTCAGGAAAATGTCTTTATTCCAGGATGTATGAAAACTAAATCTTCCAGAATTCTGTGCAGTTAGGGAATGCTGGGAAGTGTAGTTTTTAAAACATGTGAAAAGTTCATTAAGAAGACACTAACTGCAAAACAGAAAATGCTGGGATTTGTAGTTTTTAAAAATGTGAAAGGTCACAAGCTTAGGCTGTACAGATGCCTTAGATGTAGGATATTAAGAAAAAACTTACTGCAAACAGAGAATGCTGGGAATTGTGGTTTTCAAACACGTGAAAGGTCACAAGTTAAACACGCCTGCTCTATACCATCTAGACACATGCCTTTGCCACAGGCAATAAATAAGATTCTTTGCATGTCCCCACCCATTTCTTTAAGTGAGAAATATGTGTTTATATGTTAGATTATTAAGACAATTCTATTATAATAACATGATTCTATGAGGTACCGTCTGTTATAAGAAGGCTCTATTTCATTTTATACTCTGTGTGGAGCTTTTAGCTCCTCTATCCAAACCTCTCCCGAACATTTAGATTCAATCAGTATTTTGTGCTACCAAGTCCTATCGGCATCGTGACTGTAAATCTGGAACTTGCTGTGGTAAATACTAATAAGTATGAACCTTGTATGTTAATCGGGATACTGTATAGCAGGGATAGGCAACCAGTAGATCTCCAGATGTTTGGAAACTACAACTCCCTAACTACAGAGTGCTTGTAGAGGAATGCTGGGAATTGTAGATTTCAAACATCTGGAGACCTACTGGTTGCTTATCCCTGCTGTATAGGATTTAAGGTGGCCATACATATATCCGATTTTAATTACCCAACCAAGCGCTCCTGCGATATCAGATCGATCCTGCCGGAACCAACTTTCCCATTTTTCTATGCCACCGACAGGTGGTTCTGGCAGGATTGGTCTAATATCGCGGTAGTGCTCGATCGGGTAAGTAAAATCGGATATATGTATGGGCTGCTTTTGATTGCCCAAAGGTGCTGTTTAGATTGCCTAGGTCTGTTCTCAGACCTGCAGGTTTATTCCACATAGACCCTCTATATTCTAGCTGGCAGGTAGTATAGGTAAGGGAGGGTACAAGTGTGTGTTTGTTCATTTAATATAATACGATTGCTTGGGTTTTTTTCAGGACCTTCAGACTTATTTTATTATTGCCCCCCTGGATGTTTCCTGATGGTTCCTGTGAGCACTGCAACTACACATAGCAAAACACACACACATAATTTCCACTGTGCACCAACGGGCACACATTTGCTAGTATGTGTGTGTGTGTGATTATATATATATATATATATATATATATTATACATACATACATACACACACACACACAAATGTTATTTATTTCAACAAATATCACTGTTGGTTCATTTGGTCAGAGTTTCAAAGGTGTCTAGATTTGTACAATCTCTCAATTTAATTAAAAGTAAAAATGTAAAAGTACAGAGCTGCAGAGAGAGGATGATGAAGTGAACCTGATTTTAGCACATCTATGTGCAATGCATTTCTCAATAGTGTACCTATTTAAAGACTGTTGGAGAGTTATCATAGTTTCCAACATTCTCAAAAACTTTCTAGGGACACACAGCAGACCCGGGACTAAATTATGACTACCAGTACTGTATGGAGTATGCACAACAAAATAAATTATTAAAGGGTAACTGTAGTCTCCATACAAGTGTCCTCCCTCATACCTTTTCACACAAGCCAAGGATGAGGTCTCTAGATTTTCTTGGGTCTAAAGTTATAGGCTTTTAAGTTGTAAACAGGTTTAGTGCGTGTAGTTCCACTACAGATGTTTGTAAACTACAACTCCCAGCAACTAAAGCATGCTGGGAGTTGTAGTTTACAAACATCTGGTGTGCCAATGAATTGGGGATTACTTTTAATTTAAAGGGCAACCAATGCCTGAAAACAATACTGAGGATGGTACCTATTTTTAAATAGATTGCCTTCCGATTCTGTATTGTTTTGAGGATTTAGTTGCCCTTTAAATGGACAGCATAATTCCCATACAGTATTACCCATACTGGATTTGGCTATTTCTGTATGGGACTACTGCATGGGAATTTAAAGGGCAACTAAAGTCTCAAAACAATACAGAATCAGAAGGCAGTAGTGGTCATAATTTCTACCCTCGACTTATACTCGAGTCAAACAGTTTGTACTCAAAAGTTTTTGAGGTAAAAATAGATACCTCGACTTATACTCGGGTCGACTTATATTCGAGTATATGGTAAGAAGTTTGGAGGCAGGACTTATGATGCTGTAGATGATGCTGTTACAGCAGTTCGATACAACTGGGCATGTTCAGTGCCTGTGGCAGTGAAGCAATGGTGCTGGTCATGTGCTAGCTGGTGGTAAAGTATAATGGGACCTGTAGACAACAAACATGAGCTTTTCATTTTATTTCTTAATTAACTTTTTTGTAAAGGATACTGGGATTAGTAGTTCAATATAAACTAAGATCATTTTACTCAGTGGGTAGCACTGATCCCATTCAGAGCTTAAAGGAACACTAAACCCAAAAAATTAACTAAGTGCCATCCGTTTCTATTATTCACAGGGAGGTGAGAACGCTTATTCTCACCTCCCTGTGAATAATAGGACAATCGGGGGACCTGGAACTTACCTTACACGCCGCTCCACTTGCAGCCGCTCCTGCTCTAACAGCTGTTCTGTCCCGATCGCGCACCCTATCTTTTGAATTGGCGCGCATGTGCACAAGATAGGGCGCGTGGTCGGGACAGAGCGGCTGTTAGAGCAGGAGCGGCTGCGAGTGGAGCGGCGTGTAAGGTAAGTTCCAGGTCCCCCGATCGTCCTATTATTCACAGGGAGGTGAGAATAAGCGTTCTCACCTCCCTGTGAATAATAGAAACGGATGGCACTTAGTTATTTTTTTATTTAATATGAGTTTAGTGTTCCTTTAAGTCCTGAGTTCGAATCCACCCTTGGACACATCTGCAAGGAGTTTGTATGTTCTCCCCATGCTTGCATGGTTTTCCTCCAGGCACTCCAGTTTCCCCCAAAATCATAAAGATATACTGATACGAGTTCTTCGGGGAAGGGTCTGATGTGTATGTATAAATTTAATTTAAAGCAGTACAAAGATGTTGGTGCTATATAAATCCACAATAAAAGGCCGTATTTTACTTATATGTGCAGACTAGCTGTAAGCAATACTAAACTGTACCAATAAAATACTGGAGCTCATTTATAGAGCAGCAATAGCTTTCCTATAAAGACTTTATTGTTATTTGAAAGCACATGCTTGCTAATTATAAACATATGACTTTTTTTTAATTTAATATAATGGACTGCAGGGACGAAAAATTGTGTTAGGTGTACATAGCTTAACGTAGTATACTTGAACGCCACACAGACAATTTTAGCAGATTCTGTGCTGACCCCTGGGGAATATTTCTAGCTACTTGGGAAAGTTTAAAGGAGAACTAAACTTTTTTATTAAACCTAATGTGAAAGAGTTTCTCCCCATAACACTTACCGTATATACTCAAGTATAAGCCGAGGTTTTTAGGTTTAAAAATTAACCTAAAAACCTTGCCTCGGCTTATACTCGAGTCAAGAGAAAACTTACCTTAATTCAAGATGCAGCCGCGAGTCAGGAAGGAAAGCCGGCAGTTCCCAGTAGTTCTGCGCGGGTGCGCGATGACGTCATCGCGCAGCCGCGAAGAAGTACTGGGAACTGCTGGCTCTGCACAGAGCGAGCGGCAGCCGGCGGAGAGATGAAGACTGAAGACTGGCCAGGTACGGTAAGTGAACTGGGGGGGGCTCTATGGTGGGGGACAGTATGCCATACAGTAACACCCAATACCTTTCTACTATAGGTGTTTGGAAACTACAACTCCCAGCAACGAAAGCATGCTGGGAGTTGTAGTTTCCAAACATCTACAGTGGAAAGGTATTAGGGTTACTGTATGGGATTACTGTACATTTAAAGGGCAACTATCTATCCTTGGCTTATACTCGAGTCAATCATGGTTTTCTGATTTTGGAGGCAAAAATGGGTACCTCGGCTTATACTCGAGTATATATGGTATACATTGTAAGGTTCTTCTCTTCTTCTACAGGTTTCCTGGGGCAATACAGACTACTTGCATCTGCAATGGTGGCTTATCTGGTAGAGTGGATGTTTTAGAAAAAAAAATAAAAAAAGAGTTTCATTATGTTCCTTGCAAATGATAACATTTCTTCATGTACTAGGGCTCCACATAGAATCACTTAGTATGGTAAAGGTGGCCATACACATTAGCGATATTAGGTAAATCCCGTTGGTCCAGGAAGTACAGTAAAGAGATCCCATACCGTTGGCCTGTGTATGGCGCATGGCTGACCGATCCCCATACGGGCGATCGGTCGGTTCCATGTGTGGTTCCCTTTGCAGTGTGTCGACTGATACCAATGTCATCTGTCTGCACATTGTGATGGCCACCTTAAAGACCTCTGCATGAAGTTGCTGGTTTAATTCCCTGGACTTACTTTTAATTTTTACTGAAATGTCCAAATGAAAGGCCAGTTTCCTACCTTTAAAATGAGCCATCAACCACCTCTCTACGTGCTCCACAGCCCAAGATATACAGAAATGACTGACCAGAAAGTTAATGGGTGGGAGACTGACATGTGACATTCCTAAGGCTTCTCCTGCACAGTGCCGCCGGCGAGCACAGCCTCAGACTCCCTCAGTGTGTGAGGGAGACAGGAAGTCCCTCCTCCTCTCTGCTGTGTGAAGTCCTGACAGAGAAGGTAAGGGAATCTACAGCCCTTGTCTTTCACTGTGTGAAAACAGCCTTGTCAGGCCTGAAAAGGCTGTTTCCACAGAGTTTTCTGTAGAGGGGGGGGTGTCTGAGTAACCCACGGCACCCGCGAGTGGGCAGGGCTTAGACACCCGTGAGTGGGCGGGCTACATGGGGCTGTAAGATAATGGGCCATGGGGGGCCTGCAACTGGAGGGACCATGGGTTCCATGAGTGGGAGGGACATGGGGGGCTGGAAAGGGGAGGAGGAGACGCAGGACAGATTGACTGACAGTTTCAGAGCAGGATACAGGAAGTGCAGGGGACCTGGTAATGCTGCTGCCATATAACACACAAAAATGTAAATATCTTCAAAACTATGCAAAATAAACAATGGAAATAAATTGCAAAAATTCTCAGGGGAGCAATTCCTACCAATTTACATAAAGTCATTTTTGGACCACAGTTCCCCTTTAAAGGAATAGTTAACTTTTTTGTGTGAACTATTCCTTTAAAGTGTTTCCAGATTTTTGTACTCTATTTCCCTAGGGGAACGATCAGAAAATATAGCTTATTATACTAATATTGCTAGTATATATATAGTTTAGAAAATCTGGTAGGAACAATCAGGGTTATTCAATAAAAGTTCTTATCGTTTAAAATGGTGCTAATTTTGCCTCAACCAATCAGATGTTAGCTTTCAAATGTTAAATAAGATCTGATTGGTTGGGGCAAAATTAGCACCATTTTAAACAATAAGACCTTTTATTTAATCTCCCTGAATGTCTTTTGGAGAAAGCAAATTTGAATTTTTTGCATAGGATTTCTGCATAAACGTATTATACATCTTTGGAAAGGATTGCATAAGGAAGGAGACAACTTGCAACTACAACTACCTTTTGTGTAGCACTTTGCCATGTTATCAGCTCCCTCTACTAAAAGGTTCGTACACACGCTCAATTTGTGAGCCACGACCCCCGATACCGAGCGTTAAACGTGCCGAATGGCCATTTCAGACGAGAATCGTCTGTGTGTATGCGTTTGGTCGGGGGTCGTTCGTTGATCCACCGGGTCGTGGATCGTTGCCAAAATTGTACGTGTGTATGAAGTCCCAGGAGACTATAACGATACGGTGGAAATTTTCCATCTGACTGGAGAGTTTGTTGGCATTCTATCAGTTTAGTCCTATACATTGTTCCCAAAACTCAGGAAATCCTGTTGGTTTGCTCAATTATATATATAAGCCATATGTATAGCTAGCTTTAGACAGGTCCTTATACAGCACAACAGTGGAAAGCTTGTACAATAAGCCTGTATAATAAAATGCACAACGACCTTTACAGCCCCTCATTGCACAAAGAAAACAAATCTAAATAAAACTATGTAAAAGAAGGGAGGTGTTAAATAGGCACAAAAAGGCAAAACTACACTTCAAGCAGCAAGGACCATAAATATTAATGGGGTTTATGTACAACTACTACCTTTAAAAAGCAAGCATCTATGATTGGTTGACACTCCTTTCTAGCTGTAGACTGCCTCAGTATAACAAGCCATCCTTCTAATAATTCTGTGTACATGTTACTGAGTGTAAAGGGAACCAGCTTATTATCCCTTATTATCCCTGGGCCCTTGTTCTTCTCTGTGTCATTAGATGTGCTAATTGTGAGAACAGCAGCCATTGAGCACCAACACATAGGGACAGCTGTATACACAGCCATTATGTGCTGCCTTACAATAAACATAAAATGTGTGGCTGGTGAATACTGACTGTTGTTTGTAATCCTCTGAACGTTCCCGCTGCATGTCTGGATGATGCTATTGAAATCCCGGCCTCGGCTTTGCTGCTGCCAATAACCAGACATGTCGCTCTCTCCTGCGGCTCGTCCTTATCGATAGAGAGATGGTTAAAGCTAGTTTCAAGTTGTGAAAAGGAGGGGGTGGAGCTTTCTAGACATGTGATTAGTCACATGATGGGGCGGAGAAATAGTTCATCCGTTTCACAGCAGCAGGAAGAAATATCTGTGTTTCTATGTGTTAAAAGCAGGTTTTTTCAGTACATGAGGAAGCTTCTAAAAGCATGTTACAATTGTATTGGGAATTCAGAACTGTGTGTGTAAAGGCTGAGAGAAGCACGTGGTTCTCTGTAATTGCTTTTCAGTGAGATAAAGGGAAGGTTGGTTCTTTTTGTTTTTTGTTGTGTCACTTCACAAGGAACATATGTAACGGAAGCACATGGATTGTGTCTGTGGAGTGGGAAGCACGTGGTTTTGGCTATGGGTGTTTAGGAGTATGGGGCACAAGGTGTGGGTTTAGGGGTATGAGGCCCAGGGTAGCACATTGTGTTGGCTATGAGTGTTTAGGAGTATGGGGCACAGGGTAGCACATGGTGTTGGCTATTGATTTTTAAGAGTATGGGGCACAGGGTAGCACATGGTGTTGGTTATGTGGGTTTACAAGTATGGGGCACAAGGTAGCACATGGTGTTGGTTATGTGGGTTTAGGAGTATGGGGCACAGGGTAGCACATGGTATTGTCTATGGGGTTCACGAGTGTGGGGCTCAGGAAAGCACATGGTGTTTATATGGGTTTAGGAGTATGGGGCACATGGTGTTGGTTATGCGGGTTCAGGTGTGTGAGGCTCAGGGAAGCACATGGTGTTGGCTATATGGGTTCAGTTGTGTGAGGGTCAGGGAAGCACATTGTGTATGCAATGGGGGTTTAGAAGTGCCATACAATAAACTGTCTGGGGCATTTTTCACCAATAGAACATGCCAGAGGACACACGGACATCCCTTAAGACTGTAAGAAAAGAAGTTTAGTCTTCAAATTTAAAAGGGGTCTTTCACTGTGAAAACGATAAAACTATGGAACTGTCTTCCATTGACCACGGTGATAGCAGGTTGATCCAGAGATATTTCTGATTGTCACTTGGAGTCACAAAGGATTTTTTCCCTTCATATTTCTGGTGTTTTTCTGGAAATGTGGGTATTCCTAGTAGGTTGGGCCAGATGTATGTATGTCTTTATTTAACTTCAGATACTATACTATACTAAACCCCCGTAGCAAAATGTGCTTTCCTTTGCCTCACCCCTAAACTCCCATAACCAACACCACGTGTTAGGTCTCTGGACCGCAACCTCGAAGCGATGCCCTGTAACAATAATATCCTCATCCTTTAATGGCCCCACATTATCTGTCCTTATCTTTTTACTATTAATATACTTATTGTAACCATTTAATATCAATATTAACTTTTTATAAATGTGAGCTGGGGAATATGAATCAATGGGTGTTGTTGAAGGTTGTCATTCAGTCAGGCCATGGTATATCTCTAGTATTTAGTTAAGTCAACTGGACATCCTAAAGACTCAACACTGCACCACAAGATCACACATACAATACTGTTTTGACACCTTCCCCTTATAACACCTCTTAGTTCTGATACTGCAATCAACACCTTCCAATTTTGAGGTCCCTGACACCATACCATTATGTGTATATTAAGCTACATTCAAGGGTATATATTGTCAAAAGATTCTTGTGCAAATTCTGAATTGAGTAAAGGCTCATACACAAGTGCGATCCCGGGTCCCAACAATGTTTCTGCCGATAATCGTCCCGTGTGTAGGCACTTTATTGGCCGAAACTGTCGTCCGTTCGGAGATCTGCCAAGTCGGTTGTTCAATGATCCCCGACCATTTTGTCCGATAAAGCACCTACGCATGGGTCGATTATCGTCCGAAACGTTCCTTCGTACACATCATACACCCGCGAACGCACGTATGTATGAGCCTTAAGCCAATCAGATGACTAGCGAAGTGACCTAAAGAAATACAAAAGAATTTACAATATATACAAATGTGTTGCCGGTGAATACTAACTGTTGTTTGTAATCCTCTAAACATTCACGCTGCATCTATGGATGATGCTTTTGAAATCCTGGCTTTGCTGCTTCCAGTAACCAGCCTTGTTGCTCTCTCCTGCGGACCATACTTACCGATAGAGATATGTTGAAAGCTATCTTTCTGTCAAGTTTACACAACAGTGTGTATAGCAACGCTCAAAATTAGCTACTGATGATGTAATACGCAGACTTTACAAATTCAGAGCAGTCCTGACTTTTGTGCGATACAGGCCCTTTAATTATGAGTGCAATATTGGGGTAGTTGGAATTCTACATAACACCGTTTCAAACCAGATGGCAAAGTTAACACTACAGAAATGCCTAAAATACAACAAGACTTGAATATATTTGTTTACTGGCACTTCTACATATATTATTAGGTGATCAATGCCTATTGCAGGTTAAAGGAGAAATAAAGTCTCCAGACAACATTGTCCCAATAGACAGCACATTCACAAACATACAACAAGCTGTGCCTCACCTCTCCCTTTGCTGTGGCAGCTGGGTGATTTATGAAATTAACCTGTGGGTACTAGGGGTCAGCTCCCATAATCCACCTTAGCTGGGTAAACCCCCAGCTAAGTGTCTGCATACATGCACATGCTCTATAGTTCTCAACAGATCAAAACAAGGAAGTTGCAGCCTTGCTTCCTAGAAGTCTGGGTAATTGAACCTGCAACTTGAACATGTATTCTTTCTTTCTTAAAGGGACAGTTTAGTGGAAATTATCAATATTTGTTAAGTTGTAAGTTTGTGTAATTCCTTCTTAGTTATTCTACATATTCTCTCCCATTTTGAAAAATCAGTTGATTTCATACCCCTTGCTGTTCCTTGCTGTTGACATTAGTGAGCTGACATTTCAGGTTCTAGCGGTCCTTCTTCTTTCCAGGATGCACCACATCCTTGGAATGTTCCTAACAGTAATTTCTACTGATTGGCTGTTGGATGGGTCAAAGATGCTTAGATCTCTACTAAGCAATTGGATCAAACCAAGCTCTGGGTCAAGGGCAAAACCATAACGCTCTCTACTAGGGGTCCTGCAAACAGGAAGTCAGTATTTCGGTTGCATTTATATTTACAGAGACAAAATACTGAGTTGGCAGATTAAGGTCATTTTTCTGAAATGTATATGTATTTGCACTGAACTTCCCCTTTAAAGCAGAGCCTAACAGAATCTATGTGGAACACTAGTACTTGTAGAATCTTTATCTTTAACTAGTAACAAGATGGAAACTAAAAAAAAGGGGGGGGGAAAGGTATGTCTGGGGATTCGAACTTGCGACCTTCTGAACTGGTGCCTTACAGAATCTATTTCTCACATGTACTAAATGCAACGTACTAGAGAAGACTTACAATGTATAGGTGTTCTGGGGAGAAGAATTTTCATAGTAGGATAAAAAAAAAGTTTAATTGTTCTTTAAGTTAAACTTAACTGCAGGCACTTTGATCTTGGCTTCTGAACAGTAGATGTTGCTTTGTCCTGACCTGCCCCTTATATCTTCTGCATATGTGGACCTAAAAGAAAGATAGGATGCAGGTCAGTTCAGTGCGCCAATCAGCTGTCCATGCGATTTCATGTGCAATTTCGTTGCACATGTGTTTTTTCATTAAGTATTGAAAAAAGCATGCGATTGCGATTTAAAATGCGGAACGCAAATCGCAATCGCATCACACCCGCGTTTTCAATGATATAAAAAAACTGCAAACGCAAAAAAAGCGCAGCAGTGTGGCCTAGCCCTTAGTGTCAATTTAAAGAGAAAAACTTTTAAAGCAAAAAACCCTTTTACCTTCTTCTCCTCTCTTTTAAGTACCGTATGTGAGGAACTAAACCGCTAGGCCCAAAGGGCTATTGCGTTTGAAGCTATACCACTAGTTGTATGTATGCCTCTGGATTGTTTTCAATACAGGCCTAAGTTTTAATTTAAAATAAATGTTTAATATTTGTTAGATTTGTAATTTACAAAACAAGACTTTTGTGGAATGGCATGCTGAACTGATCACATAATGATCAAGCTTCCATATGATCAAACAAAATCTAAACAAGTATTGGCCTAAAATCATTAAGGTGTAGGCCACACAACCGTGTTTCAACACACAATTTGCCAATTGGTCTGGCCACACTGGTTGCACTGGTGTTCGTTGCACTGTGATCTGCGTAACGCATGCAATAATAATTTTTTTAGAGCAATTGTGCAGATTGCGTAATATTGCTGAATCACATTGCGCACGACATTGCACACTATCGTTTCCGGTGGCTAGTATGTGTTCTAGTGTGGCCTTACCCATAGTAATGATACACGGTGTAAACTCATATGTGTTTTTACAAAAGAAGATTCTATAATGCATTGGTGCATGCCAAGAAAGACCTTTTCTTTTTCCTATCGTAAGGGTTGTTTTAGATGCAGTAACATTTGTGATGCCCCGAATGTTGGAGAAAAATGTACTAATCTTATTGTTTAAAATTCCAGCTCACTATAACTGCAGTATTGAATTTTGTATTTATCTTTTAAGATGTATTTGTTCCTTGATTTATGTTGGTAATGCAATTGGACTATTTAAGGCTGGGGCCACACTGTAACGTGCATGTTACCTACCGTCTGTTGTTTTCTGTTTCGCATGCGATTTGGGCAATTTGCCCTTATGGGAGCACATATGAGTTGCACCCAAAAAGGTGATTGAATGCACTCCGATAAGTGGATCGGAGCACAGCGGACACCAACGGAGGTGAGTAGTGCGGCCTAGCCATAAGAGACTTTCAGCCTCAGAAGCCTCAAACTTGCTTTTCCAAAATCAACTTCTGACCAAAGAAAATCCGATGATTCCTATTTCCAGTCACCTTCATACTTCTAATCATCAGCTCACAGATCTATGTAGTATGGTCATTGAACATGTCCCTCCGAACCCTACCCTCCATCGGGTGGTAATAGGCACAATGCCTTCCTACATAATGCACCCTAGGGGTTTGAATGTTAATGTAGGTTATCATGTTTCCTTCCTAGAAGATGATTGCACATTAATTTCTGTTTGCACTTTTGTTACTTTGTATAAGGTATTAGTGATCCCGCCATGTTTGATATATGCCACTAGGTGGCAATATGTTTCTGCATCTCTGGCCTATTTATAGACCCCTCTTATTCTTATTTGTTTGTTTTTGACTAATGACGGTGCATATTTGCACAGAAACGTTACATTTACAGGGTTATTCAATAAAAGTTATTTTCATTAAAAATGGTGCTAATTTTGCCCCAACCAAATGGTAGCTTTCAAATTTTAAATAATATCTGATTGGTTGGGGCAAAATTAGCACCATTTTTAAAGGGTATGTCCACTCAAAAGTTAACTTGCTTTCTATCTGTTTTACTGAAGAACAGGGGGTAAATGCACTATTTCTTACCTCCCGTTCTTCAGTAAATCTTGCAGGAGAGCAGGAGAACTTACCGGGATCGTTCCAGCGCTGACAGAGCCTCGGCCAAAATCCCCGACGCATCTCCAGGCCTTTGCGCACACTGTGCTAAGGAGAGTGGAAGCGCCGGAGGTATAGGGGATTTCGGCCGCAGCTCTGTCAGCGCTGGAACGATCCCAGTATGTTCTCCTGCTCTCCTGCAAGATTTACTGAAGAACGGGAGGTAAGAAATAGTACATTTACCTCCTGTTCTTCAGTAAAACATATAGAAAGCAAGTTAATTTTTGAGTGGACATACCCTTTAACAATAAGAACATTTATTGAATCTCCCTGTGCATTAAATACACAGTGAATTATTGATTGATAACCAAATATTTAAGAGTGGTTTATGTATATAGAAGGTGTTTATACTAATGTAATAAATTATGGTCCATATGGATTACAGATTAAATTTGACAAAGTTACATTTTAAAGTTTGAGCTTGAACCTTCATGTGTGTTGGATAATGAAGGAAATTTAGGTTGATGCACTGCAACTATTGTTTCATGCCCAAAAATAAACCGGGGAAACAGTACTCTCTTCTATTTTATTTATTTTATTCTATTTTATTGATGGCACATGGTTAATCACTTTAATAATTATTAAGGAGTTACTATACTTGGCAGGGGCAAGCACAGGATTTTCAAGGGGGGGATTCCTGAATGGGATACCACCGAACAACCCCAGAAGTTCATGACCAAATACATCCATATGTTCTATTATGTATGCATCATATAATAATATTTTATATTCTGTACTTGCCATAATTATCATCACAGTTAGCCAAATATCACCTTTACTTTTGTTATAAAGTATCTTCATTAAGGCTGGGTACATACGAGCAGATTTTTCGGCCCAAAAGTCCGATATTTCTGTGTGTCGGTGGGTTGAGCTAAAAAATCTGAGGGGTTTACGGCGGCGGCAGCAACCAATGTCGGTAAATCACCGCAGATTGTGCGGTCCATAGGAGACATTTGCCGCGACTAACAGTGCTTTGTCCTGGCCGACTGCTAATAGTGGCGAACGGTCGAGATTAAAAATTTGCCCTTTTGTTACCAATGCCTAATGTTCTCTTACTGAGAAATCCACATTTGCCCTTCAATATCATTAATGTCCAAAGTCAGAGCTGTGACACGGACAGTGGATCTGACAGAATTTGTTGAATATTGTCAGTATCGTGACAATCGGACAATGGGATCAGACAAGACAGAAAATTTTCATTACCGGTTCCCTTTACTACAGCAGGGGGAGCTGATAACATTAGATCATGTATGGGCACATTGAACAATCATTATGTATAAGGAATACATGGAACAATCACTCCTGTGTATATATAATATATATAATGAAATGTTAACAGTCAGCTACCACCTGCAGGATTTCTTAATTCCTGCTCAATAATCTCCATCACAGTGGGGTAATGTATATAAACCCAGTCTCAGCAATCACCATAAGCAGCTGCAGGGTTAATATTGATACAGTTTTGTATCAATTATGATTAGTTATGCTGCTGGCAGACTGGATACATTTTTAAAACATACAAATGCTACTTCTTACTCACTGCTCAATTGACAATGTAACAATCTATGTTAAGCTAGGTACACACCTAGCGATTTTTCCTCCTGACCGACCGTTCGATACTTTCGAACGGTCGGCCAGGAGGAAGGACTGTTGGTCGCGGCAAAAGCAGCCGCGTCCGATAGTCACCGCGACCGATCGTGCGGTCCATAGAGCGGTCCATAGAGCTGCAGTTTTTAAGCCCGATTGACCGATATCAGTTGTTCAGGCCTAAAACATTACATGGCTTTTGGGCAGACGTTAATGGTACTGGTCCTAGTACTTTTGCTGCGACTGACAGTCCTTTGTCCTGGCCGACCAGTTGGAATGGCCAAATGGTCGGTCGGGACGAAGAATTAAGAGCAGCATAGAGTGTGATTTAGGGCTAGGCCACACTGCAACACAAACACAATCGATTTCGTTGCCTTTGCGCATGCGTTTTTTCATTAAGTATTGAAAAAAGCATGCGATTGCGATTTAAAATGAGGAACGCAAATCGCAACACACCCAAAAACGTGCGTTTTCGGTGCATTACCGCGTTTTCAATGATATGAAAAAACACAAGCGCAAACGCAAAAAAAAAGCACAGCAGTGTGGCCTTGCCCTTAGAGGTACAGCTTTGAACTTTAATAAAAGGGCAACTGTGGTCTTTAAACAAGTTAGGGTTAAATGAAAGCCTGTAGTCTCAACTTTAAAATCTATTTCATACCTACAGTGATTTTCTTTTCCTGGTCAGAGATGGACCCACAATTAATCCATTTTCCCTGCCTACGCCAGGCTCCTCCCCAAGCAGTAAATAAGTCCATCACTGCGCCCCTCACCTCAAGTCCTTGATACTGTCTGAGCCCTGAAATACAGTAAGAGCATATAGAAACACAGAAAGAAAGGAAGGGGTTATGTGTCCATCGGACCGGGAAAATAAAATTACTGCAAGTATGCAATAGATTTGTCCTGGTCCTAATAGTAGTAGACACACAATGGGATATGAAAAACTATACCCAATAAGAAAAGAAAATTGAGGGAGACTAATGATGCTTAACTATGATTTATTTGCAACTTCAAGAATCTTGTTGCCAAACATGGTTTGATTTGCTGATCATACATCAAGCTTATAATTTCCTGCCTAACTGTTGATCCAGAGGAAGGAAAAAAGAAAACACCAAATTTATGAAGGGGTAAAAAATTCCTTCCTGACTCCAAGTGGCAATCGGAAATTTCTCTGGATCAACTCTACTTGCAACATTTCTTGTTTGCAGAAACTGGAAGACTGTTCCATAGCTTTACCGTTCTTACAGTGAAAAACCCTTTCCAAACTCGAAGCCTAAACTTTTTTTCTTCAAGTCTTAAGGGATGTCCTTGTGTCCTCTGACATGTTCTAATGGTGAACAATGCCCAAGTTTATTGAATGGGCGGTTAATGTATTTATACACAGTAATCATATCCCCACACAAGCACCTTTTCTCTAGCGTACATAATTGTAACTTATCCAGTCTCTTTTCATATTCAAGCTCCTCCAATCCCCTTATTAATTTAGTTGCCCTTCTCAGAACCCTTTTCATTTTAAAGATGTCTTTTTTGTACACAGGATTCCAAAATTGCACTGCATATTCCAAATGAGGCTTTACCAATGCTTTGTAAAGAGGGAGAATAACATTTTCCTCCCTTGAATGCATACCTCTCTTTATACAAGACAATACCATGCTGGCTCTGGCTGTTGCTGCCTTGCACAGCTTGCTACCTTTGAGTTTGTTATCCACCAAAACGCCAAGTTCCCTTTCCAGCAGGAATTTCTTCTAGAGAAACGTGCAGCCAATGCCCAGGAAGCCGCAATGGCTTTTGTTGAGTGCACTGTCACTCTATCAGGCTGCTGAACAGAACTGTCCCAATATGCCTGTCTTATAATGGATTTTACCCAGGAAGTGTAGCCTTGGTCGGGTAGGGTAGCCTTGGACGGTTGCAGACTGATTTTCTAAATTGCACAGTTTTTTGTATGCTTTTAATGCTCTTCCCACATGCAGGACTCCAGCTTCTCCTTTTGAATTATGATATAAAATAAGGAAGTACCAGATCCTGGTCCATGTGAAATTTTGATACTACTTTAGGAAGAAAAGTAGAACCTGTTTTTAGTATCATTTTATCATGTAAGAACATGAGGAATGGTTCTGATACCCATAAAGCTCTCGGTTCTGAAACTAGGTTCTGCCACTAGGAACAGTGTTTAAAGCGAAAGGGGGGGGGGGGAGAGATGGTACCTGACCTCTCTTACATCCAGCAGCAATGTCCATGAACCCAGTAAAATCCAAACAAACAGGACCTTGTTGTGGAACCCTATAGAACTTTAATTTGGAGCAGTTGGTGAAGGAGAGCTTAGGTCGACTCTATGTGCTGTAGCAATCTGCGCATGGGTCCATCTCCTGGCAGTCATTGTAATAGGATGTTCAGTTGCCTGCACGCGGAGAAGCAGGAGGAGAAGACTGTGCCGTGAATGCGCATACAATGTTGCAACATTGTATCTAATGGGGATTATTAGCACAAACTTTTAGTGTTGCAACATTGTGTCTAAGCCTTGGCTTTCTGCTCAGATCAGTTCTGTGCAGTTGATACTTACTGTACCTCTGGAAACAGCTGATTAGACAAACCTGCCTGACATCGGGAGATTATAGCTTCCTTTGTTGTCAGGGCAACCTCTCCTAGGCTGGAAGCTTTCCTAAAGCTCCTGTGTGCGTCCCCGGCAGTCTTCTCCTCCTGCTTTTCCTCATGCGTGCAACTGTTTGACATCTGTAACGTGCAAAACAAGTGATGTGCATCTAACTGAAAAGTGTTTGGGGCATCCTGGGAAGGAGAAAGGCAGAAATCTATTTAAAATGGCAGCCCCTATTCAAAACCTCTGGGGCACAGTAGGTGATAGAGGCTACACCTAATGAAAAAATTGATTAGGTATTATGTTAGTTAAATAGAAAGCTGCCTAAATATACATTTTATATACATTTATTTTTTTACACTGGACATCCATATCTTATGTATACGGATTAAAGAGGTTCAATCACATTAATCACAAGTAAGTTTAGCACAAGCTTTAAATCCCATGGGGGCAAAGTAGAAAGACTTAACTTCTTCTGAATACCTAGTTGAAGGAATGCCACAATTGACACCACTGTAGTGGAAAAGGTATTAGTCTACTTTGATTTACAAATTTGAATTACAATTGAATTTCTAGATGCCAGTAAGGTGTCAATTGCGTTGTTTGAGAGTCCATAGTTTTGTAGGACTAGTTTTTCAGTAACCAAGCCGCTAGTACTAGGTCCTTCGGATTTGGATGAAGGACCGGACCTTGGCTCAGCAAATCTGGTTGAATTGGAAGTCAAACTGGGGCCACTGGGGACATCTGAAGTGCTCACGAGAACCAAGGCCTCCTGGGCCACCATGAAAGAATAGGCAATGTTAGTACTTTCTCATCCTGGACTTTTTTCAGCACCCTTGGTTTGAGTTGGATTGGAGGAAAGATGTAAACATAGGTAAATAAATATGGGTGTAAAGCACCCATAGTAACCCATTAAACTCCCAAAAAGGGAGGCACCCCCCACAAACTTATCTGCCGCTCCACTCCTGTATCAACCGCGCACTTCTGTGTAGGCAGCGTCATGGCGTCACAACACCAAATGCGGATGTCCTCCTGGACCCGGCGCCTGATAGTAGCTTTCTCTACCCTGGCTCCTGTGCTACATTCCTTAATAGTTCCTGCATCTTCTAGTTTCCTTGTCTCTTCCTGTATCAGCTACTTATCTTACCTGTTCCAGTTTCATCTACTTACCTTGCCTGTTTCAGTACCTTCTACTTACCTTGGTATCCAGTATCCAGCAGCTCCTTGGTGTCCAGCCTACAGTTCCCAGCAGCACCTTGCTATCCAGCATTCAGTTCCCAACAGCACCTTGGTATCCAGTATTCAGTTTCCAGCAGCTCCTTGGTGTCCAACCTACAGTTCCCAGCAGCACCTTGGCATCCAGCATTCTGCAGCTTCTTGGTGTCCAGCCTACAGTTCCCAGCAGCACCTTGGTATCCACATTCAGTTCACAGCAGCACCTTGGTATCCAGTTTCCAGCAGCTGCTTATTGTCCAGCCTACAGTTCCCAGCAGCACCATGGTATACAGCATACAGTTACCAGCAGCACCTTGCTATCCAGCTTTCAGTTCACAGCAGCACCTTGGTATCCAGTTTCCAGCAGCTGCTTGGTGTCCAGCCTACAGTTCCCAGCAGCACCTTGGTATCCAGTATACAGTTCCCAGCAGCCCCTTTTGCTCCAGTTTCCAAGCCCACTGTTCCCATTAGCCTCTTCTGTTCCAGAATCCAAATCTACATCTTTTGGTCTCCTCCTAAAAGCGCACCTTGGCCGTCAGGCCTTTTTTGTTACAGTCTGCTTGTATGTTTAGTGAGCCTGTTAAATGAAGAGCCTGAATGTTCATTAGTAATTTCTCCCCCTAGCATAAAATGTTCTGTTCCATAAAGAGTAGCTCCGTGTGCCCCCTCTTTTGTTCAAGTATGCAACTGTTGTTGAGTTGTCAGAATGAATCATCACTGATTTGTTGTTTATTAAGTGCTGAAAAGATATCAGAGCTTCAAACACTGCTTGTAGCTCTTTGGCATACTGGTGTTTCGACAACCAGTTCCTGTCCCACAACCTTGGGCTATATGGTTGTCGCAGACTGCCCCCCAATCCCGGGGAATGCTGTCTGATGTAATCGTGATCATTTGTGACAATTCTAAAACTCTTTGCTACTTCTTGGTTCAGACATATACTCTGAGTCCAGAGTGGCTACAAGCTTCCCTAGTAATTGCTGACATATCATTACTTGTAGAGGACCGAAAGTTCAGAAGATTTTGCACTAACTTTGCATTTTCTTCTCCTCTGGAAGGTATACCTGGAATTTCTCTGTGTCTATGACAGCTCCCAAAAATACCATTTCTTTGTTGGTTGTAACATGCTCTTTGAATAATTTAGCACTCAAACATGTTCTGTCAGACACTGTATTGTCCTCTTTCAATGAAGTATCAATTTCCATTGATGACCCTCTTTTATCAATAGATCGTCTGGTATGCGAATATCTGTATTCCTTCTAGCCTGAGCTTTGCTATCAGCACAACTAAAACTTTTGTAAATCCTCTTGGTGATGTTGCCAAACCAAAGGGGAGTGCTGTGTACTGCCAGTCATGGCTGTTGATGAAAAAAAGTAAGACCTGGTCTACACTGTTTAGCATCTTTTAGTCTGTTAAACTATGTAGGAACAGGACCACTGGGTTTTAGAGAAGACTCTTTTTGCTCAATTTTTTGTCAATGATATCATCCAATTTAGAACCAAATATCTCGTCCCCTTTAAATGGTATAGTAGTGAGGTTTTGTTTTGAATGTGTATCTGCTCTCCATTGCTTTACCCATAAAGCTTGTCTAATCATTACCAAAAATCCCATGGTTCTGGATCCTTACTTCACAGAGTCCATAGATGCCTCTGCAATAAAGATGTTCTATACCTTTACCTCCTTTAAGCTAGGTACACACCTAGCGATTTTTCCTCCTGACCGACCGGTCAGCCAGGAGGAAGGACTGTCGGTCGCGGCAAAAGCAGCTGCATCCGACAGTTACCACGACTGATTGTGCGGTCCTTAAACTGGGTACACAGGATGAGATATTTCGTTCCGATCAACCGATAGTTCAGTGTATCGGTCGATCGGACCGAAATTATCGCATCCGAATTCGGCCATGTCCGACTGATCGTTCGTCCGAATCGGACAAAAGGACGATCGGACATGGTGGAAAACCTCTGTAACTGTCGGACGCGGCAAAAGCAGCCACGTCCGACAGTTACAGAGGTTTTCCACCATGTCCTTCCTCCTGTCCGAAAGTATCGAACGGTCGGTCAGGAGGAAACATCGCTAGGTGTGTACCTAGTTATAGAGGACCGCACGATCGGACGAGGTTTTCCACCATGTCCGATCGTCCTTTCGTCCAATTCGGACGAACGATCGGTCGGACATGGCCGCATTCGGATGCGATAATTTTGGTCCGGTCGACCGATATACTGAACTATCGGTCGATCGGACCGAAATATCCCATCATGTGTTCCCAGCTTTAGAATCTTAAGAACATCTTCCCTGGAGGTACCATTTTTTAGACTTTCTTCTATTTCCTTAAGCCATATCCTATTTGCTCTGGCAAGGTTTGTCACTGCTATAGCTGGTCAGAGGGAATGTCAGGCAATAGTATAAGTTTTTTCAGAAGTGTGTGCCTGTGTTCTAGAGGGTCTCTTAAAGCCACCCCATCATCAATGGCTAATGCGGTCTTCCTAGCTACTTTAGCAATCGACGTGTCTACTTTCGGAGGGTGTACATGGAATTGATATTGTAATTGTGGCTTCGCAGAGAACATTAGATCCTCTTTAAGAACTGGTGATTTGTCTTCAGTGCTAACTTCATTTTTCTGATCATGGAATAAAGTAACTCCTTGGGTCGTTTCAGCCTCTAACTCATTGCCTCACTTGGAACATATTTTGTAACTATGCATTGCAGGTATGTCACATGTTGCACATACTAATTGTTTTGATCCATGATGACGGCTACAGTGTCTATCCTGGGAAGATCTAGACAGAAACAATAATACAATATATATATATATATTTTAATACACTAAAAAAAAATTAGGTTAGTGGCAAGCTGTGTCTTTAAAACTAAAGTTGGCAAAAACATTTTTTCTATCCCCCCCCAGAGCCAACCTTTATTGCTTCAATCTTGCTGGCTTCCTCCTCCTGGATAATGTATGTACGTATGTATTTTATTTCTTATATAGCGCTAAGTATTCCTCAGCGCTTTACAATTATTTACTCAATTCACATCAGGCCCTGCCCCAAAGAGCTTACAATCTAATCACTTTACAACCTATCAGTATGTCTTTATGATTGTAGGGGAAACCGGAGTGCCCGAAGGAAACCCACCCTTGCAGATGTGTCCAAGGGTGGAATCGAACTCAGGACCTCAGCGCTGCAAGGCATCAGTGCTAACTACTGAGCCACCATGCTGCCCCAGCATCTGGAGCTCTGCCCCAACGAGATCTCCTGGCTCCTTCTGCTTCCTTGGTCCCCAAATGTATGATCTGTGCGAACCATGCGTGCACGACCTCGCTGCTTGTGCATACGACCATACGTGTGGGTGACGTAGTCGTGCCGTGTTGGTTACCTATATTGTCCTTTTTAAACAATAATAATAATTTTAAAAAATGATTTAAAAAGGGACAAAGGGTAAAAGTTTAAACTTTGGACAGAGAAATCTTGTTGCTATTATTACACAAAGTACTCACATTTACAAACACATTCCTATCTGTGTAATTCAATACTTTAAATCCTCCAGGAACATTGTTATCTTCAAACAGCACCATCTGTTACAGGATCATAGTCACCTTCTCTCACACATGACAACCAATGAAAGGCTTTTCGTGATTATTCATGTTTCTGATGCTTTACTGAATGACACTCCCTATGTTATATTGTTATATATCTAAATGGGTCTCTTTTGATAATGTCCTTATATTAGATTTATATTGATAACTAAATAAGCCTTTTTAGACCAAGGCCACACTACAGTATGTCCTAGCACACCAGAAGTTCACAGCCACTTTTGCGCAGGTTGCCATGCGCTGCGATTGCTCAATCAGAGCACATGCAATTGTGCAAAAAATGCAGAATGTTTTTTGTCTGTGTGTGCTTTTCAGTTTATGCTAAAGTACAGATGCAAAAACAATCTGAACATGTTGTTTTATATTTAGGAGTGTTTCTAGACCTTTTGGCACCTGAGGCAAACTTTGAAAACTTGTCCCTATATCCTTTGACGGCAAGTATTTGTCAGTATCTGTGTTTTATAATACCTTGGATTAGAAACTGATGTGAGGTCTGTAAGTAAAACATTTTTTTGGTTTGGGGGAATAAAATCTTGTTTTTTTAGCAGTGGACGTGTCCTTTAACACTGGGTGGTTAACGCGAGTGCTGACTTAATAATGGTTGTTGAACTGGAGGCAGGGCCGGCCTTTGATATGGGCGACAGGTTGCATTACTAGGGGGGGTGCCAGCCAGAGTCTTACAGTAGGTCACTGACCTGTAGGTCAAAGTTGTGCATCAGTGCCACAGTCCCCCCAGTTACAGTCCTGCAGATCAAATGTATCACCCCCCCACAGACAAAGCCCCAACACAGGTAAGCCTTAAGATCAGGGCCACATCTACCATAAGGCAGAGTGAGACATTTGTCTCAGGGGGCACCTCTGCACTGAAGAAGAAAGGCGGAAGACAGGCAGTGGTGAAAAATAAATTCCCTTAACCGGTAAACGTTCACGCAAAGTGTGAGGCAGGCTTACAAATCTTTTGTCTAAAATATTTTATGCTAAGAAAGTATGGCATTTCTAATGTATTGTAACAGTTGAACCAACATGTATAGCCCAGATTATAAAATAAGTTATTTTGATCAACAAAAACCTTAAAGGAGCAATATGGTAGTGGCAACACAAGCTGTTTGAGAAAGGGATGTAATATCTGTTTCTAGTAATTTACATTATTGCTAATTGACTGTCTGAGGAACTGTTTAAATACCTATGTGATAGGAAGTTCAAAATCCAAAATTTTTACCCACACCCACCAGCGAAGCCATGGCCATTGGCAAAACCACATCCATGGACAAAGCCACACCCACTTTAACGTGGCAGCGAGTGAAGGGCAGCATTCAAAAGTTTGGCTCAGGCAGCAAAAATCCTAGGAGTTCAACTGCTTAAGATGTCTGTATTCTGTGCTGTGTCTGTGCATTTAGTGTGTTACGTTTTATGTAATGATGTATGCAGGATATATACAAGCACGCACTGCAAATACTGAAAGACAGTAAGCGCAGGTGGTGGACTTGATTTGAAGCCAGCCAAGGCATGTAGCATTCAGCAGCGTGTGTGCCCAGGGGGCGTTTTGGAGGGGGTGCTTGACGCCAGTAACAAATCTTGCACAGGGTGCTATTAATCCTAAGGCCAGCCCTGACTGGAGGATTGACAACACTGGCTGGTAAACTAGAATGGCAATGCTGAACAATGGTTGGTGAACTGGAGGGTTTATTTTACAGTGGCTAGTGAACTGGAGGGCTGACATTTCCCACATGATGAGTTGTAATGTATAATCCAAAAGAGTCTGGTAATATTTATGTCTAACAGAGGTATGGTAATATGGTTTCTCCCACACAGAGATGGTAAGACACAGGGCCAGATTTCTCACTAAGTAGTGACCAAAGGGGGCATTGTTGCTAAAAGGGTAACATCCACAGCAGCATTACCATATTTGTTGTCAGTCTACAATATACAGAGCAGAAATGTAATGTTCCGTAATTAACATCTGCTTTCCCCCTTCCTCCTATTTCTCTTCCTCCTTAAGCTTAGTACAAACAGGTCAAAATGAAAGGGCCAGGTGGGTAAAATGGAATGTAAGCAACCACCAATGCTAAAGATATTAGATAGATTAGACATTCAACATGGGCCATATAATAAACTTACTGGTGCATTGTTTACTTATACGTCATTTCAGAGGACTTGTGGAAATCTGTTTGGATTAGAATAAAACACTTTTTATAAACAGTCAGAACGATAACAATTGTGAAACTGTCTTTCAGCAGATGTGGTAATGGCAAATTAATTACATAGCTTTACAGTTGGCTGGATACAAGCTCAAAAATATTTAATATTACTGGTATTAATACATTTACAGGGTTATTCAATAAAAGTTCATATCATTTAAAATTGTACTAATTTTGCCCCAACCAATCAGATGTTAGCTTTCAAATAATAAGGTAAGATATGATTGGTTGGGGCTAAATTAGCACCATTTTAAACGATAATAACTTTTTTTGAATAACCCTGATAGTTCTTGTTTTTCCAGGGATCATTTTCTATCCCTCTTTTTTTTTTGTAAACAAATGGCGGCTCCCGTTCCCTCCGATTATGCTCTGCTTTGGTTGATTCCTGTTCCAACTCTGGAGGTTTGTCTGCTAGCTGAGGCGGGCATCCCACCAGTCTTTAGAAGGAGGGACTTCCTGTCCTGTCACTGAAGTCTGAGGCTGTGCTCGCTGGCGGCGAGGTGGAAGAGCAGCCTTAGGAATGTCACATGTCAGCCTCCCACCATTAACTTTCTGGTCAGTAATATCTTTATATCTTGGGCTGTGGAGCATGTAGAGAGGTGGTTGATGGCTCGTTTTAAAGGTAGGAAACTGGCCTTTCATTTAAAGTCAACTTGTTTGGAGACCACAGTTCCCCTTTAATCCCATAAAAGTATTAAAGTAAAGAGTCTTGCCGCTTACCCATAATAAAGTAAGGTTTTTTGGTGCAGCGGAAAATTGTTTCATAATTTTTTTTGCCTTCCTCTGGATCAACTGTTAGTTGCTTATAAGTAGGCTATAAATTTTAGACTCAGTGGACGTTTGTTATTATACAACCTACAATATGATGAAACTATGTTACGTTCTGGTTCAGAGAAGGGTAATTAAAACAATTAATTAAGGGGCATTAGGGAGCTTGACTATAAGCTGAACAAAATTTAATTGGAACTATGCCATTAAATGGGGGCTTATTGCAGGACACCTTAGGATCCTGCCCTTGATCTATGGAATGGGGGGGGGGGAGTTATTGTCAAGTAGAGGAATGCTGATCCTTAGGTAAAAAGCTGGATTGTCTTTGTTTCGCACAAAACCAGGTTGGATTGGTACATAGAACAATATTTCTTCCGGACCATTATTTCATATTATAAGTAGTATACCTTTGATGCCTGACTATACAGAGAGGTCAGCTGCTGAAGATAGCTCTGTAATCCATTCTGAACTGAGTGCTGCAGCACAGATTTATCAGCTTGTGTATCCTATTCTCACAACATTACTCTCTATGTAATCTCTTTACTGAAGGGTTCCCTTACCAGCACACAGACCTAATATTTAGTTAATTAACTTGACATTTGCATTAAAACCAGTGCAGCCAGCAACATCCATTAGATAAGTCACAAGCCTTTTGGCCCATTCCTTCACTGATAATTTCCCTTCAAATAAAGGTATTGCTTGATACTTGGCTTAAGGTGCATATACACTGGACTCCTACCTTTAGATTTTTCCGCCATGTTCTCCCAATGCTTGCATGACATCAGGAGAAACACCAGATTTTTTGCAGTCGCTAAATGGATGGGCCAAGCAATGAATAGTGTGGAAATGTCGGAAGGTAAGAACAAGCAGCCAAATACATATAAAATGTCTATGTAGTGTATGGTCAGCAATAATAAGCTAATAAATGTTCTTACATTATTCTCCTTAGAGTATATCTGGAGTAGGTGAAGTAGGACAACCAGGTGGGGTCTAGTCACATCTTGTATCGCTTCACCTCTGGAAAGTCCGGCTTTGCCTCTTGACCGAAAGAATATAAATACACTGGAAAAATTACTTTGCTTTATTTCAATCTATAAATAAATACATGTACTGTAAGTAACACATACTTATGTAACACACATGCATGTGTATTGCTGCATACATTCAATCTAGTACTTGTTTTGCTCTTTGCTGTGTGATATCTAAGGGAGAGCAGCACAGCTGTCAATGCTAGGCCACACTATCATGTTTAACTTGCATTTGCGCATGTGTTTTTTCCGATCATTGAAATCGTGGCACCGCACCAAAAACACGTGTTTTCGGATGCGACGCAATTGCAATTTGAGTTCCACATTTTTAATCGCAGTTGCATGCATTTTTCTATATCTAACGGAAAAACGCATGCACAAATGCAACAAATTCATGCATGTGATTCCGTGTGCGATTGCCTTTGCGGCACAGTGTGGCCGTGATTTCAGCTGCTGGAAGTGTGGACATTTTTTTGATATTGTTGTCCTTTAAAAAACAAATTTAACCTTGTAGGGATAACATGGAGAGATTTACAAGTGGAACATATACAGTATGTGGTATGAGATATCGATCAAACTTTGTTTTCCATTATAGAAAATTTGCCACAAATGCAGTCCCAGTAATTGGCCATTTATATTTGTTTATGACACATAAACCAAATTTGCTCTTTTATTTCCCATTATCTTAATTGAAACAAACTGGCTGTACTTTATAAAAAAACATTTGACACGGATAAAAACCAAAGACAAGTAAACAAAAAATTGTCTTTAGTATTAGTATAAAAAAGGTTTCAGTTATATTAAGGGAAATTCTAAAAAATGCACTTCACAGATTGCTTTAGTTATTGCTCAGAGATGTCATGGCCAATGGCAGTAACTTGATGACTGCTGTTTTCTTTTTTTTTTCTTTTTTTACCATAGATGTAAAATATAATCTGTGCACAAATAAGCAGAACGTTCATAAAAGAGTAACTGTGGTCTCCATACAAGTGCCCTCTATTGAAAAGAGCTCTCTCATACCTTTCAAATAACATACTTTAAATCGTATCATAATGCACATTTCTTATCATGCAATGTCCAAAAATTGCAGTCCCTCCAAAAAGAGCTTTTTTCGATTTTCCTCCATTTTCTTTGCACCAAGCAGCTCACTTACAAACGACCCCCGACCGAACGCATACACATGGACAATTCTTGGCCAAAATGGCCATTCGTCACAGGTAGCGGTCAGGGGTCGTGGCTCGGGCTCACATCATGCATGTGTACCAACCATAACAAGCTGCAGTGACATTCAGGAATGCAGCCGATTTCAGGTGAGGTGAGCACAACAGAAAACAGATTTTACAGAACCTATTAAGGCCCATTTAATAAACACAGTAACATAGTAATTGAGGTTGAATAACGACATACGTCCATCTAGTCAACTTTTATACCCTCCTGTTTAACCCTACATAATAGTTAATCCAGAGGAAGGCAAAAAAAAACAGCTAAAAGGGGAAAAATTCCTTCCTGGTTCCAAATGGAAATCGGAATGTATCCCTGGATCAACCAGAACTACAGTATATGTTTTAATACCAGTAATTCTCAATATTTTTTTTAGTTTTAGAAACTTATCTAGCCCACTTTTAAAGCTAATGAACTTGCTATGAACTTGCCATTACCACATCTACTGGAAGACATCTTAAAGGATGTCCACGTGTCCTCTGATATGACCGATTAGTAAACAATGCACCATAGAGTTTATTGTGTGGCCCATACATTAATATATTTGTATAAAGTGATCATATCCCCACGCAAACATTGCTTCTCTAATGTTAACAACCCTAACTTGTCTAATCTGCCTGCAAAGTCAACCCTCTCTATTCCCTTTATTATTTTAGTTGCCCTTCTCTGAAGCACCAGCGCCTGTATTACTTCCACTGGGAAACCTTATTAGGTTTATTATTTAATTGGGAAATATAGCAATAGGAAAAGTCTCAACCACAGACGCTCAAATATATGTTATGCAGTAATAAGAGAACCTACTTAGGCAGATGGTAGGACCGGGTGGATACACCCCCAGTCCTGGACTCTAGAGGAAACAAATAAACAGTCCATCATAGCAGTTTAAATGCAGGTAAACATCTACTCCCCGGCATTGGATAGTGGCCTGGGTGCATCAACGCCCCAGGCCCTTCACTAAGGCCATCATGTGCATACATTCCAAGAATCAGAAGTGAGGCGGAGCTCCCCAGGAAAACACGTTACAGTCCCATAAGTTAAAATACCAAGTTTATTAGAATCTACATACGAATACAAGGACACACCAATGCCTGGCGCGTTTCGTGCTATAAACACTTCATCAGAGGCATGGTGAACACTGACGACACTTCCTATTTATAGGAATGGATACACCTCCCTCATTAACCCATGATTAAACATCTCATGGGAGAAAAACACATGCATATATATAAAAACACTTACAAAGTCCATTAAAACCCACAATTCCAATATCACAATCATGTAAAGAATATAGATACCAGAAATACAGTACAAACAAGTAGAAATCGCTACATAACCAGTAAAAATGTAACAGCAATGTAGAAACATTCAAATTTACTAATTCAAATTTACTGGTATCTATATTCTTTACATGATTGTGATATTGGAATTGTGGGTTTTAATGGACTTTCAGGGAGATTCAATAAAAGTTCTTATCATTTAAAATGGTGCTAATTTTGCCCCAACCAATCAGAACTTATGTAACATTTGAAAGCTAACATCTGATTGGTTGGGGCAAAATTAGCACCATTTTAAACAATAAGAACTTTTATTGAATAACCCCCTTTGTGTTTTTATATATATGCATGTGTTTTTTCCCTTGAGATGTATAATCACGGGTTAAAGGGTATGTCCACCCTCTTTTTCAATTTTTAACATTCTGTAGGGCAGGTCCCCCCACCCCAACTGCTATATTTTTTTTTTACCAAAAACCATCTCCCTTCTTTACTTACAGCACCTTGTTCCTTCGCTGTACTGGTCCTGCTCCCCTGCCCGCCGGAACTATAAGCAGGGGGCCGGACCGGCAGCCGTGGCTGTGATTGGCTGAGAGGCAGCCAATCACAGCCGCGGCTGCCATCAGTGAGAATGTCACTGGAACGTGGTGCTGTAAGTAACGAAGGGAAGCGTTGTTTGGTATAAGAATGAAGCGGTTGGGGGTGGGGGGACCTGCCCTGCTGTATGTTAAAATAATTTTATGCTGGATCTAAAAATGCAAGAGAGGCATCGGGAGCAGGGATGGATTTGTACTTTTTTCTCCCCTAGGCCAGCTAACTTGCACTTCCTGTTCCTCCCCCCCCACCCGTACGTGGTAATTCATTGGCTTTTTAACGAGCTTGTGAGTGGGACCTGGTGCCCATAGCAAATCAGCAATCGTGCACATTTAACAGAGACCGGTAAGGCTCTGTTGTGTTACAAATAATGTGTGTTGTGAAATTTAATATTGGGATGCAATACTGCCTAACTTGAAATTTTTTTTTTTTTATTTTGCCGCCCCTGATCGGCAGGGAGGGAGGGAGGGGGGGAAAGGGTCTCCACTGCGCAAGTCTATACCTCCCGGAGACAACACAGAGGCAGAGACCTTTAGGACAGGAAGACAGCTCCTACCCACAGTTTCCTGGACTTATTCATGGACTACAGAAGAACCACAAGGAGCATGTAAGGTAAGGTTTTTATTTTAATTGTACAGTGGGGCCAGTAGTAGGGAAATTTTTAGTTGGGGGTGGACATGCCTTAAGGAGGTGTATACATTCCTATAAATAGGAAGTGTTGTCAGTGTTCGCCATGCCTCTCATGAAGTGTTTGTATGTAGATTCTAAAGTGGGTACACATGTGAGATATTTCGGTCCGATCGACTGATAGTTCAGTGTATCGGTCGATCAGACCGAAAATATCGCTCCGAGTGCCCATGTCCGATCGACCGTTCGTCCAAATCGGACGAAAGGACGATCGGACAGGGTGGAAAACCTCGTCCGATCGTGCGTCTCTCATGGACCGCACGATCGGTCGCGGTGACTATCGGACGCGGCTGCTTTTGCCGCGACCGACAGTCCTTCCTCTGGCCGACCGTTCGAAAGTATCGAACGGTCGGTCAGGAGGAAAAATCGCTAGGTGTGTACTTAGCTTTATAAACTTGACAGGGTTATTCAATAAAGGTTCTAAAATGGTGCTAATTTTGCCCCAACCAATCAGATGTTGCTTTCAAATGTTAAATAAGTTCTGATTGGTTGGTGCAAATTAGGACCATTTTAAACGATAGAACTTTTATTGAATCTCCCTGTTGGTATTTAACTTATGGGACTGTACCTGTATTCCTGGGGAGCTCGGTCTCACTTTTGATTCTTGGAACGTATGTAGGTTTATTATTTCCCTTCTACCTTTATCTCCTCCACCTTCTCCATATTTTTTCCCTCAGCGCTGGTATCCTTCATAAGAAAAAAAATATTGAAATATTCTGTGGAATATAAACCATAAAAAATTGACATGTAGTAGGGTTGTGTAAAAGTATATGAGTTTTATAAATGATTTTGCACCATTGATGGGGTCTACCAGCCAAAACAGTATTGAGTTTTTCTACTGAATGAGTTGATAAACTAATTCTACACATGTTACATGGTATCTTTAGAAACTGTTATGGAAAAATGAAAAGACAAAATTACTAAAATCATAATGGCAAATGGAAAGCCACCTAGATAGCACACTGGTCAATCTATCTAAAACAGAATGATCATTTCCCCCTAACTGGGACTTAGTCCACCCTTCTCCATCTCTATGGTCGTTAACCCAGTTGAATCTGCATGCTGCCTTGGTGTAATCTTATAGTATAGTATAGTATCGTATTTAGGGTGAATAAAGACATACGTCCATCCAGTTCAACCCACTTGGCAATACCCACAAAACCCTGCCTAACTGTTGAAGGGGAAAAAAAATCCTTACTGACTCCAAGTGGAAATCGGAAATATCCCTGGATCAACCCTATATATATCAATACCAGTAACCTGAACATCCTTGTTTTCAGAAACTCATCCAGCTTTCTTTGAAACTACCAATGAACCTGCCATCACAACGTCCAATGGAAGACAGTTCCATAGTTTTATCTCTCTCACAGTGAAAAACCCTTTACGAACTTGAAGAACTAAACTTCTTTTCTTTAAGTCTTAGGCTGGTACACATGAAGGTCTATTATTTGTCCCAACCAAGTTGCTTGGCCAGAACAAATGACTGTCGCTCGCAGCAGTAGTGGCTGTTCCTCCCCCCCCACCCGTACGTGGTAATTCATTGGCTTTAACGGGAACAGCCACTACTGCGCGAGCGACAGTCATTTGTTTTGGCCAAGCAACTTGGTTGGGACAAATAATAGACTCATGTGTACCCAGCCTAAGACTTAAAGAAAGAAGTTTAGTCTTCAAGTTCGTAAAGGGTTTTCACTGTGAGAGAGAATAAAACTATGGAACTGTCTTCCATTGGACGTTGTGATGGCAGGTTCATTGGAAGTTTCAAAAGAAAGCTGGATGAGTTTCTGAAACAAGGAATGTTGCAGGTTACTGGTATTGATATATAAAGTAGGGTTGATCCAGGGATATTTCCGATTTCCACTTGGAGTCAGTAAGGATTTTTTTTTCCCCTTCAACAGTTAGGCAGGGTTTTGTGGGTATGCCAAGTGGGTTGAACTGGATGGACGTATGTCTTTATTCACCCTCAAATACGATACTACTATACTATAAAGATTACACCAAGGCAGCATGCAGATTCAACTGGGTTAACGACCATAGAGATGGAGAAGGGTGGACTAATCCCAGTATAGGGGGAAATGATTCATTCTGTTTGAGTAGATTGACCAGTGTGCTATCTAGGTGGCTTTCCATTGTGCATTATGATTTTAGTAAGTTTGTCTTTCATTTTTCCATTAACAGTTTCTAAAGAACCATGTAGACATTGTAGAATTAGTTTATCAACTCAATTCAGTAGGAAAAACTCCATACTGTTTTGGCTGGTAGACCCCATCAATGGTGCAAAAATCATTTATAAAACTCATATACATTTTTACAAACCCTACTACAATGTCAATTTTTTATGGTTTATTCCACAGAATATTTCAATATTTTTTTTTTTATGAAGGATACCAGCGCTGAGGGAAAAAAAAAAAATGGAGAAGGTGGAGGAGATAAAGGTAGAAGGGAAATAATAAACCTACATACGTTCCAAGAATCAAAAGTGAGACGAGCTCCCCAGGAATACAGGTTACAGTCCCATAAGTTAAAATACCAACAGGGAGATTCAATAAAAGTTCTTATCGTTTAAAATGGTCCTAATTTGCACCAACCAATCAGAACTTATTTAACATTTGAAAGCTAACATATCGTGGTTGGGGCAAAATTAGCACCATTTTAGAACCTTATTGAATAACCCTGTCAAGTTTATAAAGCTAAGTACACACCTAGCGATTTTTCCTCCTGACCGACCGTTCGATACTTTCGAACGGTGGCCAGGAGGAAGGACGTCGGTCGCGGCAAAAGCAGCCGGTCCGATAGTCACCGCGAACCGATCGTGCGGTCCATAGAGGACCGCACGATCGGACGAGGTTTTCCACCCTGTCCGATGTCCTTTCGTCCGATTTGGACGAACGGTCGATGGACATGGGCACATTCGGATGCGATAATTTCGGTCTGATCGACCGATACATGAACTATCAGTCGATGGACCGAAATATTCATCATGTGTACCCAGCTTTAGAATCTACATACAAACACTCATGAGAGGATGGCGAACACTGACGACACTTCCTATTATAGGAATGTATACACCTCCTTAAAGGGCATGTCCACCCCCAAACTAAAAATTTCCTCTAACTGGCCCCACTGTACAATTAAAATAAAAACCTTACCTTACATGTCCTTGTGGTTCTTCTGTAGTCCATGAATAAAGTCCAGGAACTGTAGGGTAGGAGCTGTCTTCTGTCCTAAAGGTCTCTGCCTCTGTGTTGTCTCCGGGAGGTATAGAGACTGCCCAGTGGAGACCCTTTCCCCCCCTCCCTCCCTCCCTGCCGATCAGGGGCGGCAAAATAAAAAAAAAAAAAATTTCAAGTTAGGCAGTATTGCATCCCCATATTAAATTTACACAACACACATTATTTGTAACACAACAGAGCCACCGGTCTCTGTTAAATGTGCAGCGATTGCTGATTTGCTATGGGCACCAGTCCCACTCACAAAGCTCCGTTAAAGCCAATGAATTACCACGTACGGGTGGGGGGGGAGGAACAGGAAGTGCAAGTTAGCTGGCCTAGGGGAGAAAAAAGTAAAAATCCATCCCTGCTCCCGATGCCTCTTTGCATTTTTAGATCCAGCATAAAATTTTTAACATACAGCAGGGCAGGTCCCCCCACCCCAACCGCTTCATTCTTATACCAAACAACGCTTCCCTTCGTTATACAGCACCACGTTCCAGTGACATTCTCACTGATGGCAGCCGCGGCTGTGATTGGCTGCCTCTCAGCCAATCACAGCCACGGCTGCCGGTCGGCCCCCTGCTTATAGTTCCGGCGGGCAGGGAGCAGGACCAGTACAGCGAAGGAACAAGGTGCTGTAAGTAAAGAAGGGAGATGGTTTTTGGTAAAAAAAAAATATAGCAGTGTTGGGTGGGGGGACCTGCCCTACAGAATGTTAAAATTGAAAAAGAGGGTGGACATACCCTTTAACCCGTGATATACATCTCAAGGGAAAAAAACATGCATATATATAAAAACACAAAGGGGTTATTCAATAAAAGTTCTTATTGTTTAAAATGGTGCTAATTTTGCCCCAACCAATCAGATGTTAGTTTCAAATGACATAGTTCTGATTGGTTGGGGCAAAATTAGACCATTTTAAATGATAAGAACTTTTATGAATCTCCCTGAAAGTCCATTAAAACCCACAATTCCAATATCACAATCATGTAAAGAATATAGATACCAGTAAATTTGAATTAGTAAATTTGAATGTTTCTACATTGCTGTTACATTTTTACTGGTTATGTAGCGATTTCTACTGTTGTACTGTATTTCTGGTATCTATATTCTTTACATGTTGTGATATTGGAATTGTGGGTTTTAATGGACTTTGTAAGTGTTTTATATATATGCATGTGTTTTTCTCCCATGAGATGTTTAATCATGGGTTAATGAGGGAGGTGTATCCATTCCTATAAATAGGAAGTGTCGTCAGTGTTCACCATGCCTCTGATGAAGTGTTTATAGCACGAAACGCGCCGGCATTGGTGTGTCCTTGTATTCGTATGTAGATTCTAATAAACTGGTATTAACTTATGGTGACGTAGTGTTTCCTGGGGAGCTCCGCCTCACTTCTGATTCTTGGAAAGTATGCACATGATGGCCTTAGTGAAGGGCCTGGGGCGTTGATGCACCCAGGCCACTATCCAATGCCGGGGAGTAGATTGTTACCTGCATTTAAACTGCTATGATGGACTGTTTATTTGTTTCCTCTAGAGTCCAGGACTGGGGGTGTATCCACCCGGCCTACTACCATCTGCCTAAGTAGGTTCTCTTATTACTGCATAACATATATTTGAGCGCTGTGGTTGAGACTTTTCCTATTATATTTCCCAATTAAATAATAAAACCTAAAAGGTTTCCAGTGGAAGTAATACAGGCGCTGGTGCTTCAGAGAAGGGCAACTAAAATAATAAAGGGAATAGAGAGGGTTGACTTTGCAGGCAGATTAGACAAGTTAGGGTTGTTAACATTAGAGAAGCAATGTTTGCGTGGGGATATGATACTTTATACAAAATATTAATGTATGGGCCACACAAAAAACTCTATGGGGCATTGTTTACTAATCGGTCATATCAGAGGACACGTGGACATCCTTTAAGATGTCTTCCAGTAGATGTGGTAATGGCAAGTTCATAGCAAGTTCATTAGCTTTAAAAGTGGGCTAGATAAGTTTCTAAAACTAAAAAAAATATTGAGAATTACTGGTATTAAAACATATCTGTAGTTCTGGGTTGATCCAGGGATACATTCCGATTTCATTTGGAACCAGGAAGGAATTTTCCCCTTTTAGCTGTTTTTTTTTGCCTTCCTCTGGATTAACTATTATGTAGGGTTAAACAGGAGGGTATAAAAGTTGACTAGATGGACGTATGTCGTATTCAACCTCAATTACTATGTTACTGTGTTTATTAAATGGGCCTTAATAGGTTCTGTAAAATCTGTTTTTTGTTGTGCTCACCTCACCTGAAATCGGCTGCATTCCTGAATGTCACTGCAGCTTGTTATGGTTGGTACACATGCATGATGTGAGCCCGAGCCACGACCCCTGACCGCTACCTGTGACGAATGGCATTTTGGCCAAGAATTGTCCATGTGTATGCGTTCGGTCGGGGGTCGTTTGTAAGTGAGCTGCTGGTGCAAAGAAAAGGGAGGAAAATCGAAAAAAGCTCTTTTGGAGGGACTGCAATTTTTGGACATTGCATGATAAGAAATGTGCATTATGATACGATTTAAAGTATGTTATTTGAAAGGTATGAGAGAGCTCTTTTCAATAGAGGGCACTTGTATGGAGAACCACAGTTACTCTTTTATGAACGTTCTGCTTATTTGTGCACAGATTATATTTTACATCTATGGTAAAAAAGAAAAAAAAAAGAAAAAAACAGCAGTTATCAAGTTACTGCCATTGGCCATGACATCTCTGAGCAATAACTAAAGCATCTGTGAAGTGCATTTTTTAGAATTTCCTTAATATAACTGAAACCTTTTTTATACTAATAATAAAGACAATTTTTTGTTTACTTGTCTTTGGTTTTTATCCGTGTCAAATGTTTTTATAAAGTACAGCCAGTTTCAATTAAGATAATGGGAAATAAAAGAGCAAATTTGGTTTATGTGTCATAAACAAATATAAATGGCCAATTACTGGGACTGCATTTGTGGCAAATTTTCTATAATGGAAAACAAAGTTTGATCGATATCTCATACCACATACGTATATGTTCCATTGTAAATCTCTCATGTTATCCCTACAAGGTTAAATTTGTTTTTTAAAGGACAACAATATCAAAAAAATGTCCACACTTCCAGCAGCTGAAATCACGGCCACACTGTGCCGCAAAGGCAATCGCACACGGAATCACATGCATGAATTTGTTGCATTGTGCATGCGTTTTTCCGTTAGATAAGAAAAATGCATGCAACTGCGATTAAAAATGTGGAACTCAAATTGCAATGCGTCGCCTCGAAAACACGTGTTTTGGTGCGGTGCCACGATTTCAATGATCGGAAAAAAAAAAAAACATGCGCAAATGCAAGTTAAACATGATAGTGTGGCCTAGCATTGACAGCTGTGCTGCTCTCCCTTAGATATCACACAGCAAAGAGCAAAACAAGTACTAGATGAATGTATGCAGCAATACACATGCATGTGTGTTACATAAGTAGTGTTACTTACAGTACATGTATTTATTTATAGATTGAAATAAAGCAAAGTAATTTTCCAGTGTATTTATATTCTTTCGGTCAAGAGGCAAAGCCGGACTTTCCAGAGGTGAAGCGATACAAGATGTGACTAGACCCCACCTGGTTGTCCTACTTCACCTACTCCAGATATACTCTAAGGAGAATATGTAAGAACATTTATTAGCTTATTATTGCGACCATACACTACATAGACATTTATATGTATTTGGCTGCTTGTTCTTACCTTCCGACATTTCCACACTATTCATTGCTTGGCCATCCATTTAGCGACTGCAAAATCTGGTGTTTCTCCTGATGTCATGCAAGCATTGGGAGAACATGGCGGAAAAATCTAAAGGTAGGAGTCAGTGTTATAGCAACTTAAGCCAAGTATCAAGCAATACCTTTATTTGAAGGGAAATTATCAGTGAAGGAATGGGCCAAAAGGCTTGTGACTTATCTAATGGATGTTGCTGGCTGCACTGGTTTTAATGCAATGTCAAGTTAATTAACTAAATATTAGGTCTGTGTGCTGGTAAGGGAACCCTTCAGTAAAGAGATACATAGAGAGTAATGTTGTGAGAATAGGATACACAAGTATAAATCTGTGCTGCAGCACTCAGTTCAGAATGGATTACAGAGCTATCTTCAGCAGCTGACCTCTCTGTATAGTCAGGCACAAGGTATACTACTTATAATATGAAATAATGGTCCGGAGAATATTGTTCTATGTACCAATCCAACCTGGTTTTGTGCGAAACAAAGACAATCCAGCTTTTTACCTAAGGATCAGCATTCCTCTATGACAATAACTCCCCCCCCCCCCATTCCATAGATCAGGGCAGGATCCTAAGGTGTCCTGCAATAAGCCCCATTTAATGGCATAGTTCCAATTAAATTTTGTTCAGCTTATAGTCAAGCTCCCTAATGCCCCTTAATTAATGTGTTTAATTACCCTTCTCGAACCAGAACGTAACATAGTTTCATCATATTGTTGGTTGTATAATAACAAACGTCCACTGAGTCTAAAATTTATAGCCTAATTATAAGCAACTAACAGTTGATCCAGAGGAAGCAAAAAAATTATGAAACAATTTCCGCTGCACCAAAAAACCTTACTTTATTATGGGTAAGCGGCAAGACTCTTACTTTAATAATTTTATGGGATTAAAGGGGAACTGTGGTCTCCAAACAAGTTGACTTTAAATGAAAGGCCAGTTTCCTACCTTTAAAACGAGCCATCAACCACCTCTCTACATGCTCACAGCCCAAGATATAAAGATATTACGACCAGAAAGTTAATGGTGGGAGGCTGAATGTGACATTCCTAAGGCTGCTCTTCCACCTCGCCGCCAGCGAGCACAGCCTCAGACTCAGTGACAGGACAGGAAGTCCTCCTTCTAAAGATGGTGGGATGCCCGCCTCAGCTAGCAGACAAACCTCCCGAGTTGGAACAGGAATCAACCAAAGCAGAGCATAATCGGAGGGAACGGGAGCCGCCATTTGTTTACAAAAAAAAAGAGGGATAGAAAATGATCCTGGAAAAACAAGAACTATCAGGGTTATTCAAAAAAAGTTATATCGTTTAAAATGGTGCTAATTTAGCCCCAACCAATCATATCTTACCTTATTATTTGAAAGCTAACATCTGATTGGTTGGGGCAAAATTAGTACAATTTAAATGATATGAACTTTTATTGAATAACCCTGTAAATGTATTAATACCAGTATATTAAATATTTTTGAGCTTGTATCCAGCCAACTGTAAAGCTATGTAATTAATTTGCCATTACCACATCTGCTGAAAGCAGTTTCACAATTGTTAGTCTGACTGTTTATAAAAAGTGTTTTATTCTAATCCAAACAGATTTCCACAAGTCCTCTGAAATGACGTATAAGTAAACAATGCACCAGTAAGTTTATTATATGGCCCATGTTGAATGTCTAATCTATCTAATATCTTTAGCATTGGTGGTTGCTACATTCCATTTTACCCACCTGGCCCTTCATTTTGACCTGTTTGTACTAAGCTTAAGGAGGAGAGAAATAGGAGGAAGGGGGAAAGCAGATGTTAATTACGGAACATTACATTTCTGCTCTGTATATTGTAGACTGACAACAAATATGGTAATGTGTGTGGATGTTACCCTTTTAGCAACATGCCCCTTTGGTCACTACTTAGTGAGAAATCTGGCCCTGTGTCTTACCATCTCTGTGTGGGAGAAACCATATTACCATACCTCTGTTAGACATAATATTACCAGACTCTTTTGGATTATACATTACAACTCATCATGTGGGAAATGTCAGCCCTCCAGTTCACTAGCCACTGTAAAATAAACCCTCCAGTTCACCAACCATTGTTCAGCATTGCCATTCTAGTTTACCAGCCAGTGTTGTCAATCCTCCAGTCAGGGCTGGCCTTAGGATTAATAGCACCGTGAAGATTTGTTACTGGCGTCAAGCACCCCCTCCAAAACGCCCCTGGGCACACACGCTGCTGAATGCTACATGCCTTGGCTGGCTTCAAATCAAGTCCACCACCTGCGCTTACTGTCTTTAGTATTTGCAGTGCGTGCTTGTATATATCCTGCATACATCATTAATAAAACGTAACACACTAAATGCACAGACCAGCACAGAATACAGACATCTTAAGCAGTTGAACTCCTAGGATTTTTGCTGCCTGAGCCAAACTTTTGAATGCTGCCCTTCACTCGCTGCCACGTTAAAGTGGGTGTGGCTTTGTCCATGGATGTGGTTTTGCCAATGGCCATGGCTTCGCTGGTGGGTGTGGGTAAAAATTTTGGATTTTGAACTTCCTATCACATAGGTATTTAAACAGTTCCTCGACAGTCAATTAGCAAAATGTAAATTACTAGAAACAGATATTACATCCCTTTCTCAAACAGCTTGTGTTGCCACTACCATATTGCTCCTTTAAGGTTTTGTTGATCAAAAACTTATTTATAATCTGGGCTATACATGTTGTTCAACTGTTACCATACATTAGAAATGCCATACTTTCTTAGCATAAATATTTTAGAAAAAGATTTGTAGCCTGCCCTCACATTTGCGTGAACGTTTACCGGTTAAGGGAATTTATTTTTCACCACTGCCTGTCTTCCGCCTTTCTTCTTCAGTGCAGAGGTGCCCCCTGAGACAAATGTCTCACTCTGCCTTATGGTAGATGTGGCCCTGATCTTAAGGCTTACCTGTGTTGGGGCTTTGTCTGTGGGGGGGTGATACATTTGATCTGCAGGACTGTAACGGGGGGACTGTGGCACTGATGCACAACTTTGACTACAGGTCAGTGACCTACGTAAGACTCTGGCTGGCACCCCCCCTAGTAATGCAACCGTCGCCCATATCAAAGGCCGGCCCTGCCTCCAGTTCAACAACCATTATTAAGTCAGCACTGCGAACCACCCAGTGTTAAAGGACACGTCCACTGCTAAAAAAACAAGATTTATTCCCCCAAACCAAAAAAATGTTTTACTTACAGACCTCACATCAGTTTCTAATCCAAGGTTATAAAACACAGATACTGACAAATACTTGCGTCAAAGGATATAGGGACAAGTTTTCAAAGTTTGCCTCAGGTGCCAAAAGGTCTAGAAACACTCCTAAATATAAAAACAACATGTTCAGATTGTTTTTGCATCTGTACTTTAGCATAAACTGAAAAGCACACACAGACAAAAAACATTCTGCATTTTTTGCACAATTGCATGTGCTCTGATTGAGCAATCGCAGCGCATGGCAACCTGCGCAAAAGTGGCGTGAACTTCTGGTGTGCTAGGACATACTGTAGTGTGGCCTTGGTCTAAAAAGGCTTATTTAGTTATCAATATAAATCTAATATAAGGACATTATCAAAAGAGACCCATTTAGATATATAACAATATAACATAGGGAGTGTCATTCAGTAAAGATCAGAACATGATAACACGAAAAGCCTTTCATTGGTTGTCATGTGTGAGAGAAGGTGACTATGATCCTGTAACAGATGGTGCTGTTTGAAGATAACAATGTTCCTGGAGGATTTAAAGTATTGAATTAACAGATAGGAATGTGTTTGTAAATGTGAGTACTTTGTGTAATAATAGCAACAGATTTCTCTGTCCAAAGTTTAAACTTTTACCCTTTGTCCCTTTTAAATCATTTTTTAAAATATTATTATGTTTAAAAGGACAATATAGGTAACCAACACGGCACGACTACGTCACCCACACGTATGGTCGATGCACAAGCAGCGAGGTCGTGCACGCATGGTTCGCACAGATCATACATTTGGGGACCAAGGAAGCAGAAGGAGCCAGGAGATCTCGTTGGGGCAGAGCTCCAGATGCTGGGGCAGCATGGTGGCTCAGGTTAGCACTGATGCCTTGCAGCGCTGAGGTCCTGAGTTCGATTCCACCTGGACACATCTGCAAGGGTGGTTTCCTTCGGGCACTCCGGTTTCCCCTACAATCATAAAGACATCTGATAGGTTGTAAGTGATTAGATTGTAAGCTCTTTGGGCAGGGCCTGATGTGAATTGAGTAAATAATTGTAAAGCGCTGAGGAATACTTAGCGCTATATAAGAATAAAAAATACATACGTACATACATTATCCGGAGGAGGAAGCCAGCAAGATTGAAGCAATAAAGGTTGGCTCTGGGGGGGGATAGAAAAAATGTTTTTGCCAACTTTAGTTTTAAAGACACAGCTTGCCACTAACCTAATTTTTTTTGTGTATTAAAATATATATATATATTGTATTATTGTTTCTGTCTAGATCTTCCCAGGATAGACACTGTAGCCGTCATCATGGATCAAAACAATTAGTATGTGCAACATGTGACATACCTGCAATGCATAGTTACAAAATATGTTCCAAGTGAGGCAATGAGTTAGAGGCTGAAACGACCCAAGGAGTTACTTTATTCCATGATCAGAAAAATGAAGTTAGCAATGAAGACAAATCACCAGTTCTTAAAGAGGATCTAATGTTCTCTGCGAAGCCACAATATACAATATCAATTCCATGTACACCCTCCGAAGTAGACACGTCGATTGCTAAAGAGTAGGAAGACCGCATTAGCCATTGATGATGGGGTGGCTTTAAGAGACCCTCTAGAACACAGGCACACACTTCTGAAAAAACTATACTATTGCCTGACATTCCCTCTGACCAGCTATAGCGTGACAAACCTTGCCAGAGAAATAGGATATGGCTTAAGGAAATAGAAGAAAGTCTAAAAAATGGTACCTCCAGGGAGATGTTCTTAAGATTCTAAAGCTGGGAACACATGAGGGATATTTCGGTCCGATCGACCGATAGTTCAGTATATCGGTCGACCGGACCAAAATTATCGCATCCGAATGCGGCCATGTCCGACCGATCGTTCGTCGAATTGGACGAAAGGACGATCGGACATGGTGGAAAACCCGTCCGATCGTGCGGTCCTCTATAAACTAGGTACACACCTAGCGAGTGTTTCCTCCTGACCGACGTTCGATACTTTCGGACAGGAGGAAGGACATGGTGGAAAACCTCTGTAACTGTCGGACGTGGCTGTTGCCGCGTCCGACAGTTACAGAGGTTTTCCACCATGTCCGATCGTCCTTTTGTCCGATTCGGACGAACGATCAGTCGGACATGGCCGAATTCGGTGCGATAATTTCGGTCCGATCGACCGATACACTGAACTATCGGTTGATCGGAACGAAATATCTCATCCTGTGTACCCAGTTTAGGACCGCACAATCATCGTGGTAACTGTCGGATGCAGCTGCTTTTGCCGCGACCGACAGTCCTTCCTCCTGCTGACGGTCGGTCAGGAGGAAAAATCGCTAGGTGTGTACCTAGCTTAAAGGGTAAAGGTATAGAACATTCTTATTGCAGAGGCATCTATGGATCTGTGAAGTAAGGATCCAGAACCATGGGATTTTTGGTAATGATTAGACAAGCTTTATGGGTAAAGCAATGAGAGCAGATACACATTCAAAACAAAAACCTCCACTACTATACCATTTAAAGGGGACGAGATATTTGGTTCTAAATTGGATGATATCATTGACAAAAAATTGAGCAAAAAGAGTCTTCTCTAAAACCCAGTGGTCCTGTTCCTACATAGTTTACAGACTAAAAGATGAAACAGTGTAGACCAGGTCTTACTTTTTTCATCAACAGCCATGACTGGCAGTACACAGCACTCCCTTTGGTTTGGCAACATCACCAAGAGGATTTACAAAAGTTTTAGTTGTGCTGATAGCAAAGTCAGGCTAGAAGGAATACAGATATTCGCATACCAGACGATCTATTGATAAAGAGGGTCATCAATGGAAATTGATACTTCATTGAAAGAGGACAATACAGTGTCTGACAGAACATGTTTGAGTGCTAAATATTCAAAGAGCATGTTACAACAACAAAAGAATGGTATTTTTGGGAGCTGTCATAGACACAGAGAAATTCCAGGTATACTTCCAGAGGAGAAGAAAATGCAAAGTTAGTGCAAAATCTTCTGAACTTTCGGTCCTTACAAGTAATGATATGTCAGCAATTACTAGGGAAGCTTGTAGCCACTCTGGACTCAGAGTATATGTCTGAACCAAGAAGTAGCAAAGAGTTTTAGAATTGTCACAAATGATCACGATTACATCAGACAGCATTCCCGGGATTGGGGGGCAGTCTGCGACAACCATATAGCCCAAGGTTGTGGGACAGGAACTGGTTGTCGAAACACCAGTATGCCAAAGAGCTACACGCAGTGTTTGAAGCTCTGATATCTTTTCAGCACTAATAAACAACAAATCAGTGATGATCATTCTGACAACTCAACAACAGTTGCATACTTGAACAAAAGAGGGGGCACACGGAGTACTCTTTTGGAACAGAAACATTTTATGCTAGGGGGAGAAATTACAAGAACATTCAGGCTTTATTTAACAGGCTCACTAAACATACAAGCAGACTGTAACAAAAAAGGCCTGACGGCCAAGGTGCGCTTTTAGGAGGAGACCAAAAGATGTAGATTTGGATTCTGGAACAGAAGAGGCTAATGGGAACAGTGGGCTTGGAAACTGGAGCAAAAGGGGCTGCTGGAACTGTATAATGGATACAAGGTGCTGCTGGGAACGTAGGCTGGACACCAAGCAGCGCTGGAAACTGGATACCAAGGTGCTGCTGTGAACTGAAAGCTGGATAGCAAAGTGCTGCTGGTAACTGTATGCTGTATACCATGGTGCTGCTGGGAACTGTAGGGGAAATAAGCAGCGTGGAAACTGGATCCAAGGTGCTGCTGTGAACTGAATGTGGACCAAGGTGCTGCTGGGAACTGTAGGCTGGACACAAGAAGCTGCAGAATGCTGGATGCCAAGGTGTGCTGGGAACTGTAGGTTGGACACAAGAGCTGCTTGGAAACTGAATACTGGATACCAAGGTGCTGTTGAACTGAATGCTGGATAGCAAGGTGCTGCTGGGAACTGTAGGCTGGACACCAAAGGAGCTGCTGGATACTGGATACCAAGGAAGTAGAAGGTACTGAAACAGGCAAGGTAAGTAGATGAAACTGGAACAGGTGTAAGATAGTAGCTGATACAGGAAGAGACAAGGAAACTAGAAGATGCAGGAACTTTTAAGGAATGTAGCACAGAGGCCAGGGTAGAGAAAGCTACTATCAGGCGCCGGGTCCAGGAGGACATCCGCATTTGGTGTTGTGACGCCATGAAGCTGCCTACACAGAAGTGCGCGGTTGATACAGGAGTGGAGCGGCCAGATAGTTTGGGGGGTGCCTCCCTTTTTGGGAGTTTAATGGGTTACTATGGGTGCTTTACACCCATATTTATTTACCTATGTTTACATCTTTCCTCCAATCCAACTCAAAACAAGGGTGCTGAAAAAAGTCCAGGATGAGAAAGTACTAACATTGCCTATTCTTTCATGGTGGCCCAGGAGGCCTTGGTTCTCGTGAGCACTTCGAGTGTCCCCAGGCCCCAGTTTGACTTCCAATTCAACCAGATTTGCTGAGCCAAGGTCGGTCCTTCATCCAAATCCGAAGGAACTAGTACTAGCGGCTTGGTTACTGAAAAACTAGTCCTACAAAACTAGGACTCTCAAAAACGCAATTGACACCTTACTGGCATCTAGAAATTCAATTGTAATTCAAATTTGTAAATCAAAGTAGACTAATACCTTTTCCACTACAGTGGTGTCAATGTGGCATTCCTTCAACTAGGTATTCAGAAGAAGTTAAGTCTTTCTACTTTGCCCCCATGGATTTAAAGCTTGTGCTAACTTACTTGTGATTAATGTGATTGAACCTCTTTAATCCGTATACATAAGATATGATGTCCGTGTAAAAAAATAAAGTAATAAAATGTATATTTAGGCAGTTCTATTTAACTAACATAATACCTAATCAATTTTTTCATTAGGTGTAGCCTCTATCACCTACTGTGCCCCAGAGGTTTTGAATAGGGGCTGCCATTTTAAATAGATTTCTGCCTTTCTCCTTCCCAGGATGCCCCCAAACATTTTCAGTTAGATGCACATCACTTGTTTGCACGTTACAGAGTTCAAACAGTTGCACGCATGAGGAAAAGCAGGAGGAGAAGACTGCCGGGGCGCACACAGGAGCTTTAGAAAGCTTCCAGCCTAGAGAGGTTGCCCTGACAACAAAGGAAGCTATAATCTCCCGATGTCAGGCAGGTTTGTAATCAGCTGTTTCCAGAGGTACAGTAAGTATCAACTGCACGAAACTGATCTGAGCAGAAAGCCAAGGCTTAGACACAATGTTGCAACACTAAAAGTTTGTGCTAATAATCCCCATTAGATACAATGTTGCAACATTGTATGCGCATTCACGGCACAGTCTTCTCCTCCTGCTTCTCCGCGTGCAGGCAACTGAACATCCTATTACAATGACTGCCAGGAGATGGACCCTGCGCAGATTGCTACAGCACATAGAGTCGACCAAGCTCTCCTTCACCAACTGCTCCAAATTAAGTTCTATAGGGTTCCACAACAAGGTCCTGTTTGTTTGGATTTTACTGGGTTCATGGACATTGCTGCTGGATGTAAGAGAGGTCAGGTACCATCTCTCCCCCCCCCCCCTTTAACGCTTTAAACACTGTTCCTAGTGCAGAACCTAGTTCAAACCGAGAGCTTTATGGTATCAGAACCATTCCTCATGTTCTATGATTAAAATGATACTAAAAACGGTTCTACTTTCTTCCTAAGTAGTATCAAAATTTCACATGGACCAGGATCTGGTACTTCCTTTTTTTATATCATAATTCAAAAGGAGAAGCTGGAGTCCTGCATGTGGGAAGAGCATTAAAAGCATACAAAAAACGTGTGCAATTTAGAAAATCAGTCTGCAACAGTCAGGCTACCCTACCCGACCAAGGCTACACTTCCTGGTAAAATCCATATAAGACAGGCATATTGGGACAGTTCTGTTCAGCAGCCTGATAGAGTGACAGTGCACTCAACAAAAGCCATTGCGGCTCCTGGCATTGGCTGCACGTTTCTCTAGAAGAAATTCTGCTGGAAAGGGAACTTGGCGTTTGGTGGATAACAACTCAAAGGTAGCAAGCTGTGCAAGGCAGCAACAGCCAGAGCCAGCATGGTATTGTCTTGTATAAAGAGAGGTATGCATTCAAGGGAGGAAAATGTTATTCTCCCTCTTTACAAAGCATTGGTAAAGCCTCATTTGGAATATGCAGTGCAATTTTGGAATCCTGTGTACAAAAAGACATCTTTAAAATGAAAAGGGTTCTGAGAAGGGCAACTAAATTAATAAGGGGATTGGAGGAGCTTGAATATGAAAAAGAGACTGGATAAGTTACAATTATGTACGCTAGAGAAAAGGTGCTTGTGTGGGGATATGATTACTGTGTATAAATACATTAACCGCCCATTCAATAAACTTGGGCATTGTTCACCATTAGAACAGTCAGAGGACACAAGGACATCCCTTAAGACTTGAAGAAAAAAAAGTTTAGGCTTCGAGTTTGGAAAGGGTTTTTACTGTAAGAACGGTAAAGCTATGGACAGTCTTCCAGTTTCTGCAAACAAGAAATGTTGCAGTAGAGTTGATCCAGAGAGAAATTTCCGATTGCCACTTGGAGTCAGGAAGGAATTTTTTACCCCTTCATAAATTTGGTGTTTTTTTTTCCTTCCTCTGGATCAACAGTTAGGCAGGAAATTATAAGCTTGATGTATGATCAGCAAATCAAACCATGTTTGGCAACAAGATTCTTGAAGTTGCAAATAATCATAGTTAAGCATCATTAGTCTCCCTCAATTTTCTTTTCTTTTGGGTATAGTTTTTCATATCCCATTGTGTGTCTACTACTATTAGGACCAGGACAAATCTATTGCATACTTGCAGTAATTTTATTTTCCCGGTCCGATGGACACATAACCTCCTTCTTTCTGTTGTTTCTATATGCTCTTACTGTATTTCAGGGCTCAGACAGTATCAAGGACTTGAGGTGAGGGGCGCAGTGATGGACTTATTTACTGCTTGGGGAGGAGCCTGGCGTAGCAGGGAAATGGATTAATTGTGGGTCCATCTCTGACCAGGAAAAAGAAATCACTGTAGGTATGAAATAGATTTTAAAGTTGGACTACAGGCTTTCATTTAACCTAACTTGTTTAAAGACCACAGTTGCCCTTTTAAAAGTTCAAAGCTGTACCTCTAAGGGCAAGGCCACACTGCTGGCTTTTTTTTTGCGTTTGGCTTGTGTTTTTTCATATCATTGAAACGCGGTAATGCACCGAAACGCACGTTTTTGTGGTGGTTGCGATTTGCGTTCCTCATTTAAATCGCAAATCGCATGCTTTTTCAATACTTAATGAAAAAACGCATGGCAAAGGCAACGAAATCGATTGTGTTTGTGTTTGCAGTGTGGCCTAGCCCAAATCACACTCTATGCGTCTTAATTCTTCGTCCCGACGACCATTTGGCCATTCCAACTGGTCGGCCAGGACAAAGGACGTCAGTCGCAGCAAAGTACTAGGACCAGTACCATTAACGTCTGCCCAAAAGCCATGTAATGTTTTAGCCTGAAAACTGATATCGGTCAATCGGGCTTAAAAACTGCAGCTCTATGGACCGCTCTATGGACCGCACGATCGGTCGCGGTGACTATCGGACGCGGTGCTTTTGCCGCGACCAACAGTCCTTCCTCCTGGCCGACCGTTCGAAAGGATCGAACGGTCGGTCAGGAGGAAAATCGCTAGGTGTGTACCTAGCTTAACATAGATGTTACATTGTCAATTGAGCAGTGAGTAAGAAGTAGCATTTGTATGTTTTAAAAAATGTATCCAGTCGTCTGCAGCAGCATAACTAATATAATTGATACCAAACTGTATCAATATAACCTGCAGCTGCTTATGGTGATTGCTGAGACTGGGTTTATATACATTACCCACTGTGATGGAGATTATTGAGCAGGAATAAGAAATCCTGCAGGTGGTAGCTGACGTGTTAACATTTCATTATATATATATATATTACACAGGAGTGATTGTTCATGTATTTCTTATACATAATGATTGTTCAATGTGCCCATACATGATCTAATGTTATCAGCTCCCCCTGCTGTAGTAAAGGGAACCGGTAATGAAAATTTTCGTCTTGTCTGATCCATTGTCCGATTGTCACGATACTGACAATATTCAACAAATTCTGTCAGATCCACTGTCCGTGTCACAGCTCTGACTTTGGACATTAATGATATTGAAGGGCAAATGTGGATTTCTCAGTAAGAGAACATTAGGCATTGGTAACAAAAGGGCAATTTTTAATCTCGACCGTTCGCCACTATTAGCAGTCGGCCAGGACAAAGCACTGTTAGTCGCGGCAAATGTCTCCTATGGACCGCACAATCTGGGTGATTTACCGACATTGGTTGCTGCCGCCGCGAAACCCCTCAGATTTTTTAGCTCAACCCACCGACACACAGAAATATCGGACTTTTGGGCCGAAAAATCTGCTCGTATGTACCCAGCCTTAATGAAGATACTTTATAACAAAAGTAAGGTGATATTTGGCTAACTGTGATGATAATTATGGCAAGTACAGAATATAAAATATTATTATATGATGCATACAAATAGAACATATGGATGTATTTGGTCATGAACTTCTGGGTTGTTCGGTGGTATCCCATTCAGGAATCCCCCCTGAAAATCTGGCTTGCCCCTGCCAAGTATAGTAACTCCTAATAATTATTAAAGTGATTAACCATGTGCCATCAATAAAATAGAATAAAATAATAAAATAGAAGAGAGTAACTGTTCCCCGGTTTATTTTTGGGCATGAACAATAGTTGCAGTGCATCAACACTAAATTTCCTTCATATCAACCACAATGAAGGTTCAAGCTCAAACTTTAAAATGTAACTTTGTCAAATTTAATCTGAATCCATATGGACCATAATTTATTACATTAGTATAAACACCTTCTATATACATAAACCACTCTTAAATATTGGTATCAATCAATAATTCACTGTGTATTTAATGCAAGGGAGATTTCAATAAATGTTCTTATTGTTAAAGGTATGTCCACTCAAAAATTAACTTGCTTTCTATATGTTTTACTGAAGAACAGGAGGTAAATGTACTATTCTTACCTCCGTTCTTCAGTAAATCTTGCAGGAGAGCAGGAGAACATACTGGGATCGTTCCAGCGCTGACAGAGTGCGGCCGAAATCCCCTATACCTCGGCGCTTCCACTCTCCTTAGCACAGTGTGCGCAAAGGCCTGGAGATGCGTCGGGGATTTTGGCCGAGGTCTGTCAGCGCTGGAACGATCCCGGTAAGTTCTCCTGCTCTCCTGCAAGATTTACTGAAGAACGGGAGGTAAGAAATAGTGCATTTACCCCCTGTTCTTCAGTAAAACAGATAGAAAGCAAGTTAACTTTTGAGTGGACATACCCTTTAAAAATGGTGCTAATTTTGCCCCAACCAATCAGATATTATTAAAATTTGAAAGCTACCATTTGGTTGGGGCAAAAATTAGCACCATTTTTAATGAAAATAAATTTTATGAATAACCCTGTAAATGTAACTTCTGTGCAAATATGCACCGTCATTAGTCAAAAACAAACAAATAAGAATAAGAGGGGGTCTATAAATAGGCCAGAGATGCAGAAAACATATTGCCACCAGTGGCATATATCAAACATGGCGGGATCATAATACCTTATACAAAGTAACAAAGTGCAAACAGAAATTAATGTGCAATCATCTTCTAGGAAGGAAACATGATAACCTACATAACATTCAAACCCCTAGGGTGCATTATGTAGGAAGGCATTGTGCTATTACCACCCGATGGAGGGTAGGGTTCGGAGGGACATGTTCAATGACCATACTACATAGATCTGTGAGCTGATGATTAGAAGTATGAAGGTGACTGGAAATAGGAATCATGGATTTCTTGGTTCAGAAGTTGATTTTGGAAAAGCAAGTTTGAGGCTTCTGAGGCTGAAAGTCTCTTATGGCTAGGCCGCATACTCACCTCGTTGGTGTCCCTGTGCTCCGATCCACTTATCGGAGTGCATTCAATCACCTTTTTGGGTGCAACTCATATGTGCTCCATAAGGCAAATTGCCCAATCGCATGCGAACAGAAAACACAGACGGTAGGTAAACATGCCAGTACAGTGTGGCCCAGCCTTAAATAGTCAAATTGCATTCCAACATAAATCAAGGAACAAATACATCTTAAAAGATAAATACAAAATTCAATACTGCAGTTATAGTGAGCTGGAATTTTAAAACATAAGATTAGTACATTTTTCTCCCAACATTCGGGGCATCACAAATGTTACTGCATCTAAAACAACCCTTACGATAGGAAAAAAGAAAGGTCTTCTTGGCATGCACCAAGCATTATAGAATCTTCTTTTGTAAAAAACAATATGAGTTTACACCGTGATCATTACTATGGGTAAGGCCACACTAGAACACATACTAGCCACCGGAAACGATAGTGTGCAATCGTGCGCATGTGATTCAGCAATATACGCAATCTGCACAATTGCTCTAAAAAATTATTATGCATGCGTTACGCAGATCACAGTGCAACGAACACCAGGTGCAACCAGGTGGCCAGACCAATTGGAAATGTGTGTTGAACACACGGTTGTGTGGCCTACACCTTAATGATTTTAGGCCAATACTTGTTTAGATTTGTTTGATCATATGGAAGCTTGATCATTATGTGATCGTTTCAGCATGCCATTCCACAAAGTCTGTTTGTAATTACAAATCTAACAAATATTAAACATTATTTTAAATAAAACTTAGGCCTGTATTGAAAACAATCCAGAGGCATACATACAACTAGGTGTATAGCTTCAAACGCAATAGCCCTTTGGGCCTAGCGGTTTAGTTCCTCACATACGGTACTTAAAAGAGAGGAGAAGAAGGTAAAAGGGTTTTTGCTTTAAAAGTTTTTCTCTTTAAATTGACACTAAGGGCTAGGCACACTGCTGCGCTTTTTTTGCGTTTGCAGTTTTTTTATATCATTGAAAACGCGGGTGTGATGCGATTGCGATTTGCGTTCCGCATTTTAAATCGCAATCGCATGCTTTTTTCAATACTTAATGAAAAAACACATGTGCAACGAAATGCACATGAAATCGCATGGACAGCTGATTGGCGCACTGAACTGACCTGCATCCTATCTTTCTTTTAGGTCCACATATGCAGAAGATATAAGGGGCAGTCAGGACAAAAGCAACATCTACTGTTTTCAGAAGCCAAGATCAAAGTGCCTGCAGTAAGTTTAACTTAAGAACAATTAAACTTTTTTTTATCTACATATGAAAATTCTTCTCCCAGAACACCTATACATTGTAAGTCTTCTCTAGTACGTTGCATTTAGTACATGTGAGAATAGATTCTGTAAGGCACCAGTTTCAGAAGGTCGCAAGTTCGAATCCCCAGACATACCTTTCCCCCCCCTTTTTTTTAGTTTCCATCTTGTTACTAGTTAAAGATAAAGATTCTACAAGTACTAGTGTTCCACATAGATTCTGTTAGGCTCTGCTTTAAAGGGAAGTTCAGTGCAAATACATATACATTTCAGAAAAATGACCTTATCTGCCAAACTCAGTATTTTGTCTCTGTAATATAAATGCAACCGAAATACTGACTTCCTGTTTGCAGGACCCCTAGTAGAGAGCGTTATGGGTTTTGCCCTTGACCCAGAGGCTTGGTTTGATCCAATTGCTTAGTAGAGATCTAAGCATCTTTGACCCATCCACAGCCAATAGTAGAAATTACTGTTAGGAACATTCCAAGGATGTGGTGCATCCTGGAAAGAAGAAGGACGCTAGAACCTGAAATGTCAGCTCACTAATGTCAACAGCAAGGAACAGCAAGGAGGATAATCAACTGATTTTTCAAATGAGGAGAGATAGTAGAATAACTAAGAAGGAATTACACAAACTTACAACTTAACAATATTGATAATTTCCACTAAACTGTCCCTTAAGAAAGAAAGAATACATGTTCAAGTTGCAGGTTCAATTACCCAGACTTCTAGGAAGCAGGCTGCAACTTCCTTGTTTTGATCTGTTGAGAACTATAGAGCATGTGCATGTATGCAGACACTTAGCTGGGGGTTTACCCAGCTAAGTGGATTATGGGAGCTGACCCCTAGTACCCACAGGTTATTTCATAAATCACCAGCTGCCACAGCAAAGGGAGAGGTGAGGCACAGCTTGTTGTATGTTTGTGAATGTGCTGGCTATTGGGACAATGTTGTCTGGAGACTTTATTTCTCTTTAACCTGCAATAGGCATTGATCACCTAATAATATATGTAGAAGTGCCAGTAAACAATATATTCAAGTCTGTTGTATTTTAGCATTTCTGTAGTGTTAACTTTGCCATCTGGTTTGAAACGGTGTATTAGTAGAATTCCAACTACCCCAATATTGCACTCATAATTAAAGGGCCGTATCGCACAAAAGTCAGGACTGCTCTGAATTGTAAAGTCTGCGTATTACATCACCAGTAGCTAATTTTGGCGTTGCTATACACACTGTGTGTAAACTGACAGAAAGATAGCTTTCAACAATCTCTATCGGTAGTATGGTCCGCAGGAGGAGCAACAAGGCTGGTTTACTGAAGCAGCAAAGCCAAGGATTTCAAAAGCATCATCCATAGATGCGCGTGAATGTTTAGAGGATTACAAACAACGTTAGTATTCACGGCAACACATTTGATATATTGTAAATTCTTTTGTATTTCTTTAGGTCATTCGCTAGTCATCTGATTGGCTTAAGGCTCATACATACGTGCGTTCGCGGGTGTTATGATGTGTACGAAGGAACGTTTTCGGACGATAATCGACCCATGCGTAGGTGCTTTATCGGACAAAATGGTCGGGATCATTGAACAACCGACTTGGCAGATCTCCGAACGGACGACAGTTTCGGCCAATAAAGTGCCTACACCCGGGACGATTATCGGCAGAAACATTGTTGGGACCCGGGATCGCACTTGTGTATGAGCCTTTACTCAATTCAGAATTGCACAAGAATCTTTGACAATATATACCCTTGAATGTAGCTTAATATACACATAATGGTATGGTGTCAGGGACCTCAAAATTGGAAGGGTTGATTGCAGTATCAGAACTAAAGGGTGTTATAAGGGGAAGGTGTCAAAACAGTATTGTATGTGTGATCTTGTGGTGCAGTGTTGAGTCTTTAGGATGTCCAGTTGACTTAACTAAATACTAGAGATAACCATGGCCTGACTGAATGACAACCTTCACACACCCATTGATTCATATTCCCCAGCTCAACATTTATAAAAGTAATATTGATATAAATGGTTACAAAAGTATATTATAGTAAAAAGATAAGGACAGATAATGTGGGGGCATTAAAGGATGAGGATATTATTGTTACAGGGCATCCTTCGAGGTTGCGGTCCAGAGACCTAACACGTGGGTGTGGTTATGGGAGTTTAGGGGTGAGGCAAAGGAAAGCACATTTGCTACGGGGGTGGTTTAGTATAGTATAGTATCTGAAGTTAAATAAAGACATACATACATCTGGCCCAACTACTAGGAATACCCACATTTCAGAAAAACACCAGAATATGAAGGGAAAAAATCCTTTGTGACTCCAAGTGACAATCAGAAATATCTCTGGATAACCTGCTATCACCGTGGTCAATGGAAGACAGTTCCATAGTTTTTATCGTTTTCACAGTGAAGACCCCTTTTAAATTTGAAGACTAAAATTCTTTTCTTACAGTCTTAAGGGATGTCCGTGTGTCCTCTGGCATGTTCTATTGGTGAAAAATGCCCCAGACGTTTATTGTATGGCACTTCTAAACCCCCTTGCATACACATGTGGTTCCCTGACCCTCACACAATGAACCCATATAGCCACACCATGTGCTTCCCTGAGCCTCACACACCTGAACCGCATAACCAACACCATGTGCCCCATACTCCTAAACCCATTAAACACCATGTGCTTTCCTGAGCCCCACACTCGTGAACCCCATAGACAATACCATGTGCTACCCTGTGCCCCATACTCCTAACCCACATAACCACACACATGTGCTACCTTGTGCCCCCATACTTGTAAACCCACATAACCAACAACCATGTGCTACCCTGTGCCCCATACTCTTAAAATCAATAGCCAACACCATGTGCTACCCGTGTGCCCCATACTCCTAAACACTCATAGCCAACACAATGTGCTACACTGGGCCTCATACCCTAAACCCACACCTTGTGCCCCATATCCCTAAACACCATAGCCAAAACCACGTGCTTCCCACTCCACAGACACAATCCATGTGCTTCCGTTACATATGTTCCTTGTGAAGTGACACAACAAAAAACAAAAAGAACCAACCTTCCTTTATCTCACTGAAAAGCAATTACAGAGAACACACGTGCTTCTCTCAGCCTTTACACACACATTCTGAATTCCCAATACAATTGTAACATGCTTTAGAGCTCCTCATGTACTGAAAAAACCTGCTTTTAACACATAGAAACACAGATATTTTTCCTGCTGCTGTGAAACGGATGAACTATTCTCCGCCCATCATGTGACTAATCACATGTCTAGAAAGCTCCACCCCCTCTTTCACAACTTGAAACTAGCTTTAACCATCTCTCTATCGATAAGGACGAGCCGCAGGAGAGAGCGACAGTCTGGTTATTGGCAGCAGCAAAGCCGAGGCCGGGATTTCAATAGCATCATCCAGACATGCAGCGGGAACGTTCAGAGGATTACAAACAACAGTCAGTATTCACCAGCCACACATTTTATGTTATTGTAAGGCAGACATAATGGCTGTTGTATACAGCTGTCCCTATGTGTTGGTGCTCAATGCTGCTGTTCTCACAATTAGCACATCTAATGACACAGAGAGAACAAGGGCCCAGGGATAATAAGGATATAAGCTGGTTCCCTTTACACTCAGTAAACATGTACACAGAATTATTAGAAGGATGGCTGTTATACTGAGGCAGTCTACAGCTAGAAAGGAGTGTCACCAATCATAGATGCTTGCTTTTTAAAGGTATAGTTGTTACATAAACCCATTAATATTTTATGGTCCTGCTGCTTGAAGTGTAGTTTTGCCTTTTGTGGCCTATTTAACACCTCCCTTCTTTACATAGTTTTTATTTAGATTTGTTTTCTTTGTGCAATGAGGGGCTGTAAAGGTCGTTGTGCATTTTATTATACAGCTATTGTACAAGCTTTCCACTTTGTGCTGTATAGGACCTGTCTAAAGCTAGCTATACATATGGCTTATATATATATGAGCAAACCAACAGGATTTCCTGAGTTTTGGGAACAATGTATAGGACTAAACTGATAGAATGCCAACAAACTCTCCAGTCAGATGGAAAATTTCCACCGTATCGTTATAGTCTCCTGGGACTTCATACACACGTACAATTTTGGCAACGATCCACACGGTGGATCAACGAACGACCCCCGACCAAACGCATACCACAGACGATTCTCGTCTGAAATGGCCATTCGGCACTTTAACGTCGTGGTATCGGGGGTCGTGGCTCACAAATTGAGCGTGTGTACGAACCTTTTAGTAGAGGGAGTGATAACATGGCAAGGCTACACAAAAGGTAGTTGTAGTTGCAAGTTGTCTCCTTCCTTATGCAATCCTTTCAAAGATGTTAATACGTTTATGCAAGAAATCCTATGCAAAAAATTCAAATTTGCTTTCTCCAAAAGACATTCAGGAGATTAAATAAAGGTCTTATTGTTAAAATGGTGCTAATTTGCCCCAACCAATCAGATACTTATTTAACATTTGAAAGCTAACATCTTGATTGGTTGAGGCAAATTAGCACCATTTTAAACGATAAGAACTTTTATTGAAAACCCTGATGTTCCTACCAGATTTTCTAAACATATATATATATAGCAAATATAGTATAATAAGCTATATTTTCTGATCGTTCCATGGGAATAGAGTACAAAAATCTGGAAACACTTTAAAGGAATATTCACACAAAAAAGTTAACTATTCCTTTAAAGGGGAACTGTGGTCCAAAAATGACTTTAGTAAATTGGTAGGAATTGCTCCCTGAGAATTTTTGCAATTTATTTCCATTGTTTATTTTGCATAGTTTTGAAGATATTTACATTTTGTGTGTTATATGGCAGCAGCATTACCAGGTCCCCTGCACTTCCTGTATCCTGCTCTGAAACTGTCAGTCAATCTGTCCTGCGTCTCTCTCCCCTTTCCAGCCCCCCATGTCCCTCCCACTCATGGAACCCATGGTCCCTCCAGTTGCAGGCCCCCCATGGCCCATTATCTTACAGCCCCATGTAGCCAGCCCACTCACGGGTGTCTAAGCCCTGCCCACTCGGGTGCCGTGGGTTACTCAGAACACCCCCCCCTCTACAGAAACTCTGTGGAAACAGCCTTTTCAGGCCTGACAAGGCTGTTTTCACACAGTGAAAGACAAGGCTTAGATTCCTTACCTTCTCTGTCAGGACTTCACACAGCAGAGAGGAGGAGGGATTCCTGTCTCCCTCACACACTGAGGGAGTCTGAGGCTGTGCTCGCCGGCGGCACTGTGCAGGAGAAGCCTTAGGAATGTCACATGTCGTCTCCCCACCATTAACTTTCTGGTCGTCATTTCTGTATATCTTGGGCTGTGGAGCACGTAGAGAGGTGGTTGATGGCTCATTAAAGGTAGGAAACTGGCCTTTCATTTGGACATTTCAGTAAAATTAAAAGTAAGTCCAGGGAATTAAACCAGCAACTTCATGCAGAGGTCTTTAAGGTGGCCATCACAATGTGCAGACAGATGACATTGGTATCATCGCACACTGCAAAGGGAACCACACTGGACCGACCGATCGCCCGTATGGGATCGGTCAGCCATGCGCCATACACAGGCCAACGGTTAGGGATCTCTTACTGTACTTCCTGGACCAACGGATTTACCTATATCGCTAATGGATGGCCACCTTTACCATACTAAGTGATTCTATGTGGAGCCCTATACATGAAGAAATGTTATCATTTGCAAGGAACAATAATGAAACTCTTTTTTATTTTTTTTTCTAAAACATCCACTCTACCAATAAGCCACCATTGCAAAGAGATCAAGTAGTCTGTATTGCCCAGGAAACCTGTAGAAGAAGAGAAGAACCTTACAATGTTATACCATATATACTCGAGTATAAGCCGAGGTGTACCCATTTTGCCTCCAAAATCAGAAAACCATGATTGACTCGAGTATAAGCCAAGGATAGATAGTTGCCCTTTAAATGTACAGTAATCCCATACAGTAACCCCTAATACCTTTCACTGTAGAGTTGGAAACTACAACTCCCAGCATGCTTTCGTTGCTGGGAGTTGTAGTTTCCAAACACCTATAGTAGAAAGGTATGGTGTTACTGTATGGCATACTGTCCCCCACCATAGAGCCCCCCCCAGTTAACTTACCGTACCTGGCCAGTCTTCAGTCTTCATCTCTCCGCCGGCTGCCGCTCGCTCTGTGCAGAGCCAGCAGTTCCCAGTATTCTTCGCGGCTGCGCGATGACGTCATCGCGCACCCGCGCAAGAACTATGGGAACTGCCGGCTTTCCTTCCTGACTCGCGGCTGCATCTTGAATTAAGGTAAGTTTTCTCTTGACTCGAGTATAAGCCGAGGCAAGGTTTTTAGGTTAATTTTTAACCTAAAACCTCGCTTATACTTGAGTATATACGGTAAGTGTTATGGGGAGAACTCTTCACATTAGGTTTAATAAAAAAGTTAGTTCCCTTTAAACTTCCCAAGTAGCTAGAAATATTCCCCAGGGGTCAGCACAGAATCTGCTAAAATTGTCTGTGTGGCGTTCAAGTATACTACGTTAAGCTATGTACACCAACACAATTTTTCGTCCTGCAGTCCATTAATTAAATTAAAAAAAAGTCATATGTTTATATAGCAAGCCATGTGCTTTCAAATAACAATAAAGTCTTTATAGGAAAGCATTGCGGCTCTATAAATGAGCTCCAGTATTTTATTGGTACAGTTTTAGTATTGCTTACAGCTAGTCTGCACATATAAGTAAATATACGGCCTTTATTGGATTTATATAGCACCAACTCTTTGTACGGCTTAAATTAAATTATACATACACATCAGACCCTTCCCGAAGAACTCGTACAGTATATCTTTATGATTTTGGGGGAAACTGGAGTGCCTGGAGGAAAACCAGCAAGCATGGGGAGAACATACAAACTCCTTGCAGATGTGTCAAGGGTGGATTCGAACTCAGGACTTAAAGGAACACTAAACTCATTTAATAAAAAATAACTAGTTGCCATCCGTTTCTATTATTTCACAGGGAGGTGAGAACGCTTATTCTCACCTCCCTGTGAATAATAGGACGATCGGGGACCTGGAACGTTACCTACACGCCGCTCCACTCGCAGCGCTCCTGCTCTAACAGCCGCTCTGTCCCGACCACGCGCCCATCTTGTGCACATGCGCGCCAATTCAAAAGATAGGGTGCGCGATCGGGACGAAACAGCTGTTTAGAGCAGGAGCGGCTGCAGTGGAGCGGCGGTGTAAGGTAAGTTCCGTCCCCCGATTGTCCTATTATTCACAGGGAGGTGAGAATAGACGTTCTCACCTCCCTGTGGAAAAATAGAAACGGATGGCACTTGTTAATTTTTGGGTTTAGTGTTCCTTTAAGCTCTGAATGGGATCAGTGCTACCCACTGAGTAAAATGATCTTAGTTTATATTGAACTACTATCCCAGTATCCTTTACAAAAAAGTTAATTAGAATAAAAATGAAAAGCTCATGTTTGTTGTCTAAGCGTCCCATTATACTTTACCAACACCGCTACCATGACCAGCACCATGCTTCACTGCCACAGGCACTGAACATGCCCAGTTGTATCGAACTGCTGTAAAAGCATCATCTGAACAGCATCATAAGTCCTGCCTCCAAACTTCTTACCTATCTCGATATAAGTCGACCCGAGTATAAGTCGAGGTATCTATTTTTACCTCAAAAACTTTGAGTCAAACTGTTTGACTCGAGTATAAGTTCGAGGGTAGAAATTATGAACACTACTGCCTTCTGATTCTGTATTGTTTTGAGACTTTAGTTGCCCTTTAAAATTCCCATGCAGTAGTCCCATACAGAAATAAGCAATCCAGTATGGGTAATACTGTATGGGAATTATGCTGTCCATTTAAAGGGCAACTAAATCCTCAAACAATACAGAATCGGAAGGCAATCTATTAAAAATAGGTACCATCCTCAGTATTGTTTTCAGGCATTGGTTGCCCTTTAAATTAAAGTAATCCCCAATTTCATTGGCACACCAGATGTTTGAAACTACAACTCCCAGCATGCTTTAGTTGCTGGGAGTTGTAGTTAAAACATCTGTAGTGGAACTACCGCAATAACCTGTTTACAACTTAAAAGCCTATAACTTAGACCAAGAAAATCTAGGACCTCATCCTTGGCTGTGTGAAAAGGTATGAGGGAGGACACTTGTATGGAGACTACAGTTACCCTTTAATAATTTATTTTGTGTGATACTCCATACAGTACTGGTAGTCATAATTTAGTCCGGGTCTGCTGGGTGTCCCTAGAAAGTTTTTGAGAATGTTGGAAACTATGATAACTCCAACAGTCTTAAATAGGTACACTATGAGAAATGCATTGCACATAGATGTGCTAAATCAGGTTACTTCATCATCCTCTCTCTGCAGCTCTGTACTTTTACATTTTTATTTTAATTAATTGAGAGAGTGTACAAATCTAGACACTTTGAAACTGACCAAATGAACCAACAGTGATATTGTGGAAAAAATAACATTTGTGTGGTGTGTGTATGTTATGTATACTATAATATATATTATATATATATAATCACACACACACACATACTAGCAAATGTGTGCCCGTTGGTGCACAGTGGAAATTATGTGTGTGTGGTTTTGTTCTATGTGTAGTTTGCAGTGCTCACAGGAACCATCAGGAAACATCCAGGGGGCAATAATAAAATAAGTCTGAAGGTCCTGAAAAAAACCCAAGCAATCGTATTATATTAAAAACAAACACACACTTGTAACCTCCTTACCTATACTCACGCCAGCTAGATATAGAGGGTCTATGTGGAATAAACCTGCAGGTCTGAGAACAGACCTAGGCATCTTAAACAGCACCTTTGGGCAATCAAAAGCACCCATACATATATCCGATTTTACTTACCCGATCGAGCACTACCGCGATATTAGACCAATCCTGCCAGAACCACCTGTCGGTGGCATAGAAAAATGGGGAAAGTTGTTCCGCAGGATCGATTGATATCGCAGGAGCGCTTGGTTGGGTAATTAAAATCGGATATATGTATGGCCACCTTAAATCTATACAGCAGGGATAAGCAACCAGTAGGTCTCCAGATGTTTGAAATCTACATCCCAGATTCCTCTACAAGCAATCTGTAGTTAGGGAGTGTGTAGTTCCAAACATACTGGAGATCTACTGGTTTGCCTATCCCTGACTATACAGTATCCCGATTAAACACAGGTTCATACTTATTAGTATTTACACAGCAGTTCCGATTTACAGTCACGATGCCGATAGGACTTGGTAGCACAAATACTGATTGAATTAAATGTTCGGGAGAGGTTTGGATAGAGGAGCTAAAAGACTCCACACAGAGATAAATGAAATAGGCCCTATATAACAGACGGGCTACCTCATAGAATCATGTTATATAATAGAATTGTCTTAATAACTAACATATAACAAACATATTCACTAAAGAAATGGGTGGGGACATGCAAGAATCTTATTTTGCCTGTGGCAAAGGCATGTGTCTAGATGGTATAGAGCAGGCGTGTTTAACTTGTGACCTTCGTGTTTGAAAACACAATTCCCAGCATTCTCTGTTGCTAGTAAGTTTTTTCTTAATATCCTACATCTTAAGGGCATCTGTACAGCCTAAGTTGTGACCTTTACATTTTTAAAAACTACAAATCCCAGCATTTTCTGTTTTGCAGTTATGTCCTTTTAATGAACTTTTCACATATTGTTTTAAAAACTACACTGCCAGCATTCCCTAACTGCCACAGATTCTGGAAGATTTAGTTTTCATACATCCTGGAATAAAGACATTTTCCTGACTTACAGACATTAAAAGCCACGGTCATGCTTTAGCGCTTCCTACCAAGGTTTGAACATGCAAGTGATTCATCTGCCCTTCCCTTTCATCCATATCTATTAGACTAATGGATTAGGGAAGCATTATATGGGTGGATTAGTTGTTACGACATTAAGGCTCACTGGGCAGCAGCGAGAGCACTGAAGAATTACGGTAAAGTAATTTACCAGAGGTTGCTGCCTCTTTACACGTAAGTATTTAACACCAGCTAATAGTGGTGATAAATACTTACGTGCGGGTGAGATCACCCAAAATCGCACAGCCTCTGGTAAATCCCATACGGTTGGCCACCCGCGATCCCGTGTGTACGAAACCTTAGGCGGGGGTAACACATAATGAACCAACAGTGCCAAGGATTAGTCGGCTGGAATATGTGATGGTGTGGGGCTGCCAGCCACGACCTAGTTCGGTTGTCCGTATAGGAGAAATGGTCAGTTAGTAAATCACAGCCGATCATGCAGTTCCCTATGGGACCACATGATTAGTCTGGCACATGCCATGCTGGCCGCAGCCCACTGTGCTTTGACCAACAGTCATTTGTCCTGGCAGAGCTCTCAAGCAGATGCTCAGTTGGGACACATGACAGTGCTACATGTATCCAGACTAGGCTGGGTACACCACCGTAACGATAAAGCCCCTTACCGTTGGATCAAACAGTTTCCAGTTACACTCATTATGGGTTAGGACTTGGAAACACAAGATCATATTTATTTTTACAAGTTATGGAGATGTTGTATAAAGAGCTAAAAAGCTCCCACAGAGTATAAAATACAGACTTCTTATAATGAAGGTACCTGACAGCCTCATGTTTAATATATTAATATTGGGGAAAAACTGTCAATTCGGTAAGAATGCTGGGTAGTTTCAGAGACATGCAAAGTCATTTAAACATTTACAGAACACCACTTCCTGTCTAGCACACAGAAACTGCATTGTCTAGGGAGAGGGGAGGGAAGTAAATGTGAGAGTTGAAGTAAGTTGTAGGACTATACTTTGTAAGTGTATTTGTTATGGTGATTTAATTAAATAGTGATAATTACCACGTACATATAGACCTTTCCTAGTGTGTAATAGTAATGTAATAATAATATAGATATATCACTATATTAATAAATGTATATTTATGGAGAGTGCATGAGTTTTTAGGGCAACTACTAGGTGGGGTAATAGCATATTACACATAGAAAGGTCCATATGTATGGGTGTAGTTAGCACTATTAATTAAAATCACCAATAAGAAATCAAACACCAACAAAGTATAGTACTACTAATAATACTGAATTACAAAACAATTTATATACAATTATAAAAACTAAACTTAACTTTATGGACACCCTAAGTTTGAATGAAAAACACACTTAAGTCACCTAAGACACACCTCCAGGATTTCTACAGGGTCTCTATGAGAACCCTAAAAGGAAGTGCAATTTTAATAACATCCAGAGAGGTTCCACTGTTAGGCAAACGAAAGGTCTAAAGTATGTGTGTAATTATCACATTTAATTAAATGCTCATAACAAATAACACTATACAAAGTATAGTATGATTGGATCATTCTATAATTAAAGTTATCAATCTTTAATACTCACCCCTCCCCATTAAGGCAGAGGTCACACTACAATGCGCACCAAATGACGCAACAATCGCGAGCGGTATAGGTCGCGATTTGTCATGATCTTGTGCGTTGCGTTTCCGTGTGATTTGACGTTTTCAGGTACGGAAACACAGACATTAACGCACCAAAAATGCGGACCGGAGTGCACCATCGCATGCGATGGAAATCCGTGATGAAATTTGCGTTCCCGCGATTTCCATTTTAGGAAAAATTTGCCGGCAATCATGAGGAAAAAAGCGCTCAGTGGGCCTAGCCCAAATCAACAGCTGTTCACCAGGGATTCGTTAAGAGGATCAATATTGGTAATGTGAGAGTCCTATACAGAACCCAGACATTCCTGTTATGTTTCAAATCTTAGTACATTATCAGTTCAGGACACACAGGTTCAGGACACAGGTTCATGGCTTCTATGGAGTCTATTGACCCTCAAATATGTAATTAAACCATTAACAAGCTCACTTCATTACTCGAGGAATGGGCATGGAGATGTTTTCCTTTCCGTCCCCCTATCATATATAGCAGTAGACGCAACCAGTAGATCTCCAGGTTTGAAAATACAACTCCCAGCATCCTTACAAGCACGCTGTGAGTTGGGTATTAAAACTATAAACTCCCGCATTCCTAACAAGCACCCTGTAGTTAGAGAACTGGGAGTGTAGTTCCAAAACATCTGGAGACTAAGCTGGTTGCCTATCCAATGATTAAAGAGTCTTTAAGGTTCTAGCAACAAGCAGCTCTCTCCTTGTTCTATTGAGAGGGGAGGTGGTGGAGTGACGGTGAGGGACTGTCACATGTTTTACAAAGGCAAGGACCTATAAGTCTTGCCAACTTCCTACTAACACTTCAGAAAGAGTTTGAGTAGCTAAACATGCTGTCAATCAATATTAAGCACACCATTGGTTAACAAAACGAAGGTTCAGTAAACAAAAAGTGCGATCAGTGGGTACTGAACGTGACGAAATGGTGTACGAACGTTCGTTTCGGCGATAAATCGGCCCGTGTTATGGGCCCATTTAATGGCCGGTTGTTGCGTTTGATCGCCCGGTCGGTCAGGAAAACGATCCCCGCCAAATGGGCTGCTCTATCATCTGCGGCCAAAAAAACGTTGGACACATGTGGGTCGTGGCCGGGAACCCCCGGATTGACATTGTGTCCGTAACCTTAAAAAGGAAGTGAGAAATATTTACTTTGTAAGCTTCCCATTGTACCCTTGTAAAAACTTCTAGGGGGTGGTGGCTTAACAGTCCATTTTGAAAGAACCATTAAAAAAGGAGTGGGGGACAGCCAGTAGAATCTTTATTATAGATTTTGCCTTATTTAACATTTTCTATATACCTTAATGGTCATTACTACATGATGTGTTTAATATTGATTAACTAACTGGATTTTTAGTGAGTAAAACAACATACAACATGTCCTATGGATATAGATATACTTTAACCCCCCACCAACCAACCATGAGTACTCTGAAAAAATATAGATAAGGATCTATGATTATAATAGTATAACATATACATTGAATCTTCCACTGACAGGCAGCAAGATTCAATTAAAAACAACATGGTAAATTTGACCGACAAACATTATATAAGTAGTTAAAACACATTGTGGATCCACTGAACCAATAGCAAAAGTGTAACACTGGATCCTAGAGACTAGCAATAATTCATATACTTCAATTCACAGGAAAGGCAAACATTGTGTTGCATAATATGTGACCACATAGAGATACAAAGAGTAACCAGGCAGGAAAAAAAGCTTGTATATGAAACAAGCACTGATATTATGTTATGAAATGAGGGGCCAAGATTATAAGAAGCACTGAAGTGCGGATGGAGGGGCTTGAATATGCAGGCAGCTAAGAGAGACAAGTTAGGGCGTTGTAACATGGAGAAAGCGCGGCGTTGGTGGGGGACATGATAACCTTATACAAATATAAATGGCCATACAGTGAACTCTTGGTGCATTGTTCACTAATAGGTCATATCAGAGGGACTCGTGGGACATCCTTTAAGGTTGGAAGAAAGAAGTTTCGATCTAAAGTTAGAGAGGTTTCTTTACAGTGAGATGATGATGAAAATGTGGAACTGTCTTCCAGCTCGAGTGGTCGGTAATGGCAGTTCATTGAATAATAAAAAAAGCCTGACGGAATAAGTTTCTAAAAACTAAAAAATATTGAGAATTTACTGGTTATTAATGCATATAGATTGTTTGATCCCAGGGATACTTTCCGATTTGCCGTTTGGAGTCAGGAGAGGAAATGCTTTTCCCCCCTTTTTAGCTGGGGTTTTTGCATTCTCTGGACAACTGTAGGTAGGGTCTAAAAAAAAATAAATAATATAAATAAAAAAAAAAAAAAAACGTGAATAGGTTGGACTTGATGGACGAAATGTCTTAGTTCAACCTTAATTACTGATGTAGTGCCAGTGCTTGTTTAGCACCTTGGGGACAAGGTTGCCCAAAGTGTATATCCATTTACATTCCTTTTTGAGGAGAAGCTCTGGCCGTGGTCAATTCTGGCAGCAAGTTCAGGACCAGACAGACCATCGAAGATTCATGCATCTCAAAGAAGAAGAAGAGAATGACACCCCTGCGAAAGGCCTAGCGACCGAAAGGCATTAGGCACGTGCATTGCTCTTTGCAGCTAGAGCCCAAACGTCTAGAATGACGATGGTACGCCATAACGTCCTTGACAACCGTTTGGTCTTACCTATATAATAAATGTCCGCAAGGACATACAATATAGTAAACAACCCATTTACTGTCACATGAGAATTTTTGGTGGATTTTTGACGCTTGCCACGGTGGGGTGGCAAAACTCCTTGCGACAAGCATAGATTTTAAGGAGGTGTATGGCGAACCTTGCAGCCAGAATTGACCACGACAACGCTGCTCCTCAAAAGGAGTAAATGGATTTACATGCCCCCAAAGGGGTAAACGAGCAACTGACGCTTCAGTGCTTCTTATAATATGGCCCTCATTTTGTAACATTAATAATTCAGTGCTGGTTTCTATACTAGCTTTGTCCTGCTGGTTACTTTGTTTTGTATCTCATAGGTGGTCACGATATGTAACACAATTGTGCTTTCTTTGTGAATGAGTATATTATTATTGCGTATTCTCTTGGATTCAGTGTTACACTTTTGCTATTGCGTTCAAGTGGTATCGCATCCCACAATGTGTTTTTAACGTATTTTACCAAGTGTTGGTATGCCTACTTACCATGTGCTTGTAATGAATCATTGCTGCCTGTAGGTGTAATGGTATAAATGCGGACCTTACAGTTAAACGTTCATATCATGAGGACGGCTTCTGATTGCTGGAAAAGCCGTTAGATAGAGTTTTGTTAACTGTTAGTAATAAAAGTGATTTTTTTACTACCAAAGTCCCGTGAGTGCCGTCGTGAATCTGGATATATTGACTTTTTGACAGCACCAGGGCTAAAGTATTGCCTTGGATCGGTGTGCTGGTTGTCTTGCAGATACAGCGGATACTGACATTATCACATACAAATTGTCTTTTTAATAGCATGGAAACAGGAAATGACATATCATATATTTCTCCCTTCCTTTCAAATTAAACATTCACATTCAAGTATATGCCCTGAGACCTGTACAGATTAGATTATAGTAATATCCAATCAATAAGAGAACAGCGATGGAATTTGAATGATTGATAATGTCCAAATCCCTGGTTCAATCCATTGGATACAAGAGTTCAATTTTGAAACCACCAACCTCACTCTGCGTATTTGATGAGTTTCTAATCAACCACCCCTCACTGAGGGCATAACAGTTCTAAAATAGAAATTTAGATTCATTTTATGTATGTCCCTCTCCAGTAATCCGTTGGTACTGGTAATTTTAGTGTCCCTGAGTCTGATAGTGACCTATGTTGGTCTATTCAGATTTGATCAGCTTTTGGTAGTATCCACCCACCTACACATATCCATAAGGGCCACCGTAACAAAGAAAACTATAGATTTACTGTCACATGTATATGTGCCCCTTATTGTAAAAGCTCTCCCCAGTGGTAGGACTGTACCAAAGCTCTCAACTTTAGGTGCCTACATCATACAGTGGGCATAAGGCAACATCCTTGTTTTTTTTCACTCAAAAATGTTTTTGGTCTATATTTTCAAGGCTTCTGAATAATGATCTTACACATGATTTACTGACCACCAGAGGCAGTTGATGAAATGCCTCATTGTGGGTACATTGTTTTGATTAAGATGCAGTGTTTTCGTATATAGTTAGTTATAAAATGGTATCTGGGCTTCTTCTTTCGTTTATAATCCTATTCTCAAGCGGTACCTTATACAAGGCATCTCCAAGAACCTTTCTGGATAACCCCGTCTCGGAGTTTCTTATACATATCCTCAATTTGTGCTTCTCCGTCTGTATTGAATTATTTGTATCCAAATGAATTGAACAGGGACTCTTTGACCTGTATTCAATTTATTTGAACCATTCAGGGATTTCTCTTATTGATTGGATATTACTGATCTAAGCTGTTAAAGGTCTCAGGGCAGAGTATATTGACGTGAATCTTTAGTTGAAGAAGGGGATTACTATTGAGATGTAACTTCCTGTAACATGATTTAAGACACATTGTATGTGAATATATGTCCGTACTGTATCAAATGTGGCCTGAGGAATGGGACTGCGTCCGCAAATAATCTGGTGCCTGAAATTCTTTTTGAGATATATCTCTATATATATAGCAAAAGTGTTCACGTGGTGCCCAGATGGAAATTAGGGTGTATGTTTGGCTATGAGTGGATATATAATCTTTACATCAAGTATATTTTAAACTGTTACTCAGTAACCAGATTTCGAGGAACCAAATAGAATAATCCTACAGTTCTGAGAGTAGACCCAGGCATCTGACCACAATGTGTGTTGAAACTAACATTGCTAGGTTATTCTAGTAGTATTCACCATGGCAAGTGGAGACGTTACCTCATTATTATAACAGAAGAAGGATTTAGACAGAATCATGTTATAGTAGCATTGCCCTAATCTAGTGTATAACAAACTTTCTCATTCCCAGTTTTACCTAAAGAAATGGATTATCCGTTATATACTCTGTATACAGATCTATTGAAAAATGGCCTTACAGAGCATTTTTAATAACTAATAACTGCTTTTTATTTACAGTATTACAGTAAATCCTTGGTATACGGCTGGCGTGACCACTAAGCCAAAGGTAAGGACTTGCCAGCAAGCACCTTCATCCCAACCATTAATTAGTGGCTACCAATTCAAATTGTTCTAGCCAATCAGTCCACTCCCTAGTTACCATATCAAATGGACCAGGTTTGTTTAAAAAAATAGATTTTGGCAGTTGGGCCTGGTTAGAGCTACTGAGTATAATTGGCAGATTTCATTCTGCAGTAGCAGCCTCCATTGCTTTCAGTAGCAGTCTCCATAGCTTAAATACAGAGAAACAAACATACAAAGAAAACAAGGACAAATAAATGGTATTACCAGCACTGGCTTTGTAACACCCCATTGTACCAGATTACTGCTTTATGGAAGGATTATGGGTAGGTGGCACACGTGGGTTACTTCTGGTGGTTTCGCAACAAGCAGACTTAACAAAGACAGTGCCACATAAACAGGTTCCCAAATAACATATGCAGTAATTCAGGAGTGTCCCTGTCTATGGTGCGCACTTGAATATGACCAGGCTGTATATTGGGTATCCTTGTAAATTAGGTACACCACTGTGCCTCAGAGTTTGTGTCCAATAAGGTAAATTGTCTGTCAATAATCTGTTCCTCCCAACAGGTGGGTAACAGGATCTTATTACACAGGGGTCTTGTGTTGCAGTCATATCACTTCCAAAGCACACACAACAACCTATTTTACTTTCCCTAGCCATAGGAAAGCAGGGATGTATTGTCTCTTAGTATCCACCTGACACCACATGCAGGCTGGAGTGTGTGATAATAAGGAGCTAGCCTTGGGTGTTTATGTTTATTTACAATAACATCACATCCTGTGTAGCAGACAAATTTTTGGATATATTCCTTCATATGGAAACAGACAGAGAGGTTGTGGTTTTTAAGCTGCCCATTTTGACCATTCCATGTTGAATAGGGGAGCTCAGCTCTTGTGAAGTAATGTTTATGTATTTTGTTGTGATACCTACTATGTCAGTTGCTATTCTTATGTACATTATGATGGTCATTTAAATGGTAATAGTGAGATAATACACACTACATATACAACCTTTCTATATGTAAATACTTAACCCCCACCACATAGGTAGCTCCTAAAAAAATCAATTGCATTTTCCTATGAATATTTATATAATATATTGTACAACAATATTAAAAGGGATAAGGGGGCACATCCGATATAGACAAATAAGTGGGTACAGGCAATATCAAAGGCTTGTTTAGTTAAAATTCAGAATGGTCACACATCATAGCATGTTTTGGGCCTCACAGCGCACTTATAAAGCATCATGTGACCTCCTGTGAAGTCACTCACCAAAAACTGGTCACATTTTATACCCTTTCATGGAAGTGATCTCCTCCAACCCTGGCAGGATTTAGCCCCCTTATATAAAAAAAGGATAGGAAGTTATAGTATGAAGGATACCTCTCAAATTTCCAGGAAGAGAACACAGGCTTAGTGCAGGGAAGAAACTGGGGATTAAGAAAGATGGGCTCCCTGTTTCTGAAGGGCCTGAATAAGGACCTATAACTTATATTGGTTTGTGAAAGCAGGATGGTACTTCTTATGTTTATATATTTACAGCTAGGGGGGGGTGTTGAGGTTTGACTATGTAAGGAAGTCCACTCCCCCTGGGAACTACCACTAAGGGGTTAAACCATTGCCACAGGTGATGAGATCACGTCCTGAAAGGAATAAAATGTGAAACAGTTTGTGAGTGATTCACTGGAGTCAGTTATTGCTTGATAAAAGGGACGCTGTGACGGCCCGGAAAATGTCGCTATGATTGTGTGGACCGTTCTGATGTAAAACTTAACAAGCCTTTGATAGGAGGATGGTGTGTTGCCTCGTTTGTTCATTGTGTGTTATGTGTGTATATATATATATGGCTATGGTAACAGGGATCCGTTGCACTTCCGGTCAAGTAAACAGCTGGCCTGGGTGCTGAGGTTAAAGTATGAGATTCGCAAAGACGCGGAGCAATCCGAGGACGGGAAATCTATCCATTATTATATATAAATATAGATTTTTACGGAGATTGACATTGAGTTTTTAGGAGCAAACTAATTAGTGGGAGGTATACACACATATTCATGGAGGTGATACACGTTAAAAATTTTTCCTCCTGACCGACCGGTCGAGACTTTCAATAGTTGGCCAGGAGGAAGGACTGCGGTCATGGCCGACAGTTTACCGCAACCGTTTTTGTGGTCCATAGAGGACCACACGCATGGACGTGGTTCCCACCATGGTCCGATTCGGACATGGACAAAAACGAAGGCGAAAATTTCGGCCCAATGACACTGAAAATAGGTCGATCGGACCGAAAATATTGCACATGTGTACAGCCTTTACACATATGAAAGTATATATGGAGTGTGTATATTATCACATGTCATTTTTAAAGGGCCTGTCCACCCTTCTTAAAAAAATCATATAATAGTCTCCATGCTCCCCCAGCCCAACCACTTAGTTTTTAATATCAGAAAGTGCCCAAATATTACTTACCTTCCCTCTTTCGTCCACGCACTGCAGCCCTCTTTTAGCGCGGAAAATGCAAGCAGAGGGGCGGGGACCGGCAGTCGCTCTGTGATTGGCTGAGCAGCAGAGGGGAAGGTAAGTAATTTGGGGCACTTTTCTGATATTAAAACTATAGCAGCTGGGGGAAAGGGAGAATATTCTATTGAAAAAAGGGTTTCTTTTTTTAGGGGGAGAAGGATGGGTAGTGCGCATACCAAACTTCTCCCGGAGGTGAGGAGACAGAGGCAGTAGTCCTTCTGGGACTCTTGCAGTAATCTGGTGGGCGTTTTTTTTGGACTTTGGCGGGGGTGGTAGCAGGAAGAACCAGATGGAGCTGGGGAGTAAGGTAAGGATTAAACTTTTTTTACACTACCACAATGGGGCCGTAGGTGTGGGGATTATAGTTTTGGGGGTGGACATGCCCTTTAAAATCACCATAACAATATAACCCACTATGCCAAAGTATCATACTAATACTACCTACTACGAATACAAAATAAAATGATTACATTTAATAAAGTCTACTTACTTACTTGACACCCCTAAGTTTGAAAGAAAACTCAAAATGGTGAGGTTTAGCCAACCTCTAAGATTTCTACATGGTCTCCATTGTAGAACTATAAGGGGGAAGCGGGAATTTTACCAACATCCAATGAAGTTCTGATAATGACACTGTTATCAAATCAAAAAAATTCTGTACATGACAAGGACAGGAAGTGTAAGGGAAGTTCCTGGATTACACCCCAAATTATGTGCTGTTTGAAGAATTTCATGGCTGGACGTCCACATGCTTTACAGACTTCACATTTACTCCCCCCTTCCCCTCTATCATAGAATGTATAAGACAATCCAGTTTCTGTTTGCTAGACAAGGAAGTGATGTCTGGAGTGCTTTAAAAAACTCGATTCTTTGCAGTCTTCTCGAAAACTACACCAGCATAGCTAGAGAAATGGACAGTTTTACTTTTTTTCAAGTATTAATATATTAAAACCGAGGACTCCCTCCCTGCCCTCTGTCCGAGGTACAAACTGTATAAGCAAGGCTGGTATAATTGCCTTTCCATGCTTTTTAGCTCCTTTTAGGGGACCTGGACCGGCCCCCCTCCCTCCCTGGTGGGTGGTACCCCCACATAATTCAGTTCGTAACACTACTATCCGCTTCTTAGCCCCCCTCCCTGTGCTGTCCTAAACCATAGTGATTGTTAAATGACTGCGAAAGTGCTGCTGGTAAATACTAATAAGTCATGAAACAGATGTTAATCTGGCCATCCTCTTTAGGGTCAAACACGGTTGCCCAATGGGCTGTTACAATTGCACATTGTGGCAGGATTATGCTTTCTGCGGTTTGATTTAAAATCTCCGCAGGCCTATTCAAGTGACCAACTTCCCACCTGGATTATAGCTGTCAGGTAGGTGGGAATACTGGAACGCTGAGGGCGACACCGTGAGGGAAGATGTCGGTAAATGTATCCGCCTGAATGAACCACTAAATAACCTTCCCTAATATTGTTTTAGTAGACTATGGATGTATGTGAAGGGCAGATGATTAAACTGATGATCAATCCCTTGTGTAGGAATCCCGTCTAAATCATGACAGGGTGTTAATGTCTGTACTCCCAAGTCACAGGAGAAAATGGCATTCTATTCCAGGATGTATGAAAACTACCATTGTCAGAATTCCTCATGCTCACCCTATGATATTATGTTTTTTTTTCCATGTATTGCATCTTAAGGGGCATGTCCAACAACCTGATAAAAAATTGTGATATGACAGTAGGGCATGCTCCCCCAGCCCTAAACCGCATTACAGCATAATTGTTGAAAGGACCCACAGAGACTTACTTAACCCTTCCCCTTCTACTCGCCGCAGGTTCCGGCCTCTGATTGCCATGGCAATTGCAAGCAGGGGGCGGGACCGGCAGCCGCGTCAGTGATCTGGAGGGAGGCAGCCAATCCAACCCCCGGCTCCCCTACGCGGATGAGCGGATGTTCTGTACAGAGGAAGGAAGAGGGAATGTAAGTGAAGTATTTGGCGGGACTTTATAAACCAACTTTATATTAACTGCAAGTTAGGGCGTGGCTAGGGGACACTGCAATACAGCATGTACCACCCAAAGGTTAAGGAGAGGGAGGGGGGGAGGGCCTTGCACTAGCAGCTACAAACTTGACGATGGGTGTTGACCCGGCAGCACTTTCGGTTATAAAGGAGTTTTTTTGTTTTAGTCACACACTGCTCACCTACCATATCAGCAGTTTACCCTGCGAATTTGGAGGCGGCACACGTCCCATGAGGAACGAGTTTGAGCAGAAATTAGAAATGTAAGGGGAAGCTTGTTTAACCAATACTTGATGTGGCCAGTAAGGGGCTTAATTTTTCCTAGTTTTGGGGCGTGGGACATGCCCTTTAATACATTCATTAGCAAGGGAGCAGAAAGAAGAAGCTTACTGCTAACCAAAAGTGCTGGCCGGAATTTTAGTTTTCAAAAAGAAAGGTTCCCAAGTTCAAACACCCCTGTCTAGCAAATTAGGGGCGGGGTACATCTGGACAGGCTTCGAACTTCCTTAAAGGACATTAAGAAGAAGACAACGGAAATAGAGAAGTGCTGGGATTTGTCCAGTTTTCAAACATGGGGGACAGGTTCACTTCTCGTACAATTAGGAGAGTTACATCTAGACCACATCGCCCCTTAGTAAAGTCAATAAATGACGAGACTCCCCCTGCATGTACCACCATTTCTCTGGGCATGAATGATGAAAATGTGTTTAACATGTTAGATTATTAGACAATGCTATATAACCTGTTCCTCCCCCCCCACCCGTACGTGGTAATTCATTGGCTTTAACGGAGCTTTGTGAGTGGGACCTGGTGCCCATAGCAAATCAGCAATCGCTGCACATTTAACAGAGACCGGTAAGGCTCTGTTGTGTTACAAATAATGTGTGTTGTGTAAATTTAATATGGGGATGCAATACTGCCTAACTTGAAATTTTTTTTTATTTTGCCGCCCCTGGTGGCTGTGCCGCCCTAGGCCGTGGCCTAGTGGGAAATCCGGCCCTGATCGGGAGGGAGGGAGGGAGGGGGGGAAAGGGTCTCCACTGCGCAAGTCTCTATACCTCCCGGAGACAACACAGAGGCAGAGACCTTTAGGACAGGAAGACAGCTCCTACCCTACAGTTTCCTGGACTTTATTCATGGACTACAGAAGAACCACAAGGAGCATGTAAGGTAAGGTTTTTATTTTAATTGTACAGTGGGGCCAGTAGTAGGGAAATTTTTAGTTTGGGGGTGGACATGCCCTTTAAGGAGGTGTATACATTCCTATAAATAGGAAGTGTCGTCAGTGTTCGCCATGCCTCTCATGAAGTGTTTGTATGTAGATTCTAAAGCTGGGTACACATGATGAGATATTTCGGTCCGATCGACTGATAGTTCAGTGTATCGGTCGATCGGACCGAAATTATCGCATCCGAATGTGCCCATGTCCGATCGACCGTTCGTCCAAATCGGCCGAAAGGACGATCGGACAGGGTGGAAAACCTCGTCCGATCGTGCGGTCCTCTATGGACCGCACGATCGGTCGCGGTGACTATCGGACGCGGCTGCTTTTGCCGCGACCGACAGTCCTTCCTCCTGGCCGACCGTTCGAAAGTATCGAACGGTCGGTCAGGAGGAAAAATCGCTAGGTGTGTACTTAGCTTTATAAACTTGACAAGGTTATTCAATAAAGGTTCTAAAATGGTGCTAATTTTGCCCCAACCAATCAGATGTTAGCTTTCAAATGTTAAATAAGTTCTGATTGGTTGGTGCAAAATTAGGACCATTTTAAACGATAAGAACTTTTATTGAATCTCCCTGTTGGTATTTTAACTTATGGGACTGTAACCTGTATTCCTGGGGAGCTCGGTCTCACTTTTGATTCTTGGAACGTATGTAGGTTTATTATTTCCCCTTCTACCTTTATCTCCTCCACCTTCTCCATATTTTTTCCCTCAGCGCTGGTATCCTTCATAAGAAAAAAAAATATTGAAATATTCTGTGGAATATAAACCATAAAAAATTGACATTGTAGTAGGGTTTGTAAAAATGTATATGAGTTTTATAAATGATTTTTGCACCATTGATGGGGTCTACCAGCCAAAACAGTATTGAGTTTTTCCTACTGAATTGAGTTGATAAACTAATTCTACACATGTCTACATGGTATCTTTAGAAACTGTTAATGGAAAAATGAAAAGACAAACTTACTAAAATCATAATGAGCAAATGGAAAGCCACCTAGATAGCACACTGGTCAATCTATCTAAAACAGAATGAATCATTTCCCCCCTAACTGGGACTTAGTCCACCCTTCTCCATCTCTATGGTCGTTAACCCAGTTAAATCTGCATGCTGCCTTGGTGTAATCTTTATAGTATAGTATAGTATCGTATTTGAGGGTGAATAAAGACATACGTCCATCCAGTTCAACCCACTTGGCAATACCCACAAAACCCTGCCTAACTGTTGAAGGGGAAAAAAAATCCTTACTGGCTCCAAGTGGAAATCGGAAATATCCCTGGATCAACCCTACTTTATATATCAATACCAGTAACCTGCAACATTCCTTGTTTTCAGAAACTCATCCAGCTTTCTTTTGAAACTATCCAATGAACCTGCCATCACAACGTCCAATGGAAGACAGTTCCATAGTTTTATCTCTCTCACAGTGAAAAACCCTTTACGAACTTGAAGACTAAACTTCTTTTCTTCAAGTCTTAGGCTGGGTACACATGAGTCTATTATTTGTCCCAACCAAGTTGCTTGGCCAGAACAAATGACTGTCGGTCGCAGCAGTAGTGGCCATGACCGACTGAACGATGGTTCCATGGACCGGTCTGTAGGCCAGAAATATCTGCTGGTGTATATACCCAGCCTTAATGGATGTCCATGTGTCCTCTGACATGTTCTTTTGATGAATAATACCCCAGATTTGTATCTTTAGTTTACTGTATGGCCCTTTACTGTATTTATAAAAAGCAATCATATCCCCATGCAATCTCCTTTTCTCTAGTGTACATAATTGTAACTTATCTAATCAGTCTTCATTCTCAAGCTCCCCCCTTCCCTTTATTATTTTAGTTGCCATTCTATGAACCCTTTCCATTTCCAAGATGTTTGCATACGGGATAATATAATTTTTACTGCATATTCCAAATGAGGCCTTACCAATGCTTTGTAAAGGGGGAGAATAACATTTTCCTCCCTTGAATCCATACCTCTCTTTATACAAGACAATACCATGCTGGCTCTGGCTGTCGCTGCCTGGCACTGCTTGCTTCCTTTAAGTTTGTTATCCACTAAAACTCTGAGATCCTTTTTCAACAGGGATTCACTTAACACAGAGCCATTTATAGTATAAGCAGCACAAGGATTTTTTAAGTCCAAAATGCATCACTTTACATTAATCAACATTGAAATTCAACTGCCACTTAGCAGACCAATGTTACTATCTCTCTAGATCCACCTGCAACGATTGCACATCCTCTGAAGTTTTTAATGGTCAACAAGGTTTTGTGTCATAAACAAACAGAAACCTTGCTGACAATACCGACTTCCAAGTCATTAATAAACAGATTAATAGAAGCGTTCCTAACACAGAACCCTGTGGCATCCCACTTAGAACTTTGGTCCATAATGATGAAACCCCATTAACAACTACTCTCTGCATCATATCCATTAACCAACTTTCTATCCATGTATAAATGTGCCAACAGACCTTAGCTTATGCATTAGCTGCCTATGGGGGACTGTATAAAAAGCCTTAGCAAAATCCAAGTTCACTATATCTACTGCTATGCCAGAGTCTAAAGTCCTACTTACTTCCTCATAAAATTCAAGCAAGTTAGTTTGACAAGATCTATCCCTCCTAAATCCATGTTAATTATTTCCTTTAAGGTCAGTCCTTGAAACATACTCGAGAATATGTTCCCGTACCAAACTTTACAGTATCTTCCCCAAGTAAAACTGTGACCGACTACACTTTTTGAATATTGGAATTACATCAGCTTTTTTCCAATGTATGTATTTTAACCAATAGGCAAATAACAGTTAAAAACATTTAAAAAAAGAAAAAATTAACAACCCTGCCCCTTAGCTGTCCCAGAGGCCAAGAGACATTCCTATCCCATTCAGTTAGTCATTTCGTTTTTGATTTTGTCAGTTTCACAGTTGTGTTTGTTTTGTCCCAGCATAGACACACTAATTCCAATTTTTGTTCACACTCTATGTACATATACAAAATGAAGATCATGGTTTTGGGTTGGGAATTAACAATAAAATATTTGATGTGTGTTTGATCATATTATCTACTGCAGGTTTTTAACATCTATTATTTTTTCCTTTATCTTCGGTTTCACTGGCAGTTACAAAAAGTTAAGCTCATAAAACAGATGTTTCCTTTTTAGGATGTGATTAGTGGAAAAGGGGTTTTAGAACAGAAGAAAGGGGAAGTGGGTATGATACAATATCACACCACAGAAAAGTCAGGTCTTCTAGCTCATTACACTTTTCTTAATCGAAAGCCTTTCAGTTAGGCTAAGGAGTTGCAGGAAAACTGGAAAAGACAGTTATATGATAAACTATTAAAGGCAAAATGGGGTAAAGTACTATAATAAAAGATTATGTAAGGAGAGCATTATAAGAATAAAAGGTGCACATTAGGAATTATAAGACTAGACGATATAGACAAATGGGGATATATATCTCCTGGCTGGAGACTACACCTGCTTTACCATCATAACTTTATTTTCCCGTCTGCTTAAGGCCCCCCAAATACAGTTTTCGCTATACTTGCCTATACCAAAAATGCTTCTAAACTTACACTGCTAACACCTCACAGCAGCTCTGCTCTCTCTTGTTCAGCTTCTGGATCTGGTAGTCAGTCAAAGCTGTGATGCTTACTTCATGGCCAATGGCTACTACACCTAAAGCTGCAGTGGAGAAGCCTCCTCTGCTGCTGTGCAGTACTTAGATTAAACATATAGCAGCAAAGGAGGCTTCTGAAAGACATCATGCTGTGTCATTTTTGGTAAATGCCAAGTATATTAAAACTGTGTGTGTGTGTATATATATATATATATATATATATATATATATATATATATATATATATATATATATATACATGCTCATCAACCAATAAACTAAACTGTAGGTGCTACTTAGTGAAAGCGCTCGGAATACATAGTAAGGGTGCACTATGTAACAACAACAAATACAGCAAAAATTAAATCTCCCATGCCGTAATAACATAAATAAATCAATCAGTAGATAAATCTAAACCAACACTTTTATTATACATCCCATGTAAATCAAATAGGAAACATAACTATAATAACTAGAAAGGGAAGGTTTAAGTATACATTTTGAATTTGGCTTGAAAGTCCGCATTTTGAAAGGGAATGTGTATGTTTGTGCTGTCACGTGAATGGTCAGTTGGTGTGTGTACTCGTGTCAGGTTGAGGGATAAAAGACTAACTTTTTTGATGATTGGTCGAAATGTGTTTTTTTAATACTTCCGCTTTAAATATAGTTGCCACATGAATAAATGGGTAGCTCAGTTGGTGTGTGTATAACGTATAAACTGGGTGTCCTACCTGCAAACGTATGCTACCGAGTAAATAGCACCGGAGGACTCCAAGTCCCAGAAGCTCTGGCAACTTCCAATACTTTTTTTATTATTATTATTATTATTATTATTATGGATTTATATAGCACCAACATCTTCCATAGTGCTTTACAATTACATGTATTTATACACATCAGGCCCTGCCCTGAAGAGCTTACAATCTAACCACATTTATTTGACACATACAACCTATCAGTATGTCTTTATGATTGTGGGGGAAACCGGAGTGCCCGGAGGAAACCCATGCAAGCACAGGGAGAATATACAAACTCCTTGCAGATGTGTCCAAGGGTGGATTTAAATTTTGGACTTCAGCACTGCAAGGCATCAGTGCTAACCACTGAGCCACCGTGCAATACCCACAGGTATCCTTGATAAGTAAATCAGAAAACATGGGCTGAGTCCTCAATCTGGTATAGTGGAACCAAATTTATTTAGGCATAAGAAAGAGGTGGTAAAACACAAATAAACCAAGTTCCCTGGCGTGTTTCGTTTTCACCTTATCAGCGGGAACTGCAGTTCCTATGGACTCACCACTAGAGGGAGATTCCGTGCAGTTTCAATTGATTCACCACTAGAGGGATAAACTTAAGAAACACACACGGAGGCATGGAGACCAACAGCAGATGAGCAGATAAGGTAGATTCCTTTGGTACAGAGGGGTGGGGGACTCTGCCACAGAGGGGGGGGCTCTGCCACAGGGGGGGACTCTGCCATGATAATATGGGTGGGTGCGAAAGTGTTCTTATGATGCTCTATCTTTATGTAATGGGTGGGAACTGAATAAGTCCTATCTTTGTTCTGTACTGATCTGTTATGTTCCCCCAACCTAATTCTTATGGTTCTTCCCACATATAACAGCCCTATTGTTAAACTGATACTGATAAACTGTATGAGGTCTCTGTTATAGACAGCAAAGGATACAGGATTGAAACATTTTTAGCAATTTTTAAGTCTTTTATGCCATTACAACACGTGTATACTTGTGATAAATTTTTACCTTCCAGTGCTCATAAAGACAAAAAGACACTATTTAAAATTTTATTATTGCTATGTTTCATACTTCATTTACGTGGGATGTATAATAATAGTGTAAGTTTAGATTTATCTACTGCGGGATTTAGTTTTTTCTGTAACAGCCAAATACTGTATAAAGGAGCGACATTGCAATATCACTTATTTATCAGGTCAAAAATTTCTACTAGTAATTGCAATAGTTGAGCTTTGTACCTTGCTAGCCATAAGTAAGCAAATAAAAGTAGAGCTGTGATACCTTTTATTGGCTAACTAGACAACAAAAATAGCAAGCTTTTATAGCTTATAAAATAATGCAGCAGTTGTAACTTACACATAATAAGCCCTTAAAGTAAAAAAAAAAAAGCTAAAGTATAACATTATGAGATGCAAATAGTTGTCCAAATACATCTGATTAACATCAAAATATGTGGTGGTCGGACCCAACCAACCTCCTACACTGTGATAGTCGGCTGTGTGCTTGGGTTGGCCCCCTCGATCTCATATGTGTATGAAGCTTCATCTGGCAGATGAAAACCAGATGTGCTAGTGCTCTTCAATCAAATGATATTGGGAGGTAGGAATCAATCCTACCTCCCTGCCCTTAGGTTCTTTTTATTCTTTAAAAGTTACCTTAAAGGCTAGGTATACACGAAAACACATTTGATGTCCGCAATCAATGTTGGTCACTTGTTTATCTGGATTGGATGAACAGATGATCAGACATGCCATGTTTCGGACAAACATACATGTTTCGGACCAACGTCCTTTCTCAAGCACCAGTGCTTGAGAAAGGACGTTGGTCCGAAACATGTAGCACACGTTTGTTACAATAAAAGTCTACTACTTTCACAGCATCCAGTCTGTGCCTTTTATATGCTACACACATCATTTTACTTACCTATTATAGAGTTTGCAAGTTGCATGTATGCATTGACTCTAAAAATCATCAGGGAGATTCAATAAAAGTTTTTATCGTTAAAAATGGTGCTAATTTTGCCCCAACCAATCAGATCTTATTTAACATTTCAAAGCTAACATCTGATTGGTTGAGGCAAAATTAGCACCATTTTTAACAATAAGAACTTTTATTGAATCTCCCTGCATGTTTCTTATTCAGATATTACCAGGAAGAAGAATGTTCTGAACATTATTTCTTCTACAGCTTTTCAAGTATGTTGTATGGTATCTTCGTATTATGCAATAAAATACAATAAAAATACGTGAAAATTAAACTGAAAAACAATGGTTTTATTTTCAATGAAATATCCCTATTAGTAACCATAAAGATTAAAATGTAACTATCCAGCCTCTGGGGGTTTGATTACCAAGAGGTTAAGTAAGAGCTTGTAGAATTGTTGTTGTCAAATGCCTTTCTTAATGTTATGTATACACATGTAAGTTAAAATGTTTTGACATAAACAAAGCAGTTCAGAGAAAGCAAATGATTTAAAATGCAAATACAAGCATTGCTACCTGTGTAAAGTTGTTATGCCACCCCCCACCCCACACCAGGAAAAATAAAAGGCTTTTAAAGACCCTTCCAGCTAATTCCCTCCCACTATTCTGCCTCATACAATAGCACTATTTACTCACTGGTACGATCCTAACCGACCGTGGCTTCGGGGGTCATTTGTCTATCCGCCGGGCAGATGAACGAAGAATCCCCGACCAAATGCATACGGACAATTCACGTCTGAAACAGCCACTCGTCGCAGGTCGTGGCTCGGTACACACATCTTGCGTGTGTACGAACCTTTACATTATTGATCATTTGTAGTGTCAGCCTCACATAACACAATTGTAATGCTCTATGCAGTAGAAAGTATTCGGCCATTAATTCTCTGCTGCCAGAAATGTTCTGACTTGCACCATCAATTTATTAACTAAACAAGATTGATCAAGAGTCTATTGTTGTCTACATATCTTACATGGGCAACCATTACTTAAAAGCCTGGCTATCTACATATGAATAAAGTACTGTCAATATCAACAACTGATAATATCAACCAACAAAAAATATACAAAAGACAGTAGTCAGGGCACTAGATATCTGTATCCAAGTGTGTTAGGGTGTTCTACAGGTATACATAGAAACCATATGTAGCAAAGAGACAGAAAATCTGTGGCACTCAATCAAGGTAAGTAATAAAAGCCCTTTATTTGAACATGACATGGGCAGAAAATACAATAAAAATCATTTAAAAAATAGGTTTATATAGGTTTTTGTAAATGATTTTAATTGTATCTGTTGTATTCAATTAGATCAACTGGACTTGAAATGTAGTTCTTGAAGACGTTTCGCTAGTCATCCGACTGGCTTTCTCAATTCAGAATGACTTGTACAAGAATCTGTGGCAATTATGTACCCTGGAAAATCCCAATTAGCATATCAAGCCAGGTGTTAAGGGTGTGATTAGATAGTGGCTAAGAGGTGTTATAGGAACGCCCAGAGTAAGGTGTTAAAACAGCATTGTACATGGCAGACAGTTGGGGTCGAACCCCCCCACCTCTATTTAGGCTTGGTTTCTTTATTTTCACATAAATGGCCTCCTTAACACCTCTCTTGAACCAGTCATGTTCCTTCGCCAGTATGTTAACATTACAATCTTCAAAGGTATGTCCTTTATCCTTAAGATGCAGATACACGGCTGAGTCCTGACCCGAGGAATTGGCTCTTCTGTGCTGGGCATACGTTGATGCAGTTGTGTTTGGTCTCCCCCACATACAAATCAGAGCATTCTTCACTGCACTGCACTGCATATATGATGTCGCTTTTTTGTGTTTTGGTATGGGTCTTTCGGATGTACCAATTGCTGCCTCAGTGTGTTGTTCGGTTTAAAGCAGACAGGGATACGATGTTTTTTGAAAATTCTTCTTAATTTCTCGGAGACCCCTGCTACATATGGGATGACCATGTTCTTATCCCATATGTAGCAGGGGTCTCCGAGAAATTAAGAAGAATTTTCAAAAAACATCGTATCCCTGTCTGCTTTAAACCGAAAAACACACTGAGGCAGCAATAGCTTGTACATCGAAAGACCCAATACCAAAACACAAGAAAAGCGACATCATATAGCAGTGCAGTGCAGTGAAGAATGCTCTGATTTGTATGTGGGGGAGACCAACAGCAACTGCATCAACGTATGGCCCAGCACAGAAGAGCCAATTCCTCGGGTCAGGACTCAGCGTGGTATCTGCATCTTAAGGATAAAGGACATACCTTTGAAGATTGTAATGTTAACATACTGGCGAAGGAACGTGACTGGTTCAAGAGAGGTGTGTAAGGAGGCCATTTATGTGAAAATAAGAAACCAAGCCTAAATAGAGGTGGGGGGGTTCGACACCAACTGTCTGCCATGTACAATGCTGTTTTAAACATACTCTGGGGTTCCTATAACACCTCTTAGCCACTATCTAATCACACCCTTAACACCTGGCTGTGATATGCTAATTGGGATTTTCCAGGGTACATAATTGCCACAGATTCTTGTACAAGTCATTCTGAATTGAGAAAGCCAGTCGGATGACTAGCGAAACGTCTTCAAGAACTACATTTCAAGTCCAGTTGATCTAATTGAATACAACAGATATACCATGACCTGGATGAATGAGAACCTTCACAAGCAGATTTTAATTGTCTTTTCTGCCCATGTCATGTTCAAATAAAGGGTTTTTATTACTTACTTTGATTGAGTGCCACAGGTTTTCTGTCTCTTTGCTACGTTTGAAACCAACAAAATATACACAGAAGTGTAAAAAAAATGTATAAATCAACACCTATTAAACCTATTAGGTTAAAGGATATATATACTAAAAAACTGAATTTGCCTCATATCAATCTATAATTAAATATATGCAAGCACCATTTGCTCTGAGGTGTGTGTGTTGCTGCTTGTCAATCCAGTACTTGTCTTTCTCTGGGTAAAGCTAGCCATAAATAGGTCAATTTGTCTTAGATCATTTTTCATTTCGATCAACTTGCTAGATAAAATGATCGACTGTTGGTTGAAATTAAATTGAACAATGAACCACACATGATTTTCCATTCTTTACTAAAATGATTTCTTTATAAATATGATTCTTTTCCAATGTGATTCTTTTATTATGATTTATTTTAATTCCGATTCCTTTATCAATGTGTGCATGCTTTTTATTGCGATAGAACAAAAAGCGATCAAAAGCACTCTGTTATCCCTATAAGGCTCCATTGGGATAATTATTGACTCCTCTCTCTCCTATTCTAACCACATTAACTATGTTGCTAAAAACCTACCACTTTTTCCTTTGCAATATAGCGAAAATCCACAGGTTCCTTTTTCTCCCGACTACCACTATTCTTAAGCATGCCCTCATCCTATCGCACCTGGACTATTGTAACCTACTACTTACTGGTCTTCCTGCTTCCCACCTCTCTCCCCTTCAGTCCATACTAAACTTTGATACATGTATTGTTTTGCTCTTTAATAAACATGATCCCAAATCTCCTCTTTACCGGACAACAACCTGGCTCCCCGTTAAACAGCGCATTGTATAAAAAATCCTTCTCCTAACCTTTATATCCCTTTGCTTTGCTGCACCTCCTTATATTTTATCTCTAGTGACCCTGTATGTTTCTGCCTGTACCCTGCAATCATCACAGAACCATTTTTTGTACAGACCCCACTTGTACTCTCTTCATAAAGGGACTGTCCATCCCCAAAACTAAAATTTAACCCACTACTGGCCCCACTGTGTATGTTAAAAAAAAACCTTACCTTACAACCCTGCTCCAAAATTTCTGCTGTAGTGCCTGTCCAAAGTTCAGCCGAAACGGTCATTCGTTCAGGGATCGTTGAACGACCGACTTGGTGGATCTCCGAACAAACGACCGTTTCGGCCGATAAAGCGCCTACACACGGGCCGATTATCGGCTGAAATGTTCTTTCGTACGATCATGCGTCGCAGGGTGTGTACGAGCCTTTTTACCCATTCCTTATCTGTATGTTACCCTCCTAACTAGATTGTAAGCTCTACATGGCAGGGGCCTCCTTTTCTCTTGGGGCAAGGCTCTAGCACTTATATAATTTATATATTTATGTACTGAACTATTTATGTAGTTGCCCCCTTGTATGACTTTTTTGTATTATTTTTGTCCCTGCCGTCCCCAAGTGACACTTTATAAATAAACTATATATACTATACATACATACAATGGGAAAGGTAATGTCCAACTATGCAATTTACACATACCTACTGTCCCCATTCCAGTTAAAGTGCAGATATTTACAGCCATAAGTAGTCTATACATGAGCTAGAGATTTCAAGCGATTTCGAGTAAAGGGCTGTATGAAAAGTCGGGGCATGCTCAGTTGAAAGGACTTTAAATGAAGTGCTGACATCCTGTTGAACCCTCCCTTCCAGAGCTAGAGTGCAAGCAAGCAAAGTGTGGGAGAAAGTAGCGATATCAGGGGATGACTGGCCCAGTAGGCTGAGGACCAAATGCCACCCGGGCTGGTCTCAAATGAAAAATCTGGGCTGCCATAGAAGCTATTAGTAAGTTACATGCTTGAAAGGCACAGCACAATTGCCTCTAGTTCAAACATGGGCAAGGATCAGGAAACTCATTCTCCTTCAGATCATTTACCAGTCAGCCCTCCAGTTCATTAGCCCTCAAGTTCATTAGCCAGTGTTGTCAGTCCTTCAGATCATTAGACAGTGTTGTGAGTCCTTCAGATCATTAGCCTGTGTTGTCAGTCCTTCAGATGCCTAGCCAGTGTAAATCAGCCCTGCAGTTCGTTTTCCAGTGTCATCAGGCCTCCAGTTCATAGACCAGTATTGTCAGCCCTCTGGTTCATTAGCCATTTTAAGTCAGCCTTCCAGTTCAATAGCAGTGTTGTCAGCCCTCCATTTCATTAGCCAGTGTTAGTCAGCTACCCATTTTATTATTCAATGTTTGCCAGCCCTACAGTTCATTAGCTGTTGTTAGTCAGCCTTCCAGTTCATTAGCTGTGGTTAGTCAGCCCTCCAGTTCATTAGCAATGTTCTCTGCCCTCCAGTTCATTAGCCAGTGTTAGTCAGCCCCCCAGTTCATTAGCCAGAGTTAGTCAGCTCTCCAGTTCATTAGGAACAAAGGAAACTTTGACTTGACTTAGAAAGTATACCCAGGGGTGAGGTCTTAGCAATTCAGGTCCTCACATTGGGTACTTGTAAGGGGGAGGGGGAAGATTTAGGACTACAATTGTCCTATAACCACATAATACACTTGAATATGTTGCAGGCAACAATGTAAAATAGGAATAGTGGTCTTAAAAATGGGTGTAACTTAAATAAAGTGTGTGCAGAGTGGGTGTGGTTAAAAATATTGCAATCTACCGTAAAAGGGGCACTTGGTTGTATTTGCCCCCCAGGCCAAAAGGCCTCAGTCCTCCCCTGAGCAATATGCTGAAGGGAGGGGCAGAGGGGGAGAGAGGAGGACAAGTGGTGCTGAGATTCTTTACAAGTAAGTTACTGAACTCTGCCTGTTCTCTAAGTTTGCTAATTGTTATTTATTTTTGTACCTAAAGTTCATATCCCTTCCCCTGCTTAGCTGAGGTCATAATCACTGAAGACAGAGTCAGTGTAGCAGCAGCTGTAGTGAGAGACCTTCACAAACACGGTGACACTGCTTGTTGTCCTGATACATTTTATTTGCTTTAGTCTATATGTTTCATAGATTGCACTGTATGTCTTGTTTGGTATAGTCTGTATTACTGTATTATATATACTGTATTAGTGTTCCATTTGAGTCACTGGTTTTGTATGTATATAATATTTATTTTGGGGGGAGGGGCTGTTTTATTGTGTGCTATGCTCATATTGCTGGGTTAATGGATTATTGATTGTTTTTAGCACTACAGCATTTGACTGTGTGGCACACATGGTACTTATAGTGTGGGTTAGGGAGTGTGTGACAGTACTGCATGGGAGCTTTGGATTGTGTGGGTGTGTGCCTTTGAGTGACAGATGAGGTGTAGCAGCACCTACAAATCACAGCATATTCAAAGGCTTACATTTTGGGGACTATGAAGAATTTAAAGAAACTAAAGGTACCCTGGTGGTTGGAATACATTAGAAGGAATTAAAAAAAAAGAAAATTCTCAACCAGGGGTCCAGGGTTCCCTGAGAAGTTTGCTGGGGGGTCTTGAAGGGATAGTGAAAGGAACTGTACAGACCCACCCTTATAATGAATTTTAGTGCATTTAAAAAAAAAAAAAAAAAACGAATTTACTGATGTATTTTTTATATTTGTATACATTATGTATTTTGATAAATTGATGACTGAGAAAAAATAGAGAGAGAGAATATTTTATAAAAATATAAAATTACATGTCCATCCAGTACTTGTTTTGCTCAGGCTATGTTATCCTCCTTCCTTTTTTAACCAATACCCCCTTTATCAGACGTGAGGGAAAGCATGCTCAGTAATCACTCTGAGGCTCCATTGGGGCTTTTCAACTATGCAATTCACACATACTTACTGTCACCATTTCAGTTTCTTCCTTCATAAAATCCCAATAAGTTGTAAAATACCATGCCAATAAATGGCATTAATGTAAATTTAACTTGATCAGATAACAGTGTTACTGCACTGTCTGACCTAAGAGTGGCTGCTAAACTGGAGGACTGACTTTAGGGTGACCATACACCTGCGATTTCCATCACAATGTGTGGACAGATCACATTGGTATCTGTCGGCACATTGTGAAGGAAACCTGCACACATGGAACTGACCACTCCCCATACGCGATATGGGGATCGGTCAACCATGCGGCCTCACACCGCACAATTGGCATCGGCTCCCTCTATTAAAGTAAAGTAAGCCGATGCCCACCAACGGAAATTTTTCATCTTTCCCGATCAATCGGAGTGCCGACTACGGTCAGTTCTGCACTTAGCAGAACCCTGTGCAATGCTAAGTGCACATAGTGGCAGTGGCAAGACTCACTATTGCCTTTCTCCTCCATCAAAGGGGCCTGAGACAAAAGGATCAGTTTGTATAATGGGAGCGGTTCCCCTGCGCACATGCCAGTAATGTTGACGTGTGTGCAGCTTGACATCATCGACCACTTTTCTTTACTGCGGTGGCCCACATTTTTTAGTGCAGACCAGCCTGGGGGCCAATCTGCCTCTGCATGTAAAGTTGCAACGGACAATCGTTCTGTATAAAGTATATACAAAATGGTCGTTCCTGCTTATTTGCGCATTAGCCCACCCAAAACTGTAAGGCTGGGTACACATTATAGAATCGAATGAACGATCGTTCATTCTGTCCATACACACGAACAATCAGAAATTTTCGGTTCGGAACAATAGTTTGTAATGCAGACGGAGGCAGCTCAATGGTTTTGCGACCTATCAAAACTCATTGCCTATATTCAGTTAATCCCATTGGATCCAAATGAATATTGTGCACGTGTATGGAAACCTTAAAGGGCATGTCCGTCACCCAAACTAAAATTTAAATTTAAGTTTGTGAGGTCTAGGTTTGGGGGTTGTAATTAGTTTAAATCTAAATTTTATTTTAAGGGGGGAATGTCCTTTAAAGGAATAGTTCACTGCAATAGTGAACTATCCCTTTTCTACATTGATTGAAGCCAGAGAGGTTAAGAAGCAATCAATGTTTAGATAGCCAGGAACGAACTTCAGAAGATCTTACCTTTCACGTGATCCAGCAGGGCCGCTCTGACAGTTCTTGACTGCTTCCTGCTTCTGTTACGCTATAACGCGCATGCCCGATAATGCGCGTTATAGTGTAAGAGAAGCAGGAAGCAGTCAGGAATTTCAGAGCGGCCTTGCTGGATCGCGTGAAAGGTAAGATCTTCTGAAGTTCTAAACATTGATTGAAGAATGGGAGGTAAGGCATAGCTCCTTAACCTCCCTGGCTTCAATCAATGTAGAAAAGGAATAGTTCACTATTGCAGTGAACTATTCCTTTAATATTCAGGTATAATAAAAGCCTTGACAAACAGTAGAGAGTATTCATATTCAGGAATCTATTGGACTGAAACAGCACTGCTTAGAAACACTTTACAGTCTTTGGAGGGCTATTCATAGAGTTCATTGTTTGCTGGATGTAATATAAACAAAAACAACTGCTCTGTCTTTACTCAGTGTGATAGACACACCCAGCAGTAAAAATAAGTCTTCGTAAACACACAAAATCTTCTGGGTTAAATAAAGGGTGTAATTAAATATCCAGACATGCAGTGCATTCCATTGTGGAACTGGATATGTTCTTAAGGCTGGTTTCATTTATTTTTTTTTAAAGCTGATGCTATTTTGTTGTTGTTTTTGAAGAAATTAGCATTTTGAAATGTATTATAGTCATTTATGCAAAGTTGTTGAGAACAAGAAAGGCCGGGGAGGCACAGATAATTACTGACATATGCAAATTAGCTAAATGAAGAAGCTGGGTACACACGGACCCGATGGGATCTAGTTTCTATTGGCTACGTGCATGGAGCAAAAGCTACCACTTAACTACTACTGTCGGCTATAACATCTCTGGTCCGTGACCAAAAATTTCTAGGGCCCACTATACTGGCCAACAGAACAATCTTCCTATACATATAGGAATGTCAAATTGTATATATATGTGTGTGTGTGTATATCCACCACTTATAAAACTAACTTAAATTGTGACTTTGCCAGATCGTTCCTCAAACCACACGTCCTGTGCACAAAAAACAAGTTCTGGCTGGGAACATTGCATGGTAAGAAACAGTATCACTGTCGCGTTTGCGCATGCAATTGCACGTTGGTTTTTTCCCGATCATTGAAAAAATGATTCGGTAAAATGGAAATTGCGTGAATTTTCCTGATTTCCGATGCGCATGCGATTGTGCGTCCATTTGGTAACGCATGCGTTCACCATTTTTGGTCTATTAACGCATGCGGAATGGAAAACGGAAAACGGCAAAATCGCATGTGTAAATGCAAAACGCACAAGAATCACGCACACAATCACCTTAGCCTAAATGTACTATTCTATGAGAGATCCTGACCTGCTAAGACTTTCTCAAGGAGGGCAAGGAGATTATTTCAGAAACTGCAGTTGGTGCAGTTGGTGTGGGTGTGTTTATCCTTGCTGTAGAATTATTATCTTTCCCAGTCATACTACTGTAATTACTAGGTTGGCCGCACTTGTTCATATGTTGTGAAACAACCAACATTTTCCAATCTAATTCTAACTGGCAAAATAGCAATTATTGTTATTTATTATTGTTGTGGATTTATATAGCGCCAACATATTCCGTAATGCTTTACAATTACATTCACAACATTCACAACAGGTCCTGTTAAGACCTTACAATCTAAGCACATTTATTTGACACATACACACATTTCTTTATGATCGTGAGGGAAACCGGAGTGCCCAGAGGAAACCTGATTTGAAATCAGGAGGCATCAGTGCTTGCCAATCACTGTGCTGCCCATGGAAATTTTTAATTTATTTTATACATTGATGTATAATCAAATGATAGATAATCATTGTACAACAATATGTGTTTGATAATTTATGGCCACCTTAGGGGAAAATTTATGTTAAACTAGGTATGCACACTAAAGATTTTTGGAAAATGACAGACAGGATCTGCAAGATTCTGTCTGTCATTTTTCAAAGATCGGGCTACACACAGTCCCGAGCGCTCTCCCTATGCACAGCATAGGGAGAACGCTTGGGGCTGTGTGTTTCCTTTGGCCGCAACAGACTCCCTCTATAGAGAGCCTACTCCGGCCAAGGGAAATTTACGGACTTTTTCCGAACGAGCTCTCAGCTGACCTGAATGTTTGGTGGCCGCACACTCGTTCGAAAAAGCGGCCATACACAGTACCGATAAAGCCCCTATACCGTCAGATCCGACAGTATCGGGTCTTTATCAGTACTGTATGTACCTAACTTTTCTGATGTGCTTTAATTTGAACTGTATATAACAATGTCCCAGCACCTTAGCTTGTTTTTACTTATTGTCAACAAATAATAGTAGTAGTTAAACAAATAAGTAAGATTACTTATTTAAGATCATTATTGTTTTCTATTTTAAGGATCTACTTGCTTTTATGCCACTTACATTAAATACAGGGTCGTCCTTAGGATAAATAGCACCCTGTGCAAGATTTGTTAGCGCCTAGCACCTTCTCCAAAACACCCACCCGGACACACACAATATGCTGCTTACCTTGGCCTTCTTTAAATCAGGTCCGCCACCTGCGCTTACTGTCTTGTGTGTCCAATATTAAATAACAGCACTAAATGTATAAACAGAACAGAACAGCATACACTCATACAGTAAGGCTTTGTCTGTGGGGTGGTGCTTATACATATATTTGATCTGCAGGACCGTAACTAGGGGACTGTGGCACCGATGCACAACTTTGACTTACAGGTCCGTGACCTAAAGCTAGGTACACACGTAGCGATTTTTCCTCCTGACCGACCGTTCGATACTTTCGACCGGTCGGCCAGGAGGAAGGACTGTCGGTCTGAGGCAAAAGAAGCGGCGTCCGACAGTTACCGCGACCGAACGGACCGCACGATCGGACGAGGTTTTCCACCATGTCCGATTCGGACGAACCATCGTCGGACATGGCTACATTCAGATGCGATAATTTCGGTCCGATCGACCGATACACTGAACTATCGGTCGATCGGACTGAAATATCTCATCGTGTGTACCCAGCTTAAGACTCCCAGCTGGCGCCCCCCTGGTATAGCAACCTGTGCTGTCGCACAGGTCACCCATATCAAAGGCCGGCCCTGATTGAATAGGTTTGGGTGAAATGTTTACTTGATTTGACTGGATTTATTTGCCTCCAGATTGGTCATTAACCTACTTTCTGTAGAAATCAGAACAGTTTCTGTAACTTATTGCTAAGAATAAAAATTGTAAATACTAGAATTTCCAGGAATAAGTTCATATGCAAGGATTCCCCTGTCATTGTCCTGTGTAAGTAAAACACAACTAGTAAATTAGCACTAAGCAGTAGCTGTAGTCCTAGTCTCTTGAAAACTAAAAGTAATAATTTAGAAATGTAGTGGCTTAAATAATATGTTCCATATATTTGAAACCCTAGCTACTGTTGTAAATGAAAAAGAGCATAAGCACTGTTGATTTGGTTAACAATCCAACCAATGAGAATATTTGCTTTTTGTATTGCGTTGGTTTTCTTATTGGACCCAGACCTTTATCGGTCACATCTATCAGCCCCATTACTTTAGTATAGGGAACCAATAGTTCCCACTGTCCACCTCAATGGTCTCTCTGGAAGCTATATGTCATCGGCTATAAATCTGTGTTGTGTGTTCTCAGCTTTAGTTTCCGGTCTAGGAATACATAAATGGGGGCAGGGATTAACCCTTTAGTTCCCCATTAATATATGTTCTTCAATTGTTGTTAATGTATTTGGTATATGAACTATTTACATTTATAAATTAAGCTAAAAATGAAACAAAATATTTTGACACGTTTTCTATGTTGGCACAGCATGCATTGATTATTACCAGCCCCTTACAAGAGTTAGACACCTGTTTTCTACGCGATAGGTGTTTTTAAAACAACTGTTGCTTTCAGTAATAATTCCTTTTAAGTTTAAATAGAAAAACTGTAAATAAAAAATAAGCTTAATAAGCAACTGGAAGACAAATGAGAGCAGTTCTCATGTGTTGACTGTACCACTGTGTTTACAGCCTTTAAAGCTTATTGGCATTAATTACTGTATCAGAGAGCTGGTTCTGTGGCACACCCCTCCCCCAAAGTATTGCACTAAATCTCTAGAAGCAACATATGTGCACAAATGGCTCGGCAGTACTTCCTGTTGTCCTACATTGGCCAATCAAAGTTTATGGGAGTGGTAAAAGGACACACACACCACCTTGACTGTATTCTCGTTCTGTAAGATCCTATTAGTAAATAGCCTGTTGTTATAAGAAGTAGGGCTTGTTGGATTTTTTTTGTCTTGTGCCTTGTTTTATGGTGCAGGGTAAAGTCCGGAATAAGATCAAAGAAACCCTCTTTAAAATTTCACAGTGGTGGAGTAAATTCCTGCTGCAATTTAGGTAAGTCACATATTCAAGTTTGTAGATTTCAGCTAAATAAAAAGATGTAAAATGTGCTTATACAGAAATAGCAGACAGAACTAGGATAGTTTAGTAACAATTAAAAATAAAAAAAAACTTGTAAGGGGTAAATGACACTGAATAGCTTAGAACATGTGTTTTGTTCTTTATACTTTTGCATGAGCTAAACACATTTAAAGCATTGAATTAAAGGCTATACACATTAATAAAATCTAAGACATACTGTTGTTTGTTAAATAATGGGTTTAAAAGGATACATTATTCTTATGAGATTTATCTTAATGATAATTCTTATCATTCTTTTTCATGCATTTGTGTGGGTGTCACAAGGATTTAGCCTGCTGCTTTGTTTAACTGTACAGTACAAATCCTTTAATTATGTAGGACACACAAAATGAGCGTATTTACCAAATCTAAAGCTAGTGCATGTTGGATAATTATCAGCTGACCAACTAACACTTCATCAGACAGTTTATTGTTTGTAAAGGCTTCCCTGGACATTGGTGATCTGCTGGATACTGGGTGACTCCTGGTCACTCTACCTCCACTCTCCAAAAAACTTGGTTATTGCTGATGATGTAAAATTTGGGCTTAGAATAATGGACTGATTTTACCAACAGACAATTTTGTCTGAGGCAGAATTAGTTGAACGACTCATTTGCTATTCTGTTTATAATAAATTGACCCTGGTCGAGTTGTTGATTTAAAAAAAAAAACTACAAGAAATATTTATCAATAATTCATATAAAAGGAATTATAGCTGTGTAAAATATAGTTGAATGTCATAGTAAATCTTTGACAAAAGATTTGGAGTTGTAGTTTCCTCTGGAAAAACCTCATTGTTGAGCTTGGGTTAAATTTGCATCATGACATTGTGAAATTACTACTTAATTTAAGTCACAATATGGTTATTCATAAATGGCCAGTGATGTTTATGTAACACCTGTTAACCACAGATAATGCACATGCTAAAAATTAGGGAAAGAAGTAGGACAAAAGGCCTGGTACACATGGGTTAATAGTGTAATAATGTAGTCTGTCAGTCTGGAATAAAATCAAAATAGTTAGCTTTCTAACTATTACAGGTTTGGGTGTGATATACTGATATATGCAATTTATTCATTAAATTTGACTTTTAAAAAATGTAGAGCCTAAATTAAAAAAACATTAAATTAAAAACTTAAATGTAGCATAGGATATGCACCAGAGCTCCCCGAACTGTGACTTTGGGCTTCCACAGTATGTGGTCATGGAAATACCTTTTGTGCACTAATATGATTATTCAATAAAAGTTCTTATCGTTTAAAATGGTGCTAATTTTGCCCCAACCAATCAGATGTTTGCTTTCAAATGTTAAATAAGATCTGGTTGGTTGGGGCAAATAGCACCATTTTAAACGAAAATAACTTTTATTGAATCTCCCGATCTATTAATTAGCTACTTTAGATAAATCTATACCAAATTAAATAAAAAGGATAAAAACGCTATTGGTTTTGAACTTTGTTCAGACTGGGATATCTATTTATATCGGTAACTTGGTGGTAATAAAAGTTTTGGTAAGGCTAGCCTTTGTGGCCAAGTCTGTGACCAGTTTTTTGTTGTGATTTGGACTAAAGGACTCGTACACAAATCTGATACGCCAGATTAACGAACAACGTTTGGCCGAGCGTCAACATACGTGCACATGAGGCCTTTGGACTCATGTGCACAGTATGTCAACCACTTGTTTCTTGTGTGCCATATCAGACGTGTGTACAAGCCTTTACAATACATACTCTGCAATTATCTTTTAGTGCATATACATATGGCTACATTCACACTAGGGGATGTTTTCACATCCCCTCGTGTCAATGTAGCCATACACACTTGAAGCACGTTAGGGCTTTTAATGCAAAGTATTATAGGTCCTATAAGGTGTTGTCCCATGTATATGTGTTAAAGGGACTGTCCACCCCTCTATTCAAAACGTGATATAATGTAGATAACCCCCCAAAATCTAAAGTTCGTTTTAGTCAAAAGTTAGAAATTGGCTCCCACATTGAGTTATTATACTCACAAGCTCCTGGCTCCACCGCCGCTTCCAGGTTCTTCTCCCAGTCTCCACTGTGGCTGCTCTGTTCTTTTTGTGTTCTTGAGCAGCTGCAGTGGAGACTGGTCCGGGAATGGCAGTCAGTGATTGGTCGTGACGTCACCATCACTGCCGATCACTGACTACCTTACCCGGAAGTGCAGAGCCGTGGTGGTGGAGCGAGGAGGAGCATGTAAGTATAATAGCTCTGTGTGAGAGCTAATTTCTTACTTTTGACTAAAACTGACTTTAGGTTTTGGGGTGTTATCTACAATATATCACTTTTTTAAAAGAGATGTGGACAGTCCCTTTAAATTATGTTTATAAAACTAAATGGAAAAAAATGCTGTACTCATAGAAGGGAACAGTACCGTTCACACCTATGAGATAACGCTGGGGAACATCGCACAACATCACTAGTGCAATGTTCCCTATATTATGTCGGAAAACTAATGGGAACAAAGCCTAAAACTGTACAGTATTTACAGTTCATTGTTGAGGAGATATTTTGCCTTATGGGAAGGTGCCTTGACTTTAATTGTGCATACAATTTGTCTGTGTACAAGAGCCATTATTAAAGTGTTTTTTCTAATAAGATCGAAACATGTCATGTCTGCAGGTCAGATGATTGGCTCTATACATTAGGCTATATTGCATGTTATTAAGCCAGCGGTTCTTGACACATGCGTAAGGGACATAAAGGAGTATTTTGCATGTCTCCGCCCCTTACTCTGGGGAACCTGGGAGTAAGAAATTACTTCTCGTTTCTTAGATTTTGTATGCAATGCTATTCATATAGCATGAGACTGCAAGATACCTTCTGTTATAAGAGGGTGTTTCTCCAAGAAATGCAAACACTAAAAGTACTTTTATTACTCATTATCTATTCCTTGCAGATGCTGAGTGAGACTTGCTTTTAAGTGTTATCTTAGGTTGACTATTTATCTGAAAGAGGAAGGAAGTACATTTTTATATATATGATCTAACCACTAAATTTATCATTTCAACTGTTTCTTCTCTGCTTTTAGAAAATGGCTGACCCAACAATTATGCATGTTATGCATACTGGCCATCCAAATTATAGAGGAGGAATAAACACTACTCAAGGATCGGCTTTTCACCTCACCAGGACTATGTCTTCCAGCCCAATACCCCAGTATGGGTTATCCAATAGTGATGGAAATATAAGAGCTCGCATGGGCCTTTATCAGCAGTTGCCAGCCCACATGATGTACCCTGCACAAGCTCAGTCCTATATAGGAAATCAGCAGCTAATGGCTACCATGCACCTTCAGAAACTCAATACACAGTACCAAGGACAGCCGCTAATGATCAACTCCGGGCTAGCACAGAACCACCCAGGTTACAGGACTGCATCTGCACATCCACACTATATGCCTACACTTAATATCACAGATACTGACCTAGTGGATGAAGAGGTTTTAACTTCTTTAATGCTAGAACTTGGTTTGGACCGAATTGAAGAACTGCCTGAGCTTTATTTGGGTCACAATGAAGTTGATTACATTTTAGACTTTGTATGCCAGCAGCAAACCAATACCATAACCTGCTAAAGGTCTATTACCAGACAATAGTACATCAGATCTTCTCTCTTTGTGCCTTTGGTTAAGGACCACTTTATCTTTTAAGTTGTCATTATTGACCTTTATATTATTTATTTATGATGCGCTAAAGATATTCTGGGAAAAGTGACTGGACCTGTGCTACTTTACAAGTTTAGCATCTACAAATGTAAACAGTTGTGTATTTTTCCTTTTCACTGACTTGACAGAATTTACATTTTAGAAAGACTTGATCTAATTTTATTGTCCAAGATGTTTTCACTAATTTTACTGTAAAACAGAGGGACACCTGTACAACAATGACATTTTGGTAAAGTTAATAAAAATATACGTTGCTTCACATTTGGCTAATACACTTTTTAAGTATATACAGGTGTACCGACATTTCTCGGAAGTGTAGTAGTCCATTCCTTGATGGTGTCAGACATATGGTTGATGCTGCCTAATGCTGGCCATAAACCTTTACTTTAAATAGAGGGAGCTGATCCGATCGTACTGTGTATGGCCAAACGATCCCCATACCGTGTTTGTGGATCGGTCTGGTCTGTGTGTGCTGTTTCCACAGCATGTGTGCCGATAGATACCAATGTGATTTGTCGGCACACATGCTGTGAAAATCGCATATGCATGGCCACCTTTACCTATGTCGTAGTAGTTCCTGAAAAGAGACCACCTTCTGCTTTATAGTCGCCCCATGTCTAGAGGTAGAAATACAGTATGTCATTGGCTGTGACAGATTGGTGCTATCCAGTGACAAAGCAGACACAGGTAATATAGTGATGTTTGAGTATGGGGATCCTTTGCAATACCATCAAATTTTATCTGGGGGTGGTGGAATATCCCTTTAAATTATGGTACCATTCTATTGCTTTAATACCTTTTATATATTTTTTATATTTATTTTGGGGTTCTCTATTTCCACGGTAAAAAACAGTTTACAAACAATGAGACCAATATTCCCTCCTTTTACCTTGGTAGTGGTCAGTGCCAGAATGGAGCAGAAGTGAGTTTTCTGGGTTTTTTTCTCAATCGGCTATATTCTCAGGGGTGAGGACCTACAGGGTCATTTACCAGATGGCGCTGCAGCCACGCATAGCTGTTTTAGGCTCTTAAAGTCACGCTAACCGATTTACGATCGGCCTTGGTTTGCGGCGGCTGTGTGAGTACCAGAAGAGACACTCGCACAGCCGTCACAATCCTATTTACCAAAGGCTGTGCAGCTTTGCCCTCGTAAGTGTTTAACACCAGCTGATAGTTGACGTTAAATACTTACGTACGGGTGAGATTCACCCAGAGCCGAGCAGCCTTTAATAAATCTGCTACGGGTGATCAACAATGCCTGACCGAGCACCCATACATTAAAGGGAATGTCTACCCCTCTGGACACAAATCTGCTACAAAACCCCCCAAATGATAGACTCTGTTTTGTTTAAAATCAGTAATTCCGCTCCCAGACTGAGATTTTATACTTACAAGCACTTCCTCGATCTACCACCGTGGCTCTGCACTTCTGGATAAGGCGTCACGGCCAATCACTGACTGCCATTCCCGGAGCAGTCTCCACTGCGGCTGCTCAGGAACACAAAAAGAACACAACGGCCACAGTGGAGAGGGAGTGAGGAAACCAGAAGCGTCGGTGGATCGAGGAGCTTTTATGTATAAAATCTCAGTCTGGGAGCCGAATTACTGATTTTAAACAAAATGATGTCCAGCTTTTGGGGGGGTTTGTTGCAGATACAGATTCCAGAGGGGTGGACATTCTCTTTAAACGATACTCGGTTGAAACAGGCAGTTTTGGGTGTATTTACCTATATACAATGTTTCATTTAAGGAAAGGCTTGCCCTGTAAAGAGATGGTAGTAAAAAGATATATTTGTGGTTAGGTATTACATAAAAAGTTAGTTCATTTTTGATTAGTCGTTAATTTATAATAAGTCGGGGAATTTCATTAGCAACTTTATATTACATATAAGATATTTTCTCATGCACTCTTTTGTTATCGACCTATTCAAATAGTAAATGTCACAATATCTAAAATTATCTAAATCTCTATATCTAAAATGATGTCACATAGTCTTCAAATATAAATTCCTAATTTACATGGACACATAAAATGTATGAAAAAGAACTAAAAGTACCATTATTGTAAGAAACTTACAGGGAGATTCAATAAAAGTTCTTATCATTAAAAATGGTGCTAATTTTGCCCCAACCAATGAGATCTTTTTTAACATTTGAAAGCTAACATCTGATTGGTTGGGGAAAAATTAGCACCATTTTAAACGATAAGAACTTTTATTAAATAACCCCGTTAATCTACATTCGGATAGAGCAATTTGTATATCTGGGATTTATTTATTGCAATGAATTGAACTGGTTAGACAGGTAGGTACACCCATGTATTTAATCTATTTTTCTAAAGCATAAGAAGGACTCAAGCTTAATTAAAAAATACATACTATATGTCAAGGCACTCAAAATCAAGTTGCTGTGTTTTTCTAGGTATTGTCTGTACTGTAGCCAACTGTATTAGATATACATTAAGGCTTGTACACACATGCGATTTGGGGTGAAATATTGAAATGTGTAAACAGCCTTTAAATAAGTACAGAAATGCCTCCTGAACACTTGACATTTGTTTTATTAGCTTTTAAAAATCTATGATCTATTTTTAGCCCTGTTTTTTGCTTCCTGTATTGCTAAGGACCCCAAAAAACCCAAGACCATGATACTTACCTGTGGTCTCTGGAATGAGACCTTTTTATGCTCCATTGTCCTTCTGTGTAGCAGCTGGTTGCTTCCTAAGCCACCTCCTCTGTGGCTGCATAAACTTGTAAAAAGGAGGCAGCAATATTCAAGACTGACTGGGGGCTAGCAATGCCACGAACCACCGAGACACGGGACCTTTGGGTTTTGGGGGGTTCTTAGAATTATACTTTTAACCATGGCGAATGTTTAAATTTAACATTTAAAAAAAATAGATTTAAGGGCTAGGTCCCACTATGCGCGTTTCCCCTTTATTTTATTTTTAATTGAAATCGCAGGAGCCAGTGCCATTTATCAATCGCATGCGTCCATGACGTGTCCATTTGTGTTAATTTGTGTCCATTTTGCAATTCAATTCAGGTCTATGGGAACTCAGAAAAAAATGCAGACAAGGGGACGCAAATGCTCACAGTGCGTTTTTCAATGTGATGCATTAATAGCCTAATAGTTAATATATGCTCCCTAACATTAAAAATTTTTGGTTTGTTAACTGGGATCATAGAGAGAAAACTGAATTCTGACTGATAAAAGGGAACAACATGCATCAGGCAAAAAAAACTAACCCCAAGAGCCAGCAAAAACAGGATGCATTTACAAAAAGTATTTGTCCCTTTAAATAATAGGCAATTTTTTTATTAGTAACATTGTATTGGGTTTCATGTATTATCCAATATTTGTAGTGCATTTCCAAGATTTTTTGCAATCCAGCACATATACAATATCTATAATGTCATCTGCTGACATCTACTGGTTGGTTTCTCATACAGCAGTATAATTGGCAAAAAGCCTGAATTTTCTCCTTTATCTGCTTAAAGAGGACTTCTGGTCTCCATACAAGTGGAGCTTCTTGCTTCATTCTATCCGAAGTTACAGATTTGGTGATAGTGGTGGTGATTTTTCTTGCTAGTTCTGTGATCTGTGAAATTACCATAATTTTGGGGCCTCCAAGTTTAAAGGTTGGAGCATGCCCATTGCAGGGACAGAGCATCATCAGCTGCATCATATGTCCCACCCCCCAACTTTTAAAGCTAGTCACAAGCCTAAAAAAGAAAACCTTTTGCAGGTCTGTAACTAGTTCAGACAAGATCGATTTTTGAGTGTGGGACTTCTAACACAGGATATTATGTGACATTCACAGAGACTAAAGGCTGGTACACACTATATAATCCTTCTTCCTGAGGATTTGACCGGTCGGCCAGGAGGAAGGACTGTCGGTCGCTGTAAAAGCAGCTTCATCCGGCAATTAGGCGCGACTGATCGTGTGGTCCATAGAGGACCGCATGATTGGTTGCGATTTTCCGACCTGTCCAATCGTTTGCCCAATTTAGTCAAACGAACTATGTAAACTCCCTGATAACTTGTCAGAGTAGACAGGTTGTATATCTGCTCACATGTGAGTGCGGTCAAAAATATGTTGGAGAAACCAAAAGAATGCTTACCTGTAGGATACAGGAACATATTAGGGCCACAAAAAATAAAGAGTTGGAAAAAAGTGCCATGGTGAAACATATTTGGGAACACCATGGTACAAATACTGTTATGTTTAAATTCATGGGCATACAAGTAACTTTGGGGAAAAGAGGAGGCAATATAAATAAAAAAACTCCAGCAGACAGAAAGTAGGTGGATTTATAACTTGTCGACGCTCACCCCGGGTGGTCAAAATGAGATAATTAACTATGCTAGTTTCCAATAGATAAATATGTTTTACTATTTAAGGGGTAAAGGCCTTGTCTGTAAAAGAAAAATGCAAATATTGTCTAAAAATGTGAAGTAAAAATACAGTAATAACCTGCAAATTATGTATATATAACATTAAAGAAAAATAAGCAAATGATGGAAGTAGTTGCCACAATTAAAATGGATAAAATAGGTCAGAAATATAGCTAAAATATGCTATTTCTGTGTAGAGCAATCAAGTTATCCCCTTTAAAAGGAATTAAGGAAGACTACAGCTTTAAGAAGCGAGATAGTATAAAAATGGGGAACAGGTAATCTCGCGATATCCTGATGAAACCTGTGGATACACAGTACAGGTGAAACGTACGTCGATCAGTAGGACGGACTGAGAGAATGCCGAACGGATTGTTGGTGGGACTTTAACACACTGAAGCACAGCCAGCGGTATACCGGGGGTGAAGAAAAATTGAAAGGAAGGGTGAGAGACTTCCAATATGCTTTGCAGCGTGCGTCTGTTATGCTTTAAAGTCCCAGTAGTTTGCTAATTGAAAGGACCGTGGCTGTTAGGGAGTGTGATAGAAACCACAGAGACATTCTCTTTGGAGTCCGGTTCTAATGTTATTTGTCCGGGGACGCCCGGTATTGTTTATCTGCTCTCTTTGAACTTGAGATGTATAATACAGAAGATACCAGAGTTGGAGGGGAATGGAGAGGTTCGTGAGTCGGATGGATCCCAGGAACTGGTGACTGTGTGGCTTGGTTTCTGAGGCACAGCTGTTAATTAATCAGACACTGTTTCCATTCAACACTTAGGGCACGGCCACACTGCAACGCAAACGCAATCGCAATAGCATGCGATTTCATGTGCGATTTTTTTGCGTTTGCGCTTGCGATTTCTTCAATAAGTATAGGAAAACGCATGCGATTGCGATTAAAAACGCAAAACACAATCGCACCAAAAAACGTGCGTTTTTTTGCGTTGCCGCGTTTTCAATGATTTTGGAAAAACGCAATTGCAATCGCAAGCACAAACGCAAAAAAAACGCAGCAGTGTGGCCTAGCCCTTAGTATCTTTTAGAGTTCCCAAGATATTGATTTTTTAGAGACTGTGGCTACATTTTATCATTATTTTAGCTAGTATGTAATACAGTTTAGTATAATTATAATGCGGTGTTGGTAAAAAGGTACGGGTGTGTTTTTTACAATATATAATAAATTACCGTTTTGCATCAACACAGGATTGAGTGTGTTTACTAGTGGTACAAGTGTGTGAGTGCTATAGTGGGGTACTGCAGCGGAGGGGGTCTATCCCCATCGCACATTGATTTATGTTGAGTTATGTAAAAATATACCCCAAGCACCGTCCTAAGTAATGGGATAACACAACCACGATTATCTAATTAATTATCACTGTGCACTTACATCAAGTATGTATGAAAGTGTTCTGTTAAAGGAACTGTAAACCTAAAAAATAAGTGTTTGCCAATCGTTTCTATTATTCACATGGAGGTGAGAACGCTTATTCTCACCTCCCTCTGAATAATAGTTTGCTCACGGGACACAGCGGCACTTACCTTACCTGGCACTCCACTCGCTCCTTCTGATCTGACAGCCGCGTTGCCCCTGTCTCCCGACCATGCGCCTATCTTTGGCACATGTGTGCCAATACAAAAGAAGGGTTTGGGTTTTTTGAGAACTGGGCAGACTTTGCTGTCGGCTACAGGCTCTTTAGTAGGGATGGGTTGCACCTCACTGATAGCGGTGCAGCTGTTTTAGGAGAGAAGATGGCTAGAGGGTTGGAGGAGATTTTAAACTAGGTTTGGGGGGGGGGAGGGTATTAGCAGTCTCACTGGGATAGATAGCCCAGGAGGAAAGCAGGGTGTAGATAGGCCAGTGGTGGGCAGAAAGGGGGGTGGGGCTAGCATAGGGGATAGGGAGGCATGTGTATTAAAGTGTATGAATAAATTACAGGATCATAATCTAAAATGTATGTTTGCAAATGCGAGAAGCCTGGCTAACAAAATGGGTGAATTGGAAATGATGGCATTGAATGAAAAGTATGATGTAATAGGTATAGCAGAAACGTGGTTGAACAGTTCTCACGACTGGGCTGTAAATATAGAAGGATATGCCTTGTTTAGGCAGGACAGCTTAAGGAGCTATGTTCAGTTTTCTTATTTTTGCTGATTCCCTCATGTCCGGTGGTGTGCCTCTGGATTGGAAAAAGGCTGAAGTTATTCCAATATTCAAAAAAGGTAGTCGTTCACAGTCTGGTAATTACAGGCCTGTAAATTTAACTTCAGTGGTGGGGAAGATCATGGAAAGTTTAATAAGGGAACATGTTCTAGAGTATGTTTCAAGGACTGACATTATAAGTAGTAACCAGCATGGATTTAGGAGGAATAGATGTATAATGTATAAGCTAAGGTCTGTTGGTCTGGGGAGTCACATTTGTACATGGATAGAAAATTGGTTTATGAATAGGATGCAGAGAGAAGTTGTTAATGGGGCTTCATCATTATGGACTAAAGTGGGGTGCCACAGGGTTCTGTGCTGGGGCCGCTTCTATTTAATCTATTTATTAATGATTTGGAAGTGGGTATTGTCAGCAAGGTTTCTGTGTTTGCTGACGACACAAAACTTTGTCGACCATTAAAAACTCCAGAGGATATGCAATCGTTGCAGGGGGATCTAGATAGATTGTCACATTGGGCTGCTAAGTGGCAGATGAAATTCAATGTTGATAAATGTAAGGTGATGTATTTTGTACTTAAAAATCTGTGTGCTACTTATACTATAAATGGCTCTGTGTTAAGTGAATCCCTGTTGGAAAGGGATCTTGGAGTTTTGGTGGATAACAAACTTAAAGGTAGCAAGCAGTGCCAGGTGGCAACAGCCAGAGCCAGCATGGTATTGTCTTGTATAAAGAGAGGTATGGATTCAAGGGAGGAAAATGTAATTCTCCCTCTTTAAAAGCATTGGTAAGGCCTCATTTGGTATATGCAGTGCAATTTTGGAATCCTGTGTACAAAAAGGACATCTTTGAAATGCAAAGGGTTCAGAGAAGGGGAACTAAATTAATAAGGGGGTTGGGGGAGCTTGAATATGAAGAGAGACTGGAAAAGTTACAATTCTGTACGCTGGAGAAAAGGCACTTGCGTGGGGATATGATTACTGTGTATAAATACATTAACGGGCCATACAATAAACTATCTGGGGCATTGTTCACCAATAGAAAATGTCAAAGGACATGAGGACATCCCTTAAGACTTGAAGAAAAAAGGTTTAGGCTTCAAGCTCGGAAAGGGTTTTTCACTGTGAGAATGGTAAAGCTATGGAACTGTCTTCCAGTGGACGTTGTTATGGCAGGTTTATTGGTCAGTTTAAAAAAAAAGCTGGATGAGTTTCTGCAAACAAGGAATGTTGCAAGTTACTGGTATTGATACATAAAGTAGAGTTGATCCAGGGAAATTTCCGATTGCCACTTGGAGTCAGGAAGGAATTTTTTCCCCCTTCATAAATTTGGTGGGTTTTTTTTGCCTTCCTCTGGATCAACAGTTAGGCAGGAAATGAGGATGTTGCTAGATGGGTTAAACTGGATGGACGTATGTCTTTATTCAACCTCAAATACTATACTATACTAAAAAATAGGCACGCGATCGGGAGAGCAGGACAGCACGGCTGTCAGTTCAGAAGGACCTGCGAGTGGAGCGCCAGGTAAGGTAAGTTCGGCTGTGTCCCCTGAGCAAACTATTATTTACAGGGAGGTGAGAATAAGCGTTCTCAACTCCCTGTGAATAATAGAAACGATTGGCAAACACGTATTTTTTTAAGTTTACAGTTCCTTTAAAATTATATGGGACCACAGTTACCCTTTAATTGATTTTTTTTACCAAATTGATTCATTTTTGCAAGAAAGCACATCTTTAACAAATCAATTATCTTGCATTTTAATAATAATAAAATGTAATAACTGCTTTTTGATTATGCATACTGTAAATGTCATATCCATTGTATAATTCCTGATCCAGTGGTATAGAGGCCAGAGCTGTTAGTGACTATAATATGTATGCAGTATCATGTTACTGCCTCAATAAACATTAAGATGAAAGAGCACAAAGAAGCAGCTGCTTGCATAGTGGCCTGATGTTCCATTGTCCATAAGGTCATAAGTGTATCACTCAATTTATCAACAAATTAGCTATGAGGCTATAAAATATGTGTCTGTTTTGTGAATTCTCTTAACCATGTGCTGCATAATGCAAACTCTTGCTGACTCTATTGGCTCCTTAATGGAAGAATGCTGACACAGTATCTTTTTACAGGTGTTAAAAACTAATTGGACGTGATAGCATATTGATATTTGCAGTAATTCTAAGGCTGGGTAAACATGAGGCAATTTTTCCCGGGAAAACGGGTGAAAAGGCGATTGGACGTGTCAGTAAATTACGGCCGATAGTGCGCTTGCCGTGACCAACAGTGATTCGTCACGGCTAACTGCTCGGTCTGTACCCAAGCCTAACACATACCATATAAACAGAGCAGCAGAAGAACAAGCTGTAATATAGGTTTCTAGTTGTAATACACAATAAATTCAAGCACATCTGAGCATACAAAACAGTCCAAAAATGCATTGTGTATGTAGAATTTTATTTTTGACAATTATGGTGCTTTGTATATCAATATTATATTAAATTTAGCACTGAATCAAACCATCCTACATAACCCCTTTTAGGGATAGGCCACAATTTGTATCGCATTTTGCAGCACATTTACTCGCACTTGCGTGATGTTCCCCTGCGTTATTGTATAGTGGGGTCCATTGATTTCACCCCCGGGAACTAGGTCCTCATCCTGGGAACTTTATCCTTAAGTTATGAGGGTGGATATGCCCTTAAAATAGGATTTTCAGTAAGGAAATCCAAAATAAAGGTAGGAATACTAATTTCCTACCTTCCCTATAAGGTAACTTTACTATGAAAATAATTAATAAACAATAAAAATTCTTTGCAGAATGTGAAATAGATACATTTTACCTTTACCCTACCTAACAGTTAGAAAAGTGAATAGGTGGGACTGGATGGACGTATGTCTTTATTCAACCTCAATTACTTTGTTTACTATTACTCTGTCTGGGCAGCCCATTCTTTTATAAGTACTGTATCTAAATCTCGACAATCACCGGGCAGATACTTTTTTGAAAGTTTTTTTTTTTGAAAATTTTTTGCTTCTCATTTGCAGCTAAATTAACACTCTAGCTGTAGCAGTCTAACAGTCAATCTAGCTATGTAACAGAATATGTAACAATCTATGTAACAAGCATTGGGAGAAGTACTTTTCACTCAGCAAGCAGAAAGGGGGGTCTCCAGGCACTGGTAACCCCCCCCTAAACACACCACTGGCCAAAATCAAACTTTTAGTAAAGCTCACCCCCAGAACGCAAAAAAACGCTATAATTTCACAGAACCCTTAAGTTTCTATTGTATCCTTCCCCCACTATTCTCTAGGAAAACCTCCTAAATTGCCTGATGTATAAACTCCTTACTAGTTTGCACATATTTAGAGATGCCAGCTCGAGGCAATGCAATCAGTCACTGACCGTTATATCAGCTGTCACAAACAAGGCTGACAGACCACAACCTGGGAGCTAGTTATAGTTATAAGCTTGCAACTATTCTCTGTCCTTTCCTCTACCAATGAGCAACTTAGGGAGAGAAAGTTTGGCAGTGGGGCTTATTATGCAGCTGATGCAGGTGCACACCTACCATTAACCAAACAAATGCTCATGGCACGACCCTGTGGTCAACATGAAAGGTGGCATAAATTTCAGGTATATAAACAAACAATCTGACATGGCTGATGGGGGGGTTCCGAGACCTGCAGTCGTCTCTTTATACCTGATCCTGCCTCAGCCCAGCACACCTACCTCCACAGTTCATGCACACTTTATTCTGCCTTTGCGTGCCTTTTATGTTTCACGTGACAAAAGGTCTAGGAACACCCCTAATTGGAAGTTATAGTTAACAAACATATGGAGTGCCAAGGTTTAACATCCTTGCTTTACAAAAATTCTGCAACCAAGCAGGGGTGTTCCTAGGGTTTTTGACACCTGAAACAACTTTAAAATGGCGCCTGTCGGCAGATAGATAGCGGCATGTTAAGTGGGCGTGGCTTCATCAGGGAGCATAGGCGTGGGTTGTGGAGCTGGGTGTTGTGGGCTGACTAATACTGGTGGACTGGAGGATGGACTTAACACTGATTGGTGGACTGGAGGGCTCACATGACATTAATTGGTGGGCTGGTGCTGAAATGCAGTATTGGAGGAAGGAGGATTTTTTTTAACTGCCGCTTTTAAGTGTTCTGCAGGGGTGCGCCCTGAGCAAATGTTTCAGTTTGCTTCATGATAGCAGCACCCCTGCAACCAAGGCATGCTGGGGGTTGCAGTTTCCAAACACCTAAAATGTCATAGGTTGCACACACCTGCTTTAAAGTATGGCAACCACTGCAAGAGTACTGTAATGCAGCAGGCCTGCAGAATGCAGTTTAAATTTGTTTTTTTATTAGTGTCCTAATTGTATGTCCCTCTTGAGACAGAACCAACCTTAGGCTATAAAAGGAGGATGATGGGAATTGTAGTTCTGAATAGATGAAAAGCAATTAGTTAAACCTACACGATTTAAACATTTTTTAAATTCCCTCCAAAAGGAGGATCTGTTTATTAAAGCATTTGTAAAATTTTACATATTAAAATAAACATTAATGACATAGTAAAAGCTCTCAAATCTCCCATTAGAGTCAAGCCTCAAAGTACTCAAAGCTGTATAGTTACGGCTCGTTGAGAGTTCCCAATAGTTCATAGGTCAATCAACCTACACAGATGCAGCAAATATTTATACTAAAGCATGGTACACACCATGCAACTTTCCTCCTGACCGACCGTTCGGCTCTTCCAAATGGTCGGCCAGGAGGATACACTGTAGGTCACGGCAAACTGTACATAGAGGGCCGCACGATCGGCAGTGGTTTTCCGATATGTCTGATTGTGCGTTCATCAAATTCGGACCAACAAACAGTCGGTGGCATCTAAAAAACCATACAATTATTTTGGCTGATACACTGAACTATCGGTCAATCAGACCAAAACATTGCATGGTGTGTACCAGCCTTAACAGTTCAATTTTAGAGGGTCGATAATATAACAAAGGAGAAACAAATAACACACATAATCAGAACAATAGTACCGAGATCAAAACACAAGGCATTTGGGTCAATGTAGGTGAATATTTAAGTATAAGTACCAGAGACATCTCGTATGGGCTGCACACAAATTAGGTTACTCTATTTCAACAGGTATAATTGCAATAGTACATATATACTTTCAGCTTGAAACCTGCAGATCAATTGGGACAGAAGATGGGGTTGATGGAAAATTTGCCGCCTGGACTTATCTATGTTTTTCTGATAAACTGCTCGACATAGAGGGGGCTTTAGTCAGACACCCTCTATGTTGATAGATCAATTTTTTTGTAAGGTAATGCAGCATTTACTATTGATCTCCATTGTGGCACTTCAGGGGTTAATGCTTTTATCTACATTTTGGCTATCAACTATTTGGAAACAGGTCCAGACCACTTCCTGGCTCAGTTCTACTATAGCGCGCATTCACGGTAATGCGCGTTATAGTTGAACTGAACCAGGAAATGGCTGGGACCTGTCAGTGTGGCCGCAGTGGATTGCATGAATGGTAAATATCTTACACCTTCGTTCCTGGCACCTTTTGAAGAACGGGAGGTAAGGCATTCTTCAATCAGTGTATTTAAGAAATAGTTGACTTTTCCAGTGAACTATTCCTTTAGTAAAAATACTTTTTTTAAAAAAAATTGTGGAGGAACAGACAGACATCCATTCGTGAGGTCCCTTCTGGCTTATTAAAGGGTATCTCCACTCATATTTTCAAGGTTTGGTAATCCAGTTCTATTGAAGAACGGGAGGTAAAGGAGCTGTGCCTTACCTTCCGTTCTTCAATAGAACAAACAGGAGACTGGTGAGAAGTTAAGAAACTTACCGGCTCGCTCGCTCCCCCGGCGCTTAGTCTGACAGGTACCAACGGACCTTGTCTTCTATGCGCATAGATCGCGCATGCGCATAGAAGACAAGGTCTGCCGGGACCTGTCAGACTACACGCAGAGGGAGCGAGTGAGCGGGTAAGTTTCTTAACTTCTCACAAGACTCCTGTTTGTTCTTTTGAAGAACGGAAGGTAAGGCACCTGTCAGACTACACGCAGAGGGAGCGAGTGAGCGGGTAAGTTTCTTAACTTCTCACAAGACTCCTGTTTGTTCTTTTGAAGAACGGAAGGTAAGGCACAGCTCCTTTACCTCCCGTTCTTCAATAGAACTGGATTACCAAACCTTGAAAATATGAGTGGAGATACCCTTTAATTTTGAGATTGTATGTTGGTCACAAAGAGGATCCTGCAGAATTGACTGAGTGTTGTGGGATTGGTCGGCAAGTAAGCGCTAATGTTTGGGCACCTTTACACTGAGCAGTCTAGGTTTTCCTGTAATTCACTTACAGGGAGATTCAATAAAAGTTCTTATCATTTAAAATGGTGCTGATTTTGCCCCAATGATATTAGCTTTCAAATGTTAAATAAGATCTGATTGGTTGGGGCAACATTTGCACCATTTTAAACAATAAGAACTTTTATTGAATAACCCTGTTAGTCTGACTGTGATAACGCTCTTACAATGAAAGCTGACCTGTGTGTAGTGAATTTCTGTGCTGTGATTCTTCTCTTGTTTAATAGTTATGCTTGCAGTCTACAGCTAGACCAGTAGTAACTGCTGTGGCTGCTGTAGCCTAGTGGTAATGTCATGTTAGCTATGTTTGAAGGTTGCTGGTTCAATTCCAGTAGTGAATTGTAGGAACAATCTGTGCCTCTTACAGTCTGGCTGTGATGACAAACTTGCCCTCACTGTGAAACATTGTTTCTGTGATGAGAGCTGATTAGTACTCAACCTGAGCCTGACATTTTGTTCTTTAAAGGACAACTATGCTGGTGAAACACACACATGGTCAGCAGAGAGTTAAATAGGTATAAAACAAAACCCACCACTCTTGTGTTCCTGCATTATTTCAGAAAGAAGATTTTAATGTCCAAACTCCCGTTCCCCAGACTATAAATCCTGCCTTTCCCTCTCTGTCAGTGAAAAAATTAGAATGTGCCATTTGGCTGGTCAGGAAGCATGCAGCTTTGCTGATCTCTGCCACCCTTTCTCATCTACAACATGCTAATAGTGTGATTTATGTTCTGCCCAGAGCTTCCAGAGTTCCGTGGCTGTAACGAGCTGGACTTTAAAGAAGGAATTCTCTGCATTCTTGTTTTTTTTTTTTTTTAAAGGCAGAAGGAAGGTTGGGGAACTCCCCCCCCCCCTTTTTATGAAACCTTAAGAGTGCTGGTATTTAATTTCAGGAAGATTGTATATAATTTCAGGGAGTTGGGTATCTGCTGTTAATATCAGGGAGACTCCCTGGACTTTGGGGAGAGGTGGGATGTCAGAAGCAGTGCTTGTCCAAAGTCCAGGAAAGTGAAGAGTAGGAGCTGTCTCCCTGTCCAAAGGTTTCTGCCTCTTCGTCTCTGGGAGGAGTGTGACATGCGCTGCGCAGCGGAGCCCTTCCTCCCCTCCCTCGAGAATTTTTGTGACTATTTTTGTATAGCTGGCTTTTAAGTCAAAAGCAGAAATGAGACGAAAACCCAGAGCCACAATCACAATATTAATTAGAGCATTTGTGGCGTTTGGTAAACAGCCCCATTGTAACGAAAGGTAATTCAAGGTTTAGGCATTTTTTTGACAGTTTGGCCAGCAGAGGTCACTGTGTTGCTGGATTAGATTGAAGAACTTTGCCATAAACAAACAAAATCAAATTTTTACCCCTTTTCTCCATATATAACAGGAATATTGACAATGCCTCTTAAACTGCAAATCCCAGCATTCCATTCTGGCCATTAACTGTAAAGATGACAGTCTTAGTTTAGCAACAGTTGCAGGTTAAATATCAAAGCTGGGTTCACTGTAAAAAGTGAGTTGATCTGCAGTGACGCTGTCAGACAAGGATGGAAACATTCCATCGGGGAGGTTTTTCTTTGCCTTAAGCTGGCTACACACTAGGCAGACATTAGATGGATTTCAGATATCTATCTAATTTCTAAAGACCACATTTTACAAGCAGCGGTCATTATCTTAAGATGTTCCTATCTGACCCATTCATTTTGTGATCTCAAATTGATTGTATGAAAGAAGGCGGTTCTAGATAGATCGGACATTTATTTTATGAGAGATTGGACATCTGTCTAATGTCTTACGTAGTGTATACCTTAAAGGTAGATCTACTTCATTATTTTTCTTGTATGGAATCAGCTGACAGTCATGTTACAAGTAGGATAGTAGAAATAATATCTGCAAGTAAAATACATCACCTTAGTAAAAAAAAAAAAAGGAGGGAGTGTCTGTGTAATATGATCTCCCAGCTAGGGGTGAGATTATCAGAGCTGTTCAACAGCAATGGGAGTGGATGAGGGAGGAGAGAAGCATGCAGTCTAGCCACAGCCTGACAGGAAGTGCTTTCTATGCTAATATCATAGGGGAGGAGGAAAGGATCCCAAGCTGGGAGCAGAGATCTCTATAGGTAAAAAGAAAACATTATTACTACATGTTAAATAGAACAGACTGTACATGTCATTTGTTGGCAGTTTTAAAGAGCAGGGAAAGAATCCACCTCAGCTCCTTCACTGGCAAGTTGCAGCCATCGGATTTGCTCCATTATGCATTAGAGCCAGTTAAGGTAAGGTGCTGTTGCTAACTGAGGACAGGAGTGAAGGAAAAAAGAAGCAGAATTGAAAGTTGATGGGATGGATCTCTAGAAGGTCAATGCTGTAATAGAGCATGCTATGTCAGAATAGGGATTGCCCCAAGTGGGATACCATGATGTCTCTGACTCAGGGATATTTTTTAATCAGCAGGACAATGACATAAGTAGAAATATGGCCAAGTTAGCAGTACTTACAGAGGTTGGGGTAGTCTAGCAGCTTGTCAATGAAGTTTAACTTTACCTTTAAACAACATGTATTAAAAACATGAAAATGCATTTCTGCCATGTTGATTAAAACCGCTATTGTAAAGTTCTGTGAGAATGGGTAACCAGTGTATTGGTGTGCATTCTGTATGTAAACATATAGCATTGCCTTTGTGCAGGTGAATATGGATAAAATCAAACACAGGGTTAAAAATGCATACTTAAAGCAATATACACCTTTGGCCTTGCTTCTCTATTTAATCTAATTTATACTGTGGTATGCGTCAAAGCCCCCCCCAAAAAAAATATTTAAGGAGCATTATGCAACAAACACTCAATATCCATCGGCTATTACTGAAATGTGCACCATCATGTCCAAATAAACCCTAACGAGGATGTGCATGTATAAACCATAAACGGAAGCCAATGAAATGCCTTTAATGTAAAACCTTTAAAAAAAAAACAGATTTGATGCCTTTTTTTAGACATTTAGTTTTGCTTAGGAGAGTAAGTAGGGTATTGCCTTTAAAAAAAATTATTAAAGTGTTTTGATGTGGGGATTTCCTTCCTTGTATCGTGTTTATCAGCAGCATTTACATTACAATATTACTGGCAAAATTAACTATTCCTTTATGGTGCCATTCATTTATAGTAACATCCATTTTATCTGTACCAGAAATCTCATGACTGCTTGATAAGGCGTACTGTATGCACAATTCTCTACCCTTATATTTTGCTAGTAAGGAGCTGTTCTAGGTTTTACTGTGTTTACCTGTTACTGCTTCCCCATAGATATAAACTAAAAACAACCGTTCAGTTATTTTGTGTTTGATGCAAGGTTCCAAGCATTCCAGCCCGTTATTATAGCTGTACAATGTAATAATTAATTTGTATCATTGTAATGGATAATGAAATTCATAAATATGAATAAGAGCTATGAGTGTCTTGCCTTGTTTGTTTATTGATTATCAACACTACAGTAATGTACAAATGGCCTCATCCTTTCAGGTGTTAAATTCTATTACCAGCATCCTTTGTTGGGATGTATTAAAAGCTGCCAGCAGGTAAAGGAAAAGGAATAAAGATCCATATAAAAATACTTCAGCTGTGTAATGTTTTTAGATAGAGTTAGGGCTAGGCCACACTGCGTCGCCTTTTTTGCGTTTGCATTTGAGTATGCGTTTGCGCTTGTGTTTTTTCATATAATTGAAAACGCGTCAACTCACCAAAGACGCGTTTTTGGGTGAGTTGCGATATGCGTTCAGCATTTTAAATTGCAATCGCATGCGGTTTTAATAGTTAATGGGAAAAAAAACCGCATCTCTAACTTAGACGCCTGCCATTCATTTGAAATACCAGCAGCAAAAGGACCTAAATTCCCTGTGATTGGTTCCAGTATAGTCAGAGGAAGTCTATTACTGGTCTCCAATGAGACAGTTAAGGAAACACTGGCATTAGAATTATCATGTACAGATTGCCAGTGACTTTAATAGGGAACAATTCCAATGCAGTTTGTGGTGTTTTTCCCAGTGTGAGTTCTCTTGGAAAAACTAAATCATTTCAGGCTAGTTGTTAAGCAGTATTGTAAAATAAGTTAAGACTGAAATCTTTGAATTGCTATAGTCTGATATCACTTACTAGTATTAAGGAGAGGTTCTAGATCATCAGGATAGACCTGTCGGTATTGATAGAAATAGCATTTAGTATAATTAATTTGTATTGGTAAGGAAAGCATCATAGACAATAAACTAAAATGCTAAACATTATAAAAGTAATTTCTTTGCTGTAAAGTAGAAATAATTTGTAGGTATCATTGAAAATGAAAAATCATCTCTTTAATGAAAAATCATCTCTTTAGGGTTAAAAGGGGTTAAATGTTGTTCATTAGGGGACCCATGACTCAGCAATATGTAGCACAGGGTGCACCCATAGATAACAATTTCTAGAAGTAGGAGGGTGGGGAAGCTGTGGAGATGTGAGCATGTGACAATGTGATCAGAATCAGCAATAGGGATGCCCTGTGGTAAGCAAAAAGACACTTCTAATTAAAAGAGATGTTAACACAGAATATATATATATATATATACAGTGAGATATTATCACGACAGCTTTTCAAAAGAAGAATCACTAATGAAGAATGCCATTGAGCATATATATGATTATTCAAGGTTATCATGTGACAGCATTTATTCAATGGGGGTGAGTTTATTTTGATCCCTAATGTAAGACCAGTAATGATTAGAGTTCGAACATAGATTGTTGAACTGCAGTTACAGCCACAGCAAAATTAAAGGTGAGACACAGATTAACATTTTAAAGTACTCTACTTGTGCAGAAGCTTTAGTTGCCCTTTAAATCTTTATTTTGCAGCAGAGTTGCAAATTGGGTGGGATACTTTGATGAGCTGAATTTGGAGATAGTGACAGAGTAGCTGGAGGTCACCAGACTGTATGGTTTTAAGTTACCCCATCATCATCATTTTAATCATGCTGGCAATTTGCAGTCTTGCTGGATTTAGAAAACATTATTATGCTATGGTAATTGGGGAGCTTTCTGAGTCACTACCTGTATTTGCCTTTAGGATTTGTCACAGTGACTATTTCTAAAACTATATTACAAGTTCATGCTAAAAGATCATATCTCATTTCTAAACCTATGCTATGTTGATTGGATATTTACAAAGAACTGTCTGTGTTTATTCAGCTTGTAAAAAAAAAAAATTCAGAAATTTCAATATATATATAGGTTAGCACACCATTCCAGAATCTTTGCCTGGGTGCACTTCTAAAGCAAATGGACATAGAAATAAGTAGCAGCACTCGTGGGTTTTCAATGTAAAATATAACTTTTATTCACTAGAAATAAAAACTCAACCCTCAACGGGCCGTCAGGATAACACGTCAATTTTTTATTTCTAGATCACTATACCTAGGAGGGGGGAAGAAGAAAGGGAATTCATGCTCCTTAAAGTCTCTCTCCTCTTCAGGAGAGAGATTATGATTTTTATTGTTTCGTATAAGGTCAAAGGTTGACTTTAAATATATATTGGTATAAAGTGTTGATTCTTCCCTCTGTTCATGGATTCCAATATAAATGAGAATGGGGCAGGCATCACTTTAATCCAATTTGTATTATGGTAAATACTTTACCCAAGTCTTCATTAGCTTTTGTATGATGTCATATCCTGATAACAGTTAAAAATTACCTATTAGGGCAGTGTTGTGCCTTTTTTTTTTTTGCAGTTTACCCTAGCCTGACAAAAGGATGGTTAGAGATCACGAAAATTGCTTATGAGAGGTCTTACTGCATTTGTTATTTGATGTATATTGATGTGAAAAAAGTGAAATTGGGACGTCTTTTTTTGCATTTATATATGGTTTATTAACTAGAATTTTAAAGTTCCACCCACAAATTAAAAATTGTATATAGGTAAATCACCCCCCAAAACTTCAATAGTTAGATAGCTGAGAGATGTAATACAACCCAGAAATACTGTCCAATTTTCTTTTATCCTTCTTTCTGCATCCTGGTTCTTCCTGTTAGCAGCTGTCCGTCATAGATGTGACAGTTGAAATCTCAGACAATGACTGAATGCTATTCCTTTAGCTGCCTCCTCTGAGCATGTGTAAGCTTGTAAAAGAGCTGTAGATTGCCAGACAGTATTGGGAAATCTATCGAACAATCACAGATTAGACAAATCGGAAAATGTTCTGACTCCCTTAAATGCCCATGTTATCTTGAGCAGATTTTAAGCTGAAATCCACTCAAAATAGATGGTGTAAGGTGGTGCAGTTCCATTGGTACGTGGAATTGGTAATGAAAACATTGATTGGCTGTACCATCTTTCAGCCATCTACACATGTATAGGCTGCTTAACTGTACAGCATTAACTTTGAAAAGATGAATAATTGTGTCACAGAACATTATCAGGGTTATTCAATTAAAGTTCTTATTGTTAAAAATGGTGCTAATTTTGCCCCAACCAATCAGATGTTAGCTTTCAAATGTTAAATAATATCTGATTGGTTGGGGCAAAATTAGCTCCATTTTTAACGATAAGAACTTTTATTGAATTTCCCTGTATGTCTTTCTGCATAGCTGTAACTCATACAAAGGGTTTCTTGTGCCAAAAGAATCACTGGAAATTACAGAAGCGCTAAAGCTAAAATATGGACCATACAATAAACTGGTGCATTGTACACCAAAAGAGGAGACCTGGACATCCCTTAAGACTGAAAGAAATAGAGTTTAGTCTTTAAACTTTATTTCCATTGGTACGTGGAATTGGTAATGAAAACATTGATTGGCTGTACCATCTTTCAGCCATCTACACATGTATAGGCTGCTTAACTGTACAGGATTAACTTTGAAAAGATGAATAATTGTGTCACAGAACATTATCAGGGTTATTCAATTAAAGTTCTTATCGTTAAAAATGGTGCTAATTTTGCCCCAACCAATTAGATGTTCGCTTTCAAATGTTAAATAATATCTGATTGGTTGGGGCAAAATTAGCTCAAATTTTTAACAATAAGAACTTTTATTGAATTTCCCTGTATGTCTTTCTGCATAGCTAGTTAAGGTGCTCATACATCTATAAGATTTTACTTACCCGACCGAGCGCTCACCCGATGTTCATCGATGCTGCCGGAACTGCTTCTACCGATCTTACATTCGACCGGTCGGGTAAGTAAAATCTTATAGATGTATGGGCACCTTAACTCATACAAAGGGTTTCTTGTGCCAAAAGAATCACTGGAGATTAAAGGGCATGTCCACCCCCAAAACTATAATCCCCCCAACTACTGGCCCCACCAGTGTGGTAGTTTAATCCTTACCTCACATCCCAACTCCATCTGGTTCTCCTGTAGTCCCCCCCCCAAAGTTCCAAAAACTGACCACCAGGAGGCTAGCAGGTCCATATAGGACACTGCCTGCTACCTGGCCTCCCGGAGATTCCTGCCATGCGTGCTGCAGCCCTTCTCCCCCCCTCCCTCCCCCTCCCGTTCTACTATCCCTCCCCCTAGCATTAAACCCCCTTAATATTCTGCTCCCCCATGTCCCCCAGCCCCAACCGCATGTTTTTTTTTTTAAAAAAGCTCCCCAAACTCTTACTTACCTCTCCGCTTTCCTCCGCTGCACTGAATGACCGGCAGCCGCGTCCGTGATTGGCTGCCGCTCAGCCAATCACAGACGCGACTGCCGGTCCCGCCCCTCTGCTGCATTCTCGCAAGCAGAGGGCCGGCAGTGCGGCGGAGGAATCGGGGAGGTAAGTAAGAGTTTGGGGGCTTTCTGAAAAAAAAAATATGCGGTTGGGCTGGGGGACATGGGGGAGCAGAATATTAAAATTCTATTTTAGGGGTGGACATAGCCTTTAAAGAAGCGCTAAAGCTAAAATATGGACCATACAATAAACTGGTGCATTGTACACCAAAAGAGGAGACCTGGACATCCCTTAAGACTGAAAGAAATAAAGTTTAGTCTTAAAGTTCGGAAAGGGTTTTTCGCTGTGAGAACGGTAAAACTATGGAACAGTCTTCCATTGGACGTTGTTATGGCAGGTTCATTGGACAGTTTAAAAAAAAAAAAAAAAGCTGGATGAGTTTATAAAAACAAGGAATGTTGCAAGTTACTGTATTGATACATACTGTTGGAGTTGATCCAGGGATATTTCCGATTGCCACTTGGAGTCAGGAAGGAATTTTACCCCTTCATAATTCTGTTTTTTGCCTTCCTCTGGATCAACTGTTGGAAATGTGGGTATTGCTAAGTAGGTTGTACTAGATGTAAATATGTCAATTCAACCTTAAATACTATAAAATACTAATAGCCTAAATAATATTTAATAGCCTTAATAACTGACTTGCAGATTGCTTTAATTCTCACCATTGAATTTAAAGGCTATATTTTAAATTCCCACCAGGTTATTTTATAATGTTTAAAATTCACATAATTTTACACCTCCGGTACTAGTTAACTATAGTTAGCTTCGTATTTGTTGGCTATGTAAGAACTGGGGGTGGCTCTCCCACCTACTTTTTACTTATGAAATAACCTGGTTAAATTTAACAGAAAGTTACCCCTTTAACAACACTGTTGAGAAATCAACTGTAATTGGGCAGCTTTGTTGCTCAGGTGCATTTGGAGTGAGTCACAGTCTGATCTGTCTTCCCTGCTTTCCTGTTGGGCAGTTTGCTTACCGATCTCCCTGTACTCCACTGCAATAACGGTAACCAAGGGGCCGGAGCAAAACAGTACAACTATGAGCGAGTTAAAGAAAAAATAGAGACACAAGGAGCAGGCAGGGTAGGCTTGTTCTAGCCACTTTTTTTGAAAAAAGTTGTGACTAAAAGTGCCCTTACAGAGAAATCATACAAATATCAACCAGCAGGGGGAGAGGAGAGGTCTGTAACCCACTTCAAGAAAAGCTGGAAACCTGCAGAATTGAGATGATTTATACAAAATGCTTGTGAAACAGAGACACAGTTATCTGTTTATATTTTAGCTTTAATTCTCCTTTACAATATACTTGAATTGCACGTATATCTCTTCTTTTGTTTAATTAAGAGGTTTGTTGTTGGTTTTGTTTTACTGTATCTGCCTCTTTTAAATGTTAGCCTGTATTGGCATATCTCCTTTTAATTTCTCTATATTTTCATGTTGTGCCACCAAATGAAAAGCTTTTTAATCATATCATCCCTAAACCTGCACTTTAAAACCTTGAAGAGGTTGTGTTACAAATTCAACCCCCCCCCCCCTCTTTTCTGCTAACCTAGTTTTCTATGGATAAAATAGCTTTCCCATCTATTTTCATATGGACTGTAGCTTTGGAATCTGTAATATGCAACTTGCATATATATTCACCCAATTAACCTCCCCCATACATATATAGAAATCAATTGTTTGGGTGAATATATATTGCTACAGTCTCCATTTACTTAAAGCAACACTACAATTGTAACGTAACTGATTTTCCTTCACACCCGTTCGGACGAATGGAGTTGCATCCGTTCTATGAACTGACCTATACACTTAAATGTGGGTCAGTTGGGCCTAAATATTGGATGGTGTGTACCCTACCTTAATATCCAGACATCCGTAAACTGGATACTACAATAGTGCAAGCTCAGGAAGTGCTATCAACATTAAACAGATCAGCAATTATTGGTAAATCTTGTCAGATCTGAAAGTATTTGCCAATATAGAATGTGTATGCACCAGGACCAAGTAGACTGGTGGTTTATAGAAGGCTCAATTGCTCTAGGAAGGACAATTAAGAAAATATATACATTTGTTTATGAAAGTCCAGTGCACTCTGAGGATTTGTCAAAAAATGCCTTTTATTGGCTGTCAGGTGTGTAACTGCCAGGCCCCCCCACAAGTTGGGGGGAAAATAAACCTGGCCGGTCAGAAGATGTGCTCGGCCCCGCAACTGCATTAAACCATTTTTACATTAAACCATTAATCAGCTGTTTTAAGGTATTTAAGGTAACCCCATAGATGAACACATCGCTTTGTAGGCCTTCAACCAGGGTACTTTTATTAAGAGGTTTTGTGTGTGTGGGAACAGAGAGGGCAGGGGGGATGGAATAGGATGGTATAATTTAGAAACTAGTTTGTTTTTACTTTTTACCTTGCAGACTGCCCTTGAAATTGAAAAGGGTTCGTTCACACAAGGAACAGACAACAGATAGTATAGTACTATAGTTGTCTACTCTGCCTCCTACCTGGCCTCCGGGAGAAGTTTGGCATGCGTACTGCAGCCCTTCTCCCCCTCCCTCTCCCTCCCGATTAGGATTCCCTCCCCTATGAATCTCTTTATATCGGGAGGGAGAGGGAGGGGGAGAAGGGCTGCAGTACGCATGCCAAACTTCTCCCGGAGGCCAGGTAGGAGGCAGAGTCCTATATGGACTCTGCTATCCTCCTGGTGGGCAGATTTTGGCACTTTGGGGGGGAATACAGAAGAACCAGGTGGAGCTGGGATGTGAGGTAAGGATTAAACTACACTACATGATGGGGCCAGTAGTGGGGGGGATTATAGTTTTGGGGGTGGACATGCCCTTTAATCAACTGTTTGTGGTCTCTCTTTGCGATTCCTATTCAGCCACGTAACTACAGCCCCCATGACGGCCTGAGGACTAAGAGGGCCCTCTAATTAGCAGGCCAGACGCCAGGTACCATGATCAGCATTTTTAAACAGCTGGTCATGCGTATTTAAGCAAAGGTGCTGTTTAAAAATACTGCCGGCCTGGTACCTGTGTTTTAAGCAACTGATCACATGCACCGTTACTTAAAGGGCATGTCCAACCTTTTAAAATTTTTTGGATGTATTGTAGGGCTTCCTCCCCCAGCCCCAACTGCCATAATATAATTATCACAAACTCCCCCGATCATTACTTACCTTCCCTCTCTCCTCCGGGGCACTGCCTGGCCTTCTGCTTGCATGAAACTGCAAGCAGGGGGCCGGACTGGCAGCCGCGTCCCTGATTGGCTGAGAGGCAGCCAATCACGGATGCGGCTGCCAGCTGCTTAGAACACCAGGGGGAGAGAGGTAAGGTAAGTAGAGTTCGGGGGACTTTCTGATAATTCTATTATAGTGGTTGGGGCTGGGGGAGGGAGACCTATAATATAACCAAGGGATTGTAGCTAGGGGGCTGAACAAAACGAGAGGGAGGGGGGCTGAACTGCACATGGCAAAATTCTCCTGGAGGAGAGACAGGACGCAGAGTCCTATATGACTCTGCCAGGCTCCTGGTGGCCAGTTTTTGGGACTTTGGAGGGGCATTGCAGCGCAGCCATTTGGAGCAGGGATGTAAGGTAAGGATTTTATTACGGCCAGTAGTGGGTTAAATTATTGTTTTGGGGGTGGACATGCCCTTTAATAATTGCGATCAGCTGTTTAAAAGCACTGGGGAGGGAAGGGGTGTGTGGATGTCCCGGCAGTTTTGCTAGTGTTCCTATTGCTTTTAAGGTAAAGATTTCCATTGATTTCTCCCGTTGACTATTAATTTTGCTTACATTACATTTAAACTTCAATAATAAATAAAATTGGTCTGTGAAAAAAACTTGTTCTTATTATGGCCTTTTAAAGGGCAGCAGAGGTTTTTTTTTTGCTTCTCCACTACCTTCCTTGCTATTTATTATTGTTTTTCAGTAGAGAGTCTGATTTACTGCAACATTTAATTGAAGTGCCCACTTATTCGCAAGGCTATGTTCCCTGCATTGTTTTACCAGCAATCAGATTCGCAAATAAAAAAAGAACAAAACTAAGAATATAGGACATGATTCTTAAAGTAAATTTCACAGGGGTGTAAATACCCAAGTGAATATCACTGAAGATAAATAATGTTATCCAGTGCTTCTTCACACGCACACAACTCAGCTGGAAAAAATCTACTGGAATATTTGCACTGTGGTATATAGCGCACACATTTTGATTTTGTATTTACACAGGATAAATATATTTGTTCACACAGCCGATAAAAAATGTGAATGTGTAAATTGCTCCCATTTTCTTTTTCCACCAACAATATTTTATTTATTACTTCCTGCTGTATTTTCTGGTGGTATTTAACACCCATAGTGTGGGTTGTTCGTATTTTCAGTGTAGTTGTAAGATGAAAGCTTAAAGGGGAAAAGTGTTCTTCATACTTTAAATATATATATAGAAAAATATATATTTTAAATGAAAGGCCTACCTTTAAAATGAGCCATCAAACACCTGTCTAAGTGCTCCACAGCCCAAGATTTAAAGACATTACAGACCAGAAAGTTAATGGGTGGGAGGCTGACATGTGACATTCCTAAGACTGCTCCTCCACCTCGCTGATGGCAAGCACAACCTCAAACTTCAGTGACAGGACAGGAGACAGGAAGTCCCTCCCCCTCCCTGCTGTGTGAAGATCCCCAGAGAAGGTAAGGAAATCTACAGCCCTACCCTCCTACTATGTGAAAATAGCCTTTTCAGGCAGAGTTCTCACTCTGCCTGAAAAGGCTGTTTTCACAGTTTTCTGTGTATGTGGGAGGGGTGTGTGTGTTTGAGTGGGGAAGGGCCCACGGCACCCCCAACTGGGCAGGGTCAATGCACCTGCGAGTGGGTGGGGACACAGCACCCGTGAGTGGGCGGGCTCAATTCACCCTCAAGTGGGCAGGGCCAATTGGCGCTGTAAGGGAAGGGGCCAAGGGGGCCTGCAAAGGAGGGGCTGTGGGGCCCATGAGTGGGAGGGACCAGGGGGGCTGCAAGGGCAGGAAGAGACATAGCGCAGAGTGACTGTCACATGGTTTCAGAGCAGGAAGTGCAAGGGACCTGGTGATGTTGCTGCCATATCACACACAAAAATGTAAATATCTCCAAAACTATGCAAAATAAATTATGAAAGTAAATTGTAAAAATTCTCAGGAGAGCAATTCCTATCAATTTACCAAAGCTCATTTTTGGACCACAGTTCCCCTTTAAACTTGGTGATCTCCATTCTTGATACTGGGTTTGGGCATAGCATGTAAAGTTTAAAAGATGAATAAACCAGGTTGCCAGCGTTTCTCCTATAATATATTTAATGCTTGACTGTAAGGATAATTATTACCCTTAAAGACCTAGCTATTTTCAGGTTCGCTAATCATTGTCTTTCTGTTTTTGTCTTTTCCCATGTACTTACTCTGGATCCTACACTTCATACTTCTAAATGTGGTGAGTCTTTTTATGGTGAATAACCCTCATAAAGTGCAACTAATTGTATGTCTATTTGTTTCATTTCAGGGGCACTGATGTCTTTGCTTTGAAATTTAAAAAAAGCTTTATAACTCCCTTCCTGGTTTCCTTTATATTGTTAACAAGGGAATGTTTTCTGATTTTATACAAAATGTACCGTATATACTCGAATATAAATCGAGATTTCCAGGCTTTAAAATTAGCCTGAAAACCTAACCTCTGCTTATACTCGGCTCAAGTCTTAATTTAGACCCAAATGCTGCAATTGCAGATAGTAACCAGTAGGTGGCACTGTGTTAAAAATCTATCACCTGCATAGAAAGTTACAGGAGCTGATCTGCCTTTACACTCCTTCCTGCTTCCTGTAGCCTGGCTCCTGGACTCACTCAGTGCTGTCACTGCTCAACTGGAAGCTGTAAATCTGATGGTTTAGGGCAAAAACAGCTGCTAGTTCAGTGCAAATGACAGCTTAAAACTACAACTCTCAGGTGACACTTTTAACTATTGGGGTCAGACTGCCCTTTACTTTATGGGGTCAGGAGAATTGTAAATTAAATTAAGCTTAATTAAAAGTTTATTGAACCTTGCCACTCCACATGTTTAGAAACTACAACTCCCAGCAACCAAAGCATGCTGGGAGTTGAAGCTTACAAACATCTGGAGTGCCAAGGAATTGGGGGTTACTGGTACTGGATTTGGCTATTAATGTATGGGAACTCTGCTGTCCATTTAAAGGGCAACTAAACCCTCAAAACAATACTGAATAAGAAGGCAGTAGTGGTGATAATTTCTACCCTCGGCTTATACTTAGGTCAATCAGTTTTTTACAAATTTTTCAGGTAAAAATAGGTACCTGACTTATACTCGGATCGACTTATACTCGAGTATATATACGGTAATAGTTAAAAAAATCCTGAGAACTTAAAGGTACATAACAGTTTAAAAAAAGACCTACAGGGCTCTATCGCTCTGGGTAAGTCTCCCAAATGCGATTCAATATTGCGTTTGCGCAAGTGGGTAAATCCCAAAATTTATTTTCCCACAGCGTGATTTCAACGCTGGCTAGCGCAAACACTATATTGAATCACGAATGCCGGTGTATTTCCGCACATTCGGCACTGATATGGAGTTACAGTCACGCTAACCAGTAGCAAACTGGTTAGCAGGTTTTTAACTGCACGAATATAATTGCTCAGCACCGCTGGATAAATAGCCCTGTCAGTTCTAAAAACTTAATCAGAAAGCTCCCTTTTTTTAAAAGGAGAACAATTTGGATAGCAGATTGTGTATTATATCTGGCATAAAGCAAATATATTGTGCCAGCACTCTAATACTCAACACTTAATATGTTTGTTATAGGTAGAAGATTATTTTCTGTTACAGAAACTAAGTAACTTGCATTATTAAGGAAAAGATGAATTCTGTAAGGATAACTGAAACTAAAGACTTAATTTTTATAGTCATTCCTGACATTATAGACAGGTGTCTCTTTAAATTAGCTCTTTAGTTTTTCTTACAAAACATACACAGTCTTTGGCTGAAATAAGATATCCATATCACCTAGGGCAGCAATATAATCCACAGCTGCCTCCTCATTTGGTCTTCTGCCCCAGCGGTCCTTACCTGCTGATATAAGTAAAAAATATATTGATCCTCAAAAATGCAGATGAGCAGATCAGCTTCTACTTACCTCTGCCCAATAAGGGCAAATATGTCATAGATCTAGTTGAAGTCAGCTACTTATCTTGCCCTATCTGCAGTTTAGTTTATGAATATTATATAAAATAAAAAAACGAGAAATATAAATGAATAGCTACTGATTTATCTGTGGTATTTAGTTAGATCAACTGGACTTACCTTACCTTAGTTAGATCAACTTAACTTACCTTACCTGGCGCTCCACTCGCTCCTTCTGATCTGACAGCTGCGTTGCCCCTGTCTCCCAACCACGCGCCTATCTTTGGCACATGCGCGCCAATACAAAAGATAGGCACGCATTCGGGAGAGCAGGACAGCGTGGCTGTCAGTTCAGAAGGACCAGCAAGTGGAGCGCCAGGTAAGGTAAGTTCGGCTGCGTCACCTGAGCAAACTATTATTCACAGGGAGGTGAGAATTCACCCCCTGTGAATAATAGAAACGATTGGCAAACACTTATTTTTTTAAGTTTACAGTTCCTTTAACTAAACCAGGAAGCGGTCGCCAGTTTTTAACTCGGCTGCGGTGGATCATGCGTGAAGTAAATATAATTACCTTCGATCCTGATCCTGGTAAAGGGATTAAAGAACGAAAGGTAAGGAATAGGTCCTTTACCTCCTGGTCTTCAATAACTGCTACAAAAAGTGAACCATTCCTTTAAAGTAGTAAGGTGCATTTTTTTTTTCTTAAACTATGTCCGTAACAAAAATTAAAGTTTGTAAATCCTGCCAGACTCTCTCTATTTGTTTCTGATGGTTAGTGGGCTAATGCTATATTACTTACATTTACAATTTTACTACGTGACTTTCGTTTCTTACATTCATGCTGGCTGGGAAATAAACTGCAAAGGTTAGTTTTGTATTTTAACTGGGTCTGTTGAAAAAGCATGAAAGGCTAAGGAATGTAGGATATGTTTGTTAACGCACTTTGAAAGCTCACTTATGTGCCTTAGAGGAGAGAGGCAAGTCTGAGTGCTGTAACTGGATTGGATACCAGCTTCTAAGGGGCACTACTAGATTTCTGCTTTGAGCTCCTGTGCAGGAGAGATAACTGTGCAATTTAAAAAAAAAGAGACATTGCACAGTGAGAGCACCAGGAAGAGATTATTTGCCAGTTGCCACACATTAAATTCTTAAAAACGATATTAATTGAAAAGCTCTTTATTACTAAAAAAAACTCTTGCCACGTACATCTACATTGTTTGTGGCAAAATTAGCAACATCTATAACGATAAGACCCCTGTATCTAAAGTTGACATCAAATGACAAATAGGCTGTGACCTATGAACCCTCTTTTCTTACTTATTATGTTTGCAACAAGCAGTTGTACCATTTTAAAGATTGCCATGTACTGATGTGACTGACTGCTCTCCCAATCCTCCTTCCTCCCCTTGCCTGTTTTGAAATTTGAAGCATGCATGCCGATATCAGAGATTGGGAACATGTTTGGGGGTCAGCCACACTATGAAGAGTGCAACAAACTACCAGAAATCATACATACAAACAAAATAAAACAATAAGGGCCATATTCATAAAGACGCAGTATAGCTTTTTTAGCAATACCGCACCTTTAATGATTGTGAAACCGATTGTTAATTTCCAAATGTACTGCAAACGTACATTAGCGATAACGCACAGTTAATAAGGGGAATGGAGGGGCTTGAATATGCAGGCAGATTAGACAAGTTAGGGCTGTTTACATTGGAGAAGCGACGTTTGCGTGGGGACATGATAACCTTATACAAATATATTAATGGGTCATACAATGAACTCTTTGGTGCATTGTTTACTAATAGGTCATATTACAGTTTCTTTACAGTGAGAACGGTGAAACTGTGGAACTGTCTTCCAGCAGATGTGGTAGTATTAAAAGTTCATTGAATAGCTTTAAAAAAGGCCTGGATGAGTTCCTAAAACTAAATAATATTGAGAATTACTGGTATTAATGAATATAGATCTGGTTGATACAGGGATATTTTCCGATTGCCGTTTGGAGTCAGGAAGGAATTTTTCCCCCCTTTTTAGCTGTTTTTTTTTTGCCTTCCTCTGGATCAACTGTTAGGAAGGGTTAATAAAAAAAAAAAAGAGGGTGAATAGGTTGGACTTGATGGACGTATGTCTTTATTCAACCTTAATTACTATGTTACTATGTTAAAGTATCGTTGCTAACTTGCGATACCACACGTTTATGAATATGGCCCTAAGTCACATCTCAAATTTAAATTCTTTACATGGGTACAGTATAGGGGTGCATCAGTAGGTGTATTATTGTGTTAGGTGTGGTATGTAAAATTAACTTATTTGATGATTTAGACATAGAGACAAAAGGTTGGATTCGGTGTGAGGATGCATCAGCAGGTGTGTGTGTACCTGTGTCTGAGTGGGGTTGGACGTATGCTTTTGTACTTATGACCATAAATCTAACCTTTTTTGCTTATTTAGATATAGTTGATATGGTCACCGAAGTGTGAATTGAATGTAAAGGTGCATCAGTAGGTGTGTGTACCTGTGTCTGTGTGGAGTTAAGGGGTATGTCTTTTTGCTACATTATTTTAATATTTTTTGTCTTCCATGGAAAAAAAAAAGGTGAGTGTATAGATAAATCAGTTGGCATGTGTGTGGGGGGTTATAACAATAATAACAATACCAATTATAAAAAGGGTTTAGGTAATAGTTGTGTATTTATGACCATTTCTATAGTAATTATTATTGTACTAATAGTAATTAGTATTATTTTTTACTTGTGCTGGTACCTGTTGCTTTTCCTATATTGGACACTAGATGTCACCGAGTCACTGAAATGTATGGGGGGTGATGAGATAAGGTTTGATGGTAACAGATCTTTTTTCCCCTTCTTCTGACCAGTCAATAAAAAAACAAAACCTAAAATAAACAAACAAAAAAAAATAACAACATTTCATAACTTAGACCTATTACTATTAAAACAAATGAATGCCTGACTTGGTAAGTATGAATGATTGATTAGTGTCAAAACAGACAATGGATTAGGTGGTAATAATAAAGAGATGAATATCTGGAATATGGTGGTTCCCTAACTTGCTTTTGGTGGGATATTCTATTCTCGTTTTATTTTCATATTTGGAATTATCTGTTTTCTGTATACTTTCAATGCTTTGTATTTTTAATCAGTCTGGTTTACATTGCCAATAGCATTTTTGCCTTCAAACATAAGTGTTCACTCCTGAACCTCTAGGTCATTTTTTTAATTTTATGTATCTATTTTACTTTCCCTTTTTTTGATGCTACTCAACTACATGGGCATCAACTGTTCAGTGTTCCCCCAGCAATTAACCTTGTATAGTATGTGGATGTCTGGGTCTCTTTCCATGTCATCATATCGTTAGGCTTTGCATCATCTGCCCTATCCTGCTGTGCTTTTCTTGCCTTTCTCCCTCCTCATCTGTCACCTCTCTGGGGACTGCAGGATACAGCTGAGCCTGGACTCTTTCAAAATAAACAAAGCTTTCCCTGTCTCCTCCCCCCACTTGTGATACGCCCCCTACTCCTCCATAACCCTATCTCACTGCAAATCCTCTTTCTTTTGTATTCATGTAAAATATACCCAGTGTGGCACAGGAAGCATCATTAAAATAAAAGGATGGATGGGTGGGTGTGGGAGCCAGAGAGAGAGTGAAAATAAATGGTGTGTAGTCCATAGATCGGGATTGGGAAGGTTTTCTTACTGCTTTCTCTAACACAGACAAGGAAAATTCCCCCCACCCACCTTTCCCTCCAGCTTTTCTGATGGCATAAAGAAACCCGGATAGGTGGAGAGGCAACATTGGTAGAGGTATGATAACCTATTAACAGCGGGTGTGTGAGACATAGATTTTCTTGGAAAGGTAAACTACAGTGTGCTTGGAAGGAAATCCGAAGGTTTGTGTTTTAGTTTATATTGCTATGTTAATGACAGACTAGTATTGAGATTGAATGCTTCTTCTTCATGTGTCTGTTTTGTTTTGTTTTTGAGTGTAAGAGGTTGTAAAGGCCTTTTTTGGTCATTGAACAATATTTTGAAATTCATGAATTTTTGTTGACTACACAAGTTAAACAACTGTTTTAGTTTATTCTGCTATATATATGATTATATATAGTGTAATATTTTTTTTTTTTATCACAAGCATGTGTACTCTACCCCCCCAACTAGTAATGAATAGTTGATTGACAGCCTGTCTTGTGTTTATGCCTTAAGTTGCTTACTTGGTATTTTTCTCACCCTTACTCCCAATCATTTTTGCACTACTCTCGTTCTGAGCAAGTGTCGTGGACACTGTGAATACAGCTGGTTATTGTACGCTGGTAATGGTAATAAAATGAGAAACCTTATATTGGAATTTGGACCCATGTTTTGCTTTTCTCTCCTCCTGCTTTAAAAAAAAGGAATTATTATCTTTCATGAATTTCTGTTTTTGAAACTGCAGATCTTGAACATTTTGTTGTAGAAATGAAATATGTATATTGTGTATGGTTAGTTTCTTTCTTCTGATTATGAAGCTGTTGTGATTTGAATGAAAATGAATGATACGATTTGAGACCCGGGGGTTTTGACTGAACAGTGTTGTCTGCTGAACCATGTGCTTGTCTAGTTTAGTGCAGTTTGTGTATGTGTGATAATGCTTACCATTACAGCATTAGTGCTATTGTTTTTAAATTGGAGATTTTACACATTGGAGTTGATTTGAGTAATTGCAGAAATGTAAAATATGGACATGGTGCAAAAAGTTTTTTCACTATTGTTTAATTTAAACGGTTCAAAATGAAAATAGCACTTTGGGTGAAGAACTAAAATCAATGTTACAAAATGATAACTGTATAATCAATTTATGCACTGACAAAGTGTCAGTGTTTTAAAGGTTTTGTGTGATTTTTTTCACCTGTATACACAATATAACTGGATTCCATTAGACAGGCATTCTCACACCTACTGCACTTTGTCATTTTGTTGATGCGCTTGACAGAACAAAAAGGTTTACTACAATTTTTCTACTTCTATTACTAAAAATAAATGATTGTCAAGAGATTGGAAGTGTACTTTATACAGTTACATGACCAGAGACAAATATGAACAGGGCTTATTTAATAAGAGGTGCAAAATGTTGTCTGTGCTATTAATTCACAACAACCAATTAGATATTAGCAAATGTAAGGCTGGGTACACACAAGCAGAGTTTTCAGGCCAACTAAATGATATTTCTGTGAATTGGTCAGTCAGGGGCTGAAATATCTACGTTATTTTCAGAGCCAGCGACTGTCGACTGATGTCAGTCACCTAGATCAGATAAACAGGCGATCGGACATGATGGTAATTCACTGATGAACATGCATTCTCCTATGGACCGCATGATTGGTCACGGTGAACTGTTGGCGGCGACTTTTGCAATGACTGACAGCAACCGATTGCTGTTGACTAGCAGTTGTGTACCCAGCCTTAAAAAGTATAATTTTGTTGTTACAAATTGAAAGCATGAACAAAATAATAATACCATTATTAAGTGTCTTACATTCAAAGTTTTTTTCAAAGTTTGGATTCGGACAGTAATTGGTGTTTTTACTACTAGAAAAAGTGTGCCCGTTGGTGCACAGTGGAAATTATGTATGTATGTTTTGACAGGTAATCCTGACACAATGTGCAGTTCAACCTAAACAGCACCATTTTTATTTATTATTTTTATTGAAAGCTTGGGGTCATGCTTTCAGTGATACCAACACTAAGTGCACAAACATCCAAGTGATTCGTGATCTGTCTGCCTCTCCCTTATGGCCATAGCTGTTAAGCTGTAGGGCCAGAGAGAGGCTACTTAGATCCCTTCATCCAGTAGGTATCAAAAACCATTGCAAACTTGCTCTCCCTTTCCACTCCCAGCAAGTATCCAGGGGGAGGATCAAATGGTATAAGTCTGAAAGTCCTAAAAAGGACCCAGACAATCCCACCACATAACATGAGCAAACACACACAGACCCTCCCTTATCTATTTGACATGCAAGACAGACCCAGGCAATTCTGCCACAATGTGCAGATCAAGCTAAACAGCACAATTGGACAACTGGAACCCTTATACAGGATCCAGAATAACATGCTAGGCTCATACTTATTAGTATTTACCACAACAGGTTCCAGATCTACAATAACTATGGTGTTAGGACAGTACAGGATAGTGATTATCTATAAATATTTGAGAGATGTTTTTAAAGGAGCTAAAAGAGTATAAAATGAAGTAGAGCCTTCTTATAACAGAAGGTACCTCACAGCCTCATGTTATTATAATAGCATTGCCCTAATAATGTACATATAAGCACATTTCTCACTTCCAAACAAATGGGCGGTGGCATGCAAAGTATCTTATTTATTACTGTAGCTAAGATAATGTGTCTAGATGTAATTCATCCTAATGGTATAGAGCAGGGGTGTTGAACTTTCACATGTTTGCACACCACAACTCCCAGCATTCTCTGTTAGCAGTAAGTTTCTTCTTTATGTCCATTGGCTAATGAATGTATTAAGATGCAATACAGTGTACTGATATAGAGCATGAGTGTTGAACTTTTCACATATTTAAAAACTACAACTCCTGGTATTCCCTGGCTGCACAGAATGCTGGGAAATTAAATTTTTTATATCCTGGAATAAAACCCTTTTACTGAATTACAGACATTAAAAGCCTATGCTTTAGCGATTCCTACCCATGGGTTTGAATAGGCGAGTGTTCAAACCAAACAGCACCTTTGGGAAACCTCAGACCCTGCACAGGATCCAGATAAACATGCTGAGTGTTACCACAGCAAATTCCACACAAACAATTACTGATTACGGTTAGAACAGCACAGGATAGTGATTGGCTATAAAGATTATGGAGAGATGTTCTTAATGGAGCTAAAAGCTCCCCATAGAGTATAAAATTAAATACAGCCTTCTTATAACAGTTGTACCTCACAGCCTCATGTTGTCAATATATTAATATTGGCGAAAAAGTGGGAAAATTGGCTCTAAGAATGCTGAGTAGTTTCAAAGTCATTTTATCATATACAGACATCACTTCCTGTCTAGCAAACAGAAACTGGATTGTCTCATTACCGTCTATGGGGAGGGGGGAGTAAATGTGAGTCTAAAGAATTTTCTAATTGGCTAAGACTGTCTTATGTTTTACAAACAGCACATAATTTGTAGTAATATACAGGAACTTCCTTACACTTCCTGTCTTGTCATGTACAATGCCTAAGAGAATTTTTTGATTTGCTAACAGTGTAAGATCAGAACCTCATTGGATGTTAGTAAAATTCCACTTTCTTTTAGTGTTCCACTTCCTTTTAGAGACCCATGTAGAAGTCCTAGAATTGTGGCTAAGCCTACCATTTTGAGTTTTCCATTCAAACTTAGGGGTGTCCAGTAAAGTATGTATACTTTATTAATTGTATATCATTTTTTTTTGTAATTCAGTAGTAGTATTATACTTTGTATAGTGTTATTTGTTTTGGTGATTGTAATTAAATAGTAATAATTACACACACACACACATATAGACCTTTCCTGTGTATAATAGTGTTCTATTCCCCTCACCTAATTAGTTGCTCCTAAAAACTCAATGCAATATCCGTAAAAATATAAATGTATTTATATAATATAAGGGATATAAAGTTATATATTGATATATGTATATACATATATTTGTCAATAAAATTAGTTTAAATGGAAAGTTCAGCAGAAAATATCATGTTATTATGCATACCTACTTATTCTACATTTTCTCTTCCATTTTGAAAAATCAGTTGAATTTTTACCCCTTGCAGTTCCCTGCTGTTGACATTAGTGAGCTGACATTTCAGGTTCTGTGACGGTCCTTCTTCTTCCTAGAATGCACACTACCTTTGAATGTTCCCAACAGTAATTTCTATTGGTTGGCTGTTGGATGGGTAAAACCTGCTCTGATCTCTACTAAGCAACTAAATCAACCCAGACGCTTGGGCAATAATGGTCTCTGTTAGGGGCCCTGCAAACAGGAATTCAGTATTTTAGAAGAATTTATTTAAAGACTTATTTAAATGCTTTCACATTAAAGGGAAAGTTCAGTGCAAATACATACTTTTGAGGAAAAAAGGCTTTAATTTTTTCTCAAAAGTATGTATTTGCGCTGAACTTCCCCTTTAATGTGAAACAATCAACGCTTTTCAGACGCCATTGCAGATCCTGCATGTATGTGTGTGTATATATATATATATATATATATATATCTCACTGGGGTGTTCAGCTGTCCAGAATGATCTTCCCTATTTTTAATATAGGGAGTTTATTAAAGCCACGGTCAGCTAACCATTATTGTCCTATAGCTATTGTCCTATAGGAGACCATGAACAATCACACACATATCGATGGTTCCTCTTTAATCCCATTGGACAGACTACCAATTGGAAGTCTGTCTAAATGGAATATTGTCCCAGGTGTACACAGCCTTGCAATTTTGTCCTCCTGATGTCTGAAAAAAGAATATGTCAGCCACCTCATTAGCATAGTGCTCAAATTAGGTTTTTAAATAAGGCTTGAGTAACCAAGCACTCAATTCCATGGGATTCCAATATAATATAACGGTGCTAAGAATTCACCACAGTTTTATTTTTGTTCTTGCACAAGACCTAACACTCTTGGTTGAGGCTAAGCACTGGTTTAGATTGCCTTTCCTGGTCTCAAGCCTCCATCAAAAGTGTAAAATAAACACAGTTATCACAGCTTAGTATGTGAAATTATTTGGTTTCTCCCCATCCACCTGTGGACTTGTAACAACCCCTTAAAGTAGTCATCTTGGTGTTTTTTCTTTTCTTTGTCATGGGAGTAGGTGTGTTAATCATAAAATCTCAGGGGCTTATCTGCCTGCACTGTCACCCTCGCCAACCCACAGGGATTGCTAGCAGTTACATTTTGATGGCTGTCCTCTTGAGGGACAATGCCAAGTTAACTTCTTCCTGCTACAAGGGCCTTAAAGATAAATACATACCCAGTAGTCCATTGTTTGTCAGTTAGAGGGGGGTGTTTTTTTCTCTAGCAGGTGGTCTATAGTTACTGTCAATTTATATAAGGGATAATTAGTAGATTATGTCCCTTGACCATGCTTTTTTCTAGGGCAAGGAACTTGAAGGTAAAGAAAAATCCCTTTCTACACTGTAGTATATTATTTATTTTTCTCTTGTAAAATTTAAATTATTGTAGGGGGGAGGTTTAGTTTTATTTAGTTTATTATGTAGTAGAAGAAGGGAAGTAGGCAGTAGATAAAGTTTCCAGAAAAAGTCTCATTGCATTATAATGTAAAGTACTATCTGTTGTAGTACTTTACATTATAATGGAACGCCCAGAGTAAGGTGTCAAAACAGCATTGTACATGGCAGACAATGCTGTTTTGACACCTTACTCTGGGCGTTCCTATAACACCTCTTAGCCACTATCCAATCACACCCTTAACACCTGGCTGTGATATGCTGATTGGGATTTTCCAGGGTACATAATTGCCACAGATTCTTGTACAAGTCATTCTGAATTGAGAAAGCCAGACGGATGACTAGCGAAACGTCTTCAAGAGCTAAACTTCAAGTCCAGTTGATCTAATTGAATACAACAGATATACCATGACCTGGATGAATGAGAACCTTCACAAGCAATGTAAAGTACTGTTCAGTAATGCTGTGACAGATGTGTGTAATGTTCTGTTGGCAAGTAGTGGACTCCAGCAGGCGAGACGTGGCATGAAAGTTTTATAATAACTATCCAACTATGATATAAGGGATAATGCGCCCCTTACAGTGTAATATAAGGATATTACGCCACAGAGGAGTTCCCTGACCATATAGAAGCAGAAGGCCGTAGGCCGAGTGCTTTTATACAGGACAGGGAACTCCGAGGTGGCGTAATGTCCTTATATTATAATGTGAAGGGGCGCATTATTTCTTATAATACATAAGTATTGGATTCCTTCACCCCATTCACATTTTAAATTCTAGCCTTGTCCCTATTTCTACCTTAAATCCCCCAAGCTACCTTCTGTAACTTAAACCCAGTAGAAAGGAACATCCCAGCCCACCATCTATGGCGTTAAACAAATCTTTGTGGAGGAGGAGAGAGACATTGGTTATGAAGTGACAGGAAGCATCTCCAGCAGGTTCTGTTAGTGAAGTTAAACACTGCAAAAAATGCTGTGTCATTGTCCAGGCATGAACACTGGAATGGACGGAGTAGTGGGATATAAAAAAAAATAAGAAATGAGTCACTTAGTGACATAGCTGAGTGATTTTTATAAGGATATATACCACTGCAGCTCCCATTATAAAATATCACACTTATGTATTATAGGTATATATTGCACTGTTGCTCACATTATAATTTGGATTATTGGGTATTATATCATGTCAAATATGCTATAGTTCTGTTGATATAATAGTAGCGCCTGAAACAAAAAGTAAGGTTTGATTCCCTCATGCAGACACTTACAGGGAGATGCAATAAAAGTTCTTATCGTTAAAAATGGTGCTAATTTTGCCCCAACCAATCACATGTTAGCTTTCAAATGTTAAATAAAATCTGATTGGTTGGGGCAAAGTTAGCACCATTTTTAACGATAAGAACTTTTATTGCATCTCCCTGTTAATGCCATCATAACTACTATTTTATTTAAGTGGCATAATGAAATGTTACACTGACAAATGTTTGAAAGGTATGTATTCTGAAAAAATGTCTTTGCCTCATCTTAAAGGATAAGTGTAAAATTAAGTTAGGGTTACTTGGAAGCTGCAGCTTTAAAAATTCTTTTGGCATATTTCTTGTTTCCCCAAGCCCCTCCAGAGCCTACCTTTTTCCATTCAAAGTTGCTGACATCTTGTATGTCCTTAGGTGCATGGTTAGCTTCACCCCTGCGAGATTTTATCTTCCTCCTGATTGGTAAGCCTAAATTGGTAAATTTTGTCCACTCTGTGTGCATGTCTGCCGCGCACTCACTGATGTCACGTTGCGTGTGTGCGACGGGATTGAGGTCATGCGTGCACACGTCCATGCACGCACTGACGTCACGTCATGCGCTTGCGGAGGGTGCATCATTTTATGCTGCATAACAAATTATCCCTTTGCTTGTCAGTTTTGTAATTTGGGGTTTTGGAGGGTGATTTACATATATGTAGTTTTTCATTTGGGAGGTGAACATTCCCTTTGGAATAACTTTATACCTGTAGTTAGTGAATGTTTAGATTTTTAATTTGAACACTAGAATCACTGTTGCAAGATGACAATTCGAATAAGCATATTAACACATTTGGAATGTTTATCCTTTAACAACCTTACAGTATATGTTGCACTGGAAGCATCCTTTCTCCATATTTGCACCTGTGGAAATGCCAGCCTTTTTTGCTGTACACATTCAGGGTGCAAGAATAATGCCACGGCTTCAGGAGCAAAAATAGCTGCTACAAATTTGTTTACACATTTCTCTGTTTTATCTTGCATCAGCTTGAAAAGCTATCGGCAACACCAGCTGTCCTGGGTTACTTTAATCATGTAATCCTGTGCAGATAAGGTTCCCAGATGCTATGCTTTTATATTTATATTTTTAAAAACTAAAATGAATCTTCCTTCCAACCCCTAAAAAAAAGCAAAGTTTTGTTTAAAACATTTCCTTTTTAACATGTATTGGTTTACTCTCTGTTATTAGCATTTGAAAGCTCTGTGCAGAAATCCATTTCACAAGGCAAATAATTTTTTACTGTGTTCACACATGCAGATTTTTTGGATTCCGACCCACAATTCAGTCTGTCCTGACAGAACAACGAACGGCACACACACGTGTGTTATTCTCACCCAAAATGCGCAATTGCCCAATGGACATTACAGCTGAGCAAAGTTTACCATGCTTAAATGTGTAAAGAACAGTTTTGCTAAAATAATTCAAAAACAAAGATTGACATGAAAAAAAAAAAATTCAAATAATTACTAGTCAAATAATCACTGTTTCATCTAAGCTGTGTGGGTGTGCACACATGCGTGTGATTCTACAAACCTGTGCACACAAGGTGAAAGTATGCACATGAACAATTAAACAATTTATGCAGTGTGGAATGTAGCACATAAAATTTCATTTTGCATTGGCACAGTTAATATTGGTGCATATAAAAAAGGTGCATTGAAATGAGCTGTGTTGCTTAGCTGGTTAATCCATTTTATTGAAATTTATATAGGCACCAAACATGCTTTTTATGTGGGTTCTGGTTTCGGTTACTGGTTTCCAGTAATACATGTACATTAGGAGGGCATAGCTAGAAATCACAGAGCCCCATAGCAAGATTTTAGATGCCCCTTCCATCTCCCCCGCAACCCACATAAAAAACAGTTTGGATGCAATTCAACACAACCCGGCCAAACTGCAGCCAGGTTTTTAAAGGGCATGTCCATCTTAATAAGAAACCAAACAGAAGCAATTCAGAGCGCACTCCAGTCTTGAGTATTCAAATCAATTTATTAAACACATGGCGTTTCGGTGTCCGTGCGACACCTTCCTCAGACGTATAACACTGGAGTGCGCTCTGAATTGCTTCTGTTTGGATACTATTACCATTGGCTATGGTTTTTGGAGCAGCACCCAGCGATTTCAACAATAAACTATAGGTGTGCGGGGGAACTATCTACTTCATCATACTTTACCGCCAGTAGTTCTGCCACACAAACCCCATTTTCTTTTTACTTTAACCTTTTAACCTTTCAAAGATGCTCCCAGGCTCAGATATTCTACTTAAATTTTTTTGCTGGTGTGGCCACCAGCTGTGGCCACTCGCTGTTGCGAGCTGGTTAGCTCTGAGTGTGCACAGCAGCAAAGAAAGGCTTGTTCTGTAACTGCTGCCAACCATTGGCCTTAATGTTACCATCACGGCCGAGACTGAAGGCCATTACCAGGATGAAGAGAGAAGCCGTGGTTTTGTAAGTAGAATATCTGAGCTTGGGAGCATCTCTGAAACAGAAACTGGGTTTGTGGTGCTGAACTAGGTGAGGTAAAATTTTTCTTAGGAGAGTGGACATGCCTGCATGGGACCTGGTGGGGCCCACTTTGGCTCCAGGCCCCACAGCAACTGCTATGGTTGCTATGGTGATCACCATGTGTATTAGCTATCTATCCACTAGTGCATTAGATAATACATAAAGTTAATAGTGAGTACTCATTTATCATCTTGAGTAGATAGATAATCTGAAAGAGCATACCTGTTATTAATTTGTCACAAATTGAAACTCCCCCGAATTGTACTTACATTATCTCTCTCCTCCAGCGTTCTGCAACGGCCCTCTGCTTGCATGAAACTGCAAGCAAGGAGCTGGACCGGCAGCCGCGTCCGTGATTGGCTGAGAGGCAGCCAATCACAGACGCGGCTTCTGGTTATCCAGGTAATGTAAGTAGAGTTCGGGGGAGTACTATAGGGGTTGTGGCTAGGGGAGGGATCCCTCCACTACAGCAAAGGGGTTTTGTTCTTGAGGGAGGGAGAGGAAAACAGGTGGGAGAGGGAGAAGGGGGGGGGGGCTGCAGTGTGCATGGCAAAATTTTCCCCGGAGGAGAGAAAGGAGGCAGAGTCCTATATGGACTCTGCCAGGCTCCTAGTGGTCAGTTTTTGGGACTTTACAGGAGAACCATTTGGAGCAGGGATGTAAGGTAAGGATTTTATTACACTACACAGTTGGACCAGTAGTGGGTTAAATTGATAACACTATTGAGGTTAATTTGACATTTACCACGTTCCTAGTTTATGGTGTTTTTTTATGGTGCTAAGATCTTCCTGCCTTTGACTATGTGTGTCAGGATGTTATTATTCTGAAACATGTACCATGACAATTACCCCTTCCTCTAAGTCTATAATTGCACTTTCTTTAGCCATGATACAAAAAGTATTGGGCGATTGAATTTGCTTTAAGAAAAATGTTTGATTTAAAAACTGTGCAAAAAAAGTACAAACTTACCTTTCGACATTCCTGCAACATTAGGAAAACCACCTGGCCTGATCATTTTGTGGTCGACTACATTCAGTTGCAAAACAAGACAGCAAATATTGTGGGAATGTAAAACTGGCTATGTATTTACATGTTGGATATTAGATAGATTTGACAAATGAATGTCCATTTTACTAGTCTATAACCAGCATCATTAGTGATGTAACTAGAACAATTTAATTCTCAGTTTTAGGCCACATACACAGAGGAACTAACTTCAGAGTAAGCCACCATACACTTTATATTGCCGCCTGTGGAAATTTTTTGGCTGCTTTGTCTGACTGTTATCCAACAAAAAGAACCCATGTATGACCCACTATAACTGTTAAGATCTTTTATGTGTGTACCCAGCTTTAGTGTTAAGATTATGTGCAGTAGACGTAAAATATAGTGTTGCATACATAAACACAGAACTGTAGCTGTGAAAAGCTACATGTTTCAGACCCTAAGTCTTTGTGCTTGAGAAAGGACTTATGGTCCGAAACATGTAGCACACATGTTTTCCAATAAAAACTATCTTTTCACAGCAACAGTTCTGTGTTTATGTGTACTACACTATATTTTATGTCTACTGGGTTACTTATCCAGCGTGGTGGAGGCTGGAGGATGTAGCCTACTGGAACCTATTGCTCTAGTACTTGGGGGCCCCAATCGATTACATTCCAGTATGTGCAGATAAATGTTAGGTAGGTACATTGCAAGGGGTAGGCTATTTAAACATTGAATTGGCAATAAAATTCTAGGTTGATTTGTCATATAAAACAGTCATGTTTATAAATAATGTATTTGCATTCCTGTGCAGAGCTGCTCTATTTTTAACTTTCTTAGTATAAGCAATTTCTGTTTCACATTGCTAACTGTACAGAACTGAAAGTAATATAGAAAAACATGGATCTGGCAGCAATAGGAACATTACTTTCCCTCCAAAACATTATACAGAATTTCTCATAATGTCCCTTTTATTTAAATAACTATTTGGATGCTGCTATATTGTCCATCCCATCCCGCATGCATTTTTTAATATCTACACATGGCTTCTTATAAATATATTTAGTAAATACAATCCTACTACTAATGTGGAAACACTAAGCAGACCTAGAGTAAAGCTAGGTACACATACTAACGATAAAGCTCCGATACTGTCGGATCTAACGGTATGGGAGCTTTATCGGCAGTGTGTGTGTAATGCCTTTCCAGAAGGAGTGTGGCCACTGAACTTTCCTGTCGGCCTTGCGGTAATTTGGTCCCTATAGGGGAGTTGGCCACGGTCGTGGGAAACACACAGCCCCGAGCGTTCTCCCTATGCTGTGTGTTCCTTGATCTTTGAAAAATGACAGACAGGATCTGCAAGATCCTGTCTGTCATATTTCAAACCTCTTTACTGTGTGTACGCAGCTTTACTGGAATCTCTTTCTTTGCTCTTAAAGTTATTTTGAACAAAGACCATTATCCATTATGTTCAGCAAATCACAGTACCAACCCAACAGGCACCATTACTTATTTGAACTGTGTACTACATCTTTCTCATATACACCACATCCACATGCATTGCAGCTAAACAATATTACCCTTTTTCTCTACCATGTACCACCATTGGGCATTTAGGGATTCTACTATTATAACTTATTTTAAATGTGTATTCCACACATTAAGTATTTTAAGCCAACTTCACCCTCCACAATCATTAGCTAATACATGCCATACTCCTGGGTGCTTCATGGAAACTAAGGGGTAGTGTTTGTTAAGGGCTATATTTGTTCACAGTCCCTTCAGCAATTTAGTGAGCTGGTTATGAGTTTAAGCATGGTCAGAAGAAGCAGCTAGGGGAATAGCATTCAGTCATTGGCGGCAATGTCAACTGATAGTTGCTAACTGGAAGAAGCAGAAACGGGCTACAGAACATTGTACTGCAATTATGAAAGTAGCATAAAATGTAAACATGTAAATGGGTTTGCAGCTCTCCTTAGTGAATGCTTAGTCTTGACTACAGAAATGTCACAGGTATGTCACCCACTACTTACTTGGCAGCTTAATGCAGGGTAATTATATTTTAGTATTAGTTTTCCTTTACATAACAAGACTAAAGTGATCAGGATGGGAAGGATACTTTTAGATGCAGTGATGCTAAGTTCTTTGTGATCATACATTTCTCCTTTATTTGACTTGTACCAGTGTGTAAGGCACATTGCAAAACATATTTTTTAAAAAGTGAGCACACACAGGAAGTGTGTGTGAAATATTTGCTTGAGAAGCGTGTGTGCATGTGAACTTTTGTTCAGAAAGTGGGTTGGGCAACATTTTTTCCTGATTATGGCTGAGGTTGGAAAGATTAATGCTGTCACTTTTCATTGCCTGAACTGCAGTTTTCCATGTCTACATGTCATTACAACTTCAAGCACAATTTGGATCCATTTATAATTACAGGAGGTAAGAATGATTTTTTTTTTTGTAATTTGGCAATAGTAATTTTGTTTAAACAAACTCCGTGTGAGTTGTTTTAAGCATTTCTGTGTAAAATATCCATCATCAACCATCTGTATGATAAAACTCATATCTCTTAGCTAAATTGGTATTGCAATTTAATATTAAGTAGTCATATTCAGCCTTTAAGCGTTTGTTTCCTCCTTAACAAAAACATGTTACGGCTATTTAATCATGTGAGAAGTAATCCGGGCAGTACTGCAGTGTTATGACACAAGGCAGCATTCTGCTTAAATGTAGTAGCCCCACATTTTTAGAAATGTGGGCAATAAGTATAATTGAGATAAGGGCGTCTCTAGAGATTTTGCCACCTGAGCCTAAGTTTTTAATGCCCCCCTATGTACCACTAGGTTCCATGAAGTGCGCCATGGCAACCGGGGTTAGGTGTGCATTGCTTCCAGGAATGGGTGTGGTTAAACTTTAGGTCTTTTTAAACTTCACATCATGGCAGTATTTATAAAATTCCTCAAAAATACATTCATCTATACCATAATTCCTGTAGAATAAAAGATTTTTTTCCAAAAGATTTGAAAGCCTGCCACCACATTTCAGCAGGACCCTAACTAACCTAACTAAGTTGCCCTCATGTCCATCTTACACAGATAGGTACATATAACATCTCCTAATGCCTACATCACACAGATAGGTACATATAACATGCCCTAATGCCCAGATAACATATATAACATGCCCTAAGGCCCAGATCTCACAGATAGGTATGTATAAGTTGCCCTAATGCCCAGATCTCACAGACTGGTACATATAACATGCCCTAATGCCCAGATCACCCAAACTACTATGAAAATAAAATGTGTCCAGCTCTGCACACACATAATTATCCCACTTACCCTAGGATAATCAGAGCAGGGCCTGCATGAAGGCAGCAGTTAATGCAGAACTAACAATCATGCAGTTTTATTTCCTGCTCTGTTCTGCCTGCTGCTTTTAAAGTGAGCTCTGACTGCCGCCTCTCTGATATTTATCAGGGGTACCTCCCTGAGAAATTTGCTCATATTGCCTCATTAGGGAAACACCCCTGAATTGAGAAATAGTGTATTATTTTTGGAGAATGATTGCTTTGTATTTCCTTGATCGTTTTTGTATATCTTTTTATACCTAGGGACAGTATTTAAACAAAAATAATATTTGGTGTTATTAGTATTAAATAAAGCCCCCCTCTCTTTTAGAATTATTCAAATTAGATTATTTTTACTCCCTATGATAGTGATCTTTAGAACATAAGTAACAGCAACACAGATGTCTGCTGGTGTCTTCATCTTTTTTGCAAAACCCAATTGCATCAGTATCCTTTCCCTGCACTGATATCATTAGAGCTGAAAGAAAGTTGCACAGTCAATGAAATGTTCTTAACAGTCACTGGAAGCTGTAAAACTGATCAGATCAGTAGCTTTTCTTTTAAAGGTTATTAACAAAGCCAAGATTGTTCCTAATCAGTGTTAGATGTAATGTGGGGCACGCTCTCTTGTATATTATTATCCAAATGTCTAGTATATGAGAAGCTTTGTGTGACCACCTCCATTTAATTTGTTTAGCACACAGAATAAAGAAAGGTTGGGAAAATGAATCTTATCAATCAGACTGTCATGTTAGGATCAGCAGCTGTTGTTTTGTTGATGTAGATTTTCCTCTGTCCCTTCCTTTCTTTCTTTCTTTCTTGATGAGGGATTTTTTTTCAACTTTCCTAGACAATGTAAGTTTCTAAATGTTAGTGTTAATGCTATATAATCGTTCATGAACCAGAAAAGAAACACATTTTTGAAATGTATTTTCCTAAGCCCACTATAAACATGTGAATGGTGCATTGTGAATTTTAATAATGCTTTCTTTGTCAGGATAAATTCACATACAACTGTAAACCATGATTGTAATTTACGTATATGTTTGTGTACTTTTAAAGTTATAAGGACTAAGGCTTAGGGGGAATTCTATTCTTCAACTTAGCTGCTTGGTCATAAGCCTTATTGTTTTTCTCCTTTATTTATAGCGGTGCCCGTTTGTCTCCCTGGAGGAGAAATGTTTCTTAAATATTTGGCAGCTGGGATACATGTAACATAATGAGATACTTAAATGTTTAGGGAGATCCAGCACCTGGGGCACATACACAAGGGCTTCAAGCTGCCCTACTAGTTAGTCAGATGGTAATACTAGGAACCAGCTAATTCAAATCTTTCTAAGTGGCAGGAAAATATAAAGTGAATTGAGCCATCATGGCAGGGTGGGTGGGGTGAGGGGGGCAGTTGGGCATGTTATCTTTATCTCTTTCAGGAAAATATGAGTGTGTGAATAAAGAAGGTTAAAATGCTAAATTTAATATGCTTTTTTTTTTTTTTTTAATAAATTGCTCTTAGCCCAGTTGTTCAAAAGGGCTTTTAACACTTTATTTACATAATATACAAGATCTATTAAGTGTCCATGGCCCTTATGTATTGTGTGTCCATGGCCCTTATGAAGTTTCCTAACATGCACATACCAAATTTGGATTATGCCCTTCAGATTAATGATTTTATATATAGATATATAAATAGGCTTAAGCATTTTTTTTTAATCAAAACCTTTATCCCATTCCACTATTACTGGCTATACACTTGCTCGAAATTACAATGAGTTCAGTGATCAAATAGACATTACATCAAATCATTCTAAAATAGTGTATACAATTGATCATTTTTATTGATACTTTTATGTTAATTGTAGAAGTGATCGCAAAATAAAGTTCTGCTTGAAATTGGATTGACGTCTCCCACATTTTATATACATTTTCAGTAGACAAATTGCAACGACTGATATTAAAATGCAACAACTATTGCATAAATATATTGATTTATTGACAATTTATGCCAGTCATACTATATCAGCTATAATCTAAATAACGTTTAGTTCACATCTAAATCATGTATGGGTATCATTACTCACGTGGGCACACTAGTTTAGTTTATATAATCTTAATCCATAATCCTAAAACTACTTATTTAGATGTATAATCCAGAGAACTACATATAAACATTTTTGAAGATAAGAATTAAAACATACATAGTAGTAATTGAGGTTGAATAAAGGTATACATCCATCTAGTCTAACCATTAAAGGACAATCATACTCATGCAGTAACCGACTTCTTTATGGCTCCTCCCACAATCATTGTCACTGACAATTCTCCCATCCTTGACACTGAGGAACATATGTTAATGAGGGATGGGGAGCGGCTTGAAAACTGTTAGTTACTGCATGAGTATAATTCTCCTTTAAACCCTCCTCTTTAACCCTACCAAACAGCAAATGGAATTAAGCAGAGCAAGAAAGTGTATATTTAATTATTAGGCTGGTCATTTCTTACCTTTACCTCAATATTGTTTTAAAGATAAGAATTTCACCAGGCCCACCCCTGGGTCTCTTTTCCAATAGAACTGTATTGTGCAGTGTGGGGCCCAAACCATTGGGGAGTGGCTTAAAATCTCTTTGTGGAAGCCTTTAACGGCTTGCTTTGGGCTAGGCCACACCACACTGTTTTAATGCACGATATAATCGGGTTAAAAAGCACACATTAGTGTGTGCTGTTGCCTGCTGCGCTGTGATCCGACTACCTGAACGCATGCGATTACCATTTTTGGTGTGATTCGCATGCGCTCCGATAGCCGAATACTAAACAGATTGCAGCGAAAGTGGGCATCCAGGTGCACTAATTGTGTGCGCATGCACAAGAATGCGCCTCAGTGTGGCCTCGGCCTTAGTCTGTTTTAATGTTTTTTCTTTACAGTCAAAACTTAAGATACTGGCCTTTCTTTTTGCCTCATAGAAATGTTATCTGTTCTCTAAAACAGGGATTGGCCTTTTATTATTACTGTATTTACCCAGTTAATCTTCTTGCAGAAACCCCTGGTTAAGAATTATTGCTTTAAAAGGATTTATGTTACCATACCTCATTTAGTGTAGTGTTTTCTATTTTTAATTGTTCACAGTTCCCATATTTGTACATGGTACAATATAATGAATTTAGAGGTTTTAATATATGTTTGTTATTTGCCCAGGGCCCCGTGTGGCAAACCCAGGAATCCATCACTAAGGGAAAATAAGTGTAAAACGCACGCTTCCTGATGTAATATCCTGTTAGCTTGGGCTTTACACTGCATTGGTGGGGCCTACACCAAAATATAAAGTCTCTTCTATGTAGTCATAAGGCGCTGTATCTTACCATACTGCTATCCGCAATGCTGTATTTCAACCGAATTGGCCTAGGGCCGGACTCTCACTGGGGCAAGAGTGAAGGTGCACTTTACAGGAAACATTTCTTAATATCAGATGGGATGGGGGCTATATTAACAATTTAGTTGTCTCTTTTCATTTCAAACATTTAACTGCCCATGTGTGCAGTGCAAAACTAAAAATCACTGCCCCCCATGAATCTCCCTGCTACAGTGGTTGTATAGGAGGGCTGTACTGTATCTGTCATAGGAAAAGTAAGAAGCTAGGCCCCCCTGCAGTCACAGGGGCTGCTAATGTGGCAGTTACACCATGCACATGGGGTTCCTTCATATTTTTACTTTTCTGCTTTTTCCACTTGCCTCTAAAAATGCTTTATAATTCTGACAAGAAATCCACTGCAGAATGTTGCTATCCCAAAATCATGTTTTTTTCATGTAATTCGTATACAGTGTTTGCCTGCTTATATAGAGCATCTTACAATAGCATATGCCTTGGGGGGCAACTAAAGGGCAACTTAAGGGTAAATATTAAATTTGGCTAGAAACAAAGTACATAATGCACCTATTCATAAGTCCAATGACAGTGAAGATACATGGTTTTAAATTTTTCCCATTCTTTTATATGTATTGTTCTCTGTTGTAATTTGGTCAGAAGACACATATAGGGAAAGAATAAATTTGTCCTTACAACACTTTTTTCATTGTCCAGTAAGGGATGCTAGGAGGTGTAGTTCATCCATCAACTTGGACAGTTACTGAAGTGTTGCCAAAATTGCATCTTTCAGGGCAGAAATAAATATCATGCAAACATTATGGGGCGATGGTATAACTTTGCCAGCATTACTTATCTGACCGCAGTCCCGCAATGCTGTAATCCCCTGGCCACCCCAACTGCCATGTTAGTTAAAAAAATAAAATAAAATATTGACTTACCACCTGTCGTTCCCTCGGCCCTCTGCTTCCAGCTCCCTGCTTGCTGGAAGTTGCAAACAGGGTCCGGACCGGCAGCTGCGTCTGTGATTGGCTGAGTCAGCCAATCACAAATGCAGCTGCCTGTTGCTTGTGAAGGTTCTCATTCATCCAGGTCATGGTATATCTGTTGTATGGCCCAGCACAGAAGAGCCAATTCCTCGGGTCAGGACTCAGCCGTGTATCTGCATCTTAAGGATAAAGGACATACCTTTGAAGATTGTAATGTTAATATACTGGCGAAGGAACGTGACTGGTTCAAGAGAGGTGTTAAGGAGGCCATTTATGTGAAAATAAAGAAACCAAGCCTAAATAGAGGTGGGGGGGGGGTTCGACACCAACTGTCTGCCATGTACAATGCTGTTTTAACACCTTACTCTGGGCGTTCCTATAACACCTCTTAGCCACTATCCAATCACACCCTTAACACCTGGCTGTGATATGCTAATTGGGATTTTCCAGGGTACATAATTGCCACAAATTCTTGTACAAGTCATTCTGAATTGAGAAAGCCAGTTGGATGACTAGCGAAACGTCTTCAAGAACTACATTTCAAGTCCAGTTGATCTAATTGAATACAACAGATACAGCTGCCTGTTATGCAGTTGTTTAGTGACCCTTAAAACCTAAAAGTGATTTTTTCACTGTAGTTTGCTTTTAATTGAAACAATGATTATAGCATAATGTACATGTTCCAAAAACATTTTGAAAACATAAACAAATGCCTGTCAGTACTAAAACAAACCGTATACATGTACAGTAGATTACTGAAAAACTGCTGATTTGTTGCAGACATTTTTTTACCCAAATTTAGCCAGTTATCATGTTCCTCTGGTAAAAATGCGTCAGAGTATTTGTCTCTCTCTCCCCGTTAACATGGCTGATGATTTGAAATAAATTTTGCTGTGCACTTGGAAGAGTCGTGTAGGTTATCCACCTCTAAATCTTCATTGTGATTGGATCAGCCAATAGTATATGGCCACCTTAAGAAATTCCACATTTGTAGTAAATGTCAAGCAATAGCCATCACATCACAGTACTTTAAGGTGAATTATACTCATTCAGTAACTGACAGTTTTAAGCTCCTCCTCCCTTATTAACATATGTTCTCCTTTCTCAGAAATGGAAGAATTGTCAAGGACAATGATTGTGGGAGGAGCCAGAAAAATCATGAGTTTAATGCTCCTTTAAGTGGACCTATATTTCTTGGAAATAGCAAGTAATAAATCCTCGTGTGAGCCATGCATTTACATATGTTGTTGACATTGACATAATGATTGCTGGGATGATTCCTCTTAAGATCAGAGTCCTGTGGAAAACACTGCAATCAAAAGGTCCATACAGAAGCAAGATAATTGTCCACCAATACAAGCACGAACAATCAATTTTAGCAACAATCTAGTATATGTTCATTGATATCATTTAGTGATCTGCCTTCACTAAAGTATTGACAACAACAAGGAGAATTGTTTTCACCGCAGTAGGGTGTCCTGCTTGCCCCCATAAATGATTATCTAACTGTAGTATGAATGCATGTTTAATGCATGGTGAAATAGGAGAACATATGCAGAGATGCAATATACTGTTCAAACAACATTTACCATAAATTCTCTGTAAAATAAATGTGATAAATCAGAGCTTATTTTCTTTTAGGATAACAGCTTTCATATGTTGTTCTGTTATACTGTAGCTAACAGGGAGAATTCTGATTGCAGTAGCTTGTGTAGATCTTAACAATTGTTGCTACATCATGTTGCTTCTAGCTTTGAATACGCTATACTCATAAATAATTTAGAAATATTCCCAAGATTTTCCTTTTTGCTATTTTTAGCCTGTTTGTACTTTTGAAATCTACACAGACTGTGTCAATTGGCTTTCTGATTTATTTTTCAGCATTGAACAGGCTGAACTGTTTGACTTTTGCATGTTGAGATTTTGTATTGTCCTCCTCTTTTTTAGGGTTATGTCAAAAAATAAAAAATAGTACATTTTTATGCAGAAGCAATTTCGTCTTTTCAATACAGAAGTGCATATAATTTGATTTAATGTGGGAGCCCCGGGTTAGTGGATGGGGCGTCTGACCGTGGCGGGATCTCTAATTTAGTGCAGTCCCATTCAGGTCCGCCCCCTCCTCCTCCTGTTTGCGCGCAAGCTAAGTCTATTTAAGGCTGGCGCACGTTGTCACCGACGCCATTACAGAGCAGCCAGTGACCTGGGAACAGCTCATCCCTCCCGCCCTCCCTTGTTTTATGTTAAATGTTGTGTTATTTATATTTGATATTGTTGGAGTCACGGCTAGCGGGTACACCCTTGCTGGAAATTGATGGAGCCGTTACATGCCCTCTGGCAAAACAGGTTGGCATTCAAGCTGTGTTCTACGGCTGGAGATAGGTTAACAACAAGTATGGTTATTAGCACGCAAGGGTGTACAGTTTGGTAATATGCAAAGGGCATATTTAAATTTAAGTTATTTAAATGAATATTCAATAAAAAGCCGTGCCCGATTGTTTAACCCAAAAAAGTTGTGTCTGTGTTTTATTTAAAGAAAAAAGGTTCTTTATCTGGTATACAGGGCTGACCGGGTCTTTTCCTTTTATCCCTCCACGGTCTGATATTAATGGAATGCTTGAGAAACGTGACTGCTTGCTCTGTTTAAATAGATTATCCTCTAATCCTCTGGGTCAGATATTTGTCCCTGTTAAGAGTTGACACAAACTCAAACCTGAAATTTGCCATTATATGTATAAGGCAAAACCTAATGCTTAAGGGTCCATGACAATATCTGTTATTTTTTTGTAGATTATATCTTGACACTCAGTTGTATATTTGTGCTTTACACTCAGCCAAAAATGTGCTTTACACTAGACACTTTGTTACTGACTAATGCTGACCATAGACCAAATACAGAGCTCATACATTACCATCAAACCACAGCACTTATATTCCAAAAGATTTTTGCAAGCGCCACTTTAACCGGTGTGCGCAGGCCTGCAGAGTTTTGTTTGAGCCCACAACTTAGAGGGAACACTGGTCTTACTAGTGGGCTTTGAGGGCTTGAGCAGTGTATGGTTTACTGGACTGGTTGGGCAGTCTGGTTTATATCTGGCTTTTCAAAGGTGCAATTACATCATTCTAAACTTCAAATGTGGAAAACTACTTTTGTCATTAAAAGAAACCGAAAAACAGCATGTGGTCTTTAGGCACAACCTGACTTCTGGGCCTTTACATTTATGAACTAAATGCTTCTTTTTTTTTTTTTTTTATAACATTTACCCATTTCCCATGTATTTATCTGAAAGATGCTACAAAATGGATACTGTAGATACTATTTAAACTTTTTAAACTGAAATAATAAACATACAATGTAAGGCTGGGTACACATGAGGGGATTTTTTTTGGCCAAATCTACCATTATTTTCGGGATAATGTCAGACGGAAAAATGGATGGCGTCCCATTTCTGTTGCCCATTCTCACCGTTCGGGCTATCGGATGTGTTGGTAAATCCCTGCACGATCGGTCACATCGATTTTTTTTTTCCCCATGACTGACATGGTTTATTCCCGGGCAACCGCACACTTGTGGCAGCCGTGTGTACCCAGCCTAAGGTTACCCACATTGCATTTGACAGCATCATATATCGCACACCTTAAACATAGCACAGGAAATCCAACCCAACTGTGATACCTTGTATTTACACTGAAAACCTTATTCAGTATAATAGCAACAAAATATACATTTGATACTTAAATGTCACAAGATAGAATCAACGTTCTATAAATCTATACATCTATATTTAATCTTATTTTCTGTAATGTGTTTAGTGTGAGTGTGCCACTTGTCTATGGTAATGCCCTTGTTTGTTGTATAACATAAATATGTATTTGTTGATGAAAAGTTTATAAACGATAAAGGAAATCATTTTTATCCCTAAACATTTTCAGGTCTCCATATCCGACAGTTCCTTGTACCTCTCTAAACAGTCTAGGTCTCTTGAAATCTTATAGTTATAGTTCAAATCACAGAATCCAATATGTCTTCACTCTTACTTATTTTCAGTTTCCTACAGTATGTGTTTATTTTTGTTATATGCAATTCCTTCCATCAATAGAAGCTATGATATCTGTGTTCTTCATAAAAGGTTTAAAGAAACATTTACCTATTTCTCAATGCCACATTGTTTATAAATCCTTGGTTTATGGCAGACCACTACACAAATATTGCTACTCAATGCTTGATAGGTACTAATCATGTTGGTAGTTTCCCCATTGATTGATAAAATTTGATTACTTCTTTAACAGTTCTGTTAGTGGGAAGCTGAAATGCAGTGGTGTATAGCAAGTTTCTACTGCTACAACTTCTAAATAATCCCTTTTGATTAGTGTCACTTCCTATTGTTCTGTTTAAATCTAGGTACATAATAGGCATTGATTGTGACCTGTCAATCTATAAAGTAATTGTACTCACTGTAAATTATACTCGTAGCTTGTAGTTGTGTTGAGTAAGCAGGACATAGACATGCAACTTCATTTGCAAATTACATGTCATATTACATTGAAATATTTGCACTGATTAACAATCCGTCCCATGATCAGCCTGCCTATATTCTGTATGGGGATCAGCTATATCATAATTACTATTGGCTTCATTTACTATCCACAATGATGTGCCAGTTATTGGCCATGTGAATGCCCAGCAAAATAAAAAAGGATACATTGCCATTTTTGGATTTACAGAATGCCAAATCCTCTATGAACATTCTTAGCCAAACCAAATCTGAACGCAATCACTACTGTATATACTCGAGTATAAGTCGAATTTTTAAGGCTTTAAAGTTAGCCTGAAAACCTAATCTTGACTTATACTCAGGTCAAGTCCTAATTTAGATCCAAATTCTGCAATTGTGGATAGTAACCAGTAGGTGGCGCTGCGTTAACCTGCATAGAAAGTTACATGAGCTGATCTGCCTTTACACTTCCTGCTTCCTGTAGTCTGGCTGCTGGGCTCACACAGCACTGTCACGGCTCATCTAGATGCTGTAAATCTGATGGGTCTTCTCAGTTTGGGGCAAAAAACAGCTGCTAGTACAGTGCAAATGACAGCTTGAAACTAAAACTCTCAGGTGAGATTTTTAACTATTGGGGTCAGAGAGTCCTTTACTATATGGCGGTCAGAGAGTCCTTTACTATATGAGGGTCAGAGGGCCCTTTACTATATGGGGTCAGAGGGCCCTTTACTATATGGGTGTCAGGAGAATTGTAAATGATGGTAAGCTTAATTAAAACTTTACTGAACCTTGCCACTCCACATGTTTAGGAACTGCAACTCCCAGCAACAAAGCATGCTGGGAGTTGTAGTTTCCAAACATCTGGAGTGCCAAGGAATTGGAGGTTACTGGTACTGGATGTGGCTATTACTGTATGGGATTCGTGTTTGGGAATTCTGCTGTCCATTTAAAGGGCAACTAATTTCTACCCTCGGCTTATACTCGAGTCAATCAGTTTTTATAAATTTTTCAGGTAAAAATAGGTACCCCGGCTTATACTCAGATTGACTTATACTCTAGTATATATGGGTATATTAAAAATACCAATCAATTTTTAAAAAGTCTGTGTGAAAAATGTGTTGAGAACAGATGTAACAGATGTGACACAAAGTAAAGTGACGTGACAACATATACTTTGCTTTGTTTAGCAAAATAACTCTGTATATTTATTTTGTAAACTGCACCCCTCTAATTGTGATCCAAGAGAGAGTGAGAGAAGGAAAAGGCAACTAAGCCCACATGAAAAAACTAAACTTTTTCGTTGTCAATTTTTCCGTGTGCCAAGTTATGAAGTGAAAGCCTGTGTGTTATTTGTAACATAAAAGGGTGGGGTTATATAAGTTTCCTCTTTTTCAGAGTCCTAACCTATTGTTTTAAACAAGTGGCTTTTTTAATAAATAAGGGAGTTTTCCCCCCCCCAAAAAAAGGCCAGGAAAATTAATGTAAATGTATATCTATAAGTCATTTGCTTACGGTCCGTACACATGTCTAATAGAATGCCCACTGCAAGACCCCCGAGCACAAGAAGATGCTTGACAAATGACTGTTTTGGCTGATAGTTGTGCATGTGCATGCGTTCTTTTTTTGTTTATCCGCCATGGCAGATTGATGTACGGCGTCTGAGGGAATTTTTACACATGTGCGATTTTCAACCGAATCGGGGGTCATGCATCAACCGAATCGGGGGTCATGGTGTACAATTATGTTGTTATCCAAGGCATCGTTAATGGATTGTAATTCAGAAAAAAAAAATAAGCAGAAACTGAAGCTAATTGAATGAATGATTTCTGATAGGAACAGTATAAAGCTTTTATGATTTTTGTTGTGTTGTTTTTTAATCCAAATTTTGCATTTTTATCCTCCAGGGGCTAGAACCCTTTTTATAAAGCATTTATTGTGAGATGCGAGGCAAGGGCAGGTTTCTAGCATTGTGCACTCATAACCAATGTTCCCTCTAATTTTAAATCGGTTGTGTGCACAGAAATATATTTTCTGTGCGCATATAAAATAACATTTTGTGCACTCCATACCACAACACTTATATTCCAGCAGATTTTTGTGTGTGCACCACTTTAACCTGTGTGCGCAGGCCTGCATAGCTGTGTGTGCGCTTACTAGTGCATAGCTTAGAGGGAACACTGCTCATAACTTATTTCTTCATATGGAGTACTTTCAATTTAGAAATACTGATTATGTTTTGTGTTGGAAGAGTGCTAATGGGGAGCAGGATTTTATTAAGATTCATTGTTGTCTAGCATGTAAAAAGACAACTAAAGGCTCAGATAACAGATCATATATTGACATAAAAGTAATACTACAGCTGGATACACACAGTACCGAGAAAAGTCGGCTGAAATTATTTTGACATGGGGAACATTCAACTTTGCCCGACAGTGACCTGTATTAGTGCTGAGTGAGGAGTCTGCTGGAAAAATGCAAAAATGTAAATTTCAGTGCAAAATTTTCGTTTTTGTTGCCAAAGTTTTGTGGCAAAGATGAGATTCTAAGGTGCGATTTGTAGTTCAATGCCATCTTTGAAATATTGCCAAATACATCGCATTATTGAAATCTAAAGGTAGTTTGTGAAATTAAAGGATAAGTGCACTGTAAAAATCAAGTTATGTTTATTTGGAAGCTGCAGCTTTAAAAATATCGTTGCCATTTTTTTTTTTACCTATGCCCCTTCAGAGGCTAGCTTTGTGCCTTGAAAGTTGCTGACATCTTGTTACTGGTTGCTGAATTTTAAGCTCCGCCCCTCTGAGATTTTCTCTGCTTTCTCCTGCTTGAGCCTCAAACAGTAATGCTTGTGAGTTCCATGCACTCTCCTGCTTCAGCCTCAAACAGAAATGTCTGTGAGTTCCGTGTACACGCACAAAGCTAGGCTCTGGAGGGACATCGTTAAAAAAAAAAAATATGTCAAAGGTATTTTTAAAGCTGCAGCTTCCAAATGAACATAACTTGATTTTACAGTGCACTTATCCTTTAAAGCAGTCAGGTTCCATCATTTCTACTTTGCTGTTTATGTATTTCACCATTGCTGGACATTTAATATGTTTATGGATGTGTTATTATGATCATATTAATTATTTTGATTATTAAAATGGAAATTGTTGCTATATTTTCTGACCTGTGCAGCGGTCTGATATGACTATTGCCATAAAATTTCTTTACAAAAACATAAAGTGTCAAATTCTATAGCATTAATATTTTAGGGATATGTATGAGGATATGTAAAATTGTATTTGTTTAGAACAACCGAGTTAAAAGGAGAAGCTCTGCTTAAAAGGCACCGTTTTCTAACTTTTACCTATAAACTTCGATTAAAACAATGAATGCCTTGCCCATTCCTACGGCTTCATTCTCACTAGACTTGTTTTATGGTATTTTACCACATTTGGAATAATGCATTGGGGGGAAAAAAGCAAGCACATAAATTTTGTATAGGAATGCCATAAAACCGTTCACACTACTGAGTTTTTATTTGTTGTGTTGCATTGCATTTTTTTAAATCACTGCTTGCTTCAGTTTAATGTTATAAAGCACTCAATAAAGTCTACGAGGAAGAGGAAAAAATGCATAAAAATGAGCAGTTTTGTGGTTTTATGGCGTTTAATTCCAAATTTTTTGCGTTTTTTTCCGTTTTGTTTTGTATAGTGTGAACATAGCCTAACATGAGATTCACCTGTGTGAAGTCAAGTCAATATGGAGTGAGAGATGACCTGTCCAATGAGCTACTTTTTATCTTATTGTGCTGTTTTTCTAGTTTGTACAATTGTTAGGCACATTTACGAAGAAACATGATTATTTATGAAAAGTTCAGGTTAACGACAACCTTTTAGTTCATAAAGTCATTTTATATAGTTAAACTACAGACACTGTATGATGTGTAATGAGCGTCCGTTTCAGCCAACGATTGTATGGGTGCTCAGTGTGGCCTCGTTGATCATCCAACCTGGTGTACAAACTCTTAAGACACAAAAATTATATTTTTGAAAATATCAATAAATAATAGGCGTAGTTATAGTAAACAATCCTTCTGAACAGACAAACTGTGGGGCATCCTTCCAAAACATACTGTAATTTTGGATTAATTAGTTGAAAGAAAACACCTTTAGAGGGTGTACTCCAAGCTCATCTGAAGGAACCAGCAATGGTATAGAACTTCCTGAGGGCACACCACACACACACTTTTTCAATAATATCAGAAACTCTTCAAACTGCTGCCAACCAATAAATCCAACAGAATGTTAAATAACTTATTTAAGTGTTAAAATTAATGCAATGGTAAGACAGATTAACCCTGATCTATTTCATGTTTATACTGAGCACTTGATCAGTCTTATGTGTTACTAATTAAAAAAGCTCCAAGATTATCCAAGGATTTTGATGATTTTTTTGTCACTAAGAAATAGACAACTGGTTTACAATTTAAAAAAAAAGATTTTTCTATACATTACAGGTTACAATGACAACAGAGAAAGGAGTAGTAGCTGAAGCAGAGAGTCCTCCTCAGGACCAAAAGCAAGAAGGTGAGGAGCAGGTAGAAGCATGTAAAGCACAGCCAGAGGGAGAAAGTGTCGAAAAAGATCCAGAGACTGAGCTGTCAAAAGATTCGCCTTCTGCCACCTCCCCAAGCACCTGCAAGAGCAAGAACCGACATTCAGAAGGAAAGGGTCTCTCTCGCCTCTTTTCTTCCTTCCTTAAGAGGCCAAAGTCCCAGGTTTATTCAGATGGAAAGGAGCCTAATGTGGTGAAGGGAGAAGAGAAAAAGGAAGTTGATGAAGGGCTGGGAGAGCCTCTAGAGGATGAAGTTTTTCTGAAGGCCCCCATAGCAGCTCCAGAACCTGGCCTCAGGACTGACCCTTCATTAGACCTTCATTCATTAAGCAGTGCTGAAACTCAGGTAAGAAGCATTGTCTGTTCTGGAAAGCACTACATGTCTGAATTTGCAACAACTCCACTGTAGAAATTCACTTTTTAAAAATGAAAAGTACCTGGGGCAGGAAGGTAGGAGTGATTATTCCTAAATAAATTGCAATGGGGGACTCACTTGTGATCTCTTTAAGTGTTTATTGTGATAGATATGTGCACAACATTTCGGAGGCGGGTCCCTTCGTCAGATGCATAAAACATCATACCTTTGGCTGGTTTAAGTACTTTAACTCCTCCCAAAAATAGGTTGAGTATAATACCTTTAACAAGTCCATATAAAAAAAGTTCTCTTTTTAATATTATTATACTCCACCCATTTGTGATAGGAGTTAAACCACAGTTAAGATGTTTTATGCACCTGATAAAAGGGCCCGCCCCTGAAACAAATTACTTGGGATATAACAGCTGGAAGTGGTTAGCAGCACAGAGGGTAAATAAAATAAGTGGTGTGCGAGGAGATCTTCTAATCTAGGAATGTTAAATCCTACCTTCCAATAGCCTTTCGTTGTATTAAAGTTAGTACTGAAGAACTGTCCTCCAGCGGACGTTGTTATGGCAGGTTCATTGGTCAGTTTAAAAAAAAAAGCTGGATGAGTTTCTGCAAACAAGGAATGTTGCAAGTTACTGGTATTGATAAATAAAGTAGAGTTGATCCAGGGAAATGTCGGATTGCCACTTGGAGTCAGTAAGGATATTTTTTCCCCTCCATAAATTTGGTAGGGTTTTTTTTGCCTTCCCCTGGATCAACAGTTAGGCAGGAAATGTGGATATTACTAGATGGGTTGGACTAGATGGACGTATGTCTTTATTCAAACTCAAATACTTTACTATACTATACTATACACTGAGGATGCCTGGCAGAAGCAGTTTTTTTCTTTGTGCTGGTGCTACCCACAGAATTTCTTTTTAAAAAACTTTATATGCACTAAGGATAAACAATTAAACATACTTAAATTACTCGATTATGACACTTATTTAAAGGATTTACACATGGGTGGATGTTTTGTTAGATTGGTCAGAAATATCAACCAGAATTACTGATGTGACCATCAGAAAACAGGGTGAGAAAGTCTCACTCCAAATGTAGATTTATTAACTAGTAAACCACAAAATCACAACATTTCGGGGTTTTATACCTTCATCAGGTGGTTCTGATGAAGAGGTAAAATCCTGAAACGTTGTGATTTTGTGGTTCACTAGTTAATAAATCTACATTTGGAGTGCAACTTTCTCACCCTGTTTTCTGATATACTGTATTCCTATGTCCCTTGGGGTAAGTCTGCACCTTACCAGGCTAAGTGTGTATTTGGGACCTTTTGCTGATACAGCAGCTTTTTAGCCAAAAACTGTCAGTCTACGTGATTTAACTTGTTTTTCCTGCATTCTTCAATGGACTACAAGGTCGAGCTGCCAGAAATAGTGGAGGTTTAATTCCTGAAAGAAACATTAGTGATGAGTATGTCTGTCGGTAGGAATATCTTGCAAATGTTAGCCCAGGTTTACACAGCCTTAAAATGCTAACACTCCAGGACATGATGTGTGTTTTAGTAGACATTTTTCCTTTATTTGAAAAAAAAAAATCCTGGTGAATTACCTAAATATGGTTCTGTAGAAATAACATTTTTTCAATAAAAAATTAAAAAACAAGAAAGAAGTTGCAAGTACCTAGTGTCTCAGGTTAATGCATGTGGAACGCTTTTCATTATATATACCTTATGCAAATGCATACTGTACAGATTATCCTGACACCAAAATACAGTCTTATCTATATCCGGTAAAATATTAGGTATGTTAGATCGTAGGCAATATCTACAAAACAAGCAATTTAAACAAATCTGGGAGTCCTAGCAGGTAAGTTGTGAGGTACACCCCCTATAATCTTTGCCACATCAGGTAAGTTGCAATATATATGTTTGAAGGGAGACACACTCAAAAAAATATTAATAAACAATCATTTATTTAGGTGCTGAGAAACCAGGTACACTAATGCAGTTTTACTCGGGGTTGGCCAGCCAGTGTATCGGATTGTCAATGTATACCTGACTTTAACCTGCCCTATACTTGCACTAGTTAATATTTTATTATTGTTACCCATTAAATAAAAACAATAAATTCCAGCGCAGGATGGGAACTATGGAGACATTCAGGGGGTGATGCAATATCGGCCAAGTCAGTGTAAAACCCACGCTACTCTTAAGTATGATCAGGTAAATTTGGGGCCTATGTGATTTCCAAAACTTTACCTTGTTTGTGGCTGTTGGGCCTGTGATAACGTGAATCATACCCCATGAAATGTCTTTATTCAAGAAAAGGACAGTTATTTGATTGTGATTTTACTGTTCTTGGATTCCTTTTAGCCTGCTCAGGAGGAGAGGAAAGACGACCAAGAAGCAGATCACGAAAACGGGGAAGGATCAAAAAAGGAAGCAGAGGAACACCAAAAAAAAAGTGGAGGAGAAGTAAAAAACCCACAGAAAGTTGCCAGAAGATCTCCAAACATGCACTGCAAAGTTACACTTCTTGATGATACTGTTTATGAGTGTGAGTTGGAGGTATGTCTTTTTTTTTTTTTCCTTAACATACATAGTCATTCACATGTTTAGTCCTCAGGCTAATAGCAACAAAATGTTTTTATTTGTTACAGAATTGGTTAATAGATTGTGTACAGAGACTAATTGTCAATGATCCCAATTACCCCGCTATGGTCATTTTACTACAGATATTACGATCTAATATTGAAAAAAGCAATAAATACTATTAACAATTTAAGGACAATTTGATGACAATGTTTACTCAAATGTCAAATTAATCGTAATATTAAACCAAATTACAGGCACCTTTATTATGGAATTGTTGCATTGTTCAGCCATTTAAAGGGCATCTATAGTGAAACAAACACATTGCCTCTTTGCAGAATTAAATTCATGTACTCTGTGCTGCCTTAATCCTATCTCTTGTCAGTGACTCTGTTTAACCATGGTGTCAGATCTGTGTGCAGCACTCCCCCCCCTCCCCTCTGTTACCTCCTCCATGTCTCAACTCCGGCTTGCCGACAAGCTTATCATGTGCAGTAGGAGTTAAAGTTCAACATCCTGAAAAACACACCCACGCACAGTGGCCAATAGAAAGCAAGCTGTCCTGGAGAAACGGAAGAAGGAGATCAGTACAGTTTACGATCTCTCACTTTGTGACCCATCATCAATCAGTGAAAGCTATTAAGAAGGGGGGTCAAGTGCAGCCTTATATCTACCATTAAAGCTACCTCTCTCCCCCTGCTAATGCACTTATCTCTATGTTTATTACAGAGCAGGGAGGGGGGATCAGGATTGACAGTCCAAGTAGGAGTAGAGGAATGCAATCACGTATTCTTCTGACTGGTGTATCAGCTTTAAAATAACACTTAACATACAAAAAAAAGGGTTTTAGAGATCTGCTGCAGTGTGTGTGTGTGTGTGTGTGTATATATATATATATATATATATATATGTATGTATGTATGTATGTATGTATGTATTTATTTATTTATTTTTTTATTGAATGGTGGGGTAATGTATTTGTCCTCCTTTAGGAGATGTAGAGTTTACACACATTTTTAAATAAATAAATCAGTACCACTGTCCAAAGCGATTGAATTGCTGTACCATACTTTTGATTGTATGGTTAATTTATGGCCTAAATAGTGATTAGTGTCAAGTGCACACAGTCTGTGGAATTTTTTTTTGTAGCATGTCTGTTCCAGCCTTTAGTTTGATCCTTTCCTGACATTAATCTCAATAGATCCTATCAGTGATTCATAAGAATGAGATTTTTATTTTGTTGTCCTCAAAAGATTGTATGAATATAAGGGGTCTATTCCTCATCTAAATATCATATTGTAAGTGCAGTGGCAGATTGAAAATTAGATTTTTTTTCCATCAGACTTTTAGAATTAGTGAGGTGCTGCTCGCTGTTTTGATAAATCTGACGCCTAAACATTTCTGGTGTCCAAATGATTTTTTTTTTTGTCCTGACTCATGAAAGCTGCAAATCCTTTTAAATCGGAAAACAGCTGTCCAACCATTCAATAATCTTTTCCCTAACAGAGAGAGTTTGCTTTATATGAGAACCCTATAACTAATATGCATACTTAACCTTTGCAAACATTTGTTTTCTATAGGCCAGAGAATATAGTAGGCACAAATGCAAGGACTAGTGTTGTTCTAAAATTAACTAACAATTCACCTGCTATCCCTCAGGTAGGTGGAACAGCCATCTGTTTCTTTTGAGGATCTAGGGCAGCACTACGTTTTTAGTGAAAACTAAAAATAAATACATTAAAAGGTCAACAATAAGAGAAAAATATTTTTTTAATGCAAATTCTGTATTCAACTTTTCTTCCTCATGCTCCCCAACCCTTGCAAGGAGTGCCTTTTTCCGATTGGTTCAATATCAGCAAGTGGAGGGGGTGGGGGGGTGGTTCCGGAGCTGGGTTTATCATGCTGAGTTTGCAGGGGTGAGGACCAAGGAGTTAAGGTCCTCACCCTGGGTACTATCATCTGAAGAGGGGTGGGGGAAAGAAGGGGTACAGAATCCCAAGAAAGGAATCTGTATGCTCATGAGAAGAGGTGGGAAGTAAATAGGAGAGAGAAGCAGAACAAATATTTTGAGGGGCTTAAGGAAAAAAGGGAAATAAAGCTGAATGGGTAAGGGAGATGAAAAATCTAAAGAACTGAAAAAGGAAGATGGGCAAAAAGGAAAAGGGTAGTGGAAGATGAATAAAAGAAAAGCAACAGAAGGGAGACGCTTCGGCATTCTCTTTTACTGCCTCATGAGGTATTCATGTTTTCCAACAGTCTCAAATCATCTCAATTGGGTTAAAACCCTATTATACCCCTAAATAGTAAACTAGCCCTTACATAGCCTGGAGGTGTGTTTGGGTTAATTTGCCTGTTGAAAAATAAATGATGGTCCTAATATGTGCACACCAGATGGAACATGTTGCTGCAGAATGCTGTGGTAGCCATGCTGCTTAAGTTTTGCTTGATTTTTGAATGAATCCCTAGTGCCGTTAGTAAAGCACCAAAAATGATTACATCACTTCCTCCATGATTTAAAGGGCATCCCCCCCCCCCCATTACAGAAATTGACCCCACTGTTGAGCATACTATCAGGGTTATTCAATAATGGTTCTTATCATTTAAAATGGTGCTAAATTTGCCCCAGCCAATCAGAACTTATTTAACATTTGAAAGCTAACATCTGATTGGTTGGGGCAAAATTATCACCATTTTAAACGATAAGAACTTTAATTGAATAACCCTGTATGTATTTTAACATTACTCCTATCTTTCTGTTATGCTGTTGTCCTGCATTAGTCAAGGTCAATTATGATTCTACATCATTTTTGGGGGTGGGCAGGCCCTTAAAGCTAGAACCACGCATATAAAAACCATTTACTCTGCTTTTCTGTGTTTCACAAAGGCATGCCAGAGGAAAGCAAAAATCTCAAATTTGGACTCATCACACCAAAGCACAGATTTGTACTAGTCTAATGTCCATTAAATTTGTTTTGTGGCCCAAATTCTAGGGTTCTTGTCTTGTCATAGCAGAAGTTTGACCATGAAGGGTAAAAACCCTGCTCACGGTTTAGAGATCCTGCACAATAGCAGTCAATGGTGGCACACTCGACCATTGACATGTTTTGTGCAGGGCTGCAGCCCCCCTTTCATTAGAAGTCAATGGGGGCAAAATAGTAACGTTAGTACAGTTGTTGTAGTGCAAAACTTAATGGGGTATTGTAAATGGACATTAAAAGAGCGCCTTACCTTGCTGTGATCACAAAATGCAATAACTGACTTAAATTCACATTACATAGCTGGACCACAGCAAGGTAATTTGCTCGTCTTTGTGATATTAGATCTCCCTGTTAGTGCAGTAACAAATATATTTTTTGGATATGAACTTATTTTTGCATATTCTTTAAGCTGAGGTCCCTATTTTCCTACAATTCTCATAGTTACAGAAGAATGTGACATTTTGTGTTGTGCCAAGATTCCAATGTGATATTTGGAACCATTGTTGTAAATTCTTCTCTTTTCCTCGTGGTATTGATTTATTTTGCTTTAGTGTTAAAAATTCCACAAGCACAAATGTTGTTTATGTGATCTGTGAAGTTTTACCTTTACCTAGAATTCTGCCTGATTTGTTAACCTTATGAGTTTGTCTAAAGAGGACTTAGATTTAGTGTGGAAATTATACCACAAGTTTATTATTTATGGGATAGGCTGTCAGGTTTTGGGAAATAATTGGTACAACTGAGGAGCATAAACCCTTATTTTCCCTAACTCAGAAAGTGCTGATTAAAATGAATGCCTTTTTTTGTTAACCTGTTTGAAAGTTAATGCAGGCCTTTCTATTGTAGGACATGTTATTTATTTAACTCTTGCCTCCATCCTCTTAGCACAGAGAGAGACAAAATAGCTCATTGAAAGTATTTCTTTGTCTCGTAAAGGGCAACTGTGGTCTCAGAACAAATGAGGGGTTAATTGAACGCCTGCAGTATTTCCTTTCAGTAGGTTAAGTGACCTCACCTGACCTCTGACACGCCCCTCTGCCCTAGGGGAGAAGCATGCTCAGTTAAAACTTAAGGCTGGGGAAATTAGGGAGTAACTGGGGAAAAAATTGACAGTTGAGAAGGGGAGCTTACTAATGCAGGCAGAGGCTGCTCACATGACTACAAGCTGGTCACATGGCTGAAAACAGGAAGTGCTCAGCCAGGAAGTTACATTGCTGAACCTTTCCAGCAATAACTTCTCACAAATTTTATCTAGAGATGTGATTTAGGTTTTATTTTGAAGGTATGATGGAAGGCTTTTTATATAATTCTTACTATTTTGGAAGAATTTGAGACCACAGTTACCCTTTAATGAATCACATTGAGTAACGTCAGTGGTCAGGAAGTTCTCAGATTTCTTTGAAGATTTTAGTGTGTAACTTTGATGAGAAATTAATGTGACAATAATGGATTTATCCTTTTGTTAGATAACATCAGTAGTGCTAATAGAAATTTTAGTTTACCGTTATACTCGTATATAACCGAGGTTTTCAGGCTTAAAAAAAGCCTGAAAATCTTACCTCGGTTTATACTCGAGTCAGCCTATCTCTTACCTTGTCCGCCGGCCGCGCGATCCGCATCTCGCTCCACAGCTTCTGGCATCCGGATGATGTCACTACCGCGCCGCAAAGTGAGAGGCGCCGGGTAGTGACATCATCCGGATGCGCAGAGGCTGTGTAGAAGGATGCGGATCGCGCGGCCGGCGGACAAGGTAGGAGATAGGCTGCTTTTTGCTTTCACAGGGAATTGGCAATACTTACAAAGAAGAGTAAAACCTTCTTTATTTGTGCATACTGTATGCACAAATATAGGAGGATTTACCCCTATTTGCAAGTATTTGCTACTTAAGATGTTTGATAACTACAACTCCCAGCATGCTTTATTGGTGGAGTTGTAGTTTTCAAACATCTTAAGTGGCAAATACTTGCAAATAGGGGTAAATCCTCCTATATTTGTGCATACAGTATGCACAAATAAAGAAGGTTTTACTCTTATTTGTAAGTATTTGCAACTTAAGATGTTTGAAAACTACAACTCCCAGCAATAAAGCATGCTGGGAGTTGTAGTTTCCAAACATCTTTAGTGGCAAATACTAACCCCTCGGTTTATACTCGGGTCAGTGTGTGTTTCCTACTTTTCCCCCTAAAATTAGGTACCTCGGTTTATACTCGGGACGGTTTATACTCGAGTATATACGGTAATTAGCACATTTGCAGCTCACCAAATGGGGAAATTTGCTATTTGCTGCTAAAATTTAATGGCCTTTGGGTTTCAAGCCTCAAATGCTTGTGTATTATTTATTTCTATTCATGTTTATGTAATCCATTGCAATATATTATTCAAGAAGTATTTCGCCTTTTTTTTTATCAACCATTATTTGGTCGTCAGTTATATTAATTTCCACCTTCCCTCCATTGATGCAAGATTTTAAATAAAATTTTGTTAATAGAGAGAGATATACACATGAAATGCATTCATTTCCATCTTTGCAGTAATGCAGATTCTAGAGAAAATAGTGTTTCCTATTCATTCATTACTTATGTACACTTACAGCTATAGTAGAATATAAACGTAGTAGATAACTGTTCAATCATAACATACTCCTTTTCCTTTCAGTAATTGTTTTGATCTTACAAACCACTGAATAAAGTCTAGGAAACCATAATGTAGTCCATTCAATATTGGCTTGATAACTGATGATATGGAAGTTCTACGAGTTTGTTAGTTTAGCGCTGTTGACTGAAATATTATGTCATGTGTTAAGCACAGGATTTTCAAGCGGGGAGATTCCTAAATGGGTTACCACTGAACATGCGTGGGAAGAAGTTCATCACTGATCCAACAGAATTTGTTGAATATGGTGAATATGTATGGATAGGTCCCAACAAACTACTGGTAATGGGACAAATTTCCTTTACTACAGTAGAGGGAGCCAATAACAATGGACTGTGTATGGGCACTTCAAACAACTGTTCTGTATTAAGAATATATTATATATAAAGGATATACCACATTTTCCTGTGTATTTGCAAATCACACAAATTCATAATCGGATTCCGATGGAATCTGCCACGAATTTGCACCAATTGGTCAACTTTACATATACTCATACATACATTACTACACACTTACAAATACTGCTACACACATAATACACTACTATACACACAGGTAGCACACTAATACTGCTGCACACATTCTCTCAAATATATACACTTCCATCCTAGACATACATAACACACATTTGTACACTGATACACATCTACACACTCATTTACATACTGTTACACACACATACTCTGTTACACACATTCATACACCGTTACACCAACACACATACATACACTGTTACACACACATACTATCTGCCCTCACAGTCATATACAGTAATTATGCCAAACAGCTATACAGCAACCACCAGGATTTCTCAATGTCCCCTCCTTCTGTTCACTAATCTCCATCACAGTGGAATAGGTTCAGTAAGTACTGTATCTAAACCCAGTCTCAGCAATCACCTCAGGCAGCTGTTGATGTTGATAGAGTGCTCTATGCTGCTGTCAATCACAGGGCGGACAGGATATACCACTTCCCCTAGTTAAATACAACTGAGCATGCCTGAGCTAGGGAGAAAAGTAACTGCAAGGTTTATAAACACTATAAAAGATTATAGTGAATTTCTTTGTTAAGGATAGATTGGTAAGGTAAGTGATAGATTGTTTTAAACAACCGTTTCTGGCCTACAAGTTCCAACTAGTCAGAGTGTTTCAGAATTGTTTTTTGAAGAAGAAGACAATTAGCAATACACTGAACTGGACTTTCACTGTATGAGATTTCACTGCTGAAGGTAAAGCATGTTCAAGCTCATTTAAAGTTGCTGCACAACATTTGAACAAACCAATGCGCCAGACATTTCACCCACCCAAAAATACCATATCAACAGTGAAGTTTGGAGGTTTGGCCTTTTTTTCAGCATATAGTTCTAGCATGCTTCATATAAATGAAGGAATATGAATGGAGAAATGTACCTGGACATTCCTAATCAGAATCTGCTGCTGAAGAAAGTTCTTCAGTGAAAAAAAAAATAAAGCTGCTAGAATTGCCCAGTCAATCGCCTTAATTGAATCCAATAAAAAATGTATGGAAAGGAACCTTCAAGATTTCAAGAAGACTGTGTGGAAGAATGTGATAAAATCACATTTTTACAATGCATGTGACTAGTTTGTCAATACAGGAGCAATCTTAGGCTGGGTACACACAAGCAGATATTTCGGCCGACTGACTGATTCCCGACACTTTCGGTCAGCCGGAAATATCTGCTGGTGTGGGGCAGCGGGCCGTGACCGGCCTCGTTCGTTCATATCAGACGAACGAAAGATCGGACGTGTCTGTAAACTCTGATCGATCGTGCGGTTCCCTATGGAACCATGACCGATGGACATTTGTCCCGGCCGAGTGCTTGAATGTAGCGACCTCTCGTTCGGGACAAATAGTCCCTTCGTGTGTACCCAGCCTTAAAGCTTACATTTCTAACAAAGGCTTTTAAGTGAAATGAATTTCAGCAAGCTTGTTTAATACGTATTCCCTGTTCGTATTTCCCTGTTTCAACTCAACTACATATCACTGTTTAATACTTATTTTCCCTGCTGTATCTATATTTTCAAGTACTTAAGTCTTACCCTATGATTTTTGAGCCCCTCTTACCTTTCTTCCTGGAGTTTGTGAAGTTTCTCTTTCATCCAAGTCATGGTTAGAGATGGACTAGAGCTCGAACCCGAGTTCAAGCCGAACTATTCGAATTCGAACGAATTCGGACTTCTCGAACTATCCCGGATTTTCGATATTTTCGGACTTTCGATAAATATCGAATGTTCGACCACTCGAATGTGCGAGTAAAATGCCTATTATACCTATACGCGAGCATCGAATCTGCAAGTAAAGTGTCCATTAAAACCTATACGTGAGCATCGAATCCGCAAGTAAAATGTCCATGGTATCTAGGCGCGAACATCGATACGAGTAAAGTGTCCATTAAAGCCTATACGCGAGCATCGAATTCGCGAGTAAAATGTACATGGTACCTAGGCGTGAACGAGCTCGAAAATAGCGCGAGTGAGAGTAAAATTGATTTTTCGAATGTCCTGGATATTCAAACATGTTCCCCAGACCATTTCCCAGGTCCCACAGCCATTTACATTAAGTTTTCATTGATATTTTAATTGTATTTCATTAGGACTTTTCGAACTATTTGACTCCCATTGACTTTAATGGGTCTGTTTTCAAACTTTCCATATAGTTTCGAAAGTTCGGTCATCTCTAGTCATGGTATATCTGTGGTGTTCAGTTTGATCAACTTGAAGTTTAGTTCTTGTTTCACTAGTTATCCCACCGGCTTTCTTACTTCATAACTTGCAAAACTTCAAGTCCATTTGATCTAACTGAATATCACAGATATTTTCCTCCAAAAGCCTGCAGGATATTCTCTACTATGATTAACCTCTAATGCATTCTTAGTTCATTTCATGGCCAAGGGTATAAAACATACTTTGAAACATGCTATACCAACACATAGTAGACCAAATAGATGATTCAATTTAGCCCTCCATATATTGTTGTGTTATAACTACAAATATGTCCTTGGAAATAAATCTATGCAGGTGGTAGCTCAGCAACGCTTATATTGGTTTTGGGTACATATTAAAGCAGAATATACACTTGGGTATTAAAGGAAGGAATTATAATTTTCTCCTTTTTTCATTTTCCTCTTACAGCAAGCAGTGCATTTGTACTGCAGGACAGGAAGAAAACTGGGATATATTCAGGCTCAAAAGTAGTAACTGGATCTTACTAGAGTGTTTGACTATAGATACATTGTCACTGGCAGATTACCTACTTGTAATTTGTAATACATTTCCAAAAAACGAGTTTGTGGATATTTTAGTAAATAAAAAATAAATCAATATAGTAAAGGTCAAAAGGCAAGCAGTGTTATTTAAAACACTTAACAACTTTGACGGAGCATTATAATTGGGTCTTTTGGTGCAGTAGACACAGGTCCTTAATTCTAGGGGATCTAGGGTTACTGTCCCAGGAAATCCATAGACTGAAACTTAAGTGCTAAACATTTGTATTTTCAGTGGAGTTAGGGTTTGTGCGTTTAGCCTGCCCCTGTCTGGCTCCAAGACAAGGAAGGGGGCCTATGCCACTTTTTGAAATCACTTGGGACACCATACAGTCTTTTTCTCTTTGGATCACTGCAGGTATTTTGTGTGTAAGCACGCACCTGACTAATAGCATGTGTATGTGTGTACCTGTAAGTTTGTGCGTATTTGTTTACTGATGACTGTGAAATATTATAGTATAGTATAGTATTTGGTGTTGAATAAAGACATACATCCAGTCCAAACCATCTAGCAATATCCCCATTTCCTGCCTAACTGTTGATCCAGAGGAAGGCAAAATAAAAAACCCCACCAAATATATGAAGGGGAAAAAAATTCCTTCCTGACTCCAAGTGGCAATCGGAAATTTCCCTGGATCAACTCTACTTTATGTATCAATACCAGTAACTTGCAACATTCCTTGTTTGCAGAAACTCATCCAGCTTTTTTTTGAAATTGACCAATGAACCTGCCATTACAACGTCCACTGGAAGACTGTTCCACAGCCTTAACGTTCTCACAGAGACAAAACCCTTTCCGAGCTTGAAGCCTAAACCTTTTTTCTTCAAGTCTTAAGGGATGTCCTCGTGCCCTCTGACATGCTCTATTGGTGAGCAATGCCCCAGATAGTTTATTGTATGGCCTGGATTAATTTGTGCTCCTATATGAGCAATTTTATACAATGCATGCTTTTTGAGCTACAGGGTTATGTTCCTTTTAATAGCTACCCCTCTCCATGTGATTTAATTAGTCCATCAATTTTAACAAATCTCCCAGCTGCTTATCTCTATCTGTCTACAGTATTAATCTCCAGCATTACCACTTCATCTGACACATTGTTTTAGCAACTCCTGGTACATCATTTCCAGCCTTATTCTTTGTGGGTCTCTGCTTCTCTTTATTGGTATAACTAAGTTATGGTAGAGCAAGAAATATGACACAACTACATTCCTGAACACGTGTCAGCGAAATTCATTTGCTAGATGTGAATGCCTCAATTCAGCTTTTTTTCTCAGGACAGGGTTATGTTAATTCTTTTGTGCTTATTTGGCTTTATATAATTGTTCTTGGTGTTGTTGACATTGACCCTTTCATAAGGACTAAATTGTAATTTTGCTGCATGGTGAACTATGGTTCTTGATTAGGAGGAAAGCTGAAAAGCTCATTTTACTATCCGCTGTATTTCCTGGTTATGTTTTTGCCAAATTTCAAGGAAGATATTGATCCTTTACTTGAATTCCAAGTCATTTTTACATATACTATCTCTCTTATTCACTTGTTTTGTGTTACAGAAGCATGCCAAGGGACAGGAGCTGTTTAAGAAAGTCTGTAGCCATCTTAACATCCTGGAGGAAGATTATTTTTCATTGGCATTGTGGGAATCCGTTCCAAGTAAGGTAAGAAATAGAATTTGCAGCCCAAAATGATACATGTGACAATGCAATTCTAGGAAGCCTGACAGAGATTTTTCCGGGTTGGATAAAAAACTGATGACTTGCCAGTATTTTGCAAACTGTTGCACTGCAGAATATCTTGCAATGAAAGCAGAGTCTTTGTTAATTCATTATCTGAGAAGTTGTGGCCTTTAATTACAGAACTCACTCTAATACCCTGCTTTCAAACTTTATTGTCCACCAGATTAATCCAGACAGGATGAGCTTGTTAAAGGTTGAATGCACTTGTCAAACTAACTCAACCTCCCAGTGTGTTGTGTTCTGCTTAGCATTCATGTACAGATTCTGTAATTATCTGGCATGAGACGCTAAGTGTTTAATTTACAACTTTATAATTAAAATAATGAGGGGAAAAAATCTAAAGTTTGTGTCTGTGGGTAAGACTGGTCAGAAATAGAAAGCCAATACTGCTGAGTTTGCTTGCAACACTGGATCTCTCTGTTTATCTTAGGATTAATATTGTATTGGCATGCATGCTTTTCTTTTTGCTTTAGAGGCAGGGGCGTTTAGGGAGGGATTACTGGTGCCTGGAATCCCCCCTTTCTGACTGCTCAGTGCAGTCTGCTGTTCTACCTCTCCTGGTGTCCATTCACTTTTACATAGATTGTTACATTGTCAATTAAGCTGTGAGTGAGAAGCAGCTTTTTTTTGTTTTCAAATGTATCCAGTCTGCCCTGTGATTGACAGCACCATAACTAAACTTAATTGATACAAAACTGTATCAACATTAATGCAGCTGCCTGGGGTGATTGCTGACACTGGGTTTACTTACAGTACTTACAGTACCTAATGCACTGTGATGGAGCTTAGTGAGCAGGAATAGGGACATTAAGAAATCCTAGAGGTGTTTGTATAGCTGACTATCAACTTTGTATTATCTATATAAGTGATTGTTCCATACATTCTTTATACAGAATGATCATTCGATGTGGCCATACATGGTCCGATATTATCGTCTTCTTCTACTGTAGTAAAGGGAACTGGTAATTGAAATTTTCTGTCTTGTCCAACAAGTCCTGATACCGACAAACTTCAGCATTCCACCATCAGTGTCACATCTCTGACTTTGAAAGACACTAATGATAATGTAGTGCAAATGTGGATTTCTCAGTAAAACAGAACGTTAGGCTCAGTACACACAGACAAATTCTCTGTCCCGACCATTCGCTGCTATAGAGTGATCAGCCACAGTAAATGTCTCCTATGGATCACACAATCGGCTATGATTTACCAGCATGTCGAATTGCCAGTTCATCTGACCCAGGCAAACAGTGATAGACAGTGTTCTTTGGTAACTGATTTAGGAAACCCCCCTTGAAAATCCTGCGCTTGCCACTGAGAGGAATCCAATAGAAGAAAACAAAAAACGGCAATGCCTGTTGATGACCTTGTGGACCATAATTATCTGCTAAAAGGAAACAGCTAGAGGAAGCACATATCTGTCAAGTTCTTGTTCACTCTAAATATTATGTATCCATAATATGTCAGCGTTTCACTGAGGAATGAAGAATGAGCAGAACCTTTTGGGAGTAAAATTATATATATATCTCTCAGTACCTATCTGAACTTGACCCTGGGATGTTGTGTTTATGGAAGATTTTACTATATACTAGTGGGCCAGCACTGACCATCAAACATAATAAAAAGATAGTTAGAGATAGTTATCTGACCACCCAATAAACAACACTCTTAAAATGTTATTAGTATGGCTGCTCCAATTGCATTTATTTAAACTGTATTAATTTTGACTAGCTCTTGCTGTGTTTTTAAAACATGGTTTAACTCTGATCTGGCATCTGCAAAAGTAGGGCTGCAATGGAAAATCTGAGAAAATCTAAACCTCAAGCCCAGTACACAGGTATGACATTTGTTGGCCGAGAAGAACACACAAGTGAGACAAGCAGCTGGTGAATGACTGTTCCAGACAATAATTGTATATGTGTGGCCAACCAAGCAGCCAAACACATGTGAAGGTTGGCAGAATCTTGCATGTCTTAACAGACCTGCAGCAAAACTGTGCCAACATTAGTGCAATTTAATGCAATTAGTGCAAATATGCTAATTGCATACATTAAAATATCTCTTGCTCAATAGATGATCAGGTAATCTGAAAGTTTAACAGCAGATCCTTGCACAACTTGTATCAGTTAGTACCTTGTTAACACTATTTGTACAGTGATGTAGCAATCATAGCCCTACTCAACACGCTTGCTCATGCAGTGCTGAGGTTTGGGCAAAGCTTGCTATGTACCTTTGCTCAAATCAACCTAAAAAGATTTGATTAACAGACTATGAATGGGTACATGCAGGCCAATATTTCACCCCGATTGGAATTTTACAACCAATATTTTGGTCAATTAGGGAAAACTGCGACTGAGCTTTTTGACAAATTCTTTTGCCAGAGTCAAACGTAAAATGGGTTGGATTTCAACTCAATTGTGTGGTTTTAATTGGCCATTTGATTTGAGTTTGAACCAAAATCAGAAAGACTACCGACAGTTCACATGGGCCCTTATTTTGTCTAATCGACCATTATTTTGGTCAATTGGGCTGAATTATCATTGGTACTTTTTTTGTTGACTGATTAAATTTCTGTCATATGGTTGATAGCTCCAACCGGTCGGCCATGCCAAAATATTGACCTGGGTGGGCCTAGCCTAACAATTGGTAGTCTGTCTGGTATTAAAGTTGGCTAGTGTGTACACAGCCTGAGAGTGTATATGATTGGGCCTTAAAAGAAAGCTACAGATTTCTTTTAACTTTTTCATACGTTAAAACAAAGTACAACTCAAAAAAAGGGGACAAAATCACTTTGTCCAAGCTAGTATCTTAAAACCAGTGGAACACGTGGCTAAATATCCGTTAAGGCATGTAAATATTAATACAACAGATACACTCCATGTGAGTGTAGACCCAGGTGCATATGCCCCAAATTTACCATACACATAATACAAGTAGAAAATCCCCTCCTCAGTCCGGGGCAGGTGAGTAATCCAAGTAAAATTAGCTGCACTCGCCATTGCTGTTCACTCGGGCTCGAGCCTCCAACAAACAACGTTTAAAGAAAAGAATGGAACCTGTTGCCTCTGCACAAATCCAGGACATGGTCTGTAAAAACATCAATGTTTATTGGAACATGCTTAAAAGAACAACCACGCCTAATGCGTTTAAGTGCCTCACTTAATCATAGGTAAAGGGACCTGAGAAATACCCCTTTCCTTAAAGATAATGGGCAGCAGTAGGTTCAGAGAGCATGGATTGATGTTTACTTACATTAAAACAATCATTGTTCTTTTCCCCAGGTTTGGCTTGACCCCTTAAAGGACATCCGAAAACAGGTCCATGGTGAGTTCAAGCTTAACTTGGATATATGTACAGTATTTAAACAATTTGTGTGATGGAGTAGGTCTAGGAAAGGGTCAAGGTTGAAGCTTAGGAAGCATGCTCAAGTCCATAGAATTGTTTATGATTTGATTATTATCTGCAGTGTAAAATAATTTTGTTATGAGGAAAAATTGAAAAGTGAATATCCAACCTTCAATGTGATAAATAAAGTTTTCTGTGGCTTCTTTATTTTAGCGTTTGTTTTGTAAATGGATAATCTCCTTTCCAAGTGAATCATACCATGCAATGTTCCTATGTTTGGATTTTAGCCTTCTGATTCCCCTGGGTTTTCATAATATGCTCTAATAATAAACACTTTACCTAGTCTGAGTATGCTAAGACTATCCTTTTGTGTACAGATAAAGGACTAATATGAAGGCCACCATGCATGCTCTAGTATTCATGTCTCATAATGGTAAGGTTAGTAATTATTGGTTTGTGTTTGATGACCATATTATATTGCATGGTTGTAGTGCTGACATTTTTAAAAGTTCATGAAAGGATGCTGATGGAACTGGCTGAACTGTGGAGGACAGTTGTGGTAGGTCATCTTATCTTAAAGGACAAGTCCAGCCCTATAATGAAAACTAACATTCAGGTAAATTACCCCCCAAAACACTAAACAGTAATAGTTTAAAATCTGAAATATATGTCTAACCTAAAATCCTGCACAATGTCCTTTGCCCCTGTTTATGCTTGCTGGTTCTTCCAGTTAGTAACTGTCAGTTATGGATTTGACAGTTGACATCACAGCCAATGACTGAATGTTGATCCCCTGTCTGCCTCTTCTGAGCATGCCCAGGCTCAGTACAGGTTTCTAAATTGCTCAGTTTCCATGAGGCATCCAGAAGCATAGCAGGCATACAGTAATGAATTCATAGGACAAAGTATGATATATCAACATATTTTAAAGAGGCCATTCTTTCTAAAAGATGTTCTTATGAGGGTGGAGTTGTACTTTAAGGTTAGTGATAGAGGATATGGTTTAGGGAAAACATAGGTATAAAGGTGCAACAGTTGGGAAATTAGCCTTATATTTAAGTGTATCTTTTAGGATGGTATTTCCTTTTTTTCCTTTTAAAATAAATAACAATGGCTTAAATAAAGGACTGCAGTGTATTTTAGTAACATTCTGCACTTTGTGCAAGTAGTTTCTAGTCCATTAATGGAGACTAGGTGCATAATTTATGCTGTGAAACTGCTCTAAACATTAAAATAAAAAATCCTTGGAGGTATTCTAAAGTGCTTTACCATGTTCTTTTATATGTTTTTTTTTTTGTTTTTTTTTAGAAACTGATGGTCTGTTATTTTTAGATTAAGGAAGTGTTATGATTTACTGTGATATCAATGCTCTCATCATACAGCGTTTCATTTGATTTATTTTTTTGCATGGTTTCTGGTTCTAAATTTTGCATCCCATTGACTTTTTTTTTCAGGTTTATTGAAAAAAAATGGTTATTTATTTAATTATTTTTCAATTTTAAAGAGGTGACCTACTTATAATATATATATATAATATATATATATATATTATATATATTATATATATATATATATATATATATATATAAATATACCTATGTGCTAGAGCTTCACACATTAGAATAAAGTAAACCTTTATTCTATACAACAAAATTTGATTTTATATGTGAAGTTGTATAATGTTATGCTGCTGGCTATATTATCTGCTGTTAAGAGCAGATATGGGAATGTGTAAACTTTCTACCATTTAATACAATGCAACAAATGTGAGGATGCAATATATATTGGAGAAACTGGCCAAAAACTGCAAAAGAGGATGAATTCCCACAGAAGTAGGATCACCCATCCCTGTAGGACACCATTTTTCACAGCCTGGACACACTATGAAAAACTTCCAGGTCCAGTCTCTTCAAGGACATTTTAGCAACACTCAGGAAAGAAAAGCATTTGAGGCTAAAACGATCTTATTATTTGACTCTAAAAACAATGGTTTGAAGCATTACATGGGATTCCTTTCACATTATCAATAATTGACTTTTCACATCCTAGCTCCACCTTACCAGTTTTTTTTTATTTTTTATATATTTCTTTTTTCTGTTTGCCCCTTTTTTTCTTCTCTTCCCTCTTCTCTCCTCTCTTTCCTTACTCTTCCTCCCCCGTCCTATTCTCATTACCACTTGACTATTCTGTCATCTCTCCTATTTTATTATCTCTACATTTTCCTTGTCTCATTTTGCTTCTTACTGTTTGTTTTTTGTTTTTGTTGGTCTTCCCTGCCTTCTCTTCCCCCCTTGCATTTCTTGACCACTTCACTATTCTGTTATCTCTCCTCTCATTTTATTGCCCTCTACACTTTCCTGGGCACCTTTTGCTCTTTACCTTTTTTTTATTTTGTTTGTTTTTTTGTCTCCCCCTTGTTGTTTTGCTTATCTTATTTTCTTTTGGAACTGGCTTTTTACTTTGTTAAACCTTTGTTAAAATCAGTACAGCTAAGACCTAATGGTGAGGGTTTAGCCCTCGAAAGCTTGTCAACAAAATAAACTGTTAGTCCATAGAAAAAGTATCACAGTACTCTTATTTTTTACATCTATATATTGGACTAATAGGCACTACAATATTTTTCTATACTGTAAACCTTCTGGCATTCATCTTTTGTACCAAACAGGCTGGCTAGGCAGGAGGGGCAGACAATACTGATCCCTTTCCAGATGGTTCAACTGCCTCATGATCTAAGCCTCTTTAGCTGATCAGCCATCCAAGCCTTGTTGTGGAAAGATGAGTTTGCTCTATAAGCTGATTCGCATTGTGAACAATGGTTCACAATTAAGCACTGCAAATTTTTGTTGCAGCACACCTGTGTTTTTATTTATGGCATACATAATATCACATGGCACACTCGACTGGATTTCTTTTTATAAGACACTATTTATTTCAAACATAAATAGTGTCTTCTAAAAAGAAATCCATTAAAATTTGCCGTGTGATGTTACCTCTGTATCTATGCTTGTTGTCGGATATCGCACCCTGGAATAAAGTATATCCAATTTATATATATATATATATATATATATGTATAAAAAAAAAAAAATATATATATATATATGTATATGTACATATAAAAACAGCTTAAACCATTTCCATTTAGATGGAAGTATTTTTCTTTGACAAATAAATGCAATTGCAAATGTAAGAATAAGAATGCATGCTCTAATTTGTCTGGTAGGCTGCTGATACGGTGCAATGGAGTACTGATGTGGGATGTAGCGGTTTTACCTGCAGACATTCTGCAATGTTTCTGTCTAGATTATGCTTTGCAATTGATATTAATGGTGTAATTAATGGTGTAATGTAGGAATCGTTCCTAATTGCCATTTTAAGTCAGGAATGTTCTTTCCACTGTTTTTTCCTTTCTCTGAATTAAATGTTAGTCAGGGATCAAGGGCTGGCTTAAAGGTTTGTAGTGTAGTTTGTAGAGTTGCCAAAGGTCAACCACAGATAGTCAGCCAGATCTGACCTAGTACAAGTGACATAACAAACCGTAGTCATAGTCACCAGGACAGACAGGGGTGTGCCTAGGGGTTTTGACACCTGAAACAACTTTTAAAAGCCGCCTACCGGCGGGGGGCATGTTAAGTGGACATGGCTTCATCAGGGAACATAGATTTGGCTTGTGGAGGTGGGTATGGAGGGCTGACTTACACTTACTGGTGAACTGGGGGGCTGACTTAACACTGACTGGTGGACTGGAGGGCTGACAACACTGACTGGTGTATTGGAGGCCTGAATTAACACCAATTGGTGGACTGATGCTGAGTTGGAGGAAGGAGGATTTTTTTAACTGGCGCCTTTTCAGTGTTCCAAATTTTCCTCAGATTAAATGCATAAGAGCAGACCATGACGGATCACAATCATCCCTTGGAAGTCATCAGTCTACCCCAGGAATATTTGCTGTGTGTAAGGGCCTTTAACACAATGGGCAGCTTTAGTGATTAGTACAGGTCATACACAGTATTAATTTTTCAACCAATTTGACGACTTTGGTCAAAGAATTGACAAGGAAGAAATGACCAAAAATTAGATTGTGAAATATCAACCCATGTACGGCCTGCTTTACAGTTGGCTGTCCTGTCCATTACATTTGTTACTTCCTTTGTCCATCTAACGTGCACCAGTTTATGACATTTTAGAGCTGAAATGTTTGCAAAGTACTTTATAAGCTGAATGTGAGTATAAGCTTGTGCCGTTTCATTTAGTCAAACATAAACATTCCAATAGTTTTGGACGATATGCTTCTCTAGTCAATAATAATGCTTTCGCAAGGGAAATAGAAGTTGTTTTTGTAGTTTCTGTTATGACCATGGACTAATTTCCCAAGGTGCATTGTGGGCTGGACAAAGCCACCTCAGGGATATGTCTTAATCAACTTCTCAAACTTACTAGTTTTAAATTATAATGGGGAGCAACAGTGGAATAAATTGTTATGACGCAGATTGTTACTGTGAAAATAAATTACAGTGGTTTGCAAAAGTATTCTGCCCCCTTGAAGTTTTCCACATTTTGTCACATTACTGCCACAAACATGAATCCATTTTATTGGAATTCCACGTGAAAGACCAATACAAAGTGGTGTACACGTGAGAAGTGGAACGAAAATCATACATGATTCCAAACATTTTTAACAAACCAATAACTGCAAAGTGGGGTGTGCGTAATTATTCAGCCCCCTTTGGTCTGAGTGCAGTCAGTTGCCCATAGACATGGCCTGATGAGTGCTAATGACTAAATAGAGTGCACCTGTGTGTAATCTGTCAGTACAAATACAGCTGCTCTGTAACGGCCTCAGAGGTTGTCTAAGAGAATCTTGGGAGCAACAACACCATGAAGTCCAAAGAACACACCAGACAGGTCAGGGATAAAGTTATTGAGAAATTTAAAGCAGGATTAGCCTACAAAAAGATTTCCAAAGCCTTGAACATCCCACGGAGCACTGTTCAAGTGATCATTCAGAAATGGAAGGAGTATGGCACAACTGTAAACCTACCAAGTGTAAGGAGACATACTTACCTTCTCCGTCGCTCCGGTCCCTCCAAGATGGCGGCGCCCAGTCTCCCGTCGCACCGACGTCAGCGCGCCATGCGCGTGACGTCACAAGGGTGCGACGGTACGTTGCGTGACGTAAGTGACGTCACAGAAGTGCGCCCGGCGGCGCGAAGATTCAAAAAAGAGCCGGAAACTGCAGGCGATGCTCGAAAATAGCATCGCTTCGTGTTGAGCCGTGCTGGGTTCCCTGAATCGATTTGTACCTTATTTTCCCATTGGATTCCTGTCTTGCCTCTCCTGTTTCCCCATTATCCTTCCTGTGAACTCTGTGCCTGGATAATTCTATTATTCCCTGGACTTTATTCTTCAATCTATATCTGTGAGCTGATTCCGTGGCTTGCCGTGCTGGTGGTGCCGATTTCCTCGTTGGTCCTGACTTCGCCTGTCCTACAGGTAATCATTACAGTATTTCGGGCCATGGACCCACCGAGGAAGCGGCTTTGGACTTGGGGAAGATCCTTCAAGGCATGGGGCTCGCATGGATGGTATGAAGCCCAGCAGAATCGCATAGGAAGGGCATTAGACACGCTGCTTGCACGAGCTCCGCCCGCACCTCCTACAGCTGTGCTGCCTCAGTGGCACAACTCCCGTCTCCCCCTATGGAGATCCATAAGGAACCACGGATTCCTCCTCCTCCACGCTAAAACGGAGACCCTCAAACTTGCAGAGGCTTCATCAACCCATGCCTGATCCAGTTTGAACTCCCAACCTCCCACTTCGTGTCTGACCGTGCTAAGGTGGGATATATAGTCTCCTTACTGGAAGGTAAACCCTTGGAGTGGGCCTCACCTTTGGGAGAGAAATTCTCCATTGGTAATAATACGGTGGAGTTCCTTGCTTCTTTTAAAACCATTTTTGATGCTCCTGGGCGATCTAACTACCGCTCTTCTCGCCTCTTCCAATTGAAACGGGGTCCATAATGCCAGCCAATATGCCATTGACTTCCGTACCTTGGCGGCAGAGGTCTCTTGGAATAATGAAGCACTAGTAGCCGCTTATTGGCAAGGTCTGTCTGATAAGCTCAAAGATGACTTGGTTTTAGAGACTTACCGACTAACCTAGATGAACTCATCTCCCTCGACATCAAGATAGATACTCGTCTCAGGGAGCGTCATTCTGAGAAAGAACATGGCAGGAGATTTCCACCTTTGGCTCCCCACTTCAATCCTCCTCCTCAGACTTCAGCTGATTTTCCCTCTACAATAGAACCTATGCAGATAGGAGAGCCCACCTATCCGAACAAGAAAAACTTCGGAGGCGCACAGCAGGCTTATGCCTCTACTGTGGAGGAAGGGGCCATTTCGCAAAGAATTGTTCCCTTAAACAGGGAAACTCTCAAGCCTAGATCACGATAGGGTGACCCATCTAGGCGATATTCCTCAATTCACCCTACAAGACTCTTTCCCGTGTTTCTCCAAGTTTTCTTTTCAATTAAAACCACCACAGCCCTGGAAATCTTAGCATTCCTTGACTCAGGAGCAGCCGGCAACTTTATGGACACAACCTTTGCCAAACAAACTAAATATTCCCCTGTTGCCACTGCCCAATCCTCTCCGTGTGTTTTCCATTGACGACAAACTCCTCCTCTGATGTTATTTCCATGACCACCCATCCATTAGCCATGAAGATCGGTCTCTAATAAAGAAGAAATCTCATTTCTTATCCACTAATTGTCCCTCCAGCCCCTGGTACTGGTCTCCCTTGGCTCCGTCTTCATACCCTCACATAGACTGGCATACTAACAGTATAACACAACTGGAGTTCTACCGCCAGACAAAGCACGTCACAAGGGTGCGACGGTACGTTGCGTGACGTAAGTGACGTCACAGAAGTGCGCCCGGCGGCGCGAAGATTCAAAAAGAGCCGGAAACTGCAGGCAGATGCTCGAAAATAGCATCGCTTGCCTGTTGAGCCGTGCGGGTCCCTGAATCGATTTGTACCTTATTTTCCCATTGGATTCCTGTCTTGCCTCTCCTGTTTCCCCATTATCCTTGCCTGTGAACTCTGTGCCTGGATAATTCTATTATTCCCTGGACTTTATTCTTCAATCTATATCTGTGAGCTGATTCCTGTGGCTTGCCGTGCTGGTGGTGCCGATTTCCTCGTTGGTCCTGACTTCGCCTGTCCTACAGGTAATCATTACAGTATTTTCGGGCCATGGACCCACCCGAGGAAGCGGCTTTGGACTTGGGGAAGATCCTTCAAGGCATGGCGGCTCGCATGGATGCGTATGAAGCCCAGCAGAATCGCATAGGAAGGGCATTAGACACGCTGCTTGCACGAGCTCCGCCCGCACCTCCTACAGCTGGTGCTGCCTCAGTGGCACAACTCCCGTCTCCCCCTATGGAGATCCATAAGGAACCACGGATTCCTCCTCCTCCACGCTACAACGGAGACCCTCAAACTTGCAGAGGCTTCATCAACCAATGCCTGATCCAGTTTGAACTCCAACCCTCCCACTTCGTGTCTGACCGTGCTAAGGTGGGATATATAGTCTCCTTACTGGAAGGTAAACCCTTGGAGTGGGCCTCACCCCTTTGGGAGAAGAATTCTCCATTGGTAAATAATACGGTGGAGTTCCTTGCTTCTTTTAAAACCATTTTTGATGCTCCTGGGCGATCTACTACCGCCTCTTCTCGCCTCTTCCAATTGAAACGGGGTCCATAATGCCAGCCAATATGCCATTGACTTCCGTACCTTGGCGGCAGAGGTCTCTTGGAATAATGAAGCACTAGTAGCCGCTTATTGGCAAGGTCTGTCTGATAAGCCAAGATGATTGGTTTCTAGAGACTTACCGACTAACCTAGATGAACTCATCTCCCTCAGCATCAAGATAGATACTCGCTCAGGGAGCGTCATTCTGAGAAAGAAAATGGCAGGAGATTTCCACCTTTGGCTCCCCACTTCAATCCTCCTCCTCAGAACTTCAGCTGATTTTCCCTCTACAATAGAACCTATGCAGATAGGAAGAGCCCACCTATCCGAACAAGAAAAACTTCGGAGGCGCACAGCAGGCTTATGCCTCTACTGTGGAGGAAGGGGCCATTGCAAGAATGTTCCCTTAAACAGGGAAACTCTCAAGCCTAGATCACGATAGGGTGACCCATCTAGGCGATATTCCTCAATTCCCCCTACAAGACTCTTCCCGTTGTTTCCTCCAAGTTCTTCTTCAAATTAAAACCACCACAGCCTGGAACTCTTAGCATTCCTTGACCTCAGGAGCAGCCGCAAACTTTTATGGACACAACCTTTGCCAAACAACTAAATATTCCCCTGTTGCCACTGCCCAATCCTCTCCGTGTGTTTTCCATTGACGACAAACCTCTCTCCTCTGATGTTATTTCCATGACCACCCATCCATTAGCCATGAAGATCGGTCCTCTACATAAAGAAGAAATCTCATTTCTTATCACTAATTGTCCCTCCACGCCCCTGGTACTTGGTCTCCCTTGGCTCCGTCTTCATAACCCTCACATAGACTGGCATACTAACAGTATAACACACTGGAGTTCTACCTGCCAGACCAAATGCATCTCCTCCTCTTCTATGATTCCTGTTGGTTCTGTGACCCTAGAATCCCTACCGGTACAATATCAAGAATTTGCAGACGTCTTTTGTAAAAGATCAGCTGAAACCCTCCCACCTCATCGACCTTATGACTGCCCTATTGAATTATTCCCAGGTTTTTTTCCCCCACGAGGACGTACCTATCCTCTTTCACCCTCCGAAACTAAATCCATGCAAGAATATATTCAGGACAACTTACAACGAGGGTTTATCCGACCTTCCACTTCACCGGCTGGAGCTGGATTCTTTTTTGTGGAGAAGAAGGATGGGGGCCTTCGCCCTTGCATCGATTACAGAGGACTCAACAAGGTAACCATTAAAAATCGCTACCCTCTTCCCCTGATTGCTGAATTGTTTGATCAATTAAAAAATGCCCGTATCTTTTCCAAACTAGACCTCCGTGGAGCCTATAATTTAATTCGCATCCGACAGGGGGATGAGTGGAAAACCGCCTTCAACACTCGTGACGGACATTACGAGTACCTTGTGATGCCCTTTGGCCTCTGCAATGCTCCGGCTGTTTTTCAGGAATTTGTCAACGACCTGTTCCGAGACCTTCTGGGTCGCTATGTAGTGGTCTATCTAGATGACATCTTAATTTTTTCTGAGAACCTGCTTTCCCATAGACATCATGTAAAAGAAGTCCTAGCTCGTCTTCGTCAAAACTCCCTGTATGCCAAATTGGAAAAATGTATCTTTGAAGTCCCCAAGATTCCATTTCTTGGTTATATAATTTCTCAAGAAGGATTTGAGATGGACCCAATCAAGATTGCCGCCATAAAGGAATGGCCTATACCTACCTCTACCAAAGCAGTTCAAAGATTCATTGGCTTCGCCAATTATTATAGACAATTTATCAAAGGATTCTCTTCCCGTATATCCCCTATGCTCGCCCTTATCAAGAAGGGTGGTAAACCTAGTTCTTGGACACCACAGGCTTTGGAAGCCTTCAGCTCTTTAAAGGACTCATTTTCCTCTGCTCCTATACTCAAACATGCTAACCACTTTTCTTCTCCTCATTCCACCCCTATTCCTATTTTGGTTGATGGCCAACAATATGAAGTAGAGAAGATCCTCGATTCCAGACTTTCCAGAAGAACCCTACAGTATCTTATCCAATGGAAAGGCTTCGGGCCGGAAGAATGTTCCTGGGTCAAACCGGTGGATGTTCATGCTCCTCATTTACTTCGGAAATTCCACAAAGACTTTCCACGAAAACCTGGACACGATGGTCCTGAGGCCCCTCCTGGGGAAGGGGGTACTGTAAGGAGACATACTTACCTTCTCCGTCGCTCCGGTCCCTCCAAGATGGCGGCGCCCAGTCTCCCGTCGCACCGACATCAGCGCGCCATGCGCGTGACGTCACAAGGGTGCGACGGTACGTTGCGTGACGTAAGTGACGTCACGGAAGTGCGCCCGGCGGCGCGAAGATTCAAAAAGAGCCGGAAACTGCAGGCAGATGCCCGAAAATAGCATATTTTCGGGCCATGGACCCACCGAGGAAGCGGCTTTGGACTTGGGGAAGATCCTTCAAGGCATGGCGGCTCGCATGGATGCGTATGAAGCCAGCAGAATCGCACACAAGGGTGCGACGGTACGTTGCGTGACGTAAGTGACGTCACGGAAGTGCGCCCGGCGGCGCGAAGATTCAAAAAGAGCCGGAAACTGCAGGCAGATGCCCGAAAATAGCATCGCTTGCCTGTTGAGCCGTGCTGGGTTCCCTGAATCGATTTGTACCTTATTTTCCCATTGGATTCCTGTCTTGCCTCTCCTGTTTCCCCATTATCCTTGCCTGTGAACTCTGTGCCTGGATAATTCTATTATTCCCTGGACTTTATTCTTCAATCTATATCTGTGAGCTGATTCCTGTGGCTTGCCGTGCTGGTGGTGCCGATTTCCTCGTTGGTCCTGACTTCGCCTGTCCTACAGGTAATCATTACACCAAGACAAGGCCGTCCACCTAAACTCACAGGCCGAACAAGGAGATTGCTGATCACAAATGCAGTCAAGAGGCCCATGGTGACTCTGGACGAGCTGCAGAGATCTACAGCTCAGGTGGGGGAATCTGTCCATAGGATAACTATTAGTCGTGCACTGCACAAAGTTGCCCTTTATGGTAGAGTGGCAAGAAGAAAGCCATTGTTAACAGAAAAGCATAAGAAGTCCTGTTTGCAGTTTGCCACAAGCCATGTGGGGGACACCGCAAACGTGTGGAAGAAGGTGCTCTGGTCAAATGAGACCAAAATGGAAATTTTTGGCTAAAATGCAAAACGCTATGTGTGGCAAAAAACTAACACTGCACATCATTTAGAACACACCATCCCCTCTGTCAAATATGGTGGTTGGCAGCATCTGGGGGTGCTTCTCTCAGCAGGGACAGGGAAGCTGGTCAGAGTTGAGGGGAGATGGATGGAGCCAAATACAAGGGCAATCTTGGAAGAAAACCTCTTGGAGTCAGCAAAAGGCTTGAGACTGGGGCAAAGGTTCACCTTCCAGCAAGACAACGACCCTAAACATAAAGCAGGGCAACAATGGAATGGTTTAAAACAAAAATATCCATGTGTTAGGTCCAGTAAAAGTCCAGATCTAAGCTGGGTACACACAGTAACGATAAAGCCCCGATACCGTCGGACCCGACGGTATCGGGGCTTTATCGTTACTGTGTGTACGTTCGTTTCCCGAACGAGCGGCGCGCCGCGAAAGATGGGTCGGCCGTACGCTCGTTCGGGAAAGGCCGAAAATTTCCATCGGCCGCGCTAGATCCATAGGGAGTCTAGCGCGGCGATGGAAATCACAGTCCCGGCGTTCTCCCTATAGGGAGAACGCTCGGGACTGTGTGTATGCAGATCTTTGAAATATGGCAGACAGGATCTTGCAGATCCTGTCTGTCATCTTTCAGAAATCTGTACTGTGTGTACCTAGCTTAAATCCAATCGAGAAATCTGTGGCAAGATCTGAAAACTGCTGTTCACAAAGGCTGTCCATCTAATCTGAACTGAGCTGGAGCTGTTTTGCAAAGAAGAATGGGCAAGGATTTCAGTCTCTAGATGTGCAAAGCTGTTAGAGACATACCCAAAAGACTGGCAGCTGTAATTGCAGCAAAAGTTGGTTCTACAAAGTATTAACTCAGGGTGCTGAATAATTACGCACACCCCTCTTTGCAGTTATTGGTTTGTTAAAAATGTTTGGAATCATGTTAGATTTTTGTTCCACTTCTCACGTGTACCACTTTGTATTGGTCTTTCATGTGGTCCAATAAAATTGATTAATGTTTGTGGCAGTAATGTGACAAAATGTGGAAAACTTCAAGGGGACCGAATACTTTTGCAAACCACTGTAATTGCCTATGCGAGTCTTCTCAGTACTGTTCAGTTCTTCATATTCTTCCATATATTATACTGCAAGGAGTGCATTCTCCCTTATATATAACAGAAAACTAAATAATATAAAATAAATTTAAATATTATTAGTGCAAAACCAAAAGGTACTTTAATTTATTGTAGTAGAACATTAATATTTGCTATATTTATTAGAGTCCCTACTCTTCCCCTGAAAAAAAAAACCCTAGCCTGTTTTAAAATAATGTCTTGGTACCCAAGACCATCACTTAAAACATTATATTTTTTTAGTAGAATGCAGAACTGACACATTTTTCTTGGCCCGTTTTGAGGTCTAAAGTTCATTTAAAGAATATGTCCGTTTTTTTTAACTTTTTTTTTTTACAGATTAAGGCTGGGCCTCAGCCTTAATCTGTAAAAAAAACCCAAAACACTGCAACGCACAAGAATTGCGCACAAAATTGTGAGCGTTATCGCATGAGATTGTGTGCGCGATTCTTGTGTTTTTTTGCGTTTTTCGCATGCATTTTTGCCGTTTTGCGTTATGGGAACGCATGCGTTAACGCACCAAAAATGGTGAATGCATGCGTTACCAGAACGCGAACGGACGCGCAATCGCATGCACATCGGAAATTGTGGGAATTTTCACGTTCCCGCGATTTCCATTTTAGCGAAATTCGTGGGGGCACTCGCGATCGTGAAATGCGTTCGCAAAAGCGCAAAAACGCGCTAGTGTGGCCTCACCCTATCTGAAGAACAGAAGGTAAATGAGCTATGTCCTACCTCCTGTTCTTCAGTAAAAACCTGCAGGAGAGTAGGAGAAACTTACAGTTCGCTCCAGCGCTGGCTTCTCTGACAGTCTGCCCGCGGGTTATCTGCCTACAATCCTATCTTCTATTTTTACCAATTCATTATATGCATTTGTAACCAGATATTTAATGATAAGTTCTATTCCTTTCAAGTAAAGATATCTGCCCTCCTTACAAAATATATAAAGATGGGATAGTATACATCCATTATAAAGTGCAACTAGTAACCAATTTAATATAGTATACATACAAAATAGAAGCCTAGTGCACGCCCTATTCAATTGCTTACATGTTTATTCCTTCTATGATGCTAGTTTAAAAGCCCGCCATTCTCTCTGGATAAGTAAAAGCAATTAGTTCAATAACTTGGCCAAATTATTTTAAGCCCAGCCACCACTTCAAGGTTTGCTTTTTCAGCTGGGTCCTACGCTATCAGTACTTGCCTTTAATGAGCTGAAAGTCCTTGCTGCACTGGGGCTAGCTTTCTTTGGACTAACTCTTCCTGATCACATGACCTTAACTTGGGTGGAGTACACAATCCTAGAGGCTTGGTCAAACCCCCATAGCAACACACAAAATATATAAAGATGGGATAGTATACATCCATTATAAAGTGCAAATAGTGACCTATTTAATATAGTATACATACAAAATAGAAGCCTAGTGCACACCCCATTCAATTGCTTATGTGTTTATTCCCTCTACGATGCTGCGTTAAAAGCCCGCCATTCTATCTGGATAAATAAACGCAATTAGTTCAATAACTTGGCCACATTATTTTAAGCCCAGCCACCACTTCAAGGTTTGCTTTTTTAGCTGGGTCCTAAAGGTATCTTCTCTCCTCCTACTGCTCAATTAGCTTTTTAAAATCTTGAGCATGTGCAGAGGAGGCAGCAGATGAAACAGCAGTCAATCATTGGTTGTGATGTCAGTTCACAGCCTTGATTGATTGACTGCATGGAAGGAGGGGCCAGTTACCCTGCCAGAACGGGGACAAAAAGTACTCGGTAATGTCTGGCTAGTAATGCAGGTAATAAAGTGCAAAATATTTCATTTGGGTTTGGGTGTAGGGAATTTACCATTTTTATGTTTTAAGGGTGGACATGCCCTTTATCAGAATTCTACTATCACAATTGCTAATTATGTTTTTATCTCTTTTCAGGAGGTCCATGGGAGTTTACTTTCAATGTAAAGTTTTATCCACCTGATCCAGCCCAATTGTCAGAAGATATAACAAGGTATTTGTCTGAATAAAATCGGTCTTTACAGGGGCAAGCACGGAATTCCAGAATGGGTTACCACTGAACAAGCCCTGAAGGAAGTTCATGACCAAGTACATCTAAATATTCTATTAAATATGGATCATATAATAATATGCTATATATACACTACTGGCCATGATTATTATCACAGTAAGCCAATTCAGATATGACCTTTACTTTTGTTATAAAGTATATTAATTTAAAGGGTAACTGTGGTCCAAAAATGACTTTAGGTAAATTGTCAGGAATTGCTTTCCTGAGGATTTTTGCAATTTACTTTCATTGTTTTTTTTACATAGTTTTGAAGATATTTACATTTTTATGGGAGATATGTTAGCATCACCAGATCCTCTGCACTTCCTGCTTCCTGTTCTGAAACCATGTGACAGTCCCTCTTCACTGTGTCTCCTCCTCCTTGTGGCCCCCATGGCACCTCCCCTTGCAGCCCCCTGTGGCCCCTCCTATGTCTCCATCAGTCACTGTAACTCAATCTCTTCCTGGTTTCTTCTGCTTTCTCCTGCACTAAGCATGTGCCAAATTTTGGGCTGTGCAGCACATAATGAGGTGGTTGATGGCTCACTTTAAAGGTAGGAACCTGGCCTTTCATTTAAAATCAACTTGTTTGGAGACCACAGTTTCCCTTTAAGTTCTGCTTTACTGAAAAATCCACATTTGCGTCACATTATTATTAGTGTCTTTCATAGTCAGAGCTGTGACTATGACAGCGGATTTGACAGAATTAGCTGAATATTGACGTTACCAGGACCTATTGGGCAAGATGGGAAATTTCCATTACCGGCCCCCATTACTACAGTAGAGGAAGAAAATAACATCATACCATGTATGGGCACATCGAATGATTGTTCTGCATAAAGAATATATGGAACTATCGCTCCTGTGTATATAATATACATATAAATGAATGTTGCCAATCGGCTATACAAGCGCGCCACCAGGATTTCTTAAAGGGGAACTGTGGTCTCCAAACAAGTTAAGTTTAAATAAAAGGCCAGTTTCCTACCTTTAAAAGAGCCATCAACCACCTCTCTTCGTGCTCCACAGCCCAAGATATAAAGAAATGACTGACCAGAAAGTTAATGAGTGGGAGGCTGACGTGACATTCCTAAGGTTTCTCCTGCACAGTGCCGCCGGCGAGCACAGCCTCAGACTCCCTCAGTGTGTGAGGGAGACAGGAAGTCCCTCCTCCTCTCTGCTGTGTGAAGTCCTGACAGAGAAGGTAAGGGAATCAGCCCTTCTCTCCCACTATGTGAAAACAGACTTTTCACAGGAGTTCTCACTCTTATACATGCCAGAAAATAATATCTGATTGTGCATCTAAAGGCACAATCAGTCCGACTAAAGGTTCATACACATGTGCCTTAGCGGGTCCCGAACTGCAATGCACGATGTGTGCGAACGAGTGTTTCGGGCGATAATCGGCCTGTGGATTCTTTTTAATGGCTTAAAAAAATACAGCTAGCATGGCTGGTGCTGATGGGGTGATAATGTGCTGTATCGAAATAATGGCAGATACCATTTTTTTTCAACCATGGTAATCATTTTCACAGTGGTGAAAAGCAATACCAATACTAGCTGTAATATTTATGATCGCTTTAAAAGCAGCACCACAGTTGATAAATTATTGTTACTAGCTGTACTTTTTTGACCATTATAAAAGGTCGCTATATTGTTAATTTGGCTGTTATTTATTTTTCTGCTTTTTGGGGCTGTATCTCCTCCCACAGTTTTTGAGCTAGAAACATGAAATACAGTACAAGCTAGCTAAGGAATCCACAGAAGCGATACGGCGTTATCTGCAAATTTCGGGACATTTTTCCCATAGACTATAATAGTAACAACCCTCAAATGTGCAAATTTTAAGGTTTAAGGGTCATGAGATCAAAACAGTTTGTTTCATGGTCATAAACACAAACGCTGATACCACCAAATTTTAATCAATAATTTAAAAGGTTTGTTTTTTAACCCCAAACCTGAACCAGTTAACACACCTACTGACCTACCCTTCCATTTCCGTGGCAGCCATACTTAAAAGCTAACTATAGTTAAAAAACATATTTTGACCAATCATCAAAAAAGTAAATTTTTTAACCCCCAACCAGACATAGGTACACACACCTACTTAACTACCCCTCTATTACTGTGGCAGCCATACTAAAGGGTAACTAAACAAAAAAAAACACATTTTGATCAATAATCAAAAAGGTCTGTTTTTTTAACCAACCTGACTCAGGTACACACACCTACTGACCTACCTTCCATTTCCATGGTAAACATATTTAAATGGTAACTATAGTCAAAAAACTATTTTGACTAATCATCAACAGTTTTTTTTTACCCCCAACCTGACACAGGTACACACACCTACTGACATACCATTCCATTTCTGTGGCAGCCATAACTACAGGGTAACTAGTCAAAAAATGTTTTTGATCAATAATCAAAAAAGTTTTTTTTGACATCCAACCTGACACAGGTACACACACCAACTGAGCTACCCATTCATTCATGTGGCAACCATATTTAAAGGGTAAGTATAGTAAAAAAAAACAAAAAAACATTTTGACTAATCATCAAAAAAGTTTGATCAATAATCAAAAAAGTTTGTTTTTTTTAACCCCCAACCTGACACGAACACACACACTGAGTTTCAAAATCACACACATTCCCTTCCTTTCAAGCCAAATTCAAAAATTATACTTTAACTTTCCCTTTCTATTTTCCAATAGCGATCTTTTTTAAATACCAGCCAATACCATCCATACAGGGTGATCCTGCACGTATAATTATATGAACTATCATTGAAAAGCATGTGTTGGGTATTGTTTTGTATATAGAACAGAAAAGATCTACAATATCTACTCATAACTTGTGGCTTATTTGTAGTTATTTGCATTTATGTAAAGACATTCAGTAATTTTCAGTTTATCACTTTTTTACCCTTATAGATACTATTTATGTCTCCAGCTGCGCAAAGATATCTTAAGTGGACATCTGCCCTGTTCTTTTGCAACTCTTGCCCTGCTTGGTTCCTACACTGTGCAATCAGAGGTAGGGGACTATGATGAAGATCTTCATGGCATAGACTATGTCAGCGAATATAAACTAAGCCCAAACCAGACCAAAGATCTTGAGGAAAAGGTTGTAGAGCTTCATAAATCATACAGGTAAGACCTTAAAACATGTATGACTAAATGGCAGATAAAGCAGATGGCATGAGGTTTTAATTGCATGTTGTGTTTTCTGTGTATGATATTACAGATAAATAAGCAAATAATAGTGTTTTCAAAAATAGTGCAAGGAAAGTTGGACAAAATGTGGTAACTAGTTTGTTTCAGTTAAAGGGGAACTAAACTTAAATTTGTTTAATCCTAATGTGAAATATTTTCTCCCTAGAACACCTATACAATTCTTCTCTAGTAAGTTGCATTTAGTAAATTTAAGTAAAAGATTCTGTATTCACTGTCTCTATACACAGAATTTCTAGTTCAGTTTCTAGCAAAATATAGAGTTTCTTATCTTTCAAGGCACAACATATAAATGCCATGTTTTTAGAAACACACAGCATAAGAAGTCAAAGGTTCAAATCTTCTGGCTTACTTGGGAAACAAAACAAAATAGCCTACTGCCTGAGGTTTTTTTATTATTTGTTTACATTATGTTTCTAGAAGAATATAAAGTTTCTATATATCTGCAAACTTTATATATAGCAGCTCTATTTTTATTTACCAAACCATGTGAATTGCTGACAGCCTTCCTGGAGCAATACAAAATAGTCAACTGATTTTGCTGATATTTTTTTCTAGCAAAAGATAAAGATTCTAAATGTACCTACATCATCTTCATATGCAGTAGTGGCTAACTCCTAAAGTGCTGTTTTTTGAGACCATTGGGTCACAAGTTCAAATCCCCAGGCTAACTCCTTTTTTTTTTTTGTTTGTTTGTTTCCATTATGTTTCTAGCAAAAGATAAAGATTCTACATATACTTACATTCTACCTATTAGCTCTTGTGGGATAATTGTAGAAAGATTTCTTTTAAGCAAGTCACAGTACATTAAGTTGCAGGTTTGATTGCCCAGACTTACTTTATTTTTTTATTAAAATGTTAATATACATCCATGCTAGCTAAGAAATAAACTGCAAATGTTACTTTTTTTTTTTTTTTTTTTTATGAAAAGCAAAGGAATTGATCATTGTTAGGGACAGAAGCATTTGTAATATGTTTACCCAAAAACTTCACTGACACCTGTGTTAGAGGGAGGGATGATCACTGAACTCTAACAATCGGGGCAAAATGTAAAGAAGACTGTAAAGTAGACTAAAAAGTAACTAGACTTGATTTGAACTAGAGAATTTTAAGAACTTTAAAACAGGACTAATCTCTAGTACTGTAATTTACGAAACTAATGTCAGTCTTTGTAATTCCAATGTTTATACTTTGCAGATCAATGACTCCTGCCCAAGCTGATCTGGAGTTTCTGGAGAATGCCAAAAAGCTTACGATGTATGGTGTGGATATTCACCAAGCCAAGGTGTGTTGATATTATGGCAACCTTTTCCCTTTGTGATTTTATTGTAAAATATGTGTGGAAATATAAACTAAATCTAACTTGAAAACATCTATTTGTTTATCTCATAAATATAGTGATAAACTGATTATGCTTATACCTCACATGCTGTCTATTCGTCTTGTTTGCTCCAATTATATCTAGTAATGGAATACAATGTGGACTAAGTGGTTAACACTGCCACCTGCCTTCATTATTTAGGGGAAAATCGCACGTTCCATTGTGTTTAAAACATACCTGTTTTAAAATTCTGACTTAAAGTACTTCTATTCCACAGAAATTCATTTTTAAATGACTTGTACCTGCATTGATAAATAGTGTAGTTGGTAGTTTCTACTGTACCTCCCATTCTTGTTTAGTATCAAAGTATACAGTTAGTCATTAGTCATGCACACACTGAACAAAGAAGTGGGTCTTACCCTGGGCGTTCCTATAACACCTCTTAGCCACAATGGAATCACACCTTGCATTCATAATGTCATTAAAACCTGGCTGTGATATGCTAATTGGGACTTTACAGGGTACATAATTGCCAACAGATTATTGTACAAGTCATTCTGAATTGAGAAAGCCAGTCGGATGACTAGCAAAACGTCTTCAAGAACTAACCTTTAAGTCCAGTTGATCTAACTGAATACAACAGATATACCATGACCTGGATGAATGAGAACCTCCACAAGCATTTCAGAGGAAGCTTGGCATCATATCACATACAGTAGATTGTGGTCCTGCATCAAATTCAGATTGCTGTGTGAATCTAATTCCTACAACCTGCCTCTGAACATGGCAACGTCTTTGTCTCTGAGTCCACTGATAATACTTAAGCTAGGTACACCTAGCTTACCGTCAGATCCGACAGTATCTGGGCTTTATCGATACTGGGTGCGGCTGCTTTCCCGAAGGAGCGCGCGGGAAAGACCGTAAATTTCCCTCGGCCGCAGTAGTCTCCCTATAGGGGAGTCACCTGCAGTTGAGGGAAACACACAGTCCAGAGCATTCTCCCTATGCTGTGTATATGCTGTGTATTGGTAGAACGCTCGGGACTGTGTGTATCTGTCCTGTGTGTACCCAGCTTTGCATAGCAGGAAAATTAATGAAAAGGCAGTAGGAAGAATTGTCTAAAAATAGCACAGCCTGCACTAGGTTTTCTAAAGGGCTTTGTAACGAAAGCCACTATCACACTCTATTGCCCCCATTAGTCAATAGTATCTCTCTGTGCATAGCCAATGGGGTTAGCTCATTCCAAATCTTTAATGGCAGCTATGTGCTGGTGTTAAAGATTTTGTTCTTAAGAGCCACTATTGGCTCTTTACATTGGTTGTGCAACCAATGTTTTGCGCACCACTTCAACGGCATTATTTGTGTCTTCAAGCCACATTAACCCTTGGTACATCGGTTAACGCAGCTTTAAGACACAAAAATTTACATAAAATAGTAATTTGCTTTACAAATTATGCTGCTTGCCCTACTATATACCTCATGTTTGATATTTCTGTTTTAATATATAATACTATATATAATATATATATATATATATATATATATATATATATATATAGGTCTTGGACACTGGGCCTAAACATTTTTATTATGTGCGTTATTTGATAAACCTTTAACAATGTTCCGTGAGTACTCCTGCTGTGTATGGACATAAGTATTTAATCCTTTGGAAGCACCTAGGTTATTTGAATATTTGGAGGGTGATTGGACTTTTTATTTATTTTTAGGACTTAGAAGGAGTCGACATCAAACTTGGGGTTTGCTCTAGTGGCCTTATGGTCTTCAAGGACAATCTAAGGATTAACAGATTTCCATGGCCTAAAGTACTAAAGATCTCCTATAAAAGAAGCAGTTTTTTCATTAAGATCCGCCCAGGAGAGGTATGATGAAACGTATACATAGAGAAAGTCCACCCAAAGTGAATAAAGCAGAACAGCCTCTAAGACGCCCTCCTAATGTTTTGTTCACACTTCAGCAGCTTGGGCTCAACATTAGTAGACAGAGAAATACCGAAGCCTGAAACCTATTGTTTATTTAATGAAGTGTATTTTTTCTGAGACTTCCTTCAGGTTTACTACTGAGCTTTAAGACTGAAAATTGGTAGCTGCATAAAGATGCTGTTTCTTGCACATGTCTTGCTGAGTGATATGGTTTTATACTTTTCCATCATTCAGTATTTCTATATTCCAATACATTATTGTTTTGCAAAAGGGTAAGTGGCCTTTCCCTAAGTTGAATAGACAGTGGAAAGCATATACTATATGATACAGGTTTTCTCATTCTACCAACCAACCTACCAGTTGATTTCTCTGCATAAATGATCAGCTTCCAAAGTACTGACTTCCTGTAATAGTAACTGGTATGGGCTTTCTTTTGACTGAGCCCCTGTGGTTATTCATTTGCCCAGTAGCTATGTAAGCATATTTAACCTACCTAACTGCTAATAAGGTAAAAATCCCCAAAAAACGAGTATCCTGGGAAGAGGAACATGAGATGGCAGTTCACTACTACTGACCGCATCAGGGCATAGCAAAATATATGTAAAATCAATTGTTTTTATGTTTTTTTAAATTTAATAAATAAGGTACGTGTCATTGTATTTTTTTAGCTACTGAACTTGAACTTAAATTACATTTATAGGAGAAGTTAAGTGATCAGCATGTGTTAATGTGCCTATATAATACACTCTGTTATTGTAGTTTGAAACAACAGTGATGTTATCACTTTATCATTATTTTAGTACAATGCACCTACTATCGGCTTCCCTTTGCTATCTCAGTGCAGATGTATAGAGATAGTGTCTGTCGGTGGTTTGCAATCCACAGTTTACCCATTGCGGGACTCTAACGTCCACCATTAACTGGAGTTAAAGTCCAGCAACCGTCTAGCTACAAGCATGCAAGCAAGTTGGAATCGGTTACATTTAGTAGGGATTCAACTCACTGTCCATCTTTTTGTTTGTTCACTAAATGATCAATCATCCAGTTTTTATTCAAAATATTTACAGGACTTATATTTTACCAGCAGGAGCAGTATGAAAGTACAATAGGATTCAAACTTCCCAGTTACAAGGCATCTAAGAAGCTTTGGAAAGTGTGTGTTGAACATCATACATTTTTCAGGTAACCGTTTTATTTTGATTAAGCTTCTTTGACATCAATACACCAAACACATAATTCATACAAATATAGAACACTGATAAATATATAGAAAAATATATCTGTATTCATCACAATAGTGGATCCATACAGTTTCTGTCACAATCTCTCACAAGGCCCCCATCCAACCTTTCAGGGACCCCTGGTTTATAAATGCTAATCTAGATTATAATTAGCATACCAGAACTTTTGTAGCTTTTTAAACTTTTTAATGACAACCATAAAATGTATATTGCATGTCTCTGCCTGTGTTTAAAAAGGTGGCAGAGGTGAACAAGCATTTTTCATGGTTATTAATTACCCTGGGCTCATTTTAAAGGTAGAAAATAGTTCATAGTGTGCCTTATGTTAAAAGGCATGTCCACCCCCAAAACTTTAATTTAACCCACTACTGGCCCCATTGTGTAGTGCATAAACATCCTTACCTTACATCCCAGCTCCAAATGGCTGCCCAGCTATGCACCTCCAAATTCCCAAAAACTGGCCTGGCAGAGTCCATATAGGACTTTGCCTCCTGTCTCTCCTCCGAGAGAATTTTGGCATGCACACTGCAGCCCTCCCTCTCCAACCCGTTTTGCTCTCCCTCCGCCTAGTGTAAATTCCTTTTGGGGTATAGTAGGCCTCCCTCCCACAGCGTTCACCACTGCCGGCAGCCGCATCTGTGATTGGCTGCCTCTCAGCCAGTCATGGACGCGGCTGCCGGTCTGGCCCCCTGCTTGCAGTTTCATGCAAGCAGAGGGCCAGGACAGTACGCCGGAGAAAAGAGGGAAGGTAAGTTATGATTGGGGGAGTTTCTGTAAAAACTATTTTAGTGGTTGGTGCTGGGGGAGGGAGACCTACTATACCCCAACATTTTTTAAAAGGGGTGGATGTGGCCTTTAAAGCCAAAATCAAACATTGCAAATTAAGCAAAAAGAGAGGTGTATATGCTTTCTGTTCATTTTAGAGAAAATTATTTTTACAGAGGATTTTTCATTGGGCTGGAAACTTGTGTGTAAACTCTTAAATCCTCATCATAAAACTTGTTTGCAGTGGATTGCTGCATGGAGTCTCCTTCCAAGTTTGTCTGTGTGCTATGTCCCTTGACAGTTCATGCTCTAGGGTTATTTTGGCAAGTTCATGTCTCTTTGCAGTGATTTATACCTTCTGAAAAGTTCATTGTTGCCACTCCTTTTAAATCATCCCTACCTCCCCTTAGGTCATTTATATTGGCCACACACTGGCTTATCATTAAATTGATTCAACACGAACATTGAATCAATCATAACATTGAGCAGAGTGCCTCTATTTCCTGCAATGCTTCTTTGACGTTCCCTGGCCAGATCCTTAAGAGCATATGTCAATTGTAAAATGATCAATCCAGCTGGTTAATAAAATGTTGTGTGAACGTCTGCAGGTACTTCTTATAGCGTATGGCCATCATTACTTTTCTTTACAAAGTGATGAAGACCGTTTCCATAAACAAAGGGTATAGTGGCTTATATATATATATATTTTGTATATTAAAAAAATATATATAATTTACAACAAAGAGTACATTTGAATTTACATATGGTTTATGCTAACTTTCTTTTTAATAACACTAAATATGGGTTCTGGTTAAAGGTAACTAAATAATGGACTATGTAAACATACAAAATAATGATCCAAGTGCATTTATTCTTAAGATGCCTTTATCTATTCCTCATCCTGTTTTGCTAAAGGAGTATGCTACAGTTTTGGAAAGAATGCTGGCTTCTAATCTTGTTTTGTTTTCTTCCTCCGTTAAATCCCTACAGGTTAACATCCACAGAATCTATTCCTAGACACAGGTTTCTATCACTAGGATCCAAATTTCGTTACAGCGGGCGCACCCAAGCACAGAGCCGTCATGCCAGTGCTCTTATTGATCGCCCCGCACCACATTTTGAGCGCACTGGAAGCAAGAGGGCCTCCCGTAGCCTTGATGGTGGTGGGTATTTTTCACAATTGCAATTCACCAGATATGTTTATTTCTTTATGGCATTTGCTTTCGTTTAATGCTGAGCAGGTCAAAATGCAGTAAATGGTAAAACAGTTTGATGCTAAAAGAATGTTTCTACTTTATTTCGTGTCAAGGGCAAGTGCAATGGATTATGTCATAAAGAATAGGTTCACTCCAAAAAATTAACCTATCCTTTTTTACATTAATAAAAGAACGGGGGGTACAGGAGCGTTATGCCTTACTTCATGTTCTTCAATTAATGCAATTAAGGAATAGTTCACTTTCTGGGTGAACTTTTCCTTTACTTACTCCAGTAATAATAACAGGAACCTTATTGTGTCCTTTAAATTTATCACATTTATCACATTATGTCAGCTGACATAACAGGCAAATTTTGCAATATTATAAGGCAATAACAAGTACAAGTAAAACTAGTTGTCAAATTAAAATGCATAGTGTTGTTAGCATTTTATCTTTTATATTGGGAGTAGCAATTTTATTATTTCTGGGCATATGTTAAGTTGCACAGGGATCCTCATGAAATAGTATATCATGTAACTATGTTTAGCTTATAATTTCCAAAAACTGTAAATACCATATTTACATGATCCAACACTAGCCTTGAGACACCGAGGGGCTAACGCAATAAGATATACAAAATTTTGCATGTAATCCAATGTTGTACCAAATTGTCAAGGGTGTATCTGGAGTTCTCTTAATTAGGCTTACTGCCACAGCCCTTAATATCCAATATATAAACAAAAAATAGTAAGAGAAATCCAGGCGTAGTTTTAGTGAAGGGAAGTGAGCATTTATTTCTCTATCAGAACAAAACAAAGGCAATGTTTTTGGCTCACATCTAGCCCTTTCTCAAGCCTAAATTCAAGTGACCACCACCAAACATTTATAACCGCAAGGTACAAATTGTGACCGCCCTCATCTTGTTAGGGCAATTAAGTGCAAACATGCATTTAAAGTGACAGTGCTTTATATAATATACGTGTAAAAACAGTGTTTTGTGACTTGAGAAAGGGCTAGATGTGAGCCTGAAACGTTGCCATTGTTTCGTTCTGATGGAGAAATAAATGCTCTCTTTACTTCACTAAACCTACACCTGTATTTCTCTTACAATTTGCAGCAACCAATCATGTGTCCGTTTTTAATGGGTTCGTTCGGCTGTGTACCCGTGGGCAATCCCTAGCCTGATATTTCCTTCATAGAGTCTAATAATCGGTAAACCTGAATCAAAGCTGTATTTGGCGCAACCAATTTTGTGGTGTAAAAATTACAGGGTTTTTTTAATGGATGACAGGATAGGTTATTACAAAATATTTTCAATACTGTTTTTTTTACGGTTTAAACTACATTGTTGATCTCTCTTAAGAAGTTTAATATATTCAGCTATATTTTAATTTTGTATCTGGGGATAACAAACACGGTTTTCCTCTTATACCATGGTAATGTCACAAAAAAAAACCCCTAAACATTTCATATTTAGCACATAACGGTAACTTAAAAGAAAACAAAAGGTTAAAAAATAGTTTGAAAAGTCAATAATTCAGAATCCTGAATCTCAATAGAAAATGGCTGCAAGTTCCTTTCAGTGCAGTGCAGTGGTCCTAATAGAGAGTGATTCAGGAATGTACGATTCTTTCCTGAGTGATAACTTTGTGTTAAAGTCAACAAAAAATGGGGTTCACCTAAGAAAAATATATTTATAAGCATTATCTTGCTTTTGCATCTGTGAAAGGCACAGATAACATTTAAAAACAATCTGAATATTGGGGGACCAAAATGTTTGCCAAATGTGGCAAACATTTTAGCTACTGTTTTCTTCAATTATTCCAACACAACCTTATACATGCATGTACATGCTCTCCTATTAATCTAGTTATGATATATTAAGTCTTATATACCTTGTGCTGTACAAGGCATATAGGTTCCTAAAATCTTGTGTTTCCTAACATTTGCCCGCATTCCTTAGCAAAGCGTGGCCAAGTTGCAGTTAGATTCCCTACCTTGGAAGAAGCAGAGAAAGATGTGGATATATTGGCCTTTCCAAGATTCATCTCTTACAAAGGTATAACATAATAAGCCTTAGCAAACGCTGCTTCTTGCTAATGCAATTTTTTTTAAGCTTCTTTAAACTTTCTGGCACATTTTAACACAATGGTTGCAGTGAAGTGTTGACACTTAACATAAACATTTGCTTTTAGTTAATAATGAAAACACCTGTTTTTTTTTTTTTTAAACTAGTTTAACTTATAAAAAAAATGTTTTTCCTTGTCCTTAAACAGTGGATGCATTCTATACTGGATGTTATAATTTCTAAATAACAGTACAATCTAAAATGTACCAGAATATTAAGAAGGAGGTCTGTTTATTGCCAATGAGCTGAAGCTGAGAAACCTTTGGAGTAAAACCTCCAGTAAGACTACAGCTAAATTGAAGTTTTAGATTGGTCTAACCAAAGTTCTGTGAAAATCCGGTTCAGGGGAAACGTCACTGGAACGTCGTGTATGGACACCTTTAGGCAGACATCATGAGCTAGATGGACATCTGTTTCTATGTCGTATTTGAAAACCTTGCACTGTGTTTAATCAGGTTTATTAAGTGTGCTGATCCACCTCTTTTTGTGCTGACAATGCCTGGACACAAAAGAAATGTTGCCCCAAAACCCATTTACTGTACAATTATCAACTAACATCAGTTTTAATTACAGGAGAACTATGTTGTCTGTAAGCACCCACTACCCCAGGGTGAGAACATAAACTGCTAGGTACTTACCTTTTGGTTTGCTCTAGCCATGGTACCGGTCTCTCCCCACCTCCTCCATAGTTCCTCAAAGGAGTGTGTCTTCCCATTGGCCAGTCTGGACATGGTCCCAGACGGTAAGGGAGGGGTGATGGTAAAATCGGAAATTCTTTTTTAATCTTTCAGTTCTTAAATGGCTTTGCTTTGGGTACCAAGTAAACTGTGCCCTATGTATAAAATTATAAAATCATTTTTGAATATTGTTTCATAGTAATTGAGGTTGAATAAAGACATATGTCCATCAAGTCCAACCGTTTCACCCTCCTTTTTAACCCTACCTAACAGTTTATCCAGAGGAAGGCAAAAAAAACCAGTTAAAAAAGGGGGAGGAGGGGAATAAGACAATCTATGCCATCTCCCATGAGCAAAGACCTAACACACAACAGCACTAGTTTTAAATTGTACTTTTTTTTATGTATTTTTTTGTGTACCAGGTATATAAGGCAATTGGCATTTTACAAAACACATGAATATGTGTGCCTTCAAACATTTAATGGACAACTAAAGAACAAAGAATTTATTAAAAAATGGCTAACGCTAAAAAGAAACACACAAGGTTATTCAATAAGTTCTTATAGTTTAAAATGGTGCTAATTTTTCCCCAACCAATCAGATGTTAGCTTTCAAATTTTAAATAAGATCTGATTGGTTGGGGCAAAATTAGCACCATTTTAAATAAGAACTTTTATTGAATCTCCCTAACAGTCTGCTGATTACTGCTCTTCCTCAGGTCAATCATGCAGATAATCTTAAAGGGTCTGCTTGTAAAGGTTCTCATTCATCTAGGTCATGGTATATCTGTTGTATTCAATTAGATCAACTGGACTTGAAGTTTAGTTCTTGAAGACGTTTTGCTAGTCATCCGACTGGCTTTCTCAATTCAGAATCTGAATTGAAAATTCCAGTCGGATGACTAGCGAAACGTCTTCAAGAACTAAACTTCAAGTCCAGTTGATCTAATTTTATACAACAGATAGTCTTAAAGGGTCTTTTTGAAGTTGCTGTGATATAATGACAATTTGATCAATTCTCAAACAACAGTTATGTGAAGCAAATTAATCTGGTTCTCTGGTAAACATTAGCCATTCTTATGGTTTGTTACTAAGTGAATATAGGGCCCATGGTTGACTTTTGAGGCTTTTTAGCTTGTTGATAGATTTATATTATAGACCCCCGTTATGCTAGGGACACAGTGGAACAGACTGTAAATGAAAAAATCTAACGTAAAATCTAAAAAAATAACTTGTTTTGTCTATCAGTAAAGGTGTCTGCACTTAAGACACATTTCCACATTACATCACAGAAATGTGTACATTGTACACTGAATTAATATACAAATGTCTGGGTTTCAAATGCTACCCTTACATGGAGCACTTTCTGGAAAATGGGAAGTTCATGCTTACACATATATAATTACCTAGTGGCTTCAACATTGAACATATTGAATTTTACTCTGTAGTTACTAATTACCTTTGAAACACCAAAAGAGATTAATTTATGGAACATTTCCAACATTTGAATGATTGGATGATTTAGGATAACTGAAGATTAATCTCCTGAACAGTATTAACTATAAAACCATTGTCTTAAAGGAGAACTAAACACAAATTGAAAATATACCCTCTAAAAATACCAATAAAATTAAAAATCCCACTACAGTTAACAGCATTAAAGTAAATGTAACCCCCTGAAGAACTGGATGAAATAACTGTGTGTATTTACAGTGACTGGCCTCACCCCTGACCTCCGTCACATGCTTCCTTGCCTATTCTGCCCTGTAAAAGGATTGGCTAGAGGCTACTAGTGGGTGTGACCAACTTTACCAAGTTCCTGCAGTATCTTAGGACTGAGCATGTGTAAAGAACACAATGGTCAGTGACTATACTGTGTGATACTGGGTTGTTGGGAAGTAAAACACAAACCCTATGTTAGAAAGGTAAATTTCTCAACAACCATATTAAAACGAGAGGTGAAACATAAATTGCTGCTTTCATATTAAGGTGCTCTTCCTTCTGAAAGAGTGTTGTTCTGAGGCTTTATTTATCCTTTAACTGATCTGTCATTCTCTGTGTACAGCTACAGTTGCTACTCCAGAGGCCTTCAGAAGCCAACGTCCTGTATCAGCCCCAGTGTTCCCTCAGAGACATCACCAACCTAAGGACCAAAGAGAGACTTCAGTCCAGAGAGTAGAGGAAGCGCACATAAAAACTGAGGAAAAGGATGCTAGAAAACATTTTGACAAGAAGGAGAACAAACGGGAAAGTCCTCAGGTAATTCACCATAAACAGGACAACAGTGTATAAGGAGGTTATTTAAAGGGCATCTATACTGAAAAATAGGTTATATTAAATTGACCAAAACTGGAAACTATAATTCTTCCCAACCACCACTGTATCATTTTTTTGTTGAACTGCCCCCTATTTCTTTAGATATCCAATCTAAATCTTCTTATATTTCAACTGTCAATCAAGTTCCTTGCTCTCAATAACTATTCTTCTGTGAGTAGTTTTACTGTAGCTGGAATAGTGACAGAGTTTTGACAGTTGGAATGCTGTATACTGTGTGCAGCTTGACAGTTGGTTTGTGGGAAAAAAAGTCAGGTTGGGTGGAAGTGGTTAAAAGAGGGAGGGGGGATACTGCTCCTAAACCAAATGTGTGCTGGATTGAAGGCATGCAGCAACACTCACAAATCAGAGTTAGTGCTACTTACATGTATTTAATTATAGATTAAGATGTGGCAAAGTCATTTTTTCAGTATAGTGTCCCTTTAAACACCCCAGCTCCTAGAGCATATGCAATTGGTTCCATTTCAGTCCATATCTTCATGTGTAATGGTTTATGTTTGATGTATTTTATTTCATGCATGATACATGAATGTTTATTTTTTATCAGTGCTATTGAGGTCTACTATGATACCAAATAAATCCTTAATTGATAATGTAAAATTTTGCTTTTCTACCTAGGACTATAAACATACACCACAGGATTCTCCTTCACCTACTGTCAATGGAGAACAAGTCAAGGTTAGTCGCTCTAAATGACACTCATTTTTCTGCAAAGGATTTTATACTTGCGAGGTTGTATTTTATAGCACACTGGAAGAAACAGGGGAAAGTGCACTCTGTCCCAACTGGTGGGTGCAGACACCTCAAGGTTATTAGGAACCACAATTATGGTAAAGATGAAACCGAGGGTCGCACTCCATATCACCTATATCACATAAACAACATGTTTCCAGCACACCTAGATTTATGAGAATGACTTGCCCTCTGACTAGTGTATTACTAGCGTGGACATTTTATTATTAAGTTATTTATTTACCTTTTCTCTAAATAGCGCCCTCTGTACTCCAGGAACACTATATTGTTATTTTGCTTTTATATTTAATATTAGCACTGCAGTTAATAATATACATTTACAAGTCAGTATTGCGGGCATATTTACCAGTCCACCACACCCACTTCCACGGGCACCTCCACAGGCCACACCCACTTCCCCAACAAAGCCATGGCCACTTTACCATATAGGCACGCTTAATGCGCTGCCCCCGTCTGCATAAAGGTACTGTTCAAAAGTTGTTTCAGATGCCAAAAACCCTAGGAGCACCCATGGGAATAATTACACTGACAATAATGTTAAAACCTGTCAATATCTTAAGTCAACAAGAGCTGCTGAAAGAGATAATTGGCTTTAGTAACTAATTCAATAATCTGCTGGATTGATATTAACAGGATACAACACCATTCTTCCACAAGAAATCCGCTAATTGTTTTGCAGCAATGGGAATACAAAAAGTGGATATTTAATTTGAACCTTTCTTGTGTTTAAAATTGCATAACTTAAAGGGCATGTCCACCCCCAAAACTAAAAGAGGGCCGGATCCGAACGCCGGGGGAACAAAGCTCTGTAATTACATTCCTAATGATTTTTTTTAGCAAACAAACATGGCGGTTCGGTCCCCTACACAACAGAAAAACTTTATTTTATAGGTGGAGATACCCTTTAATAATATTTGGTTTAAAGGGAAGGTTAGAAGCAGGGGTGCTACTTCCATGAGGCTAGTTTAAAAAATTGCTTCCCGCTTCAATGCTTCACCCTGCAATGAAATGAAAGTCTATTCTTGTGCCACCCCCGCTTCCATAAGGAGCAATGGCAAGGGGGCAGCACCAGAGACCTTTTGTTTCAGGTGCAGTTCCTTCTTGAAGCACCCCTGTGGAAATCTACTTTTTCAGTGTTTGTTTGTATTTTAATCTGAATCAAAGGGTATACCTGTATAACATCTAATATTCTGTCTGGTTCACAAATTACAATTTTAGAAAAATCTTCTTGTAGAAAGAGCTGACATCACTCCTGGTCTTTCTCCCTTCTATAAATTCTAATTAGTATAATGACTAAAGTATGACTTATTTGAGAGAAATAACTATTTTTATATAAGACTGGTAATTGATAACATAAATCGCCAAAAGGTCTCAAATGTACATACTATAAAAAAAATAAAAACAAGGTCCTCATAGACATCATAGACAATACAAAAAAAAAAACAAATAAACATTTGTACAGTACAGTGAGATTAAAGGGCATCTATAGTGAAAAAAACACATTGCCCCTTTGCAAAGTTTAAATTCATGTACTCTGTGCTGCCTTAATCCTATCTATGTCAGTGACTCTGTTTAACCATGGTGCCAGATCTGTGTGCAGCACTCCCCCCTTCCCCCCCCCCCCTCTGTTACCTCCTCCATGTCTCAACTTCGGCTAACTGACTAGCTTATTATGTGCAGTAGGAGTTAAAAGTTCAACATCCTGAAAAACACACCCACGCACAGTGGCCAATAGAAAGCAAGCTGTCCTGGAGACCCGGAAGAAGGAGAACAGTACAGTTTACGATCTCTCTCTTTGTGACCCATCATCAATCAGTGAAAGCTATCAAGAAGGGGGTTAAGTGCAGCCTTATATCTACCATGAAAGCTACCTCTCACCCCCTGCTAATGCTGTTATCTCTATGTTTATTACAGTGCAGGGAGGGGGGATCACTTCGCAGGGATTTGATTGACAGTCCAAGTAGGAGTAGAGGAATGCAATCACGTATTCTTGGTGTATCTCAGGACAGAGAGGGAATCTGAACAAAGTGATGACACTCTGGGGGTTGTGGGGAATTATAGAACACATGGAAAGAAAGAAAAAAAAGTTCATTTTCCCACTATAGATGCCCTTTAACATCCTATGCAAGTATAGGGCATAATTGTATAGCAAATTGTTAATGTTGTTTCATATGGAGTTTTAACACTGTACATATACTTTAGTATATTTGCAAGACGTTATAAAATATGTATTATTTTTTTTTATTATGTATGATATATGTGATTTGTACTTGCTTCAGTACCACTCTTTGGCTGCTGTCAGAGGCTGGGTGAAGTCAGTTCCTCAGCTACAGAGGAAATGAAATAGCCAGAAGCAACATAAGCTGCCTAAAGAAAAGAAATACATTATCAATACAATACACACATTATGATAGTTCAGGTGGCCACCAAAGCAGAGTCCACTAGATGCTCCCTATATGGAGGAACATGGAATTTTCCTTAAAAATGGCCGTGTGTTCTCAGATTAAGAAAATAAGTATTTTAGCTTTTTTACTTTGAACACAGTCGGGGAGAATCAATAAAAGTTCTTATCGATTAAAATGGTGCTAAATTGACCCCAACCAATCAGATCTTATTTAACATTTGAAAGCTAACATCTGATTGGTTGGGGCACAAATAGCAGCATTTTTAACGATAAGAACTTTTATTGAATAACCCTGACTGTTTATTAACATGCTTTATATAGATTTATTTACTTGTTTTCTTGAGTTTGGTACTTTTGCAAATAAAAATATAGTCATTAGTTTATATGGTAGATATTTAGTCCAGGTAATGTTTTGTACACATAAATATTCCTGTATTGGTTTTTCCATTTATCTTAAGGGTTAACTTTCTCTTTAATTCCCTACCCTGACTTATGGAGCAGCCAGTTGGAAATGAGGATGAGATAGTTCGTATGAGGAAGGTCAGCACAGTGTCTGTCAAAATGTATTTTTATATGTCACAATGGGGAAAAACCCCTTTTCATTTTCCTCATCAGTACTTTGATTACCATTTATAAAGTACCATTGTATTCCATCACAGTTGACATTTTGCAGTTCCCTGTGCCATACAGAAACCACAAAACTTCACACACATACACACTTCCTGAATAGCTTTAAATGGATTTTTTCTGTACCTTTCATAATACAAAAACTAAACTTGTAAGCAAAATATTGTATGGCTTTGGTTTAAATGCAACTGGATATTCCTGATAAAGCTGCATCCTGTCTCCCCTGTATGTTGTACTAATCTTCCCACAATGTTATTTTACTTTCTCGTCTGCATGGTCATATTCATACTCCATTCACATTTGTGTTGTGAAATTGATACATGATTGAAATGAAAGAAAATCAATACATTTAAAAGCATCATCTATTCAATAAATATGTATTATCCATTTGGCTAAAATTTATTTTATCCTACTTATAACCTATAAAGAGACTGCTATTTTAAACAATGTATCACTTTGCTTTTTATATAATTTATTCACTGAAATACAGCATTGTTCATTTTGGCTTTCTTACCTGTAGTATTCTGTAAACAAATCTGCCACTCCACTGTTTTAAAGGATAACTGTATTGCCTCAATGCATTTTTTAAAAATTGCTTTAAAAAGAATAAAGGTATGCAGCCCTCACCATACATTTTTTTCCTGATTTCGAGCCTCTCTCTGCATTCAATTAGCCCTGCTGTGAGGGGGCGTAACAATTCTTTGTTTGCCTGTAAAGGTGCCCATACATCTATAGATTTTACTTACCCGACCGAGCGCTCACCCGATGTTCATCGATGCTGCCGGAACAGCTTCTCCCGATCTTACATTTCGGCCGACATGCGATCGCAAAATCCCATTCATTTTGCGATCGCATGTCGGTCGAATGTAAGATGGGGAGAAGCGGTTCCAGCAGGATCGAAGGAACATCGGGTGAGCGCTCGTGGTTGGCGGGGTAGTAATCCTTATAGATGGTATGGGCACCTTAACTGTCACTCAAAGCTAGCATGCGAGAAAACATTCCTCCTCCAGCTTGATTATGTAGGCTGTATCCTAGCAACAGGACATTTCAAGTTTGTTTGACTGGCAGAGGAGGAGGAGAGAGGTTCCCACCAGCCAATGACAAGTTCTATGTTAACCTTGGCCCTGGGACGTCTAGGAGGCGGGCATTTAGCACTCATCTTTGCTGTGTGGTATTTAAGGGAGGGCAGCACGGTTGTAAATGTGATTAAGTGTAAGGGAACCGGTCAGCTGTATCAGATGTATCTATGTATCCACAATTACCAAGTAAACCAGCGAGCCTCAGATGATCCGCTCGGATTCCCGATTTAGGATAAGAAAAAGACTGGCAAGTCCAAAATCATTCTCTCTACTTTATTAGGTAGCACTCTGGGTTATATAGATAAAATGAGCACATAATCACATGATTCACAAGAAATTGAAAAATACAGAATTTTTTTGTTAGGTTTGTTTTTAGAGAAATTAGTGATGTTTCACTTATTACATCTGCTGGACATGAAACGGGGGTGATGTTATTTTTTTAAAATTTTTGTTTTTTAAATGAGTATGCTCAGTCATCTTTTTTTTTAAAGAGAGAGCGAGCAGTTATCCAATCAGCTACAGCTATGTTGTATCCCTCGGTGTTTGGACCATAGATAGATTTTAGTGCTTTTAAAATGCTGTGTTTTTCTGAAGTAATGCAAGTGATACATTGTCAGAAGATTAAACCTAAAGGTTTCCTTTAAACATTTTGCATATTTTGCTTCAAATCTTATTCTATTAGCCCATATGAACCCAATACTTGGGCCAGGGGGAAGCATGTGGCCTGATTGAAAAATTGCATCCTGTGGGACCTTTAGGGTCAACAGAGTTATGGGTGGGTCATGGAAGCGTCTCTGAGAGAAATAGTCTTGTTACTCTGGTGCCCCTTTAGTTTGGGCACCCCTTTATTAGCCTGCCTCCCTTGCATCTCTCCTCAAATGCTCCTTTCCTGCCAGTCCATCACAAAAAGTGCAAAATATAAGTACAGTGGATTGTACATAATTATTGAACAGATTACACTTTTCCTTGTTTTGTTCTCTACTTAACCATTGCTGGAACAGTGCTCCTTAGATATTTAACTAATTCATTTGTATTGTGTAATTCGGGTGTGAATTTTACAGTTTGCACTTATGCAGTATAATTTAAAAGGTGCAGTTGGTTTTTCATAACTGTAAATGTGCTTTAAGCATGTACAAAATGCCCCTTAAGGCTATGTACATACAGATTTAGATTATGTGGGAAAGAGGCAATACATGTTAGGCTGGCCATACACTACCTCAACTTTACTATAATTTGTTATTTGATCCTAGCTAAATGTTAAAAGGATAGTGGAGTAGCAGTTTTACCTTCTTGACTATCCTACATAGTTTCCCGGCTATCCTAATTATGATCGATATTACTATTATATATTGTTTTGAAAGATGATCGGACCGGGCAGTTTTTGAAATGTTGTAGGAATGTTGGGAGGTAAATTTGTAGTGTATGGCCAGCTTTAGACTAAGGTGCGGCTTAAATGAGTAGCATTTTGAAAATTATAACAATTCAAGTTTGCATCACATGAGTTATTGCCTTAATATTGCAATTAAAAGAAATCCTGGATCAACAAGAACTCAATTTTTAAAAAAAATATTAATATAATATTTTTTACATTAATATCACAAACTATTATTGATCTGAAATTCTAAAAACTCTATATACTCTTATGACTGTACTCCTCACTTAAAAACATACATAACCATAAGCAGAAGAACTAAAAAGGACTTGCAGATCAATTACTAAACCGTGGATAAACCACATTTTAGTTTCCGGGATAGCCCCTTTCTCAAGCTCATGGAAAGGCAAACAACTAGAAACAGTTACATTTGAATAACAGTTGTTTTTATCCATTTCCTGTGTATTTGAAATTCAACTGGCAACATGGTGGCCAGTCACTCATTAACCTCTGTGAGCTTGAGAAAGGTGCCATCCCTGAAAAACATCACATTACTGGGAACAGGTGGAGTACCCTGCATTATATATAATATATAATAAGTTAGCATTTCTTTTATTGGTGCTTCTGTATCTTTTTACATTTTGTATATACAGCTTTGCACTACAAGGCCTTTTGACTGATTAAGTGCTACAGCCTTATAAAATCCCCTACATGGTCAGGCCTCTCTCCATTTCACTTATTAATTTAGTCAACCCTCTCCAATTCCAAGATGCCCAGATATAAAGGAATCCAGAAGTGCTATGCATATTCCAAACAAAGGCCTTATTAAAGTGAGAATAATATTGATGCTATAATGAGTTTCACTTTCTTAGTAATTCATAGAAATAATATATATGGAATCATCTTAGTAAAATCAGTTTTACTATAGCGAACTCTGCAATTAGTTTTATACTCTATTCCCTCTGTTTGATGAAGCAGAGAAGAATGCTGGTACATGCACACAAATCATGCCTGCAGCAGTGATAATGGGGAGGGTAATTAACATATAAACTTGCTGTACTAAAAAATTAGCTTGAGTTTAACTTTATGTACAAACCATTTACCATCCAGAAAGGTTTTTGTAATATGGCAGTGTCCGCAAAACATGTTCAGTTTAAACATCTGGCTAGGTTTTTTTATTATTATTTTTATGTCTTGTTCTTATTGTATAGTTTAGGCACTTATTTTAAATTTTTACTTTCAGATTGTTGCCTAGATATTAGGGTTTCAGACCCTCCAATAAGAAATTTAATGATGAACAGAAAATTTCAGAAAGAAAAGTTAAAATAAAAGAATATAAAATCCAATTTTGATATAAATTTAAGTAAATGCTACTGGCAAAATACATATATTTCCAGGTTGATCCTGATTTATTTGGAGTCAAAAAGGTTTTCCCCCCTCTACTGGTGCAAATTAGATTTGCCTTTAGGGGGTGCTTTTACTTTTCACTGGATTGTGGGTAGAGTAGAAGGGGTTGAACGTAAAAGACGTTTGTCTTTATTCAACCTTTACTTTGTGTGTTATTATGTAAGTATATAGAACATCCGTGCTTGTTTTATACAAGTTGTTTTATTTTAAGGTGTATTTTTAGGTTAAGGTACATTTCTAGAGTTGATCTTTATAAAAGAGAGATTACTAAGTAACAAATCTGCTCTAAACAGGTCTGGGAACCATGGGTTGATGTCTCTATTTCTTTCCTATTAAGAAAAGTGTCTTTGTTTTCCTTTTGTTTTTGACAGCTTGGCAAGTATTTTTTATTTTATAAGTTTAAATTTATATCACCTTTCTATTTATCTTTGTTCACATTCACAGAAAAGAGCAAAGAAACTAGAGGGGGAAAACATTTATATCAGACATAGCAATTTAATGTTGGAGGTTGGTATAAATTTGTGCAATCGCTCTTTGCACCCTTTTACTTGTTGGGTCTATTTTAACTTTGTGTCGTTATTCTCTACTTTTTATTTCTTTTTAAAGAAATATCTGAAGTGTATGTCGATTTTGCATGAATATGTTTCTCTTTTGTCTTCATGACTTTTGCATGCTTTGGGAAAAAGTGGCACTTAACATTGTTTCTAGGCTTGCTTCGTAATATCCGTTTGTCCTCTGCATGAAAATTGGGTTGATACAGAGGGTTTTTATGTGTTAGGGTAGCACAATGTTCAGTACACAAAAAAAGAACTTGGGTGGAGGTAATTTTATATATTGCCAAAACACGAGAACTTTGAGTTTTAGTTTTGCCGAGACTTTTTTTTATAGTGCTTATGTTCAATGTGTAAACTGTCATGGTTAATACTAAAATATGAATATTTAACCTGTAATCTATCAATAAGCTATAGTTACAAGTGTCCATTGAATTTTGAATCACCCGGGGGCATAGGGATCACTATAGCAACCATAGAAGTCCCTATGGGGGACCTAGTCCTAGTAGTGGGCATGAATAATCCTGACACTGAGGGCAGAACAGTGGTGCTGGTAATGTCACAGCTCAGTGCTAGCAGGAATCACACTGTTTATACTGCTGTAACTTTGGATAGACTGCTACTAGAAGCATGAGCCATATGGGGCCCTGCAGAGATGCCCACTCTCCTAACAAAAAATTTACCTTGTGTAGTTCAGCACAACAAACCCCATTTTCCGTTTACTTTCAAAGATACTCCCAGGTTCAAGTAAAATGAAAATGGGAGTTATGGGGCTGAACTATGTGAGGTAAAGGTTTTCTTAGGCAGATGGACATACCCTTTTAAAAACCTTGCTGCAGTTTGACCAGATTGATTTTTATTTGGGGGCCCCATTTAAAATTTTGCTATGGGTCCTGTGATATCTAGCAATGGCCCCTGGAGTACCCACAGCTGTAAAATTCAGTTATGGTGCAGATTTGACAAAGAAGGGCCTATAAATACCTTTTTCTTCTATATTACCCTTGACATGTAGGTGAATATCTGCTCCATGCGATTAGTGTAGCACATGTATGTATATATTGTTGGTTTTAGGTGAGCATCATTAGATGAATTACATAGTAACCCAAATGATCGATTGAAATGACATATAAGGGAGCTGCAACTTTGTTTTCCTCAGCTCTTGATTGTTGCTTCTTCCTTCTGGATATAAATAGATATACCATTGATACTGTTGCTTTTTATTAAGAATTCTATTTACTTTAAATTGGAAGTATGGTTTCCATACACGTGGCCTTTATTAAAAAGGGAATACTCCTACCTTTACAATGACTCCAGGATCAGTCTATCCAAAGTTACAGCAGTATAAACGGTGTGATTCCTGCTAGCACTGAGCTGTGACATTACCAGCACCACTGTTCTGCCCCCAGTGTCAGGATTATTCATGCCCACTACTAGGACAGAGCATCATCAGCTGCATTATAAGCCCCACCCCCAAACTTCTAAATCAGTTTTAAAGCTAGCCACAAGCCTAAAAAGTTTTTTTTCCTCTCTCCCTATGGTGCCCATAGGTAAGGGCAGAGAATGGTTGATGTTCTTCTGATCGAATTTCGATCCACTTGAAGTTCCCTATCTTTCTGCAGATTTCACCTTGAATTGGAGGATGGGGAATTGAAGATGGGGTTGGTGAAAAAATTTCTGCCTGGCTCAATAAATAGTTATTGTCGAACATTCGATTGGAAAAATTAAAAAAAAAGTTATTTTGAGATATTTTGAGCAAATCAAAGTAATCAAATTTACTGAATTATTGAAAATATCTATCCTGTTCTTAATTGGCTTCAGAAAGATGAATTTTGTGGGGGCTTTTTCCCAGCTCATTGTGTTCCTGTCACACTTCCTTGTCTGTCTGAGTCTGTAATTTAACAAGCCTATAACTTAAGATCCAGAGAGCTAGAAACCTTGTCCTAGGCTTGTTTGAAAGGTAAGAGAGTGCCATTTTCAATAGATGGCACTTGTGTGGAGACCACAGTTATGTTTTAATAGCATGTCTCGTTTAGTTCTTCAAGAAGAACACCTTGTTCCATGATTTATTTTTTTAAAGCTTAGTCTCACCTCATTATGAGCCAGTCAGAGGAGGGCTTGCATTCAGCAACATGGGCTGTTGGAAATGTTTGTTCTGTTGTTGAATTACACGTCTGTTGCCTAGCCATATTGTTTTAATTAAAAAATGCTTCAGCCTTCTTTTCCTCCCAGTGCTTTTTCTTGGCAAAAAAAATTACTGTTTTTTTTTTCTATTGTTTTCTATTCCACCATTTGTTAATTTTTACTTATGCTTCATTTTTTTCTACTTCTGACTTTTTCACCTTAATTTTATTTAACTCTTTCTTTCTGTTGCACATTGAACTTAATATATAAGCACTTTGGATTTTGTAGGACCTAGAAAAGACTCAGGAGGAGATAATTCGACATCATGCTAGTATTCGGGAGCTGAAAAAGAGCTTCATGGAGTCTGTACCAGCACCAAGGCCTAGTGAGTGGGACAAAAGGCTTTCCACTCATTCCCCATTTCGGACACTAAGCTTCAATGGTCAGGTCCAGACTGGAACAGATGGGGTAAGGATTGAGTGCAAATGTACATTTCTAACATAGATATATCCTTTTTTTGACTTCTGGTGCCAAGTGGATGTGGTTTTACATGGGTTTCGCCTTTTAGATAGATTGCCATTATAGGTTGTGTAAAAGGGTTAAACTTGAATAACTCTTTAACATTAATTAACTTCACTCTCTATTATTTTGAATAGATTTCACCTAATAGTTTTCCAGACATTTTTCTCATAAATATGTTAATACTACAAATTACTACAAAACTTAATAATAATTTCATTTATAGGGAAATTGTGACTTAATTGTTTCTGAAAACATTATTTTGGATTTTGTTTAATTAATTGATGCCCAACCTGTGGTTGGCAATTGGCCCAAAAGTAATTTTATCTGGCCCACACAGACCCATGGATGGGCAGGGCAAGGGATGTGGCTTGGGTGAATCAGGGGTGGGGCTGGTGCTGCACCCTGCGTGGCTCAGGTTGGTTTAGTTGCTTTACATTTGTGTAAGTGTAGAAGAAGAGCATTTCCCTGTTGTATTCTGTTGTTTTAAAAATGCACAAGGTATCCTTCACTGACAGGGTGATTAAATGTGTACATTTTAGTAGTACCCTCTGTGTTAGCATAGTAGTCAACATAATCAATGCATTTTTTGTGGTGAAGGACATTTGCCTTTACATGCAGATGAACGGTAGGCTGGACATGCTTTAAGCTGTATTGTCGCATGTTTAATTAGAGAGGATTGATGGATTTATGCCTCCAATTTAGCAAATTGGAGAGGAGAGGAGATGAATTCCCACGTTATTTTATATGCCATTCTATTTGACTTTTTTTTTTAAGAAGTCAACCCTAAAAAAAAACCTGACTGGTCAGAAACTGACGATGTTAATGATGTATGACTTTAAGATCAACAAGATTATGACAAGAAATACCTAAAGTTTTTTTTAAAAACATTTTTTGACAAATGAAGTAAAAACAACTCTTAATAGATCACACAGGTGGACATGTGGTGGGTAGTTTTAGTTTTGGCTACCCAGTATCTTTCAATGCAGTGACAATCTGTCTTGCTCTTTATTTGTTCCTGCTGTTGTTGAGACTATGGATGGATTTGTGCTTTTTTTCTCACTTAGGCCAGCAAGCTTATGCTGCCCACTCTTGACACCTATCTAGTTTCACACGAGTGGCATGTTTTCGCTCCGGTGTTTACCAGGCGTTTTTTGAGTGGTCTTCATTAATTAAAGCTTTTTCTGACACTACCTGGGGTGTAACTGCAGCCCCCTCCCAGCAACATTGGAGGCCGGCCCCCTGGCACAACCCCCCCCCCATCCCTCCCCAGAAGATCCAAGACCAGCTGTTTTAAACAAATGATTGCACATATAAGGTAAAGATACACACAATCAGCTGTTTGAAAGACTGGAAACCAAATATCCGGTCAGGTTCTGGTCTTTTAAAAGGTAAATGTGCTCTCCATACAAGTACCCTTTATTAAAAAGAGCACACTCCTGCCTTTAAAATGACTCCAGGATCATGCTTATAGCTGCAAGCTATGCAAACTTATAGCAGTATAAAGGGTATAAAGCACTAAAAAGGGTGGTGTTTCCAGCTAGCACTGTGATATCACCAGCACCATTGCTCTGACCCCACAGTTTGTATACTACTGTTGTAACTGTCTTTAAAGGGCATGTCCACCCCCAAAACTATAATCCCCCCATTCACTGGCCCATCATGTAGTGTAGTTTAATCTTACCTCACAGCCCAGCTCCATAAGGTTCTCCTGTAGTCCCCCCCCAAAGTCCCAAAAAACTGCCCACCAGGGGATAGCAGAGTCCATATAGGACTCTGCCTCCTACCTGGCCTCCGGGAGAAGTTTGGCATGCGTACTGCAGCCCTTCTCCCCTCCCTCTCCCTCCCTCTCAGGATTCCCTCCCTCTAGCGTAAAACCTTTTAAATATAGGATTCCCCCTGTCCCCCCAGCCCCAACCGCTCCATTTTTATTTTAGAAAGCTCCCCAAACTTTACTTACCTTCCCACTTTCCTCCGCCACAAAGAATGACCGGCAGCCGCGTCCGTGATTGGCTGCCGCTCAGCCTATCACAGACGCGACTGCCGGTCCCGCCCCTCTGTTTGCATTTTCTTGCAAGCAGAGGGCCGGCAGCGCGGCAGAGGAAAGAGGGAAGGTAAGTAGAGTTTGGGGCACTTTCTAAAAATAAAAATGGAGCGGTTGGGGCTGGGGGGACAGGGGGAATCATATAACAAAAATTTGTTTTAAGGGTGGACCCTTTAAATAGCTTTAGAAAAGATTGGGGTTTTTTGAGGGGGGCTTCTTACACAGCACATCATGTGACTGTCACATACTTCTTCCTTGTTTATCCTGACTGTCTGAGTGTAACTCTAAAAGCCTATAACTTTTTTTATAAAAACCAAATACGCCAGAGACCTCATTCTTGGCTTGTTTGGAAGTTATAAAATAGCTATTTTACTTCATATGAGTGATCAGCTGTTTAAAAACTGCTAATCGTGGTTCATTTTAGGGGGGGACTAATTTTCTTTTCTTCAATGGATGTCCACATGTCCTTTGACATGTTCTTTTGGTGATAGTTTATTGTATGGCCTGGTAATGTATTTATACACAGTAATCATATCCCAATGCATGCACCTGTAACTTATCCAATCTCTCTTCATACTCAAGCTCCCCCATTGCCTTTATTATTTTAGTTGCTCTTCTCTGAACCCTTTCCATTTCAAAGATGTCCTTCATGTACACAGGATTCCAACATTACACTGCATATTCCAAATGAGGCCTTGCCAATGCTTTGTAAAGACGGAGAATAACATTTTCCTCCCTTCAATCTAAACCTCTCTTTATACAAGACAATATCTTGCTGGCTCTAGCTGTTGCTGCCTGGCACTGCATGCTACCGTTAAGTTTGTTATTCACCAACAGGAATTCACTTAACACAAAGCCATTTATCGTATAATCAGCTCAGGGATTTTTAAGTCCAAAATGCATCACCTTACATTTATCAATACCATTCTTTCTTTTGAAAATATTTTATTAAGAATGACCTCCAATCTTTGGTCTGATAACCCAAGGACACTAGGACAATGGTGGGGATGTACCTTTGGTTTTGTTAGTCTGCTCTGTGGGATTGCCACTATTCACTACCCCTTTGCTTCTTTCTCAGTACAGTGTGAAGGCTTGAGGGGGACTCAAGCCTTGGAATAGGCTGTAATAGGCCATTCCTGTTACATTGTGATTCACTGTAAAACTTTTTTTTTTTACTATAAAGCCGTCTATTAACGGAGGATAAAAGTTTCCGTTATTGTGTTTTTTGAGATACACGTGCAGCCGCCATAAACATCATCTTAAAGTTCTTAAAACCTTTATTTTAATTTGTATTTAGCAAAGGAGCCAGCAGTGCATACCGCGACCTGACACACACACACACCTGCGCCTTTTTACTTGAAAACAGATTCTATTAAATAGTGATCACTGCATCCCTAGAACAATAATAATGGGTTACAACTATACAAAATACATGTTTAAGAATAAAGTTCAGACCAATTATCTACTACTATATGGAAATGCATTAAAATCAATTAACCATGTCCCCATGTAATAAATACCATATATACTTGAGTATAAGTCGACCCGAGTATAAACTGATTGACTCGAGTATAAGCCACTACTGCTTTCTGATTCAGTATTGTTTTGTGGCTTAAGTTGCCCTTTAAATGGACAGCAGAATTCCCATACATGAACCCCATACAGTATAGCCAAATCAAGTACCAGTAACCCCCAATTCCTTGGCACTCCAGATGTTTGGAAACTACAACTCCCAGCATGCTTTGGTTGCTGGGAGTTGTAGTTTCTAAAAATGTGGAGCGGCAAGGTTCAATACACTTGACCATCATTTACAATTCTTCTGACCCCTATATAGTAAAGGGCACTCTGGACCCCATATAGTAAATGGCACTCTGACCCCAATTGTTAAAAGTATCACCTGAGAGTTGTAGTTCCAAGCTGTCATTTGCACTAAATTATCAGCCATTTTTTGCCCCACACTGAGGAGACCCATCAGATTTACAGCTTCCAGGTGAGCAGTGATAGTGCTGAGTGAGTCCAGCAGCCAGATTGCAGGAAGGAGCGCAAAGGCAGATCAGCTGCTCCTGTAACTTTCTATGCAGGTGATGGATTTTTTTTTTAAACACAGCTGGTTACTATCCGCAATTGCAGCATTTGGATCTAAAATGAAAATCTCGACTTAAACTCGAGTATATACGGTAAGTCCCCACCATAAAGTGCTTTAACAGTGAAGTACAAGGCAGGTTCATTCACTGCTTTCTTTCTCTCTACGTGTGTAACCAGTTAGTTGGAAGATTAGTTACTTTTTTTTCTTTTTTGATTCCATAGCCTTTACTGGTTGTTACATTTTACCACTTTGCCTTTATTTTGCTGGCTGCCCTGATTTAAGAGATACATTTAAGACAGGGGTGTCAAACTCCATTATGTAAGAGGCTAAAAACAAAAAGTCAAACTAAGTGGTGGGCTTAGTAGGTGCAGGACTCGGACTCTGTCACGCTTGTGCACAGTGTTGGGTCTCGGCAGGGAAAGGGTGTGAAGCACACTGTTTTGCACTGGGACCTGGGGATGGGGGGTAGGATTTATTATTCTTACCACCCAACATAGTTTTGTTGAGGAGTGATAGCATGAAGAAAACACATTTTGCTAATGACACAAAATTATGCAGATCTTTAGAAATCAAATGATGTGCAATTGCTTCAAGCAAACTTACATGAGATATTATCAAAATGGGCAGCAGAGTGGGAGATGAGATTTAATGTTGATAAATGTAAGGTGATGCATTTGGGGTTTAACAATCCTTGTGTCACCTACACCATAACATAGTAACATATTAATTGAGGTTGAATAAAGACATATGTCCCTCAAGTCCAAACTATTCACCCTATCTATTTCTTTAAACCCAGCTTAAAAAAAGGGGGGGGGATTCCTTCCTGAAGGCAATTGGAAAGTATCCCTGGATCAACCAGATCTATATGTATTAATACTTGTAATTCTCAATATTTTTTCGTTTTAGAAACTTATCCAGGCCTTTTTTAAAGCAATTTAATGAACTTGCCATTACCACATCTGCTGGAAGACAGTTCCACAGTTTCACCGTTCTCACTGTAAAGAAACCTTTCCTAACCTGAAGATGAAACTTCTTTTCTTCCAACCTTAAAGGATGTCCACGTGTCCTCTTATATGACCTATTAGTAAACAATGCACCAGAGAGTTCATTGTATGGCCCATTAATATATTTGTATAAGGTTATCATATCCCCACGCAAACGTCGCTTCTCCAATGTAAACAGCCCTAACTTGTCTAATCTGCCTGCATATTCAAGCCCCTCCATTCCCCTTATTAATTTAGTTGCCCTTCTCTGAACTGCTTACATTTCCAAGATGTCCCTTTTGTATATGGGTTTCCAAAACTGCACTGCATATTCCAAATGGGGCCTTACCAGTGCCTTGTAAAGAGGGTGGATAATATCTTTCTCTCTTGAATCTATTCCCCTCTTTATACAAGACAATATCTTGCTAGCTCTAGCCTTGGCTGTCTGGCATTGTTTACTACAGCTAAGTCTGTTATCTATCAGAACCCCCAAATCTTTTTCCATTACAGATTCACTTAACACAGAGTTTTTTATGGTGTAGGTGGCACAGGGATTATTAAATCCTAAATGCATCACCTTACATTTATCAACATTGAATCTCATCTGCCATTCTGCTGTCCATTTTGAGAATCTATCTAGGTCTGCTTGCAGCACTTGCACATCATTTGAAGTTTCCAAAGCTCTGCATAGTTTAGTATCATCAGCAAACACAGAGACCTTGCTCTCAATGTCCCCTTCTAAGTCATTTATAAACAGATTGAAAAGAAGTGGCCCCAGTACAGAACCCTGAGGCACTCCGCTTAGAACTTTAGCCCACATAGATGTAGCTCCATTAACCACCACTCTCTGTTTGCGATCCAATAACCAGTTCTCTATCCATGAATAAATTACTGTATTGGAAATATATTTGGGGGATTATAGCAGATAACAAACTTGTTGCAGTAAGCAGTGTCAGACAGCAACGGCTATAGCTAGCAAGATATTGTCTTGTATAAAGAGGGGAATAAAATATTATTCTCCCTCTTTACAAGGCACTGGTAAGGCCTCATTTGGAATATGTGGTGCAGTTTTGGAATCCCATATACAAAAGTGATATTTAGGAAATGTAAGCAGTTCAGAAAAGGGCAACTAAAATAACAACTTTGTGGCGGCAGCGCGAGTACCGGAAGAGGCACTCGTGCGGCCGTTGCAAAGTAATTTACCAGAGGTTGCGTGCCTCTTTATGTGTAAGTATTTAACGCCAGCTAATAGCTGGCGTTAAATACTTATGTGCGGGTGAGATTCACCCAAAATCACACAGCCTCTGGTTAATCCCGTATGGGAGATTTGCCCAGAGAGCTTTTGCCTCTGGGTGAATCTCCCTGTTAGTCATAAACTTTACCATATTTGCCCTCACTTTCAAATACCACCTACCTGGCAGTTATAATCCATGAAATCTAAAGGTTGGTACATACGTGTGATCGTGGGTGCCGATGCACAACGTGTACGAACGGCCGTTTCGGACGATAATCGTGCCGTGTATCGACAGAACGGCCATTTTAGCCAATAAAATGCCCATACATGGCACGATTATCAGCCGTTCGTACACATCGTGCGTCACGGGTTAGCACCCACAATCGCACGTGTGTATGAACCTTAAGGCTGGGTAAACACCAGTAACCAACCGATTGTGCCATGGATCAGTCAGCTGGAAACACCTGATGGTGTGGGGTGGCCAGCCGCGACCAAGTTTGGTTGCCCGTATCAGACATGCTAGGTTCATACTTATTGGTATTAACCACAGCAAGTTCCAAATTTACACTCACTATGGGGTTAGGACTTGGAAACACAGGATTCTGATTAGCTTTACAAGTTATGGAGAGGTTTGGATAAAGGAGCTAAAAGCTGCCCACAGGGTATAAAATGAAGTAGAGCGTTCTTATAACAGAAGACAACGGGAGCTCAGGAGTATAAATGCATGGCTAAGAGGGTGTAAGGAGATGGGGTTTGGGTTTTTAGAGAACTGGGCTGATTTTTCTGTTGGCTACAGGCTCTTTAGTAGAGACGGATTGCACCTCAATGATGATGGTACAGCTGTTTTGGGGGAGAAGATGGCTAGGGGGTTGGAGGAGATTTTAAACTAGGTATGGGGGGGGAGGGAATGTTTAACTAAACAGGGGTAGATAGAGAAGTTAGGGATCTGGGGGCTAGTAACACAACGGAGGGAGGAGAAGGGGGAGGGGGGAGCATAGAGGATAAGGAGGCATGTACGACCATGTATGGAAGTAAATCAATTAATAATCTAAAATGTATGTTTACAAATGCAAGGAGTCTGGCTGGAAAAAACGGTGAACTAGAAATAATAGCGTTAAAGGAAAGGTATGATGTAATTGGTATAGCAGAATCATGGCTTAATGATTCACACGACTGGACAGTAAATATTAAAGGATACCCCTTATTTAGACATGACCGAGTTAATAAGAAAGGAGGAGGAGTATGTATGTATGTTAAACAGGAATTGAAGCCAAATTTAAAATTTAATGGGGGAGCAAACGATACGGCAGAAACATTATGGGTGGAACTGTGTACAGGAAGCAAGAAGGTAGGTAAATTAATTGTTGGAGTATGTTATAAGCTGTCACATGAACACTGTCACATGTTTTACAAACAGCACATAACTGGGTGTAATACAGGAACTTCCTTACACTTCCTGTCTTGTCATGTACAGTGCCTAAGAGAACTTTTTGATTTGCTAACAGTGTAAGATCAGAACCTCTCATTGGATGTTAGTAAAATTCCACCTACCGTATATACTCGAGTATAAGCCGAGGCACCCATTTTTGCCTCAAAAATTAGAAAAGATTATTGACCCGAGTATAAGCCGAGGGTATACAGTAACCCTAATACCTTTCCACTGTAGATGTTTGGAAACTACAACTACCAGCATGCTTGGTTGCTGGGAGTTGTAGTTTCCAACCACCTATAGTAGAAAGGTATTGGGGGTTACTGTATGGCATACTGTCCCCCACCCTAATACCTTTCCACTGTAGATGTTTGGAAACTACAACTCCCAGCATGCTTGGTTGCTGGGAGTTGTAGTTTCCAATCACCTATAGTAAAAAGGTAATGTGGGTGTCTGCATGGCATACTGTCCCCCCATCCCTCCCCCAGTACCCCCCCCCCCCCCAGTCCCCCCCCCCCCCAGCTCACTTACCCGTACCTGGTCTTCATTCTTCCTCTCTCTGCAATCCAGAAGCACCGCGAGTCCGGCCGGCAGTTCCCATTACTGCTTCGCGGCTGCGCGATGACGTCATCCAGTCAGCGTGCGTGATGACGTCATCGCGCAACCGCGAAGAACTACTGGGAACTGCCGGCCGGACTCGCGGCTGCCTCTATTGAAGGTAAGTTCCTTGTGACTCGAGTATAAGCCGAGTCAAGGTTTTTATGTTAATTTTTAAACTAAAAACCTCGGCTTATACTCGAGTATATACGGTACTTTTAGTGTCTACATGGAGACCCTGTAGAAATCCAGGGGATGTGGCTAGACCTATCATTTTAAGTTTCCATTCAAACTTAGGGGTGGCCAGTAAAGTAAATTTACTTTATTAATTGTATATCATTTGTTTTGTAATTTAGTAGTAGGTAGTAGTACTATATTTTGTATAGTGTTATTTATATATATATAAATTTATTTATATAATATAAGGGATATATATATATATATATATATATATATATATATATATATATATATATACACACATACATACATACATACACACACACACACACACACACACACACATATATTTTTACTGTGAGAACGGTAAAACTATGTCTTCCATTGGATGTGGTGATGGCAGGTTCATTGGATAGTTTCAAAAGGAAGCTGGATGAGTTTCTAAAAATAAAGGTTGTTGCAGGTTATTGGTATTAATTCATAGATTTGGAGTTGATCCAGGGATAATTATGATTGCCACTTGGAGACAAAAAGGAATTGTTTTCCCCTTCATCCTTGTCTTTTTTCTCCCTGTATCAACTTTAAGGCAGGAAGTGTGGGTATTGCTGAGTAGGTTGGACTGGATGGATGGATGGATGTCTTTATTCAACCTGCAATACTATACTATACCTCTCTGCCTCAGGTACTTTTAATTTTAACTGCTTCTAGAAAAATACTCTGTGCAGTATAGTTCTCCTTTAACTTTAAACTTATTGCAATAACCTGCACTAGAAAAGCAAGTCCATGTAATAATTATTTTTAGGGAGCACATACTCACCAGTAGTGCCAGTAGCTATGTCATTTCTTATTCAAGCTAGCATGCCAGTCAGGATTTGTCCTTAGGGATTCTTAAAGAAAAAGTGCACTGGGAAATTAGTTTTTAAATTGCCCATTACTGGAAACTATAATTCTTCCCAACTATTGCTGTACCATTTGTTTTGTTGTGCTGTCCCCTATTTCTTTATATATCCAATCTTAAACATCTTAAACTGTCAATTAAGTGCCTTAGTATTATAAACTCTTCTTCTATGTATAGAATTGTGACAGTTGGTATGTGAACTGCATGGTGGGAAACTCCCTCTCTCATTGCTGCCACATAGGTATTACTGAGCATGCTTGCCCTTACAATGACTCAGATAGTAAGGGGGCTTAGGAACTGAACTTAAGCAAAACAAGTACTGGATTGAAGTCATGCAGCAACAGAAACACATCAGAGTAAATGCTGCTTACATGTATTTATTTATAGATACAATTTCTTAAAAAAATAAAAATATGGTAATATACAGGAAAGTAATCTAGGCAATACTTTCATTTTATTTAATAGTTTTTTTTCATGCGTCACAGGTTAAACGCGCTCTTGTGTTGCCAACTGAACGGAAAGCACATGGGTCAGAGGTAAAGCTAATATCATGCTCAGGCCGTTTATTTATCCACGCCTCCATTTTACCTTCCCATGCCATTTATTTATGTTTCTACCCTAGAAACTTAAGCAAAGCTTTTGCCAGCTGCATTAGCATTTTATTTTAATACACAAGCATTGTTTTCACTTGCAGGGTTTGTTGTGTTAAACCTTGCATGGAGCATAAGAAGACAAGAGAGCTTAACCAGCAGATGTGCTTAATTGGTCCAAAGAATAATTTCTTACCCTTTCCACATGCTCAACTAATTTGCATGTCCCACTGGATTGTCACACCTTTTAGATGTTGGAATTTCGCTTACTTGTCTGTTGTGCATTGTTTGCACAGTGATGAATGGTTTAAAGGGTTAGACCCACCCCACATCTGTGCTGATAATAGGGCAGACTAAATTTCTTATTGATGAATCACTGTCAGCGAAGTTACATATGCAGCATCTAAGGGTTTCTATTTCCTAACTGCATGTTTTGGATTGAGCTCACCAGCACTTGCTACACATCCCCTTTCAAGGTGAGCTTCTTAGGAGATGGGTTATCAGAACACTTGACTCCGCCACCAATGCAGTCTTGTGAAAACACATCTTCTACAGCTCCAGGGGGATCAGTTGCATATTCCCTGCTTGCGATGCTGAGTTTAACTATTCCCTGTTCTCTTTTTCTTTGTTTTGTTTTCTTTCATCATTTTTCTTTCTTTCTTTGCTCATCACATTTAATTTTTTGCCAATTTTTTAATCTTATTTTGCATTATCTTCTCTGTCGCTGGGTATTTTTTGGTGCTTATCAGCCACCTGGCCACCTTGCCCCAGAAAACTGTCACTTAGGGTTGTGCAAAGATACATCTCAGAGCTCCAGTGTTGAGAGGAATACTGCAGTCCCCATAAAACAACTTAGGGCTCAATTTTTCTTGTCTTAGAAAATATTATTGATCTCTATTTAGATTGGGATTCTAAAGGGACATTTATTCTCCCTTGGTTCAATAATTGTATTGAATAATTAAGGTGTTGCCCCTTTTTGTAGCGTAACCTTTTAATGGAATTCATCCAAATAAGCAAATTAAAATAGCCACATGTTGGCTTTGGCAACAGCTTTTTCAAGGCAGGAGTTCTGCTTTCATGTCACCTCTCTGGTTATATACAGTACGCCTTTTTGATTTATATATAATATTGCAAAAAAAATTAAAAATTTTGAAATCACTGACCGTGAAATATTCTACAGTAGATTGTTTTAATGCTTTCTATGATGACATAGTATAGTATTCAGTGTTCGTATGTCAATTATGACATAGTTTATTGAACGGTTTCTTCTGATTATTGTGAAACATTTCTGTGTATCAATGCCATTCTAAGCATCACTGCCAGTTGCTCATTTTTATACTTATTATGTCAGCCAAACCTGACAGTGCCTGTAGAGCACTTAGTTTATACTGCTTATGCTCTACTGCCATTAATGCTGTTATGTCCTACAGCAGACAGATTTTTTAAATATGTCACTAAAAATATGAAGCCAAAATAAGTATTTTTACTCTCCTCCATTTTCTATAGGTTTGAATAAAAGCTTAAAGGGCATGTCCACCCTTAAAACCAAAAACTAGTGACTAAACCCTAACTGCTATTTCTGACAGTTTATTACATAAATTTGTAACTAGATATTTCCTGTTTTTTACTATCTGCCTCCTACCTCACTCAATGAGCTTTTTATAAGTTTAACCTGCTGCCCCCTTTGCTCATGCTCAAACAGCAGTCAATCACAAGAATTATCCTTAAATATCTGGTTAGTAATGCAGGTAATAAAGTGCAAAATATATCAGTTGGAGTTTGGGGACATCAACCAGATTTTTTTTAAGGGTAGACATGTTTTAAGGAATTGTGCTAAATAGTTAATAATTCTTTGCACATACCTAAGAAGTGAATCCTTCTTTCCTACCCTGTCCTCCATCTGTGTTTTTTTTTTTCGGTTTCACTTGTCTCTTTCTCTTCTGCCGCCCCTCTGTGGGTAGAATCAGGAGAACCCTGCAGCGCAGGGTGAAGACCTTGCAAATCCAGTGGGGACAGACCGACGGGGCCTCCTCCCGAAAGTCTCCATCCCAATGCCAGAGGAGAAATCCATGGAGAAGTGTCGTCTGCACCCACTCTTTCTTCCCAACCCCCGAATTCCTTTTCTAATGTCCTTTCTCCTCTTCCTAGCAGTGACACTGTGGTGGCTGGTGTTCTTTTAAGCACCAATCTTCAGGAGTTTCCTCTGAACTGTAAAATCCAGGTGTTACTGTGCAGTTTCAATAACTGGACTAATTATGATCATACATTGTAGATAGAAAAAAATCATGTTTGTGGACATGTATAATATTTTTTTTTCTTTTATTCACCTAATTGTTTGTATCCATATACCGTATATACTCGAGTATAAACCGACCAGAGTATAAACTGAGGTACCCAGTTTTACCCAAAAAAACTAATAAAAGTGACTGACTCGCGTATAAACTGAGGGTAGAAATTATGACCACTATTGCCTTCTGATTCTGTATTGTTTTAAAGCTTTATTTTCCCTTTAAATGGACATCAGCATTCCCATACAGTAGTCCCATACAGTAATAGCCAAATCCAGTATGTCCATTACTGTATGGGACTTCTGGGAAATAAGGGAATTCTGCTTTCCATTTATTTAAAGGGCAACTAAAGGTTAAAAACCATACAGAATCAGAAGGCAACAATAGATACCATTCTCCTTCTGATTCTGTATTGTTTTTAACCTTTAGTTGCCCTTTAAATGGACAGCAGATTTCCCATAAAGTAATAGCCATACTGGCTGGTTGCTGACAACTAAAGCCTTGTCATTCCAGATATTTGGAAACTACAACTCCCAACATGCTTTAGTAGCTGGGAGTTGTAGTTTCCAAACATCTACACCCTCACAATCCCACCCAGTTCAGTGGGTACCTTCTGTGGGCTTTTTTTCCGGTGTTCATCCATCTGTGGGCTCTCTTCCATGAGCACCTCTATCCTGTTGCTAACTGCAGTCTGTACAGTAACTTTCTTTATCAATCCGGCAGCCGCTCACTCATTCCCAGTACTGGCGCGCTGGCTGATGTCACTACTCGGCGCCAGGCAGTGAGGTCACCTGGCGCGCCAGTACAGGGAGTGAGCGAGCGGCTGCCGGGTTGCTACGGTTAGTTACTTGAGTATAAACCGGGGCAGAGTTTTCAGGCTGATTTTACAGCCTGAAAAACTCGGTTTATACTCGAGTATATACGGTAATGACATGCTCATCCCCATAGCATAAAGGTTTTACCAACAAATGTTTCAACGATGCTTCACTTTAGAACAGTAACAGCTGCTATTTTGTTTGTTTGTTTAATTATTAGAACTGATGTGAACACTAAATATAGACTTTGGTATATTGATTGGTAGTTTTTTCTAGGTGGAATATCAAAATAATGTTGATCAGGTTTGTCTAGCAGCATTGTTTCTTTTTTGTAACAACATTCATTTGTTTTATACATTACTCTATGGTGAATATTTTTGTGCTTTTCTGCTCCACAGTGGCCTTTTTAACTTTAATTTTAACCTGGGTAGACCAAAAATTGGATTGTGGGAACTGTTCAGTTAGAAGCTCCAACACGCTGTAGGCGTGACAAATATCTCCAGATAATCTTTACCCCAGGGTTTAGGCAAATCCACAGTACTCAACAATGAAGAATACATTTTATTACAGACCACACATCACAATGTTTCTGGGGGGAACTTTTTCCTTCATCAGGTGTTGAACAAATGGCCTATTTACAAGCTTTAATACCATACCACTTGTCTCCTCCCCAAAAGAGGGTAAATTATGTAACCCAGTGTGTGGCAAATAATGTTATCCAATAACACGGCCATTGTAATTGTTCAATTTATTCCAGAAAAGGGTGGCCATACATTAAGAAGTCGCCTTTTGACATTCTCACGCCTTTCAAGAGATTCTGAAGGAACCACCTGACCTGTTCTTTTTTGCGGGTGAATTGCTATCGCAAAATTAATGGGCCAGGCGGGGCCAGTGTAAGGTATGAAACCACTGACACTAAAGATATAAGACAGATTAGAGGTTCATCTATAGACAAACGTCTACTCTAATATCTAAGCAGTGTATGGGTACCTTTAGTATATATTGTCCAATGGTGAAACCTTTAATCAAAATCCAAAGCACTCTGGTTTTTGATTGAAGATTGCCATTGGACAATATACAAGCTTGGAAATAGGTCACTTATTTATCACCTGCTAAAGAAGGTTGTGATGTGTGTTGTATAATAAACTTAATTGCACTAACTTTGGTGCGCTGCTCTGCTATTTCTGTATACTCTGGAACTGTCATTTATAGCTATTTATATTTATCTCAAGAAGGAAAATGTATAAAAAGTTAATTATTGAATAATAAGCATTGCAAGCTGTAAGTCTAGTATATTAATTTGATCTTCACTTATTTTAAGAAGAATTACTTATGACTTTATATATTCAAAAGACAATTGTAAATGTTTTACTGCTTCCTTTTATATATGGATTAACATGTTATCTATGGTTCCTTGACTGTTTGTTTTACTTACATTGTTCGGACTCTTTAATAATGACCCAAATCAAACTTCATGTTTATTTTGCAAACATTTTCTTACACACCAGGAAACTTTACCATCTTTGGTTTAGCTCGGTGCTGCTAAGGTACTAAGAAATGCAAAATGCGCAACCTGCTAGATGAGCTTCACTTTGATGACTGGATATTTTCTCCAAATAATTCTTTCTAATAAAAGTTTACTTTGAAAAAAGAATTCTAACAGAATGAATAAATTCATATACCGTAGTTTATGCAAAGAAATAATACTGTAAAAACGACAATATTATAGGACAAAAATAGGATAGGATGCCAATAGGTAAATAAGTTATAATCACTTTTGGAACATCAACACCATACAGCCTGATTAGTCTATTTGTAAACAAATAGTTGATTTACATTTTATTTTCTTGCTATTGGCTTATAAATGTATTGTGTGTGCAATGCAGATTTTACCATTACTAGCTTATCTGATTTGAAACAAATTTCCAGAGCAAAGACAATAAGTTGCTGCTGTGTATGAATGCATATTTAGTTATATATTAAAAGATATATGTTGGAATCATATGTATATATAGAAAGAATGAATGTCCATTAGCTAAAAATACTTTATTAACGTTGGAAAAAGTTGCACACCCATCTTATTTATCCTGCTGTCTGTCGCCCTTCTGACTTTTGAAGGCACCTGGTTTCAGTCGGCATGCATAGACTGACAGAAAGCTATGTCTATTATGATATATTAGAGATTCTTCTGTTATTTATTTTATATACACAGGTATTCACAGGTTAGGCAAACATACACAGCAAAATTTTCACCATGCTGGAGTAGTGAATAGTGAGATAAATTCGCTATGCACCTCAATAGTCAATATTGCCCTGTGTGTACCCAGCATTAAAGCTGATTTCTTTTTGTGCACAGATCATCCATTCCCTGCATGTGAGCAACTTTCACTTTGTCGTCATCACAGATTTTGTGCTGTTGCTATAGTTGCCTGCATTAAAAACCTTATTAAACCATAGGTAGCAACTGAACTTAGTGTTAAAAAAAATATTAAAAATAGCATTGTATTGCATGGAAACCAAAATAGATACCAGTATGGAAACACATATAAAGCAAATAGATAGACATTTGTAGCCATACATGTAAATAGATATGTGACTATAAAGAGCACATTGTAGGATACAGATGCCACCCAAATGAATACCAGTTGCTACAAATTGGTTGCTACAAATTGTATAAAAGGCTGGATGAGTTTCTGCAAACAAGGAATGTTACAAGTTACTGGTATTGATATATAAAGTAGAGTTGATCCAGGGATATTTCCGATTGCCACTTGGAGTCAGGAAGGAATTTTTTTCGCCTTCATAATCCTGTTGGTTTTTTTTTTTTGCCTTCCTCTGGATCAACAGTTAGGCAGGAAGTGTGGGTATTGCTGAGTAGGTTGAACTGGATCGACTTATTTCTTTATTCAAACTCAAATACTATTCTATATGTTTATATTTATCCTGCCATCTCAAAATGCAATGTGTTTGGGTGTCTAGGTACTGCCCAAGATATTGGCCCTGAAGCTGATCACACACCGTTCCATTGGGTGCATCCAATCACTAATTCCTGATTGAAAATTGATTAATGTACATTCTTGCACCTGCAATCTTTCTGCTGAAAATCTGCTCTGGGATCATCAAGATCAATGAGCAGTCAGTTGACCAGTAGTGTGTGTTTGTGACCGATTCAATCAAACTGATCAAAACAATCAAAACTATTGATCTTGTGCTCATACATTTTTTATTTTAGTTGAATGGAGAATGAAAGGAGAATTAAATCTCCTTTGTGCAATACAGTTTAATTTAATCTGATGTTCTTCTTTTTACCTAAAGTACACAAAGCCAATGTATCTGCCTTTGCACCTAAGAAGTTTAGCTCATATAACATTTACATGATTTTCTATTTTGTACTGTAATCTTTAAATAGGATGAAAGGAGAACTCAAGTCAAAATGACTTTCAAGTGGTTAACAAACTTTTAGGGATCTGGATCACTATATTAATAAATGTAAAAATGCTGCTATTTACCTAGAAATCTATTGTGGTTGTCAATCTTTCTTTAATGCCTTTCTGTGGCTGGGAGTACTTTGCCATTTCATGCCTCAGGCATCTCCTAGATAATGTCACTAAATTTGGAGGACCATGGAAAACAGAAATAGAGAGAATCATTTTATAGGCAAGTAGAAATATTTGTAAATTTCCAGATATGGTGAGTCTGGTCCTCATGACATAAAGAATTCTAGAGCATCCATTCTTTAAAATTAAGATATTGCACCTGATGATTTTGATGCATAGTTTTATTTATTTTTAAATTCTAGAAGACAAATGTTACTATGCTTAGATGTGACTGCACCAGAATTTCCTTTGAACATCCTTTAAGTTCTGCCATAACTTAGTTTAAATTAATTTGTATTCAAATCATTGCCACCAAAGCCTTTCCTCAATTTTTCCACCATCAGGCCTAAAGCTATCTGTAATGGGCAGTGTAGTCACATTATAGTGGCATAACAATTCAAAATACATTCAGTACATTCTTTTTTGCAATATTGCAATTTCTCTTTGCTTCTTTGCAGCCTCCACTTGTAAAAACACAAACTGTGACAATTTCAAATGCGACAGCCAGTGAAAAGGGCCAGATCCCAACAAAGGAGGTTCCTTTAGTTCATACAGAGACCAAAACAATCACCTATGAAGCAGCCAGAGTAAGTAGCACTGGTTGGTATATAACAGCTCACAGAGGATATGCTTAGGGTTTTTTTTTTAAAAAAAAGCAACTACCCCCTCCCATCTTTAATTCTGTAAGGTAGGACCTCCTCTTCTGCTTTCTATAGAAAGTAATTAGCTTTAGAATGTGCCAGTAGATTTCAGTTTAAAGAAAACATTTTTACAAATATTGTTATGTGCCAGGAGTTGAGCACTCTGTGACTACACCTCTAAAGCTAATACCATACTTTTTAATTCTAGAGCATAGAATTAAAAACTCTAACTCCAAACATAAACAGTGTTCATAGAAGAAGCTCTGCTGACTTTTTTTGGTAGCTTTTTTCAGTTTCAGATGCCTACCTTTAAGTACCTATTTTCTCTTAATAATAGATCTGATTGCCTGACTCACAAATCATAATTGTTAACTAAAATTTTTTATTTCTCTGCAGTGTGATGAGGTTAACAATGACCAGGAACCTGGCATTTTACTAACCGCTCATACCATAACATCTGAGACCACAAGCAGTACAACCACCACCCAGATTACCAAGGTAATACATATGGGAGGCTAAATTCCTAAATAGGCCAAACTTTTACATGAGAAGCACTGTCATAGGTTTGAAAGTGGTTAACATGAGTTTAATGTTTTACTGGAGCTAAAAAAGGTATTTTTTTCATTTTATTTATTGGAAACCATATTTTCATATTGGGTTTATAGAGAACTGGGAAGGCTTTGCTGTCAGCTTCAGGCTCTTTAGTAGGGATGGGTTGAACCTCACTGATGGTGGTGCAGCTGTTTTGGGGGAGAAGATGGCTAGAGGGTTGAAGGAGCTAGGTTTGGGGGGGGGGGGATTGCCATCTCCACTGGGAAAAAAAGCCAAGGAGGAAATCAGAGTGTAGATAGGCCAGGGGGGGGGGGAAAGGGGGGGGGGTAGCATAGGGGGTAGGGAGGCATGTGTATTAAAGTGTACGAATAAATTACAGGATCATAATCTAAAATGTATGTTTGCAAATGCGAGAAGCCAGGCTGACAAAATGGGTGAATTGGAAATTACGGCGTTGAATAAAAAGTACGATGTAATAGGTATAGCAGAAACGTGGTTGAACAGTTCTCACGACTGGGCTGTAAATTTAGAAGGATACGCCTTGTTTAGGCAGGACAGAGAAAAAAGGAAAAGGGGAGGAGTATGTGTTTGTTAAAAAAGAATTGAAGCCAAATTTAAAAGAAGAGATAACTGGCGATATGGATGTTAAAGTGGAGGCAATATAGGTTGAATTAGGCAACAGGAAAGGAGGTAATGTCATTGTTGGTGTCTGCTTTAAGCCGCCAAATGCTAGCAGAGAGGAAGTGAGTCAGCTTCATATGCAGTTGGCAAGGGCTGCAAGTTTGGGGAGTGTACTCATTATGGGGGACTTTAATTACCCTGACATTGATTGGTAGAGTGGAACTGCCAACACAGAAAAAGGCGATGAGTTCCTGAATTTGCTGCAGGATAATTTAGTATCAGGTAAAGGTACTGAACAGAAGTGGACTGTGTTCAAGGGGATTTTAAGCCAGTTCACATCTAAATTTATACCCTTGGGAAATAAATGTAAAAAAAATAAATCTGCACCCATGTGGCTGAATTCTGATGTAAAGAGGCAAATGGAAAGGAAGAAAAAGGCATTTAAAACCTTTAAGTCAGAGGGAATGGAAAGGGCATTTAGGGATTATAAAAACTGTAACAAGGAGTGTAAGAAAGCAATCAAACTAGCTAAAATTAATAATGAAGTTAGGATAGCTGAACAAAGCATCACTAAGCCTAAACATTTTTTTAAGTATATTAATAGTAAGAAGATGAGGACTGAGAATGTGGCACCATTAATTAATGGGGATAAGTTAGTTACGGAGGATGGCGATAAAGCAAATGTCTTGAATAATTTTTTTCCTTCTGTATACACTATAAAAGATCCAAGTACAGATATCATAGAGTATAGTAGCAATAATGGTATAAAAGTGAACTTTCGTTAACCGAGGATATGGTACAGAAAGAACTAAATAAGTTTAATATTAATAAATCTCCTGGACAGGATAAAATACATCCTCCGGTACTTAGGAAACTAAGTTCAGTTTTATCTAGGCCATTGTTTCATATTTTTGCAGATTCCCTCATGTCCAGGTGTGCCTCTGGATTGGAAAAAGGCTGATGTTATTCCAATATTCAAAAAGGGTAGTCGTTCAGAGCCTGGTAATTACAGGCCTGTAAGTTTAACTTCAGTGGTGGGGAAGATACTGGAAAGTTTAATAAGGGAACATGTTCAAGAGTATGTTTCATGGAAGTAAGTAGAAATTTAGACTGGTATAGCAGTAGATGTAGTTTACTTGGATTTTGCAAAGGCTTTTGATACAGTCCCCCATAGGCGACTAATGTATAGGCTAAGGTCTATTGGTCTGGGGACCACATTTGTACATGGATAGAAAATTGGTTAATGAATAGGATGCAGAGAGTAGTTGTTAATGAGGCGTCATCATTATGGACTAAAGTGCTAAGTGGGGTGCCACAGGGTTCTGTGTTGGGGCCGCTTCTATTCTATTTATTAATGATTTGGAAGTGGGTATTGTCAGCAAGGTTTGTGTTTGCTGACGACACAAAACTTTGTCGACCATTAAAAACTTCAGAGGATGTGCAATCGTTGCAGGGGGATCTAGATAGATTGGGCTGCTAAGTGGCAGATGAGATTCAATGTTAATGTAAGGTGATGCATTTTGGACTTAAAAATCCTTGTGCTGCTTATACTACAAATGGCTCTGTGTTAAGTGAATCCCTGTTGGAAAGGGATCTTGGAGTTTTGGTGGATAACAAACTTAAAGGTAGCAAGCAGTGCCAGGCGGCAACAGCCAGAGCCAGCATGGTATTGTCTTGTATAAAGAGAGGTATGGATTCAAGGGAGGAAAATGTAATTCTCCCTTATTACAAAGCATTGGTAAGGCCTCATTTGGAATATGCAGGCAGTGTAATTTTGGAATCCTGTGTACAAAAAGGACATCTTTGAAATGGAAAGGGTTCAGAGAAGGTCAACTAAATTAATAAGGGGATTGGGGGAGCTTGAATATGAAGAGAGACTGGAAAAGTTACAATTATGTACGCTGGAGAAAAGGCTCTTGCGTGGGGATATGATTACTGTGTAAAAATACATTAACGGGCCATACAATAAACTATCTGGGGCATTGTTCACCAATACTGCATGTCAGAGGACACGTGGCCATCCCTTAAGACTTGAAAAAAAAGGGTTTAGGCTTCAAGTTCGGAAAGGGTTTTTCACTGTGAGAACGGTAAACCTGTGAAACTGTCTTCCAGTGGACGTTGTTATGGCAGGTTCATTGGTCAGTTTCAGAAAAAAGCTGGATGAGTTTCTGCAAATAAGGAATGTTGCAAGTTACTGGTATTGATACATAACGTAGAATTGATCCAGGGAAATTGTGTATTTTTTTTCCCTTCATAAATTTGGTGGGGGGTTTTGCCTTCCTGTGGATCAAAAGTTAGGCAGGAAATGAGGATATTTATAGATGGGTTGGACTGGATGGACATATGTTTTTATTCAACCTCAAATACTATACTATTTTCTGAAGCATAACGAGCTCTGTTTTAACATAAACAGTTTACTTTTGTTCTGTCAATCTATTGAGCTAAATGAATTAACTCATTAATCTGATTTAGTAAATCCAGTATATAAAGTTTTATTGTGACATTATTCACACTTTACACCAGAGCATATTGGAAAACACAGCTGTTTCAGTGAAAACTCACTTGTCCATAAAAACCAATACTGGACAAGTCAATCATTTGGAATAAACCACATGTCCTAAAAACTTACTAACTTTATTGTATGTAAACTAATGACAGTCAGCCTAGATGTTTGGACATGACACCTCCCAGCAATTCCCTAGCTGCCTTCTGTTTGTAGGGGAATGCTAGAGTTGTAGTTTTCACACCGAGACCTGCAAGTTGAGTATCCCTGACAAATGATTTCAAACATGATTACCATTGTCCCTGGATTCTGTAGTGACCTTAATGCAATTTAAATGTAAAAATTAATAGCACATTTTATGAATATTCAATGGTGTGTTTTATGTAGTTTTCTATTCTGGTTTACTATACCCTTTTCCTTTAAAGGGCAAGTCAACCTCCTTCACTACAATCTCTACCTACCTCCCCCCACTAAAACCCATAATTGTTATACTTGCTTAACTCCATGTGGTCCCTGAAGCTCCCAGGTATCAGTCATGGCTGTGATGGTGATATCACAGACTATTACTGACTCTGCAAACTGGCGCACCTCCTCTGCAGCTGCATGAACTCTCACAGAGCTCATTAAGTAAACAGAGAAGGCAAGGTAAGTATAACAATATCAGGGGGGATGGGAAATCTTGTCCACCTCTAGCACTTAAAGCTCTTTAAAAGCACAGCAGGAGTATCATAATGATAGTCTGTTTCCCAGCATGATGATTGATTTGCCTCAATTGTTTTTTTTTTGTTTTTTGGTTTTTTTTTTACCAGGTAAACTACCGTAATCCTGTCTGAGTTAAATCTGTTATGTTCTTTTTTTAGACTGTGAAAGGTGGCATCTCTGAGACGAGGATAGAAAAAAGGATAGTCATCACAGGAGATGGAGACTTGGACCATGACCAGGTAGGTTGCCAAACTAAGCAAATGTAGCCACATGGTTCATTTACTAATTATTTGCATCTTTTGGACCAAATAATGTAGTTGTGAATTTCATTTAACGTTTGGTTATTCTTTATTCAAAGTTATGTTGTGCAGCTGGAGAATCTTGATGAGGATTTTTTATGTATTTCTTTCACAGATATTGCAGGAAGACACCAAGGCGCAAAACTCAGTTTGCAAATAGTTTATTCACCAGCCCAACACAAAATGTTTCGAACGCTCATGCTTTCAAAGTGCAAATACATTTCACACAGTGATTCCAATTTAACAGGTGCAAGAAACTCCTCCCATTCCTTCCTGATAACAATAGGTGTTCAATTAGCCCATCCCTCATAGTTCATATGGGTTAATCTTTCAAATACTTCCACTTATCTTCCAATTAAATATATAACTCCATAAGTGCCCACAATTATACATCATAGTAGAATCAATACATATTAAACAGTGTACACTAAAATTGTTACAATAGTATCATAAAGTGCATGTATTATACAAACATATTCTACAGTGTCTATTTAGTTATACTAGAATGTATGTACTATGCTGTATGTATGTATGTGCTGGAAGAAATAAACATATATTTTCCTTTTAAAATGCCATTATAATAAAGTGCTTAAGGAAAGTATTTATTATTCCTGCTATTCTATTAGGGTACCATTTTTGTTAAAATGCCGCAATTAAAGTGCAGGACTTTTGCTAACGGTGATTCAGCAGCATAAAAATCCTGATCTTTAATTTCAATATACATATTTAGAGATAAGCAGAGAAGGGGATATTAGTACTTTGTAAATAGGGTTTTAAACTCCAACAATCATTTAAACCCAATGGACTCATAGCATTAAGCCTCTTAATCCATATCCCTTCTTTCTGTAGGAGTTTCTCTCTCCTATCTCCACCTAATTGTTATCAGTAAGGAATGGGAGGAGTTTGTTGCACCTGTTAAATTGGATTCACTGTATGAAATGTATTTGCACTTGAAAAAGAATGCATGAGCGTTCGAAACATGTTGTGTTGGGCTGGTGAATAAACTATTTGCAAACAGAGTTTTGTGCCTTGGTGTCTTCCTGCAATATCTATTGTCTGAAGGATTTCATGTGTGTGGATGCAGCCACGCTGCAGGAGTAGACAATGGAGAACTCGGGAGCTGCTGGAACACTTACTTGGTTTCTACTTCTTTCACAGGTCTTGGTTCAAGCCATTAAGGAAGCCAAGGAGCAGCACCCAGACATGTCTGTTACCAAGGTAGTGGTTCACCAGGAGACAGAGCTTGCTGAAGAATAACTACTGCAGGTATAAGTGGTATACAGCTGTTTGTCCTTACCAATTAAAATGGAGATCTCTAGATAATTTAAACTTTATCTCATATACAACAAATATATGTAGTCAGACCTTTAAAGCTAAAGCAATCAGGACCATCTATAGGTTGGAAATACAACTTCACTTGTCTGTTTATTTAATATGTTGTTATTTCTATGAGGATTTGACCAAGAGATATGTTAATAGATGGATAGTAATAGTAATGCTGGAAATGCAGTTGGCCAATGTTGTCTTATTAAAAGAAAGGATTTTGTTTCTCAAATAAAGGTGTTTGCATTGATACAACAGGGAATATATTGTTAACAGCAACAGTTACAAGAATGAAAGGAATCTTAAAATTCATTGTAACCTATTATAAACAAATTATGGTTCAGTACATGTATACAAACTCCATACAGCAGTAGTATGAAGAGATTGAAATGCATTTTTCTATTTGGTCTGTAACATGTAATATCGAAACCAAAATAACTGTGAGAAAGGCTCCATAATTAATGTTTTCCTTCAAGCACTTGGATTTAATGAGCTCTTTAGAAAAATCCACTTCTCTAAAGCTTGGATAAAATGGGAAGCTTGGCCTCCAGGAAAAATAATGTAAACGGATTGTTCCTTCACCAACTATTGCTGGCATGGGTGTTTCTCCATTTGCTCACACCTTATTTTACTTATATTAGTATCATCAACATTTTTTAATGCTTAGTTTTTTTGTTTGGACTGATCTCCCTGCTCTATGAATTTAGTCACATGAATGCTTTATTATTTAAGTCGGCTTTCTTAAAATCTTTCTTTCACCAAGTTGTCTCCTGTATATTAAACATTAATTTAAGCAAATAGCAATTATTACATAGGTGGGTCCGTTTGCTAGACAAGTGTTTTATAAGCTAGCCATACAAAGATCATTTATTTCCATTCGATTTAATTGAAAAATCAATCTATTTATGATCATCACTTCCCAATCGACAACAACAGTATGCAGCCATCAATACTGTATGGGCAACATTAGCTAGTAGGTCACACCTACTGTGGTAATGTGTATCCCATGTAGCATGTTTTAAACCTTCCCTAAGTGCATGCCCTTGCAGATAGGTTTTTTTATTTTCCCCTCTAGTTATTTGATTTAGTTCTAGTTTTTGGTCTTGGGTAAAATGACTACTCTAGCATTCTAAAGAAAGTTACCGTAGGCTTTGTACACACTAGCAGTGTTCCCTCTAAGCTCTGTGCATACAACTCAGCAGGCCTGTGCACACAGGTTAAAGTGATGCGCACAAAAAAATCTGCTGGAATATAAATGCTGTGGAGCGCACAAAATTTTGTTTTGTATGTGCACAGAAAATATATTTCTGCTCATACAGACAATTTTAAATCAGAGGGAACATTTCACACATGTAGATATTTTAGGCCGTCCAACTGAAATGTCAGTTGGTCGTTTCAAAATATTTGCAATACTAAGTGACCGTGACCATCCAATGTCTGAATAATTTTCCAACTAAATCAGACATGACTGAAAATCACAGCTGATCGTGTGGGCAACATGATCAAAACCTGACGATATGTACCTAGCCTTACAATTTACTAATTTTCATCTCAAACAAAAAACAAAAAAACTCTCTCTTCCTCTGGGTCAGGCAAACAATGTACCATAGGACGATGCTCAATACACACAGCACCTCCATGTTTTCGGCCATTGGGTAATACACCCACAGCAAGCAAAGGGTCTGGGGTTTCTAACACCCAGACCATTACTATATAAGAGTAAGTTAGTATATCTAAACTTACATATACATGCACTTTGCATTTCTATTTATTTTATGTGAGGGCTAATATATGGAGTTGTAGCTGTGGTTATGCAGGCATGTTTTGTTCATGTATAAATTTAATAGTATATGTTGGGTTGGATTATTGATTGTTAATGCACTTTATGTAAACAATGTACCATAGTTACAAAGTAAATAAACAATGAATTCTTCCCTGATTGTCCAACAATTGGTCTAGGCGATTATGCCTTTTACTAATCTAGTATGTATCCAGTCTTCTAGAGTTGCAAGTAACAGTAAGGTACACACTAGCCTATATTTTGGTCTCTCAACCCAAAATGTAAGAGGTATATTTCTTCTGACCGTCGGTCATTCTTGCGGTGCAATGTTGCCCATGGCGACTTTATTTTCGGCCCAGCTGAACGGCAGCGAATGGTTGGCTGGTCCAAAACATCTGGCCATTTGTACCTAGCCAAAATCAAGTAATCAGAAAGTGGGAGATTGAAATCTATTTAAAAGGCAATAAAACTTAAAAAGAAAAAACAATATATATATTATGTAAACTCCTCTTTCTTTTATCCTCCATGAATATACTGTAGATGTTAGTGATCCAAGTAAGTGCTGCTTTTTTTTCCCTTAGCTTTTTTGAAGTGAGAATGTTCCTTTAACAAGCACACTCTAAATATAGTTCAACCTCAAACTATGTAGAATTGATACCAACTGTTTTGTTTATATTCAGACATCACAGACCTCTGCCGGGACCACAAATGAAATCCATGTTTTACAGAAAAACCAGCAAGTTCACAAAGCATTTCCCCACCCCTGGGACACCTTTCTCAGAGACATCTGGAACCTCTTCATATATGTCATCCTCACCGCAGCATAAAGGAATCACGGTTCTTTGTCTGTCAGATGCTTGTTTCTTTTCGATGTGAAAGGACTGTGAAAAAATTGCATCTTACACACACAAAATAGTGAAAACCTGCATCTGACATTGTTTCCCAATGTTTTAAAAAGGCAGTGTTACCATTCCATTAAGGATTCTGCATCCTTTTCTCCTACATTCAGAGTTCTTATACAAAAAAAGTGTACATACTGTGAATGACTACGTTGACTTCATTCTGCCTGGGAAACTGTCATTTTTTTGCCAATTGGAGAAGAAAGAAATTAATATCAGCCATCATATCAACCGTCATATGCTTTAAGATCGCACAAAGATTTTTTTTTGTTAAAAGGAAACTGTAACCTGAACAAGTTGTACCCCTATGTTAGTGTAGTTTGAAATATTTAAAAGAACGATCTTGGTCACCTATAAAACACACTGTATTTAAGTAATTTTCAGGTTTTAAGGGGTATGTGTTTTGTATTCTCTTGAAAAGAAGTGGTTGTTTTATGATATGTGCATATAAGGTTTTAATATTTGGCAGCATTGCCACTTCAGTTAAGGTTTTAAAGTAACAGGTGCAAAAATAACTCCACCAAACTTGTGGGTTAAGGCATACACAAATCAGTTTTGTGAATGTATGTAAGAAATTACATTTCTATGTAGGGTTTTGTGAATGCCTAAAAATACTTTGGTAGTAGCAATTTATTTCTTTGCTATAGTTTTCCTTTAACAATGCTTCACCTATTTATTTTGTTATTTGGAAGGCCTTATAAAAAAAACAAAAAAAAACCTGACTTAGCATTGCCACCCAGTGGAAGGGATAGGAAACTTTAATGAAGTTTCTTCCTTGTCATTTATTGTTTGATCTTTACATTGTGTTAGGAGGGAGAACTCCCTGTTACATATCATGCTTCTGTTTTTATGTGATGAGACGGATCCAGGGGGTGGGGGTCATTTAAAAAAGCGTGAAATTAATTTGTTTTAAAACATATTTGCAATGATACATCTCATTCAGGAAAAAACCCAACACAAGCAAAATCCCCTCAGTGTATTATTTTCTACTTTTAAATAATGAAGGATATTTGTAAATGTGGTTTTAATTCCAATTTTCTATATATAATTGAATTGTGATAGGTTGTCTTTTAGCACATTTTAATGGCTTTAAAGATGTGAAGACGTGAACCCCATCATTTTGTTGCAGGTTTACATATTTGTAGTTTCTGAAATGTGTTTTGGAATACAATTTTAGTGACTCAAACCTAAATCTGTTCTGCCTATTTTTTTACATGACCTTTACAAGGATAATGAGTTTCATGTAAAGAGTATTTAAGAAATGTATTTGTATCATAAAGGTCATGATTATTTAACTAAGATATTAACGGACTGATTTCAATGCTAAAAAAAGCAAGAAAATGCACAAGTTGCAAAGAGGGTGCTATTTCTGGCTATGGTATTTAACATCTGTAGATACTGACAGAAGTATTACCTAACTTAGAATTTGGGGTCATATTCAACCTTTTTTACCACATTATATTCATAAGTGTTTACAAAGAAGGCTAAAAGAAGCCACATCTAATTTGCCCTGAAATTCGGGCAAATCCCTGTATCTACTTGAAAGAAATGGGCCTTATTTGTAAAGGATTTATATCAGTATTTACCATTATTGATTATTTTTTAAATACATAGACATAGTCGAACCTTTCATTTATGACAGTGGCATAAAATAACATTGGTGCCGTCAATGGCCCAATACAGGGTTTTGCCATCCAGTATCGGTATTTTTCAACCATGGCTAAAATGTTACAGTGGTTGAAAACATTTGTATTGTATTGTTCGAACACACAATTAAGGTTCAAGGTGAAAGTGTTAATAGTTTAAATGCGAAAATTCCTGCGATTTCCGTTGTGCATGCAATTGCGCATCCATTCAAACTTTTTTCACGCAATCGCATGCGCTTTCTTTGTAAATATCAAACGCATGCGCAAACGCGAAACAACGCGATTGTCTGTGCCAAAGCACAGAAATCGCTCACGCACGTGCGATAACGCTCGCGATTTTGTGCATTGTAGTGTGGCCTTGGCCAAACAGTGTGTATGTGCAGTGTCTGCTGACACCTCCTAACCTCAGTCACAGGTTTTCTTATTTAATCTGTCCTGTGAAAGGATTGGCTAGAGACTACTAGTGGGTGTGACCAACTTTAACAAGTTTCTGTCATCTTAGGACTGGGCATGTTTAAACGATAACTATCATGTGGATAGTTTTTTTTAAAATACAGTTAAAATAAAAAGTACTTGGGACAGGGATATTGGCCTGGTATTTTCTACCTCCTAATATTGTTTCTGTGAGGAACATCAGCCCACAGAAAACTGATTATGCCAGACTTGCTCCTGGCTTCAGCACGATCTTTTATAAAGGATTAAGGTAACCACACATTAGGCCGATTTTATGTACAATCCGAAATTTCCATTGATTGACCGAAAAAGTGTAAATTTTCCCGATCTTATTGTGACATTAGATCATAATATCGATTGTGAAAGTCTTTTTTTTAAGTCAATTGGTAAAATGATTGTAGTGTTTTCTGAAGTTCCGATTAAATGTTAATGTAATGTAACCTTACAATAGACGACATTCGACATTAAACATCAAACAAATTGAATGTCGAACAATATGTATGAAACATCTTAGTACAGTTAACATTGTACATCTGTCTATCAAAGTATCAGTCGGTTTAAGATCGTAATTACGATCGTAATAGTGTATGACCTGTAGTCCAGGACTAACCTGGCAAATGAAGACTGATCGTGCTATCTCTAGACAAAATTTGTGCAAAGTCATACCCTCCAACATTTCAAAGACAAAAAAAGGTACACTTGGACATGCCCCTTGTACCACCCAAACTCCTCCCACCCCACCCCCAAATTATATATGGCTCCGCCCCAAATCTGGATATTAATATCGCCAATTATTTCTAAATGTAAATAAGTAGTTAAAAGTTGTTGCTGGCAGACGTATATTTAATGAAGTGTTAATGATAGCAGTTACTGGCCCCCTATAAAGAGAGCTAGACAGATAGTTATATAGATCGATAGATAGATCAATAGATAGATAGACCTAGATAGAGTGAGTTAGACAGATAGATAGCTAGTTAGATATAGATAGATAAATAGATAGCAGAGATAGATAGAGTTAGACATTACAGCAGTGTCATTTGTCCCCAGCCTCTCCTTCCCAACCCAGCATGATCTCCTTCAGTCAACTTTTTATTTAACACTGTGTTGTGAAGTTCCTAGTCAGGAATCTCAGGATCGGATGTCTGGATCTTGCATCCCCTCCCCATTGCTACCAGAACCCAGAGCCGCTACGCCCACAAATCTCTGCTGACTGCTGGTGACTGGGAGGGAGGGGAGGAGTCAGAATGAGAGTCCCTCGTAGCTGTAGTCTGTGTGAGATTGTGATGTAAGCTCTGCTCTGCTTCGTACAGTTAGTCGGAAACCTCCTGCTCTGGTACAATAATTAGCAATCCGGTACAAATCGGTATGTGCCTTCTGCCCGGTACAGCACATTTAAAACTGGTACAATACCGGGCAAACCGTTGGAGGGTATGCAAAGTTATAGCTGGAAAGGTTCATGAATATTACTTCCGGCTTGAACACTTCCTGTTTTCAGCCATGTGACCAGCTTGTAGTCATGTGACCAGCCTCTGCCTGCATTAATAGGCTCTCCTTCTCAACTGTCAATTTTTTCTCCAGGTACTTCCTGATTTCCCCAGCATTAAGTCTTAACTGAGCATGCTTCTCCCCCGGGGAGACGGGCGGGCAGAGGTCTGGTGATGTCACACAACCTACTGGAAGCAGGAAGTTTTAACATTCACCCCAATGTAATTTCTCACATGTTCCATCCAGAGATGTTCAATTTAAAGGAAATACTGCAGGCTTTCATTTAACCTTCACTTGTTTTGAGACCACCGTTGCCCTTTAACAAAACACTATTGTGAGGTAGGAATAATCAATCTTTCCTCCCTGTCCCAGGTACTTTCCATTTTTAAAAAGTAAATTTTTAGAGTATACCGTATATACTCGAGTATAAACCGACCCGAGTATAAACCGAGGTACCCAATTTCACCTAAAAAATCTAATAAAAGTTGTTGACTCGAGTATAAACCGAGGGTAGAAACTTGGCATTCAAGATGTTTGGAAACTACAACTCCCAGCTAATAAAGCATGCTGGGAGTTGTAGTTTCTAAAACATCTTGAATGCCACCCCCACTTGGCATTCAAGATGTTTTGAAACTACAACTCCCAGCATGCTTTATTAGCTGGGAGTTGTAGTTTCCAAACATCTTGAATGCCACCCTCACTTGGCATTCAAGATGTTTGGAAACTACAACTCCCAGCTAATAAAGCATGCTGGGAGTTGTAGTTTCAAAACATCTTGAATGCCACCCTCACCCTCCCACCCAGTTCAGTTTGTACCTGTGGGCTCTCCTCCATCCAGGAACTGTGTGCTCTCCTCCATCCAAGGGCTTACTGTTGGGACTGTGTGCCAGCATTGAAGGTAAGAGTCCTCTCCATTCCGGCATCTGCGCGCTCATTCCTGTACTGGCTCGCCGGCTGATGTCACTAATTGGCACCGGGCAGTGACGTCGGCCGGCGCGCCAGTACAGGGAATGATCGTGCTAAGGTAAGTAGTGACTCGAGTATAAACCGAGTCCAAGTTTTCAGGCTGATTTTACAGCCTGAAAAACTCTGTTTATACTCGAGTATATACGGTAGTTATCCTTTAAAGAACATAATGGTTGTTGACCAAACTGTGTGATACTGGAATGCTGGAAAGTAGAACACATACTGCATGTTAATAAAGTAGATTTCCCAGCGCCCTTCTGATTCATTGTTGTTCTGTGGCTTTAGTTGTCCTCTAAGGCATGTCCATGTTTCCCAGGTGTGAGACAGATTTCTGAAGTGTGAGCACAGGATTTTTCTTAAGGACATGTCCACTCCAATTCAAAAAATTACTATGCTGCATGAAATAAAGGACAACCAAATAAAGGGAAGTATAGCCTCCCAATAAAAAGACCAACCCCAAATAACAAGCACAACCACATTAAGGTACGAAAAATAAAAACCAGCGTTTAATGTTCACTCATAAAAAACAGGAAAGATTACCTCCTAAACATGTGGTAACAAATAGCAATGAGAGACCCATATTGCAGCAGTATAAACCCACTCCCTCCCCAAACAAACCCCACAACAGGCGTCCCAGGATAAAAAACAAAAGGTGATCGTAGTTCCAGAGTCTAGCAGGCCTATGTAATAAAAGATCTTATTGTTAAAAATAGTGCTAATTTTGCCACAACTAATCAGATGTTAGCTTTCAACTGGTAGCTAATATCTGATTGGTTGGGGCAAAATTAGCACCATTTTTAAACATGAGAAGCCAAGTCACACAGGTAAGAACAATATACTTATGTCTCCCTTGGATGGACCACACTTCACCCGTATGCAGCAAAAGAAAGTTTGCAAAAGAGATGCACGCCTTCCAGGTCTGTGGCGTTCTGGTCTGGTCCCACCAGCACTAAGAGTCCCGACCCCACATAGCTCCAACTACACCACCATAGGATCCACCCACACATGTTTCGCCTGGCTCACCTGAGCCTCGGCTTCATCAGGTTTTGGGGGTCCTGCATAATATATTATATTTTTTTTTATATAAGCGGTGGACATTCCCTTTAAGAGTCCTTCCATAAACAAACATTCTCCCTAAACAATTTTTTTCCTGACAGTTCCTGATTTTTTTTTTTTCACAAACAGAACTGGGTACCACTGGGTTCCACATTAAAAGGGCAACTGTGGTCTCAAAACAAGTGAGGATTAAATGAAAGCCAACAGTATTTCCTTTAAAATGAGCTGACAATTGCATCTCTGGCTGGAGCCTGTGAGAAATTACATTGGGGTAAATGTACAAACTTCCTGCTTCCAGTAGGCTGAATGACATCACCTGACCTCTGCCCCGCCCATCTGCCCCAGGGAAGATCTATGCTCAGTTAAGACTTAATACTGGGGAAATCAGGAAGTACCTGAAAAACAAATTGACAGTTGAGATGGGAAGCCTATCAATGCAGGCAAAGGCTGGTCACATGGCTGAAAACAAGAAGTGTTCAAGCAGGAAGTAATAATGCTGAACCTTTCCAGCAATAACTTTTCATAAATTTTATCTAGAGATGTGATTTAGGTTTTATTTTAAAGGTACAATGGAAGGCTTTTTATGTAATTCTTACTAGTTTGGAAGAATTTGAGACCACAGTTACACTTTAATGAGCCTATTATCCGACTAGTTTCTTCCACAGGGACAAGCAGATATGCAGAAATGTATTTTCTGAAAATTAGGAAGCCTTACCGGTATATCTTTATTTAGTGATTTAAGGAGAGGTAAATCTATTATCACTAAAACTATAAAAAGATGGTTTGTCAAAGCAATTCACAAGGCATTCCAAAACCAAGGCATGGCACCTGCTCAAGAATTGATTTAATATGATTTGTGAAATTACTTAAAAAGAACTTATTTTGTTTCTCCAGTATTTATCTTCTGGATAAATAAAATTTGTGTTTAGGAAAACCTAAACTTGTTCTTTTCCATCCCACCAAGCAGCATGATAAGTGTTTCCCTTTTTACAGTCTCACATACACAGTACTTTAGGCCATATTTATAAAAGTGCGGTATAGCTTTTTAGCGATAATTGTGTCTTTAACGTTTATGGCGATCGTTAATTTACAATCGCTATCGTAAATATAAGACCACGATCAGAGATTTATGATCAGCAATAGAACACCATTGAGGTAGTTAACTACAATTTGGTATTCTATGATCGTAACGAACATCCGTAGATTTACAAACGTTTGTTATAAATGTACAATCGTGGCCGTACAGCAACTAAAAGACCCGCAAGATCCTTTCTTTCTTATATTACTAAACAAGCCAGCAGCCTTTTCAAGCCAAATCTCTGGGTACACACAGGGCTATTATTTGTCCCGACCGAACGTTCGCTGCGAGCGCTCAGCTGGGACAAATGACTGTCGGCCAGGCCAATAGTAGCTTGGCGTGACTGACAGAAATAGTAGACTTCTATAGGTCCTGCAAACATTTACCTACAGTATGCAAGAAGTACTAATTCATTGGGTTTTTGACATTGAAATGTATCCCTACCCCATCACTGAGCAGCATAACAACATCCCTCTTAATGAGCCAGTCAATCAAACTGAACCAATCTCCTCCTTGCCGATCCATTTTGAGAAAAGATTTACTTCTAGCATTACACTCTGAATTACAACATTTACTTTAACAAGAGGATGTTAAAAACAAGCAGAGGCATCAAAACCTTTGCATAAGAGGAATTCCAGATGAAATAACAGACAATGCACAAGACCTACCTGAAGGCCTTGTTTCAGCATGTAGTTCCTCAAACCATTATAAAGGAATGGCGCACCTTGATCGGGCACATAGAGCTCTAGGAGCCCAACCACCAAACACCTCAAGGTTCTAAAGACCTTAATGCAGACCTCGAGATCCTCTCAGCATATTGACTTTCAGACCTATCCCTCTAACCCTGATTAACCAAAGACAGAATAAGAGCGAAGAATAAGGCTTCGTAGAATTTCCCCTTATAAAGAACCTCTGGGTGCTTCCACCTCGGGGGCTCCCAGGTACTACCTGAAATATCTCACATACATATATTATACTAAACGCCTATAGGTGTTCGATATTTCAACAAGGCCCTTACATAAACTACCATTGAAGTGTTTTAAACGCATCAATTTATTATCCTTTTCTATGCTAACTCATAATGTTGTTTTTTGTTTAATTGTTCAATTGTGGTACACAAGTTTTAAATGTAATTATATAGTTATACAACTATATAATTATAACGTATAATCTGTTGTTGAAACTTAATCTAGATAAGACTATTGTACATACTGTAGGCTGATTGAACTTTCAAAAAAATTGTTAAGATAACTTCCTTGAATCAGGGCCATTTCTAGGCATAGGTAACCTAAACGAAAAGCTAGCTTTTAAAAGACAGGGATGCTTAGCAGTCATTGATCAACAAGAAGTTACCAATCTAGTTTCCTGTAGCCTTTGCAGTATAATCATCTTGTCAGATACAAGAAGGGATTGTGGGAAGATTTAGATTTATAGGGGGCAAAAGGGGAGACGTGCTTAGGGCACCACAGAACCAGCCCTGCCTTAAATGTTAGGGTTTAGGCACAATAGCCAAACATAAATTGTTAATGAGAGATTATTCCGAGCTTATATGTTCCCAACAATATGTATTAATACAGATTAGGTGGGTAGAGAGAATAGATTAGGTAGATAGGTAAATAAATTATGGATATTCAGACAATAGATAATAAGTAGATAGGCAAGTAGAGAGTTAGATAGATTAGGCAGATATATAGATGATGGATATATCCCTTATCTATTATATATAGCAGAAATCTTGTATGTATGTGCTCACCTCACAGCCACACCCCTGAATGACAAAGGCGACGCCCTCTGAAACGGCTGACTCCCATGAAGTCCAGTTTGACCAATAAAAAGCCTGCACGTCACTTGCAGATTGTGATTCCCCAATTCAGTAACTCAGATGAAGGGCCTGGGCTCTGTGTGCTGCCAACTTCAACAACACAGACACAGAGTACACTTCAGTGACACAACAACAGCGTAATGTACGGCTACACAACTCAGGGAGCTGCACACACAGAACAACAGCTTCTATAACAGAGGGAACCAGACATTTCCCTTAAGGTCTGTAACACATTACAATTTGCTCCTGGAAGGTTTTAAAATATAAACCCTGGAAAGACTATAACTATTGGTGATATGAATGACATATATATACAAATATAAATCCTGGAAAGACTATGTTACTATTGGTGATATGAATCACATTTGCGGTTATTGTCATGCTAAGAAATTTAAAGCAGAGCCTCCTGGAATGTGACCACACCCCCAGATATTGCTGCCAGGGCCTCTCCCCCAAACATCACGTTCACGCTCATACCCCAACCATCAAGGCCTCCCCCCAAATGTTGACCACCCTACCAGATATTGTGGTCGCCCACCAAACCCCCCCAAACATTATGGTCCGCCCCATACATCATGGCCACACACCCAAACATCCAAGGTCTGTTCCCGAATCACACCACATACACAAACATCCTGTCCATGCCCCCAAACATCACACCCACGCCCCTAAATGGCACGGGCAAGCCCACACTTTGAAACAACATGGACATGCCCCCAAATATCGCGACCAGCAAACATCACGTGCAAGCCTCCTGGACACCACAACATCACAGACACGACCCAGCCCGTCCACACCCTAGAATTCAGTGCCCCCACTCACCGCAACATCGCAGACATGCCCCGGGACAGTTCGGGTGTATGGACTACACAGGAATAACCTGAATTACCTGAACTTAAGAAACAGACACACACTGCCCACATGTCACACACTTCACAGACAGTTACAACTAAAAGAACAAAGACATCATGGCACTTTCAATTTCAATCATAATCTAAAATGTATGTTTGCAAATGCGAGAAGCCTGGATGACAAAATGGGTGAATTGGAAATGATGGCGTTGAATGAAAAGTATGATGTATTAGGTATAGCAGAAACGTGGTTGAACATTTCTCAAGACTGGGCTGTATGTGTTTATGTTAAAAAAGAATTGAAGCCAAATTTAAAAGAAGAGATAACTGGCGATATGGATGTTAAAGTGGAGGCAATATGAGCGGAATTAGGCAACAGGAAAGGGGTTAATGTCATTGTTGGTGTCTGCTATAAGCCGCCAAATGCTAGCAGAGAGGAGGTGAGTTATATGCAGTTGGCAAGGGCTGCAAGTTTGGGGAGTGTGCTCATTAGGGGGGACTTTAATTACCCTGACATTGATTGGTGTAGTGGAACTGCCATCATAGAAAAAGGCGATGAGTTCCTGAATTTGCTGCAGGATAATTTTCTCTCACAGGTGGTTGAGGTTCCAACTAGAAAAGGAGCTCTGTTGGATCTGGTAATATCTAACATTGTGGAGCGCATTATAGATATAAAGGTAACTGGAGGCTTAGGGAATAGTGACCATGAAATAGTGGCGTTTGGACTTTGTTATCGAAAGGAAAAGTGCGCTGGGTTAACAAAGACTTAATTTCGGGAAGGCAAATTTTCCCAGGTTAAAAGCAACTCTTCAGAATGTCAACTGGGATAATGTATTATCAGGTAAAGGTACTGAACAGAAGTGGACTGTGTTTAAGGGGATTTTAAGCCAGTTCACATCTAAATTTATACCCTTAGGAAATAAATGTAAAAAAAAATAAATCCGCGCCCATGTGGCTGAATTCTGATGTAAAGAGGCAAATGGAAAGGAAGAAAAAGACATTTAAAACCTTTAAGTCAGAGAGAACAGAAAGGGCCTTTAGGGATTATAACAAACTGTAACAAGGAGTGTAAAAAAGCAATCAAACTAGCTAAAATTAATAATTAAGTTAGGATAGCTGAACAAAGCATCACTAAGCCTAAAAATTTTTTTTTAAAGTATATTAATAGTAAGAAGATGAGGACTGAGAATGTGGCACCATTAATTAATGGGGATAAGTTAGTTATGGAGGATGGCGATAAAGCAAATGTCTTGAATAATTTTTTTCCCTCTGTATACACTATAGAAGATCCAAGTACAGATATCATAGAGTATAGTAGCAATAATGGTATAAAAGATTCAAGTGCACTTTGGTTAACCGAGGATATGGTGCAGAAAGAATTACGGTAAATAAGGTTAATATTAATAAATCTCCTGGACCGGATAAAATACATCCTCGGGTACTTAAGGAGCGAAGTTCAGTTTTATCTAGGCCATTTTTTCTTATTTTTGCAGATTCCCTCATGTCCGGTGGTGTGCCGCTGGATTGGAAAAAGGCTGATGTTATTCCAATATTCAAAAAGGGTAGTCGTTCATAGCCAGTTACTTACAGGCCTGTAAGTTTAACTTCAGTGGTGGGGAAGATCCTGGAAAGTTTAATAAGGGAACGTGTTCTAGAGTATGTTTCAAGGACTGACATTATAAGTAGTAACTAGCATGGATTTAGGAGGAATAGATCTTGTCAGACTAACTTGCTTGGCTTTTATGAGGAAGTAAGTAGAATTTAGACTCTGGCATAGCAGTAGATGTAGTTTACTTGGATTTTGGAAAGGCTTTTGGTACAGTCCCCCATAGGCGACTAATGTATAAGCTAAGGTCTGTTGGTCTGGGGAGTCACATTTGTACATGGATAGAAAATTGGTTAATGAATAGGATACAGAGAGTAGTTGTAAATGGGGCTTCATCATTATGGACTAAAGTGCTAAGTGGGGTGCCACAGGGTTATGTGTTGGGGCCGCTTCTATTTAATCTATTTATTAATGATTTGGAAGTGGGTATTGTCAGCAAGGTTTCTGTGTTTGCCGATGACACAAAACTTTGTCGACCATTAAAAACTTCAGAGGATGTGCAATCGTTGCAGGGGGATCTAGATAGATTGTCACATTAGGCTGCTAAGTGGCAGATGAGATTCAATGTTGATAAATGTAAGGTGATGCATTTTGGACTTAAAAATCCTTGTGCTGCTTTTACTATAAATGGTTCTGTGTTAAGTGAATCCCTATTGGAAAGGGATCTTGGAGTTTTGGTGGATAACAAACTTAAAGGAAGCAAGCAGTGCCAGGCGCAAACAGCCAGAGCCAGCATGGTATTGTCTTGTATAAAGAGAGGTATGGATTCAAGGGAGGAAAATTTAATTCTCCCTCTTTACAAAGCATTGGTAAGGCCTCATTTGGAATATGCAGTGCAATTTTGGAATCCTGTGTACAAAAAAGGACATCTTTGAAATGGAAAGGGTTCAGAGAAGAGCAACTAAATTAATAAGGGGATTGGGGGAGCTGGAATATGAGGAGAGACTGGAAAAGTTACAATTATGTATGCTGGAGAAAAGGCGCTTGCGTGGGGATATCATTACTGTGTATAAATACATTAACGGGCCATACAATAAACTATCTGGGGCATTGTTCACCAATAGAACATGTCAGAGGACACGAGGACATCCCTTAAGACTTGAAGGAAAAAGGTTTAGGCTTCAAGCTCGGAAAGGGTTTTTCACTGTGAGAACGGTAAAGCTATGGAACGTCTTCCAGTGGACGTTGTTATGGCAAGTTCATTGGTCAGTTTAAAAAAAAAGCTGGATGAGTTTCTGCAAACAATACCAGCAAATTACTGATACATAGAGTTGATCCAGGGAAATTTCCGATTGCCACTTGGAGTCTGGAAGGAATTTTTTCCCCCTTCATAAATTTGGTGGGTTTTTTTTGCCTTCCTCTGGATCAACAGTTAGGCAGAAAATGAGGATATTGCTGGATGGGTTGGACTGGATGGACGTATGTCTTTATTCAAACTAATTTGGACCAGAAAGTAACTTTATTGCTTGGGATCTAATAGTCAATATAAAGTGGTCCCTGAGCAAGCATAAAGTGCTAAAGTGCAAACAAGGTGACATACTGTTAACTAAATGTGCAAAAATATTAAGCATGCTTAATAAAAACACACAGTGCTCAGAATGAAGCCCAGCTTTAACAACACAGACAAAGAGCCAGCACGTCACATGCTTCAAAGAAACTGACGCCTGTCAGTCACTCAAGTGCTGCGATATTCAGTTGCAATCACCATGTTTTCCCAATGGCAAATTCCACGTAGCATGTTCACGAGAAGATTCTCCATAACATTTGTATATTTACTCTCCAAGTGGAAAAACTGATAACATTGTATATAAAGTTTTGCTATAAACATGTGCTATACGTCTCTCAAGCAATGTCACCTCCTCAACTCATAACTATTAAATACATGACATACATTACCAACTGTGCACTTCCTTTTCCGCCTGTCTCTTCCATCTAAGCCAAACACACACCTGCACGTAAAAAATACTATACCCACACGTGTACACGGGCAACACAGGGTATAACTATTATATTATAATTATAAATAGATTTATAAAATCATGGGGAATACATTGGGTTTTTCGGAGGTACTATGTTGGTGGGGGTAGGTAAAAATAATATACATAGGGATAAGGTTTGTGTTGTTTAAGCACTAAATAGTTATATAAATATTAAGAAATATGTAGTAATGACATTAAAGTATATAGAAATGTAAATAAGGCAAAATATATAAATAAAAGTACTTGTATAGTCCCCACTCCTGTTTTGTAATGGAATCTTCAAAATGGAGTGTTTAGCCACACCCCAGGAAGTTTTAAATGGAGGCAATGTAAGCTTAAAAAGGAACATATTTATCACTTCCCTTTTAGCTTTGTATCCAATGGTGTGCTTAATATTAGACTGACAGCACTGTTAGCGAATCAAAAAATGAGTAGAAAGTTGCAAGTGAAATATGTCACTTCCTTTGTAAAACATGTTGCAGTCTCTCACCTCACCCTACCCCTCTCAATAGAAAAAAGGAGAGCTGCTGTTTGCTGGACAGGAAGTGATATCTATATATGATAGGGGGGTCTCAGGTTCCCCAGTGGTGGTGTTTGGCTTGAACTGAACACTGTGGCAGAAATGCTTGAGTCTATTCTCAGACCTGCAGGTTTATTCCATTGATATTCTATGGATTACAGCTGTCAGATAGGTGGTTGGATGGGACTGGGACCTGAATAATCCTTCTCTAAACCAATAGTGTTATTACTATGGAAGTAAGGAAAGGCCAGATGGATCACCTGCATGTCGAAACCTTTGGATAGGAATCACTAAAGCATGGGCTTTTAATGTTTGTAAGTCAGTCAGCATTCTGTGCAGCCAGGGAATGCTGGGAGTTGTAGTTTTTAAACATGTGAAAAGTTCAACACCCTATCATTACACTGTATTGCATTTTAATACATTCATTAGCAAATGAACATAAAGAAGAATCTTACTGCTAACAGAGAATGCTTAGAGTTGTAGTTTTCAAACATGTGCATATTCAAACCCTTGGGTAGGAATCGCTAAAGCATGGGCTTTTAATGTCTGTATGTCAGTAAAAGGTCTTTATTTCAGGATGTATGAAAAATATTTTTCCAGCATTCTGTGCAGCCAGGGAATGCTGGGAGTTGTAGTTTTTAAACATGTGAAAAGTTCAACACCCATGCTCTATATCATTACACTGTATTGCATTTTAATACATTCATTAGCAAATGGACATTAAGAAGCTTACTGCTAACAGAGAATGCTGGGAGTTGTAGTTTTTAAACATGTGCATATTCAAACCCTTTGTTAGGAAATCGCTAAAGCATGGGCTTTTAATGTCTGTAAGTCAGTAAAAGGGCTTTATTTCAGGATGTATGAAAAATAAATTTTTCACCATTCTATGCAGCCAGGGAATGCTGGGAGTTGTAGTTTTTAAACATGTGAAAAGTTAAACACCCATGCTCTATATCATAGAAATGGGAGAGTATGTGTGTGTTTGATCATATTATGCGGTGGGATTGCCTGGGTCCTTTTTAGGACTTTCAGACTTCTCATTTGAGCCTGCCCCTGGATACTTGCTGGGAGTGAAAAGGGAGAGCAAATTCAGAATGGATCCTGATACCTACCAGCTAAACGGATGTAAATAGCCTCTCTCTGGCCCCACAGCTTAACAGCTATATGCATAAGGGAGAGGCAGACAGATCCCGAATCACTTGCATGTTTCTGCACTTTGTGTTGGTATCACTGAGAGCATGACTACAAGCTTTCAATAAAAAGAATTACATAGCAAAACACACACACATAATTTCCACTGTGCACCAACGGGCACACTTATATATTATATATATAATAACCAGATGGGTCACATCTGCAGCAATAAATGCCTAGGTGCTTCCCACATGAAAATATATAGGTAACTTAGAGAACGGAGCACTCCTGGGTCTTGTGAAAAAGCTTTAATCAGTGAGAAACAGGTCAACGCGTTTTGGCAGCAGATTCGGCCGTTCTCAAGACAAGTCTGTTTTGACACATTGTCTTAAGAACGGCCGGAACGCATTGACCTGTTTGTCACTGAATAAAAGCTTCTTCACAAGTGCTCCGTTCTCTAAGTTACCTAACAAATAGAGAGAATTTAGATAGGTAGGTACTAGACTGGTACATAAAATAGATTTTATCATGAAATTAAATATGGTTTATACAGTATTGAGATATACCAGACAAATAGATTAGGTATGTAAGCAGAATAGATGATCGACAGGCTGACTGTATAGACAGAGAAATAGACAGGTACATACAGTAGCATTATTTTTTTCAACTAGGCCCCATCCATTTGTTCATCTGTCCCTTGAAAGTACTGAATTTCAACAGTTGAAAACGCTTTCAATGGTTGTAATTTTGACCTTCAAAATGTTTATAATTAAGAATCTATCATCTGTCTGCCAATGTATGTGCCCCTGCAACACATTGGAACTAAACATTTAGACAGTCATAATTTTGTAGGTGGCTGTGCCCCCAATGTCCCAGGATAACAGACAGATAAATAAATAAAAAGGAAAGAGAGAGAAAGAAAGAAAGACATGAAATGATAGCTAGACAGATAGCTAGAAATAGGCAGGCACATAGACAGAATGACAGGACAATAGATAATTTGCATAGGCAGACAGACCGACACCAAGAAACAGACAGATGGACAGAGAGAAGAGAGAATGAAACAGGCAGATAAATATATAAGACAGACAGGTATATAGAACTGAACTGCAACCCCCCTATAACCCATGACCAGTCAAGTTGAGGTGATAGATACCTCAGGCTCGGTCAGACAATTTCCTACCTTCCTTCACATAGTTCAAGAACCATCCCTCTTTGAGCTTTCTCCCTCACGGATACACCAAACCCAACCCCTGTGTGCATTGCAAGCACCTGATTGGTTAAAGGCAGCAGGCTGTTTTAAGTGTGTGTATGAGGGTCCTAAAGAGAGAAAGAATGGCTGTGGGCTGTGACATGCAGGCAGGCTACAATCAGACAAGCCGTTACACCTACCAAAAAATAAATTTCTTATACAGTTGCTGGGGACCTTTCCAGCCACATACAGTGGTGTGAAGATGTGGAGATGGGCCCACCAGGTATTTCCCCGGTATCCCAGTTTGACCCCAATTAGATTAATCTAATAATGGGCTATTCAGGTTTTGCATTTTTAGGTCTTAAATTCTAGTTCCCCTTACGAGGACAATGCACATTAACAGAATGAGATTGTCTAGCCTTAAGGGGACTTTCTAAATAGCCCTTAACTTCAGAACTACTAGCGCAATAAGGTAAATCTAAAAATAGTCTTTTACACACAAATTAAGGCTGGTACTGTAATTTAGTTACACATTTATTTACCCAAATCTACACAGTGCATATAGTGCATGGAAAGGAGAACATGAACGTTCTCAACTCTTTTCTTGTCGGTTGCGCTCCAGAACAGCTTTGGGGGTAAATTCTAACTTCTCCTTTAAGCTTATGACCTGTGTCAGATCCCTCCCAGCTGTCTCTTGTAGAGTCCTTTCTTCTCTTTTTTCTAGAATGCTTAATTCTTCCACAGGTGGTTGTGGGTTCCCACGGATGAACCACTCCAGTTGGTAGCCAACTGCGCCTACTACAAATGCCACAGGAAATGTTATATAAGGTGCATAGGTCCTTGCTGCTGCCCACAAAATAGGCCACATGGCAACACAATGCTTCCAGGGAAAGTAAAAACACCAGCTTCAGTAGCACCCCAGCTTCACTAATGGCACCTGTATATACAAGAGATAGCTATTTTAATCATCAGCAATAAATACACAACACATATATCAGTATTTAAGGGCAAGCACAGCACTCAAATGAAAATTTATATACAGGTTACTCAACCACCCAAAAGCCTAAACTGTAATAGTTTTAAATCTGAAATGAATAAGTCTAACCTGAAATCCTGCACAACATCCTGTTGCACCTGTTTCTGCTTCCTGGTCAGATAGCAACTGTCAGTTATGGATTTGACAGTTGACATCACAGCCAATGACTGAATGCCAAACCCCTAGCTGCCTCTTCTGAGCATGCTCAGGCTCAGTAAAAGTCACTATATTGCTCAGTTTCCATGAGGCATCCAGAAGTATAACAGGCATACAGTAATAAATTCAGAGGATAAAGTAGGATATATCAACATATTTTTAAGAGGTCATTCTTTCTAAAACATGTTATTAAAAGGGTGGAGCTGTCCTTTAAAATCATACGGTATGTTTAATTTAAAAAAATACCAGGGTTAATTTAAAATAACAAGGTAAACAGAGACCAAAACAGTAAAATCAATGTAAGATATTCATGAAACTCTGTTTATTCTGCCAGCCAATGTAGCACAGGACTGGGGTAAACTACATCCGTATACCATTCCCAATGTGCAGGGTATAGTTTCTGAGTTTTAGTGATACAAGAAAGATTATCACAAAGCAGTGATCAAAGCATAACACAGCCAAGTGAAATCAAAGGCATATACATTGAACATGTATTCATTGAACATGAAAATATTTGAAAAAGAATTTACTAAACTTAAAGAACTACTTAAATATTTGCTCTTTTTTTCTTATATAGCGCTGCATTTTCTGCAGCACTTTACATGCTCACATGCTAATTTTTATTCTTTCCTGCCTGAAAACATTGTTCGAATATTGTGACAATATTAACATTATTTTTATTTATTTGCCAGACTCCCTTGTAACAATATGTTTTATATATTGATATTGTGACTAAGGCAATACAAAAATGGTTTGGTTCTTGCCATTAATGAAGAATAAGAAGTTTCCTGTGATTGATCTTATTTAAGCATTAAAAAAAATGTGTTTAGGGCACCAAGCTATGTGTTGTTGGTTTTTTTTAACCAGGGCTGAAATGAAAATCAAGAACTTTTAATTCATAGGTGCAGTGTCCCATTGTGGGCAAAACCTTATTGGTTTAGATACATGGCTTGATTTCTGTCCAATTGATCCTTTCAACGTCATTGTTTCAGTTATTCACATTATTACAACAATTGTTTGATCAACACAAACCTTAATTGGTCAGGTTGGAACATTTTAATGGATTGTACAATTATTTGTTGGGTCTTCTCCTGTCTGATCAATAATAATGAATGGACCAAACCAGGACTGTTTGACAGTGTTTTTGAACAAGCAGATCAAAATGTAAACCCACCAAACACAATGGTAATGGTGCATGGCTCCCTTTATTGTCATTTAATCACAGTACATTGCTGTGTTTCCACAGATATACACATTTTGAGGAGAAGAGACAGGGTGCAGTGTAGATTGGTTAGAAACATTTATTAAATTACACAAACGCACTTACATAATATAAATGGGTGAACTTAACTTCCCCTTTAACTCTCTGATTGTCCCTAAACACCAATAGCGTACATGTGTAGGTATAAAGCAGGAATGGCAAACTAAACTTGAGGCCCGCCAGAGCTTTTGAAAATGACAACTCACAGCACTCCCTGGTTGCATGCATGCTGGGAATTGTAGTCTACCCTATAGCACAATGTGGCAGGTTAAACATTGGTTAGAAAGTTGTGCTGTTTCCTCAATAACAAACCATAAACCCAACACTTACACACTGTAGATAGAAGGTTTCCTTTCCTGTAATTCACAGTGTCAGCCCGATGTTTATTGCCTCCACATGTTGCAGCTTCGTTATATAGAAATCATTTCAGTGACTTTTTCATGACCGATACCTGGCAAAATGGTGGCACGAATTGATGACCTTTCTCAATGAACAATAAAGTTAGCTAAATACAAGAATTTTCTTTAAAAAAAAAAAAAGGTTAGGAGGCGCGTCTCAGCTACTTACTGACCTCTAGGGGCTGAAATGATAATAGCATGTGGGGTGGAATGGGAGAAATCCAGTAATAAGGAGATAAAAGAAATAAAAGAAACAGGCTCTATAAAAAAGAAATCTACAATGTAGTGAAGTTTAAAACCAATGGAAACAAAGAAAATAAAAGGAAAAACACAAATGCCTCGTTGAGCTTGTCAGGAATGGTCTCCGTTACTTCATGTGGCAGGTCAGGAATGCGCTCCATCACACCAAGTGGCAGGTCAGGAATGGTCTCCATGTAGCAGGCCAGGAAGGTCTCCATGTGGCAGGTCAGGAACAGTCTCCATGTAGCAGGTCAGGAAGGTCTCCATGTGGCAGGTCAGGAACGGTCTCCATGTAGCAGGTCAGGAACGGTCTCCATGTGGCAGGTCAGGAATGGTCTCCATGTGGCAGGTCAGGATTGGTCTCCATCACACCATGTGGCAGGTCAGGAATGGTCTCCATGTAGCAGGTCAGGAATGGTCTCCATGTGGCAGGTCAGGAATGGTCTCCATGTAGCAGGGCAGGAAATTCAGGAATGGTCTCCATGTGGCAGGCCAGGAAGTGTCCAGCCTCTCCAGGGCTATGCATGAGGTGGGAGTGTCCAGGAATGTCCAAATTTACGATTAGTCAAAAGCATTCATTCACCCTCAGTTAAGCAGATTCCATATAACTTTAGATAAGTAGATTGTACTGGGATATAGACCACTGATTCCTCATCTGTATTAATTATCAATTCCTACAATACCAAACATGAGCTGTGTGTAATACATATAATTTACCTTCGCAAGGGAATAAGGTCTCCATGTTGGGTATCATTTTAATGGGCATACCTTCCCATTCACAAATATAATATTGGTTTCCATATATTCCAATACCAAAATATTTTTTTTTTACATATATGGCTGTCCTTAAAATGACCTCTTAAGGTATCCAACAGACCTCTAGCTGTAGAGAACTCCAGATACATGGTTTGGCTCCACATTGTCTGGAAAAGAAGATCTGGCTCTATGCTTCAATAACCCTAATGTAACTCTGTGGACTGTTTCCAGGGTGGAATGGCATTTTTATTGGTCCTTTGAAAGAACAAATACCAATAGTTAACCCATTCATGCCAAGTCACAGCACACTTTCCTGACAGTCTCCATCACTTCATGTGGCAGGTCAGGAATGGCTCCAGGTGGAGGTCCAGCAATGGTCTCCATGTAGCAGGTCATGAATGGTCTCCATGTGGCAGGTCAGGATTGGTCTCCATCACACCATGTGGCAGGTCAGGAAGTGTCTCCACATTGCAAGTCAGGAATGGTCTCCATGTGGCAGATCAGGAATGGTTTCCACATGGCACGTCAGGAATAGTCTTTATCACTCCGTGTGGAAGGTCAAGTATGGTCTCCATGTGGCAGGTAAGAAATGGTCTCCATCACTCCATGTGGCAGGTTAGGAATGGTCTCCATGTGGCAGGTCAGGAATGGTCTCCATTTGGCAGGTCTGGAATGTTCTCCATGTGGCAGGTCTGGAATGTTCTCCATGTGGCAGGTCAGGAATGGTCTCCATGTGGCAGGTAAGGAATGATCTTCACGTGGCAGGTCAGAAATGGTCTCCATGCGGCATGTCAGGAATGGTCTCCATGTGGCAGGTAAGTAATCGTCTTCAGGCAACAGGTCAGGAATGGTCTCCATGTGGCAGGTAAGAAATGGTCTCCATCACTCCTTGTGTCAGGTCAAGAATGGTCTCCATGTGTCAGGTCAGGAATGGTCTACATGTGTCAGGACAGGAATGGTATCCATATGGCAGGTCAGGAATGGTCTCCATCACTCCATGTGGCAGGTTAGGAATGGTCTCCATGTGGCAGGTCAGGAATGGTCTCCATGTGGCAGGAAACAGCAGATAAATATATAAACAGACAGGTATATAGAACTGAACTGCAACCCCCCTATAACCCATGACCAGTCAAGTTGAGGTGATAGATACCTCAGGCTCGGTCAACAATTTCCTACCTTCCTTCACATAGTTCAAGAACCATCCCTCTTTGAGCTTTCTCCCTCACGGATACACCAAACCCAACCCCTGTGTGCATTGCAGCACCGATTGGTTAAAGGCAGCAGGCTGTTTTAAGTGTGTGTATGAGGGTCCTAAAGAGAGAAAGAATGGCTGTGGCTGTGACATGCAGCAGGCTACAATCAGACAAGCCGTTACACCTACCAAAAAATAAATTTCTTATACAGTTGCTGGGACCTTTCCAGCCACATACAGTGGTGTGAAGATGTGGAGATGGGCCCACCAGGTATTCCCCCCGGTAATCCCAGTTTGACCCAATTAGATAATCTATAATGGGCTATTCAGGTTTTTGCATTTTTAGGTCTTAAATTCTAGTTCCCCTTACGAGGACAATGCACATTAACAAATGAGATTGTCTAGCCTTAAGGGACTTTCTAAATAGCCCTTAACTTCAGAACTACTAGCGCAATAAGGTAAATCTAAAAAGTCTTTTACACCAAATTAAGGCTGGTACTGTAATTTAGTTACACATTTATTTACCCAAATCTACACAGTGCATATAGTGCATGGAAAGGAGAACATGAACGTTCTCAACTCTTTTCTTGTCGGTTGCGCTCCAGAACAGCTGTGGGGTAAATTCTAACTTCTCCTTTAAGCTTATGACCTGTGTCAGATCCCTCCCAGCTGTCTCTTGTAGAGTCCTTTCTCTCTTTTTTCTAGAATGCTTAATTCTTCCACAGGTGGTTGTGGGTTCCCACATGAACCACTCCGTTGGTAGCCAACTGCGCCTACTACAAATGCCACAGGAAATGTTTATAAGGTGCATAGGTCCTTGCTGCTGCCCACAAAATAGGCCACATGGCACCACAATGCTTCCAGGGAAGTAAAAACACCAGCTTCAGTAGCACCCCAGCTTACTATGGCACCGTATATACAAGAATAGCTATTTTAATCATCAGCAATAAATACACAACACATATATCAGTATTTAAGGGCAAGCACAGCACTCAAATGAAATTTATATACAGGTTACTCAACCACCCAAAAGCCTAAACTGTAATAGTTTTAAATCTGAAATGAATAAGTCTACCCTGAAAATCCTGCACAACATCCTGTTGCACCTGTTTCTGCTTCCGTCAGATAGCAACTGTCAGTTATGGATTTGACAGTTGACATCACAGCCAATGACTGAATGCCAAACCCCTAGCTGCCCCTCTTCTGAGCATGCTCAGGCTCAGTAAAAGTACTATATTGCTCAGTTTCCATGAGGCATCCAGAAGTATAACAGGCATACAGTAATAAATTCAGAGGATAAAGTAGGATATATCAACATATTTTAAGAGGTCATTCTTTCTAAAACATGTTATTAAAAGGGTGGAGCTGTCCTTTAAAATCATACGGTATGTTTATTTTAAAAATACCAGGGTTAATTTAAAATAACAAGGTAAACAGAGACCAAAACAGTAAAATCAATGTAAGATATTCATGAAACTCTGTTTATTCTGCCAGCCAATGTACACAGGACTGGGGTAAACTACATCCGTATACCATTCCCAATGTGCAGGGTATAGTTTCTTTGAGTTTTAGTGATACAGAAAGATTATCACAAAGCAGTGATCAAAGCATAACACAGCCAAGTGATCAAAGGCATATACATTGAACATGTATTCATTGAACATGAAAATATTTGAAAAAAATTTACTAAACTTAAAGAACTACTTAAATATTGCTCTTTTTTTCTTATATACGCTGCATTTTCTGCAGCACTTTACATGCTCACATGCTAATTTTTATTCTTCCTGCCTGAAACATTGTTCGAATATTGTGACAATATTAACATTATTTTTATTTTATTTGCCAACTCCCTTGTAACAATATGTTTTTTATATATTGATATTGTGACTAAGGCAATACAAAAATGGTTTGGTTCTTGCCATTAATGAAGAATAAGAAGTTTCCTGTGATTGATCTTATTTAAGCATTAAAAAAAATGTGTTTAGGGCACCAAGCTATGTGTTGTTGGTTTTTTTTAACCAGGGCTGAAATAAAATCAAACTTTTAATTCATAGGTGCAGTGTCCCATTGTGGGCAAAACCTTATTGTTTAGATACATGGCTTGATTTCTGTCCAATTGATCCTTCTCAACGTCATTGTTTCAGTTTATTCACATTATTACAACAATTGTTTGATCAACACACAACCTTAATTGGTCAGGTTGGAACATTTTAATGGATTGTAACATATTTGTTGGGTCTTCTCCTGTCTGATCATATATAATGAATGGACCAAACCAGGACTGTTTGACAGTGTTTTTGAACAACAGATCAAAATGTAAACCCACCAAACACAATGGTAATGGTGCATGGCTCCCTTTATTGTCATTTAATCACAGTACATTGCTGTGTTTCCACAGATATACACATTTTGAGGAGAAGAGACAGGGTGCAGTGTAGATTGGTTAGAACATTTATTAAATTACAAAAACGCACTTACATAATATAAAGGGTGAACTTAACTTCCCCTTTAACTCTCTGATTGTCCCTAAACACCAATGCGTACATGTGTAGGTATAAAGCAGAATGGCAAACTAAACTTGAGGCCCGCCAGAGCTTTTGAAAATGACAACTCACAGCACTCCCTGGTTGCATCATGCTGGGAATTGTAGTCTACCCTATAGCACAATGGGCAGGTTAAACATTGGTTAGAAAGTTTGGTGCTGTTTCCTCAATAACAAACCATAAACCCACACACTTACACACTGTAGATAGAAGGTTCCTTCCTGTAATTCACAGTGTCAGCACCGATGTTTATTGCCTCCACATGTTGCAGCTTCGTTATATAAAATCATTTCAGTGACTTTTTCATGACGCGATACCTGGCAAAATGGTGGCACGAATTGATGACCTTTCTCAAACAATAAAGTTAGCTAAATACAAGATTTTCTTTAAAAAAAAAAAAGGTTAGGAGGCGCGTCTCAGCTACTTACTGACCTCTAGGGGCTGAAATGATAATAGCATGTGGGTGGAATGGGAGAAATCCAGTAATAAGGAGATAAAAGAAATAAAAGAAACAGGCTCTATAAAAAAGAAATCTACAATGTAGTGAAGTTTAAAACCAATGGAAACAAAGAAAATAAAAGGAAAAACACAAATGCCTCGTTGACTTGTCAGGAATGGTCTCCGTTACTTCATGTGGCAGGTCAGGAATGCGCTCCATCACACCAAGTGGCAGGTCAGGAATGGTCTCCATGTAGCAGGCCAGGAAGGTCTCCATGTGGCAGGTCAGGAACAGTCTCCATGTAGCAGGTCAGGAAGGTCTCCATGTGGCAGGTCAGGAACGGTCTCCATGTAGCAGGTCAGGAACGGTCTCCATGTGGCAGGTCAGGAATGGTCTCCATGTGGCAGGTCAGGATTGGTCTCCATCACACCATGTGGCAGGTCAGGAATGGTCTCCATGTAGCAGGTCAGGAATGGTCTCCATGTGGCAGGTCAGGAATGGTCTCCATGTAGCAGGGCAGAGAAATTCAGGAATGGTCTCCATGTGGCAGGCCAGAAGTGTCCAGCCTCTCCAGGGCTATGCATGAGGTGGGAGTGTCCAGGAATGTCCAAATTTACGATTAGTCAAGCATTCATTCACCCTCAGTTAAGCAGATTCCATATCACTTTGATAAGTAGATTGTACTGGGATATAGACCACTGATTCCTCATCTGTATTATTATCAATTCCTACAATACCAAACATGAGCTGTGTGTAATACATATATTTACCTTCGCAAGGGAATAAGGTCTCCATGTTGGGTATCATTTTAATGGGCATACCTTCCCATTCACAAATATAATATTGGTTTCCATATATTCCAATACCAAAAATTTTTTTTTTACATATATGGCTGTCCTTAAAATGACCTCTTAGGTATCCAACAGACCTCTAGCTGTAGAGAACTCCAGATACATGGTTTGGCTCCACTTGTCTGGAAAAGAAGATCTGGCTCTATGCTTCAATAACCCTAATGTAACTCTGTGGACTGTTTCCAGGGTGGAATGGCTTTTTATTGGTCCTTTGAAAGAACAAATACCAATAGTTAACCCATTCATGCCAAGTCACAGCACACTTTCCTGACAGTCTCCATCACTTCATGTGGCAGGTCAGGAATGGTCTCCATGTGGCATGTCAGGAATGGTCTCCATGTGGCAGGTCAGGAATGGTCTCCATGTGGCAGGTCAGCAATGGTCTCCATGTAGCAGGTCATGAATGGTCTCCATGTGGCAGGTCAGGATTGGTCTCCATCACACCATGTGGCGGTCAGGAAGTGTCTCCACATTGCAAGTCAGAATGGTCTCCATGTGGCAGATCAGGAATGGTTTCCACATGGCATCGGAATAGTCTTTATCACTCCGTGTGGAAGTTCAAGTATGGTCTCCATGTGCAGGTAAGAATGGTCTCCACACACTCCATGTGGCAGGTTAGGAATGGTCTCCATGTGGCAGTCAGGAATGGTCTCCATTTGGCAGGTCTGGAATGTTTCCTGTGGCAGGTCTGGAATGTTCTCCATGTGGCAGGTCAGGAATGGTCTCCATGTGGCAGGTAAGGAATGATCTTCACGTGGCAGGTCAGAAATGGTCTCCATGCGGCATGTCAGGAATGGTCTCCATGTGGCAGGTCAGGAACTGTCTCCATCACTTCATGTGGCAGGTCAGGAATGGTCTCCATGTGGCAGGTAAGTAATCGTCTTCAGGCAACAGGTCAGGAATGGTCTCCATGTGGCAGGTAAGAAATGGTCTCCATCACTCCTTGTGTCAGGTCAAGAATGGTCTCCATGTGTCAGGTCAGGAATGGTCTACATGTGTCAGGACAGGAATGGTATCCATATGGCAGGTCAGGAATGGTCTCCATCACTCCATGTGGCAGGTTAGGAATGGTCTCCATGTGGCAGGTCAGGAATGGTCTCCATGTGGCAGGTCAGGAATGGTCTCCATGTGGCATGTCAGGAATGGTCTCCATGTGGCATGTCAGGAATGGTCTCCATGCGGCATGTCAACAATGGTCTCCATATGGCAGGTCAGGAATGGTCTCCATCACTTCATGTGACAGGTAAACAATGGTCCCCATGTGGCAGGTCAGAAATGGTCTCCATGTGGCAGGTCAGGAATGGTCTCCATGTGGCAGGTCTGGAATATTCTCCATGTGGCAGGTCAGGAATGGGCTCCATATGGCAGGTCAGGAATGGTCTCCATCACTTCATGTGACAGGTAAACAATGGTCCCCATGTGGCAGGTCAGAAATGGTCTCCATGTGGCAGGTCAGGAATGGTCTCCATTGGCAGGTCTGGAATATTCTCCATGGGCAGGTCAGGAATGGGCTCCATGTGGCAGGTAAGGAATGGTCTCCATGTGGCAAGTAAGTAATGATCTTCACGGGGCAGTCAGGAATGGTCTCCATGCAGCATGTCAGGAATGTTCTCTATGTCAGGTCAGGAACTGTCTCCATCACTTCATGTGGCAGGTCAGGAATGGTCTCCATGTGGCAGGTAAGTAATCATCTCGGCAGCAGGTCAGGAATGCTCCATGTGGCAGGTAAGAAATGGTCTCCATCCTCCTTGTGTCAGGTCAGAATGGTCTCCATGTGTCAGGTCAGGAATGGTCTACATGTGTCAGGACAGGAATGGTATCCTATGGCAGGTCAGGATGGTCTCCATCACTCCATTGTGGCAGGTAGGAATGGTCTCCATGTGGCAGGTCAGGAATGGTCTCCATGTGGCAGGTCAGGAATGGTCTCCAGTGGGCATGTCAGGAATGGTCTCCATGCGGCTGTCAACAATGTCTCCATATGGCAGGTCAGGAATGGTCTCCATCACTTCATGTGACAGGTAAACAATGGTCCCCATGTGGCAGGTCAGAATGGTCTCCATGTGGCAGTTCAGGAATGGTCTCCATGTGGCAGCCTGGAATATTCTCCATGTGGGCAGGATCAGGAATGGGCTCCATGTGGCAGGTAAGGATGGTCTCCATGTGGCAAGTAAGTAATGATCTTCACGGGGCAGGTCAGGAATGGTCTCCATGCAGCATGTCAGGAATGGTCTCTATGTGGCAGGTCAGGAACTGTCTCCATCACTTCATGTGGCAGGTCAGAATGGTCTCCATGTGGCAGGTAAGTAATGATCTTCACGGGGCAGGTCAGGAATGGTCTCCACATGCAGCAGGTCAGGAATGGTCTCCATGTGGCATGTCAGGAATTGTCTCCATCACTTCATGTGCAGGTAAGGAATGGTCTCCATGTGGCAGACAAGTAATGATCTTCCACAAGCAGGTCAGGAATGGTTCCATGCGGCATGTCAGGATGGTCTCCATGTGGCAGGTCAGGAATGGTCTCCATGTGGCATGTCAGGAATTGTCTCCATCACTTCATGTGGCAGGTAGGAATGGTCTCCATGTGGCAGACAAGAATGATCTTCAACATCAGGTCAGGAATGGAGACAATTCCTGACATGCCACATGGAGACCATTCCTGACCTGCTGCATGGAGACCATTCCTGACCTGCCCCGTGAAGATCATTACTTACCTGCCACATGGAGACCATTCCTGACCTGCCACATGAAGTGATGGAGAACATTCCTGACATGCCCAATGAGACCATTCCGAACCTGCCCATGCATGGAGACCATTCCTGACCCTGCCCCGTGAAATCATGCTTACCTGCCACATGGAGCCATTCCTGACCTGCCACATGAAGTGATGGAGACATTCCTGACCCTGCCACATAGAGACCATTCCTGACATGCTGCATGGAGACCATTCCTGACCTGCCTGTGAAGATCATTACTTTTCTGCCACATGGAGACCATTCCGTTACCTGCCACATGAGAGCCATTCCTCCCATGCCACATGGGATAATATTCCATACCTTGCCACATGGAGACCATTCCTGACCTGCCACATGTGATGACCATTGCCTGACCTGCCACATGGGGAACCATTGTTTTTTACCCTGTCACATGAAGTGATAGGAGACCATTCCTGACCTGCCATATGGAGACCATTGTTGACATGCCGCAGGAGACCATTCCGACTGCACACCATCCGGCCTGCCACATGGAGACCATTCCTGACCTGCCACATGGAGACCATTCCTAACCTTCCACATGAGTGATGGAGACCATTCCTGACCTGCCATATGGATAGCCATTCCTGTCCTGACACATGTAGACCATTCCTGACCTGAACATGGAGACCATTAGGCAAAGAAAAAAATCTGACCTGACACAAGGAGTGATGGAGACCATTTCTTCCTGCCACATGGAGACCATTCCTGACCTGCTGCCTGAAGATGATTACTTACCTCCTGCCACATGGAGACCATTCCTGACCTGCCACATGAAGTGATGGAGACAGTTCCTGACCTGCCACATAGAGACCATTCCTGACATGCTGCATGGAGACCATTCCTGACCTGCCCCGTGAAGATCATTACTTACTTGCCACATGGAGACCATCCTTACCTGCCACATGGAGCCCATTCCTGACCTGCCACATGGAACTTTCCAACCTGCCACATGGAGACCATTCCTGACCTGCCACATGAGACCATTTCTGACACTGCCACATGGGACCATTGTTACCTGTCACATGAAGTGAGGAGACCATTCCTGACCTGCCATATGGAGCCCATCCCTGACCTGCCACATGAGAATATTCCAGACCTGCCACATGGAGACCATTCCTGACCTGCCACATGGAGACCATTTCTGACCTGCCACATGGGGACCATTGTTTTACCTGTCACATGAAGTGTGGAGACCATTCCTGACCTGCCATATGGAGACCATTGTTGACATGCCGCTGGACCATTCTGACATGCCACATGGAGACCATTCCTGACATCCCACATGGAGACCATTCCTGACCTTCCACATGGAGACCATCCTGACCTGCCACATGGAACCTTCCTAACCTGCCACATGGAGTGATGGAGACCATTCCTGACCTCCATATGGATACCATTCCTGTCCTGAACACATGTAGACCATTCCTGACCTGACACATGGAGACCATTCTTGACCTGACACAAGGATGTGATGGAGACCATTTCTTCACCTGCCACATGAGACCATTCTGACCTGTTGCCTGAAGACGATTACTTACCTGCCACATGGAAGACCATTCCTGACCTGCCACATGAGTGATGGGACAGTTCCTGACCTGCCACATGGAGACCATCCTGACATGCCGCATGGAGCATTTCTGACCTGCCACGTGAAGATCATTCCTTACCTGCCACATGGAGACCATTCCTGACCTGCCACAGGGAGAACATTCCAGACCTGCCACATGGAGAACATTCCAGACCTGCCAATGGAGACCATTCCTGACCTGCCACATGGAGACCATTCCTAACCTGCCACAGGGATGGATGGAGACCATTTCTTACCTGCCACATGAGACCATACTTGACCTTCCACACCGGAGTGATAAAGACTATTCCTGACGTGCCATGTGGAACCCATTCCTGATCTGCCATGGAGACCATTCCGGACTTGCAATGTGAAGACACTTCCTGACCTGCCACATGTGTTTGGAGACCAATCCTGACCTGCCACATGGAGACCATTCATGACCTGCTACATGGAGACCATTGCTGACCTGCCACATGGAGACCATTCCTGACCTGCCACATGGAGACCATTCCTGACATGCACATGGAGACCATTCCTGACCTGCCACATGAAGTGATGGAGACTGTCAGGAAAGTGTGCTGTGACTTGGCATGAATGGGTTAACTATTGGTATTTGTTCTTTCAAAGGACCAATAAAAATGCCATTCCACCCTGGAAAACAGTCACAGAGTTACATTAGTTTATTGAAGCCATAGAGCCAGATCTTCTTTTCCAGACAATGTGGAGCCAAACCATGTATCTGGAGTTCTCTACAGCTGAGGTCTGTTGGATACCTTAAGAGGTCATTTTAAGGACAGCCATATATGTAAAAAAAAATATTTTGTATTGGAATATATGGAAACCAATATTTATTTGTGAATGGAAGGTATGCCCATTAAAATGATACCCACATGGAGACCTTATTCCCTTGCAAGGTAATTTATATGTATTACACACCGCTCTATTTTGGTATTGTAGGAATTGATAATTAATACAGATGAGGAATCAGTGGTCTATATCCCAGTACAATCTACTTATCTAAAGTTATGGAATCTGCTTAACTGAGGGTGATGAATGCTTTTGACTAATCGTAAATTTGGACATTCCTGGACACTCCCACCTCATGCATAGCCCTGAGAGGTGGACACTTCCTGGCCTGCCACATGGAGACCATTCCTGAATTTCCTGCCCTGCTACATGGAGACCATTCCTGACCTGCCACATGGAGACCATTCCGGACCTGCTACATGGAACCATTCCTGACCTGCCACATGGTGTGATGGAGACCAACCTGACCTGCCACATGGAGACATTCTGACCTGCCACATGGAGCCCGTTCCTGACCTGCTACATGGAGACCGTTCCTGACCTGCCACATGGAGACCTTCCTGAACCTGCTACATGGAGACGTTCCTGACCTGCCACATGGAGAAAAAAACAAATATCCCCTCCGCAATCTTCCTCCTAACCACATTTATTACCACCGACCCCCCTCCCCCTCTATATTTCTTCACCAACCATTCTTCACCTTTTCCCTATAACACTTCCTTTAGTCTACTACTTTCTCCTCCATTCCTACTCCCATCCCTTCCCTCCCACCTCTCCCCCTCTGCTCGATCTTCCTATTCCCCCATCTCTCGTGTCCTGCCCTCCTAGTATTCCTCCATTATTCCTGCTCCTACCTTCCTGACCTTCCACTTTGGTGTTATGGAGCGCATTCCTCCTGCCACATGAAGTAACGGAGACCATTCCTACAAGCTCAACGAGGCATTTGTGTTTTCCTTTTATTTCTTTGTTTCCATTGGTTTTAAACTTCACTAATTGTAGATTTTCTTTTTATAGAGCCTGTTTCTTTTATTTCTTTATCTCCTTATTACTGGATTTCTCCCATTCCACCCACATGCTATTATCTTTCAGCCCCTAGAGGTCAGTAAGTAGCTGAGACGCGCCTCTAACCTTTTTTTTTTTAAGAAAATTCTTGTATTTAGCTAACTTTATTGTTCATTGAGAAAGGTCATCAATTCGTGCCACCATTTTGCCAGGTATCGGTCATGAAAAAGTCACTGAAATGATTTCTATATAACGAAGCTGCACATGTGAGGCAATAACATCGGGCTGACACTGTGAATTACAGGAAAGGAAACTCTTCTACTACAGTGTGTGTGTTGGGTTTATGGTTTGTTATTGAGGAAACAGCCACAACTTTCTAACCAATGTTAACTGCCACATTGTTCTAGGGTAGACTACAATTCCCAGCATGCATGCAACCAGGGAGTGCTGTGAGTTGTCATTTTCAAAAGCTCTGGCGGGCCTCAAGTTTAGTTTGCCATTCCTGCTTTATACCTACACATGTACGCTATTGGTGTTTAGGGACAATCAGAGAGTTAAAGGGGAAGTTAAGTTCACCCATTTATATTATGTAAGTGCGTTTTGTGTAATTTAATAATGTTTCTAACCAATCTACACTGCACCCTGTCTCTCTCTCCTCAAAATGTGTATATCTGTGGAAACACAGCAATGTACTGTGATTAAATGACAATAAAGGGAGCCATGCACCATTACCATTGTGTTTGGTGGGTTTACATTTTGATCTGCTTGTTCAAAAACACTGTCAAACAGTCCTGGTTTGGTCCATTCATTATTATTGATCAGACAGGAGAAGACCCAACAAATAATTGTACAATCCATTAAAATGTTCCAACCTGACCAATTAAGGTTTGTGTTGATCAAACAATTGTTGTAATAATGTGAATAACTGAAACAATGACGTTGAAAGGATCAATTGGACAGAAATCAAGCCATGTATCTAAACCAATAAGGTTTTGCCCACAATGGGACACTGCACCTATGAATTAAAAGTTCTTGATTTTCATTTCAGCCCTGGTTAAAAAAAACCAACAACACATAGCTTGGTGCCCTAAACACATTTTTTTTAATGCTTAAATAAGATCAATCACAGGAAACTTCTTATTCTTCATTAATGGCAAGAACCAAACCATTTTGTATTGCCTTAGTCACAATATCAATATATAAAACATATTGTTACAAGGGAGTCTGGCAAATAAATAAAAAAATGTTAATATTGTCACAATATTCGAACAATGTTTTCAGGCAGGAAAGAATAAAAATTAGCATGTGCAGGTAAAGTGCTGCAGAAAATGCAGCGCTTATATAGAAAAAAAGAGCAAATATTTAAGTAGTTCTTTAAGTTTAGTAAATTCTTTTCAAATATTTCATGTTCAATGAATACATGTTCAATGTATATGCCTTTGATTTCACTTGGCTGTGTTATGCTTTGATCACTGCTTTGTGATAATCTTTCTTGTATCACTAAAACTCAGAAAAACTATACCCTGCACATTGGGAATGGTATACGGATGTAGTTTACCCCAGTCCTGTTGCACATTGGCTGGCAGAATAAACAGAGTTTCATGATATCTTACATTGATTTTACTGTTTTGGTCTCTGTTACCTTGTTATTTTAAATTAACCCTGGTATTTTTTTAATTAAACATACCGTATGATTTTAAAGGACAGCTCCACCCTTTTAATAACATGTTTTAGAAAGAATGACCTCTTAAAAATATGTTGATATATCCTACTTTATCCTCTGAATTTATTACTGTATGCCTGTTATACTTCTGGATGCCTCATGGAAACTGAGCAATAAGTGACTTTTACTGAGCCTGAGCATGCTCAGAAGAGGCAGCTAGGGGTTTGGCATTCAGTCATTGGCTGTGATGTCAACTGTCAAATCCATAACTGACAGTTGCTATCTGACAGGAAGACAGAAACGGTGCAACAGGATGTTGTGCAGGATTTTCAGGTTAGACTTATTCATTTCAGATTTAAAACTATTACAGTTTAGGCTTTGTGGTGGTTGAGTAACCTGTATATAAATTTTCATTTGAGTGCTGTGCTTGCCCTTAAATACTGATATATGTGTGTGTGTTTTTATGCTGATGATTAAAATAGCTATCTCTTGTATAACAGGTGCCATTAGTAGCTGGGGTGCTACTGAAGCTGGTGTTTTTACTTTCCCTGGAAGCATTGTGTTGCCATGTGGCCTATTTTGTGGGCAGCAGCAAGGACCTATGCACCTTATATAACATTTCCTGTGGCATTTGTAGTAGGCGCAGTTGGCTACCAACTGGAGTGGTTCATCCGTGGGAACCCACAACCACCTGTGAGAATTAGCATTCTAGAAAAAAAGAGAAGAAAGACTCTACAAGAGACAGCTGGGAGGGATCTGACACAGGTCATAAGCTTAAAGGAGAATTAGAATTACCCCCAAAGCTGTTCTGGAGCGCAACCGACAAGAAAAGAGTTGAGAACGTTCATGTCTCCTTTCCATGCACTATATGCACTGTGTAGATTTGGGTAAATAAATGTGTAACTAAATTAAAGTACCAGCCTTAATTTGTGTGTAAAAGACTATTTTTAGATTGTACCTTATTGCGCTAGTAGTTCTGAAGTTAAGGGCTATTTAGAAAGTCCCTTAAGGCTAGACAATCTTTTCTGTTATGTGCATTGTCCTCGTAAGGGAACTAGAATTTAAGACCTAAAAATGCAAAACCTGAATAGCCCATTATTAGATTAATCTAATTGGGGCAAACTTGTACCGGGGAAAATCCTGGTGGCCATCTCCACATCTTCACACCACTGTATGTGGCTGGAAAGGTCCCCAGCAACTGTATAAGAAATTTATTTTTTGGTAGGTGTAACGGCTTGTCTGATTGTAGCCTGCCTGCATGTCACAGCCCACAGCCATTCTTTCTCTCTTAGGACCCTCATACACACACTTAAAACAGCCTGCTGCCTTTAACCAATCAGGTGCTTGCAATGCACACGGGGTTGGGTTTGTGTGTATCCGTGAGGGAGAAAGCTCAAAGAGGGATGGTTCTTGAACTATGTGAAGGAAGGTAGGAAATGTCTGACCGAGCCTGAGGTATCTATCACCTCAACTTGACTGGTCTGGGTTATAGGGGGGTTGCAGTTCAGTTCTATATACCTGTCTGTCTTATATATTTATCTGCCTGTTTCATTCTCTCTTCTCTCTGTCCATCTGTCTGTTTCTTGGTGTCGGTCTGTCTGCCTATGCAAATTATCTATTGTCCTGTCATTCTGTCTATGTGCCTGCCTATTTCTAGCTATCTGTCTAGCTATCATTTCATGTCTTTCTTTCTTTCTCTCTCTTTCCTTTTTATTATTTATCTGTCTGTTATCCTGGGACATGGGGGCACAGCCACCTACAAAATTATGACTGTCTAAATGTTTAGTTCCAATGTTGTTGCAGGGGCACATACATTGGCAGACAGATGATAGATTCTTATTATAACATTTTGAAGGTCAAAATTACAACCATTGAAAGCGTTTTCAACTGTTGAAATTCAGTACTTTCAGGGACAGATGAACAAATGGATGGCCTAGTTTGAAAAAAATAATGCTACGTATGTAACCTGTCTATTCTCGGTCTATACAGTCAGCCTGTCGATCATCTATCTGCTTACATACCTAATCTATTTGTCTGGTATATCTCATACTGTATAAACCATATTTAATTTCATGATAAAATCTATTTTATGTACCGTCTAGTACCTACCTATCTAAAATTCTCTCTATTTGTTAGGTAACTTAGAGAACGGAGCACTTGTGAAGAGCTTTTATTCAGTGACAAAACAGGTCAATGCGTTCCGGCCGTTCTTAAACACAATGTGTCAAAACAGACTTGTCTTGAGAACGGCCGAATCTCTGCCAAAACGCGTTGACCTGTTTCTCACTGATTAAAGCTTTTTCACAAGACCCAAGGAGTGCTCCGTTCTCTAAGTTACCTATATATTTTCATGGTGGAAGCACCTAGGCATTTATTGCTGCAGATGTGACCATCTGGTTATTATATATATAATATATAAGTGTGCCCGTTGGTGCACAGTGGAAATATGTGTGTGTGTGTTTGGCTATGTAATTCTTTTTATTGAAAGCTTGTAGTCATGCTCTCATTGATACCAACACAAGTGCAGAAACAGGCAAGTGATTCGGGATCTGTCTGCCATCTCCCTTATGCATATAGCTGTTAAGCTGTGGGGCCAGAGAGAGGCTATTTACATCCTTTTAGCTGTAGGTATCAGGATCCATTCTGAATTTGCTCTCCCTTTTCACTCCAGCAAGTATCCAGGGGCAGGCTCAAATGAGAAGTCTGAAAGTCCTAAAAAGGACCCAGGCAATCCCACCTCTAATATGATCAAACACACACATACTCTCCCCATTTATTTTGAAGAGACATGGTGTTTAACTTTTCACATGTTTAAAAACTACAACTCCCAGCATTCCCTGGCTGCATAGAATGGTGAAAAATTTATTTTCATACATCCTGAATAAAGCCCTTTTACTGACTTACAGACATTAAAAGCCCATGCTTTAGCGATTTCCTAACAAGGGTTTGAATATGCACATGTTTAAAAACTACAACTCCGGCCTTCTCTGTTAGCAGTAAGCTTCTTAATGTCCATTTGCTAATGATTGTATTAAATGCAATACAGTGTAATGATATAGAGCATTGGTGTTGAACTTTTCACATGTTTAAAAAAAAACTACAACTCCACAGTTCCCTGGCTGCACAGAATGCTGGAAAAATATTTTTCATACATCCTGAATAAAGACCTTTTACTGACATACAGACATTAAAAGCCCATGCTTTAGCGATTCTACCCAAGGGTTTGAATAGGCACATGTTTGAAAACTACAACTCTAAGCATTCTCTGTTAGCAGTAGATTCTTCTTTATGTTCATTTGCTAATGAATGTATTTAAAATGCAATACAGTGTAATGATAGGGTGTTGAACTTTCACATGTTTAAACTACAACTCCCAGCATTCCCTGGCTGCACAGAATGCTGACTGACTTACAAACATTAAAAGCCCTGCTTTAGTGATTCCTCCAAAGTTTCGACATGCAGGTGATCCATCTGGCCTTCTTACTTCCATAGTAATAACACTATTGGTTTAGAGAAGGATTATTCAGGTCCCATCCCATCCAACCACCTATCGGACAGCTGTAATATCCATAGAAATATCAATGGAATAAACCTGCAGTCTGAGAATAGACTCAAGCATTTCTGCCACAGTGTTCAGTTCAGCAAACCCCACCACTGGGGAACCTGAGACCCCCCTATCATTATAGATATCACTTCCTGTCCAGCAAACAGCAGCTCTCCTTTTTTCTATTGAGAGGGGTAGGGTGGGTGAGAGACTGCAACATGTTTTACAAAGGAAGTGACATATTTCACTTGCAACTTTCTACTCATTTTTTGATTCGCTAACATGTCTGTCAGTCTAATATAAGCACACCATTGGATACAAGCTAAAAGGGAAGTGATAAATAGTTCCTTTTTAAGCTTACATTGCCTCCATTTAAACTTCCTGGGGTGTGGCTAACACTCCTTTTGAAGATTCCATTACAAAACAGGAGTGGGGACTATACAAGTACTTTTATTTATATATTTTGCCTATTTTACATTTTCTATATACTTTAATTTCATTACTACATATTTCTTAATATTTATAATAAATTTAGTGCTTAAACAACACAAACCTTATCCTATTGTAATTATTTTTTACCTACCCCCACCAACATAGTACCTCCGAAAAACCCAATGTATTCCCCATGATTTTTATAAATCTTATTTATAATTATAATATAATAGTTATACCCTGTGTGCCCGTGTACACGTGTGGGTATAAGTATTTTTTACGTGCAGGTGTGTGTTTGCTTAGATGGAAGAGACAGGCGGAAAAGGAAGTGCCAGTTGGTAAGTGTCATGTATTTACTAGTTATGAGTTGAGAGGTGACATTGCTTGAGAGAGTATAGCACATGTTTTATAGCAAAACTTTATATACAATGTTATCAGTTTTTCCACTTGGATAGTAATATACAAATGTTATGGAGAATTTCTCGTGAACATGCTAACGTGGATTTGCCATTGGGAAAAATCAGGTGTGCAACTGAATACGCAGCACTTGATGACGGACACGTCAGTTCTTTGAAGCATGTGAACGTGCGGCTCTTTGTCTGTGTTTGTTAAGCTGGGCTTCATTCTGAGCACTGTGTGTTTTATTAAGCATGCTTAATATTTTTGCACATTTAGTTAACAGTATGTCACCTTGTTTGCACTTTGCACTTTATGCTTGCTCAGGGACACTTTATATGACTATTAGATCCCAAGCAATAAAGTACGTTCCTGGTCCAAATTAGTTTGAATAAAGACATACGTCCATCCAGTCCAACCCATCCAGCAATATCCTCATTTTTCTGCCTACTGTTGATCCAGAGGAAGGGCAAAAAAAAAACCCACCAAATTTATGAAGGGGGAAAAATTCTTCCAGACTCCAAGTGGGCAATCGGAAATTTCCCTGGATCAACTCTATGTATCAGTAATTTGCTGGTATTGTTTGCAGGAAACTCATCCACTTTTTTTTTAACTGACCATGAACTTGCCCAAACAACGTCCACTGGAAGACGTTCCATAGCTTACCGTTCTCACAGTGAAAACCCTTTCCGAGCTTGAAGCCTAAACCTTTTTCCTTCAAGTCTTAAGGGATGTCCTCGTGTCCTCTTGACATGTTCTATTTGAACAATGCCCCAGATAGTTTATTGTATGGCCCTTAATGTATTTATACACAGTAATGATATCCCCACGCAAGCCCTTTTCTCCAGCATACATAATTGTAACTTTTCCATCTCTCCTCATATTCCAGTCTCCCCATCCCCTTATTAATTTAGTTTCTCTTCTCTGAACCCTTTCCATTTCAAAGATGTCCTTTTTTGTACACAGGATTCCAAATTGCACTGCAATATTCCAAATGAGGCTTACCAATGTCTTGTAAAGAGGGAGAATTAAATTTTCCCTCCTTGAATCCATACCTCTCTTATACAAGACAATACCATGCTGGCTCGGCTGTTTCGCCCTGGCATGCTTGCTTCCTTTAAGTTTGTTATCCACCAAAACTCCAAGATCCCTTTCCAATAGGGAATTCACTTAACACCAGAACCATTTATAGTAAAAGCAGCACAAGGATTTTAAGTCCAAAATGCATCACCTTACATTTATCAAACATTGAATCTCATCTGCCACTTAGCAGCCTAATGTGACAATCATCTAGATCCCCCTGCACGATTGCACATCCTCTGAAGTTTTTAATGTCGACAAAAGTTTTGTGCATCGGCAAACACAGAAACCTTGCTGACAATACCCACTTCCAAATCATTAATAAATAGATTAAATAGAAGCGTGCCCCAACACATAACCCTGTGGCCACCCACTTAGCACTTTAGTCCATAATGATGAAGCCCCATTTACAATATCTCTGTATCCTATTCATTAACCAATTTTCTATCCATGTACAAATGTGACCCCCCAGACCACAGACCTTAGCTTATACATTAGTCGCCTATGGGGGACTGTACCAAAAGCCTTTCCAAAATCCAAGTAAACTACATCTACTGCTATGCCAGAGTTCAAATTCTACTTACTTCCTCAATAAAAGCCAAGCAGTTAGTCTGACAAGATCTTTCCTCCTAAATCCATGCTAGTACTACTTATAATGTCAGTCCTTGAAACATACTCCTAGAACACGTTCCCTTTTAAACTTCCAGGATCTTCCCCCACCACTGAAGTTAAACTTACAGGACCTGTAAGTAACGGCTAATGAACACTACCCTTTTTGAATATGTGGAATAACATCAGCCTTTTTCCAATCCAGCGGCACACCACCGGACATGATGGAATCTGCAAAATAAGAAAAAATGTGCCTAGATTAAAACTGAACTTCGCTCCTTAGTACCCGAGGATGTATTTTATCCGGTCCAGGAGTTTATTAATTTAACCTTATTTACCGTAATTCTTTCTGCACCATATCCTCGGTTAACCAAAGTGCACTTGAATCTTTATACCATTATTGCTACTTACTCTATGATATCTGTACTTGGATCTTTATAGTGTAATACAGAGGGAAAAAAATTATTCAAGACATTTGCTTTATCGCCATCCCTCCATAACTAACTATCCCTAATTATGGTGCCACATTCTCATCCTCATCTTCTTACTTATATACTTTAAAAAAAATTTTTAGGCTTAGTGATGCTTTGTTCAGCTATCCTAACTTAATTATTAATTTTAGCTATTGTATTGCTTTTTTACCCTCCTTGTTACAGTTTGTTATAATCCTAAAGGCCCTTTCTGTTCTCTCTGACTTAAAGGTTTAAATGTCTTTTTCTTCCTTCCTCATTTGGCCTCTTTACATACAAGATTCACCACATGGGCGCGGATTTATTTTTTTTTACATTTATTTCCTAAGGGTATAAATTTAAGATGTGAACTGGCTTAAAATCCCCTTAAAACACAGTCCACTTCTGTTCAGTACCTTACCTGATATACATTATCCCAGTTGACATTCTGAAGAGTGCTTTAAACCTGTGGAAAATTTGCCTGTCCCGAAATTAAGTCTTGTTAACCCAGCCACTTTTCCTTCGATAACAAGTCCAAACGCCCACTATTTCATGGCACTATTCCCTAAGCTCCAGTTTTACCTTTATATCTATAAGGCGCTCCACAATGTTAGATATTACCAGACCAACAGAGCTTCCTTTTCTGTTGGAACCTCAACCACCTGTGAGAGAAAAATATCCTGCAGCAAATTCAGGACTCAATCGCCTTTTTCTATGATGGCAGTTCCACTACAACCAACAATGTCAGGTTAATTAAGTCCCCCCTAATGAGCCACACTCCCCAAACTTGCCAGCCTTGCCAACTGCAATAACTCACCTCCTCTCGCTAGCATTTGGCGCTTATAGCAGACACCACAATGACATTAACCCCTTTCCTGTTGCCTAATTCCGCTCATATGCCTCCACTTTAACATCCATATCGCCAGTTTATCATCTCTTCTTTTAAATTTGGCTTCAATTCTTTTTTAACATAACCAAACTACAGCCCAGTCTTGAGAAATGTTCAACCACGTTTTCTGCTATACCTAAGACATCATACTTTTCATCAACGCCATCATTTTTCCAACACCCATTTTGTCATCCAGGCTTCTCCCGCATTTGCAAACATACATTTAGATTATGATTGAAATTGAAAGTGCCATTATGTCTTTGTTCTTTTAGTTTAACTGTCTGTGAAAGTGTGTGACATGTGGGCATGTGGTGTCTGTTTCTCTAAGTTCAGGTAATTCAGGTTATCCTGTGTAGTCATAACCCGAACTGTCCCGGGCATGTCTGCGATGTTGCGGTGAGTGGTGGGGCACTGAATTCTAGGGTGTGGACGGGCTGGGTCGTGTCTGTGATGTTGTGGTGTCCAGGAGCTTGCACGGTGATGTTTGCTGGTCGCGATATGTGGGGGCATGTCCATGTGTTTTCAAATTGTGGGCTTGCCCGTTGCCATTTAGGGGCCGTGGGTGTGATGTTTGGGGCGATGGACAGGAGTTTGTGTATGTGTTGTGATTCGGGGAACAGACCTTGGTTTGGTGTGTGGCCATGATGTATGGGGCGGACCATAATGTTTGGGGGGGTTTGGTGGGCGACCACACTATCTGGTAGGGTGGTCAACATTTGGGGGAGGCCTTGATGTGTTGGGTATGAGCGTGAACGTGATGTTTGGGGGATGCCTGGCACAATATCTGGGGGTGTGGTCCAATTCCAGGAGGCTCGGCTTTAAATTTCTTAGCATGACAATAACCGCAAATGTGATTCATTCACCCATAAGTAAACATAGTCTTCCAGGATTTATTTGTATATATATGTCATTCATATCACCAATAGTTATAGTTCTTTCCAGGGTTTTATATTTTAAAACCTTCCAGGAGCAAATTGTAATGTGTTACAAACCTTTAAGGGAATGTCTGGTTCCCTCTGTTATAGAAGCGTTTTCGGTGTGTGCAGCTCCCTGAGTTGTGTAGCCGTCATTACGTGTTGTTTTGTCACTGAAGTGTACTCTGTGTCTGTGTTGTTGAAGTTGGCAGCACACAGAGCCCAGGCCCTTCATCTGAGTTACTGAATTGGGGAATCACAATCTCAAGTGACGTGCAGGCTTTTTATTGTCAAACTGGACTTCATGGGAGTCAGCCTTTCAGAGGGCGTCGCCTTTGTCATCAGGGTGTGTGTCTGTAGGTGAGCACTACATACAAGATTTCTGCTATATATAATAATAAGGGATATATCCATCATCTATGATATCTGCCTAATCTATCTAACCTCTTCACTGCCTATCTACTTATTACTATTGTCGATATCCATATTTATTTACCTATCTACCTAATCTATTCTCTCTACCCACCTAATCTGTATTAATACATATTGTTGGGAACATATAAGCTCGGAATAATCTCTCATTAACAATTTTATGTTGGCTATGTGCCTAAACCTAACATTTAAGGCAGGGTGGTTCTGTGGTGCCCTAAGCACGTCCCCCTTTGCCCCCATAAAGTCTAAATCTTCCCACAATCCCTTCTTGTATCTGACAAGATGATTATACTGCAAAGGCTACAGGAACTAGTTGGTAACTTCTTGTTGATCAATGACGACTAAGCATCCCTGTCTTTAAAAGCTAGCTTTTCGTTTAGGTTACCTATGCCTAGAAATGGCCCTGATTCAAGGAAGTTATCTTAACAATTTTTTGAAAGTTCACAATCAGCTACCGTATGTACATAGTTTATCTAGATTAAGTTTCAACAACAGATTAACGTTATAATTATATAGTTTATAACTATATAATTACATTTAAAACTTGTTGTACCCACATTGAACATTAAACAAAACAACATTTGATGTAGCCATAGAAAGAAATAAATGATCGTTTAACAACACTCAATGTAGTTTAGTAAGGGCCTTGTTGAAATATCGAACACTATGGCGGTGTATAATATATGTATGTGAGATTTTTCAGGTAGTACCTTGAGCCCCGACGTGGAGCACCCAGAGGTTCTTTAAAGGGGGAAATGTTAACGAAGCCCTTATGTCTTCGCTCTATTCGGGTTTGGTCTTGTGGTAATCAGGGTTAGAGGGATAGGTCTGAAAGTCAATATTTGAGAGGATTCGAGGTCGTGCAGTTAAGGTTTAGAACCCCCTTGGAGGGGGATTGGTGTTTGGCTGGCTTTGCTCCTAGCTCTATGTGGCCGATCAAGTGCGCCCATTCCTTATCAAGGTTGGGGAACTACAATGCTGCACACGGCCTTCCAGGTGGTCTTGTGCATTTGTCGGTTATTTCATCTAACAGGAATTCTCTTGATGCAAGGTTTTGATGCCTAGGAATGGTCTCCATGCGGCATGTCAGGAATGGTCTCCATGTGGCAGTTCAGGAATTGTCTCCATCACTTCATGTGGCAGGTCAGGAATGGTCTCCATGCGGCATGTCAGGGATGGTCTCAATATGGCAGGTCAGGAATGGTCTCCATCACTTCATGTGACAGGTCAGCAATGGTCCCCATGTGACAGGTCAGAAATGGTTTCAAAACGAGAGGCACTCATTAAAACATAGCGATTTATTAATTTTTTTTAACTTTAAAATATAACACATTTTCTGCCACCACACAAGGCTCTATTTCCTTCAGATACAAAATTGCAACGTTTCGGATCACTCTTTGTGATTCTTTGTCAAGCCTTTGTAGGAATGGTCTCCATGCTGCAGGGCAGGAATGGTTTCCATGTGACAGTGATCATAGATTTACAATCCCCATAGAATATCATTGCAGTACTGTAAATGTACGATAGTGGAAGTGTATTTATGGCCAACGCAGTAATTTACCGATAAAGTGCGGTATTGTTAATGTGCGATACCACGTGTTTATAAATATGGCCCATAGTGTGATACTTAAAAGGGAACTAAAGTCACCAGATAACATTGTTCCAATAGACAGGGCACATTCACAAAGATACAAACAAGCTTGGTCTTGCCTATCCCTTTTCTGTGTCTGCTTAATGATTTATGAAATTAACCTGTAGGTACTAGAGGTCAGTTCCCATAATTGACCTCTTTGTTTTGGTCAAAAGTTGGGTATACAACTTCATCCTGACTGACTAATCAGCACTTCCGACCGGTTGGCCAGGAGGAAGGACTGTTGGTCGCGATAAAAGTAGCCACAGCCTTCAGTTCACCGTCAGTTCTCCATAGAGGACTGCACAATTAGTCGTGGTTTTCAACGTGTCTAAGTGTTCCTTGGTCTGATTCAGAAGAACAAACAGTCAGACGTTGGTCGCAACAATCCAATATTTCAGTTTGACCAACCGATACACTAAAATGACAGTCCGTAGGGCCGAATTTTTGAATGGTGTGTAACCAACTTAAAGGATATCCCAACTATCGCTGTACCATTTTTCGGGGGGATGTGTCCCCTAAATCCAATCTGAACTAATTTACATTTCAGATGATAATCAAGTACCTTATAATGTATGTATAGTTTTGCTGTAGCTGGAATGGTGACGGTTGGTTTGTGAACTGCATGGTGGGAAATTTCCTCTCACATTGCTGCCTTATAGGGATTACTGAGCATGGGGGCAGGCGTCAGGGGGATTAAGGGCTTGAGCACAACAAGTACTGGATTGAAGTCATGCAGCAATAGAAACACACCAGAGTAAGTGCTTCTTACATGTATTCATTTATAGATTCAAATGAGGCAAAGTCATTTTCTCAAAGTACAATTCCTTTAAGTGTATTTACATAGTACACTACTCTCTAGTGCAAAGAAGATCAAAGCAAGGAAGCTGCAGCCTTGCCCCTTAGTTGACAGCCAATCATGTTACAGTTCAGAGATCCTGCCCCTCTTTGGGGCATGGCCAATAAGTGCACATGCTTACAAGGCTGTTTGAAGACTACATGTACAGAGGCATGTACTGGCATGAAAACTTATCAATCCAATTCTTACAGGTAAGTAAATGCGATTAAGTGGAATAGCATCTTACAGTGCATAGGTGTTCTATTAGAGAAAGCTTTTTCACATTAAAGGTAAAGGTAAAGGTTGAGTTATCCTTAAAGCAAGAGTGTAACCATCACCACCACAATCCTGGGAGGAGGGCTCAGTGATCAATTGGCCAGCATCACAGATCAGTTTTAAAGGCCATGTACACTAAAAAGAAAACTTGTTTTAAAACGTAGATTATGGTTCCCCCCCCCAACCCCTTTTTGAACCTTTTTCAAAATTTTCAAAGATGCTCCTGAACTTCTGACCTGGTCCTTCGATGCTCCTACTCTGCTGCTGACAGCCGCTCCACTTCCTGGTTGCGGCTGTCAGTTAAGGTGTGACATGACATCCCACCTAATCAGCTGACAGACGCGACCAGGAAGTAAAGCGGCTGTCAGTGCAGAAGTCCCCTGCTCTTGTTTTTTGCTTGAAACTGGGTGGTGCCTAGATGTTGAGGGACCGAAAGTGGAGTTTGGGGGGTAATCTACATTTACGAACAGTTTTTTTGAGTGGACTTGCCCTTTACACAAGTGTTTGCATGGCTCATGTATAGTGGGGTTATAGGTTATAGGAGTAGAAGGAGTAGAAGGCAAGGGATTAAGTTACACCTGAGGAAGGGGACAAGTTGTTCCCCAAAATGTTGTGTGTGTATATTTTTTGCTTTATAAATACATTGTTTAAATAGAAGTGTGCACCTCTTTCATGTCTTTTCTTAGATATTGTGGTCTTTAGGTTGAAAGACCAGGTAGTCTTGCACCTACGCATACCTGGCAAGTTGTATGCGTAGGTGCAATGTATCGTTCGCCAACCCTCGAATGTAGCCAACCCTCGAATGTAGCCTTCAATTTTCAGTAACCCTCGAAAGTATCGGTCCTTTTTGGTAACCCTCAAATGTATGGATTGTTTTCGCTGACCCTACAATGTATCGTTTGCTAACCCTCGAATGTAACCTTCAATTTTCGGTAATCCTCGTACTTAGCTTTTGATTTTCAGTAAACCTCGAATGTAGCCACTCTCGAAAGTATCGTTCAATTACAGTAACCCTCGAAATTATGGTTCTATTTTCAGTAACCCTCGAAAGTATTGTTCATTAACCCTCGAATTAGCCGTAACCGTCGAATGTAGCTTGCAGAAACCCGACAATTGCCCGATCATAAAGTAAGAAGTGTTTAAACAGGTTTTGGTAATACTGACATGTTCTCCAGACCATTTCCCAGGTGCCACAGCCATTTAGAGTAAGTTACCATTGTTAGTTTGTCTTTTCGAACTATCACTCCCCATTGTCTTTAATGCTTCCGAACTTTTCGAAAGTTTGAAAACGGACCAAACCTTATGAAGTTCAGCCATCTCTATTTAATACTATTAAGATTTTTTAAATTGATTTACTTAAACCTTGTGTTCAGAGGGACCATTCTGGAGAATTCATTAAGCTTTCCTTTTTAAAAATGTTTTGAAATGATTCCCTTTCTGACTTCACAAATTCCATTAGTCTATTTCCAATCTGTGCCATCAGTATGTAGAGCTCATATTATAAATTCAGTTTGAGTCTTGTTTGCTTGATGATTTTTTCACAGGGACTGATCACAAAATTATGGCCCCTTGCCACAAACATAACTATGAAGAAAAGCCCACTCTCCCCTGTTCTTTCCCCCCTAATTCAGTTCAGAAGCTCTGTCATTTTGCAGTAGAGCTGGACTGCATACTTACCTGCTTTATCAGAAGTTCCCCCAGACCACTGGCCCTTGGGCATGATTTCAGTCAGCCCACGCATGGATCCATCCCTGTTTTTACATCATTCTTTTATTGTAAGGAAGAATTTCACTCTTTCATCATCCTCCCATTTACCAATTATTAGATTCTTGTAATTATTGGTTCTTTTAACCAGAGTGCTAAGAGGTGTATTTTTAACATGTGTGAGATTTGTTGTCTCTTACCATTCTGTATTGGAGAGATCCTATCAGGTTTTTTTTTAATACAGTTAAAGATGGTGAAATAGATTTAATCTGAAAGAATTTATTAGACTAAAACAAAGCACGATTTGACTTGCTGACATCACAAAAGTGTAATCCTCTGGAATTCTGCATTCATTCTGTATAACCATGAAAGGAAACATAGCAGTACATTTTCTTACCAAAAAGCTGTAATAGATTTGTACATAGTTACATATTTACTAAAAAAAATCCTTCCAAGTTCCAGCAAAGCACTTGGTTGTTTTAAGGATTGACATGACATTAATGTTTTTTGCACGTCAGTTAAAGCTGTTAGTTGCCATTAAAAAGTTATTTTTTCCCCAGATACAAAAATGGCTGAATTAATGTTGGGCTTATTGAATGTGTGTATTTTATGTCTTAAAATACATATTACGCAGTGCTTTACAGTTATTTAATCACATCAGGCCCCTAAGAGCTAACAATCTGACCACTTTATCACACAATACATCCTATCAGTATGTCTTTATGATTGTGGGGAAAACCAGAGTGTCCCAAAAAAAAAAACAATGCAACAGAGAACATATATATACAGATGTGTCCAAGGTATGGTTTTACCTGGGACTGCAAGGCATCAGTGCAAACAACAGAACCATCATGCGCAGAATAAACTAAAAATGATCCCACTAACTACCAACCCCAATAAATTGAATACCCTTTAAAGAAAATGAATACAGTGCTATAGACCCCAGTATAATCTGTGTTGGTACTGTATCCTCAGTGTCCTCACAATGTAGGATTCTGTATATCTATATAAGTACATTGATGGTACATTACCAACACAATTATGTAAATATTATTTTGTGTATAGCACTGCATTTGTTTTTCCAGTTTTGAAAGGATCTTGTCCATCCTTAAAACAAACCGCAAACCCAACAGCTGTTTTTACCAGTATTTGTAACCAGATATTTAATGATAGGTTCTATTCCTTTCTGGTGAAGGTATTTACCCCTCCCTCTGCTCAATGAGCTTTTTATAAGCTTGAACATATGCAGAGGAGACAGCAGATAAAACAGCAGTTAATTATTGGCTGTGATGTCAGTTATCACAGCCTTTGATTGACTGCATGGAGGGAGGGACCAGCTTACTCTGACAGAATGGGGACTAGAATTATTAGCCTTTCATATCTGACTATTGATCAGTTTTAAGGGTGGACATGCCCTTTAATTCTGACCAACCAACTACCACTATAAAATATGGGTACTAACACTTTAATTCTGACTGACCAACTCCAACTATGAAATATGGGTACTACCACTTTAATTCTGACCAACCTACTCCAACTATGAAATATGGGTACTACAACTTAAATTCTGACCAACCAACTGCTACTTAAATAATCATTATGGGCTAGGACCCACTAGGCCATTTTGGGATGCACTGTGGAAGCGTAGCACCCAATGCACACCAATGGAAGTGGATGGGGATAGCCTCTTTATCTCCTCTGCCCTGCGCTGCGATTTGGACTCTTTTTGCAGGGCATGCGATCACCATTTTTGGATCTATCATATATATAAAGATGATTTTTAGGGTGGACATACTCTTTAATGATCGTTAAACGTATCATTAATTTCTGTTCGGTTAAGCAATCATCAATTTATGATCGTTACTGAAAATTAATGATAATGATTGTAAATTACCAATATCAATAACGCAATTGTAGATGTTCGATCCCCATAGAATTCCATTGTGGTAGTTTACTACCGCAAGGTATTCTATGACGGAATGTTCATTAATTAACAAACCTTTGGCGCAAATGTACAACTGCAGCCGTAGATTTACAGATCACAATCCTTGAATCAGGATCTTTCTTCAGGAGCAAATCTTTTTCAATGAACTAGATAATGAATCTGGAATTTTTTCAACTTCAAATTCCTGTTGACCATCAGCAATAAAAGAGGATTGAGGAGAAATAGGGGATGGATTAAGAATCAGTGGCTTGATGCGTTAGATGTTAAAAACATTTGGAATCTCATATTGGAAAGCAATGGAAGTTGGACTGCAGCTGAACCAACTAGTTCCATAAGGGGAAAAGGACAAACAAATCTTGGTCCCCACTTTGGAGAGAGTAAATTTATATTTGCTGCAGAAAGCCATACTTACCCATCCCTACGGAATATGAGGGAAGGTACTCTGCATCTTTTATTCCTGACACTTACTGTACAAGAGCAGATTTTGCAAACAATGTTTGGTAGTTTGCCAAATGGCTGACATTTCATCAGAAGCAGGGACTTGGGAGGACAAAAAATCTTGAGGAAAAGATAATGGGTTTAAACCAGTGTTTCTCAACCTTTTTATCTGTGGGGAACCCTTGAAACAATTTTCGTGTCTTGGTGGAACCCCTACATAAAATAATGATTATATATTATTAATTATGTTTTTCTTTCTTGGTCATCAAATCATCAAACTACATAAATAATAGATATACAAATGATAGTTCTATATATACATCTATATTTCTATTTTTTTTTAAAAATGCACTCAAATTCACTGCAGTGTATCTAAACCTTTTTACCCGTATCTCAGGGAACCCTTACATAAAAACATTACTTACTTTTATTAATCTCTGTCACAATCTCTTGAGGACTCCCACGAACCTCTCAGGGACCCCTATGGGTCCCCTGGTTGAAAAATATATAATATAATAGAAGGGGGAATTTCCGGGAGATACATGGATACATGTTGTAGCCATATTCTGCCCAAGGTAAAAGGTCTGTCCAGTTTTCTTGAGCGTAAGGAATACATTTGTGTGCTCAGCAGCTGCGTTGGTTTTGGGAAGGTAGGCAGAGGAGAATTTTAATCTGATACCCATAGATTTGCAGAGGGCTTGCAAAACATGGAAATTAACAATCCCCAAGGATAGATCATGATCATGTAAATGAAAGATCTGTGAAATTAATAGTTGGGCAAGTTCCATACAAGTTGGTAGTTTGGGTAAGGGAACAAATTGAACCATTTTACTGAAATGGTGCAAATTTACCCAAAATCTATGGGAAAATGGGTCCAAGGTTGAGAAGAAATTGTGAGAGGTTGGAGTAACCCACGTGGAAGTGTATTTTAAGTCTTGGATTTAGCATATGTTGGGCAAGCGGCAATAAAATCCTTAATAACTTTCTGCATGGAAGGCCACCATACGGAACGTTAAAGTAGTTTAAACATTTTAAAGATGCCAGGATGTCCAGCTTGATTAGTGTTATGAGTTCCAGGATAGTTTTTTTAAAAATTAGGAATGAATGTTTTGTTTGGAGGGGTGTCAATAGTAGCAGGGTTTTGTCTGGCTTGGATATGGAGACAGAGTTTAGGACGCCAGGATTTTAGAGGGAGGAATCACGGACTAGGAAGTGTCCTCTGCAAAAAAGGAGAAAGAATCTGTATAGAGCATATGTCTTCTTGTTGTTGAAAGCCAAATATCAAGTTGAAGCCAGAAAAAAATAAAGCCCTTGGGGCTTGATGGGGGATTCAATCTTTTCAGATTTTGAATATACTCTAGGTTCTTATGATCGGTGAAAATAATGATTGGTTGTTCTGCTCCTTCGAGTAGGTGTTGCCACTCTTCAAGGGTTGATAGAATGTGTGAGTCCATGGTTTGATTAAAGTTGTGGTCAGGGCCAAGGAGGACCATTAAACCATCCAGGCCTATTGCATGACAATGCTGTCCAAGACACAGAGACAGGTCCTTTAAAATGGGTCTGTCCTGGTAAAACCAGGAAGGTTGGGAGTGTGTGTATTCAAAAATGGTGTTGTATAATCCAAATACTTTTATTATATTTTTCTATACAAGACAAAATCTTACTGGCTCTAGCTAAATATTTAGAGAACCAATTGTTTCCTGGATGCAGAAATTAGGAAATACCAACAATCACCAGAATTAAATATAATATCTTACCTGGCCTAGACCATTATCATGCCAGGGGGATGATAATGGCATGATAATGGTCTAGGCCAGGTAAGATATTATATTTAATTCTGGTGATTGTTGGTATTTCCTAATTTCTGCATCCAGGAAACAATTGGTTCTCTAAATATTTAGTCTTAATTAGAGATGTCATGGGCAGGTCACACAGTAGTTACTTGATAACCCCGGCAGAGCGCCATATTTTAGAACGTGCGGTTTTGCACTTTAGCGATACCGCACGTAACGGTAATGTACAACAGTGAACATTCATTCATAAATGTACGACTACAGCTGTACATTTATGAATCAATGTTTGCTAATCAACGCACGTTCGGTCGTAGAATACAATGCTGTTAATTAGCCTAATGATTTTAATGTTCGTTCATTTACGTTTGTTATCGAAAATTAAGAATGTTAAAATGATCGGAAATTAACTATCCTTTTAATGATCGTTAAAGACGGGGTATCGTTAAAAAGTGATACCGTGCCTTTATGAATATGATTCAGAGGGTGGAAGAGGGGCCGCTAAGAACATGTGCAATTATGTATCAGGGTCCAGGACACTCTCTGCAGGGGCACAACTACCAGGGGAGCAACTGCAGGGGGGCCCAGGATCCAAGGGCTCCCATCTTCTTTTTTTTCCTATGACAGATATAGCCTCCTTCCAGAGAACCCCTGTGGATGAAGCAAGGATGGGGCCCCATCAATGTTTTGTAGGGGAATCCAGTGATTCCTAGTTATGCCACTAACTCTCTGATAGAAAAGTTGCAGAACTCATGAAAAGCAAAAAGCTGCTGATTTCAGAGATGAGAGAGAAAACTATGTGTTAGTTAGGAATTTATATTTTTGCTTTAGTTTGCCTTCAAAACTGTGGTCCACATAAATGAAGCTCCAATGACAAATATTCTTTGGGGGAGGTTTACTCAGAGCCGCAATCGCTCTTGGTAAATCCCCTGCAGCAAATGTAATATAGGTTTTAAGGCTGTGGGTAAATCCCAAAAGGATGCAAGAGATATTGAACCGGTTAGCGTGGCTTTAACTCCTTTAAATTCTGCTCTGGGTAAATTAAATGAGTCCCTGTGTTTTTCACCAAACCTTAAACTAGACACTCACAGGTTGATAACCATCTGGTACCATATTTCAGTCAGTCAAGTTACAGTATCAGCGACCATAATTTTTTAACTGAAATTTTGCCAAAATTGGCATAGAGATAAATTTTGTCTGATTGCGTTACTATTATCAGTGGTACTAGAAACATAGGGACCCTTATATAGTTACTTATCTAAAGTATATCACATATACTGCTATGCCAGAGTTCAAAGTGTTAGAGACTTCCTAATTAAATCTAGCAACTTTGACAAGATCTATTTCCCATAAATCCTTTGCTGATCACTATTCATTAGGTCAGTTTTGAGTCTTGATCCAGAACATGGGCCTTATTGTAATCTTACAGATTCTTTAGCTCTCTAAAGGACTCATGTATTTTATCAGGTCCATGGGCTTTATTGATATAGCACTATAATATATTTAGAGGTTGTAGTGACTGATACTTATACTAGTTACACTTGTAGTAACATGTTTTTGTATTTTATATATTTTTCACATTTACTGGAAATGTTGCAGGAGGCGAGTACTGTGTCATTAATATTTAGACAAAATATTTATATGAGTAAAAACATATATGAAGCTCTATATAAATTTGACACGTGTTTAGGGCAGAGGTTCCCAACCAGGGACAGGTTGGGGGCCTCAACAATGTCACCATGGGCAGACACCAGGCTGCTCACTTGGCTCTGTCCCTGATCCGGCCAGAACAGGCCCATGGATAGCCCATTACCAAGCCCACCCATTGGGTCCCACAGGCTGCATTTTTTTGAATGGGCCACAGGTTGGGCATCACTGATTTAGGTTATATGGCATTAAGCACTAACCTGGGAATGTGTTAACGGTATACTATGATGATCCGTTAAAAGATTTAATAAAAGTATTTTTTGTGAAACCCCTTAGCACTCTTTCAATAATGCAGGGAGGTTTTGGGTAATTGAGAAATGCCATGAGGTATTGGGCAATTGATTAATCCCATGCTGTACAATTGATTACGCTGGAATGCAGACAATTTTAAATTACTATGCCTTGAAATAAATACATTTATAACTTTTAAAAATTTTAGAATGAAAAACAATATTGTATGAGAATCACTAATTGTGCTAGGTTTGTTAATTACACATTCTAGTTTTAAGAGTCTCCCAGTAACACATGTAGCTATTTAGGACAAACCATTATATCATGGTTAAGTATATGAAGTGGCTTCATAGTCAAAGGCTTGTTGACTTCTTAGATCTTATAACAGGAAATCTGCATTGGTGGCATAAAAAAAACCTTGTGGGATGAGTTATAGAGTCTTAAATTCCTGTGCAAACAGAAAAAGTCAGTAGGGAAGGAATTTATAGGAAGGAATCAGGAGTGAGACAGTTAACTCCAGTATAGAACATTATCCCTGGAGTTGGGTGTGCAGGGAGGGGCAGAATGTTCTCCACATCTGGATGTAATCTTATTTCTTGTTCCAGATGTTGGAAGCCTAGGCTATGCACTTAACTCTCGAAGATCCACAGGATTTCTCTGCTTTAAAGGGCAAGTCCAGCCCCAAATTAAAACTTACATACAGGTAAATCACCCCCCAAAACCCTAAATGGTAATAGTTTGAAATCTGAAATATATAAGTCTAACCTGAAATCCTGCACAATGTCCTGTTGACCCTGTTTCTGCTTCCTGGTTCTTCCAGTTAGCAACTGTCAGTTATGGATTTGACAGTTGACATCACAGCCAATGACTGAATGTTAATCCCCTGTATGCCTCTTCTGAGCATGCCCAGGCTCAATACAGGTTTCTAAATGGCTCAGTTTCCATGAGGCATCCAAAAGCATGGCAGGCATACAGTAATGAATTCATAGGACAAACTATGATATATCAACATATTTTTAAAAAGGCCATTCTTTCTAAAAGATGTTATTATGAGGGTGGAGTTGTCCTTTAATAAACAAAACATCAGGTTGGACAAATCTTCTTTTACATTAGAAGCTAATTTGATTTTATTTAGTATCCAGGGAACATAATGTTCAATGAACAGTTGCAGAAAACCCACTAAAAAGTTAGTTACCGTAGCTAGGTGCTAAGGTTAACTAGCCCTGTCCAGCGCTGAAATGGCTCACACAATATATTAATATTATGGCTATATACAAAGTTGTATATAAAATGTAGTAGGTAGAAGGTCATTTATAAAAAAAAAACAAAAAAAACATTGGAACCATGGAAACCAGGTTTACTTTTTTAATTGCATTATAAAACTAAATGAAAACTCTTGACTGGTTTCCATTCAGGATAAAAAAAAATTGTAATCTCTAAAGTGCAATTTTACAGTTTGCAAGTTGCACATAACTGCCATAAGCACAACGGTATTGCAACACTTTAGCCCAACTATTTAAAAAGCTGGCATTAACACCAGATAAAAGTTTAAGACCAAATCACAATAGCATTAGAAGGGGCAGTACCAAGCAACAGCCTCTCTTTGTACAAGTACTAACAGGGAGATGTAATAAAAGTTCTTATCGTTTAAAATGGTGCTAATTTTGCCCCAACCAATCAGATCTTATGTAACATTTGAAAGCTAACATCTGATTAGTTGGCGCAAAATTAGCACCATTTTAAACGATAAGAACTTTTATTGAATAACCCAGTATGAGTCTGCAGACACTCCCTCCTCCCAGTCATCCTTCCTATCTGCCCATGAGCACCTATCAGGCTGGTGAGCTGTCAGAAGAAGCATGTGCAGACTTTAGATATTCACTATATTGCTGTACTACACAACGGAATGTTGGAATTTTAACTGCTATATTTTATTCTTATTAAACAAAATGGCTTTTTAAATCTTGATGAATACATAAAGTACGGTACCTTTCAGTCTTTTGCCAGGCCTTGTCCATAAACAATTTCTCCACAAGCAGATTTAAATAGAAATCTGATGTTGTGGCTAATTTCATTTCTAAAGCTTCGTACACACGTTGGATAATTGTCGTATGATGCAGCCTACGAACGAGCAATCACATGATATTCGTATGAAAATATAGCATCAACGATCGTCAAAGACCAACGACCGTCGACTATTGTCGGCTTTTTTCGACGATCAGCCTGGCGGATTTGTTCTGCCGATTATTGTATATTTGTACATGGTCGGCAGATTATCGTTTACGTTCTATGGAAAAATATATAAAAGGCGCATTCGCTGCTTTTCGTAATTGCGAGAAGATACGAAGGTTACGTACGAACATCTATATCTAACGACTATCGTGGTGACTAATGTTGCTGTGTGTACAGATGTCGTTTCAATTATCAGGATTAACGATATCATCTTTGAACGTTCGTCGGCTGCATCATACGAAAATTTTCTAACATGTGTACGAGGCTTAAGTTGCTAATAGGAGCTCCCGGCACAACAAATTTGCATACAGTACAGACAAAGGCTAATTAGGTTGGATAAAGAACAGACTGTCACTGTCAAAAGTAATTCCCCAGGTATAAGCATAGAAAACTGTAAATGTACTAAAAACACTATTTCAAAGTCATTGAAAAGATGAGTTGTAGCTATGGGTTATGGTAAACTGTATAGTGTGTATATTATCTTGTAATTAATTTTAAACAGTTTAACCACATTTAATCAATGCATGAACAAAAGACTCACACCCTTTAGTACAACGGGGATCATATTCAGTGACTGGTGTCTCAGACACTTTTTTAGTTTTCTCTTGTATATGATGCACTTAATATGAATCTGTTGATTCAGAGTACATCATTAATGTGCTGCGAAAGTCTACCTGAGAGTTGCTTAATGTTAGTGCATGAACCTTGTATTGTGTAAAGACCCAAAGTGAAGGTGTTAGGACTGAGTAGGGAGATGAACTCAAAGCATCATTATGTCAAATCATATTTGTCTTCACTGTTCTGAAATTTTTAACTGCAAAATTGCTTGCACCTACTAACCAAGTTCTTTACAGCCCCCAGCTTTGGAAGATAAGTTTTTTTTTGGTGCATTCCTAATCATTTCATTGGATCAGGCTAGATCTGGCACAGTTTCATGGCTGCTTTCTCGTGTCCCATCCACCATATCCTTTTCTTGGGCATTGTCAAGTTTTGTAGGACATTCTTTAAGTCTTGGCCAACTTTTGCTCTTAGTTCCTTTATCTGGCATATCTAGATGTCCTTTTACCACTCCCAGATCTGTAATTTCCATCTTTATTGCAGAGCTATAACTTTTGTTTACTGATTCTTTTTTTTGCTTCCATTCTTTCCCAGAATGAGACAAAGATGAAATGCAAGGATCTGAGTGGATGCTAACAAGAGACACTGATAAGTCATTGATAGGGGGGCACAAAAGCTGTGCTCGGATTAATATATTACGCCTATTGTCCATCTCTCCGGAACTTTCACCCCATGTGTTTTGTAGTGGTAATTGCCCTCTTCGATTGGCAGGTAAAGCTACATGACTGGGTCCTGGCATAACCATGTTGGTTTGAAGAAGCCTCCTTGTTTCTGTATCTCGGTTTTCATAAAGAAGTGTGTTTGCACAAATGAACACAAATAAACCCACACCCATAATGACTGGACCTATCAGCTTTAACCTTTCTGCATATGGTCTTGGATATGGTGGGGTAATTGTGGTAGAAGCATTATTAGTTCTCTGAGGCCAGTAACCAATTATAGCCACTGTAAGGCCTGTAAGCACCAGGATGATTCCCAAAAAAACAAAAGCTCCAGGGAGAGAGCGGAGGCGAAGCTTCCCTCTGGGAGAGGATTCCGACAACGAAGAAGAATTGTGGCATCTCTGAAAAAGCCTTAGAAGACGAGGAAAAAGGTGTACCTCCAGATGATGGCTGGGCAAACGCTTCATAACTGTAGGGAGGTCTACAGGAAAAAAGGCAATGCATTAACAATATAATTATTAAAGAATGTAACATAGATACTACTTTTATAATTTTAAAATAAAACTAAACCTAAAATGCAAGCCGATATCCAGTAAATTTAACACGTAACATTTTCAAAAGCCCACATTAAAGTTTCCAGTTTGAACACATTTTATTACAAGTATGTTACCCCCCCTGACAATTCACTGCAGTGTTATAAAGTTAGTGTAATAGCATGCCATTTAAAAATGATATTATTTTGCATTTTTTTTGTTTGGGGCTCTTTTAAAACATCTGAACAATAGTACTCTTTATAGAATTAAGGGTTTATTTACTTCACAGATACAAAATTCTTGAGTTACTGCTCTGGGACATCTAGGAGAATTGCCAGGTCAGAAATAAAGTGTTTGTGATTGACTTCCCAGAATCCACTGCTGATTAGAGGCTTTCTACTCCCCAGACAGTTACTACATATTAATTCCTTTATTTTTGCATTTTGTGTGTGTGTGCCTCTAAATAAAATGTGAGTCGTGTTTATCTTAGTAATTGGATGAAATTATTAGATCACCAGTGCCCATCCTTTGCTCCACCCTTTTGTCTTTGATCAAAATGTTCTCACACAAAACCCATATCAGTTGTGTCTTTTATACTAGAAGAGAGCCATATATGGAAATATAGAAATAAATTAAGAACAAAAGATGAAGGGGTAGAATGTGGATATGGCACACAACATTTTTTTAAATATAAAGTTTACACTTGAATGAAAAAAATATTAAGTCTTGTAAAATAAAACATATAATTGTATAAGTATTTACACATAAATCCTTATATGCAAAATGGTTAATAAACCTAATGGGTTCTAGATAACTCAGTACTTTCTCTATGGCTTCTGTAATGGGCAGTACCTGAGTGACCCTTTATATAGACAGCAATCTCCAAACTGTGGCTAGCAAGCAATCATAACAATTTGAAGAAATGTCTCAACTATGATAGTTAATAGACTGCTTAGTGGTTCCCCCTCTGAGTCATTACAAGACTTGGACTTGTATAGATTTTGCTCTGGGTATATATACATTTAGCTGTATATGTGTGTGTGTGTAGTTAAATAGAAACTAACACACACACAATGAGTTTATATCCATACATACCTTTTCATCCCAAATCAGTATTAAATTAGTTGATTCATACTTCTTTACTGGGAGAGGAATGGTTATTCCTTGTTTTCTTTCTCTCGCTCTGTCTTTGACACTGGAGATCCTAATTCATACCTGTTCTTTTCTTTACTGTACTGTGCTGTCTGGACTTACAGATTTGGGGTCAGATGCTGAGTTTCTAAAAACTGGGAGGAGGCAGGGGGTGGAGGGAACAAGGGGGGCACATTTAAAGCTACAGGAGCACAATGCTGAACATTTTTTTCACAGTTTACACAAATTTATAAAGAGAAGAGGGACTCTTCTCTGGTCCCTTAGTTATTCTGTGAGCATTTTAGAAATTGTGTGTATGTCTCATGCTTAGAAAGTAAAGTTTCTAAAAAGAAACACTTAAAAGAAAAAAAAAAATCGTCAACATATGTTAAAATAAGCAACTGCAGCAAACTGGTCTCTACCAGTCATTCCCATTTCTTTCTCTGCACTGCTGGGATGTTGTTGTTGTTAGAATTTTTTTATAGAAGGGGATCTCAGCACTGGCACTGTAAGAGAAAGCACACCACTACAAGATACATTTTCTGTTACAGGATTTAGATTCCAGGTTGAGACATTTATTTTTAATTGCAATTGTGTTGCTTCTTTACAATGACTCCATTTTCATTCTGCTTACTTTATACTGACCTGATTGGTGCCCCTAGAATTTGATGGGTCTCATTCCGCAATGTTACACTAGCAGCATTTTCCCAGGACTAGAGAGGGAATAGAACTTGAAACAGAGTTTAAATCAGATTTTATGAGTTCAAACTCGGACTTTTCAAACTCGCAGAAATTTTTGCAAAAATTATCAAACGTTCAAATTTGTGGAAACAATCCAGCCCGATATCCCACATTCACCAATGACAGTTTTTTTTTTTAAAGTGCTGACCCCCTGGGTATGAAAGGCAGCTTGACAGGTACCATTTTGTCAGTGTGTTGGAGAGATAGTGGAGACCTAACAATGTAGGAGTTGTAGAGATTTTTGAGCTATCTGTGTTACACCTTCACCTGCTTTCCTTTGCAGGATGCATACTCTGAGGGAAAAAAGCCAATATGGTGATGTGTATTCAGAGCAGGATTACCCACAAGGCAATCCTAGGCACCTGCCTAGGGCCCAGGAAATTTCTGGGGGCCCAGCTTCAAAAGCAGTAACAATATTATTGTCTATACAATATATGTAGCAAAAAATGAGGCCCTAAATGATGTCACAGACTAGGGCCCCATATGATCATAATCCATCTTTGTGTATTGTCCTGGGGGGCCAAGCCTGCCTGGCTCACCAAAAATGGTGGCCAACTGCATTGAACCTCCTCTAGCTCAATGGTTCTGCTGTTGTGAAGCATTACCCCTTTCTCCCGCTTAACCCTATATGATGCAAACTGTGGGGAAGGGAAGCCAATATGGTGGTATGTCTAGTGGGACCAAGCCTGCCTGGCACCTCAAAATTGGTGGGCAACTGCAGTGAGCCTAGTGTAACTCAATGGTTCTTCTGTTGTGAAGTGTTAGCCTTTCGCCTACTTTCCCTTGCATGGTGCATACTCTAAGCAAGAAAAGCTAATGTGGTGTGATTTATGTCCAGAGGGGGCTGTAAGACTCTCCAACAATGCTGGCAAACTGCAATGGGCCTACTCTAACTCAATGTTGCTGATGCTATAAAAAAAAGTCTTACCCTTTGCCTACTATCCCCTATATGATGAAAATTGCAAAATTAAAAATTTAGTACATACATTTTTATGAAAAAAATGCAGTATTTTTCCATCCCAATGACCTAAACCTGCCCATTCAGCATTTGTCTATAAATAAATGCTTATGAAATACTGAATTCCTGTTTACAGGACCCCTAATGCGTGTTCTCCTAAATTTCTTTTGCTGAACAATGCCCCAGATAGTTTATTGTATGGCCCATTAATATGTTTATACACAGTGATAATATTCCAATGCATGTGCTTCTCTAGTGTGTATTACATAAGGGAGAGAGGCCAATGGGGCTGCAAGGGAAGGGGCCAATGGGGGCCCACTCAATCATTGGTCCAGTTCAACCCAACTCACCCCTAAAAGCGATGAAACCTATAGGAAGGCAAGCTTTGCAGGAAGCATGTCTTCCCATTGGTCAGATTCTGGAGTGAAATAGGGGCTTTGCTGGACCAGCTGATCAACCATAAGTCCAGGAGCCTAGCAAGATAGGTTATTTACCTGGTGAAATTGGAGGGTGGGGAGAGGTAAGTATAGTTCTCCTTTAATAGGGTTTCCATGGAATTATGGAAGTAACCACATTCTGTATATATAAATTAGCAACATTTACATAAACACACAAATTGGGATCACAATGTAATTTTATTGTCTGGTGAGAACAAAAAAAAAATGCTCTATTTCTGTCCTAGACATATACCTTTAGTGGAAAAATTCCACAAATACAGGACTAAAATGCATTGTAGAGCTATAAGACTGTCATAGGTACTATAATTACAGACCTGCAAACCTATGCAAACTACATGCAAAAATTTGAACACTAGAGAAAATTACATTTTTATTCCTATAGATCTGGATTTAGCTACATTCTTGCTTCTTTCAGGCATTTTATTCAGTCCAATTTCTACCCAGCCACGACTGTCATATTGGACTTTCTCTTCTGTGATGGGGTTCCATTTTAACTTTATTTTAACTCACGACACAATATTAACTCCATCTTGAATACTTTAAAATTAAACTATTCAGTCCTGAGTTAAATTATGAAACATAAGAATTGAATTGTAGATTTTCAGGGCTGGTCCAAGTTTAAGTCCGAGTATCTTCACTAAATCATTCTGTGTCAGAAGCAGAAAAGCCTCCCCATCAATTTGCTGAGTTGAGAGAACATGAAAAATAATATGAGAAACATAAATAACCACAAATTAAAAGTACAATTTGATAGGAGAAAGCAGTGCATCTTACCTCTTCTTTGAATACTGAAGATTGCTCAGTGCAGCCTGGAAGCTGCTGTATAAACTGAGCTACCTGAGGGTTTAGAAAAAGGTGGAAGTCAAAATAAGAAGGAAAAGGTAATATTTATTCACAATAATCTTTCATGTAAGCAGAATGAATCTTACTGGAGTACCAAGAAGGAAGCTGTAACTAACAGTGTATGTAATCTTCAAACAGCCTTGTTAGGATGTACACCTACTGGTCCTGCCCACTGACCCTAGTAATCACAGATCATTGTTTTATACATCTTGAAAGCCCCTAATAAACTTGGGTGAAAAAGTCATGTAGTAAAATCGCATTGGACTCAATTCTTTCATAAAGCAGCATTAAAAGACTCCATAAAGCCCATAAATACACCTCAACTGTAATATATTGTTAACCAAACAGAATAGATTATATAGTAGATAATGTCAGAGGAGTTCCGTGACCATATAAAGGCACAAAGCCGCAGGCTTTTATAAAAGGCATGGAAAAATCATACATTTTCGGGAAATCCGACACTTTTGAAATGGCAAAGAATCCATTGATTTTCGAAATTGCAAAAAATTTGCCGATTTTTATTTTACATTTTCAAAAAATTGGAGGATTTTTTGAAATATCCTATGAAATTTTGACGATTTTCGAACCAATAAAACAAATGTTCTTTTATGTAACAGAAGATGTTACTCCTCAAAACTATAGCTATGAGCCATTTTAAATAACAATGTTTTTTTTTGTAGTATATAAATAAATATAAAAAATAATAAATAAGCCTGCAATATATTTGCATCCCTCTGCAAGTATTGTTAAAGGGAAATTCCACCCCTCAAATAAAAATATAGTAAATAAGTAAATCATCCCCCTAAACCACCAATTTCTCATTTGAGGGGTGAACTTGCCTTTTAATTTTTATGGTTTCTTTAATTGTTTATCCTCACCTCATCTGCACTCCATTTGCTGACACTCTGTGGTGTGTATGATGAAACCTCAGGAAGTAGATGACATTGCTGCTCCCAACACATATGGATGCGATGTCCAGGATCAGACAACAAGGAGGTCATAAATACTGACTGGTGTAAAGCTTGCTCCAAACTTACTTCAGAATCTAAGAGAATCATAATTGTGAAAAGGCTTACTGCATGACCAGTAAAACACATTGTGATCCCTTATTACTGACAGATATAAAAGAAAGACAAAACTGATAAGGTGTCATCATACTATATACTAAAAGGCAGTTGTAAAACCAGACACCAGACCCACTGCAGTACCCTCAATGTCTGTACTGGAGAGAATGGGAAGAAATCCTAATACTAATTGAAGGATTACACCAGAGCGGCTGGGAGGGTGGGGCCCTGCAGGGGAGGGGGTTGTTGGTGGCGCGGTGGATAGGGGAACGGTTGTGCGGCGGTGGATTTGCAGTCCTTTAAAGAATAAGGGGTTTGCTAGTATATAAGATAACATAAAAAGAAAATCTATTTACTGACCTGTTCCATCCATCTCTTGTTTAATCAGTTGCAGGCGTATATAGGTATGAGAACCACTAAAGACAATAAAAGGTGTTAGTTTTCTTAGCGAATATGTTAAAAGTTATTTCAGTATGTGATGTCACATTAGTATTGGTATACAAACACACCGTTTAATTTGAGACTTGCTTTCTGCTTCCTCTTCTAACCAGTCAGACACTTCCCATGAGTTATTTTTTTCCCAGCGTTCCTCTAATGGAATTGGAGACTTCCTGCATACAGTAAAATATTTGACAGCTTGCAAGTGGTAAAGTTTACATTTATTTTGTAAAAAAAAAAAAAAAAAAAAAAAGGTAAAATAGCATCTAAGGTCAAACAGTAATTTTTTTACCCAATAAAATATACCTACCTAAAAAGAAAAAACATGTGAAGGCATATCTAATTTACAAAGGAAAGTATACCCTCTGACTTTCCTGTATCTCCCAGTGATCAGAACTGCAGTAATTGGAAATCAAGTTCTCCTCATTATTCCCACAACGCCTATGACTGCCTTCCTATACAAAAATAACTCACCGAAATTACACAAGTGCATTCTGTCTTCAACTGGGCACATCTGGAAAAAGGAACATCTTTAAAGGGGACCTCTATGATTAGCGCTCCTATAAATACCATAATTGTTCTGCTAAAGGATTAGCAGTGGAAACTACCGGGGAGATCCAATAACTGCGCTCCCGTAACTTACCTTAGCCCGATCCCGCGATACAATAATTGACGTAAACGAGATTATAGTCTATACAATATATGTATAGACTAAGGTAAGTAGCGGGACTTTAACGCTCCAAAAGCCGTAGGGTTACAGGTTACGCTACAGGTTTTGGATCGTTAGCACAGCACTATTTCAAAAAACATTCGGAAATGGCGCTGTGCTCTAAAAGCCGTCTAAAACCCACGTTAACCCGAAATTTTTTCGGGTTAACGTGGGTTTTAGACGGAAATGGGCTATATTGTATCTCCCCCTACTTCCTTTAAGACCAATTGCAAAAAAAAAGTTTTTATTTTAGATTATATTTACTCTGTTAAACTATATGCCAATACTGTTATATGCTAATTACTGTTGAATTGTTCTCTATACCCAAGCTTGGACGAATCCCAAATACCAAAAGTAATGTCCATTAGGATAAGCCATTTACTACCTGAACTACCTGTATGTCTGACCACGCTGTTTTATCTGTACCATCTTATAGCATAGATCATTCATTCACCACATGAATTCTGAAGAGCTTAAAGGGCAACTGTGGTCTCAAAACAAGTTAGGGTTAAATGAAAGCCTGCAGTATATCCTTTACACTGAGCCAACAATCACATGTCTGGCTGGAGCCTGTGAGAAATTATATTGGGGTGAATGTTCAAACTTCCTGCTTCCAGTAAGTTGAATGACATCACCTGACCTCTGCCGGCCCTTTTCCCCCGGGGGAGAAGCATGCTCAGTTAAGACTTATTGCTGGGGAAATCAGGAAGTACCGGAGGAAAAAATTGACAGTTGAGAAGGGGAGCCTATTAATGCAGACAGGCTGGTCACATGACTACAAGCTGGTTACATGGTTAAAAACAGGAAGAGTTCAACCAGGAAGTTACATTTCTGAACCTTTCCAGCAATAATGTCTCACAAATTTTATCTAGAGATGTGATTTAGGTTTTATTTTGAAGGTGTGATGGAAGGCTTTTTATATAATTCTTACTAGTTTGGAAGAATTTGAGACCACAGTTACCCTTTAAAGGCCCTCAACAAAGAATACTATAATTAATATATTTGTTATATCTTAAGGGCAACTAAATTAATAAGGGCAATCAAGGGGACTATTTTAGAGGACTCGCAGACATCCTTCTAGATTAGAAGAAAAGCAGTTTCATCTGGTTAGGAAACCATTATTTACAGTGAGAACCGTGAAACAGTCTTCCAGCAGATGTGGTAATGGCAAGTTCACTGAATAACTTCAAGAGTGGGTTGGATAAGTTTCTAAAATTCAAAAACATTGAAAATTACTGGTATTAATAAATATAGTTCTAGTTGATCCAGGGATTCCACTTGCCATTTGAAATCAGGAAGGATTTTTCCCCCCTTCATGCTGTCTTTTTTTTTTTTTTTTTTTTACCTTGCTGTGGTTTGTTAGGTAGGGTAAAAGGGTTGGACTAGATGGATGCATGTCTTTATTTAACCACCAAAACGATGTGTCTATGTAACTATGTAAGCATCTCCATTATGCTTTATTGCATTAGACCTTTTACAGATGGGTAGGAAAAATTGCTATGAGCAATAAAGCAGTGGTACTAATACTCCTTTAACAACTATAATGAAAAAAAAACATTATATGTATATATATATATAAAACAAGATATGGTGGCCTAAATCTTTTACAAATTCCTGACAAGCAGTTATCAATCCACAAAATCTAAGCATCTAACAAACAAAATGTTTCTTTCTTTTTTTTTTTTTTTTTTTACCAGATAATGACCAACCACACTATCACACAAACAAATTCAAGACTAATAATATACCTCAGAGTGCACAACTCTTTAAAGGGTATGGCCACACTTTTTAAAGTGGTGCTAAAAATGAGATAACAACAATAGTACTACAAAATATGGGTAAATAACCCATACCACAGTCTTTTATCAATAAAGCAATAGGCCTTGTACTTCAAAAATTAAGGATGTAAAAATATAACCTTTATTGTACTTATATAAATACACACAAATATAAAAAAAATCCCCAATGCACCTACCACACATCACACTTGATCAAATTACATCTGTATTATTAAATTGATTATATAATTATATCTCACTATTTCACTATTATACTAAAACTATTAAACTAAACCTGGTAGTTACCTACCTATCTGATACACAAGGAAATCTATACCAATGGTGTCAATAATATCTAGCAAAGATTATAAAGATTATTTAGAAAATCCTGCAATATTTGGAAAACTAAAAAAGCAGTTCTGGGAGATAATTTTATTCTATATGTAGCACACCTTAAAAAAACAACTTAACATATATTTTTGTTTTGATCTTGATCTATGAGGGTCAAGACATTTAAGGGCTACATACACATCATTCTAACTGAACCAAACTCAGTGTCTATCAATACCATGCTCACAAGGGACAACATTATTTCCTTCAATTACACAAATTTGGAGACAAATCAGGAAAAAAGAAATCACTTAAAGACTCCAAAATATGTTGCCTACCTTAAAAACTAAGCAAGAAAAAGAGGTCCAAAACCCTACCAGGCATTATTCAAATTATTGTAGGCTACTAAAAATTATCTCCAAATTAGAGCAATGTAACCCCAAGGAATGTCCACAAAGAGTATTTCTTGACAAATATACCCCAGTCCAAATAGAAGCTTTCATTAGTATTCTTTGTATTAGTATTATTGTGTTCAGTTAGATCAACTGGACTTGAAGTTTAGATCTTGAAGACGTTTCGCTATTCATCGGACTGGCTTTCTCAATTCAAAACACTCAGCCATGTACCTGCAATATACCTGCATCTTAAGGAAAAAGGACATACCGTTGAAGATTGTAATGTCAACATCTTGGCAAGGAACAGGATTGGTCCAAGAGAGGTGTCAAGGCCATTTATGTGAAAATAGAAGCCAAGCCTGTATAGAGGTATAGAGCCTGTATTCAACATCAACTGTCTGTACAATGCATTACCCTGGGCAGTTTCATAAACACCTCTTGACCACAATGCAATCACACCTTGTATTCAGAAGGTCCCTAACACCTTGATGTTATATGCTAATTGGGACTTGACAGGGTATTTATTGCCAACAAGTTCATTCTGAATTGAGAAAGCCACTCAGATGACTAGCGAAACGTCTACAAGAACTTAACTTCAACTCTAGTTGATTTAACTGAATACAACAGATATAACATGACCTGGATGAATGAGAATCTTCACAAGCAACTAAAAGTATTAAATTAATACATATAACAAACACACATGAGGGTCAGCAGACTAAAACAAAGGTCCAGATGATCATCTCTTTATACAATACACCGGAGATTTGATGTAGCCTGCTGGCTCTCATTTGTATTTGTTATATTTATTGAATCTAAGGGGTGGAACATTTATACATACCTGATATGCTTTCACTGAATTTTCTTGGAACCAGCAATACTTGAAAATGTATTTTTATTTAACTAGAAGTACAAAATCACTTAATCAAAATAACAGCATACTATAATGCCCTGACAGGTATAACTCTGTATTTTATAAATGTGTGTTTGCCCATTTTCACTTATTTCTTTAAAGGACAACTCCACCCTTATAATAACATCTTTAGAAAGTACGGCCCCTTTAAAGATGTTGATATATCCTACTTTGTCCTCTGGAATCATTACTGTATTCCTGCTATGATTCTGGATGCCTCATGGAAACTGAACAATTTAGTGATCTGGTTCTGAGCATGCTCAGATAAGGCAGCTAGGGAATTAGCATTCAGTCATTGGCTGTGATGACAACTGTCAAATCCATAATGGTGGACATAGGCTCTACAATCCGATCATGCAATCAGCGAGTCGTACGATTGGATTGCCGGTCGGCCAAAATATTTTAAACTGGCCTGATGGGGAAATTATTGTAAGATCGTTGAAAGATCCTATGATCGTACGATATTGGGATATCCCGATATCGTACGACCGGGATTTAAGCGTCTATGGCCACCATAACTGACAATTGCGAACTGGAAGAACAAGGAAACAGAATCAGGGGCATCAGGACATTATGCAGCATTTCAGGCTAGTCTTATATATTTTCAGATTTCAAACTATTACAGCTTAGGGTTTTGGGGGGGTGATTAACCTGTATATCATTTTTCATTTAATGGATAGACTTACCCTTTAAAGGATAACTATACTCTAAAATGTAACTTTTTAGAAATGGGAAGTACCTGCGGCAGGGAGGTAGGATTGATTATTTCTCACAATATGATTTTGTTAAGGAGCTAAAGCACTAACAGTTTTCATTTGCCAGGATAGTCCTGGACTAATCCTTTATTATTATTATTATTGTAGATTTATATAGCGCCAACATCTTCCGTAGCGCTTTTACAATTACATGTATACAGTCACATCCAGCTGCATGGCATCAGTGTTAGCCACCGTGCTGCCCACTATTTAAAAAAAAAAAAAAATAGTGCTGAAGCCAGGAGAAAGACAGGCAGAATCAGTTTTGTTGGGCTAATGCTCCTCACAGAAACAATACTGGGAGGCAGAAATATATATAAAACCCTGTCCCAAGTACTTTTCACTTTAACTGTATTTAAAGAAAAAAACTTTATTTAAACTATACACACGATAGTTATCCTATAACTTTCTTAAAAACCAGAACAAAATGGCCCTTTAATCAATTAAAGAATGGATTATCTTGCCCATTTAACTGGCAGACAGGTAGCCCTTTTTAATTTTTTTTTTACACATTACACAGAATCACTTGTAAAATGGAGTTGCGAGGACTACATAGGGGAGGTTAGTCAGATTGTTACATATGAAAGACAGCTGGACCAATTCTCCAGGGAGCAGGTAGTGAAGGGAATGCCAGAAGTCTCTACACCTGCCACCCTACAAGTGTCAGGCCCCCAGGTATGATGGGAGATATTGGTGGTCAGTGTCTATCTCCTTAACACAGAATGCATAATAAAAGAAAAAGGGTAAACTATGACAGAAACGGGTCACTGTTTCTTTTTCTGCTTTAGCTAATATGGACTTTATCACCATTGTTTTGCCTGGTTCCATGAGCAGCCTACTACAAGTGGTTTTAAAACATGTTAAATAATGTCACCTGTACTGGGAGAAGTCTGAGGTGTCTGTTGTAGGATTGGGTGTCCCTGGCCTACGTGATCGGACTGCACTTTGTAGTAGAGGTGGCCGCTCTCCACTAAGGCGATCCTGCTGGAAATTTTCTCTGTTCAAATTCACTTCTGAGTAGGGACAGCCAACAGCTCTGAAAAAAATAATATTATACAATAAGCTATAGTTTATATATAAATTTACCTCCTTGCTATCACGTCACATCCTAAAGACGGCTTGCACAAAGTTGAAACCGGTTGATGTAGAGTTTTAATAGCTGATAATAAAATGTATGTTTTACTTATCCTGAAGCCCTAAGAGTGCCTTTGTCCATTTGTATTTAAATTATATATATATATATATATAATGTCCCACTAAACACTAAATACGGTAGGTGTTTCCAATTTCAAAAATCTCAATGCTTACGTATAATGTGTGCCATATCTTGGTCCTCTCACATGTCCAATTCCCATACAGCCAGCAATAGGACATCCTTGTCCAGCTACAGCAGCTATATCTGGGGCGCCTGATAAAAGAAACAGTAAAAATAATATATTTATGCTAAGAGCTTTTTCTAAAGCTTTTATTAAATTCTTGTTTGTCAAAATTTTCAAAACAAATAAAAATAGCTTGGCACCGTACCATTACCAGGAGGCAACTGGAGAGGGTGTCCAGTTTTCGCACACCACCCTACTGGATGAATATCATGACTATCAACATCCACCCAAAAATCATAAAGGGGGTTCCAACCATCAAAATGAAGCTATAAGAGAGTAATACAATGGTCAGTAATATATACACAGTTAATGGATTGTAAAATAGTCAAATGTTTATTTTTACATTATAGCAAAGCCTACACACAAATGTAGCTCTAATAAACTTGTGAATGTTCTTATTAATCCAGGTCATGGTAAATCTCTTGTATTCAGTTAGATCAACTGGACTTTAGGTTTAGTTCTTGTACGTCTTTAAGAACTACTGTATATACTCGAATATAAGTCGATCCGAGTATAAGTCGAGATACCTATTATTACCTAAAAAATGAGTAAAAACTGATGGACAGCAGCATTCCCATACAGTAGTCCCATACAGTAATAGCCAAATCCGGTATGTCCATTACTGTATAGGACTACTGTATGGTAATTCTGCTGTCCATTTAAAGGGCAACTAAAGCCTCATAACAATACAGAACCAGAAGGCAATTTATTTAAGAATAGGTACCATCCTCCTGATTCAGTATTGTTTGCAGGCATAAGTTGCCCTTTAAATTAACAGTAATACCCAATTCCTTGGCACTTCAGATGTTTGGAAACTACAACTCCCAGCATACTTTAGTGCTGGGAGTTGTAGTTTACAACCATCTGAAGTGAAACTGCACACCCCCTCCCCCCACCCCCCTTCCAGCCAGTATGAGCAGGTCAGCACACCAAGAGCCACAAAGTTTTAAAGCAGAACTGTAGCCACAAATGAGAAAAACATCGCTTGGTGATAAATTATTTTTTAAAAATAACCCACAGGAAAGTTAACATATTGCATTTAACAATTAAAATCAAGGAGGACCCTTGTACATCACACAGAGCAGTTTAATAAAAGGGTGTTTGTTCTATGAACAGTTGAGGGCCACATCAACCTCATGTACTTAACAGCGAGAATAAAGTCCTGTTTCTCAAGCCTGTAAAAAATTCTATTTTAAATGAGCAAAGTTCATCCCCAAGCCACTCTCTTGGCTTTCCTGTGTCACTACGGTAACTTGAAAGGAGGAATCTGGCTGCCAAATCCACTGACGTCACTACTTGGCGCCGGGAAGTGAGACAGGCGCCGAGTAGTGACGTCAGTGGATGCGGCAGCGGGATTCCTCATTCAAGTTAGTGACTGACCCGAGTATAAGTCGAGGTTCAGTTTTCAGGCTGTTTTTAAAGCTTGAAAACCTCGACTTATACTCAAGTATATACGGTAATCTTCAAGTCCAGTTTATCTTACTGAATACCACAGATGTAGTTCTAAGAAATTGTAGAACAGTATATTATACTAGTATGTACTAAAATAATATAGTCTTTCTAGAAAGGATTGTTACTAAAAGCTCTTGCACAATCAATCTAAAATAAATACAAACATTTGTGGCAGAAACCGGATAATGTGTCTATCAAAATCCTTACATAAAACCAATATGGGAATGGTGGCCCAAAGTAACATTTCTTTTAAGTATAACTAAACTGACCCCTAGTACCCAAAGGTTAATCCTATAAATCAGAAGAGGTGAGACAAAGCTTAAGAACAATGTTGTCTGATGATTTTAGTTACCCCTTTAAAAGAAACGTGAAATTAAAGCTGTAATGTAAATACAGTACATTATCCCAGGAAATAAAAATAGGGAAGAAAGCATGCAATGTTGACTACAGTTGCTGACAAATTAGATATCTAAATATAGATAGACTGATAGATAAGTTTCACCATACCAGGAGTATACAGACCAACTGATATTTCTGTCAGTCAGTCTTCTGCAAACAATGTCCTGTAATTCAGGGGCTAGTGGAGAACGGTTGTCTATTTATCTGTTTCCCTAAGGACTTTTAATAATAATTAATAATTTTTCCCAATAAATTATTAAATCCTGCACTTGATGTCTTTGAAACAATCTTTTCAGATATCAGTACGCATTTGTAACTTCTGTTTGTTTTATCATTTCCTATTTACGTCATGACATAATTATGGATACGTTTATGAAACCGTGCAGACGCACTTCATACACGAAAAAATCATTGGTTGTTTTGGACATTAATGTGTATAAACCAAACCATGATGTGTGGTGAACGATATGTTCGTACAATGATCACCACCAAATCTTTCATGTGTGTGTGTACCTAGCTTTAGGCTGGGTACAACACATCATCAATTTTTTTGTGCTGTCCAACCTTTTGCCACTAGTGAGCAGTCAGCTGGGACGAACCACGTCAGGACTGCACCTGATTTTTTGACATACCTGATCATCCGATCCGCAAATACACCATCCAATTTTCAGACCAAATATCTGGATGGTGTGTACCCAGCCTTAGACAAAGACCGTTCAAAAAAGATAACACGCTGTAAAATTTTATTTATTAGTAAAGATAAGGATACATAGATAGATAGGCGTAGCATAATTAATTACCTTGATGCGGTTCTCCTCCCTTTGGACAATACTGCAAACTCTGATTAACATGGGATTTCTTTTGTCCACTGCCTCTAACTTCATTTGTGGTTGGAACCCATGAGGTGGGCGCTTTGTTAAATACACAGAAATAAAATGTGGTAAATGAAAAGTAGTAAAAAGAATTAAAAAAAGCTGTTTAAGATATGGTTTGACAAAAGCTAAATACACACAATAAATAAAGATTGTTACGACCAATCATTAGATGATGATCGGTCCAACGACTGACCGGTTTGACCATTAATTGTATATACAGTATATGAGCACACATTGGGGTCATTTGTGATCCATCTAGACAAATCATGAATCTTGCCATAAAAATACAGTCACCTGAAGCTGTCTATTCTTTTGTGGTCTTTAAATAGGTCAACAGAAACCAGGGGTATAAAACTTTAAATGTTCAAGAGCTATAAGAATTAAGATTGGAATAGTGTGACATTTTTAATGCCAACAAAACTTAGGTCTAAAACACATGCAAAACATAACATGAAAATCAAAACCTAATTTAAGATACAACCAACTTACTGCATTGCGTTGATGGGCAAGGAATGATAACAGCTCTTCTTTTGCCCATACAATGTCCTGATTTTAGGTTGATTTAACATTCAATTGTTGAATCGTTTTAATATCAGACTGTCTAGTTGATTTACCTCCTGTGACATTCCCCAGTATGGACATTACAATACTTAATAAGTATCACAAAACAATTTTCTAATGTTCCATTGCCTGGGTCAACTAGCATATGGCCTGCAGTCTACTGTAGGAAAAGCAGTTACAGGTCTATAGATTTGGATTAACCTAGATATAAAAGAGGTTTGGAGGTTAACTTACTGGTTTAAAGGCCCTTGCTGGGGCTGCCTGAGTTCCATTTTTTTCTAGATAACACTCCCAGGAGAAGCTTTTGGGGTCTTTAAATTCTGGCATACCACAAAGATAAAAATGGATAAAGGAATGTAAATTTATATACATCAAGTTTGTAACAGCAGTAAACAGCCTTAAAGGGTCCACTATACTCACTGAAACAACTTTACATTTTCTGAAACTACAATTTGAGAGAAGTAAAATGGTACTACTCACATATTTATTTGTGCTTGCTTTGTCATTAAATTATAAGTTCTGCACAGCCTCACCATGGACCCTGCTCTGCTTACACATCTCCCCTCCATCCCCCCTTTTTTCTTTTCTCTGCTGATTCTCTTAAATGTTGCAGAAAGTGTTCTGGCAGGCAGGCAAAGAGGTCAGACATGGGTCGCATATTATAATTTCTGCTTTTGGAGTGACAGGTCTTTCCCAGTAAATGCTGTATTTTCAAATGCTGATTTCTCAGAATCTACAGAAATCTACAAAACGTTTTGGAGCAGTAGTAGGTTCTTGCTGTATCTAAAGGTACACCTTTTGAAAATTAGATTCTTTTAGAGTAAAGATACCCTTTACACTACAAACTTATCTCTCACATTTCCTGAAATCTTGGGACAACAGCCCAATGTTTTTGTAGCTGACATTTGAACACAATATGAATGTGCCATGGTGGGGTACAACATAGGATAAAAAAGTTTGATCCATCTAATATCTTGTGTGTATGTGTGATGTATGACTAGCATATGACTGTTTCAAATATACTCTGAATCAGAATTATTTTCAGGGAAAACATTTACGTTAGATTGTGAAGGAGACATATATCACATATATCTACAGCTTTAAGTTTTAGTGTCAACTACATGAAAAATTTTATTTTACTGTCTCATTACTATATTTTGGTTGTTTTATTCTTCTAACCTTGATGATTCAATATCATATGATATGCTCAGCTCTTGTTTTCCTACTCAACTGATAAACATAGATATCATACGCTTAGCTCTGTTAGATGAAATGTAAAAGAGGAATCTCTCCACAAGGACGCTCTGCATATGACTCATGGAGAAGAAGCTACAATGGCCTAAATAAGCAAATATAATGACCCTTGCCATAACCCATTGTGACTAACAATAAAGCTGAAGAAGCATTTTTGCATACTGAACAACTCGTGTCAGTGTGGTTCTTTCTAGTTTCTTCTCGGCCAAGGCTGCTCTATCAATGGATAACTAATTAGGAAGGGAACAGATAATTCTCGGACCCAGTTCGGTCCATATCAATTGGCACCCAACGTGGGGCACTCAGGCTCTGGCCGATGCCCAGGACTCAAGCTGACCAGTAGTGGACAGACGGAAACTGATCACTTCCGGGACACAGGTAAGACCTATGTTATTAGTTTCTTGCCTGTGTCATCCTGTTACACTGTTGGTTAAACTTGGTGTCCATATCGGCCTTTAGCAGTCAGCAAAGACAGGTAATATCTTGCCTGATGGCATTCCCATAACCTGTGAAGGATAATCTGTTGCCCGGTCTGTGTTTTTTTTTTTGTTGTTAGTCTGTTGTTCCCTTAGTCTGGTCGTTTTTGAATAAGGCAGAACTTAGTGAATAGAGACAGGTCATGTACATATGAATATACACACACGAGACAAAAGTTCCCCGACCGACTGATCTTTGTGACTGTCGGTGTGAGTAGCGGTCGGTGTGTGGTTAGACACATATACTTCCAGGACAGGGAATTTCCCTGACCGACTAATCTTTGTGACTGTCGGTGTGAGTGGCCAGGACAGGGAATTTCCCCGACCGACTGATCTTTGTGACTGTCGGTGTGAGTGGCCAGGACAGGGAATTTCCCCGACCGACTGATCTTTGTGACTGCCGGTGCGAGTGGTGGTCCTGAGGAGTGGTGAAGCTGTGTGCAAAGTACCACGACGTGCCTAGACCTGAGTATCTAAGGTGTCTCTGTTCACTGTAAGATCGCGTCCGAGATATTCCCACCAGACATGGGAGGATATGTCATGTGTTGATTGTGTATGTGGTTTACTGTTTGGAATTAGTCCACAAGGTTGGAGACTTATAAAAATAAGGAGACATTCAAAAGGCTATCCATCATCATATATGGGCTACAAACCTGTATTGTGGGCATTTCCCCAATTTCTGTGTTATCGACTTAATTTTCCACATTTTTCAGTGGAATCAGATTGTATTGGTTTAAAATTCCAACAGGTGTGCGAAGTGTCTCAGGCAAGGACAGGAACAGAGCCCATTTTCTGTAATTGTAGACCCCCGCCGAAGGTTTAGCCAAAGTAGAACAAATTGCAATTCAGATTTTACGCGAATTGGGGTTTCCTGGCATCTAGAGTTAGTCATACTGAATAGGAATTGATAGACCAGGCTGTTACCCTTTACTTGTGCTCGACAAGGAATACCTTTTAGTTAATTGTATATGGCTAAAATGGGTCAGAATAAAAGTAAGATGAGAGAGGAATGTAAAGACTTGGTGCTAGGTGTTCTAAAAGAGATAAAGAGATAAAGAGGTAAAGAGGTAGACTTCCGCAGGTGGCGATCTGCATTTTTAGTTTTCCCTTTGGAAGAGTTACCTGGGAGTCGTACAAGTTATATATATTTCCCCTAATTGATAGGATTCCTAATTGCGGGTGGGACTCGCACCTTGTAGTGGGACTACAAGATAATACTCCGGCAGGCGGTGACCTCCACGTAGAGAGTTAATGTTCTCTCCTTAAAGGGCATCTATAGTGGGAAAATGAACTTTTTTTTCTTTCTTTCCATGTGTTCTATAATTCCCTACAACCCCCAGAGTGTCTTCACTTTTTTCAGATTCCCTCTCTGTCCTGAGATACACCAGTTAGAAGAATACGTGATTGCATTCCTCTACTCCTACTTGGACTGTCAATCAAATCCCTGTGACTTGATCCCCCCTCCCTGCTCTGTAATAAACATAGAGATAACAGCATTAGCAGGGGGGAGAAAGGTAGCTTTGATGTTAGATATAAGGCTGCACTTGACCCCCCATCTTAATAGCATTCACTGATTGATGATGGGTCACAAAGTGAGAGATCGTAAACTGTACTGATCTCCTTCTTCCGTGTCTCCAGGACAGCTTACTTTCTATTGGCCACTGTGCGTGGGTGTGTTTTTCAGGATGTTGAACTTTTAACTCCTACTGCACATAAAAAGCTTGTCGGTTAGCCAGAGCTGAGACATGGAGGAGGTAACAGAGGGGAGGGAGAAGGGGGGAATGCTGCACATAGATCTGACACCGTGGTTAAACAGAGTCAGTGACAGATATAGGATTAAGGCAGCACAGAGTACATGAATTTAACTTTGCAAAGGGGCAATGTGTTTTTTTCACTATAGATGCCCTTTAACTAGGAGTTGCTTCCGGCGAGGAGCATAAAATAAGGGAGTTTAGGGACGGGGACAGAAAGAGTTAAGCTTAACCAGTTATAGAACGGACAGTGTGGTCCAGTTCATTTGAAGTTCGAACTTCTAAAGAGTTATTAGTTGTTTTGCTAGCTAGCATTATACGGAACAGTATTATACGGAACAGTATATATATATAGCATTATATGGAACAGCTAGCATTATACGGAACAGTAACACCTTTGTATGTCTTGTGTGTTTTATGTGTAACAGTTTTGTCTGTCAAATTTGTTAATTTGCTGCACTTGCTTATTTTGCGCTTTTTGTTAACCTTCTTGCTTACAGGATGGAAAGTTTCACAGTAAAGGCGTCTGACCCAAACATGATAAGTCTTTTAAAGTATATTAAAGTGTTTTAATTCTAAGTTTACAGGTTTCCAATGTGTGGAAAAATACTGATAAAAAGACTGGCACAGGAGTTCCAAAGAATTTTCCTGGGAAACTCCAGAGAATTAGGTGATTCGTATTGGTGGTACAGTTTATGGCAATACATGGTTTGATAATATATTGGATTGGATAAAAGATGTATATTCTCATTGAGAGCTCTTTTAGTGAATTTTATTATAAATCTAGTTATATTAATGAGTGAGGTTAAATTTGGTTGATGCTGGCTTCACTTAGAATGTTTTCTATTATAAATTTATTTTCCTTCCTGGATCTTTCAAGTAAGGTAAAGTTCTGTGTCTAATCATTATCTGCAGTGTCTGCGTTTCTGACACCCCACTTCCCCCTCCTTCTCTTCTTTTGCTTGTGGAAAACGAAAGTAGATTTGATGTGTAACTAGTTTTAGTGGGACTTATATAATTGCATTGTGATCTTAATTGTTTTGCATCTGCACGTGTACAGTTTAAGGAAAACAGTGTTAAATTTTGAGAAAGTGAAGATTTAGAAAGTGGTAGAGGGCAAGGATCTGGTAGAGTTTCTGGTGGTGTGGAATGATCAGCTTAATAATAGTAGATATGTTATTTGTAATAAATTAGATCATTAGTGAGACTAGTGCCCGTTATATCCATATAGTTAAAGGAAATGTCCACCCCCAAACTATAATCCCCCCCACTACTAGCCCCATCATGTAGTGTAGTTTAATCCTTACCTCACATCCCAGCTCCATAAGGTTCTCCTGTAGTCCCCCCCCCAAAGTCCCAAAAACTGCCCACCAGGAGGACAGCAGAGTCCATATAGGACTCTGCCTCCTACCTGGCCTCCGGGAGAAGTTTGGCATGCGTACTGCAGCCCTTCTCCCCCTCCCTCTCCCTCCCTCTCCGGATTCCCTCCCCCTAGTGTAAAACCCTTTCCACCAAAGATTCCCCCTGTCCCCCCAGCCCCAACCGCTGTTAGTATTATTAGAAAATGCCCGAAACATTACTTACCTTCCCTCTTGCCTCCGCCGCACTGAACTCCCCGCAGCTGCGTCCGTGATTGGCTGCCGCTCAGCCAATCACAGACGTGACTGCCGGTCCCGCCCCTCTGCTTGCATTTACTCGCAAGCAGAGGGCCTGGCAGCGCGGCAGAGGCAAGAGGGAAGGTAATTAAAGTTTGGGGCATTTTCTAATAATACTAACATAGCGGTTGGGGCTGGGGGGACAGGGGGGAATCTTTGGTGAAGATTTTATTTTAAGGGTGGACATACCCTTTAAGTAGGATGTAAAAATACAGTCACAGATAGTTGTAATGGATTTTCTCACAAGTGATTCCCTCGCTGTGGTACAGCTCATGGACAAAATGTGTAATCCTATTTGTGTTCTTCAGATATACAAGGTAATCTGTTTAATTTTTTTTAATGAAGAATGTGCTTCTTTATCAAAGCTTCCTTATATAAATGGTCCCTCAGCTGATTGCAAGCCTTTTGTAGAGATTTATTGGGGTACCTGCAGAGACTAAGAATACAAAATATTTGTCACTAATAGGGATGATGGACTATTGTTATTGTCTTATTTTTCCTTTAAATTATACCAGAAAGGAAACTTAGCCCTTATTAGCATTTCTGCCAATACCCAATGTTATACAGTTGTTGGATTTAAGACATTTCATGTGTCACTGTTTGACATAGAGACTTGGTGGACTTGCCAGTGACTGACTTTTGGCTCTCTGTGAAGTGTTAAAATAATAATGGGTTCAGCCACATGGTTCTAGGATTATTTAAATATGTTAATTGTCAATTAATTATGTAGAGTTGGAGATGTGGACCAAATACTTTATAAGACACAAATAATAGGATAATGAACCAATGTGGATGCTTGTACGTGACCTGTTCAGTAGTCGCTAATAGAGAATATACAATGGCAGGACTACTGCAAAGAAAATCTTGAATCTCTCTTATCTGAACCCCCTCCCCAATGAACATACCAATACAAATGTATATCCTAACCTGTCTTTTTCTATGTGATTGCTGAGTATATCTGTACAGATATTTGTGCTAACTTGCGCTACCTACTGTTTATTCTGTAAACTCCCATCTCTATTCTCAATAAAAATATTTATTAAAAAAAAAAAAAAATGTCAATTAATTAATGATGGTTATTGTGTATCCAGAGCATGGAGGTATGTAAAAAGGTCTCTCTCTCCTCAATTGTCCTGCATCAAAAGCTTCCAGAAAATACAATATTGCAAAGACTCAGTTCAATATCTTGGTTGTATAAGAACTAAGGGTGAACATCTGGTCAGCCCCGCCAGAGATAAAGACATTGTGCGCTTCAAACACCCTGTAAGAAAGCTGAATTGGTCAGCTTCATCAACTTTTAGCAACAATATAGGTGTAGATCTCTCCCCAGTCCGATTTGATTCTCTACCAATTAGAGCTGGTATTTTTGTAGGTGTTTTTGTATATTTTGCATATACTGTAGATGTGGATTATTATCCTCCTTATGTTTAGTTGTTTAAATGAAATGATTGTGAGTTCTTTTCATTTTTGTTTAAGGAAAAGTTATTTTATATATGTGTTAAGTTGCTACTCTTTCCTCCATTTCTTTTGGTTTCTTTCCTGCATTCCCACTTTTCCCTGAGAATGTTATTATTTCAGTATAAGTTTTGTTTTCTCCCGATTCATTTTTTTTTTTTTTAAAGATTTTTTCAAGCATTGTTTTTAGACCCTTTGGGTCTTTATTAAAGAGGGGATAGTTATAGTAATAATATGGCTCATAAAAGTCTTAGCCCCAATTTTTATAGCCCAAATCTACTACAGGATGTAGATACTTAGGGGCATATTTATAAAGCATTGTCTTTTTCGCCAAATAATTAGCGCAGCACATCGCAGCGAAAATAGCGCCATTTATAAAAAAGCGAAAAAAAACACACTTCGTGGCTGAAAAAGGCGAACGGGCGCGATAAAGAGCGAAAAGTATCGCAGCGAAAACTTAACGCATCTAAGAAGACTGCATTGTGAAAACCATTCGAAACCAGAAAAGCCCACTAGAAAATGATGTCAAGTTCAAAATGGCCACCTCACATTTACCAAGAAGTCAGCCATGTCTTATTTAGTCAATCTTCTTAGAATTTCTCAATTGGAATTCAATTTTCTTTTGCACTGCACATTCGCCTTTCTAATGCGCGTTCGCTTTTCCAAGGCATATTACATTATAATGTGCGTTCGCCTTTCTAATGTGCGTTCGCCTTTCTAATGCGCATTCGCTTTTTCCAAGGCATATTACATTATAATGTGCGTTCGCCTTTCTAATGTGCGTTCGCCTTTCTAATGCGCTTTCGCTTTTCCAAGGCATATTACGTTCTAATGTGCGTTCGCCTTTCTAATGTGCGTTCGCCTTTCTAATGCGCGTTCGCTTTTCCAAGGCATATTACATTCTAATGCGCGATCGCCTTTCTAATGTCGCTTTTCCAAGGCATATTACATTCTAATGCACGATCGCCCTTCTAATGCGCGTTCGCTTTTTCAAGGCATATTACCCATTAGAATGCCTTTTCGCTCAAACAATGACTTTTCACCACCTTCAGGGTCGCGCTAATCTTTCGCTCTTTTTAACGAAAAAAACCACCTTTCGCTCTTTTATAAATCGCGTTATGCCTTTTTGCTCCCTTTTCGCTAAAATTACCATTGCGAAGTAAGGCGAAAAGGGTTTAGCGATAGCTCACGGAAACGGTTTCGCCATTCGTTAACGCTACCTTTATAAATAGCGATAACTGTCTTTTTGGCGAAAACCCATGCGAAAAGCGAATGCGAAAACATTTCGCTACTTTTCGCTCTTTTATAAATATGCCCCTTAGTGGTGATGTGGGCTTGGTGAAGTCGCTGCATCAACATAAAGTTTTAGAACCTCCCTACAGTCCCCCGGTAACTGTTGAGGCCGTGAACATCTAGCAGATCAAGGTTGCAAGGCCTCCAAAGCGAAACTACAGTGGTGCCAACCAACTGTGACATTCCTCGGACAATGTATTTCTCAAGGGACACGACACATCACAACCGACAGGAACAAGACTCTACAAGGCATCATTCTTCCACGTGGACATAAACCTCTACATGCCTTTCTCCGCCTCATCTCTTACAGCCATTCTCATGCAACCTCTCTACGATGTCTTAAATTCTGAACCCTACACCATGCCTGCCGAAGCTGCTGAATGTTTCACCACTCTGAAGACTATCCTATCTTCAGCACCCGCACTAGGGCTCCCGGAATATGAGAAGCCATTCAAACTCTTTGTTTCTGAGCATCAAGGCCACGCCCTTGGTTTCCTCGCTCAAAACCATGGATCAAGAATTAAACATATTGGATATTTTTCTGGACAGCTAGACAATGTTGCTAAGGGAGCGCCCATCCTGCATGAGAACAGTTTATGCAGCTCATTTTCTCCTGGATAAAACCTCTGATATCATCCTAGGCCACGATTGCATTCTCTTGGCCCCTCTACACTTCTGCCAATTCCTGAGGGGGGTACCACCGATGATGGAACTTATCACCATGGAGCACAGGATAATGAGGACCATGGTGCACAGGATACACTCAACTGCTTTGAACTCATGCAGCAAGAAACAGCACACCTTCCCACAGTCAGTTTGTCTCCACTGGACAACCCAGACATCACTTTATTTGTGGATGGATCACGCTTTGCAGGCGAAAAAGGCAAATTTCAAAAACTGAAAGTGAAGGCTCATGGCAAACTCAACTCCCCTGAAACCATAGGCAATAATATGGCTGACAAGGCTGCAAAGTCAGCTGCCTTGAGAGGAATACAGGAATTGCCAGAAGATGCAAGGGGAAAATTTAACCTTCAAGACAACACCACTGAAGCGACTCCCCTTCTCCAGATGGGATTCTTGGACAGCATGGATAAACTAAAAAATATCCAAGGCAACACCGACAAGGAAGAGAGAGAGGGGTGGCTAGGAAAGGGGGCAGTACTTCAAGATGGACTATATACATACAATAAGAAGGTGTGTATACCTAAAAACCTCTACCCAGCTCTCGTCCAATGGGCACATGGACCTGCCCACATTTCAAAGAATCTCATGAATAACCTAATATCAAAGACTTACTTTGCTCCTGGAACATCCAATCATGTTTTATAAATGCTAAAGAATAGAATATGAACTATCCGATGCCTCACAGAGTATGAGGTTATTTTAAATCTATCATGGTCTTAAAAGTTAGATATATTCTGGTCTTACCGATGGTATATTCCTTTTATTTACTGCATTAAGATTATAGGTTAAATTAATACCCAAGCAATTAATATTTAAATATAGGTGTAAATCTCTCCCCAGTCTGATTTGATTCTCTACCAATTAGAGCTGGTATGGTTGTAAGTGTTTGTATATAGTGTATATAGATCTTCAATTCCCAGATTCTGTTTAAAATTTAGTCCGTTACTGAGTTTTGTTTATTTAGCTTAATCTTTTCTTTTACCCGTACCTGTGTTTTGTTTAAGGTTTAAGCTGTTAGTTCACTGATTCCAGGTATGATTTTAATGTAGTTGGTTTTGGTAGAATTTGGCAGTTGATAGTTTATAAATGAGAATGGTGAGCTGACTTTACATTAATTTAATTTGTGGATTATTATCTTCCTTATGTTTTAGTTGTTTAAATGAAATGATTGTGAGTTCTTTTCATGTTGTTTAAGGACATGTTATCTCATATATGTGTTAAGTTGCTACTCCTTCCTTCATTTCTTTTTGTTTCTTTCCTGCATTCCCACATTTCCCTGAGAATGTTATTATTTCAGTATACGTTTTGTTTTCTCCCGATTAATTTTTTTTTTTTATTAAAGAGGGGATGTTATAGTAATAATATGGCTCATAAAAGCCTTAGCCCCAATGTTTATAGCCCATATCTACTACAGGATGTAGATACTTAGTGGTGATGTGGGCTTGGTGAAGTCGCTGCATCAACATAAGGTTTTAGAACCTCCCTACAGTCCCCACGGTGACTGTTGAGGCCGTGAACATCTAGCGGATCAAGGTTGCAAGGCCTCCAAAGCGAAACTACAGTGGTGCCAACCAACTGTGACATTCCTCAGACAATGTATTTCTCAAGGGACACGACACATCACAACCGACAGGATCAAGACTCTACAAGGCATCATTCTTCCACTTGGACATAAACCTCTACATGCCTTTCTTGGCCTCATCTCTTACTGACGTTCTCATGCAACCTCTCTACGATGTCTTAAAGTCTGAACCCTACAACATGACTGCCGAAGCTGCTGAATGTTTCACCACTCTGAAGACTATCTATCTTCAGCACCCGCACTAGGGTCCCGGACTATGAGAAGCCATTCAAACTCTTTGTTTCTGAGCACCAAGGCCACGCCCTTGGATTCCTCGCTCAAAACCATGGATCAAGAATTAAACATATTGGATATTTTTCTGGACAGCTAGACAATGTTGCTAAAGGGAGCCCATCCTGCATGAGAGCAGTTTATGCAGCTCATTTTCTCCTGGATAAAACCTCTGACATCATCCTAGGCCACGATTGCATTCTCTTGGCCCCTCATGACATTTCTGCCATTCTTAATCAATCTCAACCGAAACATATGTCGTCATCACGCCATCTTCGACTCCAATGTTCTATCCTCATGCCCGACAATGTCACGCTTCAACGTTGTTCCATACTTAACCCCTCTACACTTCTGCCAATTCCTGAGGGGGGTACCACCGATGATGGAACTTATCACCATGGAGCACAGGATAATGAGGACCATGGTGCACAGGATACACACAACTGTTTTGAACTCATGCAGCAAGAAACAGCACACCTTCCCACAGTCAGTTCATCTCCACTGGACAACCCAGACATCACTCTATTTGTGAATGGATCACGCTTCGCAGACGAAAAAGGCAAATTTCACCTGAAAGTGAAGGCTGAAAACCATAGGCAATAATATGGCCGACAAGGCTGCAAAGTCAGCTGAATTGAGAGGAATACAGGAATTGCCAGAAGATGCGAGGGGAAAATTTAACCTTCAAGACAACACCACTGAAGCGACTCCCCTTCTCCAGATGGGATTCTTGGACAGCATGGATAAACTAAAAAATATTCAAGGCAACACCGAGAAGAGAGAAAGGGGTGGCTAGGAAAGGGGGCAGTACTTCAAGATGGACTATATACATACAATAAGAAGGTGTGTATACCTAAAAACCTCTACCCAGCCCTCATCCAATGGGCACATGGACCTTCCCACATTTCGAAGAATCTCATGAATAACCTAATATCCAAGACTTACTTTGCTCCTGGCATCACCACCTTTACCAGGAATTACACGGCTTCCTGTGCAATATGCGATAAATGCAATCCAGGACGTATGGAAAAGCCTCCAAAACTTCATCTGGCCAAACCTTTGTAGCATTTCCAAAGGATCCAGATAGACCACATCCAAATGCCAAAAAGGGGAAGATTCGAATACGTGTTGGTAATTGTGGATATGTTCTCCGGATGGCTGGAAGCGTATCCCGTAACTAACATGACTGCTAAGACTACTGCCAAGAAATTACTCTCCGAGGTCGTATGCAGATTTGGTGTACCTGAAGTGATTGAAAGTGATCAAGGCCCTGCATTCACTTTAGGAGTGATCTTACACTTCCACGCGCCCTATCATCCTCAAAGTAGCGGGAAGGTTGAAAGGATGAATGGAACCCTGAAGACGCGCATGCTAAAAATGGCTCAAGACTCTGGGATGGGATGGCCTGACAGTCTGCCTATAGCTTTGTTCAGTGTCAGATACACACCCAGGGGGGAGCACAAATTATCCCCCTTTGAGATCTTATTTGGGTCAGCCCCTAGGTTAGGGTGTTATTTCCCTCAGCAATTGCAATTACATTCTGATGTATTAACTGATTTTGTCTCCCAACTAACTCGTGAATTAACCAAAGTGCATGGTCAAGTGTTCTCTTCTCTTCCAGATCCTCAGGCTGTAGAAGGTACCCATTCACTTCTCCCAGGTGACTGGGTGCTGGTCAAGAAGTTCATAAGAAAATACTATCTCGAACCTAGATTTGACGGCCCCTTCCAGGTTCTCCTTACCACTCCCACTTCAGTGAAACTGGAAGGAAGACCTTCGTGGATCCACGCATCACATAGCAAGAAATCCACCTCTCCTGATTGGTCTTTATATCCTTTTTATCATCTCCTCATGGGAGGCCCTACAAGTTGCCATAACTCAGAAGGGGGGTCTAACTACATTCTGGTTTAATTCTTCTAACACCAATGCGGCAACCTTTATGTTTGATTTCTGTATGATTGGTAGGTGTCCCAGTGTCCTTGGGCATTGGAATGGTGAATGTGCTTTGAGTAAAGCAATCATGCCACTTCACATTATCCCTCACTATCCGTCAGGTCTACCTTCACAACCATCTCACCGCACCAGGAGGTAGTCTTGACCCTCACGTGTATATTGATGCCATTGGAGTCCCTAGGGGGGTACCCGATGAATACAAAGCCTGTAAACAAGTTAAAGCAGGGTTTGAATCTCTAATTCCAATGATCACAGCGAATAAAATTGTTGATTGGATTAATTACATCTATTACAATCAGCAATGATTTATTAACTATACTAGAGATGCACTCCAGGGTTTGGCTGATCAATTAGGCCCCACCGCACAAATGACTTTCCAAAATAGAATCACTTTGGATATGATTCTTGCTGAAAAGGGGGGAGTCTGTAAAATGCTACCTGACTACAGCACTTGTTGTACTTATATCCCTGATAACACTGTCCCAAACGGTAAAGTCACTCTTGCTATTAAGAAACTTGAGGATTTGTCAATCGAATTAAAGAGAAATTCTGGTATAACAGACCCATGGGACCAATATTTTGGATGGATGACTGGGTGGCAGAAAACTTTAGCCCAGATAGGGGTGACCGTATTAATTGTTCTGATTTTTGTCTCACTTTTTATCTGTTGTTTCGTCCCATATGCTAAGAAGCTAGCTACAAAGGCCGTAGAGATATCTGCCCCCACTTTTATACTCCAAGAATATAACACACTGTATGAGTCCCCATATACTGCCATGCGCTCTACTGATGTCTCCTCTTACAATCCTCTTCATTAACTCCACCTTCAGGGTTAGTCAGGATGTTGGAAGTTGGAAGGGTTGGTCCCTTGCTTTGTGCAGGTCTCTCGAGACCAAGCTATAGATCCATTCCCATCCCTATGGTGGAACCCCTCTGGAGCAACTCTGATAATTCTTGCTAGGTAGAGACAGCAAAATAGACATTTTAGGGGGGATTGCAATATATCACATATATCACATATATCTACAGCTTTAAGTTTTAGTGTCAATTACATGAAAATTTTACTGTCTCATTACTATATTTTGGTTGTTTTATTCTTCTAACCTTGATGATTCAATACCATATGATATGCTCAGCTCTTGTTTTCCTACTCAACTGATAAACATAGATATCATACGCTTAGCTCTGCTAGATGAAATGTAAAAGAGAAATCTCTCCACAAGGACGCTCTGCATATGACTCCTGGAGAAGAAGCTACAATGGCCTAAATAAGCAAATATAATGACCCATGCCACACTAATTGTGCCAATTGACACCCCCACCTATATAACCCATTGTGACTAACAATAAAGCAGAAGAAGCATTTTTGCATACTGAACAACTCGTGTCAGTGTGGTTCTTTCTAGTTTCTTCTCGGCCTAGGCTGCTCTATCAGTGGATAACTAATTAGGAAGGGAACAGATAATTCTCGGACCCGGTTCGGTCCATATCAAGATATCTGATAATTAAAGGACAATTATACTCACCTTTTCCCCGATCCACAGCAGCATAGTACCCAGGGTGAGGAACTAAAATCGCTAAGTCCTAACCCTGGGTACTTTCCCTAACTCCTGCACTACTTACCGCAAATCTGCTTCGCCGATCCACACTGTTCCACCTCTCTTCTACTGTCAGTGACAGTCGCGAGGCAGCCAATTGGAAGACACGCCTCCTTGCAGAGCGTATCTTCCTATTGGCTGCCTCGCGATCTGTCACTGAAGCAGGAAGAGCGGAGGAATGGAGCGATCGGCGAAGCAGATTTGCGGTAAGTAGTGCAGGAGTTAGGGAAAGTACCCAGGGTGAGGACTTAGCGATTTTAGGTCCTCACCCTGGGTACTATGCAGCTATGGAGGAAGAGGAGCGAGGGTGAGGTGAGTATAGTTGTCCTTTAAAGATGAACTAAAACTAAAGATGAACTAAAATATGAATCAACTTTGCTGCTTTCTTGCGAAGCAGCAATGTCAGCTGCCCCAGGATCCTCTAGTTGCTGGATCACAGGAGGAACAGATACATGAAGAGTCCAGTTACCCTCTTTGCCCTTTCCAATGACTGAGAAGGGTTAGGACCTTACGTGACATTACATCCTTCACCTCAGTGAGGAAAAAAAGTATTTTTGTGAGAAAGCTTAATCAGATCAAATTTTAAAACCATAATGGTGGGGGCGTGGCATAGCACTGCATAGAATTGGACACATGGTGAAGGAGCTCCACACCTTATATCCTGCAATTATCCTTAACAGTGTAACTTTGCACACACAACTGACCTAAAACCCTCTAATACCTATATGGACTTCCAATGCTGCAACCCAGACAGACCCAGGAGGCCAAGACGAGGAAGATGGAGGCCCGGCTCCCCATACGTTGGAGATACAGGATGAGCCAGTCTCTGTGTCGGAAACCATTACCTTCTAATGGAAGCTATTGCCCTCTGCTAAGCTACCCTCAATACCATAATGGATGAGGTTAATTTAGATTAACCTCACAGGATGTGCATGGCCTCAAGAAAGGGTAACTGAGACTGAGAACCGCATCAGTGCGCTGAAGCATATCGTGCCACCACTTCAACAGGCAAGTGACTAATACCAGACCACTATAAAAACACTCCTATCCCAATGAGATGAAATGGAAAACAGGCTCAGTCGAAACAACTTCCACTTTGTGGGTATCCCCAAAAGGGCAGAAGGCATAGATCCTAATGCCTTCATTGAAAGACTCCTACTGGACAAGTATGGCAAACATAGGTTCTCTACCTCATTAGTTGTGGAGCGCGCTCAGCGCAACTCACCAAACCTCCACCAACAAGCACTTTTATTGCCAAGGGATATTACAGGGATAGGGATACTATTCTCCAACTAACCAGAGAATCTGGAAATATCCCATTTCAGAATACCCAGATTTCTATATACCCAGACTTTTCCACTGAGATCCAGAAACAGTGCACAAAATAATAAATTGAGGTGAAACGTTGGATGAGAAAGCGGCAAATCAAAATATATCCAGCAAAAGTAAGGGTCACAGAAGGAGGCCAGACATATTTCTACAATTTACTGGAGAAAGTCTGGTTGGATGGCCTGGAGAAATGCACATCTGCAAATTGTTCTACCCCACACCCTTAAAGACCACAACTACACCATTTACTGAGCTTTGTTATAACCACCCAATGGATATCCGTATTCCACCGATGGAGTACTGATGGAGCTGATGTGAACTTAAGATGACACCATATACAGCTAAGTACTGTGTGCAAATAGAATATAATTCCAGGAGAGGGAAGATAAGACGGTTAAGCTGGGTACACACAGATGAATATTCAATTAAACCTGCTTGCAAATTTTGGGCGATCGTGCTGCCTTCAATTGGCTGCTTGGGCAGTTGCTTCAAAATATTGGCAGTGCCAGAGGTTTTTTCAAGCAACAGACTATGGTCCGGAAAATTGACCGATAGTTTGTCAGTTGTATGGATAGTGTCAAGTTTGTTGGGTATTGTGCACTGAGCCTGAATATTTTCGATGGAACCTGCTGGCAAATTTTGGGTGATCGTGCTGCCTTTAATAGGCTGTGTGATCAGTGGCTCCAAAATATTGTTTTTTTCAACCATCAGACTATTCTCAGATAAATTGACTAGTAGTCTTTTGGTTGGGAGGATATGGGGAAGTTTTTCTTGTGTTAATTGGACCTTAGGGTCTTTTTGCTTTGAGCGAACCTTTTTGGCTGATTTCTCTACCAAATCGGTTGGAAATGTTATTGAACCTTTTGGCAAATTTTGTGCGATCATGCCGCCTTCATTAGGCTGTGTGATCAACTGCTCCAAAATGTCGGCAGTGCCACCAATTCTTTCAACTGTCACACTATTGTCAGATAAATTGACTGGTAGTCTTTTGGTTGGGAGGATAGTGGAAAGTTTGGCTTGTGTTAATTGGGCCTTAGGGTCTTTTTGCTTTGAGCAAACCTTTTTGGCTGATTTCTCTACCAAATCAGTTGGAAATGTTATTGAACATTTTGGCAATGTTTGGAGATCGTGCCGCTTTCAATAGGATGTGTGATCAACTGCTCCAAAATGTCGGCAGTGCCACCGATTTTTTCAACTGTCAGACAATTGTGAGATAAATTGACTGGTAGTCTTTTGGTTGGGAGGATAGCGTGAAGTTCGGCTCCTGTTAATTGGGCTTTAGGAGCTTTTTTCTTTGACTGAAGCTTTTTGGCTGATTTCTCTACCAAATAGGTAGGAAATATTATTGAACCTTTTGGCAAATTTTGGACGATCGTGCTGCCTTCAATAGGCTGTGTGATGAACTGCTCCAAAATATTGTCAGTGCCATGGCTTTCTTCATCCCACAGACTTATTGTCCAGTAAATTGACCGGTAGAATGTCGGTTGGCACGATAGGTTCAAGATTGACTGGTGTTGACTGGTCATAGGGCACAGTGCCTGAACATTTTCTTTCGAATTGTCGGCCAAATTGGTCGAAAATTCTATCGAGCCTGTTTGGCTGCTCTTGCTTCCTTCAAAAGACTGCGTGATCTGTTTCTCTGAAATATCGGCATTGCCGCAGGTTTTTTCAATTGACAGACTATTGTCCAGTAAATTGTCGGTCTGTCTGATAGGGTCAAGATTGACCTGTGTTAAATGGCCATTGGGCACTGAGAACTGTGCCTGACCATTTTCTGTAAAAATTTTCAACCAATTCCTTTGAAAAATTTCTCCAAAATATTTTCTCCAAAACTTCGGCAGTGCCATAGTTTTTTTCATATTTCCTTGTATGACACGCCACAAGATCTTGCTCATACTCACTGCAGGTTTTCCCAACGTTTTGGTGAGCTCTGTCAATCATTGAAGGGGTAATAATGGGTAGTGATGATGTTGCTTGAAATTTCTCTCTCCATCTCAAAATGTTGCATGCAAATGATTTGTGATGTAGAAGCAGCTTCTTATATAGTCTGTGACATTATCAATGTAACTGTCATGTAACTGTTGAAATGGAGAGACAATGAGCTCCAGATAAATGTAACACATTGACATGAGATTTATAGTTAGGATGTCCTGTATGGGAGGGTCAGTTACAATGTCATGTTACAATGTGACACATGGCAGGTGGAAAATAAAATGTACAGTTTAACGAGTGTGTCTGTGTGTGTACATAACCATTTCCCATATTAAATGTGCCAGGGTGGATATGATTTAAATCACTAGTCAGTAAGGCTTTATTTAAATCATAGTTTTCTAATTCTTGCTGATATAACTTTAATATGCAAGTAGATGAAGATTTTTAGAAAATTAACAATTTAAAGGACAACTCCACCCTCATAGGAACATCTTTTAGAAAGAATGGTCTCTTTAAAATATGTTGATAAATCATAGTTTGTCCTATGAATTCATTAATTACTGTATGCCTGCTATGCTTCTGGATGCCTCATGGAAACTGAGCAATTTAGAAACCTGTACTGAGCAGGTACTGAGCCTGTGCATGTAATAAGTCTGTGGGATGAAGAAAGCCATGGCACTGACAATATTTTGGAGCAGTTCATCACACAGCCTATTGAAGGCAGCACGATCGTCCAAAATTTGCCAAAAGGTTCAATAATATTTCCTACCTATTTGGTAGAGAAATCAGCCAAAAAGCTTCAGTCAAAGAAAAAATTTACTGGACAATAGTCTGCTCAATAGTCATGCTCAGAAGACAGGGGATTAACATTCAGTCATTGGCTGTGATGTCAACTGTCAAATCCATAACTGACAGTTACTAACTGGAAGAACCAGGAAGCAGAAACGGGAAACAAGACATTGTGCAGGATTTCAGGTTAGACTTATATATTTCACATATCAAAATATTACTGTAAACGTTTTGGGGGGTGATTTACCTGTATGTAAGTTTTCATTTTAGGGCTGGACTTGCCCTTTAAACAGATTTACTCAACTGAAACAATAACATTACAGCAAATATTATTTGCTCAAACAAACATCCAGATCTATTCCACTCCAAACAATCAGCAAAATATTGTTTCTATTCTATTCACTGAATTTCTTGAAACTTAGCACTGAAGGGGTTGATTCTGTATTCATAGGTTTGTAGAACAATAGGATTAAAGGGCAAGTCCAGCCCTAAAACGAAAACTTACATACAGGCAAATCACCCCCAAAATCCTAAGTTTGAAAACTGAAATATATAAGTCTAACCTGAAATCCTGTTTTTTTTTTATTTACTAAAAAAATTAAACCTATACAGCCTTATTCTACATAATTAAGAAACAAATCTTTATTTAATGATGGAATAACCTTTGGATGATAATATATTTTCCTAAAAAGAATTTTATTATTTTTTAAAAAAATCCAATTTAAATTTTTAAAAAAACATTTTTTTTTTGATTTTTTTTAAAAAAAAATCATTGATTTTAATCCACCCTGATTTAAAGGTATAATTCACTGTAAAATTGAAATATTTCTTTAATGTTTTGATTGAAGCTATGCCTTTCCTCCCATTCTTAAATAAATATCTCAGGAGCCAGGGACGAAGGTAAGTATATTTACCTTTCACACGATCCACCACTGAAGAAATGACAGGTCCCGACGAACCAGGAAGCGGTCGGGAATTTTCAGATCTGCAGCAGAGGATTGCACAAAAGTTAAATAAACTTACCTTGTTCCTGGCTCCTGAGATATTTATTGAAGAACGGAAGGTAAAGAATAGCTCCTTAACCTCCCGGGCTTCAATCAATACATTAAAGGAATAGTTCACTTTTCTATTTCTTTTAACCGCCTTCCTTTTGACCACTATTAAAGCAAAATGTGTCCAGTCAATTGTATAAGTGCTGCAAAGGGTTCTGCCATCCTCTGGAGAGAAATAGTTACATAGCAGTAGCATAAGGTCTCTGTCTAGTGATTGTAGTGTGGCAGTGTAGGGAAGGTTGAAAGTTAAAAAGGCTACATGTGCTATCTTGTAGTGGGCTTCTAACAAACTTTCATTAGTAATACACATAACACGCACAAAGAGATACCCAACCACTTCACCTCTCCCAACTCCCTATTTACTCTTTACAAAGCACTGGAAAGGACTCATTTGTAAAATGCAGTGCACTATTGAAACCATATGTACATAAAGGACATCTTGGAAATGGAAAGGGTTCAAAGAAGGGCAAATAAATTAATAAGGGGACTGGGGGAGCTTAAATATAAAGCTTGAATGAAAAGGCAATTGTGTGGGGATATGATCACTGTGTACAAATACATTAATGGGCCATACAATGAACTATCTGAGGCATTGTTTACCAGTAGAACATGTCGGCGTGCTCGCGGATATCCCTTTGTCTAATCCCTTCGATTAGAGGGATGTATATGTCTTTATTCAACCTCAAATACTATATAGCGTCTCATGGCATTTGAGACAGTTTTTAAATGTGGGACAATTTGTGTTTTTATTTTATAGAGGAATAGAGACAAAAATGGCAATAAGGCGTAAGTTTCTGCCAGATTTTATTTTCTAGAAAATTTGAAAAGGAAGATGTACCACTTTAAGGGTAATTTTGAGAAAATTTCCAAAGGTTCATACATGCACAAGCTAATACAAATCTTCCATTTCCCCTGGCAGGGAAATGGTAATCTACTACTAAAACTATGGAGCAGCTATTAAATACATGCAAGACCACTATACATAACTTTCACAATGTGGTATCAAAATGTTGTTATATCCTAACCCAATCAAAATCATAACCATGCAAAAAATACAGAATAAAGCTTTTAGGATAAGGATTTCCATTAAAACAAAGTTGCAGGTTGAAAATTCGCTTTTTACAGCTAAAAGTACATTTCAGGAAAAAATGGTTCGGATGTTTTGCAAAAATGTCTCCTTTACTCAATTCTTTCACTCTTTCTTTTTGAAACTTTTGTTGTAAAGCACTTATAATCCTGATTTTAAATATAATTCTTTGACAGGCTTCATTTTTAAAAAAACAAAATGCCTACTGGTGCACATGTGAATAGCCAGCATTAAGAAAGAAAGTTAGAAAGGACTTTGAACTTTATTAATGTTGGCTATTCACATGTGCACCATTTGGCATTTTGTTTTTTTAAAAATGAAAGAAAAAGTCCACCCTCATATGGAAAGCTTTTGTAAAAAATAGCCCAGGGGTGTCAAACTCAATTACATAAAGGGCCAAATTTAAAAAGACAGGCTAAATGGTGGGTCAAATTTTTATTTTTAAGATACCTAGCAGATGCAGGATTGTGACTCTGTCACGTTAGTTTTGGCTCCCAGCAGGGAAAGGGTGTGAAGCACACTGTTTTGGACTGGGTCCTCAGCCTAGGCCTGATCATGTGCTAATGTGGAATGCCCACCGTACTCTTCTGGCACAGTATGGAAAGGCTAAACCAATGGAAGACCCTTTGTCACACCTCCCTCCCTCCTCAGTGCTGGGCTAGATACATGATCTGTTGTTATAGTGGTGACTGCATCTAAGCCTTACTACACTGCTTTCCATTTGTGCAAGTCCCATTTTGCATTCCCAAGCTGTGACATAACTATAGATCTGCCAGCTAGATGACATGTATTTTAGTAAATGTGCCTGGGATCAGCTCTTCAAAAAATGCTGATTGTGTGATCTAGCAGGCAGGTCTATAGTAACGCCGCTGCTTGGGACTGCACAAATGGATAGACGTGTAGTAGGTCAGTTAGTACAGTCACCGGGACACAAAAAATGGTCTGCGAGCCTTGTGTTTGACGTGTGTGGAAAAGCTCCTTTAAAATATATTCTATTTTGTTCTCGGGAATCATTAGCTTGTGTTTGTTAGGTCCTTATTCCAATGTTTATATCTAATCTTGGGAAATCTTAATACAAAATTGTGATCACCAGATCCTGAAAGAAGTCTATACTAACAATCACAGCTTTAAACATGATCAGGTAGTAGCAGAGGTGTAACAGGGGGTAATCTGTTTTACACAGAAGGCTGTGGGGTTAAAAGCAGGGAATGTTGGGGAACAAAAATATTAAAAAAATCACCTCAGAGCTTTTATCTGGTCAGGGAACTCCTCGTGACATCTAATATCCTTATAAGTAGGGGGTACATTATCCACAATCTAAAATATAATGTAATTCATCTAAAAATAATTTTGCTACCATCTGTTTATACCAAGTGTGAATAAATTGTAAGCAATGGTCTCTCTAACCTGGTGGAGGGGTCAAATCAATTGCGGATTCTTGACAGTATCCAACTGGTCGGATATACGGACTACTTGCATCACACCTGTAGAGAAGAAATATTTGTAATGGACAAGCAAGTAAGTCAGCCTGTTACATTCTTTGCCAAATATAAAGAGAAGCTATCATTAATATGAATGGTTGCTGCTGCACTACTTTCTACACAGTTTACATAAATTTAAATATTAGCAATCAATAGTTTACATAGAACCCCATTTATTTTAGGGTAGTCGTTTTGCAATAAAAGTGTCACATACAACACATGGAATATAGTGTTGCCATAATTAATCAATGGTTCATAGCATACAAATACTGTAGATATATACTGTATGTTTAACATCTACTCATGTGATGTAGTTCTTTATGTGGTATACCTAAGCTATAAAGCACAAGCAAGGTAGATTTAAAATATTTTAAAAAGTCAAGTTAGCTTAAAAAAGGTCATAAACCAAGACCGAAACGTTGCTGTCTACACAAAATATATCTGAATAAAAATGTTTGTTTGATGGAAATGAAGTCCTTAAGTGTGCACTGACAACAACCTATTATATCCGAACAGGAGCACCAAGGCATATTACCGTATTAAGTGAGTGCCTAACTATATTACTGATTTAGAGACTGGCACTCACTCCTTAGGCACTTAGGGTGCTTCTGAAGAATCCAATTATACACCTTCTGTCTTACCTTCTCTTGCCCCCTGTTGTGGTTCAATTCCCTCCATTCTTCTATCTATTCCTCCGATTCCACAATCTTGTCTGTCCTTCTCCTGTGCTCTGCTTAATATTCGCTCGCTGGTTAACAAATCTACCCTCATTCATGATGTCTTCTGTTCTAATAATTTTCACCTTCTTGCCCTTAAACCTGACTTTCCCAAAATGACTCTACTATTGAGGCCTCGCTTGCTCATGGTGGGCTCCGCATTTCCCATTCACATCTCTCCTCCAGTGGTGGTGGGGGTATTGGTCTTTTATTTTCCTCCTCCTGTCCATTTACTAGCATTACCTCCCCACCTGATCTTTCATTCTCATCTTTTGAGGCTCATTCAATTCAGCTCTCTCACCCCTTGTTGCTATGAGTAGCTGTGGTGTACAGACCGCCGTCTACAGCATCTCTCGCCACATTCCTCTCTGACTTTGAAACTTGGCTTACTTTCTTCCTCTCTGCTGACTCTCCTGTGCTGATTCTGGGGGACTTTAACTGTTACATTGACAACTCCTCCCTCTCCTGGCCCTCCTACACTTAAACTCCTCCTTCGATCTTCAGCAATGGACTAATGCTAGTACTCATAAGGATGGCCACTTACTGGACCTAGTGTTCACTAAAAACCTCACAGTCTCCTCTTTTCAATCTAACCCCAACCAGCTTTCAGATCACCATCTTATCACGTTTCAGACTCAACACCCTCTTCTTCCTCCTGTCCCTTCCTCTTGTGTGTCTGTTTGTAATACTAGATCCATAGAGCTCCCGGCACTCGCCTCATCCCTGTCCTCTAGTCTCCCTTCCCTCTTGATATTTGATGACCCTGACTCACTTGCCAATTCCTATAATTCTATCCTGACTAGCACGATAGACTCTTACCTCCCTGCATTCCCGCAGTTGAGGAAACCCTAATCCTCGTCCGTGGCTCAACCCTACTTCCCGTTTTATACCCAGGTGCACGCGTGCTGCTGAACGTGCATGGAGAAAGTCCTGTACAAAGGCTGACTTTCTCCATTACAAGTTCATGCTGCAATGTTTCGAAACAGAACTATTACCAGAAATGTATAAATAACAACAAATCGAACCCACGTCACCTGTTCTCCATCTTCAACTCCCTTCTGCACCCCTCTCCTGCTTACCCTCTCCTTTCTCCGCACTCTCCCCAGGACAAGCGCATTACTTAAAGTGGAGTCCATCCACATGCAGATCTCTGGTCCTCAAAATGACTCTCAGATTATGTTGTCCTTAACTCTCAGCTACTCTTGGATCTTTTGTTCCTGTGACCCATTCAGAAGTCTCTCACCTGCTTCTATCATGTCCACTCATGACCTGTCCTCTTGATCCTATGCCCTCTGGATTATTGAAGTACTGTAATCACATGCTTACCCCTATACTCACCCGCATATTCAATGCCTCCCTTACATCTGGAATTTTCCCTACCATCTTTAAGCATGCCCTTGTCAAGCCCATATTTAAAATGTCCTCGCTAGACACCTCTTGTATAGCAAACTATCGGTCTCTCTCATAACAATAGCCTCTAAACTGCTAGAATGATTAGTCTTCTCCCATATCGCTAACTACCTTCATGCTCATAACCTTTTGGATCCTTTGCAATCTGGATTCCATCCTGCACTTTCTACTGAGACGGCCCTGTGTATGGTTGTGAATGATCTACAGGTTGCAAAGGCCAATGGTCACTTTTCTATTCTTATCCTCCTTGACCTATCCTCTGCTTTCAACACAGTCGATCATTCCCTCCTAATGCAGATACTTCACTCTTTGGGCATTCAGAATGAAGTGGCATCCTGGTTTCTATCCTATCTCTCTGACTGAACTTACTCTGTATCTGTTGCTAACAACACCTCTTCTCTGGTTCCTCTTAATATGGGGGTACCACAGGGGTCTGTACATGGACCCTTATTGTTTTCCCTCTACACTATCTCCTTGTGAGATTGATGTGATCCCAGTAATGTATAATAAAACTCCTTTGTTTAGGGGTTGGACCTAACAAAAGGAAGTTTCCTGTGAGTGAAACGAACTTGAGTGGAACGTCCCTTGCTCTAAAGGACCTTGATCTCAAGGACATAGAAAAAGGACATAGAAAAAGGACATTTAATCATTTGATGGTTGTATGTTGTGTGTGAAAGTTTGAAAATAAGGATTGTTTGTGTTGTGTTAAGGACTGTGTGTGCAGTAAGCAGATTAATCTTTCTTTCTTCCAGTTAAAGGGGTGCACTGGGCTTCTATATTCTAGTATTGCACCTGTTGTAATCGCAAACAGGTTGTGAAGGAGTTAATAAATGTTTTGTTTTTTTCCCTCTATTCCTGGCTTTTGTACTAATTGGTGTGGGGGCTGGGGCCTATTAGTTAAATAGGATTCACATTGGTTGGACCTGTGGTTTGGACCTAACAAAAGGAAGTTTCCTGTGAGTGAAACGAACTAGAGTGGAACGTGTATAAAGTGCCTTGCTCTAAAGGACTTTGATCTCAAGGACATAGAAAAAGAAGGACCTTGATCTCAAGGACATAGAAAAAGAAGGACCTTGATCTCAAGAACATAGAAATAGAAGGACCTTGAACTCAAGGACATAGAAAAAGAAGGACCTTGAACTCAAGGACATAGAAAAAGAAGGACCTTGAAACAAGAAGGGCAATTAAACAAGGTCTGCGCTTCACTGTGCTGGTGTGTATTAGAAGGGACAGTTTTATCGGTAACATGAAATGTGTATCCTGCCACATGTATAGGAACCTGGAGCAGACGTTCCAGGGGACCTTTGTCTGTGTCAGGTGCGAGTGGGTTGCCCGTTTGGAAGCTGAGGTGGAGAGTCTAAGGGGGCAGCTTGCAGCATTGCAGGGATTGGCAAATTTGGGGGGACAGTAGGTCCTGGCTGGGGCCAATATAGAGGTGGGTGGAAGTGGGACAGGGAAGGTTGAGGGGGGAGGTAGTTTTGTAAGGGTTATTAGGGGAAGTGGGGGACGGAAGGGTAGGGTTGCTTCTTCCCAGATTGCCCATCCCAACAGATTTGCCTTAGATTATGAAGTGGAGGAGGATAGCTCAGAATTAGCATGTATGGAGGGGGCTAGCACCCAGGGGACTGCTGTCTCTGAAACAAGGGAGGAGGAACCTAGGATCAGGAATGCTAGGCAGGTGGTAGTGGTAGGATACTCAATTATAAGAAAGGTGCATCGGGTAATCTGCCGCCAAGACCCTACATGCCGAATTGTGTGTTGCCTGCCTGGTGCTAGGGTTCGGCATGTGGTGGATTGTGTAGACAGATTATTGGGTGGGGCCGGGTGTGACCCGGCGGTCTTGGTTTACATTGGTGACAATGACAAAGTTAGAGGAGGAGGTGAGGTCCTTATAAGGATAAGTTAGTTACGTTAGTTTCCTCTGTATACACTATAGAAGATCCAAGTACAGATATCCTAGAGTACAGTAGCAATAATGGTATAAAAGATTCAAGTGCACTTTGGTTAACCGAGGATACGGTACAGAAAGAACTAAATAAGGTTAATATTAATAAATCTCCTGGACCAGATAAAATACATCTTCGGGTACTTAGGGAGCTAAGTTCAGTTTTATCTAGGCCATTGTTTCTTATTTTTGCAGATTCCCTCATGTTTGTAGGTGTGCCTCTGGACTGGAAAAAGGCTGATGTTATTCCAATATTCAAAAAGGGTAGTCGTTCACAGCCAGGTAATTACAGGCCTGTAAGTTTAACTTCAGTGGTGGGGAAGATACTGGAAAGTTTAATAAGGGAACATGTTCTAGAGTATGTTTCAAGGACTGACATTATAAGTAGTAACCAGCATGGATTTGGGAGGAATAAATCTTGTCAAACTAACTTGCTTGGCTTTTATGAGGAAGTAATTTAGACTCTGGCATAGCAGTAGATGTAGTTTACTTGGATTTTGCAAAGGATTTTGATACAGTCCCCCATAGACGACTAATGTATAAGCTAAGGTCTGTTTATCTGGGGAGGCACATTTGTACATGGACAAAAAATTGGTTAATGAATAGGATGCAGTGAGTAGTTGTTAATGGGGCTTCATCATTACAGACTAAAGTGCTAAGTGGCCGCTTCTATTTAATCTATTTATTAATAATTTGGAGGTGGGTATTGTCAGCAAGGTTTCTGTGTTTGCTGATGACACAAAACTTTGCCGACCATTAAAAACTTCAGAGGATGTGCAATCGTTGCAGGGGGATCTAGATAGATTGTCCCGTTGGGCTGCTAAGTGGCAGATGAGATTCTATGTTGATAAATGTGATGCATTTTGGACTTAGAAATCCTTGTGCTGCTTATACTATAAATGGCTCTGTGTTAAGTGAATCCCTGTTGGAAAGGGATCTTGGAGTTTTGGTGGACAACAAACTTAAAAGTAGCAAGCAGTGCCAGTTGCCAGTGTCAGCATGGTATTGTCTTGTATAAAGAGAGGTATGGATTCTCCCTCTTTATTCTCCCTCTTTACAAAGCATTGGTAAGGCCTTATTTGTAATATGCAGTGAAATTTTGGAATCTTGTGTACAAAAAAAGACATCTTTGAAATGGAAAGGGTTCAGAGAAGGGCATCTAAATTAATAAGGGAATTGGGGGAGCTTGAATATAAAGAGAGACTGGAAAAGTTACAATTATGTACGCTGGAGAAAAGGCGCTTGTGTGTGGATATGGTTCCTGCGTATTAATACATTAACGACCATTATCAATAAACTATCTGGGGAATTATTCACCAGTAGAGCATTTCAGAGGACACGTGGACATCCCTTAAGACTTGAAGAAAAAACGTTTAGAAGTTCAGAAAGGGTTTTTCACTGTGAGAAAGGTAAAGCTATGGAACGGTCTTCCAGTGGACGTTGTTATGGAAGGTTCATTGGTCAGTTTAAAAAAAAAAGCTGGATGAGTTTCTGCAAACAAGGAATGTTGCAAGTTACCGTGCTGGTATTGATACATAAAGTAGAGTTGATCCAGGGAAATTTCCGATTGTCACTTGGAGTCAGGAAGGAACTTTTTTTCCCCCTTCATAAATTTGGTGGGGGGTTTTTTTTTTTGCCTTCCTCTGGATCAACAGATAGGCAGGAAATGAGGATATTGCTAGATGGGTTGGACTGGATGGACGAATGTTTGTAATCAACCTCAAATACTATACTATACCAGTAATTCTCAATATTTTTTCGTTTTAGAAACTTATCTAGCCCACTTTAAAACCTATTCAATGAACTTGCCATTACCACATCTGTTGGAAGGCAGTTCCACAGTTTCACCTTTGTCTCTGTAAAGAAATCTTTGTGAACCTGAAGATGAAACTTCTTTTCTTGTTCTGTCCACATGTCCTCTGATATGACCAATTAGTAAACAATGCACCAGAGAGTTTATTGTATGGCCCATCAATATATTTATATAAAGTGATCATATCCCCATGCAAACATCGCTTCTCTATTGTAAACAGCCCTTACTTGTCTAATCTGCCTGCATAGTCACGCCCCTCCATTCCATTTATTATTTTAGTTGCCCTTCTCTGAACTGCTTCCATTTTCAAGATCTCCCTTTTGTATATGGGATTCCAAAACAGCTCCACATTTTCCAAATGAGGCCTTACCAGTGCCTTGTAAAGAGGAAGAATTTTTTTTTCTCTTGAATCTATTCCTCTCTTTATACAAGACAATATCTTGATAGCTCTTGCTGTCTGGCATTGTTTGCTACAGCTATGTCTGTTATCTACCAGAACCCCCAAATCTTTTTCCAGTCGAGAGTCACTTAATCATACAACATAAGCTGGAGAGAGGGTGGTGCAGCTTTTTAAAATGCAGTGCAACAGATAAGTAGAGGTTATAGCTGTACAGTCATTCATAGAAAGGGCCCGCAGTATAGATGTCCTATATGGTATGCCATGCGCTCTTTGAAAGTTGTAGTTTTGCCAATTTAGTAGAGGATAGAAGGGCAATTTATAAAGTAGATTATATAGATGTGTGATTAAGTTTTTTCCCTGTATGGGGATGCGCAAATATCTTACCCACCATTAACAACAGACAAATTAAGGAAGGTACTTAGAAATATTGGGAAATTGTAAAAAATGATAAGCACCTTATCTTTACCAACACCAGGGTCTAACATACATATTGAAGAGTGACTACTTGGTCTGCAATGACCTCCAAAAACTCCAATCTCCTACCATTCCCATTGGTTGGATAGCACCCAAGATGGGGTGTTTTTGCTGCCTCAACTGCATTGTCAGTTTATGATGGGTAAGGAATTTGCGCATCCCCATAGGGGGAAAACTCAACTAATCACACTAATCACACAAAAGTTCTCCTATCAGAGTAGATATATAATCTACTTTATAACTTGCCCTTGTACTCTCTATTTTATTGGCAAAACTACAACAACTTTCAAAGAGCGCATAGCTAACCATATGTTATCTATATGGCAGGCCTTTGTTACGAATGAAAGTACAGCTATAACCTCTAAATACGGGGACTGTTGTTTAAAAAACTGTGTCACCCTCTTTCTAGCTTACGTTGAAGAATTATAGATGGCTTGACACCCCTTGAACTTAAATCAAACATTAATAAGGATACTGTAGGCTATTGTTACAGAAGGAAGCAAGGTGGATACATCGTTTGGACACACAGGTATCCAGAAGGTTAAATGAGCAACTCTTGCTTCTTATAGGGGAGATAAACCGTATTATACTGCTTGTATATAATGAATATCCCATAATAGCTTTAGCACCACCATATGTCCACTGATTATAATGTATCTTTCCAGCACCCTGTGGTTTGTAACCATAACTGGTTACAATGTTTCCATCTAGCAGCATGTATTCTTCAAGTCCACTGATATTGTTTTAGATTGTATACAATTAGGTTTTATATTTTCTGATTGAGTGTTTTACGTGTGTGTGTTCCATGGTGACATAATATCCTGATGACGGCCCATGTAGCGCTGAAACACATTGATGCAAATTTTACAGAGGGCTAAAGATATATCTTATATAAAACCTGTGAGTGCTTCTGATCCTTTGTCATATACCTATGCTCTTGGTGCAGCACCAAGACATTCTATCTATGGGAATGGAGTACTGATTCCTGGAACTTTATATACATACATACATACATACATACACACACACACACACACACACCTGGCATCCCCTTCTTTAATTTATTTCTCTGAATATACATACAGACAAATAGCCAGTACCAGTAATCGTAGCTGTGGTCCCAGTTGTCAAAGTGAATTAGAAGTCTGTTCTCAACAATATCTGCAATAGTTGCTACACAGAGTAACGATGGGTTCTTACGATCTACTGCCTCCAACTTCATACCCACCCGAAATCCAGATGGGGTAACTGGCTGGCAAAAAAAAAAGGAAAAGTAAAAACATAATATTGACACAAACTATGGGCATAAACTAAAATATAGTTGACATTAAAGAAGCAAAAGATATTGTTATATTTGATGTAATAACAATCAGCTTTTAGTTCTAACCAGAAGAATTTATTTAATTTTACCGTGTTATAACTTTTGAAGAAGGTTTTCGGAGAAGCTTGAGCTTTGCAGTGTTTCAGGTAAGAAGCCCAACTAAACTCTCCATCTTTATAACCTAAAATACATGTAAAAAAGTAAATCTTCTGTTAACTTGCAACTTAAAGACCTTTCTTACACAGCATAGTAGTCATATGAACATAGTGCAAAAAGGTAACTTAAAGGAATAGTTCACTTAAAAAGCAAACTATTCCTTTAATGATTGATTGAAGGCCGGGAGGTTACGGAGCTATGCATTACCCTCCCGTTCTTCAATCAATATCTCAGGAGCCAGGAACAAGAGAGCAGAAAACTAACTTTCGCAAAATCACCACAGCAGTACTGAAAATTCCTGACCACTTCCTGGTTCTTATCCACGATAGTGCTCATTTTCAGTGTGTGTGTGGGTGGGTGTTGGGCTATTTAGGTGTGTATATGTACAGTCTTTATACATTTTCTTGAAGATGATATTTTTATTACACAGGGCATTATATGACACCATTACCAGAGGTATTTACCAAATGTATTTACATGTGGGTTTTACGGATTTAAACCCACATTTGGATGTGCAATAAAAGCAATGACAAAGAGTTAAACTTTACAGAGGGGAAAGTGAACATACAAGTTAACCCCTTTAGAGAAAAGTACAAATGTATTCTGAGAGGAAAGTTCTGTTTTTAAACTTAACCCCGTCCAATATATTTTAGACCTTATAGGTTTTCGCAGCAAAAAGTGTATTCCTTTTTCTAGCAATTTTTTGCATGTAGTCAGTAGTCACATGTTTGTTCACGACCATCTAAACCTTTGAAATGTAGAGACCTGGGCTCATAACTTTAATAACATTCCCAAAACAGTGAGTAGGAAAGGATGGGAAAAGGTAATAAGTGGCTGGACCACCCCAGTTAGAGATATCGTTCATCTAACTACAGTTGCATAGGAGAAATGCTAGGGGGATACGAGACATCCATGTTAGGATAATTGCTTTGCGGGCATAGAATAGCAATTGTATAGATAGTATTTTTTGAAATGTAGGAGATTCGTTATTGTATCCCGCGATACAATAACTGACGTAAACGGAATTATGTCAGGTATTCCAAAAACATTTGGAAATGGTGCTGTGCTCTAAAATCCATCTAAAACCCACGTTAACCCAAATTTTTTTTCGGGTTAACATGGGTTTTAGATGGAATTGGGCCATATTGTATCGCCCCCTAAGTTCCTTATCAAATAGTAGACATTCTTCCATCCTCTGGGGTATCTGAAGAGATAGGAATTGAAGGATCTTATGTTAAAATCTCTGAATTAATGTGCAGGTCCATATTAGATGCCAGAAATCTGCTTTGAGCGCCTTACATTTCGGGCAGAGGGCTTCTGTTGTTTTTTGTATATAGGCAATACGAGCTGGAGACAGATAGGCTTGTTGTATAATATAAAATAGGATAAGTCTATTGTATGCTGATGACGAGGCAAGCATGGGGGATTCTACTATATGTGGGAGTAGAGATGGGAGAATAAGATGAATAAGATGTTTCGGGTCGATTGACCTATATCTCCATATCAAAGACACTGGTAAATCACACAGGGGATAATTCACAAATAAGAATCAGTGATACTGCTTTATGTCAGAATGAACTTCACACTAAATCATTTAAAATGTACATTGCGTTTTAAAGTGTATCTCCACCCCAAAATATAACCTTCTGTAGTGTAGGGGACCCCCTTGCAACCCTAACCATCATATTTACAAGTTAAAAAAGTACCCAGAAACTTACTTACCCACCTTCATTCCCACTGCCTATTCCTCTAATGCTACTTCCAGGAATGGAGTAGCATTAAGGGCCAGACCGGCAGACACATCTGTGATTGGCTGAGAGTCAGCGCCACAGCGCATGCCAGAGTCCTCCAGGAGGACAGGGAAGGGGCAGATACAGATTTCACACGGGCAGCTCCTACTCTTGACTTTTCTGGGCTTTCAAAAGGCACTGCAGGACAACCACAAGGGGCAGAGGAGAAAGGTAAGGATTTTTTACACTACACAGTGGGTTCAGCAGTGGGTTAAATTTTAGTTTTGGGGTGGACATGACCTTTAAAACAAGAGACAATTTTTTTGTCCATTGTTCCAATAAATAACCAATTTTTAAACAGAAAGAGGCAGTAGACAACAATTGTGTTACCTTTGGGAGGCAAAAGTTTATGTCCTGTCCTTTCACACCATCCCACTGGATGAATATCAAGGGAATCAGCACTAACCCAAAAATCATAGCAGTCTGGATACCCATCAAAATGAAGACGCATTCTGTAACCTAGTACCTGTCACAAAAATAGAAACAACTTGTAAATTTGTAAGTTGCTTGTACATACACATTGATTTTCATATCTAATTTCCTGGAAATGTAAAATTGGGGAAAGAAATAAGAGATGTAAAGCAGCAAGGCATGGACTGTAATTATTTACCAATTAGCAAACTAACAGAGGATCATTTTAAAAGAAGAGGCTGCCACTGGTTAAGTTCTTGTACATCCTAAAGTGAATTTATTTGTCATTGGTGTATGTTTGCTTTTGGAACAGAGAGAAATAACAAGCTCACCTAACTAACCAACCTGTAGTAAAGAGCAGTGGCATAGCTACAGATCTATGGGCCCTGATGCAAAATCCATCCCTACCACACTACCCCCACTGCAACCACAATGTTATTTACCTTTATGAAAATGATTTAGACCTGGCCTAGAGATTTGCCTATAAACAAACTGATAATTTAATGTTTAAAGACTGCATTTTACAAGCAGAGGCTTTTAACTTGCACAATCATTTTGTGATCTTAAATTGATTGCATAAAAGATCTGGCTATGTGGTTCAATCGAATTTGTTCTTGGGAAGGCAATGAAACATAAGTTACACCATTTTATACCTTTGGTAGGGAAATACACCTAATAAAGTAAAAACTGTGCATCTAAAAGGCATTAATGTGCAAAAGCTCAATCAAAAAGCACGACTGCAGTCACTAGTAAAAACCCTGGTTGGACAATCTATATTAAAAACTACAAAAGTAAAAGACATAGAGCAAGAATGCCTAATCATTTATTGAAGGTAAAAATAAACTGCTGCAATGGCCCTTGGGCTGCTGTTTGGGGCTAGTTACTGGCCACATTTTATATTGTATATACTGCATGTGGTATAACGATTAATTCAGGAGAAGTATTTCCTATTTGCATTGGTTTTTAAAACATTCTAATACAGTTTTCATGAAATTCCCCTTTGACATTGTCTCGAATGTTAAAAAAAAAAAAAAAAAATACAAGGAAAAAAAACTTCCAGTTTGATGACAAGTTCTACCCATGTATCTGTATTTTAATCTAAACTTACCCTAATTACTAGGTATGTAGTTCAAAAAATCTCTTACTTGTGGGGATATTTTAGATAACGTGCTAATCATTTTATGTTATAATCAAAAGGGTGTACGATTCTACAAAGCGTTGTTTTCATTTTGTGGTTTTGCCTGGAAAAAGTGGGGTATCTAAAGATGTTTGGTATCTGTATTCCAGAGAATGAGAGCTTTTAGGAGTAATGAGATTTTCTTTCACTCTCAAATCCAGTCAAACCTCAATAAAATTACAAAATACTTTGAAACCCGAGTGGATAGCTGTCAAAGATACCACTCGTCAATGGCTGACCGATTGACCCTACCCCTCCTCATAATAACCAAAATACAAAAAGATTACCACAACACACCTTGTACCCGAGAATAATGTTATAACTGGTAGTTTATATGTAGTGAGATAATAAAATGAAATTCCCATGAAAAGCAAAAGGAAGAACAAACAATGAACTAGTAAAACTAAAAGCAATATGTATAGTTAAATGATAAGTAAACAAAAAGGGGATTTTTGTACTCACCAATAAAATCCTGTTCTCTGAAGCCATAAGGGGGACCCAGGAGACCTTGGGGTTATATCCATTCTCCAGGAAAGCGAACACTTAAACAAGGAGAGGCTCATGTGCTCCTCCCCCTTCTTGTGGTATATACATTCCAGCACCGGAAGCCTCCTCCAGTTAGTCCCAAAGAGGGACTGAAAGCGCACAGATAGAAAAATATAGAAATAACAGGATTAACAGAAAAAAACCAAGGCAACAAGCCAAAACAGTAGAAGTAACATATCAACCAGGGAGGAAAGTCCCTGGGTCCCCCTTACGGCTTCAGAGAAAAGGATTTTACTGGTGAGTACAAAAATCCCCTTTTCTCCTACAGTCTACAGGGGAACCTAGGAGACCTCCCAAAGTCCCAAAATTTTTAGGGTGGGTGGAAGACACCTATAACTCCGCAGCCCTCAGAAGTCGCATCCTGATCTGCGAACACATGGAGGCGGTAAAACTTTATAAAAGTGTGTATAGAGGACCAAGTTGCCACCCAACATATTTAGTCCACTGAGGCACCATGGCGAGCTGACTAAGATGCCCCTACTGCTGAGTAGAATGGGCTAACCTGCTGCTACTACTGAATAGCAGCGGACAATAGTAGATTTGATCCACCTAGCAAGGGTCTGAGGTGAAGCCCTACGGCCAGGAGGCTAAACAAAGCTTGAGAGGAACGGAAATCTCGGGTACAATTAATGTAGATCTTGAGAGCCCGCACCACATCCAGAGGGTGCAATTTGGAACCACTATCTCCTGGTTAATATGAAAGGAGGCGATCACCTTTGGACAAGGCCGCCAGTTCGGAAGCTCTTCTGATGGATGAAATAGCTAGCAGGAAAACCGTCTTCCAAGTAAGAAGGGATAGGGGAATTGAATGAAAGGGTTCAAAGGGATGATCTTGAAGAATCTTCAATACTAAGGAAAGATCCTGCGGCTAAACCGGAGGACGAAGATGTAAGTTGTAAGAAAGTGTGGACATCTTTCCTGGCCGCGAGTTTCCTGTGAAAAAAAACAGAGCGGATACTTGTCCTTTCAGCGCACTTGCGGACAGACCGTTGTTGTACCCGCTTTGAAATCTAGAGAGAACAAAGCTGGAAGATGAGAAGCCTTGTGACGAACACCACATTACATATTTTACCATACCTGATGATATATTCTTGAGGAAGAAGGTTTGCAAGTTGCCAACATTGTAAGGATTACTGAGCTACATGGCTAGAAGGTCATGGCTAAAAGGTCTGTGAACCAGGCTCTCCGAGGCCACCGAGGAGCGATAAATATCACCTGAACTCATTCCATTTTTATCTTCTTTAGGATTCATCTCTGGGATAATTCCTGGAAGATGTTCGAGTGGAAGATGTATCCGCTCTCAGTTTTCTTTCACAGGATGTCCACACTTTCTTACACTTTCTCCATTCCCCTGGGTCGAAAGCGTGCCAAATGAGAAAATCTGCTTTCTCGTTGAGGACTCCAGGAATGTATATGGCTGACAAGGCAGGTAGAAATTGTTAGAATCCAATAAGCTTCCACCATGGCCATGGCGCTTCGAGCGCCCCCATGGTGATTTATGTAAGGCGTCGTTGGACTGGATCCAAACATTCCTGCCTTTGAGAACGTCGGTCCAATGGGATAGGGTTAGGAAGATCGCTGGTAGTTGCAGAATGTTGATCGTAAGGCGAGCTTCTTCCAGGGACCAGCTGCCTTGTACTCTCAACTGGTCGCACACCGCTCCCCATCCCTTAAGGCATCCGTTGTTACCACTGTCCAAGGTGGAAGTTGTCTGCTGCGTGAGAGATTGGATTCCAACATCCACCAAATGAGAGAATGTTGGTTGTGTGGTGGGAGGGGAATTACATGATCTAGAGACTCCTGTTCTCTGTCCCAATGTAGAAAGAGGTGTCTTTGAAGGGGACGCAGGTGAAGTAGTGCGTAAGGAACCGCTTCCACAGCTGATACCATTTTCCCCACTAACCTCATTGCTTGGCAGATGGATATAGTATAGTATTTGAGGTTGAACAAAGACATACGTCCATCCAGTTCAACCCATCAAGCAATATCCTCATTTCCTGCCTAACTGTTGATCCAGAGGAAGGCAAAAAAAAACCCACCAAATTTATGAAGGGGGAAAAAATTCCTTCCTGACAAGTGGCAATCGGAAATTTCCCTGGATCAACTCTACTTTATGTATCAATACCAGTAACTTGTAACATTCCTTGTTTGCAGAAACTCATCCAGCTTTTTTTCCGAAAATGACCAATGAACCTGCCATAACAATGTCCACTGGAAGACAGTTCTATAGCTTTACCGTTCTCACAGTGAAAAACCCTTTCCGAGCTTGAAGCCTAAACCTTTTTTCTTCAAGTCTTAAGGGATGTCCTCGTGTACTTTGACATGTTCTATTGGTGAACAATGCCCCAGATAGTTTATTGTATGGCCCGTTAATGTATTTATACACAGTAATCATATCCCCACGCAAGCGCCTTTTCTCCAGAGTACATAATTGTAACTTTTCCAGTCTCTCTTCATATTCGAGCTCCCCCAATCCCCTTATTAATTTAGTTGCCCTTCTCTGAACCCTTTCCATTTCAAAGATGTCCTTTTTGTACACAGGATTCCAAAATTGCACTGCATATTACAAATGAGGCCTTACCAATGCTTTGTAAAGAGGGAGAATTACATTTTCCTCCCTTGAATCCATACCTCTCTTTATACAAGACAATACTATGCTGGCTCTGGCTGTTGCTGCCTGGCACTGCTTGCTACCTTTAAGTTTGTTATCCACCAAAACTCCAAGATCCCTTTCCAACAGGGATTCACTTAACACAGAGCCATTTATAGTATAAGTAGCACAAGGATTTTTAAGTCCAAAATGCATCACCTTACATTTATCAACATTGAATTTCATCTGCCACTTAGTAGCCCAATGTGACAATTTATCTAGATCCCCTTGCAACGATTGCACATCCTCTGAAGTTTTTAATGGTCGACAAAGTTTTGTGTCGTCAGCAAACACAGAAACCTTGCTGACAATACCCACTTCCAAATCATTAATAAATAGATTAAATAGAAGCGGCCCCAGCACAGAACTCTGTGGCACCCCACTTAGCACTTTAGTCCATAATGATGAAGCCCCATTAACAACTACTCTCTGCATCCATTAACCAATTTTCTATCCATGTACAAATGTGACTCCCCAGACCAACAGACCTTAGCTTATACATTAGTCGCCTATGGGGGACTGTATCAAAAGCCTTTGCAAAATCCAAGTAAACTACATCTACTGCTATGCCAGAGTCTAAATTTCTACTTACTTCCTCATAAAAGCCAAGCAAGTTAGTTTGACAAGATCTGTTCCTCCTAAATCCATGCTGGTTACTACTTATAATGTCAGTCCTTGAAACATACTCTAGAACATGTTCCCTTATTAAACTTTCCAGGATCTTCCCCACCACTGAAGTTTAACTTACAGGCCTGTAATTAGCCGGCTGTGAACGACTACCCTTTTTAAATATTGGAATAACATCAGCCTTTTTCCAATCCAGAGGCACACCACCGGACATGAGGGAATCAGCAAAAATAAGAAACAATGGCCTAGATAAAACTGAACTTAGTTCCTTAAGTACCCGAGGATGTATTTTATCCGGTCCAGGAGATTTATTTATATTAACCTTCTTTAGTTCTTTCTGTACCATATCCTTGGTTAACCAAAGTGCACTTGAATCTTTTATACCATTATTGCTACTATACTCTATGATATCTGTACTTGGATCTGCTATAGTGTATATAGAGGGAAAAAAATTATTCAAGACATTTGCTTTATCACCATCCTCCGTAACTAACTTACCCCCATTAATTAATGGTGCCACATTTTCAGTCCTCATCTTCTTACTATTAACATACTTAAAAAAATTTTTTAGGCTTAGTGATGCTTTGTTCAGCTATCCTAACTTCATTATTAATTTTAGCTAGTTTGATTGCTTTCTTACACTCCTTGTTACAGTTTTTATAATCCCTAAAGGCCCTTTCCGTTCCTTCGGCCTTAAAGGTTTTAAATGCCTTTTTCTTCCTTTCCATTTGCCTCTTTACATCAGAATTCAGCCTCATGGGCGCGGATTTATTTTTTTTACATTTATTTCCTAAGGGTATAAATTAAGATGTGAACTCGCTTAAAATCCCTTTGAACACAGTCCACTTCTGTTCAGTACATTTACCTGATAATACGTTATCCCAGTTGAAATTCTGAAGAGCTGCTTTTAACCTGGGAAAATTTGCTTTCCTGAAATTAAATGTCTTTGTTAACCCAGCGCACTTTTCCTTTCGATAACAAAGTCCAAACGCCACTATTTCATGGTCACTATTCCCTAAGCCTCCAGTTACCTTTATATCTATAATGCGCTCCACAATGTTAGATATTACCAGATCCAACAGAGCTCCTTTTCTAGTAGGAACCTCAACCACCTGTGAGAGAAAATTATCCTGCAGCAAATTCAGGAACTCATCACCTTTTTCTGTGATGGCAGTTCCACCACACCAATCAATGTCAGGGTAATTGAAGTCCCCCATAATGAGCACACTCCCCAAACTTGCAGCCCTTGCCAACTGCATATGAAGTTGACTCACCTCATCTCTGCTAGCATTTGGCGGCTTATAGCAGACACCAACAATGACATTACCCCCTTTCCTGTCGCCAAATTCCACCCATATTGCCTCCACTTTATCATTCATATCACCAGTTATCTCTTTTAAATTTGGCTTCAATTCTTTTTTAACATAAACACATACTCCTCCCCCTTTCCTTTTTTTTCTGTCCTGCCTAAACAAGGCATATCCTTCCATATTTACAGCCCAGTCGTGAGAACTGTTCAACCACGTTTATGTTATACCTATTACATCATACTTTTCATTCAATGCCATCATTTCCAATTCACCCATTTTGTCAGCCAGCCTTCTCACATTTGCAAACATACATTTTAGATTATGATCCTGTAATTTATTAGTACACTTTAATATACATGCCTCCCTATCCCCTATGCTAGCCCCACCCCCCTTTCCGCCCACCACTGGCCTATCTACACCCTGCTTTCCTCCTGGGCTATCTATCCCAGTGAGACTGCTAATACCCTCCCCCCCAAACCTAGTTTAAAATCTCCAACCCTCTAGCCATCTTCTCCCCTAAAACAGCTGCACCGCCATCAGTGAGGTTAAGGTTCTTACCTCGGCAGCAAGAGTTAATAGCGAAGAGAAAATTTTGTGAAGAGATGTGTCGAACCTCATTCCTAAGTACGTCATCTGACGAGATGGTCTGTAAGAAGATTTCTTTGGATTGATGATCCAGCCAAATTGCGTTAGAATCCTGGCACAGGAAGCTACATGTTGTGTAGCTAGTTTTAAAGATGCCGCCTTTATGAGTAAGTCGTCCAGGTATGGAAGTATAAAGATCCCCTGAAGTCGAAGGAATGCCACCTGACAGGCCATGATCTTTGTAAATACACATGGAGTCAAGGCCAGGGCAAAGGACAGAGTTGTAAACTGTAAATGTTGATTTTCTACTGCGAATCTCAAAAAACGATGATTAGTGTGCTAGATGGGAACATGTATGTAGACATCTTGGATGTCCAAGGATGTCAGGAAATCCCCTGGTTCGATAGCCAAGGTTACCGTGCGTAAGGACTCCATCTTGAAGTGTAGCTTTTGGACACGGAGATTGAGTGCCTAGAGGTCTAAGACCGGGTGGAGCGAGACGTCCTTTTTTGGGACTAGAAAAAGATTGGAGTAAAACCCTGAAATCTTTGAGGAGTTGGTACGGGGGAAATTACCTGCGCTAGTAGAAGGGATTGGATACAGGATTGGAGAGCTATGCAACGCTTTGGACATCTTGGGACACAAGATGGGAGGACCCGAGGAGGAGGGAGGGAAGGGAGCAAATTCTATTTTGTAGCCCTGGGATATGACTTTTTGGATCCAGACATCTGTGGTAGGAGAGCGCCATTCCTCCTGAAAGAGTTAGAGACAACCCCCTATGTGGTCCAGTTGAGAATAGTCATGCCTGCTTTGATTTTTCGCCCCTCAACTTGAAGCCCCTCCCCGTGGCCTGGGCTATAATTTTTTCTAGTTCTGAGAAGACAACCTGAGAAGGGAATTTTAACCAGTGCTTTCTTAGAAGATGGGTCAGGGACATGGCTAGCATGGTGTTCTGAGCAGACGTGGGACAGGGAGCTCTCCTGAACAGATACCCTGCAGACAGATAAATCTTGGCTAAATCTCCAATAGAAACACCCGAAAATAGTCAGACACCCTTACCAACAAGATGACCAAATATGGGAATCAGCAAATTAAGGCAATGGCGTATACTGATAAACTTGGTAAGTTCGTGCGCCAAAGTGCAGAGACACTGCCGCCTCCTGAGCCTAAAGGGACAGAGGCTCCGAAGTCAATACCTGCTGCTGATACCACGGACTCCGCAGAGCTATCCCCCTCTCAGATTCTCACAGCTATTCAGGACACCAAAGCCTCGCTAACGGTGCTCATAGAAGAGGTCAAGATAGATGTGGCATGATGTTCAGAAATTTAGAAACAGAGTTGGGGAGTTGGAAGACCACATCTCCAATACAAAAGACCTTGTCAGACCTATCCCTGAGGAAATAAATACACTACAACTACAAGTACAACAGGCACGGGCGACGACCTGGAAAATCGATCCCCGCCGCCAGAACATCTGCTTGGTGGTTTTACCAGAGGGTATAGAGGGACGTTAAACGGTAAGAAAGCGAGGGTCGCACTCCAAAACAAACTTGAATTTATTATAGACCACACATATATCACAACATTTCGGGGGGGAAACTTGCCCCGTTCCTCAGGTGATGATTCAACAGTAGTGCAACACATCTATATAGGTCAGCCAATCTTAGGGACGGCCCCTCCTGGGCAAATCGTCCTTCTGATAGGCTAGGCAAAAAAGTGACATCGTGCAAATCAAAAGTGCAATAATGCGTAATAGGTGCAATAAATACATTAAATAATCAATTGTGGGTATTAAAATTTTCAGATAATGAGTCAGTTTGCAACCTTGTAAAACTTATACCATGACTGAAATCTCAATAAAAACATTTAAACATTTTTTGATTCTAAAATTCTTTTAAGAATGTATTAAAAAAAGTGAAAGATAAGATGTGGCTGTAGAGTGTATAAAACCTTATTCCCAGATATAAGAACTACCAAAAGTTTCTAACAACGGCCATCATACAAAATATTGCTAGTACTTGAAAATAGAAAAATGAAGTGCTGGCCTGGAAGAAGTGCTCTCAAATAAATCCACAAGATAGCGCCACCATGTGTGGAGATTGAAAGTGCGGGAAAGAGGGACGTAACCCAGAGGCCTTCTTAGAGGACTGGCTTAAAGAAACATTTGGAGCTGATGACCTCTCGCCAGTATTTACAGCCCCCAGGCCCTCAAACACGTCCAATGGTAGTACGCCTACTTAATGCTAAGGACCGGGATACAATACTCCGTAAAGCCAGGGATAAAGGGGAAATAAGGATTGACAATGCTACTGTAATGTTCTTTCCTGATTACTCTATAGAGACTGCGAGGACTCAACATACCATATGCCATGATGTATGCGGCGAGTCTTCCCATCCAGCATGAAAACTCCACAAAATTCTTTGAATCCCCGGTTGAAGCTATCCATTGGCTGGATATAATGTTCGGACCTTCCCTGAGACATTATAACCCAAGAGGATATATGTGAATGGCTTACCTCCGAGGTCTTTGTGGATTCCGAGGTACTGTTCGGGGGGGGGATTGGGCTGTGAAGGCCCTAATTTCGTATCGTCACACGTTGATCTCTCCTTTCCTTCCTCTCCACCTTCACTGCGCCCCTCCCTCAACTATACATATGAGGACGATGAGCACTAAAAAGATAAAATATCCTCCCAAACCCTGATGCCCTAGTACAATCCCTGGAACTGTGGTCAAACGTATCAATATGCAACTCGGGTAATATGATTGTGTTTTTCTTGGGCGGTTTGGGCAGGACACCACTCACGAACATGTATTACCCCATGTTTTGAATATAGGGACTAATGGAATGAATCGACAGCCCAGATGTCAAATAACATCCTCAACACCTAACATATACCAGGACTATCTTTATTATGGGAAAAGGGTGGGTAATATATGAGGATATTACTGTTTGGAGGAAGGAGGGGACTATGGAAATGTGGGCACTAAAAATCCGGTAAAGGTCTAACTATATAACAATGGCCTACAAGTTTAAGAACTAGACAAAGTGCCGTGGATCCGGGAGGACTCGGAGGACAGTATATGAGCAAATAAAACAGCACGTAAAGGATTATTATAAGTATACAGTTTGAATTTTGATTTACTAGTAGTTGATTGTATGTTCACTAGGTTGAAATAATATTGGACCTATATATATGTATACATGGTTGATTCAAGTATTATTATATTACTATAATGCTATAATGTTGTGTTTCTCTCTTTTCTTTCTCCTTTTTTTTCTGGGGTGGGTGGGGTGGGGGGAGCTTTAGATAACTAATGACAACTGATACTAGACAGAAATAGTAGACTATTTATGTATATTACCAACATTGTATTTAAATGCTATATCATATTGATCTATAAAGGCTATAAAAAGTTCCGCTGATCAGCCCCATGTGTACTAAATAGTCCTTTATGCTGATATTGCAAATGATGATACAGGCTGAATGAGGATGCAACTTGCTTCTCACACCATAGTTTGAGGCAAAAAGTGACAAATGATAATCTTTACAAGAGTTAGGAAAACGGAAGAGTTCCTCAGTGTATATTAAATTAAACTATGGTTCTTCTTCTGTTAACAAGACAACCAAGTTTTTTGTTCGTCCCATGTGGACAGTTATCTAATGAACAAGTAATAATTTTTAAAATTACTGTTTTTTCTCTCTCTTCTATGTTTGCAATGGTCCTGGAATGCCTGGCCACCTGGAGCCCCAGACCGACGGTGCCCTTCACTCCATCACTTAGGGACAGCAATAATGGGTGAGTCACACACAAATATTAAAATATGCTCCTGGAATATTAGAGGGATGAGTCAGCCGAATAAACTATACAAATATTCACTTTCTTACCAAATACAACCCTGATACATAGCCTGCCTGCAGGAAACCCACCTCTTTACCACCAACACCAACCTACTACAAAAACCATGGGTACACACTCACAGTGCTAACACTCTACCCCCTTGCTAACACTCTACCCCGATGCACATATTCTGTGTATGGGAGATTTTAATCATGTCATATCCACGAATAAAGACTGGGTAGATATTTGGAGACAAAGATATGCAGATACATTAGAATACACCTGTCATTCAATGACATTTATCCAGAATAGATTATATGTTTCTCTCTAAGAAAACAGTATAGTATGTCTCTCAGATCTCTCACCACGCAAGATATCTGACCATTCACCCTTACTACTAAGCATCAATTTTACACTCTCATCTCCCCAAACAAGTACTTGGAAACTCAATCCCTTTTGGTCACAGTTCCCCCAACCAGACAATCTTCATTCAACCCAAAATTTGAATATAGTGTGGGACTCCCTCAAAGCGTATCTCAGAGGATGTTTACATTCAACAATTTTATATATTAAGCGCACATCACAACAAGAAGAAAAGTCCTTAACTAAAATACTCCACAAAGCCGAGAAAGAACATATAAAACAAGGCACCTTGAGCACACAAACAACCGGGCTTCAAACACAGCGTTTATACAACAATATGATAATCGAGAAAGCCAACAGGAAACAATTTTTCACCAGACAAAATTTCTTCGAAAATGGAAATTACTCAGCCAAACTGATATCCTTCCTAATTAAAGACCATACACAATCAAACACAATACTCACCATTCAAACCCCACAAAATGAAATGGTACACTCTACAGCCCAGATCCTAACAACATTTGCCAATTTCTATGATAATCTGTACAAGTCAAGACTTACATTCTCATCACTAGAAATATCCGAATACCTTAAACAAATACCACTCCCAGCGCTTAGCCTCACTCAAAAACTAGCCCTAGAAGCACCACTTACATTAGAAGAAATCTAAGAAGCTATAGACACAATGCCCGACAACAAGGCCCCTGGACTGGACAGTCTCCCCATCAAGGTATATAAGAGATACCAAACCCAATTATTAAAACCCCTACTGGATATGTTCAATTATGCATTTGACACAGGGTACCTCCCACAATCACTATACAACACAACTATCATAGCACTCCCCAAACCGGGTAAAAATCTATGTGAATGCGGATCTTACAGACCAATTTCCTTCTTAACATCCGACTACAAGATCCTGGCTAAAATATTGGCACAAAGATTAAAAACAGTAATCTTGAATATAATCCACCCAGACCAGACAGGCTTTATGCCTGGAAAATCTACATCCATAAATGTCCACAAATAGACCATGATAATTCCGGGGGAACGAACCATACTCTCACTAGATGCTAATAAGGTGTTTGACTCGGTTGAATGGTCTTATCTTTTCGAGGTGCTACAACATTTTGGGTTTGGATATAGATTTATCAAATGGGTCAGACACTTGTATGCATCCCCCCTGGCTCAAATATTGATCAATGGGAGTCTATCACCTACCTACCCCCTGCACAGGGGCACCCGCCAGTGTTGTCCCCTATCTCTGTATCTGTTTGCTCTGGCAATAGAGCCGCTGGTGGTGGTATTACGAGTGGATAACGATATCAGAGGATTTCTCCTTGGCCAACACGAGGAGAGGCCAGGGCTGTATGCTGATGATATTATTATGTATCTGGAAAACCCCCATAGAACACTTACAGCAGCTTTTAGACAGATAAACATATTCGAACACTACTCAGGGCTAACTATCAACTGGGACAAGTCAGCACTATATTCAATGGAAGCCCCCCATTCTCAACACATGCAAAACTTAATCCCTATACCCACAACGGCCAATTTTAAATATTTAGGAATCCACATCACAAAGTCACCTCAACAATTTTATTTACTAAATGACAACCCACTATTAGACTTCACCCGCAATAAAATACAAGCATGGAAGAATGTGCCACTCAGTCCGTGGGGAAGAATCCAATTAGTTAAAGTCTTCCTATTTCCCAAAATTTTAAACACCATCCAACATTCCTTAACAAATATTCCGCAATCTTTCTTTAAAAAACTAAACAGCCTCTTAACCTTAGTAAACTACAGGCTCCTAAAACACAGGGAGGACTTGCTTTACCCAAAATACAGTTGTATTACTGGGCAGCACAACTAAAATATCTCCAATATTGGACTAATGCCAACCATATACCTACGGCCTCAGATCACATGATGCAAGCATATCTATCCGGTCCATTTATGGCATTCCTAGAGGCACCTAAATTACATATTACAGGCTCCGGAACCCAAATCCACAAACAGTCCCACAAGATCTGGCAGAACACCAATAAGCTACTAGGGGTAAAAGGAAAATATGAGTATACACCACTTTGGAGCAATAGACTACTACCCAAACTACGTGGACTTCCAGGAGCAACACAATGGGAACAACATGGTATAAACAGCTTAGGCTCCCTAATACATAACGGAAACATAATCCCCTTCAACAAACTACAAGACACCTATCATCTTCCACACACAATGCATTTCCAATACTTACAATTACGCCACGCATTGAGAATATATACACACCCCCATGGCCCCACCTTGACTAAACATCCCGCGATTGGAATTATTCGTACACAAGGTCCAAGAGGGATAATCGCCCATCTATATAGCTGCTTAAAACAAGCGAAATCACAATCCATAATATCTCATATTAAGAACCAATGGTCCTCTTGTCTAGAAATCACAGATGAAGAACAGTGGTTGGAAGTAGCCAACTCTCATGTAGTAGTCTCCCCTTCAGTCAACAATAAAATAATACAATACAAAATTCTCCACCAAACATACTATACTCCTAAACAAATTAGACACTTTGGAACATCTGGAACAAGAAATTACCCCAAATGCCAACTCCCGGATGTGGAATTAATTCATCTTATTTGGCAATGTACAGGGGTTAAAAGATACTGGGCCCGGGTGACTCAATTATTGAGCACAATCTCCCCCCATCCCATACAACTCTCTCCACTGAGCTGTATATTTGGGTTCTGGACGCTGATATATGGCTCTCACATAAAAATCCCAAACTGAAAAGCTGGATCAAATTAATAAACAATGACATCCCTTTGCTCAGACTAACATACAAGCACAGGGATTGCTAAAACAAATTTGAGAAAACTTGTTCACTGTGGATAGACTCACCCAACACTGTAATCATATAACGGGATAGAACAAAATATCTGTGGTGGCACGGCGGGCTGGGGCCCAGGCGACTAGAAACAAACTGGAAAGCTCTCAACAAATGAACCAGGTAAACTGGACCATCTAACTATTGTTACTGAATGTTAAATGTTTTAAATGTCCTTTATATAAAATTGAGGAAAGTATCAATTGTATATACTACAATATATAATATATACTCTGCTAAATAACAACATGTATATAAACAAAGTATTTATTTGGATGATCTATACTGTTGTAATAATAATATATCGACAATAAATAAAACAAATTAAGAAAAAAAAAAAAAGAAGATGGGTCAGCGGCCCAGGCTTTGAGCCACAAGGATCTCCATATTCTGAGTTATCCACCTCCACCGAAAGTCACAGGAGGAGAGGAAGTCCCGTCCCCAAAACGGATGTCCTTGCGACGGAGGAGCAAAGCCCACGCTTTAAGTGAAGCCCGGGAGGAAAGAGGAAGTCCCGCCCCATCAAGTAGCTGGTTGCCATGTGCCAGGGGAAGAATCTGGAAGTGAAGAGGAAGTCCCGCCCTTGCCATGCTGCATGAGTCTCTGGTTCAACTAAAACTGAGCCATGGAGGACAGAGGCGGTCCAGTTTCTCTCTCCAGCGTCCTGGAGGTGAGTGCAGCTGTGGGAAGCAGTGGGAGCAACCACTGGTTACCCGCTCGGCTGGGGAAGGGGTTCTGCACATTTTATTCCCGAGGGGCATGATGTGCAGCTCCATCCGCAGCATGAGAACAGCCTGGACTGTCTTCATGCTCTACCACGTCGGGAGCTTGTGGGGCCTGAGTCCACTAGCTCCTATCTGATACTGTCGGTAGAGGTATCCATTCTCCTGAAAGTGGACACTAAAAACTGGGGGAGGCTACCGGTGCTGGACTGTATATACCCCAAGAAGGGGGAGGAGCACCTGAGCCTCTCTTCTTGTTTAAGTGTCCACTCTCCTGGAGAATGGATATAACCCCAAGGTCTCCTGGGTCCCCCTGTAGGCTGTAGGAGAAAGGTAATTCCCAATCATATCAGAGAATTTTTGTTAAAATTACAATTAAAGGGGAACTGTGGTCTCCAAAAAAGTTGAGTTTAAATAAAAGGCCAGTTTCCTACCTTGAAAACTAGCCATCAACCACCTCTCTACGTGCTCCACAGCCCAAGATATAAAGAAATGACTGACCAGAAAGTTAATGGGTGGGAGGCTAACAAGTGACATTCCTAAGGCTTCTCCTGCACAGTGCAGCCAGCGAGCACAGCCTCAGACTCCCTCAGTGTGTGAGGGAGACAGGAAGTCCCTCCTCCTCTCTGCTGTGTGAAGGACCTGCAGCGGCAGAGAAGGTAAGTGGAAGGGACCAGGGGGGCTGCAAAGGGGAGGAGACACAGGGCAGATTGACTGACAGGTTTCAGAGCAGGAAGCAGGAGGACCTGAATGTAAATATCTTCAAGACTATGTAAAATAAACAATGGAAATAAATTGCAAAAAACTCTGAGGAGAGCAATTCCTATCAATTTACCTAAAGTAATCTTTGGACCACAGTTCCTCTTTAAAACCTCTTACCTCTACAACAGTCAGGACGCAATACAAAGATGGATGTTCTGGGTCAATTCCCTCTAACTTCATTCCAACCTTAAAACTATTCCGGGACTGTGGGAAAGACTGATGCTACGGAATAATAAAAAAAACAGAGGGTGTGATAATAAAGTAAATTTAAATTTAAAAAAGTAAGGTTGGTGGAACAGAAAGCATATTTAAAAAATGTAAAATAAGGAAAGAAAAACAGACAAACAAGTTTAAAATATTTTAAACAAAGAGGGCGTAAGTATAACATAACAAAAAGTATTTTAAGTATGGGTGTTTGGTCTTCTACTGGAACTAATGCATAAAAGTTACCTCTTTAAATAATTTCAGTGGAGCTGCTGGCATCTTCTCCTCCTCTAAGTAAGAGACCCAGTTCCATAACTTCTTCTTAGTTGGTGGTGCTTTAGTAGTGCATTCATAAAAGGCAAAACAAAAAAACTAAAAAATGGAAAACAGAAAAACAAACTCCACAGATCATAAACTTTAAAAAGAATCTCCACTGCAAAAATTGAGTATGAAAGTTTTTAGTTTAAATTGAAGAACTGGATGTAAAGGAGCTACGTCTTACCTCTCATTCTTTAATTAAAAGATCCAGAGCCAGGAACGAAGGGTGGGAACTGCCTTGTCAAAGGCAAGATTACATATAATATACAGCAATGTTGCTGTTCATATAAAAGAGCTGCGTTGCGTGCACTTGTACTACTACTTGTACTTGCTTCCGTGCATGGAAAAGGCCTGGAAGCAAGCAGAAGAATGCAGAGGGAACAAAGGGCCTGATTTACCCAGGCGTGCTGTGCTAAAAATAGGGATTACACACGTGCTAACCAATATTGAATAGGGTAGCGCAAGTTTAACCCCATAATTGCACTGGCTGCACCGGTTTCACAAAAGACACCCGTGCAATCTATTTAATAAAGGATTTGCACCACTTTTAACTCCACAATTTAAGACCAGCTAATGGCTGGTCTAAAAGTGGTGCTTGGGATTTACAACCAGGTGCAAATACCAGAAGCCACATTTGCCTGGAGCAATTTGCACCTCTGGGTAAATGAGGCCCAAAGGCTGGTAAATAGCGTAACCAACATATTAGAAAGGTAAGAACCTCGTGAACTCGTGGGATGATATATTCTCAGGTAAAGATACTGGACTGTTTTAAAGGGGTTTTAAACCATTTCACAAGGCAAGTATAGTTGTCCTTTAATGTTTTGTTAATCCTTTTGCAACTCAGAAAATTTACATAAATTAGACATGTGGAAAAGGTGACTCCCCCCCCCAACTGTTTAAAGTGGAACTGTGGTCTCCAAACAAGTTAAGTTTAAATGAAAGACCAGTGTCCTACCTTTAAAACGAGCCATCAACCACCTCTCTACGTGCTCCACAGCCCAAGACATACAGAAATGACTGACCAGAAAGTTAATGGGTGGGAGGCTGACTTGTGCCATTCCTGAGGCTTCTCCTGCACAGTGCTGCCGGCGAGCACAGCCTCAGACTCCCTCAGTGTGTGAGGGAGATAGGAAGTCCCTCCTCCTCTCTGCTGTGTGAAGTCCTGACAGAGAAGGTAAGGGAATCTACAGCCCTTTCTTTCATGGGTGAAAACAGCCTTTTCGGGCAGAGCTCTCACTCTGCCTGAAAAGGCTGATTCCATAGTTTTCTGTAGGGGGGGGGTGTGTCTCTGAGTAACCCACGGCACCTGTGAGTGGGTGGGGCATAGACACCCGTGAGTGGGCAGGGCCATGGCAACCAGGAGTGGGTGGCGCCGGCGAGTGGGCGGGGCCACATGGGGCTGTAAGATAATGGGCCATAGGGGGCCTGTAACTGGAGTGACCATGGGGTCCATGAGTGGGAGGGACCAGCGGGGCTGCAAAGGGGAGGAGGAGACACAGGACAGATTGACAGACAGTTTCAGAGCAGGAAGTAGGAAGTGCAGGGGACCTGGTGATGCTGCTGCCATATCACACACAAAAATGTAAATATCTTCAAAACTATGCAAAATAAACAATGGAAATAAATTGCAAAAGTTCTCAGGGGAGCAATTCCTATCAATTTACCTCAAGTCATTTTTGGACCACAGTTCCCCTTTAATAACCTATTTATTACTAGATATTTTGGGGGTTATTCAATAACAAGTGCAACATTTTGCCCGTGCTATTAATATGCAACAACCAATCAGATTTTACCTTTTTACTAGTGTAAAGTTAGAAAATTGAGAATTGGATGTTTTTGTGTGTTCATGTTTTGAGGAAGAGGTTGGTGTCAAGATTTTTCTATTAAAGGGCATGTCCACCCCCAAAACTATAATCCCCCCAACTACTGGCCCCACCATGTAGTGTAGTTTAATCCTTACCTCACATCCCAACTCCATCTGGTTCTCCTGTAGTCCCCCCCCAAAGTTCCAAAAACTGCCCACCAGGAGGCTAGCAGGTCCATATAGGACACTGCCTGCTACCTGGCCTCCCGGAGATTCCTGCCATGCGTGCTGCAGCCCTTCTCCCCCCTCCCTCCCCCTCCCTCTCCCTCCCTCTCCCTCCCGTTCTACTATCCCTCCCCCTAGCATTAAACCCCCTTAATATTATGCTCCCCCATGTCCCCCAGCCCCAACCGCATGTTTTTTAAAAAGCTCCCCAAACTCTTACTTACCTCTCCGCTTTCCTCCGCTGCACTGAATGACCGGCAGCCGTGTCCGTGATTGGCTGCCGCTCAGCCAATCACAGACGCGACTGCCGGTCCCGCCCCTCTGCTTGCATTCCCGGCAGTGCGGCGGAGGATCGAGGGGAGGTAAGTAAGAGTTTGGGGGGCTTTCTGAAAAAAAAAAATATGCGGTTGGGGCTGGGGGACATGGGGGAGCAGAATATTAAAAATTTATTTTAGGGGTGGACATAGCCTTTAAATGTTTCATCTGTGTCTGTTATCAGTTTGAAAAAGGTACTGTGTGATGCTGCTTGTGAAGGTTCTCATTCATCCAGGTCATGGTATATCTGTTGTATTCAGTTAGATTAACTGGACTTGAAGTTTACTTCTTGAAGACATTTTGCTAGTCATCCGACTGGCTTTCTCAATTCAGAATGACTTGTACAAGAATCTGTTGGCAATTATGTACCCTGGTGTGCTTGCATTGTGGGTAAGAGGTTTTGGAATGCCCAGGGTAAGGTGTCAAAACAGAATTGTACATGGCAGACAGTTGGTTTAGATACGTGGATGACAGCTGGGTTAAAATCCACCAGAAGGAAGTACAAGTCTTCACAGACCACATCAATGTTGTAGACCAGAACATGAAATTTACAAGGGAAGAGGTACAAAACAACAAACTGGCTTTTTTGGACTGCTTGGTAGAAGTCAGAGAAAATGGTAAACTAGAAGTAGAGGTTTACAGAAAACACAAGAAAAGCGACATCATATATGCAGTGCAGTGAAGAGTGCTCTGATCTGTATGTGGGGGAGACCAAACAGCAACTGCATCAACGTATGGCCCAGCAAAGAAGAGCCAGTTCCTTGGGTCAGGACTTAGCTGTGTACATACCGTTGAAGATTGTAATGTTAACATATTGGCATATAAATAAGAATATGACTGGTTTAAGAGAGGTGTCAAGGAGGCCATTTATGTCAAAATAAAGATACCAAGCCTGAATAGAGGTGGGGGGTTGCAACACCAACTGCCATGTACAATGCTGTTTTGACACCTTACCCTGGGCGTTCCTATAATATCTCTTAGCCACTATGCAATCATGCCCTTAACACCTGGCTGTGATATGCTAATTAAGATTTTCCAGGGTACATAATTGCCACAGATTCTTGTACAAGTCATTCTGAATTGAGAAAGCCAACGTCTTCAAGAACTAAACTTTAAGTCCAGTTGATCTAACTGAATACAACAGATTCACTAGAATGCTCTAATAATGCTCTAATCTGCGCTGGTTTTTGCTGCAATTCAACCTTTTGGTGATTCCCTATGGGACCGCGAACTGTCAGCCACAGCAACTATTGCGGCGACCGATGGCCATTTGTCCCAGCCGAGTGCTCGCTAGTAGCGAACGCTCAGTTGTGACAAAAAGTCCATTCGTGTGTACCTACCTTAAAACCTTCCTGTGCTTATCACCATAGTTAGCCAACAAAGCCATCCACCTTTCAATTGTTTTTGTTACAATTCATCTTAAAAGTTTTATCTTGTAACCTTTCAACTACCAAAATATATTTATCTTCCACTAGGTAAGCAAATAATGAATGAATGAATGTTCTAATGAAAAGATTTAGCTAATTTTCCTTTTAGGAATCTTATATGAGATTATATTTAGGAAAACTGATTGTATGGTAGGGATGACAGCAAGGTGCTATTGTTTAATTATCATTTGCTTGCAGACTCTTGATCACAGCTGTATAAGGAATTAAGAAAGAAAAACCCTTCCAAGCACCCAAAATAATGTACAGTGATTTTTTTACGCGTTTACAGCAAATGACTAATTCCATTAGAAGACACCTGTCCTCGCCTATAATACAAAAAAAATCCTGATATTGTGCATAAGGAATATTTATTTTAATTAAAATATACTCTCATACCTTTCAAACAAGCCTATGGTGATGTCTCTAGCTTCTCTGTATCTTAAGTAAAGTTACACTCAGACAGTCAGGATAAACAAGAAAGTGAGTGACAGTCACTTAATTTGATGTGTAAGAAGCCCCACCCCACCCCACCCCACCTACACACCCAAAAAAACAAACAAACAATCTTTTCTGAAGCCATATCAAGACCTGCAACCATTCTCTGTCCTTTCCTCTACCTATGGACACCTTTTTTAAAATTAAAAAAAAAACTTATTTTATTTAAAGAAACCAAGAGATCTTAGAAACGGTTACAGTCATATGGTGTCACAAAATCTTGTTGTACATATTATACTCATTAATATATACATTAAATACATGTGAAAAGCAAATGAGGTTTTAGTGGGGTTCTTTTACATGGTTGATAAATGGTTTCTGATTAGTAATTTTACATATATATATATATACACATATACACACACACACATTCAGGGAAAGGGTGGGAATACCTTACACCTTAAGCTAGGTACACACAGTCCAGATTTCTGAAAGATGACAGACAGGATCTGCAAGATCCTGTCTGCCATCTTTCAAAGATCTGTATACACACAGTCCCGAGCGTTCTCCCTATGAACTTCATAAGGAGAACGCTCGGGACTGTGTGTTTCCATCGGCCGCGCTAGACTCCTCTATAGGGAGTCCTCGTTCGGGGAAACGAGCGTACACACAGAACGATAAAGCCCCGATACCGTCGGATACGACGGTATCGGGGCTTTATCGTTAGTGTGTGTACCCAGCTTTAGGGGGAGAGAGTTTTCTTTTCAGGCTTGTGTCAGCTTTAAAAACAATTAAGAAGATTAGGAGCGGGGCTTGTGAGATCATCAGATGATGCACTGTTACAGCAGTAGGATACAGCTTGGCATGCTCATGCCTAAGGCATGGGGGGTGGAACAATGGTGAAGTGGTGTGCTAGCTGGAAACACCACCCTTTATACTGCTGTAACTTTAGATAGACTGCAGCTGGAAGCATGATCCTGGAGTAATTTTAAAGGTATGAATGTGCTCTTTTTAAAAAAGGACACTTGCATGGAGACAATTCCCCTTTAAGAGTAAAAAAACCTAATGCATGTTTGTTATACAGCACCTTACTTAAAAAGGGAACTGTGGAATTGTATTGACAGCATCAGCAAATTAAAATAGGAAAAATGTACATTCTATAAAACACATTTCCACTCTCTACCTGCTTTTGTTTGCTTGGAGGCTTTTCGAGTCTTAAGGCTTCCCTTGATTTTATCCTAAGGATAGAAAACAACAGGTTTAATGAATACAAATACATTGTCTGTTGCAATATCAATTACTGATGTTCCTGTTACATGGTGTGATGACATAGTAGATTCAAGTCCTCAAAATTAGTCATTATTAGAGATGGACAAACTTACTGAAGTTCGGTTTGTTTTCAAAGTTCAGTAAAAGTTCAGAAACAAATCAATAGTTTGAAAAGTTTGGATAAAAAACAGATAAAATAGCAATGGTAACTTACTGTAAATAGCTGTGGCACCTGGGAAATGGTCTTGGGAACATGCACCTATCACCAAAACCGAACTATACTTTCGAGGGTTACAGAACAATACATTTAAGGGTTACCGAATGATCCATTTGAGGGTTAACAAAATCGAATACTACATTTAAGGGGTAATATGTAACAATACATTCGAGGGATACAGAAATCAACCGCCACATTCGAGGGTTACCGAAATCGACCTCTACATTCAAGGGTTAACAAACGATACATTCGAGGGTTACCAAAATCGAAGGCTACATTTCAGGGTTAACGAAGGCTACATTCGAGGGTTATCGAAATCGGAAAATACATTTGAGGGTTACCGATTCGAGAATTATAAAATTTTTCGAGAATTATCAAAAATAACTTCACAAGTTCGGAAAACTGAATGAGTTTGAACCCGAACTAGTTCGGATTGAGTTCAGATAGTTGAGTTTGTCTAAACTCGGGTTCGGGTCCATCACTAGTCATTATCTATAGGAAACAGGATATATGAAACAAACACTGTATAGCAAACATTACTTTACTGTCCTTTTATTAAAAAGCAGTTTTCAAAAGTTAGTAATTCACCTCATCATCATCCAACCCATCATCTTCATCCCCTGAGTCCATTAAAAATTTCCTTTTCCTGCGCAGTCTTTGGGGGCGTTCGTTTTCAATAAATGCAGTAGAGGTTGATGATACATTTGGTGGAGCTTGGGTAGTTGGCTGGTCCTTATCCAGATGGACAACTGGTTCTCTGCAAGGTGAAGAGCGTATGTAAACTCACTTACCAGGGTTGGCAATTACCAGAAATCCTCCAGAACCCCCTACCCTCGGGTTGATAAAGTCCAACAGCAAATAGAGATAAGAGAAGCACACTACATTGGTGTATCAATATATACCTGAGGAAGTGGGCAGATGGTTCCCCGAAACATTTTCTGCACAATAAATATTGATAAACCGATTTAGTGAGCTCCCCTTATTTCTGTGCAGTTTTACTGCAGATGTTTGTAAACTACAACTCCCAGCACTAAAGCATGCTGGGAGTTGTAGTTTCCAAACATCTGGAGTGCCAAGGAATTGGGTATTACTGTTAATTAAAAGGGCAACTTATGCCTGCAAACAATACTGAGTCAGGAGGATGGTACCTATTGGTACCTAAATGTAACCTATTTTTACCAAATTATGACAACAAACTGTTAAATATTGTTATATTTTATTCAATAAAAAATAAAAAAATGTTTATAAAAAAAAATAGTCAGGCTACCTTTCAATGAAATACCTGTATATACTCGAATATAAGTCGATCCGAGTATAAGTTGAGGTACCTATTATTGCCTAAAAAAATCGAGTAAAGACTGATTGACTCGATAATAAGTTGAGGGTGTAAAATATGACCACTGCTGCTTTCTGGTTCTGTATTGTTACGAGGCTTTAGTTGCCCTTTAAATGGACAGCAGAATTACCATACAGCAGTCCCATACAGTAATGGACATACTGGATTTGGCTATTACTGTGGGACTACTGGATGGAAATTCTGCTGTCCATTTAAAGGGCAACTAAAGCCTCAAAACAATACAGAATCAGAAGAAAGATAGCCATGCCTATTATTTTTTTAATAAACATTTTTTTATTGAATAAAATATAACAATATTTAACAGTTTGTCGTCATAATTTGGTATATATAGGTTACATTTTGGGTTGGTTTTACATTTAAGGAAAATCACTTTTCTTACCACCAATCTTAAATCTGCTCCCCCCCCACCCCTTCTTTGACCTTCCTATGCCTTGTTTTTTTTGCTCTGGGAGTTTTACTTTTTAAAGAGGACGGGGCACAGCTAGTCGGTATGGCTAATTGATTCACCATTAAGATCAGGAAAAGGAACAAGCATTATCTGTTCCTCTGTGCTCTTTCTGTGCAGATAAACCCAATCCTGCAGTCAGCTGCTGTCTGTGTTAATTAAGGATTTTTTTAACACTACACAGTGGGGCCTGTATGGGGTTAAATTTTAGTTTTGGGGGTGGCCATGCCTCTTAATATCTGTGATGCCTTTAACTATCTAATTATTGAGTTTTAAATTGGTTAAAATAAATTTCACTGGTTTTAATTGGAGGTAAATTTTCAGTGGAAATATTATATTTCCAATTTTGTAAGGTAGCTTGAATCGTTGGGTAGGATGTAGCCCTATATATAGAACTCAAAATAAGAAAGACTCGAGGTACCTCCAAGGCGTTCAATCCCTTCTGGCCACCTCAATGCCAGATACAACACTCAAGAATAAAGAAAGTAGGGCTGTCCAGTCGTTTCTCCTTTGCAAGGGGTAATCCCTCTTCAATCCCTATATATAGAGTTTAGCGTTCTAGTGATAAGAATAACTTTTAATGAAGTTTCCAGTGAATTACTGCAGCTCTATAGTAGCCAATTAAGCAGGGGTAGTTCAACCCCCCCTGCTGCTTTGGGTTGGGTTAAGATATTAATTTTAATTCTGCAAAATGTTTTAGGAGATATAACTTTATTAATCAGGGTTTGTGCTTTTTAAAAATATTGAGTAGGGATTGGAATGGGTAAGGTCTAAAATAAATAAACTTGGGGAGAATTGACATTTTAATTATAGCCTTTTGTCCCATCCAGGACATTTCCTAATTTTTCCAATTATTGCGTATGGATTTCAATATCATGTAATAATAGTAAGTAGTTTATTGTAAACAAGGCTTCTACTTGTTTACAATAAGGCTTCTACTTTTGTAGGTGTTTGGATGTAGCATGCTTATCCCGAGATCGTGCCAAAGTACAGAGTAAGGTAAGCCTGACAGAAGCAGTTTTCTTCATATTGACATTTCTCACAGAAATTATATTGGCAGGTAACAAATACCAATGCAACCTTCCTATCCCATGTACTTAACATTTTAACTGTTTTTTGTTTTTTTTAACTTTATATGCAATATAAGTTCTATTTTAAAAGACATCTAAGATTCTTTAATAAATAGAGCAACCCATTTTTATTTTTACTTTCTAAAAAGAATACAGACAATAAACTCCTGAAGTGATTTCATTACCATTCTTCTAAAAATATATCCTGTATTCACTACACGAGAATACAGGGCCCCCTCATTACAAAAAAACCCTTATCTGAAACAAGTTTCAAACTAGAACTCACCCATCTTCTTTTTCTTTTTTCTCCATTTGTGAATTAGTTTCCTCACTTTTAATTTCTAGGAGGGAAAAAGTGACATCTTCTATTTGCATGTAAAATTTCAGCATGACATGAATTTCTAACAGATGTATTAAATAATTAAAATGAAGAAGAAGGGAAAATAGACAAAATAATTGCACTAAATCGTGCGTTAGGGCATAATGGGTACTGGCTGGTCTATGGTGGACTTACTCTACGCTCGGCGTCCTGTGCACACCTTTTGATGTGGATTGATCTTTCTGTGGCAGATGTTCCCTACACCCATTTTGCACCGGCCACACGTCTATGAAGCGGGATATCTATATGCTTTAACCAGTACCACACTCTTTCTGTAGCTATCCCTTTGTCTTTGTTTATTGTTAGTATTAAATATTTACCCTTGCAATGAGTAGATACACTTGAACTGGAGCAAGATTCAGTAGGATTCTGATTGTTTGAAGGTAATGTGGATATTGCAGCAGAGTCAGAATCTGTGATGATCTCCAGTGTTCCAAACTCACTGAGACGAAACTAAAGTGTAAGAAGCATATTAAAACAAAAGGAAAGTGTAAAAGGTAAATAAAATGCCTTAAAGTAGAACTAAAGCTAAAATAAAAAAAGACCCAGCATAAGTTCTAATATTGATAACAGATTTCTAAATCCCTCAACAGAGAAAATTGCTGCAGTTTTTTTTTTCTTTAACAGCGTACAAAGTTGCACAAGTGATCAAAGTTCTCTTGCCCCCACTTTCTCTCCTCCCCCCATAAGAGCTGTTAAGTTACTACTGGGTGACCTGCCTGTGAACTTTATTTAAGATTGAGCAGTCAGAAAACAAATTGTTACTCACTAGGATGAAGGGCTCCAGAAATCAGGAGGTAATCAGAATAAAAGATGATTTCTCCACGATTATGCCGAGTTCAGAGGTGAGAGATACAGCTATTTGCTAGTTAGGAATTAGAATTCAGGCTCATTTACATTTTAGCTTTATTTCTCCTTTAAACAGAGAATTACAGAAGGCCTATGGTGTTATAAAGATAGATTTAAAACCTAATAAGTACAGTATATAATGGAAGAAAAAGGTAGGAGAGAAAAATTACTGAAAAAGAAATTATATTAAACAACTGAGAAATGGTTAGTAAAATAGAATGACGGGACAAAAAGTTTTGCATTAGAAGTCAGAGAGTAGATTTGTCAAACCACGAGTAGCAGAGTTAACACCATTACAGAACATAAACAAAAAGATATTCTCAGGGCTTTGGACAAAAACTGCTCTTCCACATAAGTAAATAATTGGTATCTTTTCTACTATTATATTTTATGTATTTAATGAAATAAATGATATAAGACCCTAACTCGAATGTGACTTCCAGGAAGAGTTGCAATGCCGTCTCTCCAATCCAAGGCATTCATCAGGTCAAAGTCAGAAACGTGTCCCTGAGACATCTCCTATGCCACCTGGAGGCAAATGACATTTTTAAAAAATATTTTTGAATATAAAATAGTTAAACGATATAATCAGTACAATTTTCACTGTATCCGTTAAATTTTAAAACGATACACATGTTGAACAAGTGTTTAGACAAAATGAAATGCATAAAAAAAACTTTTTTTCCCTCTTAAATAAACACGAGCTACCTAAAAAACAGGCAAATGAGGTGCTTTTTTCATTTATAATTGTCAAATTACTTTTTTCTAGGTATATAACAAAAAATTGCAGTAGAAGCATATTTTTTTAAGTGATTAGTTAAATACACAATATTAAAGATTAAATTAAGATATATGTCCATCCAGTCCACCCTTTGTAGCATACCCACAAATCCCTGCCTAATAATAATATTATGAAGGGAGAAAAAAAAATTGTTCATGACTCTAAAGGGCTAGACCACACCAGCCCATTTTACCTCAGATTGCGCATTAAAAATCGCACAGCAGTGTTGGACAGTTACTATGGCCACACTAGGTGCGGTGTGGTGCACTGTAATTCATTTACCGGAGCTTACGCGATTACCATTTTTTTCCGCAATTGCATGCACTTCAATAATGCGAGAGTGGCGATCACTTGATTCACCACTAGATGGGAGCACAGATCTCAATTATCTTAAAGTGGGTCAAATACGGTAAGGAATAGGGGGTTGTTTTGTAAAAGTTTTGAAGTACTCTGGTCAGTGTTCTCCCCAGAATTTTTTTCCTGCCGGGTGGCATGAAAAAGTAGCCGGGTGGGGTAGGACGGGGAAATTTGGTGGTAAGGGAAAATGTGCACTGCATCATGCTCATTATATAGGTCAGGGATGTCTAACTTTTGTCCCACTAGATGTTTGAAAACTATAACTCCCAGCATTCCATGGTTGTAGAATGCAGGGAGTTGTAGTTCGTCAACATCTGCAGGTAACCCATGTAACATAGCAGCACAAGCACATGTGACACCCTTTTGTGGCCTTGGAGATCTTGGAAAAGCTAGTTAACGTGCTAAAATATTCTTGCAGGTGTAAAAAAGGGGTCTGGACTGAGCAGTTTTGGCGGGAGTTTTTACTGACCTATTGGTACACCTATTAAACCAACTTCTAAATTCTTTTAATTCACAAGTGTTCTCTCAAGAATTTTTTTCCAGCCGGGTGGCATGAAAAAGTAGCCGGGTGGGCCGCCCAGCTAAAAGGCCCTAGGGAGAACACTGACTCTGGTTTTGCCGCAAATAGCTCTTCCCCAAAATGCCTAGTCACGACTAGGGAATCCTCAGCCATGCACCCCATAACATCACAACCACACTTCTGGAAAGCACAACCCCCACCCACAAAAAGGTTTTAAACAGTTTACTGGGACTCCAGGGGGAGACCCTTCAAAACGTGTCTGTCCTGGGGAACCCGTGATGGTAAGCTATGCTTAAGTTAAACTTACAGGTCTACAGTTACCAGTTGTGAACGACTACCCTTATTGCTTTTTTCCAATCCAAAGGCACATCTCCAGACAAACGAAAATTTGAAAAGATAAGGAACAATGATCTAGACCAGTGGATGTATTTCATCAGGTCCAGTAGTTTTATTAATATTAACTTTGTATAAGTTAATGAGTTTGGCAGCTAGACAGAATATTCTTTTCTACCATTTTTATTATTAGAGCCTCTGTTATAAGGACTAGGTTTCTCCATAGTGTATGCAGTATATATGTGAATACATATATTTTATGCCAATAAATCAAGTATACTATTCAAATATTTTTGTTCCTAACACATTATATATTGGGGGGTGGGGGCAGAGCAGCTAATGGAGTAAAATGCTCCCTGGTAGAGCTCCAGCGTGTATTAACATTTCAGAGAAGTCAAAAAAATGTTACAAACCCTTGTAATTAAAATACAGCATGATCTACCCTGCCAAGCTGCGGATCGAAACATATGGATTCACCAAATTCTTCAAGGACCCCAAGGATGGTACAGTTTGATGCTCGGTAGCCTCTACCTTGTCACTATCCCTTTTTTGTTTGTAACGGACCAGGTAACTGTTTCTGTCCTAAAATATTTACCTTGCTACGCGCACCATTGAGCCTTGGGTTTTTATCCCTAACTTACAATAAACTGTTCACAAACCATCAATCTTGCCAGATATTGATCTATCCAATGGAAGTTGAATCTAGTGATAGACTTAACTTAATAATTTAATTACATACCAATCACCCCACATAGACTGCTGGGGAAGAAATCCTATACTTGGATCCCTATTTAATTAACCCATTTCAATCACAACACCCAGGGTAGCCCTGTTGTACTCATACCTGAATTTACCTTTCTATCACTGGACAATAGGTAACATAATCCTGTGTACTGGATTATGACAGTATTGGCTGGATTATGACAATATGACAGTATGACTATATTTGACAGGCACCTGGCCGAACTTCTATAGGCCTCTCAAATACCGATCATATACCTCATCTCTCTATTGATTGGCAATTAAGACTACAGAAATTAAGATAACCTACAGTACATACCCCTGGTTACGACTGTACTGGAATACTAGTTCACTTTCTTTTGTGTTCAAAAGTTATTTATCCTTTGATCACATGGCGATCAATAGTAACTGTTATATGATGTTTGATTTTTTTTTGTTAAATTGGAGGTTGATTTCACTGCACCCAAGTATCCTCATGTCAATCAGAAATCTCTAATGTCTAGACTAAATGTAAGTGTTAAATATTTGGACTGAGACAACTTTTTTCTAATTTTGCATACATTAAAGCTTTAATTCAGTGGGTTAACAAAACTATTGCATAAAAATGTGAGGCAACTGAAGCATTTTTTTAACACAATCCCTTCATTTCAAGGTCTCAAAAGTAATTGGACAAATTAAATACCGTAACTGGAAATAAAACGTTCATTCCTAATGCTGGGTTTCCTTTTTAATGCTCTGCCAGGCCTTTACTGCAGTGAATTTCATTTGCCATTTGTGGGCCTTTCTGTTTAGTCCTCCTCAATTGGGTTAAGATCAGGTGACTGACTTGGCCATTCAAAAATGTTCCACTTCTTTGCTTTAATAAACTCTTGGGTTGCTTTGGCTGCATGTTTTGGGTCATTGTCCACCTGTATCATGAAATGCCACCCAATCAGTATGACAGAATTTTGCTGGATTTGCGCAGACAATATGTCTCTGAACACCTCAGAATTAATTCAGCTGCTTCTGTCCTGTGTTATATCATCAATAAACACTAGTGTCCTGGTGCCACTGGCCTGCCCAATACATGCCCAAGCCATCCCACTGCCTCCACAGTGTTTTACAGATGATGTGGGATGCTTTGGATATTGAGCTGTTCCATTTTCATGTAGCTGTTTAACAGTGCCTGTGCCCTGATTTAGTGTACTTTGGGGAACCTGGGTCCCCTTATTTGCATCTTTTACCTACATGGAGAGCTTGTGTGAGCGCAAGTTGTCTGTTCACAGCAAATTCTTCCACATGCAAACACCACACCTTGAATCAACTCCAGGCCTTTTATCTGCTTAATTGATAGTGACATAGAGATGGACTTGCCCACACTGCCCATGAAATAGCTTTTGAGTCAATCATCCAATTACACAGCACAGGAAGCCTCCTCCAGTTTGTCCCAAGGAAGGGAGCCCAAGCAGACAGGAAAAAATAGTATAACAATAACAAAAGGCACCAAGCCAGAAAAAAACACAAATTAACATGTCAAACAGGTAGAGAAGTACCTGGGTCCCCTTTGCGGCTTCAGAGAAAAGGATTTTATTGGTAAGTACAAAAATCCCCTTTTCTCTATCAGCCTGCAGGGGGACCCAGGAACATAGGGGATGTCCCAAAGTCCCAAATTTTAGGGTGGGCAGAAGAAAATACTAATACCTCTGCAGCTTTCAGGATAGAGGGACCTAAGGCCGTATCCTTCTCTGCAAACACATGGAGGTGCTAATACTACATAAAAGAGTGTGGATGGAGGGCCATGTGGTCGCCTGCCATATCTGTTCCACCGAGGTGCCTTGGCATGCTGCCTGGGTAGAATAAGCTGTAACGTGCAAGGGAGGAACAGCTCCGCCGCTAAGTAACATAGGACCATTGTAGATCCAATCCAACTTGCCAGAGTCTGAGGTGAAGCCCTGGACCCCCAGCGATGCCCCGCCAGAAGGATGAACAATGGCTGAGTGCAAGCAATGTAGATCCTAAGAGCCCGCACCATGTTGAGGTAATGTAACTTGCATTCTCTGGAAGAGGAAGGATTTGGAAAGAAAGAGGGAACCAAAATTTCCTGATTGCTGTGGAAGGACGAGGCCAACTTTAGAAGAAATGAGGATGAAGAATGGCCTTATCAGTTTGGAGTGTCAGGCACCAGGGTCCCACTGATAAGGCGGCCAGTTCTGAAGCTCTTCTGATGGAGAATATGGCCAACAGGAACACTGACTTACAAGTAAGGAGAGATAAGGGGATCGACAGGAGAACTAAAGAAAGGTCCCAGGATTGAACCAGAGGGCGAGACAGAGGACGTAGGTGAGCAGTACATAGCAAGAAAGTCTGAACATCCTTCCTGCCGGAAGGATGTTCTCCTGGGTCTTTAGGACCCTGGGTTTCATGGCTAGTGGTGGAAAGACGTATGCCAGATGGAACTGCAAAGGCACCACCAGGGCATCTATGAGTGCCACAAGAGGGTCCCGAGCTTTGGCACAAAAAGTGGACCTTGTGGTTGCAACGTGAGGCCATCATATCTAGGCCAAGCCTCCCCCATCCCTGAGATAGCTCTTCAAAGATTTCTGGATGGAGGGCCCATTCTCCCGGGTCGAGCGTGTGTCTGTTGAGAAAGTCCACTTCCTTGTTTGGATTTTCGGGAATGTATATCACAGACAATGCTTGTATTGTTCTGCCCATGTTAGAATCCGGTGAGATTCGGCCATCGCCATGTCACTTTGTGGTGATTAATGCACACCATAAATTGTATTGGATGCGGATGTTCTTGCCTACCAAGGTGTCGGTCCAGTGGGAAAGGGCTAAAAATATCGCCTGTAGCTCAAGGCCTTGGGCTTTCATAGAACTGCACATTGCTCCTCATTCCTGGAGTCTGGTATCCATTGTCACCACTGTCCAAACAGGCAGGCCCAGAGGTTTGCCTAACGACAGGTTGGCCTCCGATGTCCACCAAGCCAGGGAGTTTTGAATATAAGTCGGAAAGGGAATCAAGGAGTCAAGATTTCTCTGAAGAGGGCGCAGGTGGAATAGTGCATAAAAGATTGCATCCACGAATGAGACAATCTTCCCTACTAGGTGCATTGTCTGACGAATGGATATCTTTCTGGAGGACCTGGCCTTCAAGGCTAGAATTCTCTCGGCTGAAACTTTGTCCTAGGAAGAAGGATTTTGTTATAGAAGACTTTGCCAGGTTTATGACCCAGCTGAATTGGGCTAGTATTGTAGCACACTGTTATACCTGTTGATTCGCTAGGTCCAAGGAGGCAGCCTTTATCAACAGGTTGTCTAAAAAGGGAAGAATGAAGATTCCTTGAAGTCGAATGAAGACAGTCTGATGGGCCATAATCTTCTTAAAGACCTGTGGTGGAGGATAGGCTAAAGGTAGGGCTGTGAACTGGAAATGCTAATTACTGATGGCGAATCTCAAGTAGCGATGGTGAATGGGCAAGATGGGTACGTACAAGTATGCATCCTCTATGTCAAGGGAAGCGAGGATTTCTAGGATTACCGAATGTAAAGATTCCATCTTGAAGTGGGATTTTTGGACATAGGAATTGAGGGCTTTTAGGTCCAAGACCGGACAGAATGATCTGTCCTTCTTTGGCACTAGGAAAAGGTTGGAGTAGAACCCTGAAACCTTTTATATATTGTGACCGGGGAAATGACCTGCGCAAGAAGTAGGGATTAAACACAATGGTGGAGTGCGTTTGGCATCTCGGAATTCGAGAGCGAAAGAATCGTGGAGGAGGGAGGGTTGAGAATTCTATCCTGTAGCAACAGGAAAGAAAATTCAGGGTCCAGGCATCTGTGGATGGAAGGCGCCCCTCGTCCCAAAAAAGCTGGAGGCAACCTCTAATGTATTTCATCCAGGGATAGCCATGCTTATTTGGGCTTGGTTTGAAGCCTTCCCTTTTGTTTGACCAAGAATGCAAAGGTCTCTGTCCTGGATGTGCTGGAGGGGCATTATTGTATGTATCGGACTTCATTTGGTTTGTGGGGCGGGAAGATCAAAGAGGAAGAAAGGATGATGTGCGCTGAAAGGAGGTACTATTTTTCCCCATGGCCCCCCATCTTTTCCAGTTCTGGGTCGAACAGAAGACGTCCAAGGAAGGGAAGGTTAAAGGGCATGTCCACCCCCAAACCTACAATTCTCCCCACTACTGGCCCCACTCTGTAGTGAATAAAAATCCTTACCTTACATCTCCAAATAGTTCTCCAGCAATCCCCCCCCCAAAATCCCAAAAACTGCCCACAGGAGGATAGCAGACTCTGCCTCCGGGAGAAGTTTGGCATGTGCACTGCAGCCATCTCCCCCCTCCCTCTCCCTCCAGTTTTTCGATCCCTCCCCCTAGTGTAATTTCCCTTTGGCAAATAATAGTTTACCTTCCCCCAGCCCCAACCGCTATAAATGATTTGTTAGAAAGTGCCTGAAACTATTGGGGCACTTTTTAACAAATCATTTATAGCGGTTGGGGCTGGGAGAAGGTAAACTATTATTTGCAAAAAAGTTAGTGAAAGGGCAGGCAGGCCCTTTAATGAGAGCCTGCCGGTGACCGGGCGATGAAGCAGTAGGACACAAGTGCCGCGTCCCCATGTATATTGCCGCATCGGACAGCTGTTGGACGATGTCTAGTAGAGGGGCGTTTGAGGGGTCCTTGGCCACCATTTGAAAAAATTAATCTAGCCAAGCCTCCATCGTCTTGGCCACCCAAGCAAAGGTGAAGGTGGGTCATAAGGCTGCACCAGAGGCTAAAAAGGAGGTTCTTAAGAGTCCCTCTATGCGCCGATCTGTGGGATCTTTAAAGGTGGCCCAGGAAAGCCTTGTCTCAGGGGGGAACTGACCACCTGTCAACGTCAGGCTTTGGGAAAGGAAACACTGCCTGGAGCTGTCTGGATTAGTGAAATTTCTTTTCGGGAGAGGCCCATTCTTGTAAGACAATCTGGTCTAATTGTTTGTAAGAAGGAAAAGTCGCAGTCGATTTCTTTGGGCGCCTTAAGAGAGACTTGGATGGGTCCTCTGGTTTGTCTGGATCTTGAATATTAAGGACATGTAACACTGCCCTAACAAGATCGTTGATCATATCTGCTTTGAAGGTGGTATTGACCTTTTGTTCGGAAGATATGGAATCCAGTTCTCCTTCTTTCAAGTTTTTCCCTTCTTCCATAGAAGCTTTCTCTAAGGAAGGGACAAATGGGGTCTCAATAGGTCTGCTTGCTCTTTGAACCCTGGGTCCCATTCCCACTGGAGTCACAGACTGCAGGACTTCAGAAATGGAAGGAGATAAACCGGACATAGAAGTCATTAGAGATTTTGCCCAGGCTGGTTCAGACTCCTAAGGGGCAACCCCCAGAGGTTCTTAGTGAATAATGAATCCCATTGAGGGTTCAAGCCCACTCGGTTCCTGACTGGCAAGTGCAGTCTGCACAGGCTGGAGTTTTTGTTTTAAACTGCATGGCTCACATAGTGGTCCAGAGTGACCGGCTGGCAACACTGGCAAAGTTCACTTTATTAGATTACATATATACACATAACCGAAAAATAATATGTATACCTGGAAACCACCAGCTCCTCTCAGTACAGTAGTCTGCTTTTCTGTCCATTCTCCTGAAGCGGACACTTAAAAACTGGAGAAGGCTTCCCTGTGCTCAGAGAGGTATCTCCTAAGGGGAGGAGCACCGGAGCCTTACTTATTTTCAATTTTTAAAGTGTCCGCTCATGGAGAATGGTGCTTTACCCCTATTTTCCTGGGTCCTCCTGCAGGCTGATAGAGAAAAATGATTTAGTTGCCTAACATTTTTATGCAATCGTTTTGTTCACCATACCATACCATGCTGAGAGTCTGCATTTAACTGCATCTGAGATGACTCATTTAAAATTCAATGTGGTAATGTAAAAACCAAAATTAGGAAAAAAAAGTTGTCTATCCAAATATTTATGGACCTCATTGTATACATATGGGTATAACATATACATTGATATATGTGAACTGATATAAGCTCCTTAATTATAATCCTCTCGTGGAATTTGAGAGGACAACCCCCTAAAAAGGCTCACGGTCATAGTATTCTTACAACTCCAAAACTTTAGGCCTGAAATAATCTAACTACAAGAGACACACTTACTTCCCTCCACCTTATCTTTAACTCAACATTCCTGGGTTGGCTGGGCAGCTCACAGTTACACATACTACATAGTCCAGAAGAGTAACCATTATACTGGCTAAGACCCTAAATGTGTTACATATGTTTGCATATTTTTGGATTTAAAAATGTCCTGGCAGGTGTCTATGAACCCCCCCAGGTACTTGAGAAGTTCTAAGATTTGCTCTGCAACTCCTGCATGCCCACTTGCTCTGCATGGTGGACTTAAATGGAGCAATGGCAAAACCTTAGACAGACTCCGCCCAAAAAACTTTGTGAGAAAAAATTTAAACAACTTTATAACCAAACTAGACTGGGTAGACTTTTGTCACCATTGTCATCCAGGACTCTCAGAATTCACTTGTGGTACCCAAGGATACACCCATGGTGTCTGACACTATTGCCCAATACCAGCAGCATAACACATCAACTAGCGGAGTGCCTTACTCTACAACATAAGTCAGTCCCTCATCTTATACAATGGGATGTTTTTAAAGGTCATTTTCAATTCTGCTATTATTCATATAAATTACCTTCATATATATAAAATATATATAAAATATATTCATATAAATATACCTTCAATAACAAAACAAATTTGTCTAAAACCTTACTAGAGCCAGAGGCCACCTACATAAGAGAGCCAACACCACATCACAAAGTTGCATGGACCAACACACAAGCCCTATACAATAACCTAATCCTTGTGAAAGCACATAGAAAGCAATTCTTTGCCAAACAACAATATTTTGTGCTTGGCAACAATTCCGCCAAGATTATGGCTAGACTGGCAATATTCTTGCTGTTAAGGACTCAGTCAGGAAAACTGTTACAAACACCCAAGAGATTTCAATTACCGGTACATTCACAAATTTCTACCAGCAACTATACTCCTCCCAGCTTAAACACACGTACGTGCAAATCCAACAGTACTTGGAAACAATCCAAGACAACCACCCAGACATTTCCGGAAGTTAAGCAGGATCGGCTCGACCAGCGTCTGCTCCTGTGATTGGCTAAGGCGAGATGCCTTATCTAATCACAGGAGCAGACGCCAGTCAAGCCCATCCTGCTTGACTTCCGTGCACGGAAAAGGCAAGGAAGGTGTCGGGGGAACGAAGGCTGGTAAGTACATTTGGTGGGACCTGTCACTGCTATAAGCCTCACAAGGTTGAGGTTTATAGCCATTTTCAGGCAAATAGTAAAAATTAGTTTGGGTTGTCGACATACCCTTTAATGCTAGCCAGGAGACTTATAATACTTACCTGGATGTCCCCTTATTCTCCCAAGGCTAGCCGACGGAAAAACCTTGTAACAAATACTCTCTCTTACACCCGAAATAGGGTAAATTGACAGGAATGGTTTCCTGAGTATATTTGCAATTTACTTTCATTATTTCTTTTTTTGCATAGTTTTGAAGATATTTACATTTTTATGTTTGATATGGTAGCAGCATCACCAGATCCACTGCCCTTGCTGCTTCCTCCATGTGACAGTCTCTGTGACATTAAAGTTAAACTTACAGACCTTACACACTCCCTGCTGTGGGCTGTGCACCCTCCCCCCCTCTTGCGTCCTTCCTTCAGTCATTGTAACTTGATCTCTAGCTGGTTTCTTCTGCTTTCTCCTGCACTGAGCATGTGCCAACCACAGATTAGAAGGGGGAACTACTGTAGTATTTGTGACCGCAGATTCAAAACCTCCCACCCCCTAACTTTCTTATCTGTGATTACTTCATATTTGGGGCTGTGCAGCATGTAGAGTGGTTGATGGCTCATTTTATTGGTAGGAACCTGGCCTTTCATTTAAAATTAACTTGTGTGGAGACCACAGTTCCCCTTTGATATACAAAAATATAGGAAAACTTGACTAATTCACAGCACATTGAAGTCCCCGGTATGATTGCATTGGTTACCATCAAGTCTAGGCTAAGGGTTTGTTGAACCCAGAAATATGGTTTGGAAGTTGCATGACAATCATTGTAAATAGCTAAATTATATTTCTTTTAGATTGTTAGGGGTCTGTGGTACTGAATTGTTATTAATATGGGCTGCAAGGGTTAAAGTGCTGTGTGGCATACCTTGCGGTGTTTGTTTCCTACTTCTCGATATAATAATGTAAGACTCAGGTGTTCTAGCTACCCTGAAGTCTAATATAAATAGAGGTTCACCACCTTACTGTACTTGAGAATTGTATACTCTGTGGTTGTCTTGACATTAAGCTATCTAGCATGTTTAATTTGATCAACCTAGGTTAACCTCTTCCCCCACCCTAGATGCTGTTACTTTTTTGTGTGTTTTATTATTGTTATTCTAAAACAATCTACTACTGTATAATTGTTGCTTGATACAGACAATGCTATATAACACTATTGTATGTACCTATGTTGTACCAAGCCTTGATAACATGTTTTAAATACAGTTTAAAAAAAAAATTGTATATAATTGTAATGAACTCTCCATTAAATGGACTGTGCAATGTGTCCTCTTCTTCATTAATGCTGTTACATAATACAATAATTAATGACTGTTACTCATACACCGCAAAATGCAGGTCCAGATACTTCAAGTAACAAGAACATAAAATGGTCTGGTTTTAACTTAAAAATACTGTTTTTCCTAAAAACTGATGCAAGTGTGGTTGCTGCTCTTCTTCTGGTTACACCTTCCAGATAAACAAACTTTATTTTAGGAAACCAAATGACAGGTGACATCAATTATTAGATTTAACATGCAGTCTCATTAGCTACCTTCTAAATGTCTGTACCTGTGGGAAACACATGGTCAGCGTCCAATTTGGTTAATTTGTATCTTTCCATGCTAAGGTTATAAAGGGGTTAAATGAAAGAGAAAGTAAATGCAGACCTGCTGTAGCGAGAGATTTAAAGAGGAAGTTCAGCACCAATAAAATATGGTTTCAAGAATAAAAGGGGGTATTTTTTTTTTATTTTAATTAACATAATCTTCACATCCAGTGATTTCTCTGTGCATAAAAATATGCTTCCAAAGTACTGATTTCCTGTTTGCAGGACCCCTATGGGCTTGTTCACACTAGGTCAGGTTCATTTTTTGGTGTGTTTTTGCAATGGAACATTTTTAAAAAAGCAAGGACACACAGAATTCAATAATACTGTTCACACTATTGGGTTCCAATTGTGTCCATTTGCGCTTCGTTCCATTGCGTTTAAAAAACGCACTGCATGCTGCATTCCTGTCTGTTTTTTGCATACGTTTCTACATCAACATGAAAAATAGACACAAACGCATGCAAAGACCGACAGAAATGCATACTGTGCATTTGTTAGTTTCCAGTGTGAACGAGCCCTTATGATTCAATGTTCAGTAGAGATCTAACCATGTTTGAACCATTCACCAGCCAACAAGTTGAAATTACCATAAGGGCTAGGTCCCACAACTGCATGCCAGAGAGCGATTTGCACTCCGTTCACACTTCCGTGCTACCGGGTAGTTCCCACTCTGCTTTCTGCGGTCCGGTCCAGTCTGTTATTGGTTCTCATGCTTGCATGACTTTTCGCACGGTTCGCATGCGTGCCAATAACATGATATGGCCCGGAACGCATCGCACATGGACTATCACGCACAGCAGCGCATTGCAAAATTCCTGCATGCACCGCTGTGCGTGATAGTGGGACCTAGCCCTAAGGAACATTCCAAGTGTGCATCTAGGGATGAAGAAGACCTGAAATTGCCACTCACTACTGACCACACCAATGCATAGCAAAAGGGTATTTAATCCATTGGTTTTCAAATATAAAGACAATAGGTACTATACCTAGGTGGTATGTGCAATATATCATTTAAGAAATAATGATTTATTTTCTTCCCCTTTAACTCATCTTAAACAGGCATATGTTGGGTTGGCATAACTATTTAAAATAAAACTTTGCTTTCTAATTTGTAATTTAGACTACAGTTATTCTTTACCAATTTAGCAGCCCCTTCCCTAATTACACGAGAAAAGCACATTAAATTGATGACACAATATCAGCATAGATCACCTCCCAACAGTCCTGCTGTCACGGATCGCTTCTTATTGATCCCGGATTTCAAGCTATGTCCCGTTTTTCTATTGTGTCCCAGACGGCAATATCAGGGATGAATAAAGTTTTATCTTTAAAAAAAAAAAATTAAAAAAAAATATCCCGGAAGTTCTTTTTTTTTTTTAATTAAAAAAAAAACTTTAATGATTCATAACACAGCGGAAGCAATTGTCTTGCAGTCCGGGACCACCTCCGCTGCTAACGTAACTGGTAGGAGAGGAAGGAAGGAGAGGCAGTGGAGGAGGAGCAACAGGTGTAGAGGGGTAGTCATGTGGAACTTATGGATAAGGATCTATGTTCTGTTTGGAGGCAAAGGTATGGACTTGGATAGTGTATGTGGTCTGGGAGAAACTGTCTGTCACTGTTTAACATTTAGCTAGTTAGGCAGTACATAGTTATATGTTAAACAGTGTCTGAAAATATGGGGGTGGGGTTTGTTCATCTCTGAGACCCCCATACATTGTTCTGTTCCAGCTTCATAAAAAATCCTGCCCAGACTAAAGCCTCATAAACACGTGCAATTGCGAGGGGCCAACCTGCGACGCAGGATATGTATACACAGCCGGTTTGGCCATTAATCGTGCCATGTATGACTTTTGGCACTTTGACTGCCAAAACAGCCTTTTGGTCAGGGCTCATTCCACAATCTGCTTGGCACATCATCAATGAGCCCCGACCAAACGTCCATTTTGGCTGACAAAGTGCCTGATACAAAGTACCTGATACTGCCGTCTGGGACACAATAGTGAAACGGGACCTAGCTTGAAATCCGGGACATTTAAAGGAAATGTTTGGTGGAAAATGTAATTTAAAAAAAAAATACTTGGTTTATATTATGCATACCTAGTTATTCTACATATGCTCTTTCATTTTCTGAAAAATCAGTTGAATTTATACCCCATGTTTTTCATTGCTGTTGACAGTGAGCTGACATTTCAGGTTCTGTAAAGGTCCTTTTTCCCAGAATGCACCACATCCTTGAAATGTTCCTAACCATTACCTAACAATACTAAAAGACAGGTGTCAATATGTATTTGGAGAAGCCAACCCCTAAAGGCACAAGTGCACTCAGTGGGAGTGAGGGTTGATGGCGTGACGCTCGCAAGACACCACATTGCCGTAGAGAAGAGAGAAGGGTGTGGGTGGGATTCTTTTAAGAAGCTTGGGTTTGCTGATATATGGTCAACGTAAGCGAGTCCCGCCATAATTTTAGGGTGCTGTAGGACAGTGATGCCCAACTCATGGCCCATGCAAACCTGGGGGCGGGGCTATGCCCGTGGCACAGATATAGCATAAGGTGCCACTAGTGCGTCTCCCAGCATGTGCAAAGTTGTTGACTTCTGCTGCAGGGTTTTACATTTTACTTGTTTCCCCCCCGGGATCATAAATAAAAGAAAATGCCCTGCAATAAGGTGAAAAGGGACATAGATATATAAACCATACTAACTTTGAGGGGGTACAAGATTAGATTAGCAAATATAATGCATGTCCAGCATAAAAAAAACTTTTATTGTCATGTAGAGTACCCTCCAAACCCCATTTTATATAATTGCCAAAGGTGCCTCTGAAGGGACTTACTGACTCGGTCCCTTGACGCTCCTCTGTGGTGCTTCTTCCTGGTCGCAGCTGTCAGTTAAGTCGTGATGTGACGTCACGGCCAATTACCTGACAGCCGCAGGGTATGTTTTATATCCTTTTTAGAAGGAAGTTGATTTCACTGCGGTTGTTTCTTCTTATGACGTATGTAACAAAATATTTTTGCTCGAAACATGTAAAAATAGGCTTGGGGGGGACGGGACTCTACATGTCTTAAAAAGTGTTTTTCATGCTGCATATGCCATTTAAACCTCCCAATCAAACTGATGGGTATAAGTTTCCAAATTTTAGTTTTATCCCTAGTCAAGTATAACAACAGAGAGATTTTGTGCCTTGAATTTCTCCATTGATTTGGTGATATAAATTCCAATAGATTTTAATCCTTGAAAGCTGGTAGAACCACATGGGGGTCTAGGGGAAACATACAAGGTTTTTTCCAGTGAATATATAGGCTAAAATAGGGGCTAAATGTATTAAAGATGTGATATACATTTTGCACTCAATAGGATCTGCTCAATATAAAACCATGTTATTCCCATAGAGACTTAGCAGAGACCTATGTGCACCCAAGGTAAAGTCCTTAACAGGTAAAGCAAACAGGTGAGGGGATTAAGGTCCCGTCTAGAACCTCATCCTAGTTGGAAAAAGGGAGAACATGTCCCATTCACCATTATTCTTGAGGTTGCACATAGAGCAACTCCTAACACAGCAATTGCGGCAACACATACGATTGAGATTCCGTTTGATACGCATTTGCATGCGATTTCGTATCTCAAATGAAGAAATCGTATGCGCAAACGCAGCAGAATCACGTTTGCGGCACAGTGTGGCCGTGCCCTTATATGGGCCACATAACGTAATCAACATGGATTTAGAAGGGATAGATCTTGTCAAGCTAATTTGATTGGCTTTCATGAGGAAATGAGTAGAAATTTACAGACATAGCAGTAGATGCTAAGGCTTTTTATACAGTCCCCCCCATAGGTGACTAATGTTTAAACGAAGGTCTGTTGGACTGGAGTGGCACATTTGTACATGGATGAAAACTGGTTGATGGAAATTTTTAATGGAGCTTCATCAATATGGACTAAAGCTCTACGTGGGGTGCCACAGGGTTCATTGTTGGGGCCACTTCAGTTTTATATGTTTATTTATGATTTAGAAGTGGGTATTGTCAGCAAGGTTTGTGTTTGCGGACGAGAAAAAAACTTCAAACATCCTTCAGAGGATGTGCAATCATTGTAGGTGGCTCTAGATCACACTTGTCAAACTCAAGGCCCGCAGGCCGAATCCAGCCCTTCTGGTTGTTGTTTGTGACCCCTGTTGACTATACAGCATCCAAGACTTACTACATTGCTATCCATTTGTGCGGTCCCAAGTACTGGTGTAACTATAGATCTGCATGCTAGACACCAAAATCAGCTTTTGTTAAACAGCTGATGGCGTGCACCTTAACTAAAATAGGTACGATCAGCTGATCACAGCATATAGCAGGCAGCCATTGCACAAATCGATAGCAGCGTAGTAAGTCTTGGATGCAGTCACTGCTGTAACAACCGATTGTTTATCTAGCCCGGCACTGGGGAGAGGATTCAGGAGAGGGAGGTGTAACAAAAGGTCTTCCAAAGCAGTTGGCTATTCCATTAGCGTGCCAGAAGAGTAAGGTGGGCGTTCCACATTAGTATGCCATGGGCCCCAGTCCAGTGTGCTTTAAACCCTTTCCCAGCCGAGACCCAGCACTAGGCGCAATCCTGCATCTACTAAGTATCTTTTTAAAAATATTCAGCCCACCACTTAGCCTGATTTTGGTCCTTTATGTGATTGAGTTTGACACCCCTGATCTAGATAAATTGTCACATTGGACTGCTAAGTGGCAGATGAGATTTAATGTTGATAAATGTAAGATGATGCATTTTCCACTTAAAAATCCTTGTGCCGCTTATACTATAAATGGCTCTGTGAATTCCTGTTGGAAAAGGATTTTGGATTTTTGGTGGACAGCTTGAGCCAGCAATATATTGCCTTCACAGGGGAAGTGCCCTGTATATCTCTCCAGGCTGCCCGAATCACTACCGCTTTCTCCCTGGGAAAAGTTTGTTGGATGGCTGTAGCTGTACAGTTACATTTCTCATTTTTGTCCCTTCCCACATCACAAGTAAAAATAAGTCTTACACTAGATACTTGATTTTTAGTCCAGAGAGATGGGGTTTTATGCAAATGTTAACTTTGATTGATGGAAGTCAGAGCAGCACAATTTTTAAACCTGGAATCTCTCTGCATCCGGGGAGTTTTGACTCAAAAGAAAGTTAAAGGGTTGGGATTTCTTTTTACACTATAGATGCCCTTTAAAGAAAGAGTGCAATTCAGCATAAACATTTGGAGACCCCCTGCAAACTTACTGGACTTTACTGTCTTTAGTTCCACTTTTAAAACCTTTAACAGAAGGGGAAAAAAAAATCTAAAAAAAAACAATGTTTATTGGAAATTAAAGACATTTGTTTTGAAGAAATTACATTTGAAATGGACAAACCTGAAAGATCTTTACTTACATTCAAACAGAACATTGTCATCTCTTCAAAAACGGGCAATTTTGCCACAACAAACATGATTACATCTATGTTATTTAACATGCTCATGCTTTCAGTGAAGTGACAGATGTATAAGATTGGCAGTTGTCCTTGTTACAGGGCAACACACTGCTGAAGCAATTAAACAGCACAAGACTGCAGTTGCAGCCCTTGTATTAAACATTTGACACCTGCTAACCTCAATAAATGATGACAGGATCCAAATAAAAAAAAATATATATAACCAGATACAATGGTATCTGTAAGGGTTCATGCTAGGCCAGTGGGTTTGCACTGCACACAAAGCTGTCAAATCCCCTGGAATTTGTACAGACCTTTCATAAGAATTTAGCAATCCTGCAGTTTTATTTTATAAGTTATGTGTGTAATTAACCCTACATCCTTTCATATTTAAATTTCATCTGCCGTTTTCATTAGATTACTTTAAAAAAAAAAAGAATAACTCTAATCAGTACCTTTTCAGTGTTTAAACTAAATTTCTGGGTCTATCACATTACTAAGTGCTGGCACCAGAGAGCAATTAGGAATGCCTTATCCAACCTCAGGTAAATTACACATTCAGAAATAAAATGTCAGCAACAAAGTTGAGGGGTTGAAGGCCATTCCCATCCCTCTGTCTTTGTTGATGAAAATGCTATAGTTAGCATTTTGTCCATTTAACAGTCAGAATCCTGTTTTAACAATTGAATTTCTAAACATGTTTAGTAAGAGGTTTTATAGTTAAACAGGTAAATTAACATTTTATTTAGAAATGGATTTGCAGCAGTGTCTTTACGCAAAAATATTTATTCTAATGTTATAAAAATCAGAACAATACTTATGAACAAATTTAACCACTACCTACAAGAGCCCCAAAATTTTAACAACTAATTGCAGGTTGATGGTGCAAGTTCAATGCAAAATAGCACAAAAACTTGTGCCAACATATAAGAGCAATTCCGCATTTTTAAAAAGACTCTTAGTCCTATATACCATTATTCCCCATGTAAGACACAGCGAACACCAGTTTACTTGTAATCTTGTTCAATTAGTCCCATGTACATTTATGTATGTAAATATGAAATAAAATTTGGCATTTGTCTCTGCTTGAAACAAGATCGAAATTCAGAAAGTGTATTTTATATTTAACAAAAAAAAATCCCCACCCAAAAAACACCCATAAATTCTCAAAATAAATATAAAATATCCTGCATCAGGTAATGCTCAAAGTAGCACTAAAAATGGGCAAAGACTGCAGTCAAACCTGGTCAGCGGCATCAACAGATGCCTCAGTGCCAGCTTCAACAGAATCCCCAGTAGCAGCCTTGGCAGGAGATGCAGATCTAGAAGAGACATCAGGAGCAGGATTATCTACTGGCGTTTCCTCTTTACTTTCTTGCTCAACTGAAACTGGTTCAGGAATTTGCAGAGGTTCAGGGCGAGTTACTTCTTCATTTTCCATTTCCTGGTCAGACTCTGTAGTAAAAGCCACAGTCTCTTCTTTCTTTGTCTTTTTTGCACGCTCACCACTTCTGCTCCTATTTTCACGACTACGTTTCCTGCTTCTCTCTTTGCTGTGGCTACGACTAGAACGTCTACTTCGACCCTTGCTGCGACTTCTATCCCTACTCCGTTTTGACGGTCTGCCTCTAGTTCGGTCTTTACTGTGACTTCTTTTTCTATCTCTGCTGCGATTTCGACTACACCTTTCGTTGCTTCGGTCTCTATCCCTGCTCCTACGTCTTTCTTTACTGTCGCTCCGCTCTCTACTTCGATTCCTCTCACTCTTCTTGCTATTGTCATCTCTACCCCTACTTTCAATTCCTTCTGTAGCTCTATTCTCCCTTTCTTGGGATTCCTTGCTATGGCTCCTCTCTTTGCTACAGCTTCTACTTCGGTCAGGTGTCCTGCTTAGCCTCTCTCCACTTTCCTTGCTCTCGCTGTCTCTTTCCCTTCCTCCCCTACTTCTGCTATGGCTTTCGCTATCTTCTCTATCTGCACTCCCTTCCTTTCCATTTGTTCTGTCTTTACTGTTGCTTCTACTCGCTCTTCTTTCTTTGCTGTGGCTCCTGCTCTCTCGCCTATCTTTGCTAATGCTTCTGCTTTTGCTCCTATCCTTACTAATGCTCCTGCTTTCCCTTCTTTCCTTACTGACACTCCTGCTTTCCTTTCTCTCTTTGCTTTGACTCCTGCTGCTCCTCCGTTCTTTGCTGTGGCTTCTGCTTCTCTCTCTCTGTCTGCTTCTACTGCGTGATCGAGAAATGGACCTGGAAAGTTAAAATATTTTTAAAGAGATTAGATCAAACATCTGCTGTTAAACCAGGATCTAAGAACACTAAAATCCATCATACTGACCTAGATCTAGAGTGGCTACTTCTACTTCTCCTTGAGCGGGATCTAGATAGAAAAAGTAGGTTAAAGACCATACTATTTTTAAGACTTTTTGTAAAAAATACAGTTAAAGAACTAAAATATAAATGACTCCAAAAATTTTGTACTTGCTATTTTTTATTTATTTTTTTAAATTATGGGGGAACGCAGTAAGATTTAATACAACACGGGATTGCAGTCAGTTGGGTTAAGACCCTGATGCTTTAGACGTTAAATCTCGCACTACTAGGTAATACAAAGCTGGATGTAAATTTTTATTGCATTAGGTGCGCTGTGTTAAGTGCAAAAATGTTTGGATTTCACGCTGGAACCACAAAGTAGATATAAAACCCAGGCTAATCACATAGTACATTTGGTAGTGTGGGTTTTGCAGAATTTATTGCATCTCCCTGAATCTGTTCAATATACAGCTACTTTCCCCCTGAAGTATCAGGAAATCAATGGTTACTCACTAAGAAATAGGGCTGCAAAAAAGCAGGAAAGGTCAAAAGCCTGCAGAATTTCACATTTTTTATGTTGCAGATTTCAGACATAAGAAATCTAGTTAAGAATTACAGAATCCACCCAGGATCAATATATTTAAGTTTAGTTTTACTTTTATCCTACAGAACGTAGCTTCAGTTAAGTGTAGATGATTCCCAGGAAATAAGAAGGAAATCCACCACTATATTTACAATGTTAGAACTGCTAATAAGCTCATTAAAACTTGGTTTTAATGTCTAGCCTTTTAAAAGAAAAGTTCATTGGGAAAAATATTTTCTTTTGTTCCTTTTTGCTACCATTTCAGATCCTGCAATGGTTATTCTTTCCCTGATGCTCACTTCCTTGGAATGTCCAAACAGTAAATTTACCTCATTAGCTGTTGGGCGAGTCAAATATGCTAAGCTCTCAATTGAACACCTGAATTAATTAAAGGCAAGACCATAACAGAAACTATTAGGAAAGGCAGTATTTTGGAAGTATTTATTTATACAGAGAGTATTCGCTGGGTGACAGATTAAGATGAATTTTTCTCTCTCTCTTGAAAGCATATGTTTCCATTTAAAGGCTGGTGCAAAAGGACCAAATGAGGTGTTGCAAACGAGGAGATCGGCACAATCACATTTTTGCTGTTAAATGTTTGCAGCTTTCAAGTCTATCTAAAATAACTTCTTTACAAGACACTGGTTCTCCTTTGAAGAGGCACAGTCTTTTTATAAGAGGCACCAGAGATGAGAAAAATAATTGATTTGGTCTTGTAAAACAAATAGCTGCCAAGCAACGCTGGGGGCCCTTCACCAAGACTGCTGCTGTACTTTCAGGTTGTTTTTACACTCATTAATTCCTGGAAATTGCAATGCAGCAAAAAACAAAAGCTACAAACCCTATAGTCACTGCAAGCAATAGTCCCGCAACTCAAGCTAGCCTTGCTACTAATTATAAAGTATCTAAATAATTTGAACGTGTATTTGTACATCTGCACGCATCCAAGCAGAAAAAGCCATAGATGACTGTCTGCGTTTTTAAAAAAATGAGAATAAAAAGGAAGAAATGCAATCTCCACACATTGTTCTATAATTTATTGTAATAGTCTCTAAAATTACTGAAATATTAGTCCTGTTCAGCCACCTAGGCAAAAGTCTGCCTCCTGGCTAGACAAGGTGTGTATACTAATGCAGTATATGCCCTGACTTCACTGTGATGCAAATGTTCAAACATGGCCAATAGCAAAGTAATTGGAGTCTAAAACAGTAGGAGTTGCAGCCATTGTGCTGTGCAACATGGAATTAACTTTTTAAGGAATAGTTTACTGAGAGAGTATTAAGTGCAATTTGTAAGGAGAGGAAAGGTACAGGAGCTACAGGGCAAACCCATGGGTGAGGAGCTGTTGGTTTACATCCTCATCTTCGGGACTTTTTATGGGGGTGGGTTTGAGAAGTTTTTTTGTATAATTGCACATTTAATCAAGATAGTCTAACTTTAAATAGGATAGTGTGATTTTAGTTGCAAACCAAAAAAAAAATACTGCATTTTTGTCCCAGTTTCTGTAAATTTAGCAAATTTGATAGGCTGCACCTCAAAAACCAGGCTGCACCCCAAAACAACACAAAGGCAAGTGTTAAACTAAATATAGGTAATTCAGTAACCCTGCACCACTTTTACCAAATTAGATAGCACAGAGAACTGAAAAACAACCTGCACTAGGTAACAGATTTCTGTTATGTGTAGAAAAACAATATTTCTATTGTAAGACAAGAATTTATAATACCCAAGTTCTATTTAGTGGGGAAGAACCTGTGAACATAACTTTCAGATGGATGCCATATAATTTTTCAAAAGTTACGTTTTCAACTAGTTCTTTGAAGGTAAGTGCACACCCATAGGACCCATTTCATAGCAAAAGTGTGTGCGGTTCCTGATTTTTCAAAATTATTCAACTAGTTCTTTCAAAAACAAAAAACTGCAGATATATGTGCATCAGATGGTATTCCATGGATGCTGCATTAGGTACTCCTAATCTAGTAGGTGTTGTCTAAGACTGCATGTATGGTAGTAAGAATGCTACCATGCACATGTCTGTTGTATTTGACAAAGGGGTGTGGTGCAATGATACGTTATGTATCCTCGACACAGGAATAGGTTGGTGTGCGAACCTCACACACGTTTTAGCTACATATAATACATTTATCTTATGGAAACAATTAAATTCACACCTAGATCGACTACGGGAAGAAGAGCCCTTGTTTCTGGAGTTAGCTCTGTCCTCTACCAAGCGGATCTTGCGCCCATTAATTTCAGTCCCATCAAGCTTCTCTAACGCACGCCTCATATCAGAATATGAGCGAAACTCTATAACACCTTCATTCTGTCTGCGCTGATGAGCATCTGCGTAGGTTACCTCTCCAGCTTGTCGCATAAAATCCTGTGAACAGATATTAGGAAAATTAGCTTTTCAATAGAAATCTATATAAAGTTATAGCTATTTAAGTAGGGAAAACAGATTGAGGGTCGCACTCCAAAATCAGTTGAATACTTAATTTATTTAGTGACCAACATCAAAATCACAATGTTTCAAGGGGGAGAAAACAGGTGACCCCGGGGCATCTTTATCAAAGTTGGATACATGAGGAGAAAGCACCCACGGTTTGGACAAGAGTGCACTGGACTTTGGCTTCTATTTGTATAGCTATTTAAGCCCCCTCGCTGGTGGCATAAGCATGCATACAGGAATATTACAAATAAGAGTAAATATGCATTCACCATTTAAAATACTGCCGCGTCATGAGCCCCAACCCCAGAAATTCTGGATCATTTTTACAGCAAAAAAATTAAAATAAGTTTCTCAATTTGGTGTCCATAGACTGAAAGACAAAAGCATAATTGCAGTCTTGTATCTAGCTTGTGGTGTAGCTGATGATGCAGCAGTATACAAATCAGGTCTGTAAAAGCAGGGGAGAAATATTTTTATGCCTCTAACATTGAATTCACTGCTACATTTATCAAGTTTGTTTGATCGCTAGACGAGAGCTATTTAATGGTACATGTATTGGGGGCACTTGTATCGAGACCACAGTTCCCCTTTAATTTAAACTAAGAATAATAATAAAATTGAGAATAAGGCCATAAAATACCAAAATGAGAAAGGGTAAGACCAAAAACATTTGAATTTTGCAACCAAGGGCCATATATACATACCAATTGTGGAGCTGGATACCTACAAAAGCTAGATTGGCTAGTTATTAAATATTTTTAAAAATTGTTCAGCCCTGGTATTTTTTAACCAATTAGACGCAGGGAAAGGTGGTGTACCGTGTTAGCCAGTCAAAATGTTTATAGGGTAACCCTTTTGAAATAAAAAATAAAAGTGGTATAAAGGTGATACCTTTATTGGATGATTATCACCTTTATACCACTTTTGTTATTTTTTATTTCAAAAGGGTTACCCTATTAACCAATTACAGAGAGTCGTTAGTTTTAGCATACATCACCATGGTCACACACAAATGACAATATCTTACTCACATTATAAACTAGAAGAATTGCACAAGATGACAGACAATTGTGAAACTCAGTCTGTGAAAACATTAGGTTTTCATTTGAATAACGCTTTCATGAGCTATACAGTTGTACAACATTACGCTAAAAAAAAAAATTACACGTTACTAATTCCAAACAAGCAGTGCCAGAAATCATGCTTACCTTTAAATCTTGCCAACTGCACCGTGATGATAAGTTCTCCACCCTCAGTCGGTACATTGTACGGACCGGAGGGCCATACTTGTCACTGCCGCTTTTGCGGTAACCATACCCACCTGAACATATGAAAAAAATAAGTTATTAGCGAAGAAAAGGTTCAATTAAAAAAAAAAAATACACTGACAAGAGACACCATGCAGGCTAACTCTGTAAAAATGATTACGAATACAGCTAATACTGTAATCTTTTAAACCTATTCGGTTTAAGGTGAATAATACTTAATATGTATTAAAGGTACCCTCCAAAACTAAGCATCTTTATCAAAGTACCTCCATTTCCCATTTGTAACTTCTGCCCAAATGCCTAGGCTTCAAATTTTAACCACCCACTTTCACCCCATTAAATAAAGTTTTCCACATGCAATACATTCCCTTTCCCATTCACTTACCTTGGAGCAGGGGACTCCCTTCAGCCACCCGCGCTCCACTGGCCTGACCCAGATCGTACGTCTGTATGGACCCCCTGCCACCGACAGCCAAACCCAGCGCGCTCCCCCACGGACGCGCCCCCCTAGCGGCACCTCCTCGAATCTCACAAGAAGAAGAGAGAGGAGGGGGGGGGAGGAAGAGGCTGCTAGGAATTTACATGAGGAGGAACGCAAGCTGCGTCAGTCTCCCGTCAGCCTCTGGGTAAATACCATTGGCTGTTCAGCAAAAAAAAAAAAAAAATTTCCTTCTGTGTAAAGGATTACATCTACCCTTTTTAAAGCAGCCAGTGACAAAGATAATTAAGAGCATCTCTACTAAATTAGATAGCAGCAATAGTTACAATCTAAACACTACCTAAAATCTTTACATTATAATTAGGTGATGTGACAATTTTAAAAGTCTTAAGTTATGGTTAACTTTAAAATGAACCAGGATCAAATCTATAGCTGCAACCTGTGAAGTTCAACATGTTAATGAATATAGACATACACCCATCTAGTCCAAACTTCATAGCCTACTCATTAACCCAAACCTGGGCAAAGTAAGGCCCGGGGCCACATGCATTTGGCAGTGCCCTCAATACTAAACCTGTACCCCCAAAAAATCTTATTATTTATTCTCTAAGGCTGGATAATTGATTTCTTTTTATTTTATATAAAAATGACCTGATCAATTAAATAGATATTACACACCTTTTACTATAAATTGCAAATAATAATAAGCAAACATCCAATGAACCAAGGATAATAAAGTAATCTTTTTATAATATAAATTTTGGCAATCTCCAGAATGAGAGTTGAACCTATTGGTCTGGCCCTTCGCCATGTGGCCCCCTGTGAAATATAATTGCCTACCCCTGCATTAACTCTATACAACAGTGTATCCAGAAAAACGCAAAAAATAAAAACACCGAAAAGGGAGGAAAAATGCCTTCCTGATTCCAAATGGTAATCCGAAAGAATCCCTTCACCAATCAAACTATTTGTATAAATACCAGTAATTTTACATTTAAGGAACAGGGATTCTCAAACAGTGTGCATCCTCAACTACACAGGGAATCCAGGGAATTGTAGTTTTCAAATCTGTGGGCATACCTTTTGAGAATCCCTGGTCTAGATAAAAACTGGACTAAGGTCTCTTAATCCAAGGATGTATTTCATCAGGTACTAGGGCTTTATTGATATTAACTTTGAGGAATATTCACTCTGGCTGACAGAGGGTATGGTATGGAAACAAATTTATACCATTCATATTACTGTCCCTGCTTTAAGGGCTTAATCCTCTATAGTGTATACAGAGGAGAAAAAACGATTAGTACATTAGCCTTTCCCCTATAACTTTTTTTGCCACATTATTTAGTGGACCCACGTTCTGACCAGTTTTTTTTTTACTATTGATATACTTAAACATTTTGGCGTTGGATTTGCTTTGTTCAGCTATCCGTTTTTCATTTTCTATTTTTGCTAGTTAAATTGCTTTCTTGCACTTATTACAGCTTTTATACCTTATGTAGGCATGTCCTTTTCCCTTTATACCTGGAGCATTAAACAACAACAAATAACATTTGCAAAGCGATTTTCTCCCTTAGGACTCAAAGTGCTGTTAAAGGGCATGTCCACCCCTTTTACAAAAATTTAACATGAAAGACCTCACAAAGCCCAGTTCCATTTTACTCATCTTTTGCAATTATACTCCCAGACTAAGAAAAAAAAAATCCACAAGCCACGTGGCAGCGACATTCTACTTCTTGGTAACAGCCGCCAGTCATGGCCAATGGCTGACAGCCATTACCAAACTACCCCCCCCCCCCGCTGCTGCTCGTGCACGCAAAGGACATGCTGCAGCAGCAGAGGAGGCGTGGATACAGCAGCTGTGGATCATGAAAGGTTCTTTAATCAGTCTGGGAGCATCATTGCAAAAGGTGAATATAATTAAACAGGTGTTGGGGGGTTCTCTTTTACAAGTTAAATTTTTGTACGGGGTGGACATGCCCTTTAAGCCATGCAGGCGTATACCTAATTGTTTTACACTTGTTACCCCAAACAATGAGCAGGAGTGATTCTTTAAACAGCGTAAAATAAGCTTTCCTAAACTTAAAAGTTTTTGCTAACAGTGCATTTTGTTTTTAACATGTGCTAAAAGATATGTCAAAATAATTAATCCCATTAACCTCATCTCCATAATGAGCTCAGGGTTTTTGGATCTTACCAGCTCAAAGCATCCTTTCTAGTAGGAACTTCAGCAATCTGTAAAAGAAAATGCTCATGTAGCAATTTTAGGAACTTAATACCACTTAAGGTGCTGGCAGTTCCTTTACTGTAATCTATGCCGGGGTAATTTCAATCTCCCATAACCATAATGTGCCTTATACCAGCAGCCTTTGCCAACTGCATATGGAGGTGAATTTCTACCTCCACACTGACATTTGGTGGCTGGAAAGGTTAACACCTCTTGCTTCTAATAGTTTGAGTGACATCAACTGCAACCTCTGTTCCTACCCTGTACCCTGGGTCTGAGCATGCTCACTCTGAGGGACTTCAAGTAACTCCCAGCAACAACAACTGAGTGATGTCACTAGTGCCAGTTCCCAGACACTGACAATTGGGGGGGTTGCCTTTCAATACAAGCAGAGAAGTTTGCTGGTCAGCTCTGTTGGATCTGGTAATATCTAACATTGTGGAGCGCATTATAGATATAAAGGTAACTGGAGGCTTAGGGAATAGTGATCATGAAATAGTGTCATTTGGACTGTTATTGAAAAGAAAAGTGCGCTGGGTTAACAAAGGCTTTTAATTTCGGGAAGGCAAATTTTCCCAGGTTAGAAGTAGCTCTTCAGAATGTCAACTGGGATAATGTAGTATCAGGTAAAGGTACTGAACAGAAGTGGACTGTGTTCAAGGGGATTTTAAGCCAGTTCACATCTAAATTTATACCCTTGGGAAATAAATGTAAAAAAAAAAAAAAATAAATCAGCACCCATGCGGCTGAATTCGGATGTAAAGAGGCAAATGGAAAGGAAGAAAAAGGCATTTAAACCTTTAAGTCAGAGGGAACGGAAAGAGCCTTTAGGGATTATAAAAACTGTAACAAGGAGTGTAAGAAAGCAATCAAACTATAGCTAAAATAAATAATGAAGTTAGGATAGCTGAACAAAGCATCACTAAGCCTAAATTTTTTTTTTAAGTATATTTATAGTAAGAAGATGAGGACTAAGAATGTGGCACCATTAATTAATGGGGATAAGTTAGTTACGAAGGATGGCGATAAAGCAAATGTCTTGAATATTTTTTTTCCTCTGTATACACTATAGAAGATCCAAGTACAGATATCATAAAGTATAGTAGTAATAATGGTATAAAAGTGCACTTTGGTTAACCGAGGATATGGTACAGAAAGAACTAAAGAAGGTTAATATTAATAAATCTCCTGGACCGGATAAAATACATCCTTGGGAGCTAAGTTCAGTTTTATCTAGGCTGTTTCTTATTTTTGCAGAGTCCCTCATGTCCGGGGGTGTGCCTCTGGATTGGAAAAAGGCTGATGTTATTCCAACATTCAAAAAGGGTAATCGTTCAGTGCCGGGCAATTACAGGCCTGTAAGTTTAACTTCAGTGGTGGGGAAGATACTGGAAAGTTTAATAAGGGAACATGTTCTAGCATATGTTTCAAGGACTGACGTTATAAGTAGAAACCAGCATGGATTTAGGAGGAATAGATCTTGTCAAACTAATTTGCTAGGCTTTTATGAGGAAGTGAGAGGAAATTTAGACCCTGGCATGGCAGTAGATGTAGTTTACTTGGATTTTGCAAAGGCTTTTGATACAGTCCCCCATAGGCGACTAATGTATAAGCTAAGGTCTCTTGGTCTGGGGAGGCACATTTGTACATGGATAGTAAATTGGTTAATAATTAGGATGCAGAGAGTAGTTGTTAATGGGGCTTCATCATTATGGACTAAGGTGCTAAAGTGGGGTGCCACAGGGTTCTGTGTTGGGGCCGCTTTTATTTAATCTATTAATGATTTGGAAGTGGGTATTTTCAGCAAGGTTTCTGTGTTTGCAGACGACACAAAATTTTGTCGACCATTAAAAACTTCAGAGGATGTGCAATTATTGCAGGGGGATCTAGATAGATTGTCACATTGGGCTGCTAAGAGGCAGATGAGATTAAATGTTGATAAATGTAAGGTGATGCATTTTGGACTTAAAAATACTTGTGCTGCTTATACTATGAATGGCTTACCGTATATACTCGAGTATAAGCCGAGGTTTTTAGGTTTAAAAATAAACCTAAAAACCTTGCCTAGGCTTATACTCGAGTCACAACGCAAATGACACAGAAGAAATGGTAAGTATGTATTTCACTTACCGGTACAGTTCCTTACGTCCATTAGGCTGCCAGATATGCTTGCAGGACCACTGCATAGGGAGAATAGCGCTCCAAACAGAGACCTAGTGGGTATACGCGTGCACACTCGGCATGGCTATGCGTGCGCACGCTCGCCGCCGGTATGCGCCGTTTAGTAGGCACTGCCTCAATGGAGGAGCAGGGAAGGAAGAAGTTACCGTAGTCTCGATGGTCTGTGGGTGGTAGGTTAAATTCGGCATGGTTATGCGCGCGCACGTCTCGCCGGTATGCGCCGTTTAGTAGGCACTGCTCAATGGAGGAGCAGGGAAGAAGTTACCGTAGTCCTCGATGGTCCGTGGGGCTGGCAAAAATTGCCTTCTTATTGCCTGCAGAATTGGTTGGTACAGAGTTGTGGCATAACACTTTATTTGTTAACTTGCAATACAGATGATTGGAAACACAACTCCCAGCATGCTTTGGTTGCTGGGATGTGTAGTTTCCAAACATCTGGAGTGGCACTGAATGGGGGTTAGTGAGTGGGTAGATTACTGTGTGGAAGTGGATTATGATTACTGTGTGCGATTACCATTCAAAGGGCAACTAATATAGTCATTTTTACCCTCGACTTATACTCGAGTCAATCATTTTATTAATTTTTCAGGTAGAAATAGGTATCTCGACTTATTACGGATCGACTTATATTCGCGTATATACGGTATACTATAAATTAGTGAATAACAAACTTAAAGGAAGCAAGCAGTGCCAGGCAGCAACAGCCAGAGCCAGCATGGTATTGTCTTGTAAAGAGAGGTTATGGATTCAGGAGGAGGAAATGTTATTCTCCCTCTTTAAAAGCATTGTTAAGGCCTCATTTGGAATATGCAGTGCATTTTGGAATCCTGTGTACAAAAAGGACATCTTTGAAATGGAAAGGGTTCAAGAAGGGCAACTAAATAATAAGGGGGAGCTTGAATATGAAGAGAGACTGGAAAAGTTAATTAAGTGCGCTGAAGAAAAGGTGCTTGCGTGAGGATATGATTATGGTGTATAAATACATTAACGGGCTATACAATAAACTATCTGGGGCATTGTTCACCAATAGAGCATGTCAGAGGACACGCCTTAAGACTTGAAGAAAAAAGGTTTAGGCTTCAAGTTTAGAAAGGGTTTTTCACTGTGAGAACAGTAAAGCTATGGAACTGTCTTCCAGTGGACGTTGTTATGGCAGGTTCATTGGTCAGTTTCAAAAAAAGCTGGATGAGTTTCTGCAAACAAGGAATGTTGCAAGTTACTGGTATGATACATAAGTGGAGTTGATCCAGGGAAATTTCCGATTGCCACTTGGAGTCAGGAAGGAATTTTATTCCCCTTCATAAATTTGGTAGTTTTTTTTGCCTCTCTCTGGATAACTTTTTCCCTACAGATATGATCCAGGGCTCATTTTAAAGGTAAGATGGAATGCTTTTATTTAACTAATAACAAATAATATAAACCCAAAAAAGCTGAGAAATTTGCTGGCCATATAGCTACTACCTTTGGATACATGAAGGAACAGGAAGGTATACATTCACAGGTACAATGTAAATGGTAAAAAATTGAATTACAATGCTGCATTAAACTGTTAACAGGCAGGAGGACTGATCATCCCGTCAGGTCACATGACCTGGCTCCTACTGTGTTCACACGGTGGCTTAATTAGTGTGAGTCACAGGCCATCTCTTATACTGGATCATTATGATGATGATGGAACCCTGTTCTGTCACAAACTTTACTATATTTTTGGTACTGTGCGAATCCTAAGATAGAGTAAGAGGCACCAGTCCTGGGTCCCTTTAAATTGGTAACTCTGACCGCTTTTAAAATGATTAATATATGGGTAATAAGTTTCACATCTAGATCTGAGAAATAAACTTCACTAAAATGCCATCTAAAGCGAAAATATGTATATATTTATTTTTTTTACAATTGAATTATAGAAATAATGTCCTGTTTTTTTTAACTAGGTACTCACTGCGGAGGTCCCTCCTTGGGGCACGTGCATGCTCAACAATCACCCGTTCACCACATAAATCCCTTCCATTCATTTCATAGACTGCATCTTCTGCATCACGAATATCTTCAAACTCCACAAACCCATACCTGCAGATGCAAATATAATTTTGTGAACAGTTCCACACCTAACCCTATAATCATAATGCAAAACTTAAAAGTGAATTACAGCACCAAACCCACCACCTCCCAAGTAATTTACCCAGGGGAAGGACCTAAAACACTAGGTCCTCACCTCTAAACGTTACATTAGATATCCCAAAATACTTAAATAAAGTAGATGTCCCAACCCCTTTCAAACAAATTGCTATTTTAAAAATTGCTTTAGTAACTTTAGAATCTATAGATCCAAGTGTACAGTGAAACCAGTTTATGTGTAGTTATAACCATCTAACCCGTGGAGAGAAAAACGTACTGTGTGTAATTCTTATCTGTAGTCTATATTGCTGCTTATGTTCCAAAACACCTTAATGTTTGCTCGAACAACCAACATGGCTGGATAAATCCAAAAAGCTAGCATGTCAATAAAATAACCTGGCAACTAACTTTTCAAAGGGTTTTCTGTTGTATGTATGGAATAGGCTACCACAAAAAAATACAGGATTACAAAAAAGGAATATATAGCCCTAAAAACGTTTAGTTTGGGCTTCTTTAATATTAACAACAATTTGCAAAACACCTGCAAATCACATTTTAGGTCTTAGAAGTGGCATAAAAATCTAACTGAAAGGGTATGTCCACCCAAAAAAAAAAGTTTTTATATAAGATTCCCCAAGGGCTCCCAGCCCCAACCGCTATATTTGTTTCTTTAGAAACCCCCCCAAACTCTACTACCTCCCCTCTTTCCTCTCCCCGCCGCGCTCCCGCGCCCTCTCTTGCGAGAAAATGCAAGCAGAGGGGCGGGACCGGCAGCCGCGTCTGTGATTGGCTGAGGCAGCCAATCCGGACGCGCGCTGCCGCAGCTCACTTTGCCGGAGGAAAGAGAGAGGTAAGTAAAGTTTTGGGGAGCTTTATAAGATTAAATATAGCGGTTGGGGCTGGGAGCCCAGGGGGAATCTTATGTATTAAACATTTTACGCTAGGGGGAGGGAATCGGGAGAGGGAGAAGGGCTGCAGTACGCATGCCAAACTTCTCCCGGAGGCCAGGTAGGAGGCAGAGTCCTATATGGACTCTGCTAGCCTCCTGATGGGCAGTTTTTGGGACTTTGGGGGGGGACAACAGTAGAACCCTATGGAGCTGGGATGTGAGGTAAGGATTAAACTACACTACATGGTGGGGCCAGTAGTTGGGGGATTATAGTTTTGGGAGTGGACATGCCCTTGAATTAGTGTACTATTTGAGGCTGACAAGTCCACCTAGTCCAACCTACTCTGCAATACCCATAAAACTAAACATGGAAAAATGTTAAAACAAATCTAAAGAGGTAGGCTAGCTAAAAACATAGCTTGGCTCAGAGTTGCATAACTGTGCCCTAAAGTCAAAACTACTTTTAGATAGTACAATCAAGTAGCTCGGATATGGTTTAAAAGAATGTATAAGTAAAAGGCTTCCAACCTTATTGCCAGTAAAAGGAATATTTTCAGCATACTTCATATCCACCAGAGACACACCAACCTAGGTAGTGGGTGTTCTTACTTCTCCATGTGTGTGTGTGTTCGTCAACATAGTCTATTCACAGCCAGATAGGACCAAACAGGTGATAGGAAAATGGTCAGAACTCTGCAAATATGATGCCAACTAAGCGTTTTTATTTTGCACGTTTCAAGCAAAGTTTGGCCTTTAACAAGCGCTCATTCAATACTTAATATCGCGTTACTTACCTTAGCCCGATCCCGCGATACAATACCTGACTTAAACAAGATTACGTCAGGTATTGCATCGTGGGATCAGGCTAAGGTAAGTAACGAGACTTTAAAGCCTACCACTATGAAGTGGCGTAAAACTTAACGGTAAGGGTCTTGGATTGATTTTAGAAGGATATGGGCCATATTGAATCTCCCCCTTAATAAATAACATACTCAGGGAGATTCAATAAAAGTTCTTATCATTAAAATGATGCTAATATTGTCCCAACCAATCAGAGGATAGCCTTCAAATGTTAAATAAGATCTGATTGGTTGGAGCAATTTTTAACAATAACAACTTTTATTGAATCTCTCTATAAGTGTCAAAACACATTGTGCAAAATAAAAGTTCCGGAGCAAGCCTCAGATTTGCAGCGTTCTGACCATTTTATTTAGATTATCATCATTACCCACGCTTTTCTTCTTATTCCAGCAGACCCGTACCATCATGCTCAAGGTCCTCTTTACAGCATGGCTCTCCTTTCCAGGATCTCTACCACTCGGGTACCATTTTGACATTTCAGCCTGCATTTATTTCACTTACCCGTTTTTAAGATCAACTTCAACAATCTTGCCGAAGCCCTTGAAAAACCTCTCCACATCCCGCTCCCTAGCCCTGTGACTAAGGCGACCGATATAAACACGGGGCATCAATGAATTGCGCGACATTCTGCAGTAATTCGGCGGCGACAGATCACAAACAAATTGGTGTCTTTAAAGGGGGCGCTTGGAGAACCCCCCAAACGCTTCTCTCTCTATAAGGTCGGTTTCAGAAGCTCCACACAGGGCCTAAGCGCGGGATCCACACCGGAAGTAAAGAATAACTAGAGCGCAAACCACGCTTGAGAATTACCGTAAGGCGTAAGTTGTGATTCGTTGCGTACTGTTTTCAGGAAGCCAATAAGAATCTGATGTAGCCATTTGCAATAAGGATCCAATTGGTAATTGGATTTAATGTGAAAGTGGGTCCTTTGTGAATGATGTGTAGGAACAGGATCATTTTAGGATCGAAAAAACTGGTTCTGCAGAGCAAGAGATTTATTTGAAAACTACACAACACGGCAACCCCCATCATTCGCTTCCCGCTGTTGTTGAGGAATGCTGGGAGTTGTAGTTTTCAAATCTGGATGCACACGGTTTGAGAATCTCTACTGTAGAGGGAAAGTGGATCTTTGTTAAAAGGGAATGTACACTGTAAATCCATCTTAACATTACTAGATAGCTTAAGCTGGGTACACACAGTTAAGATTTTTGAAAAATGATATACTGCCTGTCAGTGCATAGAGAGAATGCTTGGAACTGTGTGTTTCCCACGACTGCAGCCAACTCCCCTATAGGCAGACTAACGCGTCCGAGGGAAATTGAAGGGCTTTCCTAAGCAACTGCGAGGCCGGCTTTGCGGTCATTCAGGAAAGACACTACACGCACTGCCGATAAAGTTCCTATACCGTCAGATCTGGCTTTATCGGCAGTGTGTGTACCTAGCTTTAGATGTAAAGTAATGGATTTTTTTTCTTCTAGCCCCCTCCCATACGCTACCTTTCCTCCTTCAAAGTTTCTGTATTCCTCCCCCTGTCTCTTCACGTTGAAAATTCCTTTGCCAAGCCAATATGTTTTCCGGTCACAGAGCGCACACCTGATGTCAGTGCACACACGCGTTGCTTTTCTCCTGTGCCCTATATGGTTGTCCTGCAGTGTCTAGTCAAAGTCTAGGAAAGTGAAGAGCAGGAGCTGTCTGTGTGTAAAAGGTTTCTGCCTCTTCTCTGTCCTCCTGGAGGACTCTGTTATGCGCTGTGAATCCTACCCCCCATCTAGATCCATTGCATTTCATGTTTAGTTTAACATTAATCCTTTTGCTGTAGTGTAGCTTCCCCCCTACCAACCCTAACCGCATGATGTGTTTCTTTTTAAAAAAAGTCCGCACAAGCATGAGGAGAACATACAAAATCCTTGCAGATGTGTCCAAGGGTGGATTTGAACTAGAACTCAGGACTTCATCGCTGCAAGGCATCAATGCACTGAACCACCATGTTGCCCAATTGCATAAATGCAATTGCATAAACTAACCAGCTCTGTATTTTTAATAGTTTCAAGTTTCTCAAGCTAAACACCCCTCAATTAATCATTTCAAACAAAATCAAACTTACTGATAATAGAAAAGTCCTATTTACAGAATTACTGCATCATATATGCAAATAATCATGTCAGTGATGCGAAAACCTTATGAAAATGATTGACATGTTTGAAACCCCACACGTTCAGCTTTACCTACATATGTAGCGTCAAGCAAGCCTTCAATACAAATCAGAACCAGGGACAGACCGGGAACCCTAGGCAGACACCGGGCCACTCACTCGACTCTGACTGAAACGCCATAAGTCCCCGTATTTTTTGTGCTATTCAGTGGAAACCAAGTGGTACTGTGAGAGGCACACGTATTTGCACACTTACTGATCCTACAAGATTCTCTCTCTTTTGTAATGGTACCTGTGCAAATATGCCTAAATCTGTGAGGCTCAGTTTCCCTTGAAAACTGTTGATCACTCCCTGGGAATTTAAACGCAACTTGAGGCACACAAATTTAAAAAGTGTGTGTATCACTTTGAATCCTAATTCCAAACATGATCATCAGATCTTTGGGAATGATAATAAACTTGAAATAAAGGCATACATGCCCATTTTCCAAGTTCAAATCTGATATATAAAAAACACTTCTTGAAAAGCATTTTCAATGTGATTGTGAAGAGATTTTCTTCCATTGGCACTGCTCACTACACCTGTATTTGTGAAAAAAACTTTTTGCTTCAATTACAAATATTATAGTAAGCTGCTATTCAATAGCAGGTACTGAATTGTGAACAGCTGATCCCAGTTTAGTAAATTAGTTTAGCAAGGCTGAGAGTAGGTTCAGGGAGATCTCCAAAAACGTTTACAAAGATATTGCTATTGGATTTATATAATTGAAATTCTAGTTTGGCATAGTAAAGACTATTATCTTGGGGCTGAAATATTTAAAGAAAAATTTAAGACTATTTTTTACTCTTAATGTGAAAGCTTTTCAACCCAGAACTCCTTTACATTTTAAGATACTTCTTTAGTAAGTTGCATTTATGTAGTAGATGATGTAACATAAGGTGGGTACACTTTACCCATAAAGGGACAATTCGTCAGATCAACCCCTTTACTGTTAAAGTGTGTACCGCATAACAGAGTTCCCAGGCTGAATCTTAAAGATTCTCAGGTTTATTCAATAAAAATTGTTAACGTTTAAAATGGTGTTAATTTTGCCCCAACCAATCAGATGTTAGCTTTCAAATGTTAAATAAGATCTGATTGGTTGGGGCAAAATTAGCACCATTTTAAACAATAAGAACTTTTATTGAATCTCCCTGATAGTCTTTCATCTTTTAAAGATTTTGTCAGTGTGTACCCTGCTTAAAGGACATTTATAGTCACCTATTCCACGATCCACTGCTGCATCTCTTAAGTCCTCACCCTGTGTACTTTACCTAACTGCTGATATACTTACTCAAAGTCTCCCTAGCCACTCTGGTCCTCTCCTCCCCACTGGCACTATGACAATCCATGATCTAGCCAATGGGAAGCCACAATTCCTTACAAAGCATGTCTTCACATTGGCTACATTGCTGAAGAGGACCAGAATTCAGAGGGAAACTTAGGGGCATATTTTTAAAGTTCTGTTATTTTTGCCAAAACATTGTTATCATCGCCATATTTATAAAGGCGATCAATATCCCAGTGAAAATCAATACCGTGGCGATGTGAGGCGGTAATTTGAGCTCTCTTTGCTGCATAGTATTTAGCAAAGGGCTCAAATCCCGCCGTATGGATCTGGGGGCTGGGAGTGGCTGCTGGGAATGGATTGCGTCGCGGGTGGTCACATCCGCCGCCAGAGGATATGTGCGACGGAGGCCACCCGCCGCACATACCCTTCCCAGCAGTTCCAATCATATTTCAGAAATATGATTGGTTACTGTATAATGATGGCAAGCATTGAAAAATCAACCAATCAGAATTGGATTAGGTCCTTCACCAAACCTATATAAAGAGGTACAAACCCTGCAGAGCTCAGAAGTCATCGCAGTTGATGGCAGAAGAAAGAAGAGGTCAGCAACATCGGCTCCGATGAAGCTGCCGGTGCCAGCGCGGTCATTGGTGGCCGCAGTGACCTCGCCTGGCATTGGCGACTTCAGCAGAGTTGGTGTCGCTGGCTGTGAAGAAACAAGACTTTGGATCAAGACGCCGGTGACATCGGCTACATTGAAGTAGCTAGCGCTGGAGGTGCCCCTGGCAGCCGCAGGGGCACTTCCTGGTGTTGGCCACTTCAGCGGAGCTGGTGTCACTGGATGGAAGAAAGAAAACAGGTCCAATGGCCCTTGTAAGAGCCTTGTAAGAGCTGCAGGACCCCTTATGGCCCAAAGGGCCCTTGTCAGGGTTGCAAAGGCACTTATAAGTGCAAGGGAAGGGGGGTCCTGGTTCGAGCTGCGGGACCCCTTAAGCCCCAAAAGGCACTTCTCAGTGCCCCCGCTGGAGGGTCCCTCCACCCCCCCAACGAGCCCCTCCCTTCCCCTCCCCGCGAGCGTATGGGGCAGGGGGCTGGGAGAGGCTGCTGGGAAAGGGATGTGCGTCAGTGGTCTCCGCTATGAGGGGCAAGGGCGGGGTGTGCGTACACCCAATAAAAATACCATTCCACCCTGGAACAGTCCTATTGTTTATATTACGATTAGTGAAGCATGGAACCAGAACTCCTAAGAGGTCATTTTAAGGACAACCATACCTGGAAAATAAATGTATTTCGGTATTGGAATATGTAAGACAGAAACCATGAATGGGAAAGTATGCGCATTAATATGATACCCAACATGGAGCACTTATTCCCTTGCCAAGGCAAGTTATTAATGTCTTGGGAAATATGGATTACACACAGGTCATGTTTGGTATTGGAGGAATTGATAATTAATACAGGAGAGGAATATGTGGTCAATATCCCAATACAATGTACATATCTACATTTATATGGAATCTGCCTAACTGAGGGGGAATGAATGCTTTTGGCTAGTCGTAAATCTGGACATTCCTAGACACTCCCACCTCATGCAATAGCCCATAGGATGGGGGTTGTTCAACAAGGAGTTTAAAAATCCTTGTAGCCCCTATAACTTTGTTCATACTGAGGGGACATGCTAAAACTGTGTGTATGGACCCAATGTTTCTTCCTGCCCCGGGATACAGGACTTCTTCTAGTGAGTAGGGTCTGTGAATATTTTTATCCTTTTTATTTTTCTATAACTGTTGTACCTATTGTATGTCATTTTATTATAACACCATTTTCTTCTATTTTTGTATTATATGCACTGTCCACCTTTTGGAATATTACATCTAAAATTTAATAAGTTTTGTCTTTGATGCTCTAAAAGAACTCAGTTTGCCTCTGATAAGTTTATATGTGATTGAATGGAGTGTGCAGTGTAAATGCTAATTAACTCTGTGACTGCTTGTGAAGGACTGATGCTAATTAACCAGTTAGTTGCTGGAGTGAATGGTGTATAGTGATAACCATTTAGCTGCCAGGACAGGGGTGTGCATAGTCAGTGAGAGTCAAGAGTGTTTTTGGGGCGTCTTTAAGGCCGTAACTTAAAGTGGTGGCAGCGAGTACCGATTGATTGGTCAGATCACGTGCCCAGCGAACTGGCGTTCGTGACAGTAGGGAGTATTCATATATAATGAGGAGGTGCTCCTATCCACCAAAAAATATAAAAATACACAAAGGGCACAGTAGTGGATACAAATGGGCACACCACCTGAGTACATAGTAAAATAAAACTCCTTTATTATCGTACACATATGGGAGCAACTTTAGTATATAAGAAACATACAATTAAAAACACATCCAGCATGCACAGAGTGGATAATGTATCAATATTAGCAAAAATGGGTTGATATACCGGTATATCAGAAAATACACAATATAATTGGTTAAATCACACACATAATCAAAATATCCTATAAATATGGGGAAAACAGTAATATAAATACCCCTCACTGTCTATTGGGTCAAAAAATCTACATAACAGTATAACAATCTAGTAGAGGAGTAAGCAGATATGTGGCAAAATGGCTAGCCGCACACCCATACACAAGCCACGTCCACGCACAAGCCACGCCCACACAAAGCATGCCCACTTTGATTCGCCGGCGGCACGCTATGGTGGATGGTGGAAAATTTCCTCCCTCAGTGCTGGCTCACAGTGATAGTAAGATAAACAAGGGAGGGTGGATACTGAGCCCAAGCAAAACATGGACTGGATTGAAGACATGCAGCAACACGCACACACACCTCTCAGAGTAAATGCTGCTTAAATTGTATTATGCCTGAGGAAGAAGGCTTTGAAAGCTTGCCCATGGCAACCATACCCAAGTCATCAAAAATGTTAGTTTCATGGTCAAGCTTAAACATACCACCAAACCCACACAGACACAAGTGTACACACTTCTTATGTACCCCTATGTCAACCATTAATCACGTCGCGCCCTAACTGACAGCCGCAACCAGGAAGTGGAGCGGCTGTCAGCACCAGCTGCGGATTAGAAGCGGCGAGGGACCGGGTCAGGTAATAAGTTATGGGGGGATCTTTGAAGTTTAGGAACCTCGCGATAGTGAGGTTTTGGGATGTAGTAGTAATCATTTTAAAAGTTACTTATATTTAGGCTGGACATTCCCTTTAATGATGTATCGACTGATAATATAGATTATTTAAGAGGATATAATGATAATGCATTGATTTTGACCAGAGATGTAATGTGAATACTCCCGTATTTCACGGAACCCGGATTTTCTGAATTTTTGATTTTTATTGAAAATCGAAAATAGACGACCATCGAATATTGAAAATAGACGAAAACAGCCAGATCGAGAGGAAAGATAGTTTTGAAATTTTTTGGTTATATTTACGGGTTCCCCAGACCATTCCCCAGGTCTCTGTATCATTTACAGTAACCTACTATTACTATTTATCCCTCAAAATGGACAGAAACATTCACATTTTTTTCTCACATAGACTTCTATGGGTTCGTTTTTCGAATTTCGAAAATTTGACAACAGAAAGAAACTCAACAGTTTCGACCATCCCTAATTCTGACAAATTTGTGTGTGCAGGCCTAATTTTGTGTGCACAGCTCATAGGGAAAGTATCATATTTATTTTCATTCATTTTGTGTTTAACTTGTGTTTCTTCATGTATTTTTTATTTTTCTGTTTTTTGTTGGGGGATGGGGGGGGGAGAAGCCTTCCTCTGGCTCAACTGTTAGGCAGGGCATGTGGGTTTTGTTTAGAAGGTTGAACTAGATGGACGCGTGTTTTTATTCAATCTCAAATACTATACCATACTAGATTATTAGGTTTACATAAAGCAGCTTACTCAGCCTACTGAGACAAAAATGTTTGCCTTTTGAACAAAATGTGTGTGCATGTTCTCCAATTATTGATTGCAGCATGCCATCTGCAGTACTGGACAGTTTTAAAGCACTCACCAGTTTACATAATTGTGCATGTGACATCCATTCAGATTATTTATATTAATAATCTTATCCTGCCTCTTTCTATAAATTACATGTTTAAGACAACACCAAACTGAACCCAAACAGCATTTGGTATGTCAGTTTTATAGACAAAACATTTTTTATCCCAGAATTAAAATAAAATACTGTAGACTCTGTTTCATCTTGTGACCAGTTCAGGTTAGTGCTGTCACATTGCCCCTAGTCTAGCAGTGACAGTTGGTTCTTCTCAGATTTGTCCCTTGTTAGATAATTCCAGACTAGATTTGCAGTATATCCTTTAATCCTCAGCACACCACTACAAACCTCAAACTAGACTCAGAGCAAACGAGGATGATAATATGAAAAATGTAGGTGGATAATATATGGGGTATAAATAGTTATCAATTTATAAGGCTAAATTATAATTGTACATATACTGTACATAATTGCATGCAAAAAATAGCAAAGAGGAAGGAATCAAAGCAATTTTATGTAATGAAAGATTAGTGCAGTGATAGGATGGTATTTTACAATATATATACCAATACTATTCTTAGAGAATCTTCCCATACTGCTATACCTCATGTACAATAAGAACATTTTAGGACACAAGTGCATACTTTCTGATATTAAGAAAGTAGTACCCTGCCAGAGTTTTTTTTTATTAAATAGGTTTTATATAAAAAGGGTGTTTGTGTGAATTATGCTATTTATGGGTTAAATGGAGATACAATACATAATTAATATTAAATAGAAAACATTACTTGACACTAAGAATATTTGAAGAGGTTAGATATTGGGTGGGGATTAATTTCTATTTGTAAAATACATTTATCAAGAGAGTTGTTGGCATTTACCTAAGATACACCAGAAGGAAGATTTGGATGATGTTTAACTCAAGGATGTGATTGAATATGATTCTTAACATTGTGTCTTTGTTCTGCAGAATGTTTGTGCACACATTTTTCTGTGCCTTCTTATCTTCTACGCTATCTTCTATATGATAAGCAGCATATGCGCAGGAGCCATGAGGTAAGATACTTAAAATGTTGTTATAATAATACTGTAATACTGGCCATTAGAGTTGAACGAACTTCATAAAGTTCTGTTCGTTTTCGAACTTTTGAACTTCAGTAAAAGTTCTAAAGTTCGAATTTGGACCCAATAAAGTCAATGGGGGAGTGATAGTTTAAAAAGTCTGGATGATTTACAGCTAAATTAACAATGGTAACTTATTGTAAATGGCTGTGGCACCTGGGAAATGGCCTGGGGAACATGTCACTATCATCAAAACTTTTTAAAACACTTCTTAAAGGGGAACTGTGGTCTCCAAACAAGGTGAGTTTAAATGAAAGGCCAGTTTCCTACCTTTAAAACGAGCCATCAACCACCTCTCTACGTGCTCCACAGCCCAAGATATAAAGAAATGACTGACCAGAAAGTTAATGGGTGGAGGCTGACATGTTGACTTCATCTGCACAGTGCCGCCGGCGAGCACAGCCTCAGACTCCCTCAGTGTGTGAGGGAGACAGGAAGTCCCTCCTCCTCTCTGCTGTGTAAAGTCCTGACAGAGAAGGTAAGGGAATCTACAGCCCTTCTTTCCCACTATGTGAAAACAGCCTTTGTCAGGCAGAGTTCTCACTCTGTTCTCACTCTGCCTGAAAAAGCTGCTTCCACAGAGTTTTCAGTAGGGGGTGTCTGAGTGGCCCATAACACCCGCGAGTCTGCGTGGCTTATGCACCCGCAAGTGGGCGGAACTTATGCACCCGTGAGTGGGCAGGGCTTATGCACCCACGGGTGGGCTTGTGCACCCACGGGTGGACAGGGCCTGTGCACCCACGGGTGGGTGGGGCTTATAAACCCGAGAGTGCCGTGTGGGCAGGGCCATGGCACCTGTGGGTGGGCGGGGCCACATGGGGCTGTAAGGGAATGGGCCAAGGGGGGCCTGCAACTGGAGGGACCATGGGGTTCATGAGTGGGAGGGACCAGGGGGGCTGCAAAGGGGAGGAGGAGACACAGGGCAGATTGACTATCATGGTTTCAGAGCAGGAAGCAGGAAGTGCAGCGGACCTGGTGATGCTGCTGCCATATTACACACAAAAATGTAAATATTTTTAAAAATATGCAAAATAAACAGTTAAAATAAATTGCAATAATTCTCAGGAGAGCAATTCCTATCAATTTACATTGATAGGAATTTTTGGACCACAGTTCCCCTTTAAACACGAGTAGGCAATTCGAGGGTTACCAAACAATACTTTTGAGAGTTAGCGAAAATAGAACCATACCTTTGAGGATTACCGAAAATGAACGATACTTTAGAGGGTTAACCAATGATACATTCTAGGGTTAGCGAAAATGATCCATACATTCGAGGGTTACCGAGGATTACCGAAAAGGAACAATACTTTCGTGGGTTAGGGAACGATATCTTCTAGGGTTAGTTAATGGCCCGTAAATTTGATAATTATCGAAAATACAGCCGCAAGTCCGGAAATCCGAGAAATCCAAGCCCGGGATAGTTTGAGAAGTCCGACTCCATTCGGACTTGTTAAGTTCGATTCGAACTCGGGTTCGAGTTCTAGTCCATCTCTACTGGCCATACACTGGCAGATCCTGACAGATCAAAAGGGGATCATGTAATTAGTAATGTTGTCAGGCCACATAAGTTGGGTGTAATCACCCTGTTTGGAAAGTTTTGTCAGCCCAGGTTAATATTTGGGTATCCAATAGTCTAAAGGTGTATACCACGTGTGCGATTGTGGGGAGTGACCTGCAACGCACGATGTGTATACACAGCCGTTTTGTGCTGGGCTTTTTATGGTCCGAAACAGACGTTCGGTCGGGGCTTGTTGCTCATTGGCCTATAAAGTGCCAATACACAGCATGATTGTCACCTGAAACTGCTATGCATACACATTGTGTGTCTAATGTCAGCCCCTGTGATTGCATGTGTGTATGAGGCTTAAGTATGTAGGGGCTCCTAAAATACTGATCACTGCAAATCTTGAACATGCCAACATATTTTTTTTTTTAATGTATTATGTTACAAAATGCAGCAAAAAGTGCTGTTATACAGCAAAGTTACACTGTGGCAGAATTTCCCCGATTCTAAATATTGTTAGTCAAAAAAAATGCAGCAAAATTGCATTGTAACTTGAACTGTTTAAAAAGGATGTCTTTTATGATATTATTTAAATAAAAAAATAGAATAATTACTCAATTTAAAAAGTAATGTAACATAACTTAATCACCTTGTTTTGTACATAAAGATTGTGTGTGTATCTTTGAATTATGCCTTTAAAAAGGTCTATTTTGAAATCATATTGTATGTATGCCACACTTCATTTATTCTTCCAGTTGCTAATACACATTTCGTTTACTACATTCTAATATTTTCCTTGTGTACAGAATAGAACATTTTGACTGGAAAATCCCATTTGACCATAAAAGACAACCATTTATTACCAGTGTTCATTACCTTGGTGAGTAAAAATACATTCTATACATATAAATGAGGCTTTGACAGGTTCCCTATCGTACTTTTCATTTGAGTGCATCTTCAACAATATTTTCCATTCACAGTTCAGCAGGGATTTTGAATTAGCCCTTTTTTTTTGTTAAAGTGACTGTAGCTAACCCAGGGATTTCTATTTAGATGCAGTGACCATGTAAGTCTCTTCCCCTGTAAGTGACAGATCACATGCAGCCAATGGGAAGACACACTCTGCAAGAAGGTGTATCTTCCCATTTGGCTGTACCTGGTACTAACTGTGGAAGAGAGGAGGGACGAAGCGCCGAGGGAGGATTTGAGTAAGTATTGCAGGAGTTAGATATTTAGGACCTCACCCTGGGGACTGTGCAGCTATGGATCGGGGAGAAGGTGAGTATAATTGTTCTTTAAATACATATTTAATGAAATCATAATATAGGTTTGGCTGTCAAAGGAAGCGGATCAGGCCCCTCAAATTGGGGCTGTTCCAAAGAAAATGGGACAGTTGGGAAGTTTTTAGACATGCATATTTGGCAAATTTCTGGCTTGGTATACTTGTGCTCTGAACTATTGTGTAATAAACATATACCCATTACTACTGTAAAATTGTCTATAAAGAAATTCTATATCCAAACTCTATTACAATATGAAATACAGTGCAAAAGTTTAAGGCAGATGTGTAAAAATGATGTAAACTAAGAATGCCTTTACAACAGTGGACAAGCCTCCACTGCTTCTGTTCTTGGATGGAAAAGGCATGACATGATGTGTAGGTGGGGTTTCTAGGGTTTAAATGTTTGTTGATTGAAACATTCTGGTTATATCCGAGGAAGGGACAGGACATCCCGAAACGTCGTTGTTGTTTTACACAATAAAATTTCGGATTCACCATATTTTCTAGTGCAAGAGATGAGGAAGTGGCAGTGGATCGTGGACTTTTAAGCATATTTTCTCACTATGGGAGCAAGTTTAAGTATAATGTAACTGAAGTTTTGGGGGTCCTGCATAATTAAGTTTTTTTTGAAGGGGTGGACAAACCCTTTAATAACATGTTGCAATTACCAATACAAAACTGCATTGACAGAAATTTAAATTAAATCAATCTTTGGTGTGAACACCCTTTGACTTCAAAACAGCATCAAGTTTTTTAGGTATGCTTGAAATCGTTGCTCCACTGAAATTGCACTAAAACAGCACTGAAATAGCACCAAAATAGCACTTGAATTGCACTGAAATAGCACAAAAATAGCTCTGAACTAGCAACAAAATAGCACTGAACTAGCACTAAAATAGCACTGAACTAGCACCAAAATAGCACTAAAATAGCACCGAAATAGCACTGGAATAGCACTGAAATTGTACTGAAATATCACCAAAATAGCACTGAAATAGCACAGAAATAGCACTGAGATTGCACTAAAATAGCACTAAAATAGCACCAAAATAGCATTAAAATTGCACTAAAATAGCACTAAATTAGCACTGGAATAGCACTGAAATAGCACCAAAATAGCACTGAAATAGCATTGAAAGCACCGAAATAGCACTGAAATTGCACCAAAATAGTACTGAAATTGCACTGAACTAGCACCAAAATAGCACTGAAATTGCACAAAAAAAGCACTGAAATTACACTAAAATAGCACCAAAATAGCACTGAAATAGCATTGAAATAGCACTAGAATAGCACTGGAATAGCACCAAAACAGCACTGAAATAGCACGACCAAATAGCCCTGAATAGCCCGAAATAGCACTAAAATAGCAACCAAAATAGCAACTAAATAGCACCAAATAGCACTGAATTGCCACTAAAATAGCACTGAATTGCACCAAAATAGCAACTAAAATATGCACTGGAATAGCAAAGCACCAAAATTAGCACTGAAATAGCACCAAAATAGCACTGAAATAGCACCGAAATAGCACCGAAATAGCACCGAAATAGCACCGGAATAGCACCAAAATAGCACTGGAATAGCACCAAAATAGCACTGAAATAGCACCGAAATAGCACCAAAATAGCACTGAAATAGCACCAAAATTGCACTGGAATAGCACTAAAATAGCACTGAAATTGCACCAAAATAGCACTGAAATTGCACCAAAATAGCACTGAAATTGCACTAAAAAGCACTAGAATAGCACCAAAAAAAATGCACTGAAATTGCACCAACAATAGCACTCGAAATTGCCTAAAAATAGCACTGAAATTGCACTAAAATAGCACTGAAATTGCCTAAAATAGGCACTAGAATAGCACAAAATACACTGAAATTGCACGCAAAATAGCCACTGAAATGCACTAAAATAAGCACTGAAATTGCACTAAATAGCACAAGAAATAGCACACAAAATAGCAACTGAAATTGGGGGGGGGGCACCAAAATAGCACTGAACATAAGCACCGAAATAGCACCATAAATAGCACCCAAATAGCACTAATAGCCACCCAAAATAGCACTGAATTGCCACTAAAATACGCACTAGAATATCACCAAAATAGCACTGAATGCATCAACATAGACTAATAATAGCACCGACATTGCCCAAAATAGCACTGACAAATTGCCCCAATAGGCACATGAAATTGCACTAAAATAGCAACCTAAATAGCACGCATAGGTCATCGTAAAATAGACTGGAATAGCACTAAAATAGCACTGACATATTTTGCACCAAAACATGAGCATTGAACATAGCAAACTAGCACGATAGCACCAAATGCAACCAAATACCCACTACAATAGCACCAAAATAGCACTGAAATTGCCACTAAAATAGGGCACTAAATAGCACCAAAAATAGCACTGAAATTGCACCCAAAATAGCCTGAAATTGTCACTAAAATACACTGAAATTGCACTACAAAGCACTAGAATAGCACCAAAATAGCACTGATGTGCACTAAATCCACTGAAACTTGCACCACAAAAGTGCACTAAATAGCACTAGCAATAGCACCAAAAGCAACTGAATTGCATCCAACATACACTGAAATTGCACTAAATAGCACTGAAATTGCACCAAAATATCACTGAAATTGCAACCAAAATATCACGAAATTGCCTAAGCAAATATAGCACTAAAATAGCACTAGAAATAATTCCGATTCAAACAGAAATAGCATAAATATCACCAAAATAGCAATGAATGCACCCAAAATAAGATATGCACAACCTGAAATTGGGCAACCAAAATAGCAACTGAAATAGCAACCAAATAGCACTGAATAGCACCAAAATAGTCACTATCCCCCAAAACAAACAATGACTGACTGCACATAAATATCACTGAATAGCCAAAATAAATGCAACTAAAATAGACAATTCCTATAGCAAGATAGCCACCAAATAGCACTGACATTGGCACTAATAGCATGTGCACTAGAAATTGCACTAACATTAGGCAACTAGAATGCCAACAAATAGCACTGAAATTAGCACCAAAAAGCACGAAAATGCACAAAAGCTAATTGCCCTAAATATCGCACTAATGACCAAAATAGCACGTGAAATGCCCAAAATAGCACTGATGAATTGCACTAAACTAGCCTGAAATTGCACTAAACTAGCCACTAGAATGCACCAACAAATACCCTGAAATTGCCCACAATAGCACTGTACATTGCACTAAAAGCACCACACAAATACACTAGAAATAGCTCAAATTGCACTGAATTGCACTAAATAGCACTTGAAATGCCACCAAAATCGCACTGAATTGCACGGAACTAGAACAAATAGCACTGAACTAGCACTAAAATAGCAACTGAAATTGCTCTGAATAAACTACCAAAAATCAACAAATTGGCACTCAAATAGCACGAATTGCACCAAACTAATACAGCACCAAAATAACACTGCATTGCAACCAAAATAGCACGAAATAGCACTGAACTACACCAAATAGCACTAAAAAGCCACTGACTAGCAACACAGAAATACCTGAACAAGCACTGAAATGGCACTGGAGAAAATAGCACTAAAAATAGCCTGAAAGTGCAACCAAATAGCACTGAAATTGCACTTAAATAGCACTAGAATAGCACTGAAATAGCACTGAATAGCAACAAACCACAAATACCGCACTGCACTAAAGCACTTGATCATTACTAGCCACTGAAATGCACGTCGCAATAGCACTAATACACAATTTCCCCTTCAACGCACCAACAATAGATCACTGAAATTGCACATAATTGCACCAATTTAGTCAACTGAAATTGCACCAAAATAGCCTGAAGATTGCAAAAACCAAAATAGCGACTCGAATAGCACTGAAATTTGCACCTGCTTATCAACCTGCACAAAGTAGCACACCAAAATAGCACTGAATTGCCTGGAATAGCCAACCAAAAATTGCCACGGAAATAGCACTCACAACTAGCACTGAAATAGCACCAAAAAGTATCACTAAATAGCACCGAATAGCACTGAAATATCCACCAAAATAGCACGTGAATAGCACTAAAAATAGCACTGCAATTGCACCAAACAGCATCTGACATATTGCAGAAAAATAGCAACTGAAGTATTTGCACTGAATAGCACCAAAATAGCACCAAAAATAGGCAACTAAAATTGCACCAAAATAGCACTGGAAATTGCAACTAAAATACACCAAAATAGCACTGAAATTGCACTAGCATATCAACTGGAATAGCAACTGAAACTGCACCAACATATCACTGAAATAGCAAACCGAAATTGCCCAAAATAGCACTGAAATTGGCAAGCAAACCAAAAATTCACTAAATAGCACGGAATGCACCCAAAACAGCACTGAACTAGAGCACCAAAATAGCACTCGCAATGCACTAAAATAGCACTGAAAATAAGCATCGAATCACTTAAATGCACGAAATAGCACTAAAGAGCACTGAATACTAGCACCAAAATAGCACTGAACTAGCACCAATATAGCACTGAAATAGCCCAAAATTGCACCCAAAATAGCAACTGAAATAGCACCAAAATAGGCAACTCGAACTAAGAGCAACAAAATAGCACTGAATAGCAACAAGCCACCAAAATACACTAAATATGCACTAACTAGCAACCAAAATAGCACTGAAATAACACTGGAATAGCACTTAAATAGCACGAAAAGCACTTAATAGCAATGAAATAGCCTGGAATAGCACGGAAAAGCACACACTTGAATTGCACTGAAATTGCACTGAAATAGCACTGAAATGCAACCAAAAATGCACTGAAATAGCACCAAATAGCACTGAAATTCAAAGGCACCAAATAGCACTGAAGTTGCAACCAAAATAGCACAGAATAGCACTGAAATTGCCCACTGACTAGCAACAAAATAGCACGAACTAGTCAAGTGCACCAAAATAGCACAAATAGCCTGAACAAGCCCCCAAAATAGCACTGAAATAGCCACCAAAATAGCACTGAAATTGCACTAAAATAGCACTGAAATTGCACCAAAATAGCACTGAAATTGCACCAAAATAGCACTGAAATTGCACTAAAATAGCACTGAAATTGCACTAAAATAGCACTAGAATAGCACCAAAATAGCACTGAAATTGCACCAAAATAGCACTGAAATTGCACCAAAATAGCACTGAAATAGCACCAAAATAGCACTGGAATAGCACTAAAA